>CAWUFW010002470.1:492598-1712598 GCA_963921515.1 Calotriton arnoldi | reverse complement strand
CGGGAAGGTCGGTGGCCTGGGAGTTCCGGATCCCCTCCGCGGGACCGGCGCCCGGGCCCTACCTGGCCCCCGCAGGGCACATTTCCTCTGCGGCGGTGCACCGCGACCGGCTCTGGGTCGGCTGGGAAGGCTTCGTGGTGGCAGGTGGCACTCCGGCAGAGGGTGTTACAGCCCCCCTGGCAGCAGCTTCGCCGTGTCCGCGGGCCAAGGAAAAATCGACCCTCCGCGCCCTCCCCCGGGCACCCGCTCCTGGCCACCCCTTTGGGTGCGCTGGGGCAGGGAAGGGGGGACAGGGCCCCCTGCTCCCGGCACAACTGTCGACTGGGGCGGACTGTGCTCAGTGTGCCCCGACCGCGTCGCTCCGCCGGGCGAGGAGGCCCACACCGGGAGCCAGGAGTCTGCGGCGATGTCGGTTACCCACCCGACCCGTCTTGAAACACGGACCAAGAAGTCTAACACGTGCGCGAGTCGGAGGGCCGAGGGAAACCCTGTGGTGCAATGAAGGTGAGGGCCGGCGCGCCAGCTGAGGTGGGATCCCGCCGCGCTTCCAGCGGCGGGTGCACCACCGGCCCATCTCGCCCGCTCCGTCGGGGAGGTGGAGCATGAGCGTGCGTGATAGGACCCGAAAGATGGTGAATTATGCCTGGGCAGGGCGAAGCCAGAGGAAACTCTGGTGGAGGTCCGTAGCGGTCCTGACGTACAAATCAGTCATCCGACCTGGGTATAGGGGCGAAAGACTAATCGAACCATCTAGTAGCTGGTTCCCTCCAAGTTTCCCTCAGGATAGCTGGCGCTCGGAGCCCCCAGTTTTATCTGGTAAAGCAAATGATTAGAGGTCTTGGGGCCGAAACGATCTCAACCTATTCTCAAACTTTAAATGGGTAAGAAGCCCGGCTCGCTGGCGTGGAGCCGGGCATGGAATGCGAGTGCCTAGTGGGCCACTTTTGGTAAGCAGAACTGGTGCTGCGGGATGAACCGAACGCCTCATCAGACCCCAGAAAAGGTGTTGGTTGATATAGACAGCAGGACGGTGGCCATGGAAGTCGGAATCCGCTAAGGAGTGTGTAACAACTCACCTGCCAAATCAACTAGCCCTGAAAATGGATGGCGCTGGAGTGTCGGGCCCATACCCAGCCGTCGCTGGCGCTGAGAGCCGCGGGGGCTAAGCTGCGACGAGTAGGAGGGCTGCTGCGGTGCGTACAGAAGCCCGGGGCGAGGGCCCGAGTGGAGCCGCCGCAGGTGCAGATCTTGGTGGTAGTAGCAAATATTCAAACGAGAACTTTGATGGGCGAAGTGGAAAAGGGTTCCATGTGCACAGCAGTTGAACATGGGTCATTCAGTCCTAAGAGATGGGCGAGCGCCGTTCGGAAGGGACGGCCGATGGCCTCCGTTGCCCTCAGCCGATCGAAAGAGAGTCGGGTTCAGATCCCCGAACCCGGAGAGTCGGAGACGGGTGCCCTCGCGGCGTCCAGTGCGGTAACGCAAACGATCCTGGAGAAGCCGGCGGGAGCCCCGGGGAGAGTTCTCTTTTCTTTGTGAAGGGCAGGGCGCCCTGGAATGGGTTCACCCCGAGAGAGGGGCCAGAGCCTTGGAAAGCGTAGCAGTTCCGGCGGCATCCGCTGAGCTCTCGCTGGTCCTTGAAAATCTGGGGGAGATGGTGTAAATCTCATGCCGGGCCGTACCCATATCCGCAGCAGGTCTCCAAGGTGAACAGCCTCTGGCATGTTGGAACAATGTAGGTAAGGGAAGTCGGCAAGTCAGATCCGTAACTTCGGGATAAGGATTGGCTCTAAGGGCTGGGTTGGTCCGGCTGGGGCATTAAGCGGGGCTGGGCGCGCACCGCCGCTGGATGATGTGCCGCCCTCCAGGGCAGCGGCGACTCTGCACGCGAGCCGGGCCCTTCCTGTGGATCGCCCCAGCTGCGGTGGTGGCCTCTCCCTGTGCCCCCTCCCCGGGGGCACGGGGCCGGCGTTCTGCCTCGGCTGGCGCCTAGCAGCTGACCTAGAACTGGTGCGGACCAGGGGAATCCGACTGTTTAATTAAAACAAAGCATCGCGAAGGCCCGAGGCGGGTGTTGATGCAATGTGATTTCTGCCCAGTGCTCTGAATGTCAAAGTGAAGAAATTCAATGAAGCGAGGGTAAACGGCGGGAGTAACTATGGCTCTCTTAACCTATTCTCAGTTATAGTGGCCTTTACCTCCCAGTGGTCCCGCCGGTAACTGCCTCTATAGTGCTTGACTATTCGTAGGAAAGTCTATGGAGACAGGCCAAACAAGGTTCTATCATGGCGACGAGCGTGATAGTGAGAAATGGCGAAGCAAATGAACACAATTCCAGTTGGGGTAGTTCCTGGCGATTAAAAACCCCGTTAAGATGGCGAAAGGAGGTGCTGTCTTTCCCAGAAATCCTTTACCTCCTTACCGACTTTGACAACCCAGCACCCGCTTCAAACAATGCAATAAGTAACAACGATTCAGGTCACGATATGGCACCTAGTTCACCCTCCGTAGCAGATGAAGACACAACAGTAGACCTCAGCAAAACCATTGAATTTGTGGCCTCCTCAGCCAAGAATGACATTGTCACAACTAACTTTGAAAATCTACCCGATGTGTACGAGGTCAACAAAGAATTGATTGCAAAGAAAAGCGATTACACAAAGAAAGTCACATATTGAAAATACCCAAACGAAAAGTATAATTGTGACTTATGTGGAGACATATTGGGAACATTTAAAGAACTAAGAAAGCATGTCTCTAACAAGCATAATGGCTTCTATCTCAAAACCTATTGCTCAAAATGTGACAAAGAAGCCGAATACCACAATATTGCATGCCATTATGCCAAATGTAAAGGAAGACCTCAAAAGGGAGTGCTGCCATTCCTGTGCAGCTTCTGTGACTTCAGATTCGGATCAAAGATTGGAGTTTCACAACATGCTCGGCATGCGCATCCAAGAGCGCAAAATGAAGCTAGACTAGCAGCTCTAGCAAGCAGCAAACCATCAAAACTATGGTCACAGGAAGAAATACTGCTATTAGCAGAATTGGAAAAAGTATATGAAAACAAGAGAAACATTAATGCGCTGATGGTTCCGCATTTTGACAATAAAAACAGCAAACAAATTGCAGAAAAAGAAGAGATAGAAGAGATAAGAGAAAAAAATCGGCAAAGGATGTACTGCAAGCATCCAATATCTCGGAGAATGACTCTTGCGATGAACCAGAGGTTACAGTGGAAGTAACAACAGAAAAGCGCAGGGACTTTATCAATCGCAAACGTGCGCAAAAAATCAAGAACTTTGTTGAGCTGGAAGATAGAATCACAGTAGTCGAGAGGTACACCAAGAACATAGAGCAACACGATGCTGCTATGGATCTGATGGATGAGATAGTGACTTATATCTCAGAAAACACCACTGATATAAGTCCTGTACCAGCAAATCGTACAGAACCAACAAGCGAACTCAATAATGAGCCTATGAACTCTGCTCAAGATGAGCACCAGAATGCCTCAGTAGAAAACAAGATAACAAAGAAAGACAAGAAAAACGGAAGGCTTAATCGGACGCACAAGAAAAATATGCAAAAGCAAAGGGCAGTTATAAAGAATACCAGGCAATGTTTAAAAAGGACAAAAGAAAATTGCCAGGATTATCACTGTTGGGCAGAAGATGCCACTTGCCAAATCAGTGCTGATGAAATTTTCCAATACTACAAAGGCATAATTGAAAAAGAAAACAAGAAAAATCCTAAATTCATACCGATTGATCGGATACCGGATGAATGGGAAATTGGAAATTTATGTAAAGAAATTACACTGCTCGAAATAACTAATGCCTTCGATGACTCAGATCTAAAGAAAGCAGTGGGGCCTGATAAGATTGGTCTGAATGACTTGAATAAAGTACATAGCAAGCAACCAAAACTGCTGCCCAGAATTTTGTCGTCTTGGTTATCGATGAGAAGAGTACCAGAAAGTATCAAAAAGAACCGGTCAATATTGATACCTAAAAATGTACCGATTAGTGAACTTAAAAAATCAGTAATTGGCGTCCAATTACCATCGGTACTGCATTCATGAAGTTATTCACAAAAATATTAACTAAAAGACACTCATTTTTTGTTGAACTGAATACGAGACAAAAAGGCTTCATGAAGGTAAGAGGCTGTCTCGAGAATCTGACTCTTCTACAAAATATCATAAAAGGGGCACGAAAAAACAGTCACTCATTAGCAGTTGTATTCATAGATATCTCAAAAGCCTTTGACTCTGTCAGCCATGGTCACATTATACAGAGTCTCGCAAGGCACAGAGTTCCATCATACATCAGAGACATAATAAAAGACTTATACACTGACTCAACAACATCTTTCAAGGGAAAGAACAACGAAGCAACTCCTGAAATAACAATGAAATCTGGGGTTAAACAAGGTGACTCTCTATCCCCACTGCTATTTAACATTGCCATGGATCCTCTGATCTGTGATCTTCAGAAAGACATCAAGGGCTTTACATTCGGATCTGATGGTCTTATTGAGCAAATCACCGCTCTCGCCTTTGCCGATGACATCGCAGTACTCAGCAGCACCTGGGAAGGAATGAGTACAAATCTGAAAATCATTGAAAAATTCAGTAAAACAACAGGATTAAAACTTAATGTGAAAAAGACACATGGATTTTATATCAGTCACCATAAAGATAAAATCCTGATTAACAACTGTAAACCATGGCAATTTGAAAAACAAGATATTGAAAACATTCAGCCAGGAGAAAGTGAGAGATACCTCGGATTGAACTTTGATCCACACACTGGCCATACAAGCAACAACAAAATTAATGAGGTTCTTGTTAATTGGGCTCAAAAACTTGACAATCTACCACTTAAGCCCACGCAAAAAATAGAAATTTTGTGTCAGTACTTGATCCCTAAACTGTCATTTAAATTGGAAATGACAGGAACAGAAGCTAAAACTTTAAATGTTTTGGATCAAACAATAAAAAAGTATGTCAAACATTTTCTACACCTTCCTGCATACACATGTGATGGTCTCCTATATTCGAAAAGATCATTTGGGGGCCTCAGTACACCAAAACTATGTACAACAATTGGTCTAAACAAAGTCAATAGTTTATTGTATCTCAGGGCAGCTCCAGATCTGTACGTAACTCATTCATTCATGTATGCAGGAGAAGTAATAAATGAAAAAATTGATAACATCATCAAAACACACAAACTCAACATTTTAGACAGTAGGTTTCTGAGTTATGATTTGAATTTGTTAGCAACATATAATTGGAGAAAAGAAGAATTTGAGAAATGGGCAAATCTCCCTGTTCAAGGTGATGGTATAAAATACTTAGCTAGTAATCCAACCTTAAATTTTTGGATCAGCAAGCATAACAAAATGAAAGAAAACCAATACATTGCTGCGCTGATGTTAAGAGCAAATGTCTTATATACTAGAGAAACCATCACTAGGGGAATAAATCGTACATTTGCTACATGTAGATACTGTAAAGATGTTTGCGAAACAATTTCACATATTTCAGGTGCATGTCCCAAAACCAAAGACATTAGAATAAAAAGACATAATAAAAGTTTGGAATTGCTCATTGACAGAGCAAAAGGTGTGGTTGGATGGCATATAGGGAACCTCATGTTAAGAATAATCAAGGTGAACTACGAAAACCAGATGTAGTGTTTACCAAAAATGGTACAGCTGTAGTGATTGATGTTTCAATTCGTTATGAAAACTCACAGAATTCCCTTGAATTAGCGTTTGAGAGTAAAGTTAAATACTATCAGAATCTGTCACAGCAAATCAAAGATCTCACCAAATGTAACACTGTGAAATTTCATGGCTTTATTGTTGGATGTCGTGGTATTTGGCCTCAATGTAACGATGTTGCTCTGGCTGATCTAGGTCTGCAAATGTCATTCCCATTCAAGAAAAATGTTTGCCTGACTACTTTAATGGACACTCTTAAAATGTGGCAAGTATTCATGGACAATTAAATATCAAGCTTATGCTGAGATGTACACCTACTTGCAGCACACATGTCACCCTTATAAAGCATATTGTTTTACACTGTTCATAAGATTTAGTATAGATGTGAATATTATAGATGTGAATTTTTTACAATTTTATAGAAGTGCATTTTTTTTTAGATGTGTAATTTATAGATGTGTATTTTTATAGATGTGTGCTTATAACAATTTAGATAGAAATGTGTACATCTTGATTATTGAAATGTCTTGAATGATGAATAGGACTCAAATAATTACATACACATAATCACCGCATACCACACATTGATTATTGATGTCCTGCTAATCACATTTTAATTTCTCAGGACTGTTCGTAGACAATTTTAAATTGTTGGAATAGTACTGCACGGTGTACTATCTCTGGCCTATACGTGATCCCAGTTCCAGTGAGGACAGCTTACAGAGTGGCTGTACTCCGGAGCGAACGAATGTTGCATTGTTGGAAGCAAAACCGATTTGACGCTGATGGGCAGCATAATAACCCAGAATGAGCCACCGCGAGGTGGTACAGAATAGCCAAATGCCTCGTCATCTAGTTAGTGACGCGCATGAATGGATGAACGAGATTTCCACTGTCCCTACCTACTATCTAGCGAAACCACAGCCAAGGGAACGGGCTTGTCAGAATCAGCATGGAAAGAAGACCTGTTGAGCTTGACTCTAGTCTGGCACTGTGAAGAGACATGAGAGGTGTAGGATAAGTGGGAGGCCCTTGGGCCGCGGGTGAAATACCACTACTCTTATAGTTTTTTTACTTACCTGGTGAGGCGGGGGGGCCCGTGGGGCTCTCGCTTCTGGCTCCAAGGACAGTGACAGGTGAGGAGTTTGACTGGGGCGGTACACCTGTCAAGGGATAATGCAGGTGTCCTAAGGCGAGCTCAGGGAGAACAGAAACCTCCCGCAGAGCAGAAGGGCAAGAGCTCGCTTGATCTCGATTTTCAGTATGAATACAGACCGTGAAAGCGGGGCCTCACGATCCTTCTGCTTTTTGGGTTTCAAGCAGGAGGTGTCAGAAAAGTTACCACAGGGATAACTGGCTTGTGGCAGCCAAGCATTCATAGCGACGTCGCTTTTTGATCCTTCAATGTCGGCTCTTCCTATCATTGTGAAGCAGAATTCACAAAGTGTTGGATTGTTCACCCGCTAATAGGGAACGTGAGCTGGGTTTAGACCATCGTGAGACAGGTTAGTTTTACCCTGCTGATGATGTGTTGTTGCAATAGCAATCCTGCTCAGTACGAGAGGAACCGCAGGTTCAGACATTTGGTGTATGTGCTTGGCTGAGTAGCCAATGGGGCGAAGCTACCATCTGTGGGATTATGACTGAACGCCTCTAAGTCAGAATCCCCTCTAAAACGTAATGATACCGCAGTGCCGTGGAGCCTCGGTTGGCCTGGGATAGCCGGCCTCTCTCGGGGGGCTGGTGTGTAGAGCTGCTCGCTTGGGGACCGGTGCATGGATGGAAGAGGGCCGCCTCCATCGCCCTTAGTGCACCGCATGTTCGTGGGGCACCCGGTGCTAAATCATTCGTAGACGACCTGATTCTGGGTCAGGGTTTCGTAAGTAGCAGAGCAGCTACCTCGCTGCAATCTATTGAAAGTCATCCTCTGAGCCAAGCTTTTGTCTCTCCGTGCGGGGCGCCTGCCCTCCTCCACCACACCCAGGGGTGGGTCCCTCTGCCGGCGGGCCGGCGGGAGGGAAGCGGAGGGGGTGACGCAGGCCTGCAGGGGGGTGACGCAGGCCTGCAGGAGGCTGCCTCCACAAACATGCCCTCCGGCACAGGGGCCTCCCCCTCCCTGCCCCACCGGGGTGCAGGGATGGGGGCCTTGCGGGTCAGCAGGGTGACCAGATGGCCTGGGCCGGCCGGTGCCTCCCCTTCCCACTGCTCCCACGCAAGTCGAGCAGCCCCGGGGAAGGAGCCTCCCGAGCAGCGGCCTCGGAGCACCTGGCCACACTCGCCGTCGTCGGACTGCAAGGGCGACTGGGTCTGGCTGTCTCAGGCCATCTGGGCGCTGGGTCGTCCCGGGCAATCTGGTCACCTGGCTGCACAACCAGATGGCCCTGCGGGCTGTGTGACCAGATGGCCCTGCGGGCCGGGCGACCAGATGGCCCTGCAGGCTGGGTGACCAGATGGCCGGCCTGTCTCCAGCTTTTGTCCTTCCCCAGGGTTCTGTAAGCTACCTCATTGTGATCTATTGAAAGTCATCCTCTGAGCCAAGCTTTTGTCTCTCCGTGCGTGGGCGTCTCCTCCCCCACACCCTGGGGTGGGTCCCTCTGCCGCCGGGCCGGCAGGAGGGATGCAGAGGGGGCGACGTGGGCCTGTGGGAGGCTGCCTCCACCACATGCCCTCCGGCACGGGGGCCTCCCTCTCCCGTCCCTGCACCACCAGGGTGCGGGGACGGGGGCCACCATCCCTTGCGGGTCAGCAGGGTGACCAGATGGCCTGGGCCCACCAGGGCCCCCCTTCCCACTGCTCCCACGCAAGTCGAGCAGCCCCAGGGAAGGAGCCTCCCGAGCAGCGGCCTCGGAGCACCTGGTCATCCTCGCCGTTGTCGGACTGCAAGGGCGACTGGGTACGGCTGTCTCAGGCCGTCTGGGCACTGGGTCATCCCGGGCCATCTGGTCGCCTGGCTGCGCGACCAGATGGCACTGCAGGCTGTGCGACCAGATGGCCCTGCGGGCCAGGTGACCAGATGGCACTGCGGGCCGGGCGACCAGATGGCCCTGCGGGCCGGGCGACCAGATGGCCCTGCGGGCTGGGTGACCAGATGGCCGGCCTGCCGGCCGGGCTAACTCCAAATTGTGTCCTTCCCCCCAGGGTTCTGTAATAGTCGAGGAAAATAGGCTCCCCGGGCAGGCCGGCGGGGAGAGGACGTGGCCTGGGCTTAACCCTCCTTGGTTCCTGCCCCCGGGCTCTGGGAAGGTGGAAGGCACACCCGCCCGAGTCAGCACCCTGACGCCCAAGAGTCTGGGTGTGGGGGGTGACAGTCAGTAGCCAGGGCAGGGCGGCTGCAGAGCGGGGAGGACTACCTAGCTCCCGGCTGTCTCTGGGGCAAGGAGTGGCAGGAGGCCAGCCCTGCGTGAAAGGGGGGCCGAGCCGGAGCTGGAGCCCCTGGAGAGCTTGGAGAAGCCCTGAGCAGGGGACGCCTGGGCCCGGTCTGGGATGGCAGCAACTTGCAGATGTCCAGCGCCGCCCAGGGGGGTCCACCGGGGCCCGGGGAGGCTCTCCCCAGCCTGACTAGGGTTTGGAAGCTTGGACCGGACCCGGGGCTTGAGCTCCGTTAGGCGGACCCCGGGGTGCGGGAGCCCCCCATCCTGCAAGCCAGCCGAGGGTCCGGGCGCTGGGGACAGGGGTCCATCGGGGCCCGGGAGTCTCTCCCCGGCCTGGCTAGGGTTCAGAAGCTGGGACCGGGCCCGGGGCTTGAGCTCTGTCCGGCGGGCCCTGGGGTGCGGGAGCCCCCCGTCCTGCAAGCCAGCCGAGGGTCCAGGTGCTGTGGACGGGGGTCCATCGGGGCCCGGGGAGGCTCTCCCCGGCCTGGCTAGGGTTCAGCACCTGGGACCGGGTCCGGGGCTTGAGCTCCGTCCGGCGGGCCACAGGGTGTGGGAGCCCCCATCCTGCAAGCCAGCCGAGGGTCTGGGCGCTGGGGGCGGGGGTCCATCGGGGCGCGGGGAGCCTCTCCCTGGCCTGGCTAGGGTTCGGAAGCTGGGACTGGGCCCGGGGCTTGAGCTCCGTCCGGCAGGCCCCGGGGTGCAGGAGCCCCTGCCCTGCAAGCCAACCGAGGGTCCGGGCGCTGGGGACGGGGGTCCCATCGGGCCCGGGGAGGCTCTCCCTGGCCTGGCTAGGGTTCGGAAGCTGGGACCAGGCCCGGGGCTTGAGCTCCATCCGGCGGGCCCCGGGGTGTGGGAGCCCCCCGTCCTGCATCCAGCTGAGGGTCTAGGTGCTGTGGATGGGGGTCCATCGGGGCCCAGGGAGGCTCTCCCTGGCCTGGCTAGGGTTCGGAAGCTGGGACCGGGCCAGGGGGCGGCGGTGGCTGGCTAACTCCGCTCCGCTGGCGGAGCGGAGCTGTCTGCCCACCCCTAATTCATACACTGCACCACACCAATTGACTAAGTGGTACTGTGGGTGTTGTAGAAAAACGTCCAATTGGTTGTGTGTGTACTGTAGAGGAATCTCCAGAGTAATCTTCTGAGCCTTGACCAGATACTGACGAAGTTTTGGAAGCGTTTGACTCCTGACAATTGGAGGATTTTGGCTCCTGAAAATTGTAACCATCTCTGGGCGATGTCGATGATGAAAGAAACCTTCGTACTTTAAGCAAGCGACCACAACACAACCACTGCTCCTTTCAACCTGCACTGCTTTACCACACTCTTTCATAACCTGCGCAGGATCATGAAAATTGGACATTACTTTTTGAACATTACAGGATCTTTGATCCTAACATGGTCTCCTACAGCAAACAGAAGTCGATTCCACTTGCCTTTTAAAGCCTTTTGACTGGGGTCAGTTTTGGATTCCGCACCTTTAACACTTTTGGCTTTTTCCCCAGTCTTCAGGAAAAGCAGATTTCACAAAAGAAATCTGATGCTAGGTGGCGGGGCAGTGGAGTAGCTGCGGCCTGATGGTGGAGGTGGGCCGCGTCGGGCCCAAGCCTGTGGGCCATGGTGGTAGACATTGAGGCGTCGGCAATCGCCCATACCTGGTGGCGAAGTCTGGCAGGTTGCATGGAGACACGTTGCTGACCTGTGGGAGAAGACTGACTTGTGCCTCTTGGAGCTATGATCGGTAGATGCGCTCCTGTGCACCGATGTAGGGAGGTCTGCATTGCATAACATGCACCACCACTACACCGGGGTGCACGGAAGAGATTGCCAATTTTGGGCCTCGCCTCTCTGCATCACAGGCCAGAGGATGTGGCACTGCCAGGATGCTGTGGAGGGTGGGGCCCCTGAGCTGCGCTGAACTTGTGTGGCAGGAGTGCTGCAACTTCATGCCTAAAGGGGCCCTGTTGCATCACCTGCATTGGGAGGTTCCCCAGCGGACTTGGCGGCGACTGCTGTACCCAGGCTTGTGAAATCCTGCCTGGCTGAGGCTCCTGCTGGCTGAGTCACAGATTTCAAGAGAGCACGGCAGATTGAGCCCCGGTGTCGATGTCCAGGTGAGGAGAAGGTGGGAAACGGAGTGGAGGAGGCCCAGGGGTCGAGTCGGGCCCAGGCCTAGCGCCAGTGTGTGACGCACACCGTGCCCTGAGCAATCCCTACACTGTGGCTGACCAACATCATCGAGGGCACCACACAGACTGGTGGGGGACACCACTAACTGGCTCTAGTCACTGATAACGGCCATTGGTGGCAGCGGGTGCCAGGGGCACGGGGATCAGTTCAGGCCCAGGCCCTTGGGTGCGCCTCTTGATCTGCTGTCAGTCACTGGGAACACGGAATCTGGTTGCCACTTTTAGATCGGAGGAGGTGACCGGGTGGTGCTGCCTTTCCTTGCCCCCTGTTAGTGAGCTCTTGGGTGTATGGGGGATTTCCATTGGTGCCACCCGAACGAAGATTCCTGGCTAGCATACACTTGACTGAAGGAGAGGGGCCAGCTGGCCACACTGCACTGCACCGCATGTCATACATAGTGCCTGGGCATCTGGCGCAATGATGGCCCACCTGCAGATGGGGGCGTCGTTGACATTTGGCCGCACCTCCGTGTCAGTGAACCGAGCGGCTGGGGATCGCTGGCCGCTGGGTCAGGTGACAGTGGACAGCCTGGACTCCAAACTAGACTCTGTACTCATGTTGGGTACCTCCCTCAAACAAACGGTCTCTTCCTTTGAGGGCCGCATAGACAAAATCACAGTCGACTTCACCCTGGAGCACGCAGATCATTACAAACTGATTTA
The DNA here is from genome assembly GCA_963921515.1 of Calotriton arnoldi. Taxonomy (NCBI): domain Eukaryota; kingdom Metazoa; phylum Chordata; class Amphibia; order Caudata; family Salamandridae; genus Calotriton; species Calotriton arnoldi. The sequence goes on along the minus strand of CAWUFW010002470.1, from coordinate 1,700,648 downwards.
GAAGGTACACAACATTGAGCAAGAACTGGCCAAAGTCCCTCTGAGTACCCTGAGTGCAGCTTTGGAGGTGTAGCAGCTAATGGCACATGTGAAGTCACTGGAAAAAACAGTGGAGAATGTGGAGGTCCACTCCTAGCGTAACAACCTGAGGGTGTTGGGTCTGCCTGAGGGAGCAGAAGGGGCTGATGCAGTGGCTTATACTGAGACATGGTTGCGTGACCGACTGGCAGCAGGTGCACTCTCCCCATTCCTTGTTGTGGAGCAGGCCTATCGAGTGCCAGTGAGCCGCACGCTGCCGGGGACATGTCCTAGACCATTTCTTTACCGCCTCCTACAGGGATCGGGACGCTGTCCTGCGGGAGGTACGCAAGCTGGGGGAGGTGAAAGTGGATAACGCCACAGTTATTTTCTTTCCTGACTACGCCACGGGGGTGCAGAGGTAGAGGGGCTCGTCTCTAGTGGTTAAGTGATGCCGCCGCGACTTGGGCATCAAATGCTCCCTCTTCTACCCGTAAAGGCTGCGAGTGATCTCAGATGTTGACACGCAAATCATTGACGCTGCTGAACAGAGCTGGACCTGGCTGCAATCAACTGGTCGCCAGGTGCTATGGACAGGGAGTGAAGGGTCTGCGTAACAAGCTGTCATTCGCGGAGCCAGTTGTACTTGGAGGCAAAGGAGGAGCAGTCGTCACCGCCACAACTACAAGCCACCCCCAATCTGCAGCAGGTTGTACAAGAGAGACAGAAGGAGCTGCATGCGGTGCTGACAAAGCGCAATCGCATGGAGAAACAGGATCCCAACACTTCCCCTGAATGCTCCCCCAGCGACGTGGGCTCCACTGCGACGTGGTTATCTGGTGCAGAGTCCGTGCAGCCCCCGGGTGTGACTCCTCAGACAGCAGATAACCTAATTTAATGTTGACTGGTTGTGCTTCTCTCCTTCTTCCATGGTTACAGACAGCTCAGGAGAGCCTCTGACTTTCGGCGGTCCCTGGTCTCCAGCTTTCTGTTGCTGGGGTTCCGGTCTACCGAGGTCCGCACTTAGAGGGCATCACCCAAAAGGGAACGGAGCAGTTATCCAGGTGAGCGTTGCATGTCAGGGGTGGTGGTCTCCTTGGTGCTCCTAGCTGCAATGGCATGAGGTCCATGGCATCGTTGACCATGCCAAGGATGAATTGTGGGAGTTCTTCGATTATCCAAGGGCCTCATTTATGAGGCCCTAGCGGCACTCTTGCAACGCTGTGACATCACGTGTTTGACGTTCCGGTTGTGCAATGTGCTACACCATGTTTACAAGGCCACGCAAAAATACAGGGAGGCTTATTCATGAGCCCCTTCCGACAGTTTAATGCTGCTGGTGTGTCATTTTCTAGACGTGAATTTTACACCATTTTGCACTGTATTTACAAAGTGACGCATCTAGGCATATGCGTGACTTTGTAAAGCCCTGTGCCACATTATACCTGCATCAGGTATGATGTATGCAGGGTTTGCATTCCCATGCAACAAACCCTCGTAGGAGTGTGCAGTGCAATATATCAGTTTACACTGCGACAATTCTAGGACGCCACTGTCTCAAAACCTTACGCCTGCCGCATGGCAGGCGTAAGGGTGATGCAGTGCCATAGGGATAGGCCTGCCCCATGCATTGCTGGAGTTGCGTCATGCTTGCGACACAACTGCAGCAATGCACAACTTTAGCGCAGACAGATACGTATCTGTCAATGATTGCGACATGGATGGCCGTACAGTAAATAAGGCACATCCATGGTGTCGCAAGGAGGGCGCCGTGAAAAGTGTTGCAACACTGTTTTGTCGCAGCAATGCAACACTTTTCATGAATGAGGCCCAGGAATGCGCCCTATCTTATTGATAGGGCGCATTCCTGATCTTTTGTTTGGGCGCAGGGCAGCGCAGCAATATCCCTTGCTGCGCTGTCCAGCACCCCAACATCTTATATGTGGACCCAAGTGTTTGCACCAATTTTAAGACCAGGTATTTTTTGATCGTAAAAAATGCCTCTAATTGGACTTAGCAGCACTTTTTTTGGTTTGGCAACATACAAGGAATTCCTTATTAATATTCCGTAGTGTGTTTAGCTGCAGTTTTTTCACGAGAACGCCTACCTTGCATCTCATTTTCGGTAAGTCCTGCTAACAGAAGTGGCGATCTTGAAAATTCCTGTTTACGCTGGAAAATTGCTGCTAGCTGGAGTTAGCTGCAACTTAACTTGTAAACAAGGCAATAAAAAAAAAGCCGCCGTAACTTCAAAAAATTGACGCTAGGGCGGCATTAAGTTCTTGTAAATATGCCCCTTGATATACACAAAAAACTAACCTATAACCCATATTGTAAACTGTGGGAGGAAATGAGGGGAGTAATCCCTTTATACTTAAATGAATATAGGCCTATTGTTCATGGTAGGTGCATATAAAAGGGTATAAGCCCTCACTCACACAAGGTGGAATTCTTCGTCTGAGGTTTAGCACTTCTTCCAGAAATCAGATGATATTCCATTACCAACCTATCTGCATCAGGCGTGTAGTGTAATGCAAGCCCCAGGCTTAGGATAACATTTTTCCAGGCCTGGGTTAACCCTCATTATGGGCAAAAGGAAAGCTGGTGACCTAATTAGAGCTGAAACCAGTGCTAAGAAACCTCAGAAACTGGGCCATAAAAAGCAAATGGTCGACTTGCGCCCTAATACCGATACGTTGGCTGACATTGATTTATTAATTGAAGAAGTTGAATCCCTATTAAAGCCAGCAGACTCTGATAAAAGGAAGGGTGATGCTTGAAGGGTTCCGGACATGTTAAAAAATGTTAAAGCTAAAAATCAGCAGAAAGCAGTCACTAGACGGCAAACAAGCCCTGCTGCCTCAGACCATCAGTGTGCAATATCGGAATCCGTTGAGGATATAATACCTTTATCGCCCAAATCTAAATTTAAGGCTAGGGAAAAAGGTCCTACGATACCGACGGTGGGGAGTCTGAATATCGATTTTTTTAATATCGATGTACAAAAATATCGAGTCTGTAATATCGATAGTATTAAACATCGATGTTTTGTATATCGATGTAGTTAATATCGTTTTGAAGTGTGTTGTGAAATATCGATGTAAGTAATATCTATTGTAAAAATATTGACATGTTAAAATATCGTTTTTGTATGTATTTTGAATTTTTTTAGAGTTATTGTTAAGTAGTAAAAATTTTTAAATGTTATAAAATAAAAGGATTATTTTATGTATTTTGAATTTTTTTAGAGTTATTGTTAAGTAGTAAAATGTTTTAAATGTTATAAAATAAAAGGATTATTTTATATTGTTTTAGGAGCGGGATGTTGGGTTTATAGGGGATAAGGGTGGGGAGTGTTTTAAAAAATATTAATTTAATTTGTATTAATTTAAATATTTAAAATATTAATTTAAAACTTTTTTTTGAATTTCCAATTAAAATTTAGGTGCGGGATGTTGGGTTTATAGGGGACAAGGGTGGGGAGTGTTTTAAAAAATATTAATTTACTTTGTATAAATTCTAATAGTTTTTAATATGAATTTATAAATTAGTTTCTAGTTTGAAATTAAAATTTAGGAGCAGGATGTTGGGTTTATAGGGGATAAGGGTGGGGAGTGTTTTAAAAAATATTAATTTAATTTGTATTAATTTAAAAAATTTAAATATCAATTTACATTTTTTTTCGAATTTCAATTAACAATTTAGGAGTGGGATGTTGGGTTTATAGGGGATAAGGGTGGTGAGTACTTTAAAATATATTATATTTATTTGTAAAAATTCACAAAATTGAAATATTATTTTAAAATTTCATTTCCAATTTAAAAATCAATTTAGGAGTAGGATGTTGTGTTTAAAGGGGATAAGGGTGGTGATTTGAGAAAAAATGAAACTTTTTATTTTAAAGATTAAAAAAATATTTTTATGTAAAGTCTAAATAAATTTCACAAATTTAAAAAATGTGGGGAAATTTTCTAAAAATATTGTCAAATTTATAACAAAATAGAAATAATAAAGTTTAAAATTTTAAAATAAATTATAAAGTATGAAAATATATGTGGTAGTGTAATCATGTCCTAAAAAAACATTGATTGTAGTGGGAATAATAAATTAATTAAATATAGTGTCCTGCACCTACCCAATTTTAATATACATTGGAGTAGGAATAGTAAGTAAATTAGGTTTAGTGTACAGCATTTACCCCAATTTAATACTGACTGGAGTGGGAATAGTAAATTAATTAAGTTTTGTGTCCAGCACCTACCCAAATTAAATATAAGTGGAGTGGGAATAATAAATTAATTTACTTTAGTGTCCAGCACATACCTCAATTAAATACTGACTGGAGGGGGAATAGTAATTAAATTATGTTTAGTGTCCAGCACCTACCTCAATTAAATACTGACTGGAGTGGGAATAGTAAATTAATAAAGTTTAGTGTCCAGCACCTACCCCAATTAAATGTAGACTGGAGTGGGAATAGTAAATAAATTAGGTTTAGTGTCCAGCACCTACCCCAATTAAATAATGACTGGAGTGGGAATAGTAAATTAATTAAGTTGTGTCCAGCACCTACCCTAATTAAATGTAGAGTGGAGTGGGAATAGTAAATTAATAAAGTTTAGTGTCCAGCACCTACCCCAATTAAATGTAGACTGGAGTGGGAATAGTAAATTCATTAAGTTTAGTGTCCAGCACCTACCCCAATTAAATGTAGAGTGGAGTTGGAATAGTAATTAAATTAGGTTTAGTGTCCAGCACCTACCCCAATTAAATAATGACTGGAGTGGGAATAGTAAATTAATTAAGTTGTGTCCAGCACCTACCCTAATTAAATGTAGAGTGGAGTGGGAATAGTAAATTAATTAGGTTTAGTATCCAGCACCTACCCCAATTAAATACTGACTGGAGTGGGAATAGTAATTAAATTAGGTTAAGTGTCCAGCACCTACCCCTATTAAATACTGACTGGAGTGGGAATAGTAATTAAATTATGTTAAGTGTGCAGCACCTACTCCAAAGAAATACTGATTGGAGTGGGAATAGTAAATTAATTGTTTCGTGTCCAGCACCTACCCCAATTAAATGTAGATTGGAGTGGGAATAGTAAATTAATTAAGTTTAGTGTCCAGCACCTACCCCATTTAAATGTAGATTGGAGTGGGAATAGTAAATTAATTAAGTTTAGTGTCCAGCACCTACCCCAATGAAATGTAGACTGGAGTGGGAATAGTAAATTAATTAAGTTTAGTGTCCAGCATCTACCCCAATTAAATACTTAGTGGAGTGGGAATAGTAAATTAATTAAGTTTAGTGTCCAGCACCTACCCTAATTAAATACTGACTACAGTGGCAATAGTAAATTAATTAAGTTTAGTGTCCAGCACCTAACTTAATTAAATACTGACTGGAGTGGTAATAGTAAAGTTAGATATTTTAATGTTAATTTAGTATTGGATATTTATGTTGAGTGGAGTAGCAAGTATAAATTACATGAGTAGTTTTAAAATATAGAAAAAAACATATTATTATAGTAAAAATTAATTTTAATATATTAGGTAAATATACATCAAAAATACAACTATATAATGTATGTTTTTTAATGAAAATAATGCATTTTATAATAAGCAATTTATTAAAAATTATTAGGAATATACATTAAGTGTAAATATTAATGGAAAGGTAGACAAAACATTACATATCTCAATTTTATTAATTATTTTTATTAGAAAAAACAAAAAATTGAGAGGTAAATTCAAAATGTAATTGTTTATTAAACATTAGAAAAGTAATCACAAAATATATATATATTCAGTAGAGTATATTTATGACAGAAAAAAACAGTTTACAAGTATGTATATTTTAACAAGTAAATTATAAACAAACAATTTCAGCAATTCAAAAATTGTACTTCACATTTGTTTATATTTTAGAAATATAAAATGATGCATATGAATAGTTTTTCAGCACATTTTATACATTATTATATATTTTTAATAAGTGCTAAATATTGTTTGATATTTCTAACATTTTTACAACTGTTACAAATTTTGGTAAGTTTTTATTAACATTATATTGCAAATATTTGTACAATATATATGAGATAAAAATCACATAGTTTAATTTTGTTATACAAACATAATATATTTTAATTATTAATATTAATATTGAATTATTAATATTAATAATTATCACATTTATTAACAGTTGTACAATGTATATACAAATTAAATATTTTTAGAAAAAACACAAAAAAACAATGTTTCACTATTTGTTGTTTGACATATATACATTTTAATAATTATAATATTAAATATTATTAATTCATAATATTTATTATAATTTTACAATATATAAAAAACATATAATAACTATAAAAAAATCAGGTAAATTTTTAAATATTTTATTACAATGTCACATTAATTTATAAACAATTGTACAATATTAAGAAAAAAAAAACTATTTATTTAATACATTTATAGTTGCCATGTTTGTTTGGGGTTTTAATTTAGTAACCGCTCACAGTCGTTTTGTGTCATTTGGGAAGAAAGAAGCTCGCGGTTGGGAGCTGCTTCACATCTGAGAAGGTAAGAGTAATTTTCTTACATATTATACTGTTTTAAGTTTAATTTGAAGGTAGTAATGTTGTAATTAGTGTGCGTTAAGTTAAGTTTAAGAAGATATGGTGTGTTTAGTGTTTTAGTTAGTTTTTAATGGTTAACGTTGTGTTCCGTTTTTGCGGCCTAGTTAGATTTTTACATTAAAGTAGTTATAACGTTAGTAGTGTGTGAATACTGTTTATAATCATGTTACTAAGGGGCCTATTAGGATGGCGGGCGGACTTTCGTCCGCCCGCCACCCTAGCGGTGCTGGGACCGGCCGCCAGTGGTGCGGCGGTCCCGCACCGGCGATTAGGATGCCACCGCCGTGGTGGCATCCTCCATTCCCAGCATTGTGGCGTGCGGTGCTCACAGCACCGCCCGCCACAATGCTGGGAATGCACTGTGTGCATTGTCATGCACAAGGTGGCAGGCACCGCGTGGTGCCTGCCACCTTGTCCATGACATGTAGGAGGTACCATAGGTACCCCCCATGTGCACCCCCACCCCCCAATACCCTGGGGGCCCACAACGGGCCCCCAACAGCAAACTCCGTATGCCTTTCCGTGGCGGCATCACCGCCACGGAAAGGCTGCTTCCCGCACCCATGCTAATATGGATGGCGGTGTCTAGCAGACACCGCCACCATATATAGCCCCTTTTCTGCCCGGTCGACTGGTCGACCGGCGGAAAACCGGCGGACGGTCTTTCCATCCGCCGGGGTCTCCCACGCCATACTAATATGGCGGGGGGAAATGGGTGGCGGGCAGAGGGAAATGTAGGGCGGATCGCCACCGCCATGCGGGCGGTGGCGATCCGCCCTACATCGTAATGACCCCCTAAGTGTTTTATGTGTACATTTGTGTGGGTGGGAATGTTTGTTTTTTATTTCTAGGTTTTACGGAGAAGAAGTTTCTAATTACGGAATATTGCGATTTTTTTTTTTTTTTTTTTTTAAAGGAAGTTTGTGTTGGTTATATTAACTAATAATTATTTCATACTTCCTTAATTTTTCGGTTTTTACGGAGCGGTTCTTAGTTTTCAAATATTTTTCGGGTTTTTTATGGTTACTGGATTGTCGATTTTTACCTGGAGGATTAATTTTTTAAAACAGTTGTATTTTTACATTTTATAGGGGTTACTTTTTAATATCTATGGATTGTGGTCTACCTGGATTCGTTTGGAAGATGTGGAATTTTCGTATTACAGTAACGGGAATGGTAAGTGCTTTTAAATTATTTATTTGTGGGAGGGAATTGATTTTAATTTAATTGCATTTGCTGTTTATTTGCTTTACTGTTTAATTAATTTATCTATATTTATGTCTATATAAATATATAAAAAATATTAGACAAATTAATTAATTTTATTACTTACAAAAAATGCACTGCTTTTATTCCCAAAAATTGTTTCTTCAGAATTGTATAATTAAATTGTTTGTGTGTTTTATAGTAGTTTTGGCTATCATATTTAAGTACTCTAGGACTTTTGTGGAAGGGTATAGCTGAACTTGCTGTTGGAGAAAATGATACATTTGATTAGTTTGTCTAGATAGTTTTGGTTTTAATTGGATAACAGATTGTTGCATTCTGAGTTCTTGGAAGCTTTGTTCTTTTTGTATAGCTAGTAATAGTTTATGTAGGGTAGGAGTGCTTCGTCCTGTAGAAGATAGGAAGGCATTATGCCAACCCTCAACTGCGTTGTTTGTTTTAGCTTCTTGGTTAAGTGTAGTTAGGTACACATTCCACCAAGGAATTTGAAATTTAGGTTGTCGTCTATAGCCTGATCTGTGTAATCTCCCCACCCAGGTATCCTCAAAATAGTCTAGGAGGGGAGATCATTTTTGTTCATTTTGTTGGTAAAATGGACTTTCAATTAGAAGGTTATAATGCTCAGCCACATCTGTCACTGGCACATAGGCCAGGGCAATTAGATTTTTAATTTGGTATGCAAAGCTAATATTTGTAGCATATTCTACACTAAGAGCAGATTTTTGTAGATGTCTCCATAAACATTGATTAAAATGGAAGTAACATCCTTGTATAGATGTGTGGGGGTACAATTTAAGGATAGTATTTATCATAGCTTGCTCAAAGTCGATTATTATTCTTTGAGGAAAAAAGTTGTTTGTTTCTTGCTTTATTTTACTTAACATTTCAGTATATGTTGCATTCTGTTTATTTGGTAATAATGCATAAATAAAGGGAATGCAACTGTTATGATATTGGCCATGGATACTATAAAGTTGGTAAAATGGTTTGGGGCATATTGTAAATGTCTCATCCATCATCCATGTTTGGCATTGTTGAAGTTTAGTTATATTGTTTGCTGTACCAAACATAATAATTCTTTTATCTTTGCTTTTATTGTCGTAGAAAATAAAAGGTTCATCATTGTGTGTTATACCTAGCTCGGAGGGAATTATGACCTCTTCAAAATTTTTAGGAGTTGGTATTGTGGTTGTTGTTGCTTTTTACGTTCTAGCTATAGTTCTTTTTATTGAACTAATGGATGGTAATTGACCTCTTGCTTCTTTGGGTACTTTAGGCAAAATTTCTTTAAGTATAACACTTGTAGGTGTTTGTGAGCTAGTACTTAATTCTTTTATATTGTCAAGGGTTGCTCTCACTTCAATTTCAGAAACATTAGGCGGATGGTTATGTTCTCGAGTGTATAATACAGTTGTTTCCCTGGTAGTAGCACGACCATAACATTTATTGGAATAATATTTTGAACATTTCCAATTCACTTTCAGGCCAGTTTGCTTCTCTTGGGTGTACACATACCCCATGTAACATAATAAGAATTTCCCTTTCTGAGATGTAATAAATTGGGCACCTTCAGTCATTGTGAGTTGGAAAATTCTATAAAAAATATATATATGAACATATATTAAAAAAGATAGTATACATATGTATATGTTTAAAAAGAAAATATTTTTTGCATATACTTACCAAGTGCTATTAAGTTCACTTTCAAAGGAGATGTTATTTCTTTTAATAAATGCTGTTTGGTCGTAGTTTTCTGTGGAAGGAAAATAAAGCATATTTTATTTGATGTTTTACATTTATACATGGGGTGGTATTGGGTTTTAGGATAGATTATACCTTTATTACCATTTTTGTTAGATTTTACTAAGGCTTTTAAAAGCTCTAAAATTGGAAATGGGGTTTCTTTAGTGTTTAGGATACATAAGGGGTTTAGTTTTATTTTACTTAGATTTTACAAAGGCCTTTTAAAGTATACTTACTTTGTTAGTTAGATGTTTTTGCGAGGTAAAATCCTTTTTCTTGTTCTTTGCAGTAATATCTGTAGTGGAAATATAAGTAGATAAAATATATAAGTTAGTAATTTTAGTTAGCAATTGAAAATTGTGTTAAATTTTAATTTGACTGCTTATTTAGAAATGGTCATTTACTTACTTTTTTCCAAGTGTAGTAGGCTTGAATTTGATGCAGTTTTTGCTTGTGGTCAAAATCCATCAGAGTTTCACCTTTCACAATGTTTTAGGGTTTAAGGTGTAAAATAAGAATGATTTTTCTTCCGTTTATATAGTGTCTTTTTAATTGTTTGTTTAATATTCATTGGTTTAATTCGATCTTCTGTATTTCTATTGGTTTGGTAATTGTTTTCCTTATATGGAAAACGCTAATTAAGAGTAATTTTTTTTTTGGGTGAGGTAGGAGACGTTAAACTAATTATATTTTAATAAATTATATATAAGATGCATTAAAATGTTTTAATATGTTGCAAGTATATATTGTAAATTAATATTATAAGTGTGTTTATTATGTTATCATTTATTTCTGTTGTTATATTTTTGATAGTTTTGTTTTTGTTTTAATTTAATTTAACATGTATGTTTATGCATTTTATAGTATTTATGGTGTTTAAAGTAATTATTTTATGTATTATTGAGTTGTCGATATATTTAAAAAAACGATAATATTGATGTCTATATTTTTGTAGTCGATATTTTAGACATGTTCTATATTTATTTAGAAGCGTCGATATTGTAAATAGCGATATTTATGTGTGCGATATTTGTGTTGTTGATATAGTTACTTTACGATATTGTGGTATCGATATTTGTGTTATTTTTTAATTAAGTATACAACATCGATATTTTTGCCATTGATATTTTTGCGCGAAATTTTTGTAGTTCGATAATGTGACTTTCGGTATTATGTCAGTGATTCGATACCGACTACTAAAACCCCTTGTTCACTATTTCCCGAAGTCATCATCGCCCCAAGCATTCCCTGCCACAACCGATTTGCAGCCCTTCAAACTCCTGGGGATGCCGAGTGGCCAAACATACCCTAAGCGCAACCTAAAAACAGCCATGTTGATCCAATGGGAAATGGATGCCAACCAGGTCTGGTGACACCTACTGAGCCCACATCTGTGTCAATATTAGCACTAAAATTGGATCACCTTGGTAGTTTGATTGTTTCCCTGGTGGACCAAGTCTCCTTGCTGCAGCAAAGAAGTTTGTTGTGCTGCTGTAACAAAGATCCAACCCAAACTTTCTCAAACCCCCAAGTGAACCAAATCTATTCGAAAGTGCCAGTAGACACAAATAGATTGGATCAGACTCAAAATTTTGCTGCCACCGCAAGCACTACAAAGCTGCCAGAAACTCCTAGATTCACAAGTGATTTTTCTGCAAATTACCCAGTGTAATAATCAAACAGCCATCAATAGTACAACCACAAGAGTAGTGGATGGTGACTTGCACAAGAGAGCAAGGGCTGGTGCCAATGTAAACCTTTCTCCCCACCGGGGTGCTTCATATGAACCTACTTCTCTTCTCCAAAAAGACCATTCATTAATAACTTCAATTGATTGCATTTGAAGAAAAACAAATCAAGACTTTAACAATTCAATCTATATGACGTGAGTGCCCAAACTTAAGTCTGGAGCCTATGAAGATACTAATGGGTTAATCAACAAAGTAATATTCTGGCTTAGGGTAAAACGTAAGTGCCTCTCTGTAATCAGATCAGATATTTTGAGTGCTAGACGGTGCCCTTCAGACACTCTAATCTTCGATTGCATCCAGGTTACTTTATGTGATAACCAGATAGCTGAGAATCTTATTAATTTTGAAATTCGGACTTGCCACCTTATGAGAAATGATGCGATGGGGATTAGATTAAAGCTGTCTCTTCCAACTAATAGATCTTTGAGAAGTTCTCTAGCGCATTCTGATAACTCATCCTCACAAGCTAGTCACCCAGCTTCTACTTCAAACCTGAATGCAGTTTATTGACTGAGTGTAACGCACGCACAGAGTAATTGTGTTTTATCTAGTATAGAAATGTTTGGTACAATATCCAACTCTACTAATGAGGCCATCGATTTTGCTGACAACAGGAGGAGAGACGCAGGGATGCTGAGGATGACAAACTGTGTGTCTCCTAATAGAAATAGTGGGGACATTTTACCTGATGCTCCGACCCGCCTGAGTTGGTTAGCCGGAAATTTAGGCAGCGACATCATGGAGGGTGGGAGTGGGCCAGGTGCTATAACTACTATACCTCTGGATGTTAGTTCATGCTTTTTGCATGCAGCGGGTTTCGCAGGTAAACCAGACACAAGCTAGTATTAACCTAATATCCTGGAACCTGGCAGGTATTGCTTCTAAGCTGGATGATCCTGAGTGGCTATTGTACATCAGAGAGCATGATATTTGTATATTTCAAGAGACTTGGGCAATTGAAAAAATTTTTGTTGATGGGTTTACAAGTTATAGTGTCGGAGCTAAACCCCCCAACCATTATGGGAGGGCAATTGGAGGACTCCTGATTCTTGTTAAGAATAATGTATTCAAGTCATGCACGTTATTGCAGATATCATGCTTAGACTTAATGGGGATCACTGTCTTGCTACCATCAGGGCTTGTCTTGGCCCTCTTAAATATATATGTAAGATCTATTGCGGCTAGTACTGAATCCCCCATTTTGTCTACCCTTGAAAAAGTGTTGGACTCCCTTCATTCGAACAGAAAAGTAATACTGGCTGGCGACTTCACTACATCTTATGAACCATCTTCCTATATTAATGAAGTCACAGAAGATTAAATGAACAGTGGGGTATTAGAGCACTAACGGGGAAACCCCAAGTACATTTTACGGAAACTGCCCACTACTATGGAGTCTAGCTTACGACCAAAGGGTTGAGGGCATGTAACGGTTGCACTAGATCTGACCCTGATCGAGCCCCCTCCTTCCGAAGAGGTAATCATGCGACTGTTATTGATTTTGTTATTTTGGATGTGAGACTCTGGCCACTTTTGAATGACATGAAGGTAGATAGGCGAACTGACAGTGACCATGATTCCCTGGTGGTTTCATTGAGTGGAGCCTTATTGACAAGAGTATTGAATACATGTTATACAGAGGTACCCGATCCTGTACTTTCTAATTGTAGGCTCTGTCTCTTGGCCCAAAATTATGACGAATCAAACACTGCTGTCACAGATATATGGGCTGTATGTCAACTCACTGTATAATTATGAAGGTGTGAATGAGCAAGAAATCCCAATTTTGAGTATACACAATCTACTCTTTAAAGAGCTTCAACAAGTCTTTTATAAAGACATGGCCAGCAAGAAACCAGTTTTGGTGAAAAAAACTACCTGGTTTGACTCCTCTTGTAAGCAAGCCGAACATCTACTAAGGTGTGCTGTCCTGGAAGGCGATAGGGACCTAATAGCCTTAGCAAGGCGCACGTATGAGACCTCCATAAACCTATGTTGGTTCTTTCTGCATATCTCTTGCTTCTTTCTGCACCTTTCTTCCTCTTTCTGGACTTCTTTTGCCTCTTTCTGCATTTATCTTGCTTCTTTCTGCGCCTTTCTTCCTCTTTCTGCACATGTCCTACCTCTGTAGGCATAGTTAGAAATTAGCATTTAAAAAACCTTAGAAATTCACTGGAAAAACCACAGGTTTCAGGGACGTTATAGTTAGAAATTATCATTTAAAAAACCATAGAAATTCACTGAAAAAACTATAGGTTTCAGGGACGTTATAGTTAGAAATTAGCATTTAAAAGACCATAGAAATTCACTGAAAAAACCACAGGTTTCAGGGACGTTATAGTTAGTGGGACATTTCACTCGTACAAAACCAGAGAAATTCGTCCGTTATAGTTAGTTGAACTAAGTATAACTCGCGCCCCCGCAATGCACTGCTGATGACATCAAATATTACATCACTCATGACATGGTCAGTGACATCACTGATGACATCACTGATGACATCTCAAAAGACATCACTGATGAGATCATCCACGTGATAATCTGATGCACCTCCACACACCCTAATATTACCTTTGATACACCCACTCTAAAATACAGACTACCATTCTTGAAACCATAGACACACAATACCAATTACTACATACCCACTTACTGATTCCAAGGTCTACACACACATCCACTCACTCACCCATACAGTCACTCATACATGCAGTCACTCATCAATACAGCCACTATCATATGCACTCATACACCTATACAGACACTCACACACCGCCACTCACCCATAGAGTTACTTACACAGCTAGTCAGTCATGCAAAGAATCAATCACACTCCCATTTAATCACCTATACAGTTATACACACACCACCTCACTTATTCGTACAGATACTAACACATACTTACTCTCTTATACAATCACTGACACAAGCACACACTCATCCACACAGCCACTCTCAGAATCACTCACTCACATATAGTCATTTATATACTCCAACACTCACATATACTGCCTTTCACATATGTAGTTACTCACACATGTACCACTGAGACATCCATTCACTCACCAACACACCCATACACACACTCACCCACCCATACAGCCCCTCACAGTCGCACTCTTGAATCCATACACCCAGTGAATCACCCACTCACACATCCATGCAGGGAGTCACACACACCCCACCCACACAGACACTCAGGCACCCATACAGATACTCAGACAGCCAATCAATAACCCATATAGACACTCATGTAGCTACTCACCAATCCATGCAGCCGCATATACACCAACAGACAGACTGATACAGACATTCACACAGTTTAGTCACTAACCCATGCATTCAGCAAGACACGTTTAATTACTCACTTATACAGTCAGTCACGCACTGACTAAATCATCCATTCAGACAGTCATACACCCACTCATTCTTCAATACACCTTGGCCTATATATATATATATATATATATATATATATATATATATATATATATATATATATATAGAAAACATATTTAAACTTTACAGAAACACACAGTCACTGGATGATGTCATCAGTGATGTCACTGACCATGTCATGAGTGATGAATATGTGATGTCATCAGCAGTGAATTGCGGGGGCCGAGTTATACTTAGCTCAACTAACTATAACGGCCGAATTTCTCTGGTTTTGTAGGAGTGAAATGTCCAACTAACTATAATGTCCCTGAAACCTGTGTTTTTTTCAGTGAATTTCTATGGTTTTTTAAATGCTAATTTCTAACTATAACGTCCCTGAAACCTATGGTTTCTTCAGTGAATTTCTATGTTTTTTTTAAATGATAATTTCTAACTATAACATCCCTGAAACCTATGGTTTTTTCAGTGAATATATATATATTCATACACCCACTCAAACAGGTAGGCAAATAGTCTCACAGTGAGTCTCACACCCAGAGAAACAATGTCACACCCATTCTCACAGCGAGTCAGACAGACACACTCACATCCACTGTGACAGGCAGAGACACTGTGCCACACCCAGAGGGACACATGCAGACAACTACTCTCACACACATACCCCTCCAGACACTGTCACAACCCTTCACATACCCTACAGTCACTCTTACACCCATTCACAAAACCATGGAGACATGGTCATATCATTGACAAACCTATAGTTACACCTATATGTACACTCTCACTTCCAATCATATACCCATACATGCACTGTTACACCCATTCACATAGTCTACAGACACTGTTATACCCATTCGCAAATCCATACAGAGACTCTCACACCCTCATTTACACCCATACAGACATTTTCATAGTTACTCATATACTGATACAGAGAGTTTGACACTGTGATATATCCAAAGAGACACTGTGACAGCAAGATATGCTTTGAGACACTTATGCACCTGAAATGATACCCATTTAGACCCTGTTAAACCCACTGTGAGATCCATTCAGAACCCTTTACTAGTAAAATTAAATGTGTTCTTTTACATTGAATGTGCACTTTTGATTTGCAGACCCGCGATGGATCTGCAGTTTCAATAAATTTTTTAAAAACAAGGAATTACACTTAAAAATAAGAACTAGTTGGGACAAGGAAGAGCTGTCGTGTTCATTGTGTGTATATGATGACTACATATACGAGTGAATGCAGAGTTTCAAGTTGCTCAGAAACACTGTGTTACCTTCATCTGTGAAGTGAACACCATCTCTCCTATATGTTCTATGCATGTTGAAGCACAGGTTAATATTGTAGACAGAGCCCATGTTATGATCTCTGAGGATGCTGAAATAATTTCAATAACATGTTTCCTTGCTTTCTCTATCAGTGGGCAAAATTCAGAAGACCACTTCCATTTCTGCTTCTAGCATATGTTAGAAAACACCAAGGCAGTGTGAGGGAAATGTTGCACCAATTCTTCAAAGGTATTCTTCATTAGGATGTTCAGTCCTATCCCAGTTAGTGTGCCCAGGTCATTGCCATCACAGTGCACAATTATGAGGTCTGTATGTTGAAAATCCATAATGCTTTCAACCAATGGAGGCAAATGATGCCACTTTAACCCTCTCTGGTCAAACCAACTAATATCTGCATTAGGCAAACTCAGCTCTCTGTCAATCCCACTCTTTCCAGCAAACTCCTTGCCCAGAACACAAAGCTATGACCTACAATCCATACTCTAACCGTTTTGAAGGATGGAGCCGTAGCACACAGGAGAAGGCTGGCGAAGGCTGCAGCTGAATGAGGCAGTTTTGAAGTGAAAGGCAGTTGAAACTGGACGGTAGTAGGAATAATTTGAAAGAATACATTTTATTGGCTGTTCTAAATATGTTGGTGCATGAAGCTAGGTAGTGATTTTGTGAGAGGAGTAAATAGATTTTGGATTGGCTCTTGAAAATGTAGAAAAAGTGTTGCTGTTTGGGATATGTGTATTATAGGAACAATCCAATCATTAAACTAGGACAGTGCTGCAGCTATAAAATACATAATCAACAGTCCTATATTAATAACCAAATCATTTCAATAGTTTTACCCATATGTGAAACAGACCAGTCCAGCACAACATATTAGTTGTTACAGCAACACATTTTAATGTGGTGGTCCACAACACTGCATAAAAAATGCATTAGAGACACTTTTTAGCCCCTATACCACCTGCGCACTCTGAGAGAGATGCAAGGAGTGGCACGACTGTCGTAGCAGTATTTATTGCATAGCAGTGTCTAAGTCCTGTCTACAGACATTGCTGCACCATTCAAAAGATTTCAGGTTGCATTTTGAAAATAAAATTAAAAATCCTTAGAAATTCACTGAAAAAAGCAAAGGTTACAGGGACATTATAGTTAGACTCAGATTTTACTCGTACAAAACCATAACAATTCAGCAGGTATAGTTAGCTGGGATAACTTTAACTTACGCCCCTGCAATGCACTGCTTATGACCTCACATATTACATCATTTATGAGATGGTCAGCATATATATATGGCGGTCGCCAGTAGGTAGTTATAGTTAGGACTTAATTTCCATAGGAAAAGCTTTTTTTGTTTTACCAATAACTTTGACATTGTTTGACGAATTTTCATGACATTTTCAAAACTAGTTTGCCACTCACTTCAGCTGCTGTCTTGAAAGTTTCGGGGTGCTTCATCAAGTGGAGGCCGAAAAAAGGGAGGGTCCCAAAATGTCTTTTCCCGATGCAATCTCCTATAGGGATTTTGAACATGACTACAGCCCGTCTGCGGGACGGAATTACACCAAATTTGGCAGAAAGGTAGCTCTTGGTCCAGAAAGCAGCCTTTTTGGTATTCAGTGTAAATCCATTTTGTAGTTTAAGAGATTAACCAGAAACCAAAAACCAAATTTGTATATCTAGAGATGCTGATCCTCCAAGGATTCCTGAGGTAGATCTGTGAATCCACATGCCAAATGCAATGTCATGATTGCTGGCCGCAACCTGACTTGGAAGTTGCAGCCGCCATTTTATGTATCGAGAAATGGTCCCCAGGGCTGAAACTTTCTGTGCAAAGTGAATAAATGGGTCAGAGTAGAGGTCCCCCAACCCCATGGGTGTGTTAAAGGTGTCCCAGAGGGAACCAGAAAGGCCACTAAATTGCCTTCAAATGTTTTTTCTCTCAATTTGCGGTAATCCGCGGATCACTCGGTGCTCAGCACGACCCTTTGTGGGTCCCCTGTGGAACTGCGAATCCTGCCGCAGTTCATCAGAGGCCCTACCCCCTTTCTCAATCACTCTGAAAATGCACCTCCTGGTGCACTACTCTTAAGGGGATGAAGTCCCTTAGATGGTGAGGGTTGTTGGGGGTTACAAACCCCTGCTGTTACCCAGATAAGTCACACACAGTGGGATTACTGAGAGCTCATCAGAGGCCCTGCCCCCTTTCACCACCACTCTGCAAATGCATCTCCTAGGCCACTACTGGTTGGGGGATGGAGTCCCCTTGGCTACTGAGGGTAGTTGGGGCCAAGAACCCCTCCTGTTAAAATCTAAAAAAAATCTAAATCCATATTTGTAAAGCGCGAACTACTCACCCTTACGGGTCTCAAGGCGCTGGGGGCCGTCGTGGAAATTAAGTGAGCTATTGCCCAGAGTCACATGGTGCTGAGCTGAGCTGCCGCTGGAGCCGGGGATCGAACCGTGAACCCTGTGCTCCGAAGTCAGCTGCCCTGGCCGCTGCACCACACCTCTCCACCTGTTACCACCAATAAGTCCCACACTGCGATTGCGGAGAGCCCTTTGGAGGCCCTGCCCCCACTTTCCACCACTCTGCAAATGCTGGTTGGGGGATGAAGTCACCTTGAATGCTGAGGGTCGTTGGAGGCCAAGAACCCCTTCTGCTACCAACAGTAAGTCCCACGCAGAGGGATTGCTGAGTGCTCATCGGAGGCCCGCCCCCTTTCTCCACCATTCTACAAATGAACCTCCTGGTGCACTACTAGTTGTGGGATGAAGTCACCTTGGCTGCTTAGGGTCATTGGGGCCAAGAACCCCTCCTGTTACCACCAGTAAGTCCCACACCAGGATTGCTGAGAGCTCATCGGAGGCCCACCCCCTTTCTCCACCACTCTTCAAATGCACCTCCTGGTGCACTACTGGTTGGGTGATGAAGTCCCTTGACTGCTGAGGGTTGCTGGATGCCAATAACCCCTCCTGTTACCACCAGTAAGTACCACACATTGGTATTGCTGAGAGCTTGTTGGAGGCCCAACCCCTGTTCTCTACCCACTGTACAGACCCATACAGCCACTCACACACCCACTCACAGACCCATACAGCCACTCACACACCCACTCACAAACTCATAGTCACTCACAAACCCACCCACACAGCTACTCACACACCTACTCAGAAACCCATATAACAACTTACACCCAGTCACACACCCATACAGCCACTCTCACACCCACTCACTGACCATTACAGCCACTCACACACCCACTCTGAAAGGTCACAGTTAGAAAACTAAATTAAAAAAAAACCTTTGAAATTTCCTAAAAAAACGGAGGTTGCAGGGACGTTCTAGTTAGGAAATAGAATTTAAAACATCTTACAAATTAACTGAAAAAACTAAGGTTACAGAGACGTTATAGTTGGGAAATAAAATGTAAAAGCCTTACAAATTCACTGAAAAAAATAAAAGTTACAGGGGCGATATAGTTAGGCTCAAATTTCACTCAAACAAAACCATTGAAATTCAGCTGTTATAGTTATAACATGGTCAGTGACATCACTGATGACATCACTGATATCTCAAATGACATCATTGATGACATCTCAAATGACATCACTGATGGCATCAATCCATAGAACCACTCACACACCCAGTCCCACTCCCACACAACCTCTCATACACCCACTCACCCACTCACACCCATACAACCACTCACAAACCCCACTTTTCCACAGAGCACTCACAAAGCCACTCACTTACTCATATACCTACTCACACAGTCAGTGACTCATCCATACAGTAGTCACACAGCCACTCCCTAATCAATACAACTAATCACACACCCATTCACTCACCAATACAGCCACACTCACTCACCGATAGACCCTCTCTACAGAGCCGCTCACACACAACCAATTATATACCCATTCACACACCCATACAAGCACTCAAACGTCTACTCACTCACCGATACTGCCATTCACACACATAGTCACTCTTCAATATAGCCACTCCTACACCAACTCAGTTAACTAAACACCTACTCAAACAACCTCTCACTCACACATATATAACCACATCCACTCACACAGCCACAAAAGCTACTCAGATACCTATTCACATATCAATACAACCTCACGCACCCATACAACCACTCACACACCCACTTGAACACTCATATAACCACTCACACACCGATACAACCAGTCACACACTCACACACCCATACAACCACTCACACAGCCATTCACACACAAGAAACCATTTAAAAACCCATTCACAGATCCATACGGTCACTCACACACCCACTTAATCACCAATACAGCCACTCACACAGCCACTTACGGACTCATACAGCCACTCATACACCCACTTCCACACCCATACAGCCACTCAGACCCCCACTCACATGATGATATAGACAGCCACTCAGATGACTTGTGTTAGAAATAATATCATTCATGAGTAGTACAGAAAGAATAGTAATTTAACTTATGCAGTAGCTTAGTATAACTATATATATATATATATATATAAATATATATATATATATATATCACACAATGATTTCCAACATTAAAGAAAATACCAGGACTCTCCGAGATGCTTCGTTTCTTTATTTAGCAAGAAAACGCCTCTCACCAACGCGTATCGCCTCTTGGCTTGATCACGGTATGGCTTGAGGACTGCCTGTTTCAATTTCATATACGTACAACCCTCAACAGTGAAAGAGGACTAGCTCAGCACACAGTCCGTCAACAGTTCACCACAATATCCACCAACTTTGAATGTTCAACAAGAATTAAGCAATATAATAAACACAGTGTAAAAAATCTTTACATCTTGTCATACAATTATGTCGCACAGTTCATTACGTGTGATAGATTTAAAAAATACAGAAATAAACATTATTATCAAAATTGATATTTTTGACAAAATCGGTATATGCAACACTACATTCCAACCCAAGTGGGCATTAAATTGCACAAAAGACAGTTCACGTCCAGCGCGCTATGAGACAAAATCTATCATGCATACAATAGTCTATATACCAAAAATCATTGAATAATCAGCTACACCAAATGTAATTTATTGATTTGTACACCTCATCATGTTTTACTGTTATTATTCGCCGTCAAGTTTAAGGGATTGTCTCATTCATTAATATCTCGATGGAACTTCTCATATACTGATGAACTGGTAATTTCACTGCTAAAATTGTAGTGTTCATTTAGCTACTCATACCTCACTTGTGCTTTCTACCTGTGTGCACATAAAAAGAAGAAAATATGTGAAACTTATAAATAATAATCTGATAAAATTCCATCTATATATACAAATTATCTAAAAAAGCCACATTCCAGTTAAGATAGAAAAACTAAAAGGAGATAAAATTGATTTCAATTTAAAATTTACCGAAGGAGCTGTAAACAACTCCCACTATCATTTCTCTGATGGTATTTGTGAGAAGTTGGCCTGGCATATGCTGTCCACTAATTATAGTGGGCACCTTGCACCAGTCCAAACAACCCCTTATTGGAGATAGGTTAAAGACAACCTTATTGAAAGCTATCCTAGTGGTAGCTATGGAGAGCAGCCTTCAGGCTAAGTCTTGAAGGAATGTAAAGCAGCTTGTTTTACCAGTCTATAATCTCTTGAGTGACCAAATGAAAGAGCACCACACCAGGTATATATTCAAAATATATGTATTTATTGCTAAACACACCTCTCTAGCCTCTTTATGAGGCTAGAGTTCGAAGTACATAAGTTAGAAGTTATTTAAACACAGTAATAGCACAAATACACGTTTGGGCCCTAGGGGCGTACTCAAACCATATACCAATAAAGTGGTATGCGAACCACAACTGAACTAGACACTAGGCCTAGAGCCTCTAGAAGTGCTTGGACCACAAGGAACCACCCAAGGTAGTGACACAGGGGACCCACGGGAGACACGTGCAGTGTAAATACACAACCGCGATACGCCGTTGACTTCTATGGAGAAAGTCGTGATCGGGAAATTAGAGAAAAGGGACACTTAAAAGAGGACTTGGACCAAACCCTTTGAGATCTAGGACTTTGAAGAGTCTCTACCCACGGGAGCACCGGAGTACTCGTGTTACCTCACCCAGGGAAGCCGGGTGCATAGGTGCCTTTCGGGGTCGGGTTTCGTCGTCGATTTGAATGGCGATCTGCTGCAAAGTGCTGCTGGCGACCAAGTGAAAAGTGTCCGGGTGGATCCAAGATTGGATCGGAGTTCTGAAGAACCTGAAAGCAGAGGGGACAGAGTCTGGGTCACTAGCCAGTGACCAGGAAGGCGATGGCAGATGCCCACCGATGTCGAGTGCTTCAGGTGCGTTGACGGTCGTCTTGTCTCTTCAGCCACGAGGTCCAGGAGGCGTTGTCGGCGACCAGGAGCAGGGTTCGGGCTGGTACACGATGTCTGTCGAGTGCTGAGGCGTCGGCGACCGGATTGGACCCAACAAGCCTTGGCAACGGCAAGTCTCGATGCAGAGGAAGATCGTCGATGGTGCAGACCAGCAAGGTCTGGGGAACTCACCCAGCGAGGGTAAGTGAGGGCAGGCCTGGAGCAACCAGGATGCCAAGTTAGGAAAAGATTGGCCTTCGTTAAGGGCTACTAGCCAACAGGCTAGCGACCGCGAAGGAGCCTCGTGACGCCGCATGTGGAGCTGGCTTACAGGACACTCGTGGAGTGGGGGCCAGTGATCTTCGGTGCAGGTGGTGCTGGAGGCTAGGGCTACTCGGAGCCCAAAGCACGACTTCTTGGGAGACCCAGAAGAGGATGCACTTGCAAATGTGCTCGGTGTTCAGGGGTCATGGTCTCAAGTCACCCACGATAGCCACGGGCCTCAGCTTTGCTGGGAACTCAGGGTAGCCTCGGGGAAGTCTGAGAATCCACGTCTGGTGATGCGATGACTTCGGCGTCCGACGGGAGCTTCAGAAATGCGAACCGGACAGATGCTTCTTTGGTGCCTGCCAAGCAGGGGAGTCACTCCTTGACCCCATTAGAGATTCTTCTGTCCTCTAATCGTGAGTAGAGCGTCGAAGGTCCAGGATTCTGTTTCAGAGTTTCGTCCAGGGATAATCTAAAGTCCTAAGGACTGGGTTCCTATACTTATACTAAGGATAGGGGTTGGACTACTCTGTGGCCCCACCTATGGGTGGGTCAGGGCAGAGGGGTGGCTACACCCCTTTCCTTTGTCCAGTTCGCGCCAAAGCAGGGGCTGCAAGCCCCTGATCCGGTTTGAACTGGGGTATGCACAGGGACACCAAATGTGCCCCCAGTGCAGGACTTCAAAGCACCCGAAAGTGCTCCCCGCCCAGCCCCAATACACATTATCCTGTCTGGGGAGGTGGTCACACCTCCCTGGGACAGGAAACCTATTGTCCAGGCCTCCCTGCCGGAGTTTCATCCAGAAGCAGGAGGCCAGACTTGTGTCTGTGGCAGTAGCATCCATTTTGTGATGCCAGGCTTTAGAAAGAAGTTACCGGCCAGGCCAGGGTTAACATGTCTCTCCCTCTAGAAGGGTGGAATGCTACCCCGCTGCCAGAATTGGTGGGGGTAGTATTCCAAGATGTTTGACACCAAACACGACATGTTTAGGTGCAGCCATTCCAAAGTTAGCATTTAACGCGAGGTTATAATGCGCTTAAGAGTATATGGTCAGGCTGCACTACAAACAGCATCAGAGAAGGGTCTCCGAACGCTGCAGAGGGGCCCTGCTCATGCAGGGGCACCCTCTCACATAGGAACCATGCACTCTGCCTTCAGGATTGATAAGGCCTGCCTTAGGAGTTACTTATAGGTTTATATGTGTGTATGTATTTAGTGATATAGGTAACCTATATCACAGTAAGGGGTGCATGCACCACCTTACCCAGGCTGCAGTAGCAGACCTGTGGTGTCAGTTTGGATGGCCTTCCAGGGGTGGCATAATACATGCTGCAGCCCCCTGGTAGGCCTCTGAGGTACCTATGCCCTTGGTACATAGTATACCATATACTAGGGACTTATAAGGGCACTCCAGATTCCAATCAGAGATGTGCCTAAGGCACATGGAAACCTTTTACAGAGAAAGCAGATAGACTGGGGCCCTGAATAGCAGGATCCCAGTCCAACTAAGTCATAAACCAGCAAAACACCATAAAAAAAGTGGGGGCAACCATATAGTCAGATTCCACCTTCCTACAGTATTGACTTGATACACAGCCTCAATCATCACTGACACCTCTATCATTTGTACATACTCCTTATACTTTTGATAAGG
Organism: Calotriton arnoldi; assembly: GCA_963921515.1. Taxonomy (NCBI): domain Eukaryota; kingdom Metazoa; phylum Chordata; class Amphibia; order Caudata; family Salamandridae; genus Calotriton; species Calotriton arnoldi. The sequence goes on along the minus strand of CAWUFW010002470.1, from coordinate 1,676,291 downwards.
TGTTTATTATCCCAAATGTACAGCAAATTCCTCACTCAAATTTAAACCTATGGGTGTCAGTGTTTCAAAATCTATTATATATTTGGACTCAAGGATCCTCAATTGCCATTCTCTGTCACCTCCCCTTTACTGCTGTTTAACTGAATCCAAAACCACAAAGGTTAATACCGTCTCATTTTGGCTGTGTATGGGATGAAAGGATGAGTGCAATAGTAGTGCCTGAGTGATTGTAGGACTGCATGTGTAGAACTTCAGTCATTGCATGAGTGCATGGGTAGTGTTTAAAAGAATAGATGTGTGCAATAGTAGTGCCTGAGTGATTCAATGAGTGCATGGGTAGAGCCTAACTGCATGGATGAGTGCAAGAGTAGTGTTTGGGTAATTGCTTGAGTGCATGGGTAGTGTCTGAGTGATTGAATGAGTGCATGGGTAGAACTTGACTGCATGGATGAGTGCATGAGTAGTGCCTGCGTGATTGGAGGAGTGCATAGGTAGTGCCTAGGTGATTGCATGAGTGCAGGGGTAATGTCTGGGTCATTGGAGGAGTGCATGGGTACTGGCTAAGTGATTGAAAGAGTGCATGGGTAATGCCTGGGTGATTGCATTAATGCATGGGTACTGACTGGGTGATTGGAGGAATACATTGATAGTGCCTGGGTGAATGGAGGAGTGCAAGGGTAGTGTCTGGATGATTGCAGTAGTGCATACCTAATGCATTGCTGATTACATGAGTGCAGGGGTAATGTCTGGGGCATTAGAGGAGTGCATAGGTAATGCCTGGATAATTGCATGAGTGTAGGGGTAATGTCTAGCTGATTGCATGAGTGTAGAGGTAGTGCCTGGGTGATTTTATAAGTGCATGGGTATTGCCTGGGTAATTGTACGAGTACAGGGGTAGTGTCTGGGTTATTGGAGGAGTGCAAGGGTAGTGCCTGGGTGTTTGAAGGAGTACATGGATAGTGCATGGCTGATTGGAGGAGTGCATGGGTAATACCTAGGTGCATCGAGGAGTGCATCAGTCGTGCCTGGGTTAATGCATGAGTGCATAGGTAGTGCCTGGATGATTTTATAAGTGCATGGGTACATCTTGAGTGATTGAAGGACTGCATGGGTAATACCAAGGTGATTGCATGAGTGCAGGGGTAATGTCTGGGTCATTGGAGGAGTGCATGGGTAAGGCCTAAGTGATTGCATGTGTGCAGGGGTAATGTCTGGGTCATTGGAGGAGTGCATGGGTACTGACTGGGTGATTGGAGGAATACATTGATAGTGCCTGGGTGAATGGAGGAGTGCAAGGGTAGTGTCTGGATGATTGCAGTAGTGCATACCTAATGCATTGCTGATTACACGAGTGCAGGGGTAATGTCTGGGGATTAGAGGAGTGCATAGGTAATGCCTGGGTAATTGCATGAGTGTAGGGGTAATGTCTAGCTGATTTCATGAGTGTAGAGGTAGTGCCTGGGTGATTTTATAAGTGCATGGGTATTGCCAGGGTAATTGTACGAGTACAGGGGTAGTTGCCTTGGTTATTGGAGGAGTGCAAGGTTAGTGCCTGGGTGATTTAAGGAGTACATGGATAGTGCATGGCTGATTGGAGGAGTGCATGTGTAATGCCTAGGTGCATCAAGGAGTGAATCAGTCATGCCTGGGTTAATGCATGAGTGCATAGGTAGTGCCTTGATGATTTTGTAAGTGCATGGGTACATCTTGAGTGATTGAAGGACTGTATGGGTAACAACAAGGTGATTGCATGAGGGCAGGGGTAATGTCTGGGTCTTTGGAGGAGTGCATGGGTACTGGCTAAGGGATTGAAGGAGTGCATGGGTAATGCCTGGGTGATTGCATGAGTGCATGGGTACTGACTGGGTGATTGGAGGAATACATTCATAGTGCCTGGGTGAATGGAGGAATGCAAGGGTAGTGTCTGGATGATTGGAGTAGTGCATACCTGATGCATTGAGTGCAGGGGTAATGTATGGGGGATTAGAGGAGTGCATAGGTAATGCCTGGGTAATTGCATGAGTTTAGGGGTAGTGCCTGGGTGATTGCATGAGTGTAGAGGCAATGTATAGGTGATTGGAAAAGTGCATGGGTGATTGGATGAGTGCATGAGTACTGCCTGGCTTATTGCATGAGTGGATGAGTAGTGCATGGGTGACTGCATGAGTGCAAAGGTAATGTATGACTGATTGGAAGAGTGCATGTGTAATGCCTGGGTGATTGAAAGAGTGCAAGGGTAGTGCATGGTGATTTTATAAATGCATAGGTAGTGGCTGAGTGATTGCATGAATGCATGGGTACTAACTGGGTAATTGGTGAAGTGCTTGGGTAGTTCCCGGGTAATTGGATTAGTGCATGGTAGTGCCTGGGTTGTTGCATAAGTGCATGAGTAGTGCCTGGGTTATTGTATGAGTGGATCAGTAGTGCCTGGGTGATTGGAGGAGTGTATTGGTAATGCCTGGGTGATTTTGTAAGTGCACGGGTAATGCTTGAGTGATTGAAGGAGTGCATGGGTAGTGCCGAGGTGATTGGAGGAGTGAGTTGGTAGAGTTTGAAAAAATGAATGACTACAATAAAAGTGACTGTAAACATTACTTCATATTATTGTGGTTATTACATTACTTCATCTTACCTTCTTTATTGAAGTAGATATCAAACTCATTGACATTTTTTTACAGTTGTTTCATTGTAAACTAAATTTAAAACATTTTCAAACTTTAGTATTACTTTTTTGTAAAAAAGAAAAAAAACTGTTATTGCATATAATATTTTAGTTTTAAGAACACAACATAATTTTAGAATTACATAACATATTCAGTTTCCCTTTTTTGCTGTTTTCAGATTCTATTGAATTTCACCATACACAGTGATTTCAATCTTGATCATCATATTACAGCGGGGAAAAAAATACAATCAATAAGATTGTAAAAAAACAAACAAATCTGTGTTCAAAGTATTTACCAAAGTTAAATGAGAGGAACCCCTTTGGGAAACCAAACGCAGGGGTACTCAAACAGGTACAAGAAGAGTTTATCCTTTAGTTTACACTATTAACCCAACACACTTTCAATCTAACCGTTACACTTATTCGGCTCTCATCCACATATATTTCTGAAAATTTGGCCCAAACAATAAATCAATAGTACACTAAAGTAGAAATTAGTACAACATTTATTAAAAATGACTCATACCAACCTAAAGTTGTGTATATCAGCAATAATTCATATATTAAAAACAATTCATATATTAAAACCACCAACTATCTAAGTACTCTAACAGTACTAAAATACAAAAATATACTCAACAAATCCAATCAAGTTATCAAAGCAGCAAGAGAGATATAATCAGACAGTATTCTTTGTCATTCAAGTTAGCACATCTTTAAAAGAAGAAACAAACAAGCCAACTAGCACCCTCTGTTGGTTTTCGGCTAAGCCAGTCAGCATTAACAGATTGTGCAGAAGAAAATGCGTCGACGCGTTTCGATGGTATGCATTGGTCTTAAACCATCTTTTTCAAGACTAGAATTTCGCTCTCTTTTGCAGTTCAATTTAATTTGCAATTTCCGAATAAACACCTGTTTTAAAATAAATATATTGCAGTCAATGTACATAAAACACGAATTCATAAAAACATTATACATCATAATTCTAATAACTTCATACTTAAAATATACCATGATTTAACGCCAGGGCCCCAGAAATACATTCACGCACACATCTATCTCAATCTATCCTCAAACAACCATATGTACATCTTATCAATTTCTTAACCAGACCTTTCTATTATAGAGGTTTGAGATCCCATCTAAAAGGTCAGGACAGTCCACCAGGTAAAATTTATTGCTCCCCCGGGTTTGTATATTAACCTCTTTCTTAACATTCTCACCTGTTGATTATTCAGGTGTAACAGCGAGGTATTTCCAAAAAGCAATCCAAATGATCTTGCTCCTTTTCTTTTGAATGGGACTCTCACAATTCGAGTCTTCCATGTAACCATGTAATACAAAAATACATAATTGGAACAATGGAGCTAAGAAGATTAATTATCCCCCAAACTTAATGCTAGCACTCAATTGGCTATTTTATAATTAAAGATCTATAACTCCTCTTTATTATATTTCTTCTCCCAGCTTGTTATTACTCTATTATACCCATTTTAATATTTTGTATCGTCCCTCATGCCCTCTGGAGATACGGGACAACATACCTTTGATCTTTACTCGTGTTTATATCCGATTGGCATCTCACAATTTTAGCTTCTCATTCCGAATATACCTTTCCTTCTGGATATTAGTAGTACACACACATATATGTGGCCCTTTATCAATTAGGCCTAGTTTAAAACAGAGAAACAAGAACGGGGAAAATATTTAGCCTTCTTCTTCTCTCTTTCTTTTTCTTGGTTGTACAGCATTAAATTCTACGAGATCCTCAAAAAAGTCTATTCCCTCTATTACTAGACTATACTGCCCTCTTGTGGATCATAATAAGCCATCTACCAGTTACCGGTCCGTATAACGTTTAATCATAAAAAGGTCATATTCACAAATTTAAACGGTCTATTTCCTTAACAAAAGACCGAAATCAAAAGTCTACCATTTAATGGTCCGTACCACTTTTAATAAACAGACCATATTTGCATATACAAACGAACTATTTTTTTTAGTAAAGTAGACATATTCAAATGTTTGAGCAATTACCCGTATCTTTTTATAATCACGACTAATTCCTCCTCCTTAACGTCTCTGTATTTCTCTAGTAATGCCCCCAGCCCACTTGCAGATCAACCCCCCTCTCTCCGTACCTGCTCCATTTCTTTTGGCGCAGCGCCTAGATGTCTCCTCTCGCTCGGCTCAAAATAAGTAAATAAATGAACCGGCATTCCCTTCCTTTAAATAGCCCTTGTCATTAGCTAATTCGCCTCACCTATACTCACACTGTCGACCTCTTTGCCCCCGGAACCAAACCGTGTCCGAGCCAATGGGCATTCTTGTCATTAACTTCACCAAAAGTATACGGTCATCGTGGTTGTCTTACTAATAATTCCGCCATTTTGTAATATATCTCTTCGTCTATTCTCACCTATTGTTCTCAGTTTTATCCACATTTACTGTTACTATATCATTGCTCATTCAAATTGTTATAAAAGGATAATGGTTATTTCTTAAGGCAGTCTCATTAATTGATGTTCGAGTTATTATTATTATTATGCAAATGCCATAACACCAACAATGTGTTTAACATCCCTCTGCATCTTTTACAGACCCCGATACACGATCTGGTATATGTAAATCTTATTGGATGCCCCATTCATGAATGATGGACTCCTATTATACAGATATTAAAATGTGTAAAGTATCCTGTTGTAAACTCAGACCAACGAATATTTAATATCTATATCACTTCATCATCGTTTTTGAAAAATATTCTTTAACAACAGTGTCGATATAACTCTATCCTGGTCACCTCATTCTGCATAATGATAACTTATAACTAATTACCTCTGCAGTCTGCTATGTTTAGTTGACAAGTAATACAACAATACCCTTTATAATTAAGGAGAAAGTTATAAGGATACCCATACAGGATCTCTAATCAATCTTCACTAAGTGAAAAATGTCATCCATTCTTCTCTAGAGTTTAAACCCTTATTGATGGTTCCTAGTGTACATATAAACCATTGTTCCCTTTTTTTTCTTTTAGCATCCACATCTCCACCTCTTCTGTCAACTCTAATCTTCTCTAGAATAAACCATTTAAAATCAGAGTAATCGTGTTTCATTTTCAAAAATGGTCAGTGAGAGGAGCATTTTCTTTACTAGTTCTTATGGCAGATTTGTGTTCCAGCAATCGTACTCTAAGTTCCCTGCTTGTCTCCCCGACATATCCTAAACCACAAGGACAGATCAGGAGAAACACAATATTTTTGCTGCGGCAATTGTTCAAAGTAGTAGCAGTCAATGTTCTACCATTGAACTCTATACTCTTTGCCTCAATACAGTGGGCACAAATTGAGCAGGTACTACATTTGTAGTTTCCTATTGCTCTTCTATTATCAAGAGTAGTTTGTATATTTTCCTCCACAGACTTATAAGTTTTTACTAATGTACTCTCCAAGTTCCTATTGCGTCTGAACGCAAAAAGAGGTTTTTCCAGTTTTTTATCCTGACCATCGTTGATAATCTTCCAATTTCTATTAATAATGTTTTTTATTACATTACTGATTCCTGAAAATTGGCTTACAAAGACTAGCCTCTCCATCTCTTTCTTCTTTGTAGTTTCTTTGGACATATCTAACAGACAATCACAGTCATAAAACCTTGCTCTTTTATATGAGTGTTTTATTAGTTTTTTCGGGTATCCTCTATTCTTGAATTTTTCTTTTAAAATCTCGGAGTGTGAATAAAAGTCATCTAATGTAGTACAATTGCGTCGAAGACTCAAAAATTCCCCAAAGGGCATATTGTCTTTCTGAGTTCGAGGATGATTACTTCCATGATGTAGGAGAGTATTTTTATCTGTCTTTTTTGTAAATAACTCTACATTTAAAATACCTTCCTGATTTTTAATACAAATGTCAAGGAAATTAATTTTGATGTTACTCCATTGTGCCGTAAAATTCAGATTGGTGTCGCCCAAATTTAACCATTCGATAAATTCACCTAACTTATTGCTATCACCATTCCACATGAATATAATATCGTCTATGAAACGATGCCAATGGGTGATATTTTCGAAAAAGGGCGCCATCTCATTGTAGATGTGGATCTGTTCGAAGTTACTGACATACAAACAGGCCAGACTGGGGGCACAAGAGGCCCCCATACTGGTCCCCTTTATTTGCTGAAACATTTCATCTTTAAAAAGAAATAAGTTGTTTTTAAGGACCAGAGACACACAGGTCATGATAAAGCCTCTGTTACCACCACCTAAGTCCTCATTCTCCAGCAAAGCAGATACCACTCGTATTGTGTCATCTTGAGGGATGTTGGTGTACAGGGCTTCAATGTCTAAGGTGACCAAAATCTGGGTCACATCATTGAAGCCCTGCCCCTCAAAAACTGAGATGGCATGGGCAGAGTCTCTTAAATAAAACCTCTGCCTCTGTACCATGGGTCTTAGAAAAAAGTCCACGTATTTGCTCAGCGGTTCCAGTGCCGAACCAATACTACTGACAATCGGTCTCATTGGTGGATTGTTGGTGTCTTTGTGAATTTTTGGTAGCCCATATAGGGCTGGAATGATAGAATTAGTATTTACAAGAAATTTAAATTCACTCTCACAAATCCACACCTCATCTTTGGCCCTCGTCACTAGTTGGGCAATTTCCTTCTTTAAAACATCATACTTGGAAGCTTGTACCCGTCGGTAATGATCTCTAAAATCTAAAAGTCCCCTAATTCTATTATCATAATCATCAGTATCTAACAAGACTACTCCTCCCCCTTTATCGGCGGGTTTGATTGTAAGACTATTATCCATTTGCAACGACCTAAGTGCTTCTCTATGTCTTGCTGTCAAATTGTTAGTCTGTTTAGGATAAACCTCTAGAGCTCTTTTGATATCAATTTCCACAACTCTTTCGAAAATCTCCACATTTTTATGTACCTGGCTTAACGTGGGTGTGAAGGTGGACCTCGGCTTAAAGCCCGACACATTATGGGGAGGTGAATATTCTTTTCCTTCAAAAAACTTGTTCAACCTAACCTTTCTAAAAAAGGAACGCAAGTCTTTTTCAAACTCAAATTTGTTCAATGTAGCTGTAGGGGCAAAACTAAACCCCTTGCGTAATATCTCTTCCTCTTCTCTAGTTAAAATTCTTTGTGAGAGGTTAATGATAGGTAATGCATCTCCTTCTGGTACTTCTGGTTCTATATTATTCAGAGATCCTATGTGGGAAGCCTCTTTGCTAGATCCTGCCTCTTCTTCTAATCCTTCTAGTTCTACATTTACAGCAAATCCTATACAGGATGCATCCTTGTTTTTACCTTCCTCTACCTCCAGTATCTCTGATTCCTTGTTTTCAAAAAATCTTGTGGGGGGTACGGCCTTATTTGTTCCTCTCTCCCAAAGTTTCTGTAATTTCTCTGACCTCTCGTTGGAAGTTGTCCTAAAAAAGAGTCCCGATCACCACTATATAGAGGTCTATTTCCTTGCTCGTTATGTTGTTCTTCCTCCTCACTACTTGAGCCTGAAGTTTCGGAGAAGGTTACCCGCTTTTTACCCCCTCTAGAATAGACTGGTCTTTGATACTGGGGTCTTTCCCACCTTTGTTCTCTCCTCACATTATAGTACTCCTTCCCTAAATAGGGGTACACTATTTCTGCATTAAATTTTTCAATATCCTTCTTCAGCTTGTTACTTTTTTTATTTATAAGGTACTCCCTATATCCATTGGTTTCGGATTCTATTTCTTCCATTTTCTTTTTGGCATCTTCTAAAGCTATATTGGTTTTAAATAGGGCTTCTAGTTCTTCAATTTGCTTCCTTTCAATAATTATCATTTCCTGAGCTGTCTCTATAGTTAGAATAAGCCAATCCCTGCTACAACGATTTGCTATCAGGGTCCAAGTTTCAAAAAAATTTCAATTTTCTATAAAGAGACCCGGCTCATTTCTGTTTTGGAGCCCTACAGGGATCACCCCTGTTTTCAAATACTCGACTAGAAACTCTGCATGTAACTCAGTACGGATAAGTTTTTTTGTTAAGTTTAAAATTTTCATAAACTGTTCTTGGTTATTATGGTTGGCTATAGTTTTACCCTGAATCCGTGGGTTTTGTTTGATCAATCTATTGAATTGGTCCTCTGAAAAACCAAAAGTTTTAAAATTATCCATATTAATATTTTATGGGCAATAAGGGATTATAAATCTCCTAATATGGTTGGTCCGTGACCAAAACCCACCTCTCCAACCCAACTGGGTTGTACAAAGACCAAAGTTAAATGAGAGGAACCCCTTTGGGAAACCAAAGGACAGGGGTACTCAAACAGGTACAAGAAGAGTTTATCCTTTAGTTTACACTATTAACCCAACACACTTTCAATCTAACCGTTACACTTATTCGGCTCTCATCCACGTATATTTCTGAAAATTTGGCCCAAACAATAAATCAATAGTACACTAAAGTAGAAATTAGTACAAAATTTATTAAAAATGACTCATACCAACCTAAAGTTGTGTATATCAGCAATAATTCATATATTAAAAACAATTCATATATTAAAACCACCAACTATCTAAGTACTCTAACAGTACTAAAATACAAAAATATACTCAACAAATCCAATCAAGTTATCAAAGCAGCAAGAGAGATATAATCAGACAGTATTCTTTGTCATTCAAGTTAGCACATCTTTAAAAGAAGAAACAAACAAGCCAACTAGCACCCTCTGTTTCAATTTCTGTTGGTTTTCGGCTAAGCCAGTCAGCATTAACAGATTATGCAGAAGAAAATGTGTCGACGCGTTTCGATGGTATGCATTGGTCTTAAACCATCTTTTTCAAGACTAGAATTTCGCTCTCTTTTGCAGTTCAATTTAATTTGCAATTTCCGAATAAACACCTGTTTTAAAATAAATATATTGCAGTCAATGTACATAAAACACGAATTCATAAAAACATTATACATCATAATTCTAATAACTTCATATTTAAAATATACCATGATTTAACGCCAGGGCCCCAGAAATACATTCACGCACACATCTATCTCAATCTATCCTCAAACAACCATATGTACATCTTATCAATTTCTTAACCAGACCTTTCTATTATAGAGGTTTGAGATCCCATCTAAAAGGTCAGGACAGTCCACCAGGTAAAATTTATTGCTCCCCCGGGTTTGTATATTAACCTCTTTCTTAACATTCTCACCTGTTGATTATTCAGGTGTAACAGCGAGGTATTTCCAAAAAAGCAATCCAAATGATCTTGCTCCTTTTCTTTTGAATGGGACTCTCACAATTCGAGTCTTCCATGTAACCATGTAATACAAAAATACATAATTGGAACAATGGAGCTAAGAAGATTAATTCTCCCCCAAACTTAATGCTAGCACTCAATTGGCTATTTTATAATTAAAGATCTATAACTCCTCTTTATTATATTTCTTCTCCCAGCTTATTACTCTATTATACCCATTTTAATATTTTGTATCGTCCCTCATGCCCTCTGGAGATACGGGACAACATACCTTTGATCTTTACTCGTGTTTATATCCGATTGGCATCTCACAATTTTAGCTTCTCATTCCGAATATACCTTTCCTTCTGGATATTAGTAGTACACACACATATATGTGGCCCTTTATCAATTAGGCCTAGTTTTAAGAACACAACATAATTTTAGAATTACATAACATATTCAGTTTCCCTTTTTTGCTGTTTTCAGATTCTATTGAATTTCACCATACACAGTGATTTCAATCTTGATCATCATATTACAGCGGGGAAAAAAATACAATCAATAAGATTGTAAAAAACAAACAAATCTGTGTTCAAAGTATTTACAACAAATTCAACTATCTGTTTACCTATCTACAGTTTCTAAATTTCATTCTTCAACTACATTAAATTATCTATTTCTCTGAAATTCATTTTCTAAAATATACACTCTCATTTACATCGCATATGATATCATATAAAGAACAAATATATAAACTACTTCTTTCAAACACAATTTTATAAACGCAACAAGAATTAGCACAACCAATAATCCAAACAGTAATACTCCACATTTTCCCAATAGGCCGAATAATGTTTCTAAATCTATTTGCATTGAAAATATCCAAAATAATCTCGTTAATTCGTGTTCACATCTTCCCAATAGGCCAAATGATGTTTTCAAAACTTTGGCATCAAAAATATGAGATATGATTTTGGTCATTCAAAAGGCAACTGACATTTGAATTCCAAATGGGCATCATTACAATGTGTCCATCCTTTATTGCATTTTAAATACACAGTATAGCGTCCAGATGTTGTACTAGGTCCATCATGGAAAATAATAGCCACTGTTTTAAAAGTTCTTCCTGAAATTGATCCTTGACTTGCCACAAAATTTTTAATTTTGGTTTCCAATTTTCTTCCATCTGCTCTACAACGTTGTAGCATTAAAATGACATATTGTCCAAATCTTTCTATAACTAATGTTGACAACATTTCTGATTTACAACGAGAACATCTCATATCTTGATTAGCTGTTTTTATTAATTTGTTAAAAGACACTGATTTGCAATCTGGTATTGTCAAATATATGAATCGTTCAGTGTCTATTTCAGTGGTAGAAGAAAATGAGCAGTCTTCACATTTATGATCCCATCTGTAACTTAGTCCAAACAAATTTTCAATTTCAATCCCTTCTTCTTCCAATACTGCAAGCATAAACAGAAGAAACTCTTGTGCCTCTTGTTGTATATTAAGTGTAAATTGCGAAGAACCAGTACATATATCCAAAAGATACCGAATGCCAGAAGCAGTATGGATTTTACTTCTGTCAGTTACCAACTTTTGAAAAAGATTATGTAATAAAGAACAGAATCTTTTTTCTCGATTTTCCATAACTTTATGATAAAGATCTTCTAGATAAAAGACAACATTTAGAATTACATTAGCATAGCAGTTGATACCTGAAATATTTTCTAACTGGTATCCTACAATATCATCAACAGAGTCCATTTTCATTTTCTTGGCAGCTTCATGCTTCTCTTGAATTGTTTTCTTTTTTTCAATCTCGCTAGAATGTTTGTCATATTTCCATTGTGGGCACACTACACGTTTTTCATATACGGGATATTCACCTAAGTTAGGAGCATAGAGTCTACTTAACCGATTATACTCTCTTACACAATTTGAATCTGCACTAACCTTTTTCTCATCAAAATCAATCAAATACAATCCAGATAATGTTCTTACTCGAGACAATGCAACATATGCCATGCCCTCTTTAAACACTGTACTTCCAATATTTACCAAAGCACTGTCTACACTTAAACCTTGAGATTTATGACTGGTCACCGCATATGCTAAAGAAAGAGGAAACTGTTTTGTACGAACATACAAATCTTTTACAAGCAAAAAACAAACAGCACAACGTCCAATCTGTTTTACCTCTTCAATCTGATCCAATTTAATCTTCAAAAATTCAATTCCATCTTTGTTTTGAAAATTCACATAATCAACAACTTTTCCGATTGCTCCATTCACGAAACCGCTTTCAACATCTAAATTACGCCGTAATATTACCCGACAGTTTACACAAACATATAAAGTCTTTTCTAAACCTGCAGTCTTAGACACCGACTTTTCCAAAGAATCCAATTTTGACTGTAATTTCTCTGAGAGAAGAATAGTAACCCCTTCATGTTCCATTTTATCAATCGCTTCCATTTTCAATATTGGTTGTTTCTCCAGTTTCAAAAGTTCTTGATTGAATGTAGAACACTCTTGCAGTGTTGGCATTAGACAAACTATAGATTTATTTTCTCCAATTTTTTTGTACATTATTTCAGCTGCAATATTTTCATTTGGAAACAAGTTTGTTAGTAGTTCACTTTGTAAAGCTTCTTTACCATGTTTTGTCAAAACACCAATTCTAATATCTTGAAGAATGTTCCCATAATCTTCATCACTTGCTTGTCGCATATTCTTAATAAGTTCTTTATATTCAAAATGAGACCAAATGTTGACATTTCCAATATTTCCCAAAGATTTCCTAGTGTCTTCATGGACAAGTGTTTTAAAAACTGGTTGTCCTTTCACAGGAGTAAGTTGTAATAGATCGCCGAATACAATTACATGTTTACCTCCAAATAAAACATCATAATCTGTTTTTAAAATCTGTTGCATTCTTAAATGTACAAAGGCAAGCATTAAGTTTGAAACCATGCTCACCTCATCAATAATCAGAAGTTTCATTTTCTTTAGTATTCTTGAAACTTCATAACAAGCTTCTCCAGATAGCTTGTGATATTCCAATTTATTTTCATGTTCAACTGGTAGCATGAGTAATCGAAGTAACGTAATCCCTTTAATGTTATGTGCTGCTAACCCAGTTGGGGCGGTTACAACACAAGATAAATGTGATTGAGTGGTTTTATGTAGATAACTGGTCAAAACTTTAATTGAGAAACTTGTTCCTGTTGCAGCTTGTCCACTGATATACATTTGAATAGGTTTAAATGATGTACATTGGCATTATTTTTTTTCATGCTGTAAACCATGCCGTGTCTGTTGTGTAACTTGCTGATAAATTTCTTTTTGTTTAATATTTAGTTGTTCTTCCAAGTTTCCCAAATCAATAATATCCTGTTGTGCTTGTTGCATTGCTGTTTCTACTTCATTCATAGCGATTGCTGCTTCATTTTCAAGAATTGGTTGTCCTAGTTGATCTTGACTTAGTGGAGCAGAACTTTGACTATCTTGAGAACTATCTCCAGCGATTTCAGTTGCAATAGTAGTTTCTTGTTCAATCTCTTCATTCAACATTTGTAAATATTGTGGAAAAACTGTGCATTCAATGCTATCTTTACATGCATTAAAACAATCTTCATAGCAGTCAAATTCTCCAAGTAATTCCATTTCACTACGCCAAGGCTTGAAAAGTTGCAGAAGTGCTAAATAGAAAAATTCCCTTTTATCTGGAGTTTCGCAACTGAGTTTACGGTGGTTAATAAGATTTCCTTTGGCATGTTTTACCAAACATCCTTCACATCCAATTACTGCATATTTTTCTTCATTTATATTTTCTGTAACGTTTCTCTTAAAGCTGTAATGTTGCAGTACTTCATAGAGACATATGTTTTCCAGATGTGGACTCCTTTTGGGATAGTACATATCCAACATATTTGTTTTAACAATATCTGTACTTTCCGGCTCATTCAAAGCTAAGTATTCAATTACTTGTACAGATTTCAATACTCGATTTCGTGTTGCAGCAAGACCTAGACTTACCCAAATGATTCCTCTTGACTTTGAATAGAAACTTGCAGAGGTGAACCGATCCGAACATTCGTAGGATCCAATCTCTCAATGGGAAAGCATCTTCAAACTAAAGCTGTACAATTTGTTACTAAGAGTCTTCTCTTGTGAAATTTCTTCCCACATTTCTTTTAACTCCGTCTTTTCAGATTTGGTTATATATGATGTAACATAGCGAGCAACAGCAATCGAATTATCTGCAACATATTGGATATCCATTTTGAATTCCACATCATCAAAATCACTGGATTGTAGTCATTAATATACTTTGAATCTTCGCTTCTTTTTATGTTGTAAGTATTCTTTGGAGATTTCCGAGTTATAGTATGTCTTACTGCTGACATGAAACTGTTGACTCTTCCTTTTGAAATTACTGGACGTGGGAATCCAAAATGACATTTCTTATAAAATTTTCCCTTTGACTTGTATGTCCGTCGACAATATTTCCCACATCGATGACTTTGAAACCGTAAAACTTGATGTCTTAAGTTATTTTCTCCTCCTGTTTTTGGAATATCACAGGTAACATAGTCTTCAATGAAAGACAAAACCGTTTTATCAGAATCGGTTCCAAATTTAGGTGCATCCTTGATCCATAATAGCATGTGTATATGAGGAGCACTTCTGGCTTGGTACTCCTTTCTCCAAAAGAAATCAATAACTTCTCCAAGAGGTGGATTGTTTTTATTGCAGATAAAAGATATCATAGCTTGAAACCTATGATTAAAATATCTGCACACATTTACAGGATCCAAGGAACACAGTTCTCCAGCTGTCTTCAATTCAATGTTTTTAATATTTGAATTTGCTTCTCGTAGAAATTCAAGTAAATCATCCCATGCGTATTCAGCACAGCTAAGTGTAACAAACCACGTAGTTGTTCCTAAGTTCCTTAACATACATTTCAATTCTCCATGACGATGATACCAATATTCATTGCTACCACGTTGACATGCCATCAAATTAATTAATTGAGATTCTAAATGATCGTCTCTTTGTTGAACTTTGTCCAAAAATTCCTTTGCAGAAAGATGTGTAAGATGAACTCCTGTTTTTAGTATGTGGTTCACTGCATATTAAAGTCCAGACAAATCACTTTCAAACAGAAGATGAAATAAATATGGAACACACTGTCGAAACCTTGGATCTTCTGAATACAATCTTGTTGAACGGTATTCTGAAGCTGGAATCTGTACTGCTCGTTCATCATATCGACCACCTTTTCCAGTGGGGAAGAGCTGTGGAAAACAACGAGCTTCTAAACTTCCATTCCAAACACTCATGGGAGTTCCCTTCGCTTTCTTCATTTGGAATAACTCAATAGCATTTCCAATCACTTCTTTTGAGTGTAAAGGATGTATACTATAATGTTCATAAATTTCTTCACTCCTGGACTTGTCAACGTTTTCTATTTGGCCAGTTGAAATTTCTGTATCATCTCCTAAAGATATATCTTGTTCTTCCAGATATACATTTATATAATAAATATTGTTTTCTATGAGATATTTCGTAGCCTTTTGAACTTTGGTGACATCTATTAACTCTTGCCATATTTTCCGACTCTATGTAGGTACACCATTAACTAGAATAACTACAGGTTCAGTTTCCTCTCTTTCCACACCAACAGTTTCAATATTTTTCTTAAAATCTAAAGGTAAATACACAACTCTTCCTTTTAATCCTCTTTGTAGATCTGTTGGAGGCAGCTTACCTGTTTTAGGCTCCATACGAACTATAGCCTGAAACGGGTGCACAGATTGAATTAGAATAGACTCATATGTATTTAAATCCACCAGTTCCGGAGGAATAGCTACCAACTCTAGGTTATTATGTACAGCTCTAGCTGGCATTTTGTTCTCTTCTAGTTTGCTGTAACAGTATTTACAAATACGTAGATCACTACCCAACTCAAAACAACCTTTCACCAACAAATAAGCACCAAATTGTTGCCACTTATCATTATTTTCTTTTTCACTTTTTAAATACACATCAACAACATTCCTAGTTTGACTTCTATAGTGAGTACGTCGACAACAAATACAAACATAGTTTGGTTTTTCACAACAAGCTACCTTAAACTTTGTAATTTTTTCTACAAACTTCTCAGCAGAAATATCTTCCACCTCTTCTTCAACACCTACACTTATCAAACTCTCACTTTCTCTACACTCCCCTTCAGGGCCAAAGAAACGAAACTGTATATCACAAACTTTTTTTACATCCAACACTGAACCATGCAAAAGAGCAGTGTTTATTTCACTTAAAGATAATGCAGGACTTTTTACATAGTACAATCTTCTTACTAACTTACGCATTTCTGAATGATGTACTGCTAACATTCTCAGATGATGAAAACGACTTTGACACACTTTTCTAGAAAGACAAGCCATGACCTTGTAAGCCAGTATTTTTTCTCACTTTACAAGAATCTAGTCCTTGCAACATCTTAATTTTCTGTTTAACACTTTTTTTACTATAGTCTCGTAAGAAATTACGTAAAATATCAATAGATTCCTGTCGTATACTACAAATACTACTACAATCCCACCTAAACACTGGAGCTTCTGAACGTCTCCCTTGAAATTCTTCAGCTATTGCTTCTTCCACATTTCTAGCAACCATCTTTTCTTTTTCAATTGGACAACCGTTCTTAACCTCATAAGAACGACCACTGGTATCAACTGCGTGAACTAATGTATTTTGTTGAAAATAGGTTTCTTCATTAAAAAAAGGTTCTGAACTAGAAGTGTGCTTCCATTCACCCAAATTTGTTTTGCAAAAGTTAGTTCTATTAACAAGTCTTTTTCCTTTACTTTTCTCCTTCATAAAATGCATTATTTTATTCAATGTTTGCATTCTCTTTAATACTAATATAAACAATCTTCTTTTCAATTCAAATGCGTTTTCAACTATACTTTCAATGTGTTGTTTCTTCTTGTGAAATGCGGATCTTTTTCTATATTTTTTGCAATTTTTCAATAAATTGTGTAGCACTCTACTTTTATACATTTGTTTCCTAATGTCCTTATATTCTTTCATCCTTCTTTCAACATAGTTTGTTTTTCCATAACCTGATTTTCTATTAATATATCCTTTTTTCGTTTCCTTCTGAATGGTTGTACTACTTTTCTTTTTCTTTTCTCCATTTTGTAAATTCGTTATCTTCTTTTAAACTGTTTTAACAAATTCTTTAGTTCTCTTACCAGAAGCCTTTTTCTTCAATGTCACATGTTGTACTTTATCTAATTTCTCCTTTTCTCTTTCCTTTAAATAGTACTGTTTTCTTTATTTTCTTTTCTTTTGGTCTTTTCTTGCCATACTCAATCTTTATTAATAATAATGGTGACTATCTGAAAAAAATTAAAGTTCAAATACTCTCATTAAATCATTTAATATGAATAAAATAATTATATACAAACATTATCATATATAAATTTAAAAATATTTTTAATTGCATTCCAAAGGTATTGAGACACTGCAGAATTCATACAATTAGAAGACATTACAACCTATACAACAGAACCATAGAGCACAACTAAAACATTTCTCTTCTGCTATCCAAATCAACTTTGAACTGCACTCTGTAGTCCCTGGGTGATTGCATGAGAACAAAGGTACTGCCTGGATGATTGGAGGAGTATTAGGGTACTGTCTGGGTGATTGCATAAGTGTATAGGTCATAGTTCAGTGATTTTATAACTGCATGAGTACTGACAAAGTGATTGGAGGAATGCATAGATCCCAACACAGTTATTGCAAGACTGCAAGGGTAGTACTTGGGTGATTAAACTACTGTATAGCTAATGTATTGGTGATTGCATGAGTGCAGAAATCATATGTAGTTGATTACAGAACTACATACGTAATGTCTCAGTGATTGCATAACTTGAGGGATAATATCTGAGGGATTACAAGAACACATACAAACTGCCTGGGTGATTTTATAAGTGCATGGATACTACCTAAGTGATTGGAGGAGTATATAGATTCTGACAGGGTGATTAGAGGAGTGCAAGAATAGTGCCTGGATGATTCAATTAGTGTTTAGCTAAAGCATAAGTGATTGCATTAATGCAAGAGTAATGTTTGGGGGATTACAAAAGTACATAGGAAGTGCCTGGGTGGTTTCATAACTGCATAGGTACTACCTGGGTGATTGGAGTACTACTATGGCAGTGTCTGAGTGATAGATCCTGACATATAGTGAGACTTATACCTGAGACATGTTATAGACTTTTTGTTATATTTGCCTAGGGCCAACACTCTCAGCATTACTAGAATATTAAAGCAGCAGGAAAAAAGTGACATTTAAGACATGTAAGGAAATGGACTGCAACAAAGGTGCAGAAAGAAGCAAGAACAGTGCAGTAAGAAACAACAGAGATACAGAAGAAGGAAAGAGATGTACAAAAAGAGGGAAGAGCAGTGCAGAAAAAAACAATAAACGTGCATGAAAACGGAAAAAGGGTGCAGAAAAAAGCACGAGAGGTGCAGAAGTAAGAAAAAGAAATGCAGAAAGAAGCAACAGAGGTACTCAAAGAGGCAAGGGAGGTGTAGAAAGAAGGAAGAGAGTTACAGAAAGAGGCAAGTGAACTGCAGAAGGAGGCACGAGAACTACAGAAAGAGGTAACAGAAGTGCAGAAAGAGGCAAGTAAGGTGCAGAAAGAAGCAAAATAAGTGCAGAAAAACGTAACAAAAATACAGAAAGAGGAAAGAGGGGTGCAAAAAGAACCAAGAGAAGTGCAGAAACAAACAAGAAAAGTGCATAAAGAAATAACAGACATACAAAAAGGGGGAAGTGGGGTGCAGGAAGTCGCAAATGGGATACAGAAAGAAACAACAGAGGTGCAAAAAGAAATAAAAGAAGTGCAGAAAAAAGAAACAAAGGTGCAGAAAAAGGCAAGAGGGATGGAGAAAAAGTGAAGAGGGGTGTGAAACACATATGAGGGATGCAGAAAGAAGGAATGAAGGTGTACAAAGAAGCAAGAGTAGTGCACAAAAAAGAAGCAACAGAGGTGCAGAAAGAGACAAAAGGGGTGCAAAAAGACAAAAAAGGGGTTCAGAAAGAGACATAAAGGGTGCAGAAAGAAGAAGCAAGAGATGTACAGAAAAAACAAAAGAAGTGCAGAAAGAATGAACAGAGGTGTAGAAAGAGGCAACAGGGATGCAGAAACAGGAAACAGCATGGGTAATACCTTAGTGATTACATGAGTGCATAGGTAGTGCCTGGCTAATTGCATGAGTGCCGCAGTGATGCCTGAGTGATTACAGCAGTGCATATACAGTGACTGGATCATTACAAGACTTCATGGTTAGTACTTTGGTGTTTTTATAACTGCATAAATGTTGGGTCTAGCAAAATATAAACTAGCAGACTATTACATAAGTCAACTAGAAGTCTCTCCACATTGTTAGAAGAATGCATACATATATCTCTACGTTTTCAAACCAACATTACATCTAAAAGAAATATGTATACAATATTTTATAAGTCCATAAGTACTGCCTGGGTGATTACAGAACTAGTAAGGAACTACCTGAGTGATTACAGGAGTGCAAAGACAGTGCCTAGATGATTTTATAAGTGCATGGGTACTTCTTGGGTGATAGCAGGACTATTGAGTTAGTACCTAAGAGAATAAAGGAGTGCAAACATACTGCCTGGGTGAATTCTTATCAACATTGGTACTGCGTGCATAATTGCAGGGATAGTACATAACTAGTACCTGGGTGATTGCATGACTGCATGGGTAATATCTGGGACATTACTAGAATACATAGAAAGTAAATGGGTGATTTTATAAGTCCATGAGTACTACCTCAGTGATTACAAAAGTACTAAAGTACTACCTGAGTGATTACAGGAGTGGAAAGATAGTGCCTAGATGATTTTATAAGTACAAACAGTAATGGCTGAATGATTACATAAGTACAAGAGTAGTGCCTGCATGATTGAAAGAGTGGAAAGATAGTGGCTGACTGAAAGAAGCACTGTATACGTAATGCATTGGTGATTGCATGAGTACAGGGGTAACGTCTGGGGGATTAAAGGAGTACATAGGTAACACCTGGGAGATTGCATGACTACAAGGATAATATCTAGAGATTTACATGACTACATAGAAAGTGACTGGGTGTTCTTATAAGTGCATGGGTACATCTTGGGTGATTGCAGGACTACTGAGGTAGTGCCTGAGTGAATAAAGGAGAGCAAAAGTAGTGTCTGGGAGATTTCTTAACAGCGTAACTACTGGCTCAGTGATTACATAAGTACAAGGAAAGTGCCTCTGTGATTGAAGTAGTGCAACGGTAGTGTCTGGGTGATTATATAAGTGCATGAGTAGTGGCAACATGATTGAAAGAGTGCATAGGTAGTGCCTGGGTGATTGCATGAGTGTAACCGTAATGTCTGAGTGATTACAGCAGTGCATATGTAAGGCCTGCATCATTGGAAGACTGCATGGGTATCTTTAGTAAAAGTCTCACCATATTACTAAAAGCACACATGAATATCTCTGAACCATAACACTATCCAAACCTTAAAAATTCACAGAACAAACTTTCAATTTCAAGCAAACATCAAAAATTATGCAGCATATTTCAACTGTACCTCTCTAGAAAGTTACAAAAAGAAGCCAAATCAATAACACCTTATGTCACCATCTTTTAAACCACACTTTTGTGATGCATCTTCACCATTCTACTAGTACTCACAGTCTTGAGCCTACCACATAAAAATAAACATATCTATGTTATACACCATGCACCTTCAAATGTATAAGACATATGAAAATACATATACTAGTAGAAACATACTTGAGACAGAAGTCCAAGCAAACCTTAAAAGTTGACAGACTCCACCTCTAAATTTTAAGCAACAGCTAAAATTATGCGGTATACTACAAATGTACATATCCACACACTAAAACAAACCACTATAATCACTAATACATCTTCCAACATACACATATTACTATACAGAAACTTTTTCAAACAACATTTAAGTACAATAAACAAACTACAATACACTATTATTTTTAAAGTTTAAAATAAACCTAATACATAATACACCTCACAAATTTATAACTCACCTTCAAAATAGATTTGCAGAATTTAAAATATCGCAAACTGATAAATGATTTTCTTATGCACACAATCAATGTAATGCACCACTCTCAGCAAGGAAAAACCAGTAATGGCAAAGTTTCCCTCTCTTTCTCCACACAAATACATGTAACTAACAAATCACATTCCTTCCTACATTATTTCAAATGATAAAACACATTTCTATTGGTTAAACATATGAACCATTAGCAACTGACTTCTAAAAGTGCCCAAACTGATTCTGGAATTTTTTAGAGTCGCGACTCCACCGTGCACCACCGCGATGGAGCCGCGAATCCACACGGGAGTTGAAAAATATATAACTAATACAAATACCACTATTTTTTAACAACACACCACTTCTAAAGATACTACTGACTTGGGAAATCTAACTTTAATAAGATTTCACTTATATATAAATTACAATTTCACATTTTAAGTCCACAGTTAAGTTTCAACCCTTCCCCCATTCTCCTTAATGCCAGTTTCCATAGTAACAGTTCATGGAACATTCAACTTAACAGACAGGTCACAAGTTCAGCATATTTTCAAGTTCACCACACAATGTTACAAATACAAACAGCAGGTGTGGTTGACTTTGCAAAATATGAGCTTATTCTATCTACTGTACCTTTCAAACATTTTTTACTAACCAATAAGAAACATGCTTTTTAAAGAAAGTAACATACACACTATTTTTCAATGTACAATGTTCTTAAACAACCAATCAATTCTCTAGTTTTAAAAAAACAGCATCTTGTCCACCATTTTACATACCTCTCAATCCACGCACTCAACCCCGGCCGACCAACCACCTGCTTCCAGGCCACCCTGAAGCTCACCCACGGACCCTTCACCTGCCGAAACTGCAGCTTCACCAGCCAGCGAAGACCTGCACGTCCTGCCCCTCCCACCAGGGCAGGCCACAACCACCTCAGATGCATACTACTCAACTCCCGCTTAGTCCACAAACACGCCGTCGAACTCTGGGACCTTCTCGACTCATCCTCCCCAGACGTCGCCTTCCTGACGGAAACCTGGCTGAACCCCTCATCGGCACCCGACGTTGCCATAGCCATCCCGGATGGCTACAAGATCACCCGCAGGAACCGCACCAACAGACCGGGAGGAGGAATCGCCATCGTCCACAAAAATACCCTCAGAATCTCGACCAGCACCGAAGACACCCTCAGCACCGCCGAACACCTGCACTTCCAGATCCACATCGATCCCAACACCACCCTCAGAGTAACCCTCGTCTACAGACCCCCTGGACCTCCATCACCGACATCATCAGCTCGCACGCCTTGGCCTCCACAGACTACTACTTCCTCGGAGACCTGAACTTCCACCTCGAGAACGCCAACGGCAGCAACTCCACCACCCTGCTCGACAACCTCACCAACCTCGGACTCAAACAGCTCGTCATGACACCCACCCACTCCGCCAGACACACACTCGACCCCATTTTTTCCGCCAGCAACCATGTCACCTTCAGCCACACCACTGAACTCCACTGGACCAACCACCGCTGCATCCACTTCTCCTTTGAGAAAAACACCGCACACAACCACCCGCAACGAATCCCCCACCGCAGCTGGAACAAGGTCACTGAAGACCAGCTAATCACCACCCTCGCCCGAGACCCACCAACGGACCACACCGACACCAACACAGCCGCCCGTAACCTCAGGCAATGGATCGACGACTGCCCCAACACTCTCGCCCGATCAAGAAACCCTCAAACAGACGCACCGACAGAAGGGCCATCTGGTTCACCACCGACCTCCAGGCATCCAAGCAGACCTGCCGAAGACTCGAGAAGAAGTGGCGCCGCGAACAGACACCGGACAACCACGCGGCCCTCAAAAACGCCAGCCGCAGGCACCACCAACTCATTCAAACCGCCAAAAGGACCTCCTTCAAGGAACGTATCGACAACAACGCACACAAAGCAAAGAGCTCTTCAACATCGTAAAGGAACTCGCCAACCCCAGCTCCAGCTCTAACGACATCCCGCCGTCACAAGACCTTTGCGACTCTCTAGCCACCTTCTTCCACCGCAAGATCATAGACATCTACGACAGCTTCAACACTCAGACCCCCCCGACAGCTGCCGATGCCTCTGACCCACCGCCCCCCAGCCACACCGGCCTCCTACTCTCCTGGAACCACGTCAACGACGAAGACACCATCAAAACCATGAACACCATCCACTCCGGCTCACTGTCAGACCCCTGCCCTCACCACATCTTCAACAAAGCAAGCTCCATCATCGCACCCCAACTACGGAAGATCTTTAACAGCTCCTTCGAGACCGCCACCTTCCCGGAGAGCTGGAAACACGCCGAGATCAACGCCCTACTCAAGAAACCCAAGGCAGACCCAAAGGACCTCCAGAACTTCCGGCCCATCTCCCTGCTCCCGTTCCCGGCGAAAGTCATCGAGAAGATCGTCAACAGACAACTGACCCGCTTCCTCAAAGCGAACAACACCCTGGACTCGTCCCAATCCGGATTCCGCACCAACCACAGCACCAAAACTGCCCTCATCGCCGCCACTGACGACATCAGGACCCTGCTGGACAACGGCGAAACCGCGGCCCTCATCCTCCTAGACCTCTCGGCCGCCTTCGACACCGTCTGCCACCACACCCTACGCACACGCCTCCACAACGCAGGGATCCGTGACAAAGCCCTGGACTGGATCACCTCCTTCCTCACCGACAGAACCCAGAGAGTCCGCCTCCCTCCATTCCGATCCGAAGCCACCAAGATCACCTGCGGCGTACACCAAGGATCATCCCTCAGCCCGACCCTTTTCAACGTCTACATGACACCGCTCGCCAACATCGTCCGATCACACGACCTCAACATCGTCTCATATGCCGACGACACCCAGCTGATCCTCTCCCTCACCAAGGACCTCACCACCGCCAAAACCAACTTCCACGAAGGAATGAAGGCAGTCGCCAAATGGATGAAGAACATTCGCCTGAAACTGAACTCGGACAAGACGGAGGTCCTCATCCTCGGCTCCACCCCCTCCGCCTGGAACGACTCCTGGTGGCCGGCCTCGCTGGGAGCTGTGCCGACACCCACAGACCACGCACGCAACCTGGGGTTCATCCTGGACTCATCACTGTCAATGACCCAGGAAGTCAACGCCGTCTCCTCCCCCTGCTTCAACACCCTCCGCATGCTTTGCAAGATCTACAGATGGATCCCCACCGGAACCAGAAGGACGGTCACCCAGGCCCTCGTCACCAGCAGGCTGGACTACAGCAACACCCTCTATGTGGGAACCACGACCAAACTCCAGAAAAGACTTAAACGCATACAGAACGCCTCCGCACGCCTCATCCTCGACATCCCCCGCCACAGCCACATCACTGCCCACCTGAGAGACCTGCACTGGCTCCCCCGTCAACAAGAGGATCACCTTCAAGCTCCTCACCCATGCTCACAAAGCACTCCATGACGCCGGACCTACATACCTCAACAAACGACTTACCTTCTACACTCCCAACCGCCAGCTTCGCTCCGCTGACCTCGCCCTCGCCACCGTTCCACGCATACACCGAACAACCACCGGCGGCAGATCCTTCTCCCACCTCACCGCCAAGACATGGAACACCCTCCCCATCCACCTGCGACAGACCCAGGACCTGCTGACCTTCAGGAGACTTCTCAAGACCTGGCTGTTCGAGCAGTAGCAGCTCCCCCCGCGCCTTGAGACCCTCGCGGGTGAGTAGTGCGCTCTACAAATGCTTGATTGATTGATTGATTCTACCAACTGACTACCTCAGCTACAGATATCTTTTCATTACTTCCAGACATCCCTTCAAGATGCTCACAGTGTGGATTGTTGGACACAGCTATGTTTTCTGGTGCAAAAGGTATGCTGAACGCAGAGGTATTGACAAAGACCTAGCTTTGCAAAATGTGGACATTAAATGGATTGCACAGAGAGGATTAAAATTGCACCAATTGATGCCTTTGGTTAAAAGCTTTTTGCATCTCCAACCCCCTGACCTCATGATTGTGCACTGTGGTGGCAATGACCTAGGCACATTGACTGGGGTAGGACTGGAATTGCTCATGAAGGACACCTTTGCACAATTGATGTTGCTTTTACCTCAAACTGTCTTTGTATACTCTAACATATGCCAAAGACAGAAATGGAAGTGGTCAAATCAATTCTGTCCACAGATTGAGAAAGCTAGAAAGAATGTCAATAAAGCTGTTTCTGCTTACCTCAGAGACCATAGAATGGGCTCCATATATAACAACAATCTACGTTTTGATATGGATGACATCTACAGAAGTGATGGCGTACACTTCACCGATCAAGGAAACAGAGTCTTTCTCAACAACCAAAAGCTCTGCATCAACACTTACATGTAGCTACAACAAACTCACAATAAAAACAAAGGCTCTTTTTAGAGCCACCCTATAACATAATACTGATTATAATTTTTTTTTACCAATACAATTTATTTAAAAAAAATTGGGATTCTCGAACCCGTCGCGAGTTCACAAAACAAAAGCACAAATTCAATGCACTACAACAAAACACACTTTTCAAGTTTAACTATTTATTTGTAATTTTATGTATTTTTAACAACTCTATCAATTGTAATAATGTCATTAACTTCAATCACAGTACTTCTTTAAAACAACTTCACAAATACAACACTACCTTCTACATTATATACTACTTAACTATTTATTTAAGGTGAATTCGCGAATCCATCGCGATTACACGGGGCCTGCTCTGAGAGCCACGTTGGAGTCCCGACTCCAAACTCGAATGAAAAAAAAACGATTTACTTTCATTATTTGGTATTCGCCCCGGGGACCCCATGCCCTGGAGCCTGCCACCATTTTTATTTTTTTTAAAACTAAGGAGGGGGACCGCGTGCCCCCCTTCTAAGGCCAATTATGGCCCCGGGGACCCCATCCCCCAAGGCCGACCTTCCTTTTTTTTTTATTATTAATAATTTTTCTGGGAGGGAGGCCACGTAGCCCCCCTCCCCTGGGCCACTTCTAGCCCCGGGTACCCCATCCCCGGGGCCGGCCCTGAGCATTGGGGACTGTGGGGGGAGCCCCAATGCCCCCACAGTACCTGCCGGCTCCCTGCCTCCTGCGGGAGCCGGCATTGCTTTTGGGAAAGGGGAGCTGCTAACATGCAGCTCCCCTTGCCCAAAAGCAATACTGCTTTGCTTCTTGGAAGCGAGAGCAGGTTTCCTGCTCTCACTTCCAAGAAGCAAAGCAGAGTTTGCAATGACAGGGCGGGAGCTGCACGGCTCCTGCCCTGTCATTGCGAACAGCAATGTCCCGGGGGTGGGCACCCCAGGACATTGCAGGAGCCGGCCCTGGGGGGTGGTGGTCCCCAGGGCCAAGGAGGGCTCCACGAGGGGGGCCGCGCAGCCCCCCTCCCATCATTTCAAAGCCCCGGGGAGGTGTTGGTCCCCGGGGCAGTGTGGGGGAGAGGAAGAGCCACCCGCCACACCTTTAATTTTTTTTAAAAAGCCCCGGGGAGGTGGCGGTCCCCGGGGCTGCAGGGGGCTGCGATGCCCTATAGATGTGAGACACCAGCCTACGACCCCCGGACAGAGTCACTAGGGCCTGAAGAGTGGCCGTAATAGGTGGCTCCTCCGGAAATACCGGCCATAGTTCTCGTGCCACCGCCGAGATCTTAGCGTATTGAAGGTATTGACCCCTACCTAACTCGAACGTTGTCTCTGCATCTTCTCTAGTAAGAAATCACTGTCCCAAGTATAAGTCTCCCATTGAGCGGCAACCTCCCTCCATCCATCTAGTAACGGACATAGTTCGACTGATTAGCTTGAACGGTGTCAAGGCCCATAGCGGTGCCTCAGGGGCATAGGGTGCATGCCGCACCACATTTCTGATTGCAGATTCCCATACTGAGGCCACGTGTCGTATAATATATGGAAATCGTTCAGGCACCCGCGAGCCCATCATAAGAAGGTCAGGGAGCACCACCTCCCAATGAGTGCCTAGCAGCAGTCTCTTCTCCCAATTGTCATTCTCGTCAAGCCACTGCACCGCATGTTGCAGCTGTGTCGCCATGTAGTAAAAATTTAAGCGAGGGACCTCAAGACCTCCTCGTTCCCACGTCCTCTGTAATGTGTCCAGAGTCATACTTTTTTTCGTTTGGTCCCCCAGAGTAACCCACTCAGTAGGCGATCTAGCTGGCGGAAATATTCCCATGGAATGCGGTAAAGGGAATTTTGCATAACATAGAGGCAGCGCGGTAAGACCACCATTTTTATCAGGGCCACCCTTCCCATCAGGGACAAGGGTAAGTCTCGCCAGAACCCAACCGACGCACGGAGTCCCTCCACACATCTGCCCATATTCCGCTCCAAATAGACCGTCGACGTGTGTGCCAGTCGGACCCCCAGGTAGCGCACCGTATCTGCAGTCCAGGCTATCCCCACATGAGGTAGATCACCCGCCTCTACATTTTGTAGGCTGCCCATGGGGAAGAGCTTAGACTTTTCCGGGTTCAGACAAAGTCCCGATATCCCTCCAAAACCAGCCAGCTCCTCGAGGAGTGCCGGAACCGCCTCCCTCGGCCGATGAAGATACACCAAGGTATCGTCGGCGTACATAGACACCACATGAGTCGCCGGGCCCAACTGCACACCCCATCGACTCATCTTATCCCTGAGTGTGATTGCCAGAGGCTCCATCGCAAGCGCGAAAAGGAGCGGTGACAGGGGGCAACCCTGTTGGGTGCCCATCTGAAGCTCCAAACTTTCCGACACCTGATTGCGCAGGCGGACCCGGGCAGTTGGTTTAACGTAGAGCAGTTTCAACCAGCTCAGATATTTGTCTCCCAGTTGCATTCGGTCAAGTACTGCCCACATGTAATCCCATTTGACAGAGTCGAAGGCTTGCCACATGTCCAAAAGGCATAGGGCCCAATCCGCCCCTCTGTAATTCCGGCGCATGCCATTTGTGCGCTAGTCGCCGTAAGTTGTGCGTAGTGTTTCGGCCGGGAATAAACCCAGCCTGGTCCGGATGGACCAAACGGGTCATGTATGGGAGGAGTCGTGCCGCCAGCACTCCACTCAGAATCTTCTCGTCAATATTTAAAAGAGAAATGGGCCAATAGGAGCCCGGAGCCAGGGGATCCCTTTCCGGTTTAAGGATCATGGACACTAGTGCTTCCATCATAGTACCAGGAAGCTTTTTACTGGACAGAGCCTCGTTAAACACTTCCAAGAGACGATCCACCAATTGGGCGGCGAACGTTTTATAAAATTCGGCTGGGAGGCCGTCGCTACCCGGACACTTCCCCGACTTCAGTTTTTGAATCGCTGCCAGTATTTCTTCCCTAGACAGTGGTGGCCCCAGACTTGCAGCGTCTTCCTCCTCAAGAGTGGGAAGCGTAATAGCGTTAAGATAGTCAGCGTTTGTGGGCCGATGTGGGTGTTAGTCGAGCATGTCCATTGTAAATGGGTCACGAACTCTGCTATAATTGCATTTTGTGTGTGCAGGGCATCTCCCTCCCTATTCCGCAGCTGCAATACCGGCTTCTGCTCCGTCTCCGTTCGGATCAGTCGTGACAGTAAAGCTCCTGACCTGTCGCCCCCCATGTAGAGCCTCTGCCTATAAGTAGTGTATTGGTGCTTTTCTAGCCAAGTCCAAGCCTCGAGCAGCTCCCCCCGAATCCGTGCCCACTCCGCCCCGTCAGTCGGCGTTGTATGGTGTGGTTTCTAGGGTTTTTAGTTTCTTTTCTAAGGTATCAATGTCGGCGTGTAATTGTTGTTGGACCCCGTGAGTGGTACGTATGCAAACCCCCCGGATAACGACTTTCATAGCCTCCCATTCATTGGACCTAGTGTCTGTGGACCCCCAGTTCTCGGTGAAGTAATACTGTAGGGCCTCCTTAACGGTCTGCACATATGGGGGGTCCGCTAGGGCTTCCACGCGAAGCTGCCAGAGCGGAATGGATGGCCGTCGTAGCCCCCTGATCAGAGTCAGTAGTAGTGGCGCGTGGTCGGATATGTAACGTGGTAGGTAAGAGATGGCCTCCGTCACGGCCGAAAGGCCGGGCGAGAGGTAGCAGCGATCAAGCCGGGATAAGGTATTAGCTGCAGGGGTAAAACAAGAGAACTCTTTCTTGGCAGGGTTACGCGCTCTCCATTCATCCCTTAATTGCATCCCCGTGTAATGCCCATGAGGGAGTCCGTCATACGCGGTTTTGTGTAGTCTCTAGGGGGCTCTCTGTCTAGGTGTCCATCAGTTATACAATTAAAGTCGCCAAACAGGAGGATCTCGGCTCCCATATATGGCGTTGCCGCTTTCAAGACTGCCGAATAAAAGTCAGGGCAGTCCAAATTAGGTGCGTAGACATTAATTATGCACAATTCCTTTCCCTCCCATCTCCCAAACACTATTACGTATCGTCCCTCGGGATCCAAAACATGATGAACGTGTTGGAATGGAGTTCCCGGCGCCACCCACACTAGTGCCCCCCGCGCAAAGCCGGAGTATGAAGTGGCGTATATCTGTCCTCTCCAGCGTTTACGCAGACTTGTTATCGAATTCCCCCAGATATGTGTCTCTTGCAGTCCAGCAATTGCGACCCTGTATCGCCTTAGGAAGCCATGAATCCTGCGACGCTTATCCAAAGCCGCCATTCCCCTAACATTCCAGGTAAGGAATTTTAACGTTGTAGCTGCCATGGTGATGTGTCTGTGTGTGCCTGATAGGAGCCCCTCCCATGTCAGTGCATTTCCTGTGTCTCTCCCAGGATCTGTGTATCGTGGCATGACCTTTTGTGACCCTACAACTACCCCAGTGAACAAACCAAAACATAGCAACCAAACTGTGAATAACCCATCCCACACCCACGGGCAGCAGTATAGCTCGATATATGCACACAAGTCCTATAAGGAACCACACATACCGCCCCATATCCCCCCTCCCCCTCAAACTCACCAACATCCGAACAACAGACCGAGGGCCATGGCTCGCCCTATTCCGGTCTGAGTTGCCATTATAGATATTCATGTAGTGCTGTGCAAGAGAGCAGATAACGCCTGGGGCGCGAGATTACTCTCAAGCCTCCCTAACGGATCTGGCCTCTATGGGGGTGTCACCGGTCCAACGGCCGCCGCTTCTCCCAACCCACACATATAATAATGTACATTTAGACCCAAAAATCAATACATGTCTGGGGCGAACCAGGAGATAAACCCATACTCCAAAAATCAAGTAACCTACCCCCAATCAGAAAATGGGGAGACCCCCCCGACCCCCAGCAGGAATCATTCGGATCCAGCAGAGGGGACCCCAGCCAGTCAATCAGACGAATAACAACTTATCTGTACTGTTCAGCCAGAAATGTTCAACATATACGATCATTCACGGCCACTGCCCGGTCCGTTCTCGTCTCGTGACATATACGGCGTCGCCTCTATCGAATCCGGGACCACCTCAGAGTCTGACGCCTGCAATGTACCATCCCGGAGGACTGTAATCCGACCCAGACTCATCGTCCTCTTGTGCTGTTTCTGCCGCGCGAGCTGTCTGCGTCCCCTCGTGGAAGGCACTAAGCGTTCACCAACTGAAGTTCTGGTATCCAACCAGTCTCGTGCCTCCTCTGCAGAGAAAAAAATCAAGGTACGGCCTCCACTCTCCACCCGGAGTTTCGCTGGGAACATGAGGCTATATTTCAAGTTCAGATCCCTAAGTCGACGTTTCACTGCGATAAAAGACTTCCTTTGCTCTTGGACCCTTTGCGTGTAGTCCGGGTAGACTGTGATGGAGTGTCCCTCAAAGAAGAACCGTCGTCCGCTACGGGAGAGCTGGAGCAAGAGATCCCGGTCTCTAAAGTTAAACAGCTTCGCAATGTTGGCCCGGGGGGTCGCCCCAGGTCTCGGGGGGGCCACCAGCGCTCTATGCGCTCATTCGATGCTGAAAAACTTCGATAATTGTGTAGGAGCCATTTCCTGGGTGATCCAGTCCTCCAGGAATAGATCTACGGCTGGGCCCTCTGCTTTTTCTGGAAATCCGATGAACCAGAGGTTCCCCCGTCGTGACCGACCCTCTGAATTCTCCGCTCGGTCGTCGAGTTTGATTACCTGTCGTTTCAGCTCCACCACCGAGGCACTAAGGCTCTTGACCTGCTCTTTCAGCGTTGCGGTGTCTTCCTCCGTAGCCGTCACCCTGTCTGAAACTCGCCTGAGGTCACACCGCAGCAAGTTGACATCTATGGCGACCGCATCGATCTTTCCAACCATCTCATCTCTTGTCGACTGCACAGCATGAAGTACGTCTGTCAGCGTCGGGGGATCCTCAACCGCTCTCTCCGAACTGTCCTTGTCCATTACTTGGTGTTCATGTCTGTTCTACAGGCCTGGTGGCAGCGGTTGAGCGTAGTTGGATATCTTGTTAGATTGCGGTTTCGGCGGTTGGCCCTTCCCCATTGTGTGGAATTGGCAGTATTAAAGTTTGTCGTGGATGACCTCGCTTCGGCTGGAGGATATCAGAAGTGTCGCTCCCTTAGCTACTGCGAGGCCGGGAAGGGGCAGTCGCACCCACCGTGTGGAAATCTCCCTCACAGGCCAGGATGTGCGGGACTCCAAAACCCCTTCCAGTCGGGATAGGATCGGCGCCAGGTCCAGCACAGATCCCAGAGCTCCAATTCTAATCCAGGCCGAGACGACCTCCACGTGTGGATGCTAGGGGGTTGAACCCGCCCCCAGCTCCAAGCGCAGATCAGGATTTTAGGCTACCTCCTTTCAGTTCAGGGTCATTGTATGCCAGATGTCTTACTTCCCAGTTGAAGGCTCCAGACCATGTACTCTCAGCAGTACTCCAGAGCTTGTCCCACTCTCAGCAAGACCCGTCAGTAACGCGGGTAGCCTCTCGACAAGCACGGCCAGGGTCGCGTCCCACACAGGACAATCTGCACACCGTAGGCCCAACGGAGCCCACAGACTCCGGCTCGCGCAACAGAGTCGCACGGACCACAGCTCAGTGCGCCGGTAGCACGGGGACGTCCAGTGCTGCGGTTTCTCGCCTCGGGCCTGCTTCTCCGCCTAGCAAGCCAGGCCCACTCCGGGTCCCACTCAGCCCAGGCAGCACCCCTGAGGACACAGCGGAGGTCCGGCAGGTCCCCCCGCCGCTCAGTTCACCTCGACAAATATGGAAGGTGCGGTCTCCACCGTAGGCAGCACAGGCAGTTTGGGGGCACGGCACTCCCCGCCAGGTCCACCTATCCGTCTCTGAGATGCAGCTGGCAATCACCCCGCGTGGCCGGGAGTCGAGATCTCTCCAGGGCCGGTGCTCTCCGGGTCTCGTCGCAGTAAAGGTAAAATGGCACCGGGTTACCTCCAGAGTCAAATCATCAGCGTCGCCCTCTCGGGAGTCCGCAGCTTAACCCAAGAATAGGGGCAGCGTGGGGGGTCTTCTGGGTCTAGGTAGGTTGTTTATTGTGAGGCTGGGAGCCAGGATACCATAGGATTTTGCCGAATTTTAGGCCATCGGACGGAGCTCTCCCAGAGCACATCTGCGCGGCCATGTTTCCAAAGTGTGTGAGTGACTGTATGGGTGAGTGAGTGAGTGAGTATGCATGTGGCTTTAGGAGTTTGTGAGTGGCTGTGTGAGTGGCTATATGGATCTATCAGTGGGTGTGTGAGTGGCTGTATAGGTCTGTCACTGGGTATGCGAGTGGCTGCATGGGTCTGTGAATGGGGTTGTGAGTAGTTTGCTGGGTGTGTGAGTGGCTGTGTGAGTGGTTATATGGCTGTGTGAGTAGTTGTATGGTTATGTGAGTATGTGAGTGGTGTTATGGCTTTGTCAGTGGTTGTAGGGTTGTGTGAGTGGCTGTTTGAGCAGGTGTTTGGTTAAGTGAGTTGGTATGTAAGTGGCTGTATTGCTGAGTATCTGTGTGGGTGGCAGTATGGGTGAGTGAGTGGGTGTGTGAGTGCTTGTATGGGTGTGAATGGGTATGTAAGTGGTTGTGAGGGTATGTGAGGGAGTGTAAGAGTGCTTGTATGGGTGAGTGAGTGACTGTGTTGGTTGAGAGTTGGTGTGTGAGTGGCTGTATAGGTGAATAAGTAGGTGTGTGAGTAGCTTTAGAGATGAGTGTGTGGCTATGTGAGTGGCTGTATGGGTCTGTGAATGGATTTGTGAGTGGTTATGTGGGTGTGTTAGTGGGTGTATAAGAGTTTGTATAAGGGTGTGAGTGGGTGTTTGAGTGGTTCTGTGAATGATGTCATCAGTGATGTCATCACTGATATCATCAGTGAGGTCACTGACCATGTCATGAGTGATGCAATATGTGAGGTCATAAACAGTGCATTGCGGGCATAAGTTATAGTTAGCGGAGGTAACTATAACAGCTGAATTTCTATGGTTTTGTAAGAGTGAAATCTGAGCCTAGCTATAACATCCCTGTAACCTTTGTTTTTTTCCAGTGAATTTGTATGGTTTATTTTATTCTATTACCTAACTATAATGTCTCTGTAACCTTTGTTTTTTAATGAATTTCTACGTTTTTTTAATGTTATTTCCTTACTAAAAAGTCCCTGTAACCTTTGGTTTTTTAAATGAATTTCTAAGGTTTTTTTAAACTTTATTTCCTAACTGTAACCTGTAACCTTTGAAAGTGAGTGTGTGAGCGAGTGTCTCAGTGGGTGTGTGTGAGTGCATAAGTGTCTCAATGAGTATGTGAGTAGGTGTGTGAGTGTCTGAGTGGGTCTGGGAGTGGCTGCATAAGTGTCTCAATGGGTGTGTGAGTGGGTACGTAAGTGTCTCAGTGGGTCTGTGAGTGGGTGCATGAGCCTCTGAGTAGGTATCTGAGTGGGTGCTTGAGTGTCTAAGTGTGTCTGTGAGTGGGTCTGAAAGTGTCTAAGTGGGTTTGCAAGTGCCTCCATGAGTGTGTGAGTTAGTCTGTGAGTGAGTGCATGACTGTTTGAGTGGGTCTGTGAATGGGTGCATGAGTCTCTGAGTAGGTCTGTCAGTGGGTGTGAGA
Source organism: Calotriton arnoldi (assembly GCA_963921515.1). Classification (NCBI taxonomy): domain Eukaryota; kingdom Metazoa; phylum Chordata; class Amphibia; order Caudata; family Salamandridae; genus Calotriton; species Calotriton arnoldi. The sequence goes on along the minus strand of CAWUFW010002470.1, from coordinate 1,642,184 downwards.
GAGTATGAGTAGTTCTATAGGTAGGTGCATGAGTTTCTGAGTAGGTCTGTGAGTGGGTGTATGTGTCAGAGTGGGTCTGTGATTGGGTGCATAAGTGTCTAAATGGGTCTGTGAGCAGCTGTGAGAATGCCTGAGTGGGTCTGTGAGTGGGTGTATCAGTGTCTGAGTGGGTCTGTCAGTGGGTGTCTGAGTGCCTGAGAGTGTGAGTGGGTGTCTAAGTATCTGTGTGGGTATGTCAGTAGCTCTGTCAGTGACTCGGCCACAAAGGAACTGCACCTGCCCTTTTATCCAACAAGAATCCACAGTTTTGCATAAAATATCTAACCAAGTGGAGTTCTTTCTACTGGTTAATTACTAGTACCTGTAGGGTCCCTAGGGGCCAACTAGCCCACCAGGTACCTCCAGTAAGCGCCAAAGTGCTGCGTTGCAGAGAGGTGTAAAAAGGGGCGTGGCCTCTGAACACCTCTCTGCAACGCAGCTCCCTGGCGCATACTGGAGGTACCTGGTGGGCTAGTTGGCTTTAAGTTGGATTTAAGGGGACTTAATCCCCTAACTTAAACTGCGCCACAGGGCGCATTTGCACACTTGTCACATCAGGCCCTGCCCCCTCCCTGAACCACTGTGCAATCACGCCTGTGGCCCGTTTTAAGTTGGGGGATTAAGTCCCCTTGAATCCTGAGGGTCCCTGGGGGCCAACTAGCCCACCAGGTACCTCCAGTATGCGCCAGGGAGCTGCGTTGCATAGAGGTGTTCAGAGGCCACGCCCCTTTTTACACCTCTCTGCAACGCAGCTCTTTGGCGCTTACTGGAGGTACCTGGCGGGCTAGTTGGCCCCAGGGACCCTCAGGATTGAAGGGGACTTAATCCTCCAATTTACAACGCACCAGGGGGTGCGTTTGCACAGTGGTGCAGGGAGGGGGCATGGCCTGATGTGACAAGTGTGCAAACGCGCCCTGTGGCGCGTTTTAAGTTGGGGAATTAAGTCCCCTTGAATCCTGAGGGTCCCTGGGGGCCAACTAGCCCACCAGGTACGTCCAGTAAGCGCCACAGAGTTGCATTGCAGAGAGGTGTAAAAAGGGGCATGACCTCGGACCACCTCTCTGCAACGCAGCTCAGTGGCGCTTACTGGAGGTACATGGTGGGCTAGTTGGCCCCCAGGGACCCTCAGGATTCAAGGGAATTAATCCCCAAATTAAAACCCGCCAGGGGGCGCGTTTGCACAGTGGTGAAGGGAGGGGCGGGACCTGATGTGACATGTGTGTACTTATGCAATCACTCCACCAACACCCAAGCACTTATAAATTCACCATGCACTCTCCTTGCAGCACTCTAATCATCCAGTCACTACCCATGCACTCATGCAATGACCCATGCACTAACTCATGCACTCCTACAATACCCTGAGCAGTACCCATGCAGTCCAGCCATTGCCCTGTCACTACCCATGCACTCCTCCAATCACCCAACGAGCACCATGTACTTATCCAATCACTCCGCCAAAACCCAGGCACTTATAAATTCACCATGCACTCTCCTTGCAGTACTCTAATCTTCCAGTCAGTACCCATGTACTCATGGAGTGACCCAGGCACTAACACATGCACTGCTACAATCCCCTGTGCACTACCCATGCAGACCTCTAACCACCTACACAGTACTGATTCACTCCTCCAATTACCCAGGTTGTACCCATGCACTCCAGAAATCCCTCTGTCACTACCCATGCACTCCTCCAATCACCCATCCAGCATCATGTACTTATCCAATCACTCCGCCAAAACCCAAGCAGTTATAAAATCACCATGCACTGTCCTTGCAGCACTCTAATCATCCAGTCACTACCCATGTACTCATGCAATGACCCAGGCACTAACTCATGGCAAATACAGAGGAGGTCATGCTCATTACAGGGGTACCCCAATGCATAGTGTTCCCTAGTGTATGTAGGTGTTTTCACTGTATTCTAAGTGTCTTTTAGCATAGCACTGGCTCGGTCCTGGTTAGTCAGAGTCAGTTACCACCAGTACCCGTCACTAAAACGTTGGGGGCACAGGAGGACTTTCTGCTCCTCTGTTGGTTCTTTCTGCACATCTCTTGCTTCTTCCTGGACTTTTCTTCATCTTTCTGGACTTCTGTTGCCTCTTTCTGTATTTGTCTTGCTTCTTGCTGCGCTTTTCTTCCTCTTTCTTCACATGTCCTAACTTTGTAGGCATAGTTAGAAATTAGCATTTAAAAAACCATTGAAATTCACTGAAAAAACCATGGGTTTCAGGCACGTTATAGTTAGAAATTAGCATTTAAAAAACCATTGAAATTTACTGAAAAAACCATAGGTTTCAGGCACGTTATAGTTAGAAATTAGCATTTAAAAAACCTTAGAAATTCACTGAAAAAACCATAGGTTTCAGGGACGTTATAGTTAGTTGGACATTTCACTCGTACAAAACCATAGAAATTCCCCGTTATAGTTAGTTCAGCTAACTATAACTCGCGCCCCCGCAATGCACTGCTGATGACGCCACATATTACATCATTCATGACATGGTCAGTGACATCACTGATGACATCACTGATGACATCTCAAATGACATCACTGATGACATCATCCACATCAAAATCTGATGCACCTCCTCACACTCTAATATAATCTTTGATACACCCACTGTAAAATACAGACTACCATTTTCGAAACCATCGACACACCAATACCAGTTACTACATACGCACTCACTGATTCCTAGGTCTACACACACATCCACTCATTCACCCATACAATCACTCATACATACAGTCACTCATCAATACAACACTATCATATGCACTCATACACCTATACAGACACTCACACACCGCCACTCATCCATGGAGTTACTCACACACCTAGTCAGTCATGCAAAAAATCAATCACACTCCCATTTCCTCACCTATACAGTTATACACACACCACCTCACTTATTCAAACATATACTAACACATACTTACTCGCTTATACAATCACTGATACAAGTACACACTCATCCATACAGCCACTCTCACAGTCACTGACTCTCACGTATAGTCATTTATATACTCCAAGTCTCACATACACTGCCTTTTACATAAGTATTTACTTGGACATGTACCACTGAGACATCCAATCTCTCACCAACACACCCATACACACACTCACCCACCCATACAGGTGTTTCCACATGCACTCTTGAACCCATACACCCAGTGAATCAACCACTCACACATCTATGCACAGAGTCACACACCTCCCACCCACCCACACACACACTCAGTCTCCCATACAAATACTCAGGCAACCAATCAATAACCCATATAGACACTCATGTAGCTACTGACCAACACATGCAGCAGCTTACACAACAACAGACATACTGATACACACATTCAGACAGTTTAGTCACTAACCCATGCATTCAGTTAGACACATTTAATCACTCACTTATACAGTCAGTCACGCACATACTAGATCCTCCATTTAGACACTTATACACCCACTCATTCTTCAATACACCTTGGCATATATATAAAACATATTTAAACTTTAGAGAAACACACAGTCACTGGATGATGTCATCAGTGATGTCATCAGTGATGTCATCAGTGATGTCATCAGTGATGTCACTGACCATGTCATGAATGATGTAATATGTGACGTCATCAGCAGTGCATTGCGGGGGCGCGAGTTATAGTTAGCTGAACTAACTATAACAGGGGAATTTCTATGGTTTTGTACGAGTGAAATGTCCAACTAACTAGAACGTCCCTGAAACCTATGGTTTTTTCAGTGAATTTCTAAGGTTTTTTAAATGCTAATTTCTAACTATAGCGTGCCTGAAACCTATGGTTTTTTCAGTGAATATATATATATATATATTTCCAACAATCCCTTCTCTGCAAAGTAGACAAGGGGACTCAGTGGGGTTACCAAGAGAATCCTTTATTTTCCAAACAGCATGGCGTGTTTCGGCGGTAAGCCTTTTTCCAATGCCTTTTATATATATACACACACACACACCCTCCCTCAGTTTTACTTAGACACTCAAAGACCCACTCACAGATACTGATGCACACAGTAACAGACTCATTCATAGATTCATAGACTGAGTTATACTCCCATACTGACACTAACATATCCACTCACAGACCCACTCACAAACTCACACACCCACTCACAGATCCACTTAGTGACTCATGTACCCATTACCAGACCCACTTGGGCACTCAGTGATAAACCCACTCAGACACTGGTGCACCCACTGACAGCCCCATTCAGAGACTCAGACTCACTGACCCACTCAGACACTGACGCATTCTCTGACAGACCCATTCAGACACTCAGATAGCCACTCAGAGACCCACTCACAGACTGACACATCCACTGACAGACCCATTCAGAGACTCAGACACCCAGTCACAGACCCAATTAAAGATTCCAGCACCCACTCACATGCCCACTCAGACAATAATGCACCCAGTCACAGAGCCACTCAGAGATTGAGACACCCATTGACAGCGTCACTCAGACACTGATGCACCCAGTGACAGACCCACTCTGAGACTCATACACCTACTCACTGATCCACTCAGACACTGTCTCATCCATTGGCAGACCCATTCAGAGTCTCAGACTCACTGACCCACTCAGACACTGATGAATTCTCTGACAAACCCATTCAGACACTCAGATAGCCACTCACATACCCACTCACAGAGTGATGCATCCAGTGGCAGGCCCAATCAGAGACTTAGAGACCCAGTTACAAACCCTCTCAAAGACTCATGCACCCACTCACATACCCACTCAGACAGTAATACACCCATTCAAAGAGCTACTCAGAGACTGATGCACCCACTGACAGGCCCAGTCGGAGACTCACACAGATACTCACATGCCCAGTCAGACACTATTGCAACCACTCACAGACCAAGAGACTCAGACACCCAGTGACACACTCTCTCACAGAGCCATTCAGAGACAGAGACACCCACTCACAAATATATTCAGAGACTAATGCAGTCACTCACAGACCCACTGAGACAGTCATACACCCACTTAGACACTCATTGACACACTTACGCACCCAGTCACAGATCTCACTAAAACACTCATACATGCTGTCAAAGACACATTTAGGGACTCAAACATGTTTTTGCTTTTAATTAGATAGTAATGTAACTAGTGTGATGTTAGAATCTATTTTTTTACTTATACATTTTGAATGTGCTGGTGGCTATTGAATGTCTGCTTTTGCTATGCGATTGTGTGACATATTCGTGAACATTGCAACGTCTTAGCGAATATTTTAAAAATTGAAAAAAATGTTTTTTATAAAGAAAATTAACAACAATTTTAGGCACTAGGGTGGCTCTGACAAGAGCCTTTGTGTTGATTGTGTGTATATGACAGCTACACATTACACTAGATGCAGAGTTTCAGGTTATTTAGAAACACCCTGTTCTCTTCGACTGTAAAGTGCACTCCATTACTTCTATAGATTCCATGCATGTCAAAATGCAAGTTGCTGTTGTAGATAAAGCCCATGTTATGGTCTCCGAGAAATGCAAAAACTGTTTTATTAACACGTTTCCTGGCTTTGTCAATCTGTGGACTGAACTGATTTGGCCACTTCCATTTCTGCCTTTGGCATATGTTGGAGTACACCAAGACAGTGAGAGGGAAAAGAGTCATTAATTCTACAAAGGTAACTTTTATTAGGATTTCCAGTCTATCCCAGTCAGTGTGCCTAGATCATTGCCCCCACAGTGCACAATCATGAGGTTAGGGGTTGAGAATCTACAGTGCTTTTAACCAAAGGCAGCAATTGATGACACTTTAACCCTCTCTGGCCAATCCATTTAATGTCCCCATTAGGCAAACCCAAGTCTCTGTCAATACCACTCTTTCTAACAGCTTCTCTAGCTCTGAAGACATTGCTGTGGCCCACAATCCACAATCTAACCATTTTGAAGTGAAGCAGCTGTAGCAGACAGGTGAAGGCTGGAGCTCGATGAGGCAGTTTTCAAAATGAAAGGCTGTTAAAATTGAGGGGTTCTTGTGGTTTAAAAAAAGCACATATTTGATTGGATATTCTGAACATGTAGGTGAATAATATTAGGCAGTGTGTTGAGATAGTAACTACATCTGTGACTGGCTCTGGTAAAACAAAATGTAATATAGACATGGATATGCTTTTTAATGTGTACAGTAAACCCCACCTGCTGCAGCTCATTTTGTAACAAGTATGGTCCTTCTAGAATGTGGTGTGAACTTGTGACCTACTGGTTCTAGTGGGTTGGTATGGAGACTGTACTGAGAGTATATTGGGGGTAGGTTGTTAAAGACACAGGTACTATTTGTTCTAAATGTGAGGTGTTTAGACTAATTTTAGTATGAAAAGGGTTTATTTCCTAGTGAGAGCTAGCTAAGAAAAGAGTAGTGTACTCTTAAAGTTATAAAAGTATGACAGCAAAAATGCTTTTGGACCGTATTTTTTCTGCGAATTTACTGCGATGATCTTGATGAAGTTGCGATTATGCAGAAACAGGCATCCATTTTGGTGGTCTTTATAAAAGTGAGGGAAAGGGTTAACACATACTAAACATTGAGAAGTGCAGTTACAATACTAAAATATGAAAGGAATGTTTTAATTTGCTGCTTCTGCAGAATCAGACAGTGCAAAGTTGAAAAGGTTGCCATTTATGGTTTCTTTGTATGAGAGTGGTGTGCCATTCTTGTGCTTAGTTTTTACAAGCCCTGAGACTATTGCATCTATCTAATAAGAACAAAAACAGCTATTTTATCAACAAACTCAATCTTCTGGTATGTAAATTATGTTTCTTTTTAACCAAAAGAACTGATTAAGAAGGTATATGTGAGATTTTAAAAAAGAGTCTGAAATTTATATAAACGTATTTAAAGTAAATGAGATGGTTTATGAGTGGTGGTATAAGTGCTTTTATATATTTATTAATAAGAGAGTAAAACACGGTTTGTGTTAGCTGCAGAGTAGGTGTCTATGAGGTTAGTTCACAATGTGTTGCCAAGGAGCTTCATATTCCCATGCACTGCTTTACTCTATTCTCTAAATGGTAGAAAGAAACACTGTACTGTAATGGTTAAAGTTATATGTAATAGTGTCTTTGAAGATGTGAAAGTTTTATAGGTGTATATATGATCTGGTGGTCACAGAGAATGTTTTTCTTTGCAATCTATTACTTGTAGTCCTATTTATTCCATTCTAAAAGAGGACAAGAAGAGTTAGAATTGAAAGAGTAAAAACTGCACTGTAGCTGTACATTAATAATGAATCTGTGAGACTTGCCAGCTATATATTAGGCATTGTTTAGCGTAGCTATTTCTAAATTATAAGGCAGGTTTGTATATTCTTAGATGGTGAGATATGTTCTTTAAGTTTGTACTAAGTCACATGTGGAGTATGAGGCTGCTAGGCTTAGTTAAACATGAAGGGCATCATTTATGAAAAGTGTTGCATTCTTTTTTTGCATAATTAATGGGTCACTCTGCCTGAAAAGGTTTTTGTTTTGACTTGTACTGGGTGCTCCCTTGTGTCTGGACAAAGCTATGCCTCTCTGAAGAACTCTAATGAGAGCAAAATATATGTCAGGGGCTGCTTTTATTTATTTCAGGTTTGCTTGGATGGTATTTTACCAATCCAAAGCTGTAATACTGTGCCTGGAGTGGTAAAAGGCTTTGGACATTTTACAGCTCGACATGGATAGCACTGTGCTAATCCTATGCTTAAAGACTTTGCTGTAGAAGTGGCAAAAGACTTTGTCCCTTTCTATCTCGGCGTGGATGGTACTGTGCTAATCCTACGCTTATAGACTTTGATAGAAAAGCAGACATTTCAAGGAGAGCAAATTTAGAGTGTCGCTGGTGTTAAGAGTGCTCTACACTGGGGCTGCTTTCCACCTAAACTTGAGAACTACCCAGAGTTCTCTGCTTCTTTTTTTGCATTCATTCAGATATATACGTACAGATTTCGAGAGCTATGGAACTTTAAAAACAGAGAATCACATATTGGCACATTTACTTAAACATCTCATGAGAGTGGTACGTAGCGCATAGGGAGGGTGCTATTTGGTTAAAAGGTAACACATGTACTCTGAAGATTCACTGTGCTATAAGCACTACTAGAGACCCATAAGACCAAATATACATCCACCCTGCCACCTACACTTCACTCTTACATATGTAAGTAGAAAAGCAGGCAGATAGTAATACAGCCAGTGAAATACTGACAGAAGCACTTATACATTCACTGACATAGACAAACGCAATTGATGTACCGTTAATGGGGCAGTTGCACAGAGAGTAAAAAAACGTAATACTGACTAACACAGGGAGGGCGTGGCCAACCACCGAAGATGATGGCCGCTTTCTAAAGTGGCTCCAGTTGCCCATCGACCCATTCCACAATCATCCGTATCACCATTCGTCGTCTGCGATGGGCATACATGCTGCTTTGTGGCGGTCCATCGCGAAGGTGCAGAGAGTTTAAAAATCATGACTCCAGCATGTTCTTAACTTGAATGTGGAGGAGGGGCCTACGCAGCATTCTGAAGATGTGGTCTCTAGTGGTGACGAGAACCAGCGGTGATTGAGCTGGCGGTAGTGCAGGGTGCCTGATCCTGTGACCCTAAGGGAGCGGTGATCCACAATGTGACGGCGATGTCCTGACCTGCCTGTTGGTGAGATCGGGCGCTCGTTAATGTGACCTTGGGGCTTCTGGTAAGCAGAGTGGAGAGGCGGGCGCAGCTTTCTGTTCTCAGCCATGGGCCACGCAGCTTACACTGCTCTGAATGTTGGCGCCGCTTGTGGCTTAACCATGCATTTTCTGGGGGAGATCCGCTCTTATTGATGCCCCTACAAGACTCTTGAACTGCCTGCTCCACATTGCGGTTTGGTCCCGTGTGGTACCGCATAACTCTATGATCAGTCCTCCGCTGCTGTTTTGCCGCAAACAAATGGACCGTCACAGTAAACAGTTTTCCCTGCATCGCCTGGGGCCCGACTCACCTGGAGAGAATGATCGAGCTGCTTTGCCATTCTCCAGGGCACTTATTAACCCTTGTCTCAGCCCCCAGGTATTGCATGCTTTCCTACGACCCTTATTGACCTGGGGATTGCTGGCTCCTTAACTTCATCCTCAGTTGACTGCCTTGCCTTCCAGAAATCTGCTTCAGTGGGCTACCCACTCTCATTTTCTCCTTAACTGTTAATTGTAAAGCCCTTCCTCGTCTTGACATTTATTGCACCTTGAACGCTGTGGCCTTGTTGAACCCCCCCCTACCAGAGCAACCTACAACCAGAAAGACTGAGACAGGCCCCTTCTATGCGACTTCCTGAAGACCTCCGCTGGGGTACTTGGGGAAATTTGAAGGGCGTCCGAGGGAAAGCCGACAGGCTGTAGGGGACACACTGACTACATCCGCCTGGTAGACAGTGGTGTCTACTGAGGTACCCCCCTGTATTGTTATGTCAAGGCCCTGAGACACAGAATACTGACATAGTTGCCCTCAAGAAGACAGAAGGTAAAGGTGGCTACGGTGCATATCAAACTAAACTAACAAATATGCGCTGTATGAAGACTCTGGCACAGTGTCCATGCAAGAGGAGCCTCAGGCCTTGGCGCCACAAGCCTCTCCTGAGGATGAGACACCAACCCCTATGGACATCATGGCGGCGATTTGGGGGGTGCGCAGTGCCCTCGAGGTAAAAATCGACTCAGTGTCTACAGACATTACACTAATATGTGCAGATCTCTTTAACATGGGTGTGTGAGTGAAGGAGATGGAGGACTCTGTTGCCACCCTCAAAGCTGAGATGGAGACATTGAAGGGCCAAGTCAAAACTTTGCGGGTTGCCACCACTGTCCTAGAAGCCAGAGTGGAGGAATCTGAAGGACGTTCGCGAAGGAACAATGTGCAGATTATTGGGGTCCCTGAATTGTCAGAGGGACCAGTAGTTGACCTATTTGTGGAGGATCTCATTCTTAGCCAACTGCAGCCCCATGGTCTCTCCAATTATTTCTCGGTTGAGCTAGCCCATCGTGTCCCTGGCACTGCTCCAAAACTGGGTGCTCCTCCTCGCCGTATAATAGCTTGCATCTTCAATTACTGAGACAGGGACATTATTTTGGAAACAGGCTGCAGTGCACCCCCCCCAGTTCTGTACGAAAACATTCAGATCACATTATTTCTGGATTTCACCCTCCATGTTCAGCAACTATGTCGTAGCTTCCTCGAAGTAAAACGTGCCTTGCGAGACCAGGAAATAAAGTATTTCATGATTTTCTCAGCAAAACTTTGAGTGCAAGCAGATGGCACAACCTGGTACTTCTCCACTCCCAATGAGGCTTGGGACTGGCTTGATAGCTGGAGTGGTCAGAAAAAAGGGAACCCCAGTCAGGATGACAACAGCGAGAACCTCAAGATGACTTGCAGCATTTGAATGACTAGTCGAAGTGAGAAGTATGGGTGTTACATCAGACTCTTTTGGATCAAAGTTTCTCAATAACCCCTGTGGGACCTGGGTCCGGAGGTTCAACGGCATCGCACTGAGTTGTCCTCGCCTTGTATAATACTGCTGTATTATTTAAGTGGGCCTGATCTGTTATGCGTTCCTCAACTGGGAGAACTGTACCTGCTGACCTGAACCTTAGATAACATTGTGGCTTTTTTTTTCTTTATGGTGGATGGGAAGATGGGGGGCTACTTGTTGATGTCCATACCTCCTAAAGTTGGAATTATGTTTTGGGGTGACAGGCGCTCTGCAGAGTTGAGGGGTTGGGCAGTTTTAGGTCCGCAATGCAGGGAGGCAGGGAGTGGGGTTTAGGTTGCACTGTTGGTATTGGTTATTGTTGTGTTTTTATATCAGCAGTATGCTTGTAACACACTTTTATTGCAGTGTTATCCCTATGTTGACTCTGCTTTTATGTCCCACCTACTGACCCATTCTTTGGTTCCAGTATGGTACTGCGCTCCTTCCTCTGCTCTTGGTTCCTCATGGTTGTTGACAGAGATTTCTTGTTTCTCGCATGTCTACTTGTTGAGTCCATGCCCTGGATGAGACACTTACGACCTGGGCCCCATTATTGCCCTCAGCTCCCACATGCGCATGCCAGACCTCACAGTAGCTTATAGTTTCCGGGTGCTCTCCTGGAAGGTTAATGGGTTAGGTGATAAGATCAAAAGGGGGGTTGTGATGCAGTACTTCAAGAGACACACTCCAGATATTATCCTTCTCCAGGAGACACACCTCCATGGGAATACATACTGTGCACTGGATAGATGGGGCTACAAAATTGTAGCACACGAAGGATACACCACGGGATCAATAGGGTTAGCATTCTGGTGCGGAAGTCTCTGCCCTTTGAAGTCTACAGGGTTTGGCCTGATGATCACGGGAGGTATGTAGCACTGTCGCTGGCAAGATAGGATGCTAAATGATATTTTGGTGTATGTCCCCCACAACTCCACAAGGCAGCTTTCATCGGCCTGAGTGCATTGCTCCTCTGCCTCCAAGAGGATGAACTATTAATAGGTGGAGATTTTGATAGCAGTCCTCTTCTGCCACATATAACTGAGCACTATCGTAGGCTGTAGCTAGGCTATAGTGCACTGAGGTATGTGCTTGAAAGGTAAGACACATACTCTGACTTTTCTGTGAGCTATATACACTCCTAGAGAGCCATGTTCCAAATTGTACGTCCACCCTGCCATCCAGACTTTATTCTGACATACCTAAATAGATGAGCAGACAGACACTAAACACCCATACAGACTGTGACAGAAGCAACTAAACTTTTACTCACACAGATAGGCAGAACTGATATGTATCTAACGCTAATGAAGGCAGGTGCACACACACTTAAATAAACCAATAATCACTAATACACCCAGGAGTCAATCCATCCAGCCAGTTGCAGACCCATATGGAGGAGTATACATGTCACAAAAAGAGGCAGTCATTTACCAACAAACTTACATAGACATGCAATCACAGCCCCACATAGGGACTGAGACACTTATTTACATATTTACTGAAGAACTGATACTTTCAAGTTCACCATCCACAGAAGTAGCTCTTGCATCATGTATCGACTGTAATAATGTTCAGTGCGTGCATGCACTTTTACTGCTTTGTCTACTTGGCATTTAAAATGCCTTGCAACTGTTAACATGTTGTTCCATGACATATGACTTACCTCTAAGGTAGGCTGCAGCTAGGCCATACAGTATGTTCCTATGTGCAGAAAAGCTAACACATGTAGTTAGAAGTTTAGTGGGCTATATCAACACTTACAGACCCATATGTTCACTTATACATCATACTAACACAGAGACATAAACATTGAAATTAATGAAGTAATGTTAGCAATATTGAATAATATAACTGTTTCTGTTGGTAGTTCACCATATAATAATACTTATTGAAAAGCTAAACGTACTTATTTTTTTTCTTTTCAGATAGCAATTTCTTCTTGGCAACAAAGAGTTATAATGCCAACAAAAAGTCAAAGAAAAAATAAAAAGAGACAAGGGTATTATATCCTTACAATTCAGAAACAAAAGGGGCAAAATGCAGAAAAAGTGGTGAAAGAGAAAAGAACTGCTGGTAAGAAGACAAAATGGTCCTAATGGCCCTGCTTAGTTATCAACAAAGAGAACCCAAAAGTATTGGGTCACCTATCAAACAAATTGATTCTTATGCGAGAGAGATAGATATATGTACATATATAGATTCACTGAAAAAACCATAGGTTTCAGGCACGTTATAGTTAGAAATTAGCATTTAAAAAACCTTAGAAATTCACTGACAAAACCATAGGTTTCAGGGGCGTTTTAGTTAGTTGGACATTTCACTCGTACAAAACCATAGAAATTCCCCGTTATAGTTAGTTCAGCTAACTATAACTACGTCCGTAATGCACTGCTGATGACGTCACATATTACATCACTCATGACATGGTCAGTGACATCACTCATGACATCACTGATGACATCTCAAATGACATCACTGATGACATCACTGATGACATCATCCTTGTGATAGAGTGGCAGACCTCCTCTCACCCTAATATAACCTTTGATACACACACTCAAAAATACAAACTAACATTTTCAAAACAATGGACATACCAATACCAGTTACAACACACCTATTCAGTAATTCCAAGATCTACACACACATCCACTCATTCACCAACAGTCCCTATACAGTCACTCATACATGTACTCACTCATCATATGTACTCATACACCTATACATCCTGTTACACACCGCCACTCATCCATAGAGTTACTCACACACATAGTCACACATGCAAACAAAGTATCAAACATCCATTTACTTGCATATACAGTTATACACACACTACCACACTTACTTCTACAGAAACTTACACATACTTACTCTCTTAAACAATCACTTATAGAAACACCTACTTATTTGTACAGGAACTCTTCCAATCTCTCACTCTCACATATACTCACTTATATACACCAATACTCACATATACTAGTTTAAAACATATGTAGTTACTCATAAAGACACTATTGAGACAGTCATTCACTCACTAACACACCCATACACATACTCATCCACCTATACAGTCCTGCACACATGCTGTCTTCAACACATACAAACAGTGAGTCACTCATTCATGCATCTATGCACTAAGTAATACCCCCCACCGAACCATACAGACACTCACACTCATACTGATACTCAAAAAACCAATTAATAACCCATATAGACACTCATGTAGCTACTCACCAACCCATGCAGCCACTTATACACAAAGTGAGAGACTGATACAGATATTTTCATATTTAAACATTACTCACTAACCCAGGTATTCACTAAGATACACTTAGTCAGTTATACAATCAATTTTACAAAAAAAATCATCCATTTAGACACTTATATACCCATTTATTCTTCCATCGACCTTGAGATATACATATATAAAACATATTTAATTTTCAGAAAAACACACATTCACTGGATGATGTCATCAGTGATGTCATCAGTGATGTCATTTGAGATGTCATGAGTGAGTCATGAGTGATGTCACTGACCATGTCATGAGTGATGTAATATGTGACGTCATCAGCAGTGCATTGCGGTGCGCGAGTTATAGTTAGCTGAACTAACTATAACGGGGAATTTCTATGGTTTTGTACGAGTGAAATGTCCAACTAACTATAACGCCCTGAAACCTATGGTTTTTTCAGTGAATTTCTAAGGTTTTTAAATGCTAATTTCTAACTATAACGTGCCTGAAACCTATGGTTTTTCAGTGAATTTCTAAGGTTTTTAAATGCTAATTTCTAACTATAACATGCCTGAAACCTATGGTTTTTCAGTGAATATATATATATTTATTATACTATGTATACATGTGAAAATGTCTCGGTCCCCTGTTTGCCTCGGTGGCACAGAAAAAATGGGTGGATCTGACATCAGCACGTCGACGAGGTCCTCTTATGGCTCCGATGACGTCATACGGTGTCGCGAGCGGAGCCGTGCTCGTTGACGTGGGAGAGCTAGGAAAGAATTTCCGTGGAATGCTGGTGCAGGGGATATTCACCTAAGTGTTCAGGCTAGTCCTTTGGGAGCAACTGTTTATGTTGCCACTCCAGAAACCGAAACCAGTGATCCGAGGGCAGAGGCACTGCAGATGGCACACGAGGTGGGGTGCCCAGTCGTGTGCACCGGCGGGGCAGCGAAGTGACAAGCACCACAACCCACAAAAAAGGTAACGAGGGCACTGAATAACACAGGACCTTCTCTTTGTATCTGGCAGGAACAACGAAGTTAAAATGCCCTAGTACCAAAATGTAGAATTAGTGCTACAACGGTCTTCAAGAGGACCTGCAATGCCGCTTCTGCCTCCCGTACCCTGGAGGCGGCACATGGGTCACGCGGTACGGTCATACTGCGGTGGGACGCACACTCATTGACCTCTCATGGCACTGCTCCACACTTCAGGGAGGACGCTTTCCATTAGCTATGTTTTCTGATGACATGTCGCACCGGCCCCGTCCAACAACAGAACTCCTTTAGATCCAAACAGACTCTTCCACTCTCTCACCGGAAGTGAAATCAGGCCACGCGGACACTTTCACAATACAACAGCCGGGAATGCACTTTTTGGTAAAAAAAACACATTCCTTCCTCCTAATTAATCAAATAAACGTCTCACTGAAGAACAGGGGCCAGCTTCGATCGGTAAACAGCCGTTACAATGACTTTTTACTTTGCGATACCATTACAACGCATGCATTACCACGCATGCGTTGTACATCACGAAAGTCATTACTACGCATTTTTTAGAATGCATGGTCATTTACCACGCATGCCTTTACAACGAATTTTGTTGTAAAGGTATGTATGGTAAATGACCATGCGTTCTAAAAAACATGTAGACGATCCATGTCGTTGTAAGGTTTCCTCACAACGACGTGCACCGCCCCTCAGAGATGACGTGAAGCAGGAACCACGAGGAGAGAGGAACCATGAGGAGTGAGAGGTAAGGGGGATTGGGCATGGTGTGGGGGTTTCTTTTCTAGGGTTTAGGGTAGTGCAGTGGTGTTTGGGTGGTGTAGGGGGTCGTGCTGGGGGTAGGGTTTTAGGGTTTAGGGTAGTGCAGTGGTGTTTGGGTAGTGTAGGGGGTCGTGTTGGGGGTAGTGGTTTAGGGTAGTGCAGTGGTGTATGGGTAGTGTAGGGGGTCATGCTGGGGTAGTGTTTTAGGGTTTAGGGTAGTGCAGTGGTGTTTGAGTAGTGTAGGGGTTCATGCTGGTGGTAATGTTTTAGGGTTTAGGGTAGTGCAGTGGTGTTTGTGTAGTGTAGGGGTCATGCTGGGGGTAGTGTTTTATGGTTTAGGGTAGTGCAGTGTTGTTTGGGTAGTGTAGGGGGTCGTGCTGGGGGTAGATTTAGGGTTTAGGGTAGTGCAGTGGTGTTTGGGTAGTGTAGGGAGTCGTGCTGGGGGTAGTGTTTTAGGGTTTAGGGTAGTGCAGTGGTGTTTGGGTAGTGTAGGGGGTCGTGTTGGGGGTAGTGTTTTAGGGTTTAGGGTAGTGCAGTGGTGTATGGGTAGTGTAGGGGGTCGTGCTGGGGTAGTGTTTTAGGGTTTAGGGTAGTGCAGTGGTGTTTGAGTAGTGTAGGGGTTCATGCTGGTGGTAGTGTTTTAGGGTTTAGGGTAGTGCAGTGGTGTTTGTGTAGTGTAGGGGGTCATGCTGGGGGTAGTGTTTTATGGTTTAGGGTAGTGCAGTGGTGTTTGGGTAGTGTAGGGGGTCGTGCTGGGGGTAGATTTAGGGTTTAGGGTAGTGCAGTGGTGTTTGGGTAGTGTAGGGAGTCGTGCTGGGGGTAGTGTTTTAGGGTTTAGGGTAGTGCAGTGGTGTTTGTGTAGTGTAGGGGTTGTGCTGGGGGTAGTGTTTTAGGGTTTATGTTAGTGCAGTGGTGTTTGGGTAGTGTAGGGGGTAGTGCTGGGGTAGTGTTTTAGGGTTTAGGGCAGTGCAGTGGTGTTTGTGTAGTGAAGGGGGTCATGCTGTGGGTAGTGTTTTAGTGTTTAGGGTAGTGCAGTCATTTGTGTAGTATAGGGGGTCGTGTTTTAGGGTATAGGGTAGTGCAGTGGTGTTTGGGTAGTGTAGGGGGTCATGCTGGGGTTAGTGTTTTAGGGTTTAGGGTAGTGCAGTGGTGTTTGGGTAGTGTAGGGGGTCGTGCTGGGGGTAGTGTTTTAGGGTTTAGGGTAGTGCAGTGGTGTTTGTGTAGTGTGGGAGGTCATACTGGGGGTATATTTAGGGTTTAGTGTAGTGCAGTGGTGATTGGGTAGTGTAGGGAGTCGTGCTGGGGTAGTGTTTTAGGGTTTAGGGTAGTGCAGTGGTGTTTGGGTAGTGTAGGGAGTCGTGCTGGTGGTAGTGTTTTAGGGTTTAGGGTAGTGCAGTTATGTTTGGGTAGTGTAGGGTGTCGTGCTGGGGGTAGTGTTTTAGGGTTTAGGGTAGTGCAGTGGTGTTTGGGTAGTGGAGGGGGTAGTATTTTAGGGTAGTGCGCCCAACCAGCCACAATATCCGTGGACAAAGGGGATCCTGACTCTTTGGAACGCTCCGTCAATTGAATAATTTGGGTCAAGGGCCCTACCACATCCAAGACCTATCAATTCCTTTCTTGGGATCCCTCATATACTTGGAGAAAAAGTTACATAGTTTCTCATCAATTTCAGGCGTGTGTGCCACCTTCCCCTTCAGTGAGGGCCTGGGGCATTCTCTCCTCATCCTATTCCTGACCTCCCTTTCAAGGGGTTGATGGATTTTCCCCACCACATACTCTGCCACTTTGGCATCAGGTGTCCACTCTGCCGACCTAGGATGGTAAATTTGGGTAGGCTCGAACATGTCCGAGTGGACCCCGTCCCCAACCGGGGACTGAGAGGAGTGGGACTCTGGACGCCAGGGATGCCCCGAGTCCTTATCCTCATCGGAGGAGAAATCGTCCTCCGATACACCCTCTCCCTCTAAGGGAAACCCACCGTCGGGGTCTACAATAGTGGTGACAGTGTCGCAATTTTCTCCGGGCCCCTCCTTCTCCCGGCAGGGTGCATGTTTTAGCGTTCGCGCACTCTTGAGGAAGGTCTCCGTAAGTTTATCAAATCCTTCCAAGTGCCCCGCGTTATGCTTAACGGCCCTTTTATTCCCCATCTGGGAGCTACTTGGACCCGCCACCACCAAATCTGGGTCACTGAACACCCCAGGGATGCTTTTCGCCAGCTTATCAACCTGATCCCTAGGAGGAGCCAGCGCCCTAGAAATAGCCAGAGAGAGGGCTTGATCCACTGCTGGAGGGAGAAGTTGGGGGGCCATTCCTCCTCCACTTCCTGGTAGGAGGAGTAAAAATGGTCTTCTGGAGAAGACATGATAGCAGAGGGTGTGAGCACAGAACAAATGCCCTTAAAATCCTTAAGACAGCCCCCTCGCCGATGCCTCAACAGCTGGGCTTTCCCCGAAGCTGTTATAAGAATAGACTGAGGCGCAATACCAATTACCACCACCAGGTGGCGCTGGTCACTAACGTGGCCGTGTGGGGAAATCACCGCGTAGCGGTGTGAAAAGTAGGCGAGGGTTGGTCGGGAATCAAGCGGACACTAAAGGAGTGACCGGATTCCCAAACGCGCGTAAAGACCAGCGGGAGCGCTCGACGGAGCTGCCTCGCTCGGACCAGACGCGCCTGACAGGATCTCACCGCGCGCAGAGCACACAGCGGGAGAAACTGCGAGGGGGAGAACGCGCTCGGGCAAGAGCCTGCTGCGCAGGGAATATGAAACAATACCAAGGCAATAATGCTAATAACTTGCACAAGAAACCGCTATACAGACAGCAACAACGTCAGATTAAGCCAGGAATGTAAGGAATGCACTTAACTGACGAGCAGTGAAGAAAGAGGAAGCGGAAGGGACGTCACGATATTATATACGATGGACTGTGATATGATTGGACTATTGTTGCCTTGGAGACTACCCCCCTAATGGTTCATGGGTTGTGTAGTCTTTTGTTTAATGATTGTTGTGTTACGTTTTCTTTGAACTGCTATGCAAATAAAGTGAGGAAAGATATGCATAATCCTCGCCTCCGTCCTGCCATAGAATTCATTAAACTTTATTTGATCTGATTTAGAAACATAGATCATAAAAGTGTACATAAAAACAGTAAATCCTCTTTCCTAATACAATACAGTGAGAATTAATTAAAACCAGTAGGTAAAAACGGGTGTTACAAAGCCCGGTTCAGAGCAACTTCAGGTTAACAGAATCGTAAAGTTCAATGTTTCGCAAGATCAATCTCATGTACTTCTTGCAAAATACGCAATAAGGGGTCCAAGTAAGATGTAACGCTCCAATACCTGACCAGTTTGCACTATATAAAACTGAAGAAAAACTAAAAATAAAAAGTGTTTTGCACACTTCTGTCATTGGGCTATATGTGGGCTACATCTGGGTGATATTTGTGCTACATTTGGGCTCTTTTTTCTCTGGTGGCCATCTTGGGAGACTTATTTGTTATGGAGTTTCCTAATTTCGTCATTTACTGCAGTCTCCTCAGTAGGAAATGCTTTCAGTTTTGTACTTTGATTCCATCAAGAAGGCATTCAGATGTGTCACACATTTGCCATAAATTCAGAATGTTAGCACTCTAGTTGTTCATTAGATCACTGTAGTAAAGCTACTGCTCACCAGGGAGTTAACTGGAAGTCTACTGCTGGTATTGAAAGTGATTGTTTCAGTCTGCATGTCAGAATTTTCTAATGAAATAGAAGAAGATTTGAGATCTCACTTAAAACATGCCCTAAATTTTCTTTCTGCAGCACTAACCATAATTTCTATGGCAAAATGAACCCCCTCATTTTGTTCCTTTTTAAATTACATGTTTTAAGTGTTACCAGTTTATTCCAATCAAGATGGCTTCAGGTGTGCCATACTTTTGTCATAAGTAAGACTGTTAGCGCTCTAGTTGTTCTTTAGAACACTCTGGGAATCTGCAGTAGAACACAAAGGCATCAACTGACAGGCTGCTCCTGTTGAAATATAACAGGAAGATATTTGAGATCACACTTGAAACATGTCCTAATTTTTCTTTCTACAGCACTAACCATAATTTCTATGACAAAATGAACCCCATCATTTTGTTCCTTTTTAAATTAAATGTTTTAAGTGTTACCAGTTTATTCCAATCAAGATGGCTTCAGGTGTGCCGTACTTTTGTCATAAGTAAGGCTGTTAGCACTCTAGTTGTTCTTTAGAACACTCTGGGAAGCTGCAGTAGAACACAAAGGCATCAACTGACAGGCTGCTCCTGTTAAAATATAACAGGAAGATATTTGAGATCTCACTTAAAACATGTCCTAATTTTTCTTTCTACATCACTAACCATAATTTCTATGACAAAATGAACCCCTCATTTTGTTCCTTTTAAATTAAATGTTTTAAGAGTTACCAGTTTATTCCAATCAAGATGGCTTCAGGTGTGCCATAATTTTGTCATAAGTAAGACTGTTAGCGCTCTAGTTGTTCTTTAGAACACTCTGGGAAGCTGCAGTAGAACACAAAGGAATCAACTGACAGTCTCTGCCCTTGTTGGATGTACATGTTTTACTGAGAATGTCAGACTTCATTCTCACATGACTGAGAAAGATAATGTGAATTTACAGAAAATATGCTCTCATTTTAGCTTCTGGAGCACCTTCCAAAACTGTATGGGACAAGGATGTGAAAATAGTTTTCTCTCAAACATGATTCATGATATCCAAGCAGAAGGTTTTTCACAGGGTAAAATCACCTTAGAACACACCACAATTCCTGAAATTAGTATGGTACCATCAACAAATGAATTCTAATGTAACTAAAGTCTGTTATCACCCTTTATAGTTCTCCTTTTGGTAACCCTCAAAATCTTCGATTCACTACAATGCATTTCAATGGGGTACTATCATTTATATTGGTCCCAAGATGGCTGCCAGCAATTCCAGGATGAAGTGCTGACAGCCAATCAGATCTCACGATGACATGTGTGGTTAGGCTCCGCCCAGATATATGTGTTTTCTTTTTCAAATTTCTCAGGAACTACTGAACGGATTTACACCATTTAACCAAAAGGCACGACTCTGAACCAAGGGCTACCTTTTTGCCAAATTTGGTGTAATTCCGTTCATCAGTTCGGGCTGTAGCTGCGATGAAAGGTTCCTATGGAAAATTGCATGGGGAAAACACGTTTTGGGACCCCCCTTTTTTCTCGGCCCCCACTTGATGAATCACCCCGAGACTTTCAGGATAGGAGCGGACCGGAGCGGGCCACAAGTTTTGAAAATTTCGCGAAGATTCGTCAACCGGCGCCAAAGTTATTTCAAATAGAATGTTGCGGATTTCCTATGGAAAATAGGTCCTAACTATAACTATCTACTGGCGACCGCCAGTAGATAATATATCAGAAAGAAGACACAACACTTCTTTATGGGGAAAAATTCCACATTTTATATTTTCTTTCTATGAAATAAACCAATAATGCATATGAATACAAATAACAATTAATTCAATGGTTACTCATAAAGGGTGCATAGAGACATGCTCACATGCAGAGTGAAAAATAGGAAGAAGAATCAAGATAATAGGGAGGGAGCAATTTTTGTAATCTTTCACATGGACACTGGCTGGTATAATGTAGGAGAAAAGACCAGTGTAGATAGGCATGTTCGGGAGACAATCTTTCTTTATTCAAAGTCCATATTGGAGGATAGTAATCGTGGAGTCTAGATGAACAATCCAAAAAGGATTAACAAACTGTAATCCAGGCCACACTGTAGAGAATGTCAACGTTTCGCCAGACTATTGCATAGAGGGTTAATTTATACCACTGCATGCAGGACTTCTTAAGGACAATTCGAAATGTATAAGGCAACCTAAATGAAGTGAAACAAACAATTAGGTAAAAACCTCTCTGGTACTGGAGCTCTCTCTGAAAAAACAGTAATCAATACTAACCAGTACAGACCCATATGGGGCCTAAGTTCCTTAATCCCCAGCTACCAAGAATGGTAAGTCTGCAATGTAAGAATACATGCATTAGTATAGTGTGTTTTAAAGGTATCAATGTATTTTCATTAAATCTAAACAGTCGCAGAGTTAAAAAATTACCACAGCAGTGGTGTGGAATAATCCAAGTCTCTCGGTGGATCGATTAATCATACAATTTAAAGTTCAGGTTCATCGCCATGGCATTCAGCAAAAAAACCCTGGGACTCAAAAGCGACCAAATTGCCATGGTCCTCTGTAGAAACAAAAATGAATTAGTCGACCACTCACGTTAACCGTCCGTTTGCGTTGAGAAAGCTGCTGCTCGAGTAAACAATCTACTTAACCGGCAGAAAGGAAGCAGCGCCCGCTTGACCCGTGCATGGTGCTGTTTGTGATGATTGCACAGTGCGGACAAACACCCGGCGCTGAAAATCAGAGAACAGCATTTATTTAACGCACTCCGCCGCGGTTTTTTTGCACTTCGCGGAGTTCTGCGTAACTCCGCCCACGGTTACTTGTAACCTTTGGTTTTTTCAGTGAATTTCTAAGGTTTTAAAAAAATGCTAATTCCTAACTATAACGTCCCTGTAACCTTTGTTTTTTTTAGTGAATTTCTAAGGTTTTTTAACTAGCAGTCACGTTTGCAGATAGGGGGCTGGGCCTCCAACCAGCTCTCAGGAATTCCGCTGCATAGGACTTACAGGAGGTACCAGGAGGGCTTCTTGGCCCCTAAGGTCTCTCAGGAGTAAAGTGGACTGCATCGCCCAACCAGTAGTGTGCCAGGAGGCGCGTTTGCAGAGTGGAGGTGAAGTAAGCCCCACACATTTGGATTGCTGAGAGGTAGTCAGAGGCCATGTCCCCTTTCTCTACCACTCTGCAAGTGTGCCTCTTGGTGCACTGCTGATTGGGGATGAAGTCCACTTTAGTCCTGAGACCCTCAGGATGCAAGGGGACCTCATCGCCCCACCAGCAGTGCGCTTAGAGGTGCATTTGCAGAGTGGTGGAAAAAGGGACATGGCCTCCGACCACCTCTCAGCAATACCACTGTGTGGGGCTTACTGGAGGTAGCAGGTGGGCTAGTTGGCCCCTAAGGACCCTCAAGAGCGAAGGGGATTTCATCCCCCAACCAAGAGTGTGCCAGGAGGTGCGCGTGCAGAGTAGTGGAGAAAGGGGGCATATTTTAGGAAGGGAGGCTGTGTGGCTCCTCTTCCCTTGATCCTTTTGGGCCCCGGGAACCCCATCCCCCGGGGCCTGACCTTTTTTTAAAAATTTATTTTGAAATAAAAAAGGAGAGGGGCCGTGTGTTTCTGTGACTTGGTTCAACCAAGTCACAAGATGGCTGCCAACACTTCCTGGTTTGACGTGTTGGCAGCCAATCAGATCTCAGCACAAGATCGGAAGGGGTCGTGGATGCACCGCATATATATAAAACTGGAATTTTCTTTACATTTCTCTGCAACTACTGAACGGATTTACACCAAATCACAAAAAGGCACTTCCTTGGACCAACATCTACCTTGCTGCCTAATTTGCTATAATTCCGTTCAGCAGTTCCAGCTGTAGCCATGTCTAAAGGTCTTATGGGAATTAACATTGGAAAAACGTGCTTTTAAGCACCCCCTGGTATATATTGACTATCAAACTCTGCTCCTCATGACTCTGCCCCTTGTGACTCTCACCCACTTTTTTCTGCCACCCCTTAATCCTCAATTTATGGAGCCCAAAGTAAATGTTTTTCATTTCCAGCACTGATTTCCAGCATTCAGTTAATTTTACAACTGTAAATCAAGAATCATTGTTCTGTCATCTTTTTCAGCATAATGGTTATGTTGGTTGACACGCGGCGCTTGGATAATTTTTTTTTTTTTTTTTAGCGATTTGTGAACAACAATGTAAATGAATTATCAGCCTGCGATGATTCTGGGTTGTTTTATCTGTCCTCAATGATACATAAGATTACGAAATATGCCCAGTAGGTGGCGCTATTGGATTAGTTGTGTTTTATAAATTGGTCTGTGTGGTCCTCGTGTTCAATGGCACAGGCGAGAAAAAATTACAAAGTGCTCGTAGTAACCTTAAAATTCGAAGATGGTACACATATAACATGAAGCGGCGTTTTTGCTTGAAATTGTTGTAGTTCGTGGAATAAATTTTCCGTGCAGGTGTTTTTCTGTAATTTTTCCTAATGAGATAGTTAATACTTTTACCTTGGATCCCGTAGATCTGGGACGCCTTGTTACGAATTATAGGTTTCTTGTGGGCTCTTTATCCTAAAGCGTGCTTATATTAAAATAGTTTAAAATGGAGCAATTTTAGAAGATTTTGCCAACTATAACCTCGATTATGAAGGGTTAACGAGGGGAGCAGAATTTCATTTTTGTTTCACTTGTTGTAGAAAAGCAATGGCTTGTGTTTTAGCTACTCTAGCAATTCTGTTCCTAGTCCGAAAAGCAAGTATTTTGGGGTACACTTGTGGTGGGGTACTAAGAAAACACTGCCAGGGTGACTGCTGTAAAATACTCCAGTGAACTTTCCCAGCATGATATTAAAGTCTCAGATCACCTGCTGCTGGTAAACCGCATTGAGCCCTCTGCAGAAAAGCAGGGAATCCACCGTGTCAAATGATCACGAGTGTACAAGCCTGACTGACACCTTGTTTCGGAATCGAGGACACCCTTGGGGACGTAGGGCAGGTTGAGCACCATGAACTGGAATGGGGCCTAGTTTCTGAAAAGCTGTGAAAGGCAACCTTAGCATTTTCGCCAATCTCTCATTACTTCCTCGGTTGCCTTTTCTGATGACTTGTTGTTATTACTCCATGGGAAGCACAATGGCAAAATATGTTGCCATCCAGGCCCCAGGACATTGGTGATGATGCAACATGTCTAGTTTACTTACGGGTAATCTTTAGCTCCTATCTGTGCCAAGAGTAATCGGGTGGGAGGGATGTAAGTAATTGCAGAATTGGAGTAATGAAAATTACTGGTAAGTAATATAGACATTACCTCCTCATCTGCCCTCCCCATTACTTACATTTGCAGATAGTCCAAAGCTTCGATAATTCTTCAGGTTCTAAAGAAAAAACACTGTTATAACAGGAAAATATGTTACAAACAATTTATAACAAAAGAAAGCATATTCCTGTTGATGATCACAGAAACCTACTGTTCACTAATTGTCTTTCAGTACGTTTGCTCCACATAATAATTCCCTGCGCTTTGCCAAATTCGGTCTATAATGCTTGATGCATTTTAACGGATTAGCCCAGGGTGCTGCAGAATAAGAATCCATAAATGAGGCCCCACTTCAGTCTGTCCATAAAGAGGCCACGATTCTGGTTGGATGAGCCTGATGTCTCCAGGCAGTGGTATGCCTCCCAAAGGATAGGCTGGGTCTGGTGGCTCAGTGGACTAATACACCCCCTACAGGGGCCTGTGTTCAACCTCATGATCACAGGTTCAAATCCAGGCGGGTCCACTCAGCCTTTCATCCGTCTGAGGTCGATAAAATGAGTACCATTGGGTAACAATAAACATCTGTTATTCAGCGCCAAGATACCTACGGGTGAACGTGCGTTTTACAAATACACGTTATGCTATGATATGTTAAACATGATCACATCTTTAATCCATCTGGGAAAGGCTGAGGAAAAGGATTTGTGACCTCTTTTTAGCATCTCAAAAGTTCACAAATAAGAAATCATACTTACTGAACTGTGCTCTTTGACGATATATTGTCACATCTCTGACAACATCCAGCTTTGGTAATTCATCATTAATGATCCTGAATCAGAATGCAAAACAGGCAAAACAATTCCCTGGTTCATATAAAATGCTGTGTTTAATTTGAGAATAAATTTAGGTTTTAATCTGAGTACTATTTTATCTTAAAAAATCTTCAAATATGGTGGAACACACAGCAAGGTTCTCAATCCCCCCAAAAGTCTGGCTGTTGTAATGGCCTCCAAAAACAAAGCCTTCATGGACAAATACTTTTCTGAAACTACCTGTAATGGTTCAAACGAGGCACACCTGAAGGCTGTTTGCACTAAATGTAAATTCCATGAAGGAAATACATTTTTAATCTATGGTATCAAACACTCGAAATCCTTAAACAATTTGGCAACCCAGCTTTCCACCTCACTTAATGCTCCCCAAGAAGACTGAAAGGCGTTAATGGATGCAGTCCCACTGCAACTTAATTGTTGTTATTGATAGGCTCAATTCAAAAAAAAATTGTACAAACGGAAATATGTTATTTGGAGGACTTTCAGTAGGGTAAACATTGTTCTTTAATGTATTAAATGACAGCTAGTGATGATTATACACTCTTCTGGTTGATTCCCTTTTAGAACCCTGAATAGATGTTGAAACAGGGACTGGTAGCCCGAACCCTAACATGCCTTCACTTTCAACCTTCAAACCGAGAGTCTTAGACGTTGAAGAAAGAGACGTGGAAGAAATGGAAGAATGGAGAAGGACCTTGAGGCACAATCCATTAGCCAAGGACCAACATGTCCCTTAGAATCCGAGACCAGTGCCTTTGTGTCCGAAAGGGGCATATCAAAATTACTTCAGCCTTCTGCCTCTGATTTTTGACTTGGGGGAAAAAGCATATAATAGTGACTTGGGCCATGGCACACTAGAGCATTCATCTCCACTGCATCTGTGTACCTGGAAAAAAATGTAGATTTAATGCATTTTCCTGACAAGTCCACTGTGGGGTACTGAAATCTGATGCAAATTTTCAGAAACACCTGCCCTAAAACCTTTAGAAAGGAGACATTCTGTCGAGTGTATCTGCCATCACATTGTCTCCCTAAATATGAACTGCTTTGACTGACAGTAATGAATCTGCTCGTAACAATTTTGTTCATATTTTCGTTTTTCTATTAAGGCTTTAAGAGAAATGTATCTTTTGCCAACAACATTGTTACTGTATTGTCTGGTTCGATTAATACACATGTATTGACAATGTCTTTCGCGTCAGCTTCCTCTAGTTCGAGGAGCTCTTCTTCTCTTCCAGAGACCACCGACCCTGGATTGTCTGGGAATGCAAAAGATCCCCTCAGCCCATTGGATGATTGAAGCAAATATTTCATCTTCTGCCTTATTTCCACTATTACTAGAATGTGAGACTCAAAATTCTGCAAACATGGATGACAACGGTGTAGGATGTGATGGACTAGTGGACCCATGTGAAGGCATGCCCATGAATCACAAAGAGGCAAACCGCCTAGAAAAATATATATATCACATGAGAGATATGTACTTTGTTTAATTGGCATATTATATTACAAGAAACCTGCAAGATTACTCACAATGTCCTTTGTATCTGCAACCAGTCCCTCTGATGCGAAATCCTTTTGAAGTACCTGGGTTATTCTTTGAAGAGACATAAACCCTTGTCCATCTGCAACCATAACCTATGTATTCCAAACTTTGGGATGAAACGGAAACTAAGATTTCTGAGAGTTTATCAGAAAACCATATGCCTGTGGTGTTGAAAATGCTGTGTGTATCATCTCCTGCCATCTGGAGTTTGCTACTATCAGAAGTCATCAAAATGATATGAATCACTAGAGCAAGGATTTATGTGAACACTCTGTGATACTCTTAGTCCAAACCATAGCAGGCCTTCACACGGAATTGCCAATGTATTCTCCCCACTGTGAACTTGAGCTATTTCTGATGTTCTTCTGCTAGGGGATATGCAGGTAAGCATCCAGCAGATCTATGGATTTGAAAAAACTACCCTCTCGGACTAACTGGATGACTTGATTGAATGTGTTCATCCTGAAATAGATTGTTTTCATGAAACAATTGAAATCTTTGAGGTCTGTTATATAAACCTGTACTGTGCCTTTTACCACATGCATCTCTTCCTGAAGTAGTGAGGTGGGAAAGGTGGCATAATTTTTGTGAATGGTTCCTCATGGCTTTTCTCCAACAGAATGACAAGCAACAGAAGCCACTCTGTCTATGTAGCTGCCATCAGGAGTTCAAAGGTGGACAAAATATTACTTTTGCCTCTACCCACACACTATATCTCCAATTAATTTAAAATTATGTTAGACCTGTCAGCATTAGGGTTGTCTTCCTCCAACCTTTTTGCCTTACTCCTTCATTTTTGCTGATCTTGTTTTTGTTGGACTTAGGACTCGGTGCACTTTAAAACTGCTAATCAGTGGTTTAGTGTGTGTGCTTGCTCCCTAAAACATGGTAGCATTGGCTTACACCCAATTGGTACCTTTAATTAAATTGTATGTCCCTAGTACAGTGGTACTAAATGTACCCAGGCCTGCAAATTAAATTCTACTACTGGGCCTGCAGTACTTATTGTGTCACCCATTTAAGTAGCCTTTAAAACATGTCCCCGAACTGCCACTGCAGCCTGTGTGCGCAGTTTTAAACTGCAATTTCGACTTGGCAAATAAAACTCTAGACAGGCCTGAACCTTCCTTTTTAATACATATAAGCTAGCCCTGGAGGAGGCCCTACACAGCCCATAGGACGGGGTGCAGTGTATTTAAAAGTTGGACATGCACTTTTAACTTTTACATGTCCTGTTAAGTGGAAACACTCCTAAATTCGTTTTTCACTACTGTAAGGCCTGCCTCTCCCATAGAATAGCATTGGGTTATCTTATTATATTACAAGTGCTAACTTTGAATTAGAAGTAGGTGGGCATGTCGAGTTTGGTGTCTACAGAATTGTAATTTAAAACCATCTTTAATGGTAAAGTTGGATTTTAAGTCACAATTCTGAATATGCCAGTTTTAGAAAGTTGGCATGTTCTTGTCCTAAGCATTTGGTGCCTGTATCCTGGGTCAGATGACTAGGTGTAGTTAGCATTTGGTCTTTGAGTACTGCTTCCAGACAGGGAGCGTTGGCAAGATGGGCCATCTCTGACTTGATGGCAGGAGGAGCAGTCACCTACCACACTTGCACATTACAAAGCCTCTGCCTAAGCACACTCACAAAGGGTTTTACACTAGTCTTTTGTGCCCCTAGACAAGCTAGGGCCAGGGCAGGGAGGCACAAAATTCCAAACACCTCTGGGGGTATAAAGCTCTGAACCTTCTCCTACTTCACAGCTGGCACCAAGTATAAACATTGAACTCTCAGACGCACCTCTTCAGTACACCTCTGTTCCTACGGAAGACTCAGAAAGACTGTTGTGCTGCTCTCTAAGAAGGACTGCTACTCTTCCACCCTGCTGCCTCAGTGAGAGGGACTGGACCTGCATCTTGAAACCAGGACCACCAGAGTGATTCCATGGGCTAGTTGGTTGGCCTCCTGATCAGAGCCTCAGGGGCAGAAAAGGCTCAGACTGTCCTGAACCCAGCACCTGGACTCTGCTTGCTGGGAGTCTTGCCCACCCCAAGTGGTGCCACTCAGGTCCTGGACCCTTGTAAGTGGGCGTGAAGGTGCTCTGCCAGCCCAGCTGTGGTCTCTTGGGCAAGACTGATGCAGCACGAAGCATCGCTTCACTTGACAACGCATCCCAGACGCAGAACCCCAGAGATCCTTGGAACTGCTGCTGCACAACGCTTCTTCTACACAGGACCTTGCATTCCAGTCATGCAGGTTCTAAGAAGCAACACTGTGTGACGCATCCTCGATGTAGGGTCTCACATCACTGCCCCACTGCTCCTTGGACACATACTCGAGACAGGACCATGCAGCTGCCACTGTGCAATGCATCCTTGACGTGGTACCTCGCAACACTCTGCAACCTGGATTTAAGGTACTTTATTTTTTATTTTTATTTCTTTATTAGTTTATTCTGCCAGATCTGTAGACCATGTTCATATAAATTACACATCTCATCTACAATCAGCCGATTCAGTGAACATTCCAACAATAAACTCAGGAATTTAAACCTATACACTTTTCCACTGAAGTTTTCCAATCTAACATGGTTTGCTTCGTTGCTTTGTTTCATGATAACTCAACTGTAACTAAACCCACCCTCAACCCCCCAGCCCCCAATCCCCCCTCTCCATCCCCCTCCCCCCCTGCCGGGTCTGTATAACTTGAGGTCCCTGTATCTCAAAGCCCATTCTGGGTCTCCTCCCCCTCCCCCTGGCTTTAGGACTCCCCTCCAAGGGAAGTCGTCCCCTCTGATGATACCTGTGTGGAATGTGGGGCCTGTCCCGTTATCTCCTGGACCATCATTCCCCACACCAGCAGTACCTCGGGTAGTTTGTCATCTCTCCTAGTGTTACGCATATGCCCCTCCTCGGCCAGAGCCCACTCCCTCAAGTCAGTTTTCCATTTCGCCACTAGGGGCCCTTGCTGGGTTAACCAATGGATCGCAATACGCCGCCTAGCTATAACAAGTCCCAAAACCAGGAACCGCCTATTTGTCTTGCGTTTAGGATCACGAGGAATCAGGCCCAGGAGACAAGAGCGCGCATCCATGGCAATCGTCCACCCTGTTATTCTGTTTAGGTCCTCTAGGACCTCCATCCAGTATGTCTGAATTGTTGAACAGGTCCCTACCATATGCAGAAAGTCCGCCCGAACGTGGCGGCATCTAGGGCAATGTGAATCTCTAGAACTATCAATGGCATGGAGCCGCCTGGGTGAGAGGTAGGTCATATGTACTATGTTATACTGGATTTGCTTAAATCGTTGCATACCGACACCTTCCGCACACTCTCATTAATTTTCTCCCAGTCCCGCAGCGTAATCTCCTTTGGACACACCTGCTGCCATTTCTCTTCTATTTTAAGGGGTCCAGACTTTTTATCTTCCCTCAGCGCCCTATATAGGTGGGTGACAAACTTCCGCCCCCCAGCCATGGTGATCATAGTGACCAGGGTATGGGTGTGCCCCGGGGCCTCCGGGAACGAAGGCCATAATTGCCAAGCCATAGCCGCTATTTTAGCATATTGCAGGAATTGCCCTGACCCCAGCTCAAAGGTAGCCACTGCCTCCTGATAGGTAATGAATTTGTTGTCTGGATAGAGGTCAGACAGCATGAGGCAGCCCCCCTCTTTCCACTTGTCAGTCGACATAACCCGCTCAATTTGAGCGAAGGGCGGCATAAGCCAGAAATCTGCCTCTGGGGCAAACGGCCGATCCCGGATAAGTCTCCGGACCACTCGGTTCCATATTGCAGCTACGAGCCGCACCAGCAGAGGACAGTCCCAGGAGGGGTCCGTGTCCAACCAGGCTATAGCATGTTGTAGTTGCGATGCAAAGTAATAAAGTTCCAAATCTGGGATTTCTAAACCTCCTTTGCCCCACCTACGCTTCATGACCTCTAGGCTAACCCGACAGCGTTTCCCGTTCCAGAGCAGTAGGATCAGCAGTGCGTCCAATTCTTTAAATACCCGATGCAGGAGTTCAAAAAAGGAACCCTGCATTATGAAGAGACATCTAGGCAGAACCACCATCTTTATCAAGGCGATCTTTCCCATCAGGGAGAGTTTGAGTGTGTTCCAGAAGGCAATACTGCCCCGGAGACCCCTTAGTATCCTCCCCATATTGTGTTGATAAAAGGTGGTCTCATCTCCACTTATCCATATCCCAAGATAGCACAGTGTGTCCGCTACCCATGGAAGCCCCATCTCAGGGAGCTGGACTCCGTCCCACTCGTCCGCTGACCCAATCGTGTATAGTTGTGATTTTGCTTTGTTAATGTAAAGCCCGGAGGCTCCGGCAAATTGAGTCAGGGCAGCAAACAATAACGGCAATGACTGTGTCGGCTGGCGCAAGTATACTAAAGCATCGTCGGCGTACAGTGATAAAATATGTTCCGTACTGCCCACTCGAATGCCCCACCCCTGGAGTACCCCACGGAGATGACATGCCAATGGCTCCATTGCCAGGGCAAACAGCAAGGGGGAGAGCGGGCATCCCTGCCGCGTCCCCCTTTCTATGGACATTGTGTCCGACACGTACCGTCCCGTGCGAACCCTCGCCACCGGCCGAGCATAGAGCAATTTTACCCAATTTACGAAACCCTCGCCCACCCCCATTTTTAGAAGCACCTGCCATAAATATTCCCAGCGGATCGAATCGAACGCTTGTTCGATATCTAGGAACACTAAGGCGCTCTGTTGGGCACTTCCCTCCAATGATTGCATAACGTGTGCGAGGCGGCGGATATTCCTTAATGTATTCCTGCCCGGCATAAAACCTGACTGGTCATCATGCACCAGTTGCCGGAGATATAACATAACATGTGTATTTGTAAAGCGCACGTTCACCCCAGCAACGGGGCATCTTGGCGCTGAATAACAGATGTTTTATTGTTACCCAACTCAATGGTACTCATTTTATCGACCTCAAATGGATGAAAGGCTGAGTGGACCCGCCGGGATTCGAACCTGTGACCATGAGGTCGAACACAGGCCCCTGCAGTGGATACATTAGTCCACTGAGCCACCAGACCCGGCATATGGGAGGAGCCTACTTGCCAGCACTTGGCTAATAATTTTAAGATCCACGTTCAGCATGGAAATTGGCCTATACGAACTAGGGAGCAGGGGGTCCTTCCCCGGTTTGGGGATCATCACTATCAATGCTTCGTGCATAGAATCTGGGAGTATGCCGCTTTCGCCAGCTTCCACCGTGATTTCCAGGAGTTTAGGAATCAAGACCCCCCCATATTCTTTATAGAGCTCAGCCGCTATGCCATCCATCCCGGGGGACTTAGCGGTCTTCAAATGGGCGATCGCTGCCCGTATCTCTTCCCCTCGAAAAGGGGCCCCCAAGGACTCCTGACTCTCAGGGTCTATGCAGGGCAGTGCCACCTCAGCAAGATAGGCCTCCACAATCTGAGGCGTGGTGGGGTATTGGGGCTCGGAATATATTCTTTGCAGATGGGTTACGAATGCCCTATTGATCTCGTGTTGGGTATAAACCATATGGCCATGTTCATTTTTTATTGTCAAAATCGGGTGAGGCTGAGTCTCCATCCTAATGAGGCGCGCTAGAAGGCGGCCGGCCTTGTCCCCCTCCGTATACCATCGGCGTCTGCTCGCAGTTCTATTAAATTTGCCCAGTGAGTCCCAAATGTCCCCTATCTTCCGTCGCAATTCCGCCCATTTAGCCGGCCCCTCCCTGTCCGTGGGAAGCTCTTTCTCTAGAGCTGCCAAGTGCTCCTCCTGGTGGTGTAGATCCCGTTCCAGCACTTTCTTAACCCCCACCTCCGTGGACATACAGACCCCCCGTATCACAACCTTCATTGCGTCCCATTCGAACGCCCTAGTGGTGGCCGTGCCCCAGTTCACATCAAAATAGTCATCTAGCCCTGTTGTTATTGCATCTTTATAGGTCGGGTCTGCAAAGGCTTCGGTATTTAGCCTCCATAGTGGTACCTTGGATCTCGGCCGGCCCAGAGAGTACGTTATTAACAGGGGGGAGTGGTCGGACAGATAGCGGGCCAGGTATTGCGTCTCCCCTATCTGATGAGCAGAAGTCATTTGAATAAAAAAATAATCTAGCCTACTATAGGTATTGGCAGCAGGTGTGTGGCACGAGTACACCCGACGGCAGGGGTTGCGGTGTCGCCATATATCCAGTAAGCGATAATTTTGGAGCATCTGGCCTATAGCCTCTCTCACTTTAGGTTTGGCATCCAGTTTGGGGGGTTGTCTGTCTAACTCCCCATCAAGGGCACAGTTAAAGTCTCCTGCAACAATCAACTCTGTATCTGGATCCAGATCCAGCTGCCCCAAGACTCGACTCAGAAACTCTCCATCATCACTATTCGGGGCATAAACATTTACCAAACATAAGCATCGCCCATCTAGTGTCCCCTCCACGATCACGTAACTCCCATCTGGATCTTGTCTAGTGTTTATAGTCTTAAAGGGAACTCCTGGCGCCACCCAAATAAGCGCTCCTCTAGCAAACCCTGAATAGGAGGTTGCGAAAAACTGGCCTCTCCATCTGCGTTGGACATATTTAAGACAGTCTCCCCATAAGTGCGTCTCCTGGAGCAGGGCTATACTTATCCCATACCTCCTGAGAAACGTCGCCACCCGAATCCGTTTGACTACATTATTGAGCCCCCTGACATTCCACGTTATAAATTTATACTTTTGTGTGTCACCTGGCATGAGTCGGCGGCTGTGGGTGCGGCGGCACCCGTCGGTCGTGTGGGGGACCCCCAATAGTGTTGCAGTGTGACCCCCCGTATTCTGTATTCTCTCCTGACCTCTAGCGACTCGGCATAGACCAGACCCGGCATTAAACTGAAAAACACAACATTGCGCCCCCCCATCCCATCTCCCCCACCCACAGGCAGTAGTACTTCATTCTCATAACCCAACCCTGGTCTGAGGACTCAGGACCCCGCCCCATAGCTCCACCCACCCCCTAGATCACCCTCCCCAACTTGAAGTAACGACTATGAACTCAAGAACTTTCCTAAGCAAGGTAACCCTCCCGGTCTCAACTATACAGCCAAACTGACTGGCACCGCGCGGTCCCGCCCGACTGGTGGTCTAGCCAGGCCGCCTCATCGCACTACAGCTGTGGTATCTAAAGTGTAGGTTGGCGGAATAGTGCCTCCCTCCTCAAAAACATTTCCAGCCCCCCACCCCCCTATTGTCTCTGGGCTCGAGGCCCTCTTGCATGAGCCCCGCATCAGAGTCAAGTGCCCTTCGGGCCAAATCCCATACTTACAGTTGCAATGACCCCGAACCCTAAGGTCTCAATTCAGTGTCCGCCCCTCAAGTGACTCAGGAGCCCCCATCGACTGGGCTGGTGGCGCCCCCCAGCTCCGACTGCGTTTCCTGCACCAGACATAATGGAGGGAACTGGTTCTGCGTCGGGATCGCCTCCATCTCCGTTAGTAGGGTGCCATCCGGTCCCAACATGATGCGCCCTCCGTCTGACAAGTCCCGCACCCTGGGTCTCTGCTCCTCATTGTGACATCGCTGGTTCTGTTGTCGACCACTCCTCCTCCTCTGTTCTTGCCAGCCTTGGTTGTGGTCCCATCCAGCCAGGCCCAGCGAGTCCATCCAGTCCGTTACCTCCTGTGGGTTACCAAAGAAGTGAACCTTGTCCTCATATTGCACACGGAGCCTGGAAGGAAACATTAAACTATATTTGATATTGAGGTTTCGCAATCGACGTTTGACACCCAAGAAGTCATTTCGTAGATCCTGTACTTTTTTCGTGTAGTCCGGGTAAATGTGGATATCGTGGTTCTCAAACCGGGGCGGGCCATTTGTGCGAATAAATTGCAGGATCGTGTCCCGGTCCCTAAAGTTGAACAATCGAGCGATCAGGGCTCTGGGTGGTGACCCCGGTTTCGGCGGGGGGCCGACGGAGCGGTGGGCTCTTTCCACTGCAAACATCTTGGAGAGTCTGAGGTTTGGGAATGTTGAGCCAATCCAACCTTCCAGAAATAGGTCTGCTGCCGGTCCCTCCGCCTTTTCCGGAAAGACCAAAAAACGGAGGTTGTTTCTCCTTGACCGCCCCTCTGCGTAGTCTGCTCTATCCTCAAGACGGGCTGTGTGTTCCTGGAGGGCCGTTACTGTCGCCCTCAGTTGTTGGACCTCGGTCTGCAATGTGTTCAGGTCTCCTTCAGTGGTGGTAACCCGATCCGCCACCTTTCTGAGATCCAGGCGCAGATGGTTGATGTCCATGGCCATCCCATCCATTTTGGACTCAAGCGCCACTCGAGATTCCAGTATAGCTTCCAGAATGTCGGACTTGTCGCGGGCCGCTGTACCCTGGTGTGATACCTGCTCCGGATCTGTTCTGAGGCGGTCAGCGGAGGTTGGGCCCGGCACCGTGTACTGCAGAATTTTGTTGGATTGGGCGCCTCTAAGGGTTCTATCTCTCCCCATGTCCAGCGCAAATGGCACAAGGCGCTCCCTGGTGATCTCCCACTCGGAGGATGATGATGCAAGGACCGGCCCAGAGGGCAACCTGGATTCGAGGATGTCGCTCAGGCGCTCTGCGCTGCCCCTGGTCTGGAGCCACAGGCTTCAATAGGGTAATTGCCTCTCAGTCCACCGCATTCGGTGTCCCGGGTCAATTAGTTGTCACCACCGTCCTAATTTTTGATCTGTGCCACTTGTTCACGCCTCCGGTTGCCTCTCCAGGCTCGCGGCCGGGCAGGACCTCCGCCGATCCGCGGAGCGGGTGCCCCCAGCCGCCGGTCACCATCCCGGGCCGCACGGCCCCCTCGTCGCAGGTAATGCCGCAGTAGAGTGTGGGTATCCTCACCCCTCGGACAGGAGCCTCAATCCCGCATTCCAAACGTCCATTCAGCCGCGCGGACTCCGCGGCGGCCCCCTGCGACACGCCCGGGCATCCTCGGCAGGGGGCAGGACAGGCCGATCGCGGCAGTCACACAGCACCGGGCTCGCGTGGATCGCGCGCCCAGGCCTCTGGGGTCACGTCGGCCGGGCAAACCACGGCAGTCTCTCCACCCCGGCACTTCCTCCAGCGGCCTCCAGGCGACTCAGCAAGGGCAGAGGGTCCGGCTGGGTCCCAAATGCAAGCCTTCAGCCCGCGAGGAAACGGGGGCCGCACACGGCGATCCCTACCTCTCGGGACAAGCCGGGGCCGCCATCTTGAAGAACAGTATCCCGACTGGTCTCTTGAGGCCCGAGGATGATTCCTCTGACCGCGGGCCATCTTCTCTCATCACGACCGGGACCCTCGGGGTCGGGGGGGCCTCCGCCGCCGCTCGGTGTGTCGGAGGTCACGATTCCGCCAGGATTCTTGCAGGATTTCGGCCGTTGGGGCAGGAGCAGCGCAGGTATGCGACTAGCCGGCCATGTTGTCAGGCCACGCCCCCCCCCTGGATTTAAGGTACTTTGTTCAGTGGGCTTAACCTGTTCCCTGTATCTGGCCCGCGCTCCATTGTAGTCAGCCTGAATTTGAGACTTTGTCCCGGTCCCGCGCGACCAGATTACCAAAGTTAGCACTTAGCGGTTCTATACACTGCTTTCACTTAAATTTTTATAATTTCATATCTCTAGTTCTACTAATTGGATTTTTTCGGTTGGGTCTCAAATACATTTTTAATTCAAATCTATTTTTCTAAATTGATGTGGG
This sequence comes from Calotriton arnoldi, assembly GCA_963921515.1. Classification (NCBI taxonomy): domain Eukaryota; kingdom Metazoa; phylum Chordata; class Amphibia; order Caudata; family Salamandridae; genus Calotriton; species Calotriton arnoldi. The sequence goes on along the minus strand of CAWUFW010002470.1, from coordinate 1,605,550 downwards.
AATTTTCTTGCATTGTGTTATCGCACCTTTACTGTTTAAGTGCTGCATAAGTTCTTTAGACATTGCCTAAGTTAAGCTTGACTGCTTTTGTGCCAAGCTACTAGAGGGTTAAGCACAGGATCATTTGGGGTTTGCGTGTGACTTCACCCTGACAGAAATTGTGGCTGCTGCTTGAGTAGGGTTTAACACCCCTCAACCAGTAACCCGATTTCCTACATTGGAGATCAGGACTTGCATGTCTGCAGTGCCATGGAGTGATTTTCTGTTACACTAAAATCCCAGATAAATTATTTGATATACATTTGAGTTCTTTTAAATTTTACTTAATTGGCTCTTTTGCTTTTTCCAAATTCACTCTGGTTCTACCTGACTGTCTGTGACCATAACTGCAGAAATGTAATTCAAGCACATCAACCTGGAGAGCTACACTGTGGTTGAGCTCAAGCATTCCTGTAAGGAAAGTAGACTTTCAACAAAGAAAGGCACCAAGTACATGGAGCTTCCAAAAGCTCTGAGGGCCTGGACGGGGCTTACCATTTGCTGACAGCAACAGAGGATGGGGATGAGGAGGGTGATATGCAGGCGCAAGGCCTGGATGCAAGCCCTGAGACGCAGCACTCTGGGGAGGGGAATGACTTGTCTTCTGAGTTGGAACTCCCTGCCAGAGCAGACAGTAGTGTGTCTTCACAAGACCTGTACCTAGAAGAGCTGGCAGACAGGAAGGCTGGAGGGAGTTTAGTATGCAGATGGCCAATCTCAATATGGAGGAGAAGAGAGCTGAGGCTGAGAGAGCCTTGGCAAGGGAAAAGGCTGAGGCTGAAAGAGCCTTGGAGAAAAAGAGACTAGCCATGGAGGTGAGGAGAATGGCACATGAGCTGAGTCTCAGAGAGTTGGACATAAAGGCTAGGCAAGCAGAGTCCAGCAACAGTGGTGACAGCATACCAGCAGTGAATGAAGGGGCAAGAAAGTTTGCATACCTTAATATCTGGTGCCCAGCTATGTGGTGAGGGATGACATAGACAAGTGGTTTTCTGCCTTAAGATGCACAGGGTCCCAGAAGAGGTTTGGGGGACATCACTGTGGAAGCACATGCGTATAGTGGGGTGGGATACCTTGCTTACGCTGGAGGTGGGGGACCAGATGAACTACACTCTGATGAAAACCATCCTTGTCACCAAGTTTGAACTCACCCCAGAGAAGTACTGCATTAGGTTCAGGGGCAGGCAAAAGATGCAGAACCAGTCTTGGGTGGATTTTCTTGAATCCACTATCAAGGCCTTGAATGGTTGGGTGCAGGGCAGAAATATTGATGATTTTACTGGGTTGTTTAATTTGATACTGAGAGCGAGAGAGCACATGTTCAATATCTGTTTTACAGAGCTGCACCAGCACTAATTGATAGTAAGCTCACTGATCCCAGAAGGCTTACTGAGGAGGCAGATCTGTGTGTCAGCACCAGAGTGTCCAAAAAGGTATCGGAGGAGGGCATCCCTGAGGGGCAGTTAGGGATCCCACCAGAAGAAAGAGGGGGGAGAAAAACTGAAAATTAAGGAGTTCTCTAAAGGCCCTCAAAATAAGTCCAAAAGGAGCCAGAGTGAGTAGTCCCAGTCTGAGCCTAAAAGAAAGGGGTGTTATGACAAACAGACAAGGAGGTTTGTCCCCCAAGTGTACTAAGTGTTACAAATATGGGCACTCCAAGTGAGACACCAAATTTCCCAAGAGGGCACAGCCCCTCTCCAGTGGGCAGGCACGTGGGTTGGCCAGTGTAGCGCTTGGGGAGAAGATGGTCCCAGTTAGCATGGGGGAAAGAGCAGAGGTTACATTGATGTCCCTAGGGGATAGAGAGATGTTGCCAAAAGCCCATATGCCTTCAAATGCTTCTAAATGAAGAGAGTAGGTCACCATCAATGGGCACAGGGTGGAGGCTCTGAGAGACACAGGAGCCAGTATAACTACAGTGAGGTGTGATCTGGTGTCTTAATAGCAGGACATTCCTAATCCATTCCACCAGGTCATAGTTATAGACAACCATGAGAGTCACTACCTAGCCACTGGTAATTACTTGGGCTGCACATCATGCCACCTCAAGTTCGACCCAGTTATATGCTAATCAGTCTTGACACTGCTCCAATGGGAGCAGCCCATCCCGAACAGCCAAGCCAGGTCCTCCCTGAAACAGAACACACTAACCCAGGACCGGTTTTTCCCTGTTTGTGGGCTCTTCAGCCACGTATAGCTTGGTTCCAGTGATCCAGTGTGCACTGGAGCCACGTCTGGGCATAGCCGTCCCACTTAGGGTAACATAATAAAGTATACAAAAAGTGATGGATGGAATACTTGAATTAATCTCAGCCACTGGTAATTACTCAGGGCTGCATCCCAGTCCATCGTTGCACACTGTGTCACTGGAACAAAGCTGCACATGGCTGATGAGCCCATAACAAGAGTGCACGCTCCTTTCTCCAGCTCCCCGAGAATAGAACACAGGGAGGATGCAGCAGAAGGGCTACGAGGAATGAGGATGCCACAGGCAAGCAAGAGAGTATGAACATAATCCCAAAATACAGGCCTGGTATACAAAAACTGAGCAGCCCGTTCGGGCTGAAAGCAACGGGGAGAAAACGATGACCATGATGGCTCCAATGGCAGCATCTGACATCAGCATTCCTCAGCTTACTGTGGGCGGGCAAGAATGTGGGGAAAACCAGGGTAGGAGCACTCCTCTTTCCAATTACCTCTCTCTAGCTTTTCTTTTTGACAACTGTAGTAATGTAGTCCACGCTGTATGATGAGGTTCAAGTAGGTTTATTGAAATAAGTAACAAGTAGCATAAGATCTATGTATAATAGTCTATAAGTCCTCATCAGCAACCCCACCAGGAGCAGCCTGCTAGCTGCTCAGCCCCATCCACCAACTGTCATCACTCACACCAGTCACTCAAACATTCCACTCATAGCCCACACACCAACATTCCACACAGAACACTCACACAGGCTGAGCAGCTAGGAACAAGATAACATTGGACATTAAAATACAACATGAGAATACTACATTATCTCTTTCCTATGGAACAGAAGAATAATGAAACCCAACTAAGAAAACTATAAACATCAAAGTACAAAATAAGACAATAGTCTGTAACCCAGGGATGACGGCAAAACCACATCACGAGAGGGATAGGGACTACACAAGGAGGACAGATAGGTTACCCATCCCCCTCCTCTAATAAAAGAAAGAAAAAGAAATTCAATGAGTATGCTCCCCATGTGAGGAGACAAGTAGTGTGGAAAAAGGGAATGAAACCGAATTTCCTCCCCTTAGATCAAGGGACAATGTGTATACTCCCCTGTAGGGAGAAAGACCAAGAAAAAATTTGAAAATGTGGAAAGAAAAACGAAAACCCAATTTCCTGCCCCTACCTTAAACCAGGGACAACGTATATTATCCGTATATGCTCCCCATGTGAGGAGTCAAACGAGGAACAAAACCCTGCAACCAAAAAAAAATACGTGGGGCACAAGGTGTCTTACGCATACAAGGAACAAAACCCTGCCACAAAAATTGATCGTGCGGCACATGGTGTCTTACGCACACAGGGAAACAAACCCTGGAACCAAAAAGTACGTGCGGCACATGGTGTCTTATGCACACAAGGTGTAGAACCCTTGCAACCAAAATGAACGTGCGGCACTTGGTGGCTTACGCACACAAGGAACCAAACCCTGCAACCCAATAAAAATACGTGCGGCACAAGGTGTCTTACGCACACAAGGAACAAAACCCTGCAACAAAAATTGATCGTGCGGCACATGGTGTCTTACGCACACAGGGAAACAAACCCTGCAACCAAAAAGTACGTGCGGCACATGGTGTCTTACGCACACAAGGTGTAGAACCCTTGCAACCAAATTGAACGTGCGGCACATGGTGGCTACGCACACAAGGTGTAGAACCCTTGCAACCAAATAGTAGAACGTAAACTGGAAACTATGTGATAAAAGGGAGAACAAAACCCTTAAGTCAACCCTCTTGTAAGGGCACAAAGGCTTCCAATGTAGATATGGGAACAGTATCCATAAACCTACTCCCGTGTAGGGGTCAGTAAATGTAAAGTAAATGAAGCGTAACAGATATATAAAACTGTGATGAAACTCACAACGGTGAGCGACCTCTCACCCGAGTTGCACAACCATTAATTATCTCACAACAAAGCTAAACCCATGTAACGTAAATTACGACATGTCGTGACACCAAAAACATTAAGGTTGACAAGCAATGCTAAGCTTTTGACTTATGTAATTAAACACACTGTAACTAAAATTTGATGAAGCATGTGAGCGATGTCTCACAACTGAGTCCGATGACAGTCAATGCTTGGAAACCGGATAAAAGGAACACTGTCAGCAAGTAAAAGACAGCACATGTCGCAGCATTGACCAAAAATATGCATCAAAAGTCACAGGCAAAACAATTCCATCAGCAAGGGCAGTGTAAAGCACAGTTCCAGTCTCCGGGGACGTGTATCTCCAGAAAGAAATGTATCTGTCCCTCAAGTGTGCACATGAGTACTGTCAAAGTAATACACAATGTAAGAAATACCTGCAAACATCCGGTGCTCCACAAAGCAAACAACAGAGAAGCTCGAAGAGAATGAAGTGCATTCAATCTGCACACAGCAACGTTCCAGGTCAGTATCAAACCTTCAATAAACTTTATCGACAACACGAACGTGGTTGACAAAATGAGGACAGAACACCAACAATTGATATAGGACATCGACGACCCTAAGATGGCCGCAGGATGTTCAGGTCGCGCCGGGTGGTTCCCGGCACGTAGGTGCCCCCAAACATTGCACAGCAACTAAGAATCCCACGAAGAAGGCGAAGCATCACAGAGGATCCATGGCAGGCAGCAGGACACAAGTAAGAGCACGCGCTGAATGAGACACGCGCCTCCTTTTTTCAAAAAGACCAAGGGCAGTTAAATTGGCAAGGATGCTCAAGATACACTTACTATAAAAGACAAAAAATGTCTCACCCGTTCCGTTTGCCATAATTAGTTAAAACTCACATTGGAGCTTGTCGAAACGTTCGAAGAGATGATCTTTACACAAATAATGCCTCACCTCTGTTTGACCACAGGGGCTCTAAAGACACAGCTGCTGAATGGCCCCACACACGTCCTCTCACTCGTTACCATATCGGCAGCCACTGCTAGAGTAAAGAGGCCATACAGCTTGTAGTTGGAATCAGAAAATCTATGTGAATCTGTTAGCGCACCATAATGCGTGTCTCTGTGCAAGTCCCAGTGTGTAGGGGCCTCTGCTCCAACGCAGACTGAAATCATGGACAAACATAAAAAGTTTGTAGGACTTGTTTCGGATAAAAAGTACATGTGAGCCGTATACTGGGCAATGTCCATGAAATAAGAGTAATCGCTTACTGTACTTGAAGGCTCAGATCTTGCTGTTGTTACCTCTTGAGACGGCTGTGTTACCTCTAGAGATGAGGTACAGCACGCTTGAGTAGGGGCTGTCCGATGTGATGGACACTGGTGGGACTGCAAAGCGTGCTGTAGTATTTTCCTTTGTTTCCTCTGTTGCTTAAGGTGTTTCAGATTGTCCTCTTGTGTTGCTTCATGTGACCCAGACTTGTTGCGTATTTTACCTATTTTTAGCGCTTGTAGAATTCGTAGCTTCTTCCCAAAAAGTTGTCTCTTTGTAGAAGTCATGTTGAGCTTTCTTCAGGCCGCTTGTACCAACTGGAGAGCGTGGGGACGTCAGCAACTCGTAGCCAAAAGTAATGTAGTAATGTAGTCCACGCTGTATGATGAGGTTCAAGTAGGTTTATTGAAATAAGTAACAAGTAGCATAAGATCTATGTATAACAGTCTATAAGTCCTCATCAGCAAGCCCACCAGGAGCAGCCTGCTAGCTGCTCAGCCCCATCCACCAACTGTCATCACTCACACAAGTCACTCAAACATTCCACTCATAGCCCACACACCAACATTCCACACAGAACACTCACACAGGCTGAGCAGCTAGGAACAAGATAACATAGGACATTAAAATACAGCATGAGAATACTACAACAACATTCCACTGCTCTTTTTAAAAGACTCCATCGCTAGGATTCAGAACTTTCATCTGGGCCTTGAAAGTCCTTCGATTGGCATGGAAAAAATCAAGGAGAATACTAGATAAAGGTGGTTTGGCCCTCTCTCTTGTTCAGTTGTATTGCTACACCTTCCAGTTTAAGAACTGAAGATCTCAAGTCCTGCAAGGTGATCTTGGGCAGGAAAATGTCTTACACAAATTCAGAAACCCAACATTTTTAAAGAGGGTGCACCTGAAAGTGCTCAGAGCCTGTTTAGTAATATGGCAAAACGTGAGAAAGTAGCTAGTCATCGATTATTAATTGACACATGTCCCTAGTTGGAACTCCCCAGGGGCCCCTGTGCTTTTGGATGATAAACCTTGCTTATCATTACTGACAGCACGCCTAAAATTTTGAGGACAACTACAAGAAGGCCTGGAACGTATTTCGTGGGAAACCCTCAAGAGAGATTTCAAGGTTTAAGTACCTCCAATAAGCATCATGGTAAGCCGCCCAAACCTGTAGCCTCAAGGATGTTTAGGAGTATGAGGAGGGAGCCCAGGATCCAAAGCCATTAATTTTAGAGGTATCAGCTTGATACTGGGAGCTAACAAATGCGGATGACGAAAATATGAACATCCTGGAGCATCACTGGGAAGGACACTTGCCAACACCTGAGCAGTTGAACGTATGGCTAGTATCTTTGAAACTTCTTTACTCCATTGTGAAATCTGCTACCATAAAGAAAAATAATTTCTACACTCTACACAGGCTCTACTTGATGCCAGAAAAATTGAGATGATTCAATAAAGGGGATTCACACAGATGTCGAAGATGTGGAAAGAAAAGTGCCAATGAAATTGATATGTTTGTAAGCTGTCCAGTGTTAGCGAAATACTGGAGTAGTGTAAGTGCTATCATAGCAGAAATCCTGTCACTGAGAACCAAGGTAAGCTTGTTCTTGATTATTATTGGCACTGACTTGCAGCTTAATGCATGTATCACTGCAGCATTTAAGAGCATTTTATTTTTCTTGATTCTTATAGCAAGAAGGGAGATATGCACAACATTTTACAGTGCAACACCCTACTATTTATGAATGGTTGAAAACTGTAGATAAAAGAGATGGGCATGCCCACAAATTAACAAGGAGAGCCGAGCCTAGGGTCTGGCTCGGATCTTGCAGCCCGTTCATAAGCCGAGCCCTGAAAATGTTTGCTTTGTAAATCATACAACAAACATCATGTAAAATATGATAACGTCTCTTCAAAGTTCAAAAACGTATATTTTTCTTTAACATGTGGAAGTGTTGACATTAACATGTCACCTCATAACACTGCACTAAGAAGTACTAATTAAAAGTGATAGCATTTAAACATGACCCATTAGTGAACTAAGACACAAGGCAATTGTCTTGTAAATCCTATACGTGGCCCAGATTATTATAGAGCAACAATATAGTTCTATTAAATCAAACACAATAGGTTTCTGTAAAACTGGTATTCTGAACTCACATATTTGAAAGTGCTTTCATAAGTGATAATGAAGAAATGTTTTTTGAGTGAAAGAAAATATTTGCCTAAGATCACACAATTTATGCAAGGAACCTGCAATTTATCCAGGTTTTCTGGTTTCAGTTTGTACAAATCAACCAATAAAAGGGTATCTATTTGTCTTTCCTTATGTTAAGGCTTTGTTTTTACACCTCTGCATTTTTCTGCAGTTTTTATTTAGCGCACACTTGGAGTGTTTTACATGAGCATCAGTTACATTGGGTCACATTCATTGTTTATAGGCATGGGCAGATTAAGTGCTTTGCCCTGAATCACAGGATGTTGATCTAATGCTGAGACTCAAACCTGGTTCCTCCAAAGTCGGCAGCTTTGGCCGTAATGCCACATCCTGTGCAAAGGGGGGGGCGGCAGGCAGAAGCCACATGGTAGTTCATCTCGTTATGGGCTCGAGCTTCCGACAGGACTTAGAGCTGAACCAGAGCCAGGCTTCAGGCTCGAGCCTCACTCGAGCTTACAGTTGCTCGCCAACCTCTAGGAGATAAGATAAATAAAATGGACCGAGAGTCCCAAACAAGTAGGAAAACAGAAGACTTACGGTCCGGCTATCTGAATTGGTGGCTAAAGAATCCTATATTAAAAGTCAGATGATTAAGCCAACAGTGCTGGTAAGTTCTGGACATAGGAATTTTGCTTCCAGGATTCATTAAGCAAAAGCAAATTAAGATGGTAATCCTCATCAGTTCAGAACCCACATCTGAAGGCGAATGAGGACAAAAAAAAATGTAGAGGTAGGGCATAATATCAAAACTTATGATGAGACTCAAAAAAGAGGCTTGCTAGCTGTCTAGAATTGAATTGATTGAAAGACAAATTTTAATAAGTGAATGATTCAGACAAAATCAGATTTATGACCAGAATTAGCAGACAATGATTACATGTATAAGAGCTTGGTATGACTTTGGTGTATCTTAAAAACTAGTTGAGAGTCTAAAGAAACATCTATCACATAAACCATTAGTCACGTACAAATGGGCTTCCACCCTTAGGAATCTTCTGAATCCTAGCAAAGCAATTAGATATGACATTACTAGTCATGATGATATTCAAGAGGCAATACAATGGCTACCCAAACCTCCAAAAGGATGCTACAGATGTAGGAAATGCAACAATCTGCACCTGCTATATTCCTTAAAATTCAGCATGAACATTTTACGTTAAATTAACCTTTTCCCCTCCCTTATTTATTTTGAATGCACCCTTAACTTCTACTTTGTGCATGCCCCTTGAGTATATAGACTACTCTAAAACGCATGCTTGTCTTTCTTATCATCTTTTAAAAAAAACTTTATCCCTCCAACCTAACAATATCTATTAATTCCAGCAAGAATTAGCTTCTGACATAGCCCCTCCTAAAGGTCCCACTTAAGTCTTTAATGTATGACAAAGAAACTGGAGTACTTGTGTGGAATGGTCTCCTTTAGCATATAAACAATGGACTGACCAGAAAATCTGGGTTCCTGATTAACATGCTACTTGCAGTAAAGTGCCTGAATGCCTCGTTTGGTGTAGTAAGCGCTATATAAATGCAATTTCAATACAATTTCAGTACAGAACACACTGCACAAGGTCGAAGACGGGAGAACACAGAATGAGGAGGGAGAGCTAGAGAAACCTTTTGGATAATAAATTGTGCACTGTATATGAACGTTTAAGTACAGACAGGGAACTTGTACTCTCTTATGTATTCTAACAGTGAGTAATATTATGATATGAAAAAAGGATTCCTATTTTTTTATGTTTCTTTAAAAAAAACATATTCTTGATATAGGAACTACGAGACAGATATCCTTATTGGCCTTTATATGATATTTATAGGGTTTTTATTTGACCTCCGGGTGCAAAGTTAATCTAGCAATGGCATCATGTATAGAATCAAATGACTACCGTAAAATGATGCTATCTCCTTAAGATTGTTTAAAAGGGAAATTGTTACCAAGCCATGGCATTTAGTTTAGGAGAAAACAAGGGACATCGTGCATAGCTCTGTTATAAACACAAGTATACCCTTACATGGCATGTACAGGGTTCGATTCTGCTCTTAGGAAATGAAAGTAGAGAAAGAACTGTGCACATTAATGTTTGTATTTTAGAACTGTAATATGATGCTACCTTATTCAGATTTTTAAGGTATATTGTCATCAAATTATGGAATTCAGTGTATGTCGAAGCAAGGACTGTCATCCATGGCTCAGCTATAAAAACGTATGTGCCTTTATGTGACACCTACTGGGATTGATATCAGATCTTTGCAAATTTTTCTTTTTAAATTCTTTATTGATTTTTTTCTTTTTCCCCATATATAATACACAACATATATATAAGAATGAATAAAGCCATCACCTGAAGAGTTGACCCCCTCCCCACTCCCAGGAGTCCTCCCCCACCCCGGCTGGTCCGATTCACTTAACCAAAAAGAAAAGGAACAAAAAGAAATAGAAAACAGTTCTTCCACTAGTATGAGAGAGACAAAAAAAAAAAGAGAAACAATGTCTATAATAAAAGAGACAAACAAAATCATAGCAAATTATTAAATCAGCATTGAGGAGTCACATAGAATACAACCTCAAATATTTATAGACATAGAAGCACCTAATGGCAATACCTGTGCTGCTTAATGGGTTAATTTAATGCTTTCTTATCACCCATTGCCCCCCCTTGGTTATCTTGCGACCATCTTATTAAAGGTGCCCAAATTTCCATCCCCCTTTCCCTTGCTCTACGCCCTTTTCTAGCATACACTGCTGTCTATAACCTGAATACTGCCAAGAATCTACCCAGCCACTGTTGGCCTGTTGGTGGAGTTGGATCAAGCCAGTGAGTGGCTAGACAGAGTCTAAATACTATCATAGCAATGAACAAAAAGGTCTGAACCCGCGCCAGAAGCACAGGGCTACTTACTCCAAGTACAATCAGTTGTGATGACATATCTACTTTCTGATCTAAGTGATTTTCTAAAATAGAACCAACCTCCCTTTTAAATATATCCAGGTCAGGGCAGGAAGCAAACATATGTACAATGTCTGCAGCAAGACAGCCGCACCGTGGGCATGTTGTTCCCGCAACTCCTCCCCATTTTTTAATCTTCTCACGGGTTATATAGAGATTAAACCATGTTTTGAAGCATTGCAGCTGAAGGTTAGCTGCAATACATGAGGTTTGGGCCATATATATAGTGAATCTTCCGCTTTGCCCGCACCCACCGATAGACGTTCATGCCAGGCGTCACAGTGTTTAGATAGGTCATCCAGCATTGTTTCATTCAATTTCTTATAAATCCCACCTAGTGTACTTGGCCCTTTAAGCACTATCTCTACCAACATCACCCGAGCACAACCACTACTGCCCCCTGTCTTCCTTGCTAGAAAATCTCTTATCTGGAGATATTAAAAAAATTGTCTGTTCTCAACCCCAAATGCTTCCTTGATCGTATCAAAAGCAATCACTCCTGTCTCATCCATAACGTCACCAACCATCCTAACACCTTTGCTGTACCAGTTTTTCATATGCCCGTCGTTGAAGATGCTAGGGAGTGAATCATTGCTATATAATCGGGTATAAGCATTAATAAGATCCAGACCAAGCCTCTTCCGAATTGAGGTCCAGATTTTAAAAGCGCAAGTTAGCGCCTTAAACTTCACTCTTTTATAATAGTTAAAATCCGTATGTTGCAAAAGACAGCCGCTAGCCTTTACCCCTAGTAGCAATTCATAAATTGAAGGGGTGGCCGCCATCTGCAACTGGCCTGTTTCACCCCTGAGTAAAATACCCATTTTAGATAATATTGCAGCCCAATGGTATAACTGAAGGTTAGGTACCGCCCAGCAACCTATGTCACTAGGTAGCGTTAAGAATTTCAGCGCCCGTCGTGGGCGACAATTTGCCCAGAGAAATTTAGTAAACATCTGATTCATAGACTTGAACCAAGCATTATCAATGGTCAGAGGAATTGCCCTAAAGAAGTATAGAATTTTCGGTAGAAACAGCATCTTAATAACGTTGCATCTCCCCACCAGTGTAAGCTTAAGATTATCTATTCAGTTAAAATCTGCTTTAAATTTTGGAAGTAAAGGGCCCAGGTTAGTTTCCACAATTTCTGACACATCCGCCATTATTTCGACCCCGAGGTATGTTGCCTTCCGTACAACCTGAGGGTCATTAATCTGGAGTCCCTTACCAACAACAACGAGGGTTTTATCGGAGTTAAGTCGATAGCCCGATATGTGACCAAAAATCTGCGTTTCTTTTTCAATTTCTTCTAATGCACCCAGTGGATTAGGGGTCACGACTGCTAAATCGTCGGCATACGCTAGGATCTTAGTGCTCCCCCCATTACTGTGTATTGCCAAGATCTGCTTATTGCTTATAATCTTCCTAACTAACGGATCAATATATAAAGCAAATAATAGGGGGGAGCACGGACACCCCTGACGAGTCCCTCTCCTGATTGAAACAGGACCTGACAATTCCCCCATTATTGCTACTCTGGCCACCGGGTTGTTATACATTATTGCGATGGCTTTAATAAAGCCTTTGCCTAGCCCTCTACTCTGGAGTGTTGCCCACAGGAAAGGCCAGGAGACCCTATCAATGGCTTTCTCCGCATCTAGCAGGATTAGCCCGATAGGGTCTCCTGTGATCCTTGCAGCGTCAAAGAGAGCAATCACCCTTTGAACATGATCTATAGTGCTCTGGCCGGGGACGAACCCATGTTGAGTCGGTGAGACCAGCTTCTTAATCACAACTGCTAGCCGATTAGCTAAGATTTTGGCGTATACCTTAGCATCACTATTGATTAACGTGATAGGTCGATAAGACCCCAGCACCCTAGCCGATTTTCCTTTTTTGGGAAAGACCACAATATTGGCCGAATCCCATGAATCAGGTGCCCCCTGACCAGATTGGGCCTCTAAGAAGACATCCACCATTAATTCCAGTAGGCAGAGAGCCAGTTTTTTATAGAATTCCCCCGGGATGGAGTCAGTACCTACTGCCTTCCCATTTACCAAAGAACAGATGGCACCAGCAACTTTCTCTGCCGTTATGGGTACCTCTAGCGCCTCTCTTTCTTCTCTTGACAATTCTTCCCCTGGAAGCCCTGCCAGATAATCAAAAATTTCCTTTTCACTACCAATGGTTTCTTCCGTATACAACTGTTGATAGAACCGCTGAAAGGCAGCCCGTATATCAGAAGGCTCTGAAACTAAGCCGTCCCGGGGATCTTCAACTTCAAGTATTCCCCCCTGTGTCACCCGTTGTCTAGTGCGCATCGCAAGCAGGTGTCCCATTCTCTCACTACATTTGTACATTTTGGATCGCCAGGCGGCGTACTTCCCTGCCTCTTTGCTCACTGAGACTTCTAAAATTTTAGACTTAGCTAATGTCACTAGTGTTTGAGCCCGCCCCACATCCCCACCTCTCGTAATTACATCTACTAATTGTGTCTCTGCTTCAACCAACTTTCTATAGAGTTCCTGCATGTGCTGTTTACCCTGCTTCTGGGACCTCCAGCCATACCTTGATGTTTCCCCCCTTATCCCAGCTTTCAGAGCGTCCCATACCACCTCCACCCATGTACTATCCCTATTCTCAGATATAAATCTAGGAATCCAACTTCACATATGTGTGATATATTCCTCATTGTAAAGGAGTGCTCTGTCAAAGGTCCACCATGGTACCGCCCGCTTTGAGGATTGGAATGAGATCTCGAGGATTAATGGATTGTGGTCTGACATTACACGTGGAAATTAAAAAATCTTGCAGGTTGTCGAAAGCCCCTGAGACACAAAAATATTGTCTAGCCTGACGTGTGACTGGTGTGGGGCGGAAAAAAAAAGTATAGCCTAAATCCTGAGGTTCTTGCGAGGCCCAAACATCAATGAGTCCATGCGTCATACACAGATTGACCAAAGACTTAAAGACTTTAGGTTTACGGCCACGGTATAGACTAGACCCTAACTTGATAATATTTGTACTCAAATTTATATTGAAATCGCCGCAAATAACTAAAGGTAGCGTCCACCCCACAAGTTCCGTATTTAACCAGTTAAAAAGGGCAGGATCATCAAATACTGAACCATAAACCGAGCAGAGCGTAAAAGAATAATTGTCCGCAATGCATTGAGTAGTAGCCCACCTCCCAAATTGATCAGCCTTTGAGCGTGGAAAGCTGAAAGACTTTCTGCGAGCCATAATAGCAACCCCCTTTGTGCGTGTTCCTTGGGTTGTGATGGAAACCAGCTGATATCCTGCTAGTTCGGCAATCTTAAGCCTACCAACTTCTATGTGTGTCTCTTGCAAGCATATTATGTCAGCCTTCAAGTACTGAATGTTTTCATTAGCCCTACGCTTTTTTTGAGGATTATTTAATCCACAAATGTTGATAGATGCGATTCGTAGCTTACCCCTTCCCATTTGTCTTTATCCAGAAATTACATAAAAACCTCAATAGTATCAATGCCATTTCATAAAATTCCACCCATTGGACCAGCCTACCACCCAATAGCTTCCTCGCCCCCCCCGCCAACCCGACCCCCTCCGCCCCTACCTTTAGGCAAGAAAGGTCCAAGGACCCTTGTGATGCCTCCTGCATGATACTGCTTCCCACCACCACCCATCAAGCTCCCACAAATAAACAGCAAAAATAAGTGTGAATATTTGTCCAAGTACATCAGCCCTCAGGATCTTTCTGATTTGAGACTCCTGATATTTCTCGTAAAAAGTCCTGTGCTTGAATCTCAGAGGAGAAGACCCTTATATTCCCCGGTGAATGACTTTGAGCCGAGCTGGGCTCAGTAGATACACCTCACAGCCGATCTTCTGGAAGGGGGTAATAAGTTGTCGTAGCCTCCACCTTCTTTCCACCGTACTATGGCAGAAGTCAGGCCTGACGAAGAAGGAATGACCCTCAGCCGAGCGTCTTGCTTCAGGACGTGCCTTATCAAAGACTGCTTGCCGCAAAAGAAAGTTGCCAAAAAATATTAATATAGCTCTAGGTTTATTGTTCACGTCATTCTGACCCTTCCTTTTTTTCAGCATGAGTGGGAAACGGTGTACACGCTGAACTTCTGTGTCCCAATCCCAATGCGCTGGTTCGGGGAAGCCGCCCTTCAACAGACGCAGCACAAACCCTCTAATGTCTTCTCCTTCAGCATTTTCCGGTATACCTAGTGGCCTTAGATTATTTCGCCTCTGGCGGTTTTCAAAGTCTTCAAGCTTCCACATGACATCAGTCATCCTTGATTCGTTTGATGTGACTTGTTGAGCAATGCTCTCAGCTCCGGTCTCTAATGCCACATCTCGCTCTTCCAGCACCGTTGTTCTTTCGGCGACTTCTGTGCAAGTTTTATTTACTTTTCTAATGGCCCCTTGTAACATCTTTGTTGCATGGTGGGCCCTCTTATGTTCCTGTCTAGCTTCAGATTGGATCTGTTTGAGAGTGGAGTATATGAGGTCCATCGAGGGAGATGTCTCAGTTGCAGGCTTCGATTGAAAAAGCATATTATTTTCCCCTTGTGCGTTATCATCCGGTGCCGATCCTCCATCCTCAATTCCAAAATGTGTAGTAGAGTAATCCCATTTTAATTGGCTGGATTGACTATGATCTGAATCAGTTTGCCTGGTATCTTGCGCCTTTCTCCCTTTATTTCTATTTCGCCGTGTCTGAGAGGAAAGGCGCTTTTGCGTGCTGGGGTTAGATAGTGAGCTGTCCGAATCCATCTCTGAATCTTCCAGAGCTGATACCTCATTTCCACTGACATTAGATAGCTCAGAGTCTTCGCTGAGGGAAAATCATTTTTCAACCCCTTCTGGAGTCCTCCCAATCTTGTATTGTATCTGAGAGAGTCTAGGGTTAACAGGTAAACCTTCATTAATAACCTGCTCCTTATCCACATGTTTGCCTGCCATGATATTAGCATCAGAGCCCTCTGGTCCCCCCTGTAGAAGCTCGCAATGACCCAAACATAAAGATGTATAGGGCACCAGTCCTGCACTTACACTGTCCAGGGGTGAGAGGCTATCGCTACCTGTATCCGGCTCCAGTGCAGCTTCAGCGATAACATAATTGGCAGCTTCTCCCTTCTCTTGCACTCTCCCACGGCCGGAAAACATCCCTGGGATCACTCGCTGCTTGACAGGGCCTGCCTCTTCTCCAGGACGCTGATCTTTGCCTTTCGTCTTCCCCGGCACCGCCTCCTTGCTTCCTGTTGTTGCTGCGGGAGTAGCGTCTCCTGTTTTCCTCCCGATCGGCGTCTTCCGAGCCGCCAGGGGGCTGCGCTGGGTCCCTGCAGCTCCAGCTCCGTTACCCATGGCGCCAAGATCCCCGCGGTCCCGAGGGGGTTTGGGATGCTTAGGTGGCATGCCGAAAAGTCGGAGCTGGCGTCCACCGCTGCTCACGCCGAACAGAATCTTCAAAGCTGCCCGGATCAACAGGTGAGCAAGTTTTGTAATTTTCGCCTGCGTCCTTCCGAACTGTCGCTTCAAGCAATGCGTTTTATAGAGAATTGACATCTAGAATAGCTTTAACTGAGTTTTACTCGAAAGTTCCATGGAGCCATAGATGGGTGGTGTATCGCAGCACCTCACGCAGCCGTCATCTTGCCTCAAGAATTAATGTATTTCTTTTAGATCTTTGCAATTTTTGTAATGCAAGTTACCATTGCTAGTATAGAAGCACCTCAAAATTCTTGTGATTGGAGAATTGAGTTTCAGCTAATTGCAGTAATTATCCAGGCAAAAAGCTGTGCATTATTTCATAAGATATGAAGTATTTAGAAGAAATTGGAAGAAATTGGAGGCAAATAATGTAATTGGCGTAAGATCTCTGGCATGGAACACTGTGATGGTGTGGTATCCTGTGCTAATTGTGCTTGATCAAGAGATGTGACTCACACTTTAATTTTACGAGAAGATTGAGGTGGAGAATGAAGAAGGGATACCCACATACTTCGAGTATAAAAGATGCATGGATCGGGCAACTATAATTCCTTTCAAGGCATTCTCAGACTTTTGTGATGCTTCCTTAAGCTTGCAGTATAAGAAAATCTGGTATTTTTGTCACTCTCCCTTACTAGCCAAAGAGATAAGACTCAAATCCCATGTCAGCGTCACTGCACCTGATGGGCGAGTGCCAGCACCCTTCTAGCTAAAAGCCAGCCAGTTTATAGAAAAGAGTAGGTAAAGGACTACATCTCTTTAGTTTTCTCAGAGCCCGACAGTGTTAAGTCTATTATGAAGGGTGCTGTGCATTCTGGTCTTCAGCAGAGGATTGACATATAGTCTGATGGCTTGGGTGGGTTCCTGTAAGAAAAAATAATTGGCAGTTCCTTAGGAAAATGTTGAATCAAGGGATGGAACTCAGTTTTCAATCTCAGAGGGCAGTGAGAGTCCAGAACTAAAAGTCTAACAAGATACCACCTATGTGTGTGAGGAGAGTTAGACTTGGGGAGTTAGAGATGTCTGAAAGTATACAATTGAGAGTGAGGCTGGGAGGAGAAGGTGAACAGAGGAGAGTGAGAGTAGAGAAAGAGGAGACCCCTGAAGTAGTAGAGGGAACACTAGCATCCTGAAGGGACAAACTAGTCAGAGATCATCCATACATGCGAGTAGAGTGAGACTATTAGAGCGGGACTTGAGGAAGATGAACCCCCTGAAACTATAGAGCCTGCACGGAGCTTCTAGATGGGTAGTAAAAGATACTCTATTCACCTGTGAATAGAGTGGATTTCAGGAATATTGAAAGAAAATGCCAGGTAGAACTGCGTAGTTAGTAGCCAAGCACTGAGGAGCTCTATCGCTCATGGAAACACTTGGGGAGAGGCTGTCCTACCTTTTCACCAATTGGATGCTAAAGCAATAGAGTGGACATTGGGAAGGACATGGAGGCAGGAACAGGATCAGACAGGAGTCTGTCCCTGGATCCCTGTAGTCACTAGCATTAAAAAGGATGACATATGTCTATTGCTTGCTTGTTTTCCAATGTTTAATAAGACTGGTTTTAGGCTGAACTATTTGTGCAGTATCTGCCACTCTCGCTCCGCTTCTCTGGCAATCCCATCCCAGGCAGCCTTTTTATTTCCATACTATTGAATTATAACATTTAATGACTATCTGCAGTTAAATGACATTTCCACCAAGAGGAGAGAAACATTGCTGTTTATTCAGAAAGCACTTGGCCAAGTGAAAAACGTTTAATCATAAACTAAATTAGACATAAAAGGAACCTACAATTTGATAAGGATCCAACAGACATATTAATAAAAACAACTTTTAAAAGTATTTTTGGGCATTACAGCTAAATGATCTGCCCCACAGTCCTTTGTCAATGATGTCCTCAGGAATGTGTGCATTTGTCCACTTCCCACTCTTGATCAGTCGTGCCAAAAATCCTCATTAATGTAATGCGTGCTGCACCTTGATGTTCTTATGTACAGTTTTAATTAGTAAGTACAGCAAATCTTCTTTAAATTCTATATAGTGCGTACACAAATCAATGCAGTTTATTAAAATTACCTTTTTCCACCTGCTTCATGACATTGAATAAGTGGTCCAACTTGAATTTTCTATTTTTCCATTCATTCTATATCGCAAAAGTAAGAAACTTCAACTATGCAGCAACAAGGTCTGAACATATCGCTCCAGATCATCAATACAGAATAATGGACTACAACAAATGATGTAAATATACATATAAGTATATCTAAATAATAAATTACAACAAATGAGTTCTTATTTCTCCATGCCCACAGTCTTCCTCCACCCTACCTTTCTTTCAGACCCCGATCGGTGCCATAGGGCAGGCAGGACTACTGGGCCACAACCGTGGTTGTTGAGGTTGTATTCCTCTGATGTCCTGCGGGCCATCCTGCTATGGCTGAGCAAACTAGGCCAAGTACAGCCTTTCTGCACATGACTCTCAGTGAAGCAGGGGCGAGCCATCAAAGGCTTCTCAGGGAGGTAGTGTGGGTGGCAGTCAACAAACAGAAACAATAACATACTCTCCTCCCTAGTGCCAGTCTTAGGAAAGGGAAGTACTTTAATAGCACAGTAAAACGAAATACAACACAAAAGTTCCGCTACATGGTTCTACATTACTGTGGACAAAAAACAATGCTTAACGTGTCCATATCCACCACAGTGTCCTAGTTCAGTGGGATGGTCCCCCCCCTCCCCACAGCAGTGTAGCACAGTGACTGGAGCTACTAACCCCATACAATGATCTAGTAATGCAAGGAAACGTAGGTTGAGAATTCACTCAGTTATGAGTTTACTTCCTGGTTTTTTGTGAGCAATTTCTCAATGCAGGAATCCCTGAGACTGATCATTTTGTAACTTGCCACAGAGTTAAGTTTGGCACTAGCTACCCTTTTTAATGGGTAGTTTAAACACAAGACACATTCTCTCAACAAGACCTTGTGTGTTACCTGTGAATGTGAACACGGGTCAGTAGTGCGTAGCCTGCGGTACTCCCTTCACAGTCTCATGGGCGGTGTCTCCGTCAATGCGAGGAGGATTGCAAGGGCAGGCTGCTTCTCTGATCATACCTCTGATGCAAATAGCATATGGTTGAGTCTAAACTGAGGTGGCATGGCATGCAAAATAACGATGGACTGGGATGCAACCCCGAGTATTTACCAGTGGCTGAGATTAATTCAAGCATTCCATCCATCACTTTTTTGTATACTTCAGTGCAACCCCCTAAGTCGGATGAGTATGCTCACACATGGGTCCCGTGCACACTGTGCCACTGGAACCAGGCTATCTCTGATTGATAAGCCCTAATAGGGGCAAAATCAGTTTCATGGAGGGCCTGGCCTGGCAGTTTGGGATGAACTGTTACTATGGGAGCGGAGTCAAGACTTATTTGCGTACCGCTGGGTCCAAACTGAGGTAACATGTGCAAAATAATGATGGACTGGGATGCTGCCTGAGTAATTAACAGTGGCTGAGATAAATGTAAGCTCTCTATCCATCAATTTTTTGTATGCTTCAGTATGACATCCTAAGTGGGAGGGCTATGCCAAGACATGGATACCATGCAAGCTGTGCCAGTGGAAACAAGCTATACCCTACTGATGAGCCCTAATGAGAGCGAAACTGGTCTTGGGTTACTCGTGTTTCAGTTCAGGGAGGACATGTCCTGGCAGTTTGCATATCGCTGTGTCCAAACAGAGGTGGCATGGTATGCAAAATACAGATGAACTGGGATGAGGCCCAGAGTAATTACAAGTGGCTCAGATTAACTGAAGCATTCCATCCACCACTTTTTTGTATAGTTCAATGCGATTTTCTAAGTTGGACGGGTAAGCCCAGACATGGGTCCCGTGCACACTGTGCCACTGAAACAAAGCTATACCTGACTGATGAGTCCTAATAATGGTGAAACCTGTCTTTAGTTGCTTGTATTCTGAGTCAGGGAGGACATGGCCTGGCAGTTTGGGCTGGACCATTCCTATTGGAGCAGGGTCAAGACTGATTTGCATATGGCTGTGTCCAAACTGATGTTGTGTAAAATAATGATGGACAGGGATGCGACCCGAGTAATTATCAGTACCTGAGATTATTTCAAGCATTCTATCCATCAGCTTTTTGTATACTTCAAGAAAACAGCATGACAGTCCCAGTGTAGCAGTTGTCTGCTTTTGGCAATTGCAGTTTCCAGGCTTTCGATGGCCTCCCGCAACACTGGTGACAGTATCTTGGTGTAGAGCTCATAGATTGCAGCAGAACAGATCTTTTGAATCACAGCAAATTGCCAGACTGTATACTGGTACTTTTAGGGATGTTGTTCCTTTAGTTAGTTCACCACATTAACCATGCAACGAAGACCAGGTGGCTCCTCTCAGTTTGGGTCATCACTGGATACACTATCAAACACAAGTAGGTTTCTTTAGGGTGTTCCACACATGAGGGACACAGCTAAGCTTTTCATCCATGGCAGGCCCTGCTCCTGGAGGCCCAGGAACACTGCTTCCCTCTTTGAGCAGGCTGGCAGGTTTCTAGGTGTGAGAAAGGTTCATGGCTTCTCCAGCAAGTTGTGCAAACGACTGGTGATGTTTTGTTACCTAAGGGAAACTGGGTGTCATGCAAACACCAGCCCTGGATCACAGTAGCTCTTTGAGTACTCTACAGGCCACTTCCTTCCTTGATTAAGAAAAACTTGAAACTGGAAGGCAGTGGGATTGTTTGGATCCCACCATTATACTCATTGTCTAACAGAGGATTTTTATCTACTGACTCGAGTCCTGGAACTGGTTAGAAGTGATTCCTTTTCAGATGTCATTTGATGGCTGTAGTGCAGACACAGCTTTTATTCAAGATGATGTCTCACCCAGAAGATACTGATGCCCCTGGTCCTAAGCAGGAGAATCCCAAAACATAGGTACAATGAAGTGTGAAGATTCTGCATCTGGTTGTCATCAACCTTCTTGAAGTGGCAATTAGGGAAAGACAATAAGGCAAGCCCTGCCTAGAAAAGTTCATATTCTTATCTCCAGAATCTGCTGGCTCGCCCTGCTTCCCTATCATCCACTGAATGGCAATGCTCAGGAAGGACAAACCAACAATCCCTTGCTAAAAAGGTACTCATAGAGATCCTCTCCCAGTGTGGTGTCTCAGTATCCCCCATTCAGCTTCAGGAATAGAGGCAATACACTTTCACAGTCTGGGGAAGCTGTATCACTTCCTCCATCTTATGCCAGGTGTATCTAAAATAGACACAACTGGTCCCAGCAATCATCACAATATGGAGGAGTTCTAACATGCACATTGCACATACCCACACTCGACACACACACAGGATGCAAGCGTAAGGATCTGGCAGTTACATCTAAGTGGACCATTACATGTCAAGCCAGTAGGCTACACTCCTCTCAAAAAAGAAAAAGGTCTGCTTGGTTATATCATGTGACAAAAATATTAGTATGCTGCACCACCATTTATGTCAAGATCCCAGGGAATGGACAGTAGTCACATGTCATAAAGGAGAACACGTGTGGCATTGCCACTCCAGGGCGCAGACAGGATCTGGACCTTTGAACCTCCATGGACAGGCATAGGCTTTACTGCACACTGTAAATGAGTATGCTGGCTGGGCCAAGAAAAAGCAGACTACTGGTCTCTCATGCAGTTGGGTCATGTAGGGCATAGGTACATGCCTATTCACCATGCAGGCAAAATTCCTGTCCCAATACTCCCTCACTCAGCAACCAGTTTTTTACATGTGCTATAAGCATTCAAAAATGTGATCAATACATCAGAAACCCACCCCATATTTCTTTGAATTTGACCATTTGGTTATTCAGTTTGTATAAACCTATTTAATACTATGTCATGGTGAACTCATCCTTCAGCCAAGAGTCATAAGTCAGGATCTATCGTGTTTTCCGCATTTCTAAAATACCAAGCTTAGCTACTGCTTGAGAGGTCAACAACAATCTCCCATCCTGGTGCGAAACTTTAGGGATGCCAGAGTTCATTAGCAGTGCAGTTTGAGCAGATAAAGGTCCCACTATGCTAGACAGGCCTTTATCTCATCCCAGATGTTTCTCCTGTACTGCACTTTTCTTGGATAGTCCCAAAGAATGTGAACAGTGTCACAGCGGCGAAGGTCACAACTCCAACACAAAATCACAGGACTCAGTTCCTGCCTGCAGTTTGAATGATGACCAATTTCACTGGTGCAGAATTTTGAACTAGGCAAATTTAAGACTTACTTCTTTTAATCCCTTATTGTGGATCATGAGTAGCTAATCCCAGTCTTTTTCCAAGAATTGTATTGATAAGCAGTCTTCGCACCATATTTTAAAACCAAAAGCAGTGGGGCGAAAGAAATAATGGTTATTGAGAACCCCATGAAGCCCTGAAACACCTCATTTGAGTATCACCATAATGTATAAATAGCTAAGAATGGCAGAATGCCACAGATCAGAGGTGACAGGCCCAGTAACTGCACAGGCAGAGAGCTAAATGTCGGTATTTCAAAATCTGTGATTGCGCAATACTGAATTCCAATTTTAATTCTTCAAAAAATTTAAAATTCCATCACATTTTCAATTGTAGGTATTGTAAGTATACATTTCTCCTTTCATAACTTTCAAACATATGATTTACCCCCCACCCTCCTGAAGATTGTGTCATTCGGCTATATGGGTGCGACTTCATGTATTCTTCCATGTACATTAAGGCCCAGATGTACAAAGATTTTCAGTTGGTTTTGCGTGACTGTTTTGACGAAGACCCAATACAAAATATATTTTGGTGTTTACAAAGCAACACAAATGTTGATTTGCGTTGTAAAAAAAAAGGTAATGTAAAACCAGTGCATTGCTCTGCAGTGCATTACTTTGCATCAGGGAGGTGCTCCATGGGTGGTGCATGGGTATTCCCGTGCAGCCACCCATAGATTTTGACGCAAACCCATATTTACAAAGAGTTGTAGACATGGGTTTGCTCCAAAATTGTGCATCTGCCTGAGGCTGGCGTAATAGGGATAAATATCTTTATTTCTCCTTGTTATTTCCTCTTTGCATGTGTGCAGCTTTGTGCAGCACACATACAAAGAGGTAATAGACTCAAAGGAGAGTTTTTGTGTGGGAAGGTAGCTCTTCTGAAATGAAGACGAGGGATCAGCGTAGTGAAGATCAGAGAAAGTATTTATTCGGGGTAGTACAGAGAGCCGTCCCAGCTGGCACAGCCAAGGCACAAACAGTAACTGCCACCGAGAGAACCCTTGTGGCAAGACACTTATCAACATTTCCAGGTGACATCATTATGTTAGCTCTGCCAGCATCACCACACCTCCCCCTTTTTAACAAAACAATTCAGAGTTTGAGCATCCACAAAGAAAAGAAGAGAGATAAGGGAAGGGATACAGAAAGGAAAAGGTGAACACATAAAATATACCATACAAGAAAAACATAACCAAAGAATCTCTTGAAACATACGGGGGAGCTATCAAACATAATCATGTAATTTTCTCTGTCTAACATGGACCCTGGTGCTTTTCCTGACACCATCTTCCCGCAAAATATCCTTGTCAGCTTTGAGCGACTTAGAGAGGAAACATGGGTCTTTAGCAACGCCAAAAGTGCTCCACCAGTTCCCATTAGACAATTTCACAGCATTCTTGCGCATTTCCACAATTTGATGAGATTCCAAAAACTTAGAAAGGCCTTACCTAACAGAGACAGAGTTTTTTATTCTGACCCAGTCCCCAACATTAAGTCTATGTGCTTTTTTTTTTAATGGTGGGTTCACAACTCTTTAGACCTGCCTCAATAGACTTTTTGTTCGCTGACTCCCACACACACCTCATATCACAACCTTGATGGAAAGTTTTAACAATCCGGAACGGGTAAACTTGAGTGGAGGCTTTTCTTCCCCTCATGAGTTCAAAGGGACTAAAACTGGTGGTGCTATGAGGTGATGTGCGGTAAGACCAAACTAAATCTTTTACAGCTTGAAAAACACATGACTTGGACCTGAAAGCAGCTTGGACACACTCCACAATGACTCTATTAAACCGTTCTGCTTTGCCATTGCTTTGAGGATGATAAAGCAGAGTTCTGGTATGCTTAATACCACATGAACATAGAAACAAATTCATTTCTTGCAAAACAAACTGAACACCATTGTCCGTCAGAATCTCCTCAGGATAGCCTTCTCTGAGAAAGATCTTGTTCAAACAATTAATAACACTTCTAGAATTTGGTA
The DNA here is from genome assembly GCA_963921515.1 of Calotriton arnoldi. Taxonomy (NCBI): domain Eukaryota; kingdom Metazoa; phylum Chordata; class Amphibia; order Caudata; family Salamandridae; genus Calotriton; species Calotriton arnoldi. The sequence continues at coordinate 1,581,168 of CAWUFW010002470.1, read as the reverse complement.
TAGAGATAGGCTCAACTTCAACCCACCTGGACAAGTGATCGACAAGAACCAGAAAATATCTTATATTGGTAGGCATAACATGGAAAGGTCCAAGAAAATCCATACCTAATCTCTGCCAAGCTCTCCCAGGCGGAGACACAGGAGACTCAACTACACCTTCCAAAACCAAAACCTTGTCCCTGGCATTACATCGTGCACATTGTTTGACCAACTCGTCAACTTGAGAATCCATCCTTGGCCACCAGAAGTCGGATCTAACTTTCCTTTTTGTAATGGTAGCACCCAGATGACCAGAATGAGCAGCCAAGACAATCTTTTCCCGAAAACACTCTGGAGGTACAAGCTTATCACCTCTAACTACTTTGCCACCCTCAACTGATAATTCATCACAGACCTTCCAAAACATTTGTAGTTCAGGTGAGAGGCACTTTTCTTTGGGCCAACCTTTCCTAATCAAAGACACAACCTCGTTGAGCACAACATCCTTGTCCACCTCAGCCACCCAATCGTCCTCAGCAAAAGACAGATTGTTCTGATTAATGCAAGCCACAAAACACTCCTCTACTTCTGTTTCCCAATCTTGTTCTTCCGTGTCAGTAATGGGGAGCCTAGACAAACAATTGGCTCTACAATTTCTTCCACCTGGAATGTACTCTACACTAAAAGTGTATTCTAAAAGCTTAGCCGATAACCTAGCCAAGCGAGCAGTAGTGCGTTTTATTTTCTTCCCAGACAAGATGTCAACTAAAGGACGATGGTCGGTCTTAAGCACAAAAGATCTTCCCCACAAGTATGGTTTAAACGTCTCAACACTCCAGACACAAGCCAGAAGCTCTTTTTCTACAACAGAGTACCTCCGTTCTATTGGGCAAAGCATTCTGGAAGCGAAGCCCACTGTGTGCTCTTTATCTTCTACGTACTGTGAAAGTACAGCCCCCAAACCATACTCACAGGCATCAACTGTGACAACAGTCTGTTTACCCTCCACAAATGCCTGCAAAGTAGGGGCTTTGACAATATGATCCTTGATAGTTTGAAAACCTTTTTCACAATCCTCTGACCATAAAAAAGTTACTCCCTTCTTCAACAAAGCCCTAAAACAATCGGTAGTTTTAGCGAAATCCTTTATTAACTTGGCATAAAACTTACACAACCCAAGAAAAGACATAAGTTGTTCTTTGTTCTGTGGTACAGGAGCCTCCACAATGCTTTTGACTAAGCCTGGTCTGGGTTTTATGCCATGCTCTGAAATAATATGACCTAAGTATTCTATTTCCTTCACTTTGAAAGTACATTTGTTTTTCTGTAATGTTACTCCTCTATTTTCTAAAATGCTGAAGACTTGGTCAATGGCTATATCGTGTTCAGCCTCTGTCTTGGAAAAAATGAGGATATCATCTTGGAACACAACAACATGGGGATTATCTTGAAACATTTCGGTCATGAGTCTCTGAAAAACAGCAGCCGCCGAGGCCAAACCAAAAGGCAGGCGGCAAAACTGGAAATCACCATCGGGAGTAACAAAAGCTGTGAGGTGGCGAGATTGAGGATTTAATTCTACCTGGTGATAGGCAGCCCTGAGGTTCAATTTTATGTACCACGAAGAGGATCCAACCTTTGCAATCAAATCCTCAATGCGTGGGAGAGGAAAACTGTCGACCCAAATGGCTTCATTTAAACTTCTTAAATCAACACACATTCTCAAGTCCCCAGACTTCTTCTTCGCTAGAACGATGGGCGAAAGCCAGAGAGTGGCATCAACCTTCTCAATTATGCCTTGATCACAAAGACTTTTTAAATGTTGGGATAAAACAGCCCTGATGCTGAGCGGAACATTACGCAACTTATGTTTGACAGGTCTAGCATTTTCTTTTACCTTGAAAGAGTGTTGGAAACCAGAGACTTTGCCCAAGCGTTCTTGAAACACCTTCCCAAATTTGTGCTCTCAATCGTTTGTTACGTTGGTGCTAGACAAGTAATTGATAACTTTATTAAGTTGACCTTGCAAAGGCTGTTTATCAATGAAAACAGGTTTGGCTAAGCCTGGTTTAATGGTCAAACCAAACTCAGCTTGATGTAATAACCCAAGAACATTGATACCCTTTCTTGCCACGTACACCTTGCCTTTGATAGATTCTCCTAAAACACTAATGGAAGCCCAGAAATATTCTAGCAATTCAATTTTGCTACCTTCAAAAGCCACCATAAGTACATCGGGTGGTAATAAACTTTTCTTCATCCAATACTTAAGGCACTTCTCTTGTGACACAATAGTAATGCGTGCTCCTGTGTCAACAAGAAGTTGGATTTTTTCTCCTTCTATGAAGACATCAACCTCCGGGTCAACAATGAAAGGTGTTTTATGTTTCTCATTGAGATCTTTCACAACTACAATATATTCTTGATTTGTGACTGACATCATCGTCATCAAGACTATTAGGCTCGTTCAAAACACACCTTATACTTTTCCTTCTAGCCCTCATACAAACTCTGGCAAAATGGCCCATTTTTCCGCACTGTCCACACTGTTGATTAACAGCTGGACAGTTCTTAAAAGATGAGACCTGTAAAGTTGAACCACACCTGTAACAACTCATTTTCTGATTGTACGACCTATTCTGCACAAAAGTTCTACCACCTCTGAACACATTTTGTCTCCTGGTGTCATCACGTTTGACAACAGGAGGTTTGGAAGAGACAGCACCTGAAACTGTGGTGTTAGACAAAGCACTATCTATTGTTTAGTATCCTCCATTGAATTTTCAATGCTTTTAGCAACATCTACTGCTTTGTCTAAAGAAGGATCCTTACATGTAAGTAATCTTTCTTGAATTTTTTACAATGGCATCTGGCTACCAGCGTATCTCTTATGAGTTGTGAGGTACAATTCTCAAATTCACACTTAGAAGCAAGAACTTTCAATGCTGTAATAAAAGTGTCAATGTTCTCAGAAGCTTTCTGCGTTCTGGTAAAAAATTTGTACTTGTGTACAACAATATTTTTCGTTTTTGTAAAGTAATTATCTAATTGAGCTACAGCAATGTCAAATTCATCAGGGTCTTCGCCTTCAGGTGGATCATATGGTGGTAAATGATCAAATACATTCTGACCTTCAACACCTAGGTGATAATACATGAGATTTTTCTTTCTTTCAGGTCTGAACCTTTGACCTTCAATAGCGCCCAAATAAGCCTTAAAAGATCTGAGCCACAATTTCCATTCCAGCGGTGGTTCTCCCGGTTCTTGCAGAAATGGAGCTGGAGATGTAACACTCTGCATGATGATTGAATACCTGTGAAGTAAAACTGTTAATAAGACCAGGAAAACAAGAAAATGAAAAAAATAAGCAAAGCCAAAAAGGACAAGAAAAGCATGTAGAAGAACAGAAAGGAGAAAGAAAATAAGAGAAAGAGGAAAGAAGAAGAAAAAATGAAAAAACAAAATCCTTGTACTGTTTGTAAAAAACAATATATCTCTCACAATGTATAATGACAAAGAGAGTGTAGAAGCATCTTCGATGAGTTGCAACTTTAGCTGTGACCACAGTATTTAGTGAAGGAGAAAATTGAAGATCTGTATAGTAAATAATGTATGTGTGTATCACAGACGTGACACACAAAGGAATGCTGTTTATTGGGTCCAAAAAAAAAACGTGTGTGTGTGTATCACAGACGTGACACACAAGAAGATATCACCCCTTCGATGCTCATGACGAGCTCAGCTCGTCATGCTGCGCGGTCGGGCTGTGCGCATGACAAGCTGAGCTCGTCACGACCACACCCGCGATCGGAATGTCCAGCACCTGGGCGGAATTCCGATCGCGGCGAAGCGGTTAAACAATTTCTCATTTGCTGCAAGCGTTAGTCCGAAGATAATTACTAAAGAATGTGTGCTTATCACAGAAGTAATACGTGGAAATTTCCAAAGCGTAAGCTTTCCGAAGTTGTTGCTATGCAACCCCCACGCTGACTGCATACGAAGAAAATGCACTTAAGATGGCCACCACGGGAGCGTGATGCGTGATAGCGTTGACTCCTGAAAGCGTAGAGGGTCAGCGTCAGCATAAACAAAGCAAATGGATTCCATGGAGCGCGTAGCAGGGACAGCCGATGAAGATTCCAGAGAACGCGCTGCAACCCCGAGACGGTGCGCGAGCCGTACTTCAAGCCAGTAAGTCATAATGATACGTGATAACAAGTTTTTTTTTTTTTAAATTTAAACTGCACCAAAAGTCAAATAGAAGTCCCCCAATGCGTTTGCTGCCTTCGTTACCTTCAAAAATGTGCACAAGAGTCAACTTCAAAACAGCAATAAACGGGTAAAGAAAAGCTCCGTTTCGAGCAAGACACACACAAAAAAAAATGGTACTCCCTTGAAAATGTGCGTGGCTTGGCAATAAAGAAGAAGGGTACTTACGGTTTGCCTTGATAGTGCAGGTCAAGGGATTCAAACCAGTACCTGACGCGGTGCATATTCAGTCCAACTTCGTAGCGCAAGTTGGTCGATCAGAGTGGCATTGTATCCTGTCTTCTGTCGCCAATGAAATGAAGACGAGGGATCAGCGTAGTGAAGATCAGAGAAAGTATTTATTTGGGGTAGTACAGAGAGCCGTCCCAGCTGGCACAGCCAAGGCACAAACAGTAACTGCCACCGAGAGAACCCTCGTGGCAAGACACTTATCAACATTTCCAGGTGACATCATTATGCTAGCTCTGCCAGCATCACCACATCTTCCTTCACCAAAACTATCCTGATCACAACGCAGACACTCTTTCACTATGGTGCAAGGGTGCCTGAGTTGGCGCTAACCAGCTCTAAGCTCGGATGTCTGTCTCATGGACACAAGACGTGTAAGTCCAGTCAGATGACATAGTTCTATAAGTGAGTGATCAACTATGACATTCTGTGGGAAATGTCTGTCTCTAGTGTCTTAGGTCAGGACTACTCAATTTATTAAAGAATGGTTGAAGTACCTAAATTCCAAGTCTCCTCCCATCACTACTTTAGATTTCTGAAAGGTGTGTAAAGTTCTGTAGATACTGGAGAGGAAATCTCTTTGGTCCCCAACTGTAGCATGGACCAAACCTATTACTAACATTGAATCCTGCATTTAAAATTTCACAAACAAACAGTTCCCCATGGGATCTTTCCATGATTTTAGTATCTTCCCAGATAGTGAATTGCAACTTCTCTTTTTCTATATGCTGCATGTTTGGATTGATTTGTTGTCACTAGCTCGAATTTGCTCATGTGTTTCTTGCAACAGGGTTACATAAGGCCATTTGAAGTCAAGGAAGTTTAGCCTTTTTTTTCCTCTTTATATAATGAGTTAGTCCATTTATATCTAATGAGAGTATTGAGAGGGACTTGACAAAGGTGAGTTAAGTTAAAGAGCAACTGGGTGTCAAGTCTCTGGATATATATTCGACTTTGTGTCTTTGACTATTTTTCTCAAAGAGTGATAGGTATTTTACAGATTTAGACTGGGCAAGTGGCTCGGTGGAGATGCAGCCTATTACGTTAGGTCATTGTTTTCTTTCTTGTCAGGGAAGGAGCATTTGAGCTCCTGTCTCTGAAACTATAACACAGGAAGGAGTGGCATAAATAGGTTGGGAGAGGTTCAGGTAGTACAAGAAAAGAATAACAATTGCAATAAGGAAGAGTATATCTAATGAAATGCATCTGCTTTGGAGAAGGGAGATTAATGCACACTGATAAAGTGTGCCAAACTGAGCAGACCGGTAAAACTTTGAACGAGTTGAGCGGCAGCTAGCATACTGATTCCATCCGTCACATACCAAAACATGTATCGTTCCCAAGTGTGTGTGCCAGCAGGATGATATTCATAGCAAATCAAGACACATTCAGGCCTTTTTACGTATATTATGCCTGTATAAATAATACCCTGGTGCATTCTGGGGCATTAAAATAGTTAATAGTCAATTTTGGATGTCTAGTGCCTGCAGAGTCTCTGAAAATTGAGGTAAAGCCAATAAAGAAAATTACCCATCTTCCCCAATACCTGCTACTCCCCTAAGTGTTACTCAAACCTGTTACTAACTCCTTACTCAAATAATGATTCCCAGTACTTCCTTGAGTGTATGCAACACTCCTATTTTACAGATCTAAAGGCTTGGCAGAGACCCATACAGAGCTTTGTAAGACCTGCAAGCTATTGATGCTGATGCCTAGCTTTCCTGTTCTTCTTAACCCCACAACCATGCAGTCTGGTAACCCAGTCACTGCCAAAGGATTTACATTGAAATGAAATTTGTACTTGTAAAGCGCACTTATACCCTCAAAGGGGTGTCCTGGCGCTGTACGCATACCGCTGTGGAACCCTTCCTGGCTTTTCCCTGTGAAATGTCCACTCCTGGGCACCCCCAGGGTGAAGCCAGGCATCCCAGCGCTGTTGGGGCCGTTGTGGAGATTAAGCAAGCTATTGCCCAGAGTTGCAGAGTGGGACCCATGATTAGAATAGGCACCGAGGCGAGAATTATCAGGTCCGAGGAAATTGAGCCCAAGACCCGCCGAGGCGGGAATTGAACCCTGGTCCCGGGCCAGATCTCTGCATCAGGGTCTGCCGCTCTAACCATTGAGCCACACTTCTCCACATTAGCACATCTTTGTTCAGCCTTCCTCTCTAGCCTTATACACTCTGACAGTCAGTAGCTTTTTACGTTCTCATTCTTAGGAGCTTGCTATCCATGGTCTCGACTCCTTTCAAGGCTTTATTGAGTTGCCATATACTTCTCTCAATCACTCAAGAAACATCTGTACGCTCTTGTCTTCCCAGTAGGATCTACTTTGGTTCAATATGTAGATGGTTTGTTAGTGGTGTCTGACTCCATGGAGCAATGCAAGACTAACTAGTTGTATTTTCTTACTGAGTTATTTAAGCAAGGGCTTGCAGCTTCTAGAGAAAAAATTAAATTCTGTCTAGTTCATGACATATCAGCTGGAAAAGGTACCTGTCTCCAGACTGCTTTGAAGCTATCCGTAGGTTACCAAGATCATTCACAATCTTTCAAGGAATGATGGGCTATTGCAGGTAGAGCATATTGGGGTATGTGACTATGGTTAAGCCTCTGCAATATAACGTTAAAAAAATACCCCCATGCTTTGCATTGGACAGACAGTTTGGGGCAGAGTACACTTTTGTGACTTTGAAACAAACACTATCATCTGCCCCTGTATTATGACTGCCTGATTATAATAACCATTAACTTTGTACTGGCCTCAAAAGTATTGGTTTGCCTCAGGGGAGTTCGTGCAAGACCACAAAGTTTTAAAGAAACCTGTTGCATACTACTCCTTCACTCTTGATGCAGCTGAACTTCCACCTTTTCTATGGGCAGTGGCAGCTCCCACCCGTCTGTTATAAGCCTCTGAAAAAATTGTCCATGGCTCGAGCCTCAAATCGCGGTACCACATGCCATTGCTGCCCTTATGTTCACCACTAAAACATGCTCATCATTAGAACCACACATTTGTACATGGCAAGACTACTGAGGTATGAGATTCTTTTGCTGTCTGCTTTTCACATCATCCTAATCCAATGCCCTGTTTTAAACTCCACTTCCTTGCTGCCCACTGCTGAAGTTAATGACCTGTCTCATCCTAACTGCCCATCTGACTAAGGCCCATATTCATCTCCTTGGTGCACAAATACCCAATTGTGTTCTTGTGTATTATGTTGACGGATCATGTCTCAGAGATAACTGTGGCTCAGTGGCCAGTTATAGTATATGTACACTCTACGTAGTTTGTGAAAGCCAATGCGTACCTCTGCTTAAGTTGTTAAATTGATTGCTCTTCCCCATGCTTGTATTCTTGCTGCCTGAAAGACTGTTACCATATTTATTAACTCAAAATAAAAATGCCTTTGAAGTAGCACATGACTTTGGGCTCTTCTGGATGCAATTGGGTTTCCTCACTTCCGAGGGACTCAAGATTAAAAATGGGACCTATTTTAAAGGATTACTTGATGCTCTTCTGTTACCACATATGCATATATATAGCACTTTTCCCCACTTTGTGTGTGCGCTGTATAGTGCATCACACATGCAAAATTGGAAGCATTTTGAAAAAAGAAAACTTTTCTGAAACTTAAAGCCTGCCTCGAGGAGGCATTAATTTTTGGAGCAAAGTCTGGCTAACTTTTTCAACAAATAGGACTTTGCCTCAAAATCCATGGCTGATTGCTTTGGAACATCCATGTACCACCCATGGCACACACCCTTGATGCAAAGTAGTGGAAAGTAGCCCAAAGCTCTACTTTGCATTACTTTAGGGCTATTGCCCAACACAAATCAGGATTTGCGCTGTCAAGTAAATTCAAAACCAACACTTTATGCTAGTTTGCAGTGTTAGTAAATCTGGCTAGAAGTGTTTAAGAGAAACGCTTTTGCCTATCAAAGGGCCTAAAAGGATTGCGTTGTTCCAAAGTTCTGAAGTTACTCTGTATATTTCTCAGACTGTTGAGTCTCTTATGCCAACCTTAAATTTGTCATCTGTGCCTTTGAGGTGGAGAAGCAGGCATGCCTGAAAACAAAACTGTAAAGGGAGCCCAATGGACAGCAGTGGGAGAGTGGTTGCCCTGAAATTGCTGGTCCCCAGCCTGACTTGGTTGTTCCAAGGTATCGCTCATGTCAGCAGAGATAGCATGATTCAGGCCACAAGTATCCATTGGTTTTCTCTACTCCTCCCTCTGTTGCCCAACAGTATTACCACCTATGTGCCAGCTGTCAAGTCCAATATATTGGGAAGGAAACCAAAACCACTCTCGCTGCCCACCTACTTCCATGAGTCCCCTTTGTCCAAATCCACATGTGCTTTATGCAAATGTCTAAATGCAAGTCATTCACGTATGTACCTGTTCTAGTTTGTATGTTTTCAGGCTGATACAATCCTACCCCTTCAACCTCCCTGACGCAATTACAGATGTAAAACGACAAATTATGGATTTCATTCCCTGGTTTTTGGTCTCCCGTTGACAGGAAGTTACTAGGGCACTCATTTCATATCTACTATAGTACAGGTGCCGTGCAAGGCTTTAGGGATCAAGAAACACTGTCCCTGTGCTTACCACTCTGAGTCCTCAAAAACAAATAGCTGAGATTTGAGCCATGATCGGTCTAAATTGGTCTGGTACTCTTTCCTTGGCACCTTTGTCAATGAGAGCCATCCTTAGCCAAAAGACCAAGCTAATTTCATAAGAACTAATAATGGGACGGCCCATGCTGCCTCTGTTAAATCCCCCAATGTCCCCAACGTCCCTTGATATACACCTAAATAACAAAATAACCCTTCAATGTGCAAACAATATGTTCTCTGTCTCCACAGCTTCCAAGGCCCAAGCTGCCTTATCCATCTGTCTGTCTGAATTCAGACACAACCTGCAGCCAGAGGAATGGGCCAACCTTCGAGTCCCCCAATGGAAAGCCAGTCTCCAACCCCATGAGCATGGTACTTTCCAAGTCTAGCTCACCACAAACAATACTGTAAATAGTTTTTGACTACCAGTGGGGGTGCTTGTCAGCCACTACAAGAGAACCACTGAACCCAAAAGCTCCAATCCTGCTGTTGCCTCTGCACATGTGAGCCGAGTTTCTACTACGCATAGCTTTACTCCTCCAATGAACAACTGCACTTTTTTGGCACCGGAAGTAGTTCCACTGCTAGCTCTCCTTAACTGGGAGGATTCCTTGATGGGTCTGGCTGGCCTTCTTTGCTCTCTGTGCGGCTCTGTTTTTAGAGACCAAGTGGAGGGAACCTAAATGTCATCAGCACCCTGCCTACCACCCACCCTCGAGATTGATGGCCCTTGTATAGAGAGAAAAACATTTTGCACTCCCTAGAGCAATATCGACAGAGCCTAAAATATTTCCTGTTGTTGTATGTGTGCCCACTTGTCTACTGATGCTCCAGTGAGCATGCTAAATGTCCCCACTCCCTTTCATGAAGAAGAAGACTGTTTGAATTATACCTGCATAGGCACTACTTCATTGAAAGTGAAAATGCTTCTATCCCTACCCGCTTAAATGTTGTTGGCTTTTGTAAACTGAAAGGCTTGATTTTTGAGTTTTTACCAGAGGAGGATCAGAATGATGGTCCTTCATACCAAATGTTCCATTGTGTATGCATAACCATATTACATCCTTAATAATGATGGCTTTAGCTTTGATCGATGGAAAATATGGTCTTGGTACAAGGGCACATTTGGGGATTACAATGAAGATAATAGAGGTAATTCTGATAGTTTCAGTGTAGTTATCCTGCTCTATATACTTATCAGGGTTTGCATGTGTTCCATAAACTGCTTTATTAAAAATAAAGGGGCTTATTTACAAGCCCCTTGCGCCACCCGTACGTCACTTTTCCCATGTTAAAAATGATGCAAAAGTGGCGCAAGGGGCTTGTAAATAAGCCCCAAAGAGTCTTCTTCGTTCTCCAGCACATTATCAAAAATTGACGATACAGCAGACAAAAGACCTGATTATAGGTCAATTAAATGTTTTAATGATGATCTGTCTAATGAAGTAAACAGACTTAATACAACTGATTTGCTTTGAACGTAGCATTATAAGTAGTGCAGAAGAGAGGAATTATGGCCCATATGTACGATTTTGTTTTTGCGATTTCCAATTTACGAATCCATAAAAATCGCTATTTGGGAATCGCAAAATGATATGCAAGTAATCCGTGATTCCACAAATAGCAATTCTCATGGATTCACGTTCGCAATTAGGAAATCGCAAAATAGGAAGCAGAACTTTCTGGATGCAGAATGCTGAAGTCAGAACAGGAAGTTTATGAATATAGGATATTGCCACAACCCATAGGCCTAGACTGGATGTAAGGAATGCTCCTCCATCACCACTGCCACTGAATAAAACCATCCCAGGAGTAGACGATAGCCACAGAAGATGGGCAGCAAGGACTCAGGGTCCAGAAAGCAGAAAGTAAAGTTTACTGAGAAGGAGCTGGAGCTCCTGACAGAGTAATGTGTGGCCCATGTGGACCAACTGTGTGGAAAGGCCTCCTTCTCTGTGCCAGAGAGCCAAAAGACCCAAATATGGACCAGCATCCTGGAGAAGGTGAACTCCCCATGAGTTCTGAGATCCTCAAAAGGTGGTACGACCTGAGGTCTCATACAAAGGAGAAGGTGGCCAGCAGGATGGCAGAGGTATGTTGAACCAGTGAAGAATCCTAAAAACACCCCCTCTGCCTCACATGGATACATTTATAGAGGGGACCCTGGAACTGGAGAGTGTGGTGGCAGTAGCTGACAGTGATACCTCCAATCCAGCAGGCAACATTCAGGGTAAGTCATCTTACCTTTACTTACCTAACAAAACATAATGGTAGTAAATCCAACATGAATAACTCCATTGAAATGCTTGCCCCACCCTGGAAATGCATCATGGGAGTTGTAGTACACATCATTCGCTTGCTGAACTGTGTGCTGATGACTACACCAAGCCTTTCTCTACAACATTAGCAAGTCGCAAACACATCAAACAGAGTTACAATAACATTGTGGGCAAACTTTAACAATTTATTTACACTAACTATTTACATCCATTTACACAGATCACGGCCCGGACATGCCAGGAAACATTACAGCCAAAAGGTCTACTGACACTGATGTGGTCATTAAGGACACAACACCACCAACCCCTGCACCCATCACCCCACCTCCAACTGGCAGGAGAGCAACCATCTTACTGCTGTCAGAGTTTGTGGACAGTGATGAGGCCAATCAGAGAGCAGGGACCCCACAATATCGGATGCCAGGACACACAGACAGTGCAGAGGGCAAAGATTAGCAGTCTGTACTGAGAACGTGCCAGATGGCATGTCCCAGAGTTCTCCTGTTTATGGTGGGTTGGAGAGGTCCGTCATCTCTGCACCGCGCCTGCAGACAAAACAGATACAGACTGTCAGTAGGCAGCTGCAATGTATGTCTAAGTCGCTGCAGAACTTGGAGAAAGGGAGGACCAGTGGCTAGCGGCAACAGAGAGGGATCATCGTGTGCAGAAAAAGAAGCAAAGGCAGTTCCGGCAAGGTTTGACTCCTTCACCTGGTCCATCAACTGCCTGGCAGTAACTACAACAATGCTAGCGAGGCAGACTGACATGGGGCACTGCTGTCAGGACATTGCATGTGGGCTCGTGCAAGTGACCATATTCTTAGAGAACATCTAGGCCCACAACCTCTGTGTTCCCAACATCCTGCCCCCACCTAAGAGCAAAGAGGGCTCTAGCCTCAATGCCACATCTGTTCAGGAGGCACGCAGTGCCAGGTGTTCACATAGACAGACTTCTGGGACTGACATATCACCTGTTCCACAGCCTACTGTTGCTGACAAAGCACCCAAACCCAGAGGCCGAATGAAGTGAAGCACTGTACACTCAGAGGAATGAGTCGCCTTTGTTTTGTTTGGCATTAGTCACTTTGTTGTTAATTTTCTACCAATGTTACATCCACAAGGATACAGTTTATCATTGAGTGTAACAATGTTGTTGCTGCCTGAATAAAAGGTGGTGTTTCAGTTATGCACCAGGTATTACCATCATGTGTGATGTCTCATTATTTGATTTTCTTATTTATCTTACCTCAGAAATAGTTATTGGTGATCTCTGTGCGCCGTGCACATCCCTCTGCTGCATGTGTGTCCTCCTGCTACACCAGTAGTGGTGGTAACTTCTCATCAGAGTCGGAATCTGGCTCTATGGGGATGTCGTGCAGACTGTTCCTCATTGCAATATTTTGCAGTATGGCACAAGTGGCGATTATCTTACAGCATGTATCCGGCTGTACACGAGTGCCCCGCCAGTCTTGTGGAAGCAGCGAAAGCAGGACTTCAGGATCCCAAAGGTCGGCCCTGTTGTATTGCATCTCACTTCTTGTCCTCGAAGTCGGATATGGTGTGTGTAGCCATGGACCTAAGACATATGCACTGTAACCTTAAGAGCATGAGAAGTAAAACCATTAGGTCACATTGCACACACCGTTCTGGACCATGCATTCATGGAGTCTGCGATTTCCTTACCAAGTAGGAAACCATCGCCAAATTCCCACTGTGACAGTCAGTTTTGTATGCAACTGTGGCAGAACATGAATGAGTTGTGGGTGCTGCCTCGGAATCTGGCCACAAAGTCTGTTATGATACAGGAGGCATCACACAGTGTAGGAAAGAAGTATCTGCTTCTTATGGTTACCCCCACTTTTTGCTGATGTCTCACTGTTTTTGGACTAGTCTAACTGGGATCCTGCTATCCAGGACCCCAGTCTATCAGCTTTCTCCCTTAAATTGCTATGTATGTACCTTAGGTACACTCCAGATTGGATACTGGGGTACCCTTATCAGTCCCTAGTATATGGTACACCATGTACCCAGGGCATAGGTACCCCAGAGGCCTCCCATGGGCTGAAACATGTATTATGCCACCCATGAGAGGCCATTCAAAATGACACAACAGGTCTGCTACAGCAGCCTGTGTAAGCTGGTGCTTGCACCACTTACTTAGATATAGGTTCACTATATCTATCTAAATCACTACACTTAAAAACCTATCAGTCACCCCTATGGCAGGCCTTATCAATCCTGAAGGCAGGGTGCTGGATTTTACGTGAGAGGGTGCCCCTTCATGAGCAGAGCCCCTCTGCAGCCTTCGGAGACCATTCTACGAATAGGTTAAGTTAATTATAACCTCCCGGTAAATGCTAACTTTAAAACGGCTGCTTAGAAACATGTTGTGTTTGGTGTCAAACACCTTGGAATCATACCTCCACACTGTGGGAGGTATGATTCCACCCTTCTGAAACCACTACTCTGGGTCACCGGTCTACCTGGTACCAGCTTTCTCAACCCGGGCAGCACAAAATGGACGCTGCCAGCCACAGACACGATTCTGCTCTCCTGCTGCTGAGCCAAGCTCGAGCAGAGGAAGGCATGACAATAGGCATCCCGTCACAGGGAGGTGTGACCACCTCCCAGACAGGGTTTAGTGTATTGGGGCTGGGTGGGTGCACTCAGAGTGCCAGAAAGTCTGCACTGGGGGCACATTTGGTGTCCCTGTGCATGGTCCAGCTCAAACCAGTTCTGGGAGCCATTGGCTCCTGCTCTGGTGCAAAATTGGACAAAGGAGAGGGGTGTAGCCACCCCTCTGTCCTGCCCCTTCCCTAGGAGGGTCCCCTGAATCTGTCCAACCCTTTCCCGTTGGTATAAAGTGGGTTACCTGACTACAGGACTTTAGATTTTACCTGGACAAGATTCTACTAAGAAGAAACCAAGTACTTCGACTGTCTGCACGATGCTGGACGACTGAAGAATCTCCCATGGAGTAAAGGAGTTACTCCCCTGCACTAGCAGGCACCTAAGCGCATCTGACTGGCTTGCTTCTCCCAAGCTCCTGAGGACTCCAAAGATTTCAGCAACACAGGACATGGGTTTCCAAAGGTTCCTGAGGTCGATCTGCCTTCTCAGCAATTCTAAGACCAGTATCCCTCGTGGGGACCGCGTGACCCGAACTCCTGTGCACTGCATACATTTGCAAGTGAATATGCTTGTTGGTGACCCCTGAGCTTGTGCATTGGACTCTGAGTAGTCCTGACCCCGAGCAGTATTTGCACTGAAGAAATCCAGCCTCCTCACACTGAGTGCTCCGTGGGCTGGTGCTTTGCAGACTTGCTTGAGGTCTCCTCATGATCCCTGGTCCATTGGCCTGTGGGTCCTGGTGAGGGTCACCTTGTTTGTTCTTGGGCTTCCGTGATTGCTCCAGACGTGCCCTGACTCCCCATTCCTTGGAGAGTCCCCTGGACCTTGCTGGTCCACACCATAACCTGTTTGTTCTTCCTTCGTGGGTTGCATTTGCCAAGGCTTGTTGATGCTCCAGCCAGACACCAACCCCTCAGCACTCGACATCCTTTGTGGGACAGCTCACCTCCAGATCCTGGTCATCCTCGACATCTCCTGGTCCCCGTGGCTGCAGAGTCAAGCATCCCTTCTTTGTACCTGAAGCACCCGACATCGGTGGGCATTCGACTACAGAGCCCCTGGTCACCTGAAGTGACCCAGACTCTGTCCCCTATGCTTTCAGGTTCCTTTCACCTAGAATCCAGGCTTGGATTCCACCGGACACTCTTCGCCTTCCCGGCAGCAGCACTTCTTCGCAACTCTCCATTGAAAACGAAGAAGGTTTCCGACACCACTTGACCCCTATGCACCCGGCTCCTCTGGGATCGGTAACATGGGTACCTCGGTACTCACTGGTGGGTTGGCTCTAGAACCTCCTATGTTCAAAAGGGTTTGCTTGAAGTCGTCATAGAAGTGTCCTTAAACTATAACTTTGCAACCACGACTTTCCCATAGAGTTGTACGGAGCACGCAGTCGTGTTTCCTCACTGCACCTGTCCTCCGTGGGCTCACTGTGTCACTGCCTTGGGTGGTTCCTTGGGGTCCCAGCGATTCTACATGCTCTAGGCACTGTGTCTAGTCAAGTCGTGATTGCTATACCATTTTTTTAGTATATGGTTCGGTCTCCCCCTGGAGCCCGCTTTGTATTGTGCTACTTACGAATGTTCTATTGATTCAGTATTGTGTGCTTTGTGTTCTAATCTTGTGTAGAGACTAGTAGAGTGTGTTATATTAATAAATACATATTTTCATATTACTACTGTGTGGTTTTCCTTTCATTTAGTCATTCAGGAGGTGATATTCTGGTAAAACAAGCTGCTTTACATTCCTTCAAGATTAAGCCTGAAGGCTGCTCTCCACAGCTACCACTAGGATAGCTTTCTAAAGGTTATCTTTGAACTCATACATCATAAGGGTCGTGTGGACTGGTACAGGGTGCCCACTTTAATTAGTGCAAAAAGAACAATTGATGGACAGAATGCAGAACAATGTCATGCATACACCCCAGTACAGAGATCTGGGCCTAAATCCATCATTTTTTTGCTCACCATGCCATTCCAGTTTGGACCCGGCCATATGCAAATCACTCTTGACCCTGCGCCCAATGGGAACAGTCCAGCCCGAACTGCCAGGCCAGATCCTCCCTGGACGGGAAACAAGCATCCTAGGACCGGATTCGGGCTTTCAGCCCTCATCAGCCAGGATAGCTTGACTCCAGTGGCATGGAGAGCACGGGACCCACGTCTGGGCATACCCGTCACACTCGGGGTGACAAATGCAAAAAGAACAATTGATGGACAGAATGCAGAACAATGTCATACATTCACCCCAGTACAGAGATCTGGGCCTAAATCCATCATTTTTTTGCTCACCATGCCATTCCAGTTTGGACCCAGCCATATGCAAATCAGTCTTGACCCTGCGCCCAATGGGAACAGTCCAGCCTGAACTGCCAGGCCAGATCCTCCCTGGACTGGAAACAAGCATCCTAGGATCGGTTTCGGGCTTTCAGCCCTCATCAGCCAGGATAGCTTGACTCCAGTGGCATGGAGAGCACGGGACCCACGTCTGGGCATACCCATCCCACTCGGGGTGACAAATGCAAAAAGAACAATTGATGGACAGAAAGCAGAACAATGTCATACATTCACCCCAGTACAGAGATCTGGGCCTAAATCCATCATTGTTTTGCTCACCATGCCATTCCAGTTTGGACCCAGCCATATGCAAATCAGTCTTGACCCTGCGCCCAATGGGAACAGTCCAGCCCGAACTGCCAGGCCAGATCCTCCCTGGACTGGAAACAAGCATCCTAGGACCGGTTTCAGGCTTTCAGCCCTCATCAGCCAGGATAGCTTGACTCCAGTGGCATGGAGAGCACGGGACCCACGTCTGGGCATACCCGTCCCACTCTGGGTGACAAATGCAAAAAGAACAATTGATGGACAGAATGCAGAACAATGTTATACATTCGCCCCAATACAGAGATCTGGGCCTAAATCCATCATTTCTTTGCTCACCATGCCATTCCAGTTTGGACCCAGCCATATGCAAATCAGTCTTGACCCTGCGCCCAATGGGAACAGTCCAGCCCGAACTGCCAGGCCAGATCCTCCCTGGACTGGAAACAAGCATCCTATGACCGGTTTCGGGCTTTCAGCCCTCATCAGCCAGGATAGCTTGACTCCAGTGGCATGGAGAGCACGGGACCCACGTCTGGGCATACCCGTCCCACTTGGGGTGACAAATGCAAAAAGAACAATTGATGGACAGAATGCAGAACAATGTCATACATTCACCCCAGTACAGAGATCTGGGCCTAAATCCATCATTTTATTGCTCACCATGCCATTCCAGTTGGACCCAGCCATATGCAAATCAGTCTTGACCCTGCGCCCAATGGGAACAGTCCAGCCCGAACTGCCAGGCCAGATCCTCCCTGGACTGGAAACAAGCATCCTAGGACCGGTTTCGGGCTTTCAGCCCTCATCAGCCAGGATAGCTTGACTGCAGTGGCATGGAGCGCACGGGTCAAGACTGATTTGCATATGGCCAGGTCTAAACTGGGGTGGCATGGTGAGCAAAAGAATGATGGATTTAACCCAGATCTCTTGACTGGGGGTGAATGTTTTGATTTGTTCTGCATTCCGTCCATCAATTGTGTGTCTTTTGCATTCTCGCCTTAACTGCGCCAGGTATGCCCAGACGTGGGTCCTGGGCTCACTGTGCCACTGGAATCAAGCTATCCTTGCTGAAGAGGGGTGAAACCCCGAAACCGGTCCTAGGATGCTTGTTTCCGGTCCAGGGAGGACCTGGCTTGGCAGTTCGGGCTGGACTGTTCCCATGAGGCACAGGGTCAAGACTGATTTGCATATGGCCAGGTCTAAACTGGGGTGGCATGGTGAGCAAAAGAATGATGGATTTAACCCAGATCTCTTGACTGGGGGTTAATGTTTTGATTTGTTCTGCATTCCGTCCATCAATTGTGTGTCTTTCACTTTTATTAGTGGACAGCATATACCAGGCCACCTTCTCACATTGGTGTGCAGCGGTTGGGATTCAAGCTTGCTATTGTTTTACCAAATAAATCTCATTGAGTGATTAACTGAAAACCACTAAGTATTAGGCACATAAAATACATCAAGATTTGAATAAGTAAGTTCTACTGAACTTGGAGTTGGGTAAGTCAAGGGTCTAGCACACCCTTTCTCCAACTCAAGAGAGTTAAGTCTCCACTAGGTTAGGTAGGTGCCTACACCACATAACACTAGTATGTCTTCTAGAGGAGAAGCCAGTGGCTCTCTGCCAACTAGGTACAATGGCCTCTCATTCCAGGAATTGAAAGCCATATGTGTGTCTAGGAAGTTGAGGACAGGGAGAAGTGCAAACACCCAACGTCTCATTGAGATTTTGCTCTTGGATGACCTTAGGAAGACCCCAGGGTCTGATGAGGTAGATAGAGTGGGTGGGGCAGGGAATGAGGAAAGGCCAGGAAGTGAAACCTTCTTTGACCTGGACTCAAACCCTGGCCAGGAGGATCAAAATGATTCTAACCTGGACAACATAGATCTTCCTTTAGGTGGGGGAGAAGGCCCCAGTGGCCCTCTCTTTACTCCACCTGGAAGAGTACAGAGTTTACCTAGGAGATCCAGATCTCCCTCTGTAGAATCTCGACACTCAGGAACTTTTGTAGGGACTTCCATATCAAATAGGAGGGAATCCTCTTATGATAGATAGTGCCAACGTCTGGAGCTTGAGAAAATCAAGCTTAGGCTCAAGAAGGAGCAGTTGGCCCTACACAGGGAATCCCTAGAGCTCCAGAGAGCTACAAAGAGATTGGGACTAGAGTCCCATGGTGGCAGCAACAGTGTCCCTAGGGTTAAGGAGTATACTCATGATCATAGGAACCTGAACAAGATAGTCCCTCCCTACCAGAGTGGGGATGACATCCACAAATGGATAACTGCACTAGAGAGGGCCTGTAAGGTACAGAGGGTCCCTCAGGAGCAGTGGGCAGCTATCTTGTGGCTCTCCTTTGCTGACAAAGGTAGAGATAAGCTCCTCACTGTTAGGGAAGAGGATGCTGACAATTATTCAGTCCTGAAGAGTGCTCTCATTGATGGGTTTGGCTTAACCACTGAACAGTACAGGATTAAGTTCAGACACACCCAGAAGACACAGACTCAGGACTGGGTAGACTTTGTAGATTGCGCTACTAAGGCTCTGGAAGGCTGGTTACTTGGCAGTAAAGTGAATGATTTTAAAGGATTGTACAATTTAATATGAGGGAGCAGATCCTTAATAATTGCCAAAACCAGTTGTTGCATCAGTACTTGGTTGATTCTGATCTGACCTCTCCCCAAGAAGTGGGAAAGAAGGCAGACAAATGGGTCAGAACCAGGGTGAAGCAGAAAACTCAGAATCAAGGTGGTGACCAGAAGAAGCAAGATGCTAAAACTTCAGATAAGGGTGGGGAGAAGGGTAAAGACCAGAAGTCTTCACAAGGGCCCCAAAAGCCTGCATCTGGGGGGGGGGGGGGAGTCACAATCTAACAAGGGTAAAAATAAAAAGAAACTTTGGTGCTTCCTGTGTAAGGAGAAAACCCATTGGACAAGAGATGCCAATTGTTCAAGGGCCAAGGATCCTCCTGCCAACACCACCACTGCCCCTAAGGCAACTGTTCCCCCTAGTTCAGCTCCAAGTGGTGGTACTGGGTACAAGGGTATAGTAGGGTTAACACTGGGATCTGAGATGGGTTCTGACCTAGTCAAAATTCCAACTCAGGCTGTTTTGGTCTGTGATGGAGGCATGGATATTGCCTCCTTATTTGTCAGTCCCAGTAACCTGGGCAAGCACAGACAACAGCCTTTGATAAATGGAAAGGAGGCCATGGCATATAGGGACACAGGAGCAAGTGTCACAATGGCGACAAAAGATCTTGTGGGCCCTGACCAGAGCATACTTGGTGAGATATACCAAGTGACCAATGCTAGCAATGTCAGGACAGACCATTCCTTGGCAGTGGTGAATTTCACTTGGGGAGGGGTAACTGGCCCTAAGAAGGTTGTGGTTAGTTCAGACCTCCCTGTGGAATGCTTGTTGGGCAATGATTTGGAGACTTCAGCCTGGGCTGAAGTGGAACTCAGGACACATGTAGAAATGTTGGGCATCCCTGCAGATGTGTTTGCCATGACTAGGTCACAGGCAAAAAGGTCTTCCACTGAACAGGCCCTGGATCCTGAAATGATGGACTAGAAGGAGCAGTAGGGGTAAGGCAGTGTCTTCCCCCCTGCCTCAGAGTGAGGATCAGTCTCCTGAGGGAGATGATCTCTGTCCCTGTGAAGGAACTGTCTCAGAGGAACTTGAACCTGACCAGGTTGAGTTCTTGGGGAAAGGGGGCCCTTCCAGGGCAGATCTGAGCCAGGAGCAGCTGAGCTGCCCTTCTCTTGAACCCCTCAGACAGCAAGCTGCTGCTGAGGCTGCTGGGAGTACCAGTGGGTCCCACAGGATCTACTGGGATGATGGACTTCTATATTCAGAGGGTAGAGACCCCAAGCCTGGTGCTACCAGGAGGTTGGTTATACCTCTGAAGTTTAGAGGCTTCCTATTAACACTGGCACATGACATCCCATTAGCAGGACACTTAGGCCAAAGCAAGACCTGGGACAAGCTTGTCCCTCACTTTCACTGGCCTCACATGTCAGAAGACACAAAGGAGTTTTGTCGCTCCTGTATCACTTGCCAAGCTAGTGGTAAGGCAGGTGGTACTACAAAGGCCCCCCTGATACCACTACCTGTGGTGGGGGTTCCCTTTGAGAGGGTTGGGATTGACATTGTTGGTCCCATGGATCCTCCAACTGCATCTGAGCACAGATTCATACTAGTGGTGGTGGACCATGCCACTAGGTATCCAGAGGCAATACCCCTTAGGACCACCACAGCTCCTGCTGTGGCCAGGGCCCTCCTGGGAATCTTTTCCAGAGTGGGTTTCCCTAAGGAGGTGGTATCAGACCAAGGTGCAAACTTTATGCCTGGTTATCTTACTGCTATGTGGAAGGAGTGTGGAGTGAATTACAAATTCACCACACCCTATCACCCACAATGCAATGGGTTAATTGAGAGATTCAACAAAACCCTCAAGGGCATGATAAAAGGTCTCCCTGACAAGCTCAGGCGTAGATGGGATATCCTTTTTCCCTGCCTTCTCTTTGCCTACAGGGAGGTTCCTCAGAAGGGGGTTGGCTACAGCCCTTTTGAACTTTGGTTTGGACATCCAGTTAGGGGTCCCTTATGTTGGTTAAGGAGGGATGGGAGTTACCTCTCAAACCACCTACACAGGACATAGTGGACTATGTACTTGGTCTCCACTCCAGGATGGCTGAGTATATGAAGAAGGCATCCAAAAACCTTGAGGCTAGTCAGGAATTACAGAAAGCCTGGCATGACCAAAAGGCTGTTTTGACTGTGTATCAGCCAGGACAGAAGGTATGGGTGTTGGAGCCTGTGGCCCCATCAGCTCTCCAAGACAAGTGGAGTGGGCCCCATACCATTCTTGAGCAGAAGGGAGAGGTTACCTACCTGGTGGACCTTGAAACTCCCAGGAGCCCCGACAGGGTGCTCCATGTGAACAGGCTCAAGCCATATGTGGGCAGGGCAGACATGGGCTTGCTCATGGCTACTGATGAGGGACAGGAGGAAGAGAGTGATCCACTCCCTGACCTCCTCTCACAAAACCCTGATGATGGTTCAGTTGATGGTGTAGCCTTGGCAGGCAGCCTCACTGAACAGCAACAGACTGATTGTAGGAAGGTCCTCAATCAGTACAGACACATGTTTTCACAGACTCCATGTCAGACTACCTGGTGTACACATGAGGCGGACACAGGTGACAGTCTGCCTGTTAAAAATAAGATTTACAGGCAACCTGCCCATGTCAGGGACTGTATCAGGACTGAAGTCCAGAAAATGTTGGAACTGGGAGTGATTGAGCCCTCAGATAGCCCCTGGGCTAGCCCAGTAGTCTTAGTACCAAAACCTCACACCCAGGGTGGTAAGAGAGAGATGAGGTTCTGTGTTGACTACAGGGGACTCAACGCAGTCACTAGGACTGATGCGCATCCAATTCCAAGGGCAGATGAACTTATTGACACTTTGGCCTCTGCCAAATTCTTAAGTACATTTGACCTGACAGCTGGTTACTGGCAAATCAGATTAGCTGAGGATGCTAAACCAAAAACAGCATTCTCAACCCCTAGTGGGCACTACCAATTTGTGGTGATGCCTTTTTGCTTGAAGAATGCACCTGCCACATTTCAAAGGCTGGTGAATAAAGTCCTCACAGGTCTGGAAGCCCATAGTGCAGCTTAGCTTGATGATATTGCTGTCTTTAGCTCCACCTGGGAGGATCACCTGGTCCACCTGAGAAATGTTCTGGAGGCCCTGCAAAAAGCAGGCCTCACTATCAAGGCCACCAAGTGCCAAATAGGGCAGAGTAAGGTTGTGTACCTGGGCCACCTTGTGGGTGGAGGCCAGGTTCAACCATTGCAGAGAAAAATCCAAACCATCATGGATTGGGTTGCTCCAACTACCCAGACTCAGGTCAGAGCTTTCTTGGGCCTGACTGGGTACTACAGGAGGTTTGTTAAGGGTTATGGATCTATAGTGACCCCCTTAAATGATCTTACCTCTAAAAGAATGCCTAAGAAAGTTCAGTGGACAGTTAGCTGTCAAAAGGCATTTGATGACCTGAAGCAGGCCATGTGCACTGCTCCCATTCTGCAGAGTCCTGATTATTCCAAACAATTCATTGTTCAAACAGATGCATCTGAATTGGGGGTAGGGGCTGTGTTATCACAATTGAATGAAGAGGGTCAGGATCAGCCAGTAGCTTTCATAAGCAGAAGGTTGACCCCCAGAGAGAAACGTTGGTCAGCTATTGAGAGGGAAGCCTTTGCTGTGGTTTGGGCTCTGAAGAAGCTGAGGCCATACCTGTTTGGCACTCACTTCATTGTTCAGACAGTCCACAAGCCCCTCTTATGGCTAAAACAGATGAAGGGATGGACTATACAGTGGAACATAGACCTGGGAGTAACCATGCCAATGCAGATGGACTCTCCAGATATTTCCACTTAGAACATGAAGACTCAATGGTCAAGGTTAGTTTAATGTCCTTGCGTTTGGGGGAGGGTTGAGTAGGAAAGTAGTATCTGCTTCTTATGGTTACCCCCACTTTTTGCTGATGTCTCACTGTTTTTGGACTAGTCTGTCTGGGATTCTGCTATTCAGGACCCCAGTCTATCTGCTTTCTCCCTTAAATTGCTATGTATGTAGCTTAGGTACACTCCAGATTGGATACTGGGGTACCCTTATCAGTCCCTAGTATATGGTACACCATGTACCCAGGGCATGGGTACCCCAGAGGCCTCACATGGGCTGAAGCATGTATTATGCCACCCATGTGAGGCCATTCAAATGCCACAACAGGTCTGCTACAGCAGCCTGTGTAAGCTGGTGCTTGCACCACTTACTTAGACATAGGTTCACTATATCTATCTAAATCACTACACTTAAAAACCTATCAGTCACCCCTATTGCAGGCCTTATCAATCCTGAAGGCAGGGTGCTGGATTTTACGCGAGAGGGTGCCCCTGCATGAGCAGAGCCCCTCTGCAGCCTTCGGGGACCATTCTACGGGTTATCGGTGATGCAGCCGGACATATAGGTTAAGTTAATTATAACCTCCCGGTAAATGCTAACTTTAAAACGGCTGCTTAGAAACATGTCGTGTTTGGTGTCAAACACCTTGGAATCATACTTCCTCACCAGTAACTGGTGTGGGAGGTATGATTCCACCCTTCTGAAACCACTACTGTGGGTCACCGGTCTACCCGGTACCAGCTTTCTCGACCCGGGCAGCATAAAATGGACGCTGCCAGCCACAGACACGATTCTGCTCTCCTGCTGCTGAGCCAAGCTCCCTCCTCCCAGACAGGGTTTAGTGTATTGGGGCTGGGTGGGTGAACTCTGAGAGTGCCAGAAAGTCTGCACTGGGGGCACATTTGGTGTCCCTGTGCATAGTCCAGCTCAAACCAGTTCTGGGAGCCATTTTCTCCTGCTCTGGCGCAAAACTGGACAAAGGACATGGGTGTAACCACCCCCCTGTCCTGTCCCTCCCCTAGGAGGGTCCCCTGAATCTGTCCAACCCTTTCCTGTGGGTATAAAGTGGGCTACCTGGCTACAGGACTTTAGATTTTACCTGGACAAGATTCTACTAAGAAGAAACCAAGTACTTCGACTGTCTGCACGACACTGGACGACTGAAGACTCTCCCTTGGAGTAAAGGAGTTACTCCCCTGCACTAGCAGGCACCCAAGCGCATCTGACCAGCTTGCATCTCCCAAGCTCCTGAGGACTCTCAAGATTTAAGCAACACAGGAGGTGGGTTTCCGAAAGTCCCTGAGGTCGATCTGCCCTCTCAGCGATTCTGAGACCAGTATCCCTCGTGGGGACTGCGTGACCCGAACCCCTGTGCACCGCATACATTTGCAAGTGCATATGCTTGTTGGCAACCCCTGAGCTGGTGCATTGGACTCCCAGTAGTCCTGACCCCGAGCAGTATTTTCACTGAAGAAATCTGGCCTCCTCATACTGAGTGCTCTGTGGGCTGGTGCTTTGCAGACTTGCTTGAGGTCTCCTCGCGATCCCTGGTCCGTTGGCCTGTAGGTCCTGGCAAGGGTCCCCTTGTTTGTTCTTGGGCTTCTCTGGTTGCTCCAGACGTACCCTGACTCCCCATTGCTTGGAGTCTCCCCTGGACCTTGCTGGTCCACACCATAACCTGTTTGTCCTTCCTGCGTGGGTTGCATTTGCCAAGGCTTGTTGGTGCTTCAGCCGGACACCGACCCCTCAGCACTCGACATCCTTTGTGGGACAGCTCACCTCTGGATCCTGGTCATCATGGACATCTCCTGGTCCCCGTGGCTGCAGAGTCAAGCATCCCTTCTTCGCACCTGAAACACACGACATCGGTGGGCATTCGACTACCGAGCCCCTGGTCACCTGAAGCGACCCAGGCTCTGTCCCCTCTGCTTTCAGGTTCCTCTCACCTAGAATCCAGGCTTGGATTCCACCGGGCACTCTTCGCCTTCCCGGAAGCAGCACTTCTTCGCAACTCTCCATTGAAAACGACGAAGGTTTCCGGCACCACTTGACCCCTATGCACCCGGCTCCTCTGGGATAGGTAACACGGGTACCTCAGTACTCACTGGTGGGTTGGCTCTAGAACCTCCTATGTTCCAAAGGGTTTGCTTGAAGTCCACGTAGAAGTGTCCTTAAACTATAACTTTGCAACCACGACTTTCCCATAGAGTTGTACGGAGCACGCAGTCGTGTTTCTTCACTGCACGCGTCCTCCGTGGGCTCCCTGTGTCACTGCGTTGGGTGGTTCCTTGGGGTCCCAGCGATTCTACGTGCTCTAGGCACTGTGTCTAGTCAAGTCGTGATTGTTATACCATTTTTTTTGTATATGGTTCGGTCTCCCCCTGGAGCCCGCTGTGTATTGTGCTACTTACGAATGTTCTATTGATTCAGTAGTGTGTGCTTTGTGTTCTAATCTCGTGTAGAGACTAGTAGAGAGTGTTATATTAATAAATACATATTTTTATATAACTACTGTGTGGTTCTCCTTTCATTTAGTCATTCAGGAGGTGATATTCTGGTAAAACAAGCTGCTTTACATTCCTTCAAGATTAAGCCTGAAGGCTGCTCTCCACAGTTACCACTAGGATAGCTTTCTAAAGGTTATCTTTGACCTCATACATCATAAGGGTCGTGTGGACTGGTACAGGGTGCCCACTTTAAAGTGGACAGCATATACCAGGCCACCTTCTCACACACAGTACCTACACATGGGGTGAGTTTGAGCTTTTTGTGTTCCTGTATATGTATTAAGCTGCTGATGGGGAACATATTGCAATATGTGTGCCATCCACACAGCCAATGACATTGGGGAACTGTGCTACCCTGTAGATCATCAATTTGGTTTGCCGCAATGATTAGGGGGTATTGGGGAATGAGATATATTGGTTGACCTTGCTCACCATGATGTCAAGGACCCTGCGAAAGAACCAGGAAAAGGCACTTTGTGACACCCCTGTCACTGCTCTGACCCCCTGGCAACTGCCGGATGCACAATACCGGCACATGGGGTGATATTGCATTGCTTCTGAGTGTTGGGGCCTGTAGGTGAGTTTATAAATCTGCTATTAAATTAAGTATTACCTGACTACTCAATATGTACCTATCAATAATCTCCTCCTCTGTCTGTTCAAACAGGGTGACACCCACCCTAAACATACTCTTCTGTTTCTTACTCCTTCCTTGCCTCACAGCCAAAATCCTCCTCCTCCTTGCCAAAACATACAGGGCCTGTTGCATTTTGGGTGCCTTTTTATAGTTTGCACCAGGTTATCACCTGAGTTAATTTAATGGTAATAGCATTTCCTAAATGGCCATTTTGGGACTAGTCACAATTCGGAAATCGTTTGTACATGTGGTTTACGAGTCGCTTTTAGGAAATTGCTATTTGCGAATTCCTATTTTGCGATTTCTAAAATGCGATTTTTACAAGGTAGAAACTGCAATTTGCACCACTGTGAATGCATTTCGTACATAGGGAAATGCCATTTTGCATTTTCTAATGGCATGAAATAGTCATTTGCACCGTTAAGAAATGCAAAATTGCACCGTTAAGAAATGCAAAATGTCTTCGTACATATGGGCTTATGTAATTAAAAGATTGCCTGAGAATAGCTGTAATAGCAGCAACCATTTTCTTGCTCAATGCTTAACCCATGCTATCAAGTTGGGCCAATCTCTGACGTGTAAAGCCTCACTCTCTGGTCTGGCATCATAGATGAGAACTGTTGCATAGCGTAGCTGAGCCCCAAAAAGTTAAAATTTTGTAATTAGTTTGCAGGTCGATTGTGCTCTATCCCCTAATTTCAGTTTCTGCACTTTCATAGCTCTTTTGTTTTGAATTAATTACATGG
Organism: Calotriton arnoldi; assembly: GCA_963921515.1. Lineage (NCBI taxonomy): Eukaryota > Metazoa > Chordata > Amphibia > Caudata > Salamandridae > Calotriton > Calotriton arnoldi. The sequence continues at coordinate 1,554,198 of CAWUFW010002470.1, read as the reverse complement.
TCTCCATTCAACCCAATGCATGAAAACATATACATTTATGTTTCCTACTTGAGTGGTCACGGGATGCTTTGGGATCCTTTTGTCACCAATTTTATAATTTCTATATTATTTTCCTTTAGGTAATAAATATTTTCAAACTTCTAATTTGGTGTGAGAACTGATTTCTTTGACAACCGTGATACAGTAAACTGTCCCTTAAAGGGTTTGTACTGCAGGGGTTTGGTTTTGTTTGTCCAATGGATAAAATAAAAATGAAAAATGTTGATGTGGAAATATCATCTTCCCAAAAAATAATTGCATTTATATCGTGAATATTGTCGTCAGGAATATCATCATCAGGTAAGATTACTGTTTTTTAGTGTCGTTTTTTGTAAACTTTTTATTTATATTGTCTATTTTTTTACCATATTATTGTACTGTAGTGAGGTCCTTTTTAATGTTATTTTTTTTTTAAGTGCTGCAATGTATTGCTTATAAGACGAAAGGGTGAGGAGTGTTTTAGAAACTATTAATTTCCTTTTATTTAGAAAATGAAATGATTTAAAAATGCTATTTATTTTTATGATTTTTTAAAATAGTTTATATAATTACTCATTAATTTATAGTTTTTATTTAAAAAAAATATTTTGTTTTTTTTAAATTAGAAATTAAATTTGTTAAAATGTTGGTTTGAACATTAATATTTCATATGTTTTCTATACTTTTTTAAAAAAGTTTTAAAACTGTTTTTAGGCATCATGTTGATGTTTCATATAAGAATACTATATCAGTTGAAGTAAGTAAATATTGTAAACAAATCTTAGATTGTTTTCATTTTAAAATAGTAAAATATTTTATAATTGGTTATAATAATGAGAATAATGTCACTATTATTTTAACTTTAATTAATAAATTCATGTATATATTATATATATTTTCAAATCATTAGATTTAATATATATAGTTTTAATATAATTAAAAGATTATTTCTTTCTTTATCCAAGATAATATATTTTGTGGTTTCTCTAAAGTAGTAATATTTAATGTATGTCATTTAATTGTTTTTTTATGGTTGATTTTGGATCATCACATTAATTCATCACCGTTCCATAAACAGAGATTAACATTCCTACTAGAGACCATATCTGGTTTATCAATTAAAAATCCACGATATTTTAGAATGAAAGTACATTTGTCATTCCTAAAGTGCTGGGAAAAGTGCACTGTCTTAAATTCATCTTTTTAAAATATAAAAGTCCTAACATTTTTCAATCGAGTACCCAATTCCCTCCCCCCAAAAAAGTTTAAAAAAGTGCTGTTATACAGTGCTCTCAGTTAAAGGGCTTATCCTGTGATGAATATAACATTGCCAAACTTTAAAAAACATTTTGCACCTCCCCGCTTTTTTAGCATATAAATACTCTTTATTATGGACCATAAACAACATATTCAATCATGTTTGAAATTCAGGCAGGTCCCTTGATTTCCATTGATTAGTTATCACTGACCGGGCTATTATGATTGCTATATACCACCAAGCTTGCCTGTTCCTCATCTGTATGCCCATATGCCAGGTGCTTCCTAATAATATAGCTTCAACATCAGATACAAGCAAAGCTCCTAAAACCTTGTGAACATATGTTAACACTTCATCCCAAAATCCAAACAGCTTCAGACAACTTCAAATCATATGTTCCCATGTGCCCACTAAGTTACAACTAGGGCCCTTGTTTGGAATAGTTACATTCCACTCATGCAATTTATTGGGGGTATAATACACTAACCACAATGAGTACAGCTAGATATGCTTATAATTAGCTCCCCTCAACACCTGGGCATTAAAAACCGACATTTCTGACCAGGCTCCCTTAGCCACGTTTACTCCAACCTCCTTCCTCCACTTCTCTTGAGCAATACGAAACATTTTGTCAGCTTTCTTGTGACATATATGCAACTATCTTACCCATTGCCCAAGCTTTTTAAAAATATTTTTGTAGTTGTATATTAAGTTCACTCTTTCCCTTGATTCCTCTATCTGGAGCAGGAGAACTTTCATAAGTACACTTTGTACTTGAAGATACTCCGGGGTGTTGGAGACCTGTCCTAAGGGAGAGCTCTTCTGTCCATCTTCCCAAGAAATTATTTAATTGTTATCATTGAACCAGTCTCCTACTCTCCCGACATTTACTCTTTCCCACTTTCTAACTGTTTGCTGTAGCTCTGAGGGACACAAAATTGGAGAGGAAGCACTGCATGAATCTGTGGGATGCTAAGGTGGTTTCATTATTGTTTTTGCTTCTGCTTTTGAGTATGGTGGAACCTCCTTCAACATCTTTTCCATATAAAAGTTATCTATCACTGACAAGTCAGATATATTGTGGATTCTAGTGTGCGCAGCCAAAAATCCACCAAATAATACGCTTTTCAATCTGGAAATGCCATCCCACCTTCTTCCCAATGAAGATCTAGGGCCTTATTACGACTTTGGTGGTCCTCCAGCAGCACTGCACCCGTGCCGTTCGCTGGAGGACCGCCAAAGTCGTGGTGCGCCCGTCTGACTAGGAGTTTAATCCTGGTCTGGGGGTGGAGCTGTGGCAGTCTCATGGCTGTGGTCTGTTAGGCTCACAGGAGAGCCTAACATGCAGCCCGCTGCAGTGACAGTGCCTGCAGCACGTTCCTGCACTGTGTGGCATGCATGCCAGACCGTGCAGAAACAGGGGTGCAATTTCAGGGGGGCACAACATGTGCTCCCTCTCCATGCACCCCTGTTAGGGCCCCCTTAGGTGCTTCTCTGCCACCCTTTTCATGGCAGCCTCACTGCCCTGAAAAGGGTGGTGAGTGGGCAACTCAGAATCTGCTTGGCAGTGCCGCAGTTGCACGCTAGCATATTCCTGCTCCTGACCACTGTGCAACCGCCGCAGGCCCGCGATGTGGCGGTGGTCAGACCGCCACCACGAGTACAGCGGTCCTACCATTATACTCTTAATGAGGCCCTTAGTTTTGATAATCTTATTAGTTTGTTGGCCTTATTCCATATTTAACTCTGAAATCTTTGCATTAAATTTTATTTAAAAAAAGCATTAGTTGGATGAACAGAAATGGTCATAGATAGAAAATTCATTATGGGAAAGATATGCATCTTAATCATTGCGAGCCTGCAAACAATCAAAACCTGCCACCTATCTAAAATGTCTCTTATCTTCCTAAGTAAAGGGATATAATTCAATTTAGAAAGATTGTCAAAATCCTTCTAACCCTAATGCCCTGATACCTAATAGGACTAGCCATATAGAACTTATGAAGAGCTTCAGGCAAGTTCTTCACATCTGTATTGAAGAGCAACATCTCTGGTTTTATAGTGTTGATGGTATAACCTGTAACAGCTGAGAAATTTCCTAAAAGTTCAAATACTTTCCTAATAACTACAGGATCTGGTTGAATTTATATAACTAGGTCATCCTCATACATCTTAAGTGTGGGAGAGTCTTGTATGGGAACTCAGTTGCCTTCTGCCTCACTCAGGGCACATGCAAGGGGTTCATTAAAAACCGCAAACATTAACGGTGACAATGGACACCCTTGCCTTGTGCCCCGAAGGATATTTATAGGGGTTGACATTTTCCCATTTAACACCAATTGTGCCTCTGAGCCCTGGTATATTCTGGCAATTGTCTCAACAAATTGGGTGGGAAATTTAATTGTTTCCAGGGTTTGAAATAAAAACTTCCAATTCACCAAATTGAAAGCTTTTTCAGCATCTGCAAACAAAATTACTGCTGGATCTGGTTAGTCGAGTAGTAATCCATAGCTTCAATTAGGAAATGTGTGTTAGAAAATAATTGACATGTAGGCACAAACCCTTTCTGATCTGCTGCCACTAGATCAGCTATTACCATCAATATTCTCCTATCAATTATCTTCATAAAAATCTTTTAATCTGAATTAAGTAAAGTGATGGGGCGGTAAGAGCACACCTGCACCCGCTCCGTGTTCTTTTCTTTTTTAGGAAAACAAATGAAGACTCCATTCTTAAATGAGAGGGGTATGCCCCCCTTCAAATCATGAATAAACAGCTTTGTAAGTGAATTCTTTAGGTACTTAGGGCCTGCTTAAGAGTTTGGCGGTGCGGGAGAAGGGATGCACGCCACCCAGCTCCTGCACCGCCAAACTAAACCGCCGGCCGCCCACCAGATTATAAGTTTTCTTGTTGTCTGGCAGGAGGTCCTTTGGCATTCCTACGGCGGTGCCTTTGAAAAAGGCAACACAATGGGAACGCCAAAGCAAGTTCCTGCATGGCATGGATGTTAAGTCCATGCCATGCACGAAGTGGGCGTACATGCAGACAGGGGGGCAAGCCATGTGCCCCCTGCCTGCATCCCCAAGCCTGAGGTGTCAGAGGGCCCTGCAGGGCCCCCTTAGTTTCCTAACCGCCAGCAGTTCATGGCATGAACACCGCCATGAGACCGCTGGCAGTGAGCAAACTCACAATATGCTGTGGCCCCACCAAGTACATTGCGGCCTCACACTGCTGCGTCACCACCAGGGATCACAGATCCCTGGCGGATAGTGCGGTCCCATGGCGGTCCAACCACCGAACTCATGATTCGGCAGTCGTGCCACAGGTGCAGCAGTCCCCGACCGCCACCGCACTTCCACCGAGAGTACTCTGGCCCTTAATCATCAATGAATACCATTCAGAGGGGTAACCATCCTCTCCTGGAGTTTTACCTCTTGGAAGCTCTCTTACCACCTCTACCACCTCTCCTATTTATAAGATTGCCCACTGCCTCTGTTATCAATGAGGGAATTTGAGCGAGATTTAAGAATTTTACAATGTCTTCATCTGAAGGTTCAATACTTACTTCATAGATATTACGAAGGTAGGCACTGAAAATAATTTCTATTCCCTGTTCATCCCTTTCTATTTTCCCTGCCATTGGATCTCCTATTTGTTGATTTTATTCATCACCATTCAAGATGGAGCACGCCATGCCAGCAATCTACCTCTCACTTCCCCTTCCTCTTATAGCTGTTGGCCATAGGTCTGAGAGATTATAATCTCCTTCTCCAGCAAGAATGTCTGTAAAGTTATCTTGGCTATCTCTCTAGCTAAGTATTGCTGCTTGCCTAGTACCTACTGCAACCTAGTTTCAGCACTTTGGAGTGCCCTTGAAAGACTTGATATTTTCTCATTTTCTATCTTTCTATGGGCGCTTTTATAAACTATAATCTCACCCTTAATTGTAATTTATAAGCCTCCCAGATGTTTTCTAGTGATGCAGAACCTCTGTGTTCCCCAACAAAGTTGAGCTCTGTCCCCCATCTGTTTCAGGCAAGCCTCCTTCATGAGTAGGGCTTTGCAGCCTATGGGTAATACTGGAGGGCATCCGGACTTTCTAGCTGGCAACTGTATGATCTGAAAAACAGTTAGGAATATAGGAGGCCTCTATGTTTATCAAGGAATTGTAATAAGAAAAAAGTCTGACCTTGAGCTGTCTGAAACCGGGCAAAGAAAAAGTATATCACGTCAGGCTGGGGTTTGATCTGTGCCAAGAATCAAAAAGGCTTAACTCATTCTTCAAACTATCTAAAGCTTGCACTACTCTAGGCTTCCTCTGTTTAGCATTGGGGTTGCTTTGATCCAATTCTGGAATTTGGGTGCAGTTAAAATCTACCCCAATTACAAAATTTGGGCAACATGGAGAATCAAATCTTACAGGGGCTCTGGCTCATCAACCACCTAACCGTATATTGAGACTAATGTAATTGGCATGTGCGGATTTAACACCTCTACAATTGCCCATCTCCCTTTCTCATCGGGTCAATGTTTTAGTAATCTCGCCACTGAACCTCTTACTTGCTAAGACTGCTGCTCCTCTATGTAGTGTCAAAGAAGCAGAATGCAGCAGAAGTTGAAATAGGCCCCAAGTAACTTGACCATTCTTTCTCCTTAATAATATGTGTCTCCTGTAAAAACACAAAGCTTGGCTCCTGTTTTTCCAACCAATTCAAGATAGCCCTGCATTTCCTCCGATTATTGAGCTTGTTCACATTCATAGACAAAATAGTAGGTTTATACCTATCCATAAAGCTCTTAGGCCTTATTTATGAAGCCCTGCTTCACATTTACGCAGCCGTTGCGTCACTTCTGTGACGCTGTGGCGGCGTAAATAATGCGCCACGTTGCTCCATTTTTACGAAGTGACTCATCTAGGCAGATGCGCCACTTTGTAAACCCTGCGCTACGTTATACCTGCGTCTGGTATAATGTATGCAGGGTGGGCACTCCCCCGCATCAAAGCCTCATAGAAGTAGCGCATTGAAATCTATAAGATTTCAGTGCGTCACTTCTAGGACGCCATTGAGTCAAAACCTTATTCCTGCCTCATGGCAGACGTAAGGGTGACGCAGGCCCTTTCACATGGGGTTTGCCCCATGTGAAAGGACACAATGCTGGAGTTGCGTCTGTTTTCAGACACACCCCAGCAATGTGTCACTTTTGCACCTACAGATACGTCAGAAATACTGATGTATCTGCAACTCCTTGTGACATGATGCACCGTACTGTAAATACGTCGCATCCATGGTGTCGCAAGGAGGGCGCACTGAAAAGTGTCGCATAGCTGCTTTGTCGCAGCGATGCAACACTTCTCATAAATAAGGCCCCTTCTATTTGAATCATATTACCATACAGCCAAAACCCTGGCGGGCAGTAGGAAGAACTATGATATTGGAGAAGGGGGATTTTAATTTTAAAGTTTTCTATAATGTACCTTAGGTTGGAGTGAGATTAGTAAATTAAATCCCTTCAATACCCAATGCTTTCTCCAATATAGGTTAGATTGGAGTTGTAATAGTAAATTTCATCCCTTTAATGTCAACGCTTTTGCCAGTGTAGCTTTGATTGGAGTGGAAATATCTACACCTTTTAAAGTCCAAACACCTTCCCCAATATACTTTAGATTGGATTGGGAATTGTAAATTCAACACCTTCAATGTACATCTTCCCTGATGTAGCTTAGATTGGAGTGGGAAAAGTAAATGTAACCCCTTCCATATTCAACGCTTTCCCCAATATAGCTGAGATGGGAGTGTAAATAGTAAATTTAACCCTTTTAAAGTCAAAAACCTTCTGTATTGCTACATGCACTCTTATGTATTGGGATTATGTGATGACATTTGACTACCATTGTTTTAATTGATTCTATGTGTTTTAATTCACTCTATCTTGAAAGTACAACATCATTTTTTGTGTATTTGCATTTTGGCTTGTGAGTTCATTTCGTGTCTCCTTTTAGTTTCAGAGTGGGAGTGTTTTTTTTTCTCAGCACAGAGCAAAACAGCTTTGCCTGGAACAGAACGCGTGGGATGCGCTTTTAAAAGCATGAGATAGAGAAATGTGTGGAATGTGCTTCTCTGTCTCGAAGTGTAGTGCTGTAAACAGTGGTGCACAAACGTGTATTATGTTGTATATTGAGAAATGGAGTTTAGACTATTTTCTTTAGTTTGCTCTAACTCCATCTTGAATTCTGACTCTGTCTAACCTGAGTTCTGCACACACAAGCAGGCCCCCAGGTTACTCACGGTTATTTAGGTTATTCACGTTTCCTCTTTGAGGGTGTTTTTTGTACTTTCGGAAATGTTTCTACTTTCTTGGACTTCACTAAGATAAGGGGCTGGAACATGTAGTGTGGGAGCGCGAGTAGAATACGTGAGAAATCGTTTGCATTGGAATGCTTGCAGGAGCCTGCTAGCACCAGTAAGTTTCCTTGACGTAGAGGGTGTCTTTTCCAACCTTCTCGTGCATTGAGAATATTATAAAAACTGGGGTTTCTCTGCTCAAAAACTGGGTTCTCACCTGAGAGGTGGATGCATCTGTTCAGTGCTGCATTTCCCAGCTTGAGCAGTCTCTTGACCTCAGGATTGTAATTTGGGATTCCCCAGTATTGTGTGGGCTAAGATGAAAATGTGCAGCCAGTGAGGTATTTTATCTGATTATTGGTATTGAGAAATGTGTTTTTGATCTGTGTGCACATTCATTTATTCAGTGGTTCTTGTTTATTGGCATTATCTGATGTATTCTGTGTATATATTTTATATGCTTCCATGCAGTGTATACATGCTCTTTATGATTGAGTCTTTCATTTGATAGTATTTATTCCTTGTATTTGATTACTTGCATTTGACAGCGCTTGTTTCTTGCATTGAATGTTACATTATTATTATCTGCTTATGTTTTGCTCTCATTTGACATGTGAATGTTCCATTATTATTATCTGCTTAGGTTTTGCTCTCTTGCATTTCACTTGTGAATGTTTCATTATTATCTGACTTGTAAGTGTTTATTGTTTGCATGTGTTTTACCATGATTATCTGCATGTGCTTTATCTTGATTATTTTGTGTGTTTCATTATTGATTGCTTGCACATATATATATAAATATGTTTACATTTGCATGTTGTTTTATCCGATTCATTTGACATCTGGGAAAGTCTTTCTGTTTGAGAGTGCTGCACTAATAAAACCCCACACTTTATTCTGAAAACTGACTCTTGATGTGCCTCATTTGGTGAGTGTGGAGCCCTCTTTCCAGGTGCTTTCTTGCTTTACCGTGTGCCTTTACTGGGGAGTGCTGAGTTTCTTTTATTTGGGAGTGTAAAGCAAGACACCTTCTCAATGTAGTTTATAATGGAGTGGAAATAGTAAATATAACACCTTCAATGTACAACGCTTTTCCGAGTGTACATTAGATTGGTGTGGGAATAATCAATCTACCTGTTTTAAAGTACAACACCTTTCTCAGTGTTGCTTATATTGGAGTGGGAATAGTAAAAATAACCCCTTAAATGTCCATCACCTTACCCGGTTGTAGCTTTGATTGGTGTGGGAACATTATATTTAACCCTTTCATTGTTTAACACTTTTCCCAATTTAGCTTATATTGGAGTGGGACTCCAATATAGTGTCCACACTTTCTTCAATGTAACTTAGATTGGAGTGCAAACAGAAAATATTATGTCCTCAATGTCCAAACCTTTCCCCAACGTAAATTAGATTGTAGCGAGAATAGTAAATGACACCCCTTGAATCTCCAACACCTTCCCATATGTCCCTTAGGTTGTAGAGGGGATACTAAATGTTTCCCCTTGAGTATCCAATGTTAGCCCCATTGTAGCTTACACTGCAGAGGGAATAGAAATTCTATCTCTTTTAAAGTCAAACACCTTCCCAATGTAGGTTAAATATGAAGTATACCTTTTTTAAAGTGTATAAGTTTCAATTTGAATGTTATAGTGTAGAATTGTTGCATCATCACTAATAATGTATAAACATTTTATTGTGAACATCAATTTATTTTCCCTCAGTCAATTTTTTACATACACTTTCACATTTCACATACTATTAACACATTTTCTTCATTTTTTCTTCATTTTTTACAAATTGTTTTTAAATACATTGTAGTAAATATTATTACATTTGTTTTCATATTTTTGCAACATGTTTATAGTTTTGTTTGTTCAATAACACATTTCCCGTGTATGTTTAATTTTAGTATATGATAATATTTTTTTACATATTTTGAAACTTTTTTTAACAAACACATTTTATTTTTTACGTAAACAGTTTTGCAATTTTTTTTGGAAGACATAAGCATGCTTGTTATATATTACAAAGTAGTGCAAAATCAAAAAATATTTTTTATCCTTTTCCATAGATTTACATTATTTAAAAGGTATAGCATTTATATAATTTTGAATACACTTTTAAAATATTTTTTAGAATTCTTATATACATATAATAATTACTGTTACACTTTTTTTAAATTCTAATTGTGTTGAATGGATAGGCAGTTTTCATTTAAAGACCGTTTTTTTTATTGATACTTGGGTTTTTCAGTCTGTTCAGCTAATTTTTGGGTTGTTCAAGGATCCTGTTGGTCGTGGCTCACTGCTGCTTCTCTAAGGATCAGGTAGAAATACTTCTTTAGTTACTTTTTGGGTATTTGGCCATTGGGGATGTGTTAAGGGTTTAGTACAGGTAATGTAGGTTAATGTTTTGGTCTGGTTTAGTGTTCAAGTATTAGAGTTTAGCTTAAAGTTTTATGGTGTAGTGCATAGTGCAGTAGGCCTTCGTATGTTATGTTTGGTTTAATGCATCATTTGGTACTTATATCTAATGTATATTTATTTATAGCTAATGATATATTATGTTTAAGTTTAAAGTTTATTAAGAGATCGAAATGTGGTATTTCATCTCCAAACAAAAAAATAAACGGTACGCTATGTTATGTAATTTGTAATGTTTGTGGGGTATTAATTTTTGTGGGTGGGTATTTTGTGCTTTTTTACAGGTTTTTCATAGTACTGCAGGAATTTTCGTCTTTTTGGATGCATTATTTTTTTAAAAGCAAATAAGAGTGTTTATATTTTAACCAACATTATTTTTAATTTCCAATATTTTTCGGTTTTAATAGAGCAGTTTTTCTATTTCACTTATTTGGGTTTTTTAAAGAGTTCAGCGGATTGTGATTTTTCCCTGTGGATATGTTTTCTTGCTATTTCATTTTTTGGGGGATTGGAGTTTTATATCTATTTTAGGTGATTTATTTTTTGTGGATTAATTGCAGATCATGGACATCAGCAACACAACTTTAAGTCATATTTTATTTATTAATAACAGATAGAAAATGTTTATTACATTTCTAGTTGCATCTGTTTTAGCAATGCTTTATTATGTGTTACGTATTATATTTAGTCATTGCTCCTTGTTTTAGGTGTTGTAAGAGGCGTTACTTTTTTGTTTTAATGTATATTCATGTATTTATCGTTATTTTATTTATGCTTAGTCATCAGTCTGACTATTCTGTTTTATTAAAATATATATTTTTGACTGAATAGTAAAATTAATTCAAATAATATTTCTAAATAAATTAGTATGGTAGGCTTTTGTTACTCACAGTTTTATTTTAGGTTGAGGTGGAATATTGGTATTATTGAGAGTAGTGTTGCATTGAATTCTAGGTATGGTAGGCCTTGGTTGTTTACAAATGTTTGCACTTTGCAATAGTGTATTTGATAGGTTTCTGTGGTTTGTTTGGATGCTTTAGTTGGGTAATATAGATTGTTCTATTCTAGGTTGTTATTAGCTTTGTTAATTTTTTTAAATATTTCTAAGAATTGATAGCTGGTAGGTTGACTTCAGCCTAGTGGACTTTGGAAGGCGTTGTGTGCCACCCTTCCACTGTGTTGTTTGTTTTGGCTTCTTGAGCCATAGTACTGTCAAATACATTCCACCATAGTATCCGATACTTGGGTTAGGGCCTGTGGCCAGAATGATGCAGTCTGCTAACTCAATATCTTCAAAATAGTCTGTTAGGGGACTTAGTTTGTGTTTGTGTGTTTGGTGGTACGGAGATTCTTTGAGGAGGTTGTAGTGGTTTGACACTTCTGTAATTGTACTTATAATAAAGCAATTCATTTTTGTCTTGAAGGGCACATGGGCATTTGGTGAGTACTCTATGCATATTTTAGATTTTTGGAGGCATCTTCAAATACTCTGGTTGACATGATAATAACAGCCTCTATAGCTGTACACAGGTATGTTTTTAATGTGGAACTTTCATTGCTTGTTTAAAGAAACTGATAATTTTATGGTGGATATAAATTGTTAGATGTGACTTTTATTTGAGTAAATAGTTTGTAGAATGGAGCATATTGTTTGTTAGGCAGAAGTGTGTACAGTAAAAGTATGCTTGTTTTGTACTACTCACCGTGCATGGTGTCAATATTTGTGAATGGTGTAGGGCACATTAAATGTGCCAGCCATCATCGACGTTCTACTTTGTATCACTCTTAGCAGATTGCTTTCTGTTGCATAGATAACTATCCTTCTGTCATTATTTGTGGTAGTATATATAGGAAAGGTTCCTCACTGTTTAGCGTAGTTACACTATCTGGGATATTTATATCTAGGAATTTGTGAGGAGCAGCAGGGGTTTCAGTGATTCATTTTCTGGTTCAGGCCATAAGTCTTTTTAAGTTTGGGATACCTGGGAGTTGCCCTGTAGTGTAGTCAGACAGATTGGGTACAATATTTTTTTAAATAGTTCCTGTGGGGTCTTGGGAACTAGTGCTTGTTTCCCTAAGATCTTGTAAAACGTTTCTAGCTTCTATTTCTGTGATGTTTGGCAGTTGATTCTCTAACATTTAATACTACATTAGTTCTACTCCCATAGCATGCATTCAAATAATATTAAGCATTTCCAATGCATATTTTCAGTGCTTTAGCTCTCTTGACTTGACTGTAAATATATCCCATGTGAGACAATAACAGTTCTTTTTCAGCTGTGATGTAAGTGGCTCTTGTGTGAAGGTGGCTTGGTATATGCTGTCCACTAGTTAAAGTGGGCACCCTGTACCAATCCACACGACCCTTATGATGTATGAGGTCAAAGATAACCTTTATGAAAGCTATCCTAGTGGTAGCTATGGCGAGCAGCATTCTGGCTTAATCTTGAAGGAATGTAAAGCAGCTTGTTTAACCAGAATATGACCTCCTGAATGACTAAATGAAGGAGAACCCCACAGTAGTTATATAAAAATATGTATTTATTAATATAACACTCTCCTCTACCCCCTGCACGAGGATAGAACACAAAGCACACAATACTGGATCAATAGAACAGTTGTAAGTAGCACAATACACAGCGGGCTCCAGGGGGGAGACCGAACCATATACTAAAATAGTGGTATAACAATCACGACTTGACTAGACACAGTGCCTAGTGCACGTAGAATCGCTGGGACCCCAAGGAACGACCCAAGGTGATGACACAGGAGACCCACGGAGGACGGGTGCAGTGAGGAAACACGACCGCGTGCTCAGTACAACTCTATGGGAAAGTCGCTGTTGCAAAGTTAAAGTTTAAGGACCCTTCTAGGAGGACGTCGAGCCAACCCTTCGGAACTTAAGAGTTTAAAGAGCCACCCCACCCGTGGATACCGTAGTATCAGAGTTACCTATCCCAGGGAAGCCGGGTGCATAGGTCTGAAATGGCGTCGGAAACTCTTGTCGTTCTCTACGGAAGGAAAGGAAGAAGTGCTGCTGCCGTGAAGGTGAAAAGGGTCCGGTGTAATCCAAGCCTGGATTTGGGATGGAAGGAACCTGAAAGCAGAGGGGACAGAGTCTGGGTCACGTCAGAGTGACCAGGGGCTCAGTAGACGAATGCCCACCGATGTTGGGTGCTTCAGGTGCGAAGAAGGGATGCTTGACTCTGCAGCCACGGGGACCAGGAGATGTCGCGGATGACCAGGAGCTGGAGGTGAGCTGTCCCACAAAGGATGTCGAGTGCTGAGGGGTCGGTGTCTGGCGGGAGCATCAACAAGCCTCGGCAACAGCAACCAACGCAGGAAGGACAAACAGGTTACGGTGTGGACCAGCCAGGATCAGGGGACTCTCCAAGCAATGGAGAGTCAGGGCACGTCTGGAGCAACCAGAAAAGCCCAAGAACAATCAAGATGACCCTCAGGGGGACCCACAGGCCGAAGGACCAGGAGTCGCGAGGGGACCTCGAGCAAGTCTGCAAATGACCAGCCCACGAACCACACGGTGTGGGGAGGCTGGGGTTCTTTGGTGCAAATACTGCTCAGGGTCAGGACCATAGGGGGTCCAATGCACAAGCTCAGGAATCGCAAACAAGTATATGCACTTGCAAATGGATGCAGTGCACAGGGGTTCAGGTTACGCAGCCCCCACAAGGGATACTGGCCTCAAACTTGGTGAGAGGGCAGGTCAACCTCAGGGACCTACAGGAACCCACCTCCTGTGTTGCTGAAATCTTTGGAGTCTGCAGGAGCTCAGGAGCAGCTACTGGTCAGTTGCGCTTTAGGTGCCTGCGAAGCAGGGGAGTGACTCCTTTACTCCAAGGGAGATTATTCTGTTGTCTTAAGTGCCCCACAGGTCCTGCATGGAGCCTGTATGGAGTTACGGCACAAACTAAGCTTTGGACAGAAAGGGGGACGAAGTCAAGCCCAGTCGAGGTCCAGCAAAGTCCAGGTGTCCAGACGGTCGAAGGTCAGTGGTTTCTTCTTTGTAGAATCTTGCCCACGTAAAATCCAATGTCCTGTAGCCAGGTAACCCATTTTATACCCACTGGAGAGGGTTGGACAGATTCAGGGGACCCTCCTAGGGGAGGGGCAGGACAGAGGGGTGGCTACACCCATGTCCTTTGTCCAGTTTCGAGCCAGAGCAGGAGCCAATGGCTCCCAGAACTGGTTTGAGTTGGACTATGCACAGGGACACCAAATGTGCCCCCCAGTGCAGACTTTCAGGCACTCTCAGAGTGCACCCACCCAGCCCCAATACACTAAACCCTGTCTGGGAGGTGGTCACACCTCCCTGTGACAGGATGCCTATTGTGCTGCCTTCCTCTGCTCGAGCTTGGCTCAGCAGCAGGAGGGCAGAAATGTGTCTCTGGCTGGCAGCATCCATTTTGTGCTGTCCGGGTCGAGAAGTCTGGTACAGGGTAGACCGGTGACTCCACGAAGCTCGCTTCTGAAGGGTGGAATCATACCTCCCACACCAGTTACTGGTGTGGAGGTATGATTCCAAGATGTTTGATACCAAACACGATATGTTTATATGCAGCCGTTTTCGAGATAGCATTTACCGCGAGGTTATAATGCACCTCTACCTTTATGTCCGACTGAGTCACAGACAACCCGGGAGAATGGTCTCCGAAGGCTGCAGAGGGGCTTTGCTCATGCAGGGGCACCCTCTCATATAAAACCCAGCACCCTGCCTTCAGGATTGTTAAGGCCTGCTATAGGGATGACTTATAAGTTTTAAGTGTAGTGACAAATAGATATAGTGAACCTATATCTAAAGTAAGTGGTGCAAGCACCATCTTACACAGGCTGCTGTAGCAGACCTAGAGTTCCATTTTGCATGGCCTCTCATGGGTGGCATAATACATGCTTCAGCCCATGGGAGGCCTCTGGGGTACCTATGCCCTGGGTACATGGGTACCATATACTTGGGACTTATAAGATACCCCAGTATCCAATCTGGAGTGTACCAAAGTACATGTATGTCAATGTAAGGGAGAAAGCAGATAGGCTGGGGTCCTGATTGGCAGGATCCCAGCCAGACTAGTCATAAACAGTCAAGAAAAACTTCAAGAAAAAAGAGGGGGTAACCATAAGAAGCAGATCCTACTTTCCTACAGCTCTTACTACCATTATATCTGTGAATTTTAGAGTTATTTTTCTGTGTGTAGAGCCCGGAAGAGTGATGCTTTCTTCAAGTCTTGGCATTTGTGTGGTCAAATAATCATGTTTTTGTGCGCTTTTTATAGTGATAAATGTATTGTTAAAATTTTTACAGGTTTGTTCCTTGTAATTTTAATTATAGTGGTTGTTTTGTTTGATGTTTGCATTTTTTGTCAGTTTAGTCCTTATTTGGTGGACGCTAATTAGTGTTTATAAGTTAATATTATATATATTTATTTATTTTTAACCCCTTCGCTGCTAGACCTTTTCCCCCCCTGTGCTAAGCCTTTTTTTGGCTATTTGGGGTAGTTCGCGCTTAGTCCCCTGCAACTTTTTGACCACATAAGGTATCCACGCCAAATTTGCGTCCTTTTCTTCCAACATGTTTTTTTTTTTTTTTTAAAGTGCTGCAAATGAAAGTGTCTGTTTTTTCCCTGCAAATGTTATCAACAAAGGGTTTGTGGGGCTGAAATCACAATTTTCCCAGCTTTCAGGGACTGACAGACCTTTGTCAGAAAACCAACATTTTTTACAAAGGTTTGGCATTTTACTGGGACATAGCCTATTTTTGCTATTTTTTGTGCTTTCAACCTTCTTCCAGTTAATGGTAGAAATGGGGATGAAAGCAATAATGGGTCCTGGAAAGCTATACATTTTAGAAAAGTAGACACAATTCTGAATGCAGCAAGAGGTCATTTGTGTAGATCCTTCAAGGTTTATTTATAGAAACTAACAGTTGAAAATAGGAAAAATTGAAAATGAGTTGAAAAAAACAGCCATTTGTGCCAACGTTTTCACCTGTAACTTCTTCTAATTATGACAGATGTTTGAAAGCAATATACCGTTACATCCGCTGGACCTTATTTGTTGTGGGGATATATAGGACTTGTAGGTTCACCAAGAACCCGACGAACCCAGAGCCAATAACTGAGCAGTCTTGCAATGGTTTTTTATTATGTACGGGGTATATAGCAATTAATTTGGGAAAATATATATAGTGAAAAATCGGGATGAAAGACACCTATGTATTTCTGAAATTGGAACAAAATATAGAGTTTAGAAACAGTAGCTAATTGCACATTTCCGAAATTGTGAGTACCCATACTAGCATGAGAATTATAGGACATTTTTCAAAGTGACTTCTTTTTTACACATTGCTTTTCATTTGGAAGGCAGAAATGCATCGAAAGTCAATAGGTAAAAACAGTTGCTCTACAATTCCGTGTTACCCGAAGTCTCCCGATAAAAATAGTACCTCACTTGTGTGGGTAGGCCTAGTGCCCGCGACAGGAAAGGGCTCAAAACGCAACATGGACACACTTCATTTTTACAGTGAAAAATGACCCTTTTTTTGCAAAGTGCCTCGCTATAGATTTTGAACCCTAGCTCTGCCGGCACCAAGGGAAACCTAGCAAACCTATACATTTTTGGAAACTAGACACCCAGGGGAAACCAGGATGGGGTGACTTGTCTGGCTTTCACCAGGTTCTGTGACCCAGAATCCCTTGCAAACCTCAAACTTTGTCAAAAAAAACACATTTACTCACATTTCTGTGGTGGAAAGTTCTGGAATCTGCGTGGATCCACAAAATTCTACCCACCCCGCATTCCCCAAAGTCTTCCGAGAAAAATGGTACCTCACTTGTGTGGGTGGGCCTAGTGGCCACGACAGGAAACGGGCCAAAACGCAACGTGGACACACCACATTTTCACAGTGAAAACTGACTCTTTTTTGGCAAAGTGCCTAGCTGTATATTTTGAACCCTAGTGTGAAAGGCAGCGAGTCTTCTAAGACCCTCAATGCTGCCCGGTGCAGGGTTCCACCTCTAATTCACTTTGGGTTCGCTATCAAAATAATGAGGCAAGGTGCTGGAAACTGGAAGACAAGAAGAAGGTTTATTTCTCATGAGGAGATCGCGTCAACTGAGACACCGGGATGTCTCAGTGAGGTGTTCTGCTGGCAATGCTTTTGGCTCTTCCTTTTATACAGGTTTTACACAATGTATTTGTTTCATTTATCATGGTTACAAGCTTGGAGTCTCCGCCCCGGGCAGGTTGTCACACAAGCCCGACATTGTTTCATCAACATGGTTCCACAAGCCCAACATTAACTCTCCTCCCGCCCGGAGTCAAAAACAGACAATTTAATTGCAGCTGGACCTTGCTTCAGGGTCTAAAACGAGTGAGACCGGCCAGATCTAAGAGTCCGTTCTGTTGATAAAAACAGGTCCCATTGTTGGCAAAAACAAGTCTTGCTGTGTGCAGTGCAATAAACCATGCTTGCAAGAGTCTGTTTGGTGTTTGTAACCTGTTTGTGCAGGGATGAGAGGAAAGACGAGTTTGAGGCAGCAGGTGATGTTGATGTTTGTCGTGGAGATAGTTTATAGCCCCCAGCACACATATCAGGTTTGGTCAGAGAGTCAGAAGGCTGAGAGGACAGGGTGAAATGAAGGTGACCAACAGAGTACAAAATGGCTGTGGTCAATCAGAATGACTGTAGTTTATGTGCACGTAGGAACTTTCATCAGACAAGATGGCGCAGAATGTTCATGATTGTTGTTTTGTTCTTAACACTAGCTCTGACGGCACCTAGGGAAACCTAGCAAACCTATACATTTTCGAAAACTAGACACCCAGGGGAATACAGGATGGGCTGACTTGTCTGGCTCTCACCAGGTTCTGTTACCCTGAATCCCTTGCAAACCTCAAACTTTGTAAAAAAAACCCACATTTTTCTCACATTTCTGTGGTGGAAAGTTCTAGAATCTGCGTGGATCCACAAAATTCTACACACCCCCCATTCCCCAAAGTCTCCCGAGAAAAATGGTACCTCACTTGTGTGGGTAGGCCTAGTGCCCGCGACAGGAAACGGCCCAAAACGCAACATGGACACAACACATTTTCACAGTGAAAACTGACCCTTTTTTTGCAAAGTGCCTAGCTGTAGATTTTGAACCCTAGCTCTGCCGGCACCTAGGGAAACCTATACATTTTTTAAAACTAGACACCCAGGGAAATCTAGGATGGGGTGACTTGTCTGGCTCTCACCAGGTTCTGTTACCCAGAATCCCTTGCAAACCTCAAAATTTGTCTAAAAAAACACATTTTCCTCACATTTCTGTGGTGGAAAGTTCTGGAATCTGTGTGGATCCACAAAATTCGACCCACCCCACATTTCCCAAAGTCTTCCGAGAAAAATGGTACCTCACTTGTGTGGGTAGGCCTAGTGCCCGCGACAGGAAACAGCCCAAAACGCAACGTGGACACACCACATTTTCACAGTGAAAATTGACCCTTTTTTTGCAAAGTGCCTAGCTGTAGATTTTGAACCCTAGCTCTGTTGGCACCTAGGGAAACCTAGCAAACCTATACATTTTTGAAAACTAGACACCCAGGGGAATCCAGGATGGGGTGACTTGTCTGGCTCTCACAAGGTTCTGTTACCCAGAATCCCTTGCAAACCTCAAACTTTGTAAAAAAAAACACCTTTTCCTCACATTTCTGTGGTGGAAAGTTCCAGAATCTGCGTGGATCCACAAAATTCCACCCACCCCGCATTCCTCAAAGTCTTCAGAGAAAAATGGTACCTCACTTGTGTGGGTAGGCCTAGTGCCCGCGACAGGAAACGGCCCAAAACGCAACGTGGACACACCACATTTTCACAGGTAAAACTGACCTTTTTTTTGCAAAGTGCCTAGCTGTAGATTTTGAACCCTAGCTCTGCTGGCACTTAGGGAAACCTAGCAAAACTACACATTTTTTAAAACTAGACACCCATGGGAATCCAGGATGGGGTGACTTGTCTGGCTCTCACCACGTTCCGTTACCCAGAATCCCTTGCAAACCTCAAACTTTGTAAAAAAAACACATTTCCCTCACATTTTTGTGGTGGAAACTACTGGAATCTGTGTGGATCCCAAAAATTCCACCCACCCCGGATTTCCCAAAGTCTTACGAGAAAAATGGTACCTCACTTGTGTGGGTAGGCCTAGTGCCCGCGACAGGAAACGGCCCAAAACGCAACGTAGACACACCACATTTTCACAGTGAAAACGGACCCTTTTTTTGCAAAGTGTCTAGCTGTAGTATTTTGAACCCTAGCTCTGTCGGCACCAAGACAAACCTAGCAAACCTATACATCTCTGAAAACTAGACACCCAGGGGAATCCAGGATGGGGTGACTTGTCTGGCTCTCACCAGGTTCTGTTACCCATAATCCCTTCCAAACCTCAAACTTTGTAAAAAAAAAAAAATACACATTTTCCTCACATTTCTGTGGTGGAAAGTTCTGGAATCTGTGTGGATCCACAAAATTCCACCCACCCCGCATTCCCCAAAGTCTTCCGAGAAAAATGGTACCTCACTCGCGTGGGTGGGTCAAGTACCCGCGACAGGCAAGGGCACAAGACGTATTGAGGAGACATCAAAATTACCTATCACAAAACAACCTGGTTTTGCAAGGGGGTCACGAGGGTTTTTGGCCCCAGGCTCGCCGGCCATCTTGGGAAACCTACCAAACCCACACATTTCTGTAAACTAGACACCAGGTGGAGTCCAGCGAGGTATGGCTTGCGTGGGTCCCCCAACGTTTTCCTACCCAGAATCCCCTGCAAACCTCAAATTTAGCTAAAAAAACCACATTTTCCACATATTTTTGTGTGGAATCACCTTGCCGGCACAAATGTCCTACCCCACAGCGTTCCCCTCAGTCTCCCAAGTAAAATGATACCTCACTTGTGTGGGTGTCCAATGCAGAATTGGCTAAAAACGTATTTTTAAAAGATTTGTAGCGCTTAGAATTCTCGGTGCTGTACCCTCAATCCCTATGTTTTGGGCTCTTCCCAGTCACAGGCCCTTGCCTCACCCACACAAGTGAGGTATCATTTTACTCCGGTCATTTGTCTGAGAATCAGTCAATTGTGGTGCTATTTGGAACAGTTCTGTCGGCGAGGTGTCCATAGCAGACATATGCAGAGACTCTCCCGTCATTCCAATACATCGGGATCCTCAATCCCTTTATTTTGCAGTCACTGGTAAGTGATGAAACAGCTGGTTAAAGATGTCTGAAGTAAATGTCCCATTTTATCAGATGGTTTCTCAGACTCAAAACTTTCTTCCTCTTGGATTTTGTGTCATACCTAGAGTCACTTGAGATATATGTCTTATGTTCACCATACCCATAGGCCATGTTTCATGGCGGCCATGATAACCTGACTTACCTGCTGATGTCAAGTATTTGGATTCTTAGTGTCCTCTGAAACTCCAACAAGGGGTCGAAAGTCAGTTTCAAGAGTTTTGGGATGAAAGTAATGAAGGACGCGATCATGCCCTCCTTTATTTTCTCCAGGGCCCCTGCAAATTAACCATTTTATCTCCAATTTCTGCCCTCCACATCAGTTGTTTGTTTAGTTGACTCCAGTGATCTTGTTCCCAATCGTGTGACTCAGTTATTTTTGTTCTAAGGCTGCCAGTCTACCTTTTCCCATATTTATTGTTGATGGATGAAATGTCATTTTTAATTGACTAAACTTAATTTGCTGGTTTTGTGCTATCTTCTACTGATCCAAATGGCAGTTTTATGTCTGTCATTTCTCTTGCAAAAGCTTCTATGGTGACATCTGCCACCTTGGCAGGTGCTTGTTTGAGAGGGATGCTCTGTGGTTTACTCATGACAGCTTCAGTCAAGAACAATTGTCTGGCCAGTTTTTGTTTAGACATCTGTTAGGTTACAGGGAGCAGCTATGGTGTCTCATGCAAGTCACAGGAGACATATTTTCCTTCTGTGTGGTTTATATCGATACGTTTCTATAGGAATAATATTCATGTATTCCTGGTAATGCAGAAAATACCAGTATGACAAAAATGAACTGATAATGTTGCATGGACCAGGGGAATAAAGCCTCACCCAAGTGTCTATGAGGCAGATCCAAATGGCAGTTTTATGTCTGTCATTTCTCTTGCAAAAGCTTCTATGGTGACATCTGCCACCTTGGCAGGTGCTTGTTTGAGAGGGATGCTCTGTGGTTTACTCATGACAGCTTCAGTCAAGAACAATTGTCTGGCCAGTTTTTGTTTAGACATCTGTTAGGTTACAGGGAGCAGCTATGGTGTCTCATGCAAGTCACAGGAGACATATTTTCCTTCTGTGTGGTTTATATCGATACGTTCTATATAGGAATAATATTCATGTATTCCTGGTAATGCAGAAAATACCAGTATGACAAAAATGAACTGATAATGTTGCATGGATCAGGGGAATAAAGCCTCACCCAAGTGTCTATGAGGCAGATGTACAAAGAGATAGGTCGCAAATATTGGTCACAAATTATGCACTGACTGTATGCGACCTGTCTCTGATTTCGCCATGCAACCTATGTACTAATAGGTTCCGATACAAAATCTTCATTTACAGGAGTAGGCAGAATGACTCGCCCAAAGAATATTAAGTAGTCAGGTTGCAAGTTGTGACCTCCTATGATCGGCTTCAGACACAGGGATTGCAGCCTGCAAGTAACAGCCGAACAACATCCTTGTGTTTGCATTCCCAAAAGGGGAACTTTTTGAAAGCAGCCCGTATTTTAAAGGAGCTGGTGCTGCTTAAAAAAAAATATTTTCCATTTGGGAACATAATGATGAGAGTAGGCAGCAGTCCTCTGGATCACTACCTGCTGTCCCTGAGCCCACCCACATCAATTTCCAAAGGGGAAGCTGTCCAATGGGGACTGCATCTCCTTTGCAAATCTGATACCAACTTCTTTGAGGAGTTGATAACATTCCATTGGTTAGCGGCCACATTTAAACTCTGGGGAAACAGTATGGGTAAGCTGCGTTCTTACATGGATAGAGGGTGTCACTGTTGTCAAGCCGCGTCGGAGCATCAGAGGAAAACAGCTATGTCCTCCATGGCAGGCTCCACCCACAGCTTGGATTTTTAAATCCATTAGTGAGTATTGTTCTCAAGGTGCATACACAACACCATTTATTTATTGACTACTAATAGGAGTGCGGAGAAGGTCAAACCCTCCAAATGTGGGTAACCTGAGCCATGACTTGGTTAGAGCTGAAGGGGTGAAGAAAGGAGAGGGCTAGGTCATGTCACTAGAAGAAGGTGTACTTGGAAGATGTGTGGAAGAGAAGGCTTTGAAGGAGGTACTTGGATGACTGAGAGACATTTCTATAAAGCCTGTGTGTTTGAGCAGTGGGAGGAGGAACTAGGAGTTTTGTTTACGCACCACTACTTATCATGGGTCAATGGAGCTTATATCCCAATTAAAGATAGAGTGGCCTTCAAAACTCTCTGTCTAGTATATAAGGAGCTCCTAAGGTGATTGCCTAATTACCTCACACAACGGTTTGTCTTTTCTTCTGACAAAGACTTCTCAGGTCTGCTAATAGAGGTCTCTTGACTACCCTCATGACTAAGATATTAGAGGTTTCTGACTAAACCTTTAATGTCCAGGGCTCCTCCTTTGAAACTCCCTACCAGGGAGACTGGATGCCAATTTTGTCAAGGCTCACTTATTTTCCTTAACATTTGGTTAATTCAAACTGCCTGAGCTGGTCATACACCTAAGACCGTTAAGCCATTTTTAACCTTGGCATTAACGATTCTTTACTTTTAAGGCTATGTTATCTTCTGAAAAATATTTTATGGTAGGTATCCTCGGACTAGTCCATCATTACCTGATGGACTACTTGGTTCTACAACACCAGGTTTTCTCTTTCTGTTCTAACTCCCAAAGCACTTTGAGCCTCAGTCGAGAAATGACGAGGTAAGTATAAGGCACTTTCAGATACCCATAACTAATTGGTGGGGAGGAACCAAGCAGTACAGATTAGAATTTTGTGATTAGATACTCTGTCACTCAAAGTGTAGTGTATTAGAGGTGGAAAAGCCACACATAAGAGCTCTTGACACATGGAAATATGACACACTAGCAATCTGAAAAAGTAGCAGCCTTGCACCAGCTGTGCATTCTCTTACAGCAACCAGTGGTTCACTGACCTTCATGAGAAATTCCAGTGGTGTAGTTGGGTCACCACAGGAGATGTATCTCCCTCTATACACTTAGGCCCATATTTACAAGATTGTCATGCAACGCAGCACAGCATCCAGATTTTCTACGCTGTGTTATGCAAGGGGGAAAACACAGCACAGAGCCTTAGCCATATATGCCAACAGACACAATTCAAAAATGGCTTTGATTTAGTTTTCTCCTCGCTGAACTTATCCTGACTTCAATATAAGTCAACAGGGAAAATACAGCCCCCATTATTTTTGTAAAATCTACATCTTTCTCCTTAGCAAATGATGGCATATATGTATAGCTACTAATCGCTTGTAAAAAAATTAAATAGCGGAGCGCCCCAAATATAAATTCTCACTGTAAGCCCCCTAAATATAGGTACTATGGCCATTCTTATGTGAAAGAATATTTTTTACATTTTCCAGTGTTTAGTCAAATAAAGATCCAAGTCTTAGTGTGGTATGCTGGTTATACTTTTTACTAATTCTTTTGTACACTTCAGACCACTAAAAACAGATGTTTACAATGATGACATCACGTAGATATTTCAGCTGAGGTGTTTCGTCTCGAACATGGGACTTTCTCAAGGCTGATGAAGTAGTACATATAAAAAAGAGAAAAACATAAACCAAAGACATTTAATACCTGAAAAACTGGCTAGAAATGAGTGGTCCTGCAGCTGTTACACCAAGTGAATATAAAAAGAAAAATGTGCGACAAATAGAAAGACCAATTGCAAGATTAACAACAAACTCACAATTAATAAGTCTAATAGTTTGAAAAAGGAGATCCGAGGGTTACTCGCACCAATCTCATCTTCACATATAATGTTGCAATGTTCTTAAAAAAACACCAAAAAGCAGAATATTGGCACCAGATGGACTGCATGGATCAAAAATCGATGACTTCATAGATGCTCTTGAAGAAGTAGATAATAAAAAAGATCATCAAATACTTAAAGAACCTTGCAGGTGATGGAGTGAAAGAAGTCATAAAGAAAATATCACAAGCTGATGAAGTATCCTACCCTCAAATCAAAGAAACGTTGGAAGCTAATTTCAATCCAATGCCAATTGTCAACTATGAAAGGTACATTTTCATCCAGGCAAGACAGCAAGCTAGTGAAACATTGGATGAGTTTGTCGAAAGGCTTTATATCCTCATCAAGCACTGCAAGTTTAGTGAATTCAATGACGAAGAGGTCATGCGTCTCAAGGTCATCGATGGTTGCTTCTCCGATTCGTTCAGACGACGCATGCTGAGAGAGACACTCAGTCTAGAAAAGGTGCTCATTTCTTCAAGAGCTGAGGAACATGCAGATCGACAGGCTGCTGATATGGAAGCTGGAATGACCCAGAATGAATCCGCGTTGATCATGAAAAGTAAGCAGAAGCACAAAGTGGAGGCCTTGAAGACGATGTTTCTGAAGAAAAAGAAATTGTGTTTCTGATGTGGATTCTTGTTTTCACAAGTAGGTAAATGTCCAGCCATTGGACAGATATGCAAAAGATGTGGGAGAGAAAACCATTTCATAATGGTCTGCAAAGCAAAAGAGAAACTAAGTAAGTCACGACGAGAAGAGAAAATGGGCGTCTGAAAGTTCCAGAAGCATTCTAGCCATCTCACAAGTCCAAATGGCAATATCAATTGAGGAAAGTAGAGACTAAACGAAGTTGATCATCATCAAATTCATATTTCAAAGGCTCTTCAACATCTACATCAAGTGACAGTGAAGAATATGGATGTGCAATGGTGATGTCGACCGCAGAAAGACATACACATGTAGGATTGGCTAAGAAGAACACAAGTCAAAGAGAGATCACCACGTGAAGCAACCAAACTCATTTGGCCGATGCCCCAAGATCATGCTAAAGGTGAATGGCTGCCCTACAACTTTTATTATAGACTGTGGTGCATCAATCAATATCATGCCAGCAGAAAAATACAACGAACTGTCTCCGGTATGACGGCTAACTCCATCAAAAACAAAGGTGTAATCATGGGCTGCTTCTACGCCATTACAAAGTCAAAGGTCATTTGTAGTGACCATAAGGTATAAGAAAATAACACTCCAAACACCAATTCATGTTCTCCAAGCTACTTCGTCGAGTGCATGTCTACTCAGTTTCAGCACTGCTGCTGACATGGGACTGATATCAATTGACTACAACCTCAATGCACATTCTGAAATAGGGTGTCAATTCCTGTCGTTGTTTCATGGACTAGGGAAACTGAAGCCAATGAAGATGCAACTCCACATTAATGAGGACATTCGTCTTGTTGCTCAACGACACAATCGTATTTCTTTTTGTTTACATCATTAAAGCATGACATCATTGAGGGCTTTACTGGTGCAACGCCATGGGTTTTGCCCTTAGTGGTAGTGCCAAAAATGGACAGTAGAGGTGTAGTGTGCATTTGTGTTGATATGCACCAGGCCAGTAAGCAATTCGAGAAAGAAAGAAATTCAGGTCCACACATAGCGGACATGATTTCACAGCTGAATGGTGGTGCCAAAGTCTTCTCCCGTCTTGATTTGAATAAAAGATACCAATAATTCAAGCTGGAAGAGAACTGTTGGTACATTACTACTTTTTCAACTCATGTTGGTTTGTTCAGATACAAAAGACTCAGGGGCATATTAGCAAGGAATAGCGATATTTATCGCTAACCGCGCTTAGCGCGACTTTGGTTAACGCCGCCTATCGCTGGAAAATATCGCTGAGATAACACCCTATTAACAAGGTTTATCTCCATAGCGATAACATTTCCAGCGATAGCGGCAAAATGTGAGAATATCGCTGGAAAAGCAGCGATATTCTCGCATTATCGCTAAGGTGGATTCAGCATTAGAATCCACCTCCTATACTTTAAACAGGTAAGTCATCCTCACTAGCAGGAGATAAAATATAGCGATAAACGCGCTTAGCGCGGATTATTTTATCGCTTCGCCTGCCTTGCTAATAAGGGGTAGTGGAGTTAGCGACTGTTTCCAGTCGCTTTTAGTAGGGAACGCCTTCCTTGCATGTCATTAGCGATAATTATCGCTGACATGCAAGGCGATGTGAATCCCGGCCGCTAACGCCTAAAAGCTGTCGCTAACGCCAGTTAGAGACAGCTTGCTAATAGGGCGATAAAATTATCGCCGCTTTAGCGGCAAAAGTGCCGCTAAAGCGGCGATAAAGCCCTTGGATAATATGCCCTCAGTTTTGGTGTGTCGTTGGCTAAAGAAATCTTTCAGGATGCCATTCGCAGAGTAATTCAACCTGTCACACATGCTTTTAACTACAGTGATGATAGATTAGTGTTTGGGGCCACACAAAAGGAACATGACAAAGCTCTTACACAAGTATGCCATTTGCTCCCCAACACACGTCTCATGTTAAATGCAGAAAAGTGTGAGTTTCACAAAACCAAACTCAAATTCTTTGGGCATATTTTCTCTGAAGGGGGAATGACTCCTGACCCTGAAAAAGTATAAGCATTGTCATCCACTTGTTCCTCGCAAGACTTAAACATACTGCGAACCTTCATAGGCACGGCCAGCTATTGCTCCAGATGCATTCATGATTTGGCCACTGTGAGTGCCCCATTAAGAGAATTGACAAAGATGAATGTTCCCTTCCAATAGTCCTGAATGTGATCGAAGTTTCAAAAATATAAAACACTCAATTGAAAATGCAACTGAAATGGCTTACTTTGATCCAAAGTTGCATACTGAGATTGATGTTGATGCAAGCCAGGTGGGGTTAGGCGCAATCCTTGCTCAACACAATGGACATCCAAATCCTCAGAGACACATTGTGGACTTTGCTAGCAGAAGTCTATCTAAGACTGAACTTGCCTATTCTCAGCCAGAAAAAGAGAGCCTGGCTGTAGTGTGGGCTTGCGAACATTTTTATGTGTTTTTGTATAGAAAGCATTTCACCCTTTGTCACTGACCACCAGGCGTTGCTTACCATTTTCAGAAATCCGAAAGCCAAGATGCCCTCTCACATCAAGAGGTGGGGATTGACATTGCAAGAGTATGATTCGTTTATTGTGCATAGGCCAGGTAAGGATCAAACCCCCGTAGAATACTTCTCATGAGTGCAGTTACAGCTTCACGGCATCAAGTCTAAAGTGGCAGAAGCATACATCAATTTCATAGTAAAGCCCCTGCAGCTTTATCCATTGAGCATATCATAGCTGCTACCAACACAGACAGAGACATGCTCACACTCAAGGATATCATTGTAACACATTCATGGAGAATGCATACTCGACCTCTTGCAGATGACGTCAAATATCAAAAATTCAAAATGTGCAGGAAGAACTTTCCATCACTCAAGAAGGTATTAGACTAAGAGGTTTCGAGGATTGTCATACCTGAGAGCTTGAGACAACAAGCCATTGAACTAGCACATGAAGGACATTGTGGCATTGTAGCCACCAAGAGAGCCTTCAGAGTGTGGTTTCCTCGTCTTAACGAATGAGTCGAGAAGGAACTGAAAGCATGTCACCTGTGTAACTGCTTATCTCCCAAGACAACACAGCATCTGTTAAATATGTCTGACCTTCCTAAACGAGCAGGGGAGAAAATCGCAGTTGATTTCTTTGGATTCTTAAACAATGGCCATCATCTCATGCTAGTTATTGAGGCATATTCACATTTTCCCTTAGTGGAAGATCTATCATCGACCACCCATGACAAAATCATCAAGAGGCTGGATGATATTCTTGCATCGTGGGGTGTTCCCTCCATCCTCAAACGGTCCGCCCTTCAATAGAAGAGAATTGAAGAACTTTCTTATTTGTTTTATCGTCAAGCATCAGAAAAGCACACCTCTCTGGCCACAGGCAAATGATGCTGTAGAACAATTTACGGGAACCCTGAAGAAAGTGGTTCAGCGCGCTGTGCTCGAAGGAATAAATCTCAAGTCAGCGTTATGTCCAGCCCTTCGTGTCTATCTCCCCATTCTGCAGCAGGTAAAAGTCCTGCCACCTTGCTGTTCAGGAGAGCTATTGGACAGATCTACCACAATGATCACAAGCCGAGTAATAGACACTGATAAGATTCGTGTCACGGACACTTCTCACAAAGGTAAGATGAAGGTCTATGCAAATAAGTGCTGATGCGCTCGGGAAATGGTTTTCAAGGACGGAGATCGGGTCCTTGTAAAAAAAAAAATGGAAACGCAAGACTGATGCTCCGTTTGATGCTGAACCATTGAGAGTCTTGACAAGTAAAGGACATATGGTGACTACACAACGTCCTAGAAAGTCCATTACAAGAGACTCATCACATTTGATGCATCTGCCTCGATGTTCGTCGGCTCCAGACCTTACGAGTGAGACAAGTCCACCTGAGTGCCGAAATCCAGCATCTGAGTCTACATCTACAATGCCAGGTGACAGTGCAACTCCTTCACACCATATGACTCGATCAAGAAGATTGGTGCAAGTACCTCAATGACTAATTCAGGAACTCTAATGTATATATGTTGTCTGTATTTTTTATTTAACAGAGAGGGAGATGTAGTGTCATGTGATCAATGAAGTAGGACCCTTGTGGTCGAAAGCGGATTCCTTATAAAGTTACATGGTCAGTTGGGAGGTATTTGGCTGTGGTCAATATAGTCTATGAAGCAGTGCGCTTAGCTAACAGTTGCATGCCAAAGAATAAATACGTGCATTACAGAGCTCTGTGTGTGGCATAGTCATTAGCGTGCTGCAGAGCTGGGGTGGATGCTACAGTGCTGAAATCTAAGTCATGAAAAACTCATACTTAATGTAGTGTTGTGTGAGTTAGCAATGATAGAGCCTTGTGGGTCCTGATGTACTCTGTAGAACTATGACGTAAGCGTTAGGGTGTAGCGAAGTTAATGCAGGACTAGAATGTTAAGTTCGAGGTTACACGCTGAAGCATAAAGACGTGTTATACTAAGCTCTGTGTGTGTCATAGTCATTAGTGGGGACCCAGGCTGGGTTGGACGCTACAACTGGCGATGAGATAGGGGATAAATAATCCAAAGATATACAGGGCTCTCCATGGTCCAGAGAACTGTTTGCGCGTGCCACATGTTCCTCCGTCAAAGTGCAGAAGCGAAGTTTGGTGTATGTGGAGTCAAAGTGCAGCCCCAATACATGTAAAGCTTTTGAAGATAGCAAAAGCTACACTGAGATGTCTACCCATCGATGGCCCAGAATGTGCTGGAATGGGCGCAAAGAATGGTACAGCACTACTACACAATTTAAAGATCTACATCATACTGAGTAATAACGCTAAAGGCGGATACAACCAGGTTTTGAAAGAGCAGCAAATAGCAACAACCAATTGCAAGATACCGCTGTGATCAGAAGTGCTGTGAGGCAGAGATCAACCAGGTGTCAGGCAGTACAAAGAGAAGCTTACGAACAAAGCAATTCAGATACAAGAAATGGTCATCTGCTTACCAGAACTGAGTAAAGAGAGTCATCATACCACAGCGGTGGGTGGAGTAGCCCTAGAAGAAGTGCCCAGGGTTGTGTTTATGGAGTTGTCCATACCTGAAGTGGCACGCCATCAAAGCTGCTGGGTGGCAGCTTAGAACAACTTCAGAGGTCTCCAGAAAAGTGAAGGGCTCTCATGGAGACCATAGAGGGAGGTCACAGTACCACTGACTGGCAAGGATGACCCAGAGGCCAGAACAGCACAGGGCCTTAGAGATGGTACGAATAAAACAGGTGGTAGCGGACAGCAGACAATGTCAGTGAGACCGCCACTGTCAGCATCAGCCAGTCACACAAATGGTTATAATGCCGCTGCCTTCCTGAAACTACCACCACCAGTGATACCACCAAAAAGCTGAATATTAGCGACAGATGGACTGATTGGATAGAGACGTTTGATGATTTCATTGATGCGCTAGAAGAAACATATAGGAAGAAGAGTATCATATACCTTAAGAATCTAGCTGGTGAAGGCAAAGCGACCACACCAATTAAGGCAAATCAACACCAAACAAATTCATTGTCATCTAAGTCATCGCCAAAGAGTTCTTCACTATCTACATCAAGTAAAAGTGAAGACGATGTCTGTGCAATGTCAATGTTTACCTCAGAAAAATGTGCGCATGTTGGACTGGCCGCTTGTGAAGAAAAATACAGGTAAAAAAAGTTAACATGGAAAAGTACCAAAGTCATTCAAAGATCGTCTGAAGATTACACTAAAGGTAAATGGTTGCTCAATATCTTTATTATCGACAGTGGTGTATCGATAAACAGAATGCCTGAGGAGAAATACAATGAACTATCTCCATTGCCACAACTTAAGCCATCGAAAACTAAAGTGTATACATGGGCTGCATCAACCCCATTAATAGGTCAAGGTTCATTTGAAGCAACGATGAAACACAAGGAAACAAAAGTACAAGCACCCATTCATGTACTTCAAGGAACGGCATCAAGTACTTGTTTGCTCAGTTTCAAAAAGAACAAATGATTCTGAACAAATCAAACATTCACCCTCAGTCACAGATCTGGATTTAATCAATTGTTTCTTTGCTCACCACGCCACCCCAGTTTGGACCCAGCCATATGTAAATCAGTCTTGACCCTGCTCCCCATGGGAACAGTCCAGTCCAAACTGCCAGGCCAGGTCATCCCTGGACCAGAAACAAGCATCCTGGGTTCGGTTTTGTGGTATCATCGCTCATCTGCCAGTGATCAAAGACCCACGCAGACTCATTGAAGAGCTACGATTGTATATATATTTGTAAAAGAAAATGTCATTTTTCATTCAAAAGGGGGGCGTATAGTGTCATGTGAGTTAGCAATGACAGAACCCTTGTGGGTCCTGATGTACTCGATAGAACTGTGATGTAAGCATAAGAGAGTAGCAAAGTGAATGCAGGTTTAGAATGTTGAGTTTACGGTTACATGCAGAAGAATAAAGATGTATTATACTAAGATCTGTGTGTGGCGTAGTCCTTAGCGGGTACCCTGGCTGGGGAGGACGCTACACTTAAGAGGGTAAAATGGCCAGTATTTCCCCGTCTTCAGATTATCATTATTAATTCTTTAAACCGGCGACCTTTAAACAGGGCTCTTCCAATTGATTTCCAGAGTGCTACATGCAAACAATATATGCATATTCTACATTTATTGGAAGATGCATAATTTAAGTTGTAAGCTAGACTAATCAATATGTAAAACAAACCCTTTAACCTAATTGTTGATTGTAAGCATCTTGGTATTTTTCATTTTATAATGAATGCAGATTAACCTCTATTTTTACCCAGCGGTCCGTTTCCATATTTACATTCATATTTGAAATTTCGTGCCTTGGACATAATTTGTCTACACAAACCTACTCCCGAAATGCTCATTCTGTTGCAAAAACCCAGGAAAGGGGGAAGCGGTTTGGTGCTTGGTTTAACAGAAAGAATTCTTATTTTCTGTGACAGATACCAAATCCAAAGGTGTACATCTCCAAAAAACAAAAGATTTCATCCACCTCAACACCTCCAAGGAGAGTTTTGCAAGATATATTGGTGCAGAGAAAAACAGGGGTCAGAAAACGCATTTTTCCCATGCAATTTTTCAGAGGAACTTTAGACAATGCTACAGCAAAAAAGGCTGAACAGAATTGCACCAAATTTAGCAAAAAACTAGGGGCCATATTTATGGCCAAGTCACGCAGTGCAGCACAGCAAGTCACCTTGCTGCGCTGGCCTGCGTGACAGGGAAAGGGCTGGAACGTGCCTTATTTAAGTCAATACGACACATTCCTGCCTTTTCCCCTGCACTGGCGCAATTTTGGCTGCCTAGAACTGACGCAGGGGTGCCTATGTTATAAGGAGCACTTTCTCAGTCTATCCCACACCTATATTGTGCAGGGTACAGTATCAATCTCACTTTGGGGCCACTTCACACTCGGGGGGCAGGGCACTATTTGATCATGTTCAGGAGCCATGTGGACTGGAACCGGGTGGGGTGCAGCCAATAGTGGGCAAACTGCGCCTGTGCACAATAAAAGTAGAGATCCTTGCCTAGAGCACATAAACCACCCTGCTCAAAGGGAAGGGTCAGAACTTCCCATACCAGCTAGGGCTGTTTACCTGCCCATGCCAGAGTAATTAGGTTGGACCAGAGGCGATGAGGTAAGTGGGCCATAAGTGGAAAGTTAATGAATAAATACAAGAATTTAGGGAGCACCACCATTTTGGCAACCTCAACCCTCCTTGCCAGGGACAGTGGCACCCTTGTCCACGCCGGCACTTGGTCTTCCAACTACTGAGCCAAATCCCAGGTAGCGGACTGGTGCTTCAGCCCACTGTAAGCGGTACTCTGAGACAAATGGAGTGCGTGGCTGGACTGAGTGGAAATATGATGGATTTTGACCAGTTAATGGTTATTTCAGCACATTGTCAAAAGTGGATAATTTCCCAAATGGGCGGTTTTAATTTCAGGGTCAGGGATCTACATGGGGACATCGTCCGTGTACATGGAGACCAGAATTCTTCTCGGTGTGAATGCAAGCTGGCGGTGGGAGTGGTATTGCCTCAAACTGGCAGCAAGGTGCTCCATCGCAACATCCAAAAGTATGGGCAACAGAGGCCACCCCTGTCATGTCCCCCTTGACACCACAAAATGAGATGTTTTGCAACATTCACTTGCAGATGAGCCATAGGTTGTGTGTGGAGTAATTGAATCAGGCGCAAGAAGTTACTACTGAATCCAGTTCAGTCTAAGAGATGGAGAAGGTATGGCTATTCTAGAGAATCGAATACCTTGGTGGCATCAAGCTGAACTGCCGCAACCTGAGGGTTAACTGAGTGAAAAAGAGCAAATAGAGTGCGTAGGTTGGGTGCTGTTGAGCGTCTGGGAACAAAGTTGGATTAATCTGGAAAAACAATATTCGGCAGTAAGGGGAGAAGGTGGGAAGCAATTAGTTTGGCTAAAATATTATTATGCACATTAATCATGGACAGAGGTCTGTAGGCATCACAGTACTGAGGGGGCTTGTCTGGTTTCAGGACAGTGACAATTAGCACTTCCTGAAGGGAGGGAGGCAGTATACCATGTGCCAGGGATTCAGCATACATTGCCAGAATATAGGGAGTGAGGATTTGAGCATATGAGTTACAGTTAGTTCATCTAGGCCTGGTGCTTTGTCCCTAGGCATACTTTGGATCACCTGCACAATGTCCTCAGCTGTGAAAGGCACATCTAAGAACTGGCAGTGCGCATTATCAAGCCAGAGTAATTGTATGGTATCAAAATAGAATCTATGGGGGGGGGCTAGAGAGCCCGGAGCAAGATGGCCGCACTTTAGTGCTGCTCGGCTGGTTGGGTCACAATCTGTTCATTATCGGGCAAATGGATTACCATTGATCCTGTAACAAAGAGGGAAACAGGAGACTGTATCCTACAGAGTAAACCGAAGGCATTAAGGCGAGTGAAATAAAGCTGGCAGCCCTGGTGTGCGAGACTGCACTCCAGCCGACTGCGGAATCCAGACAACAAGGCGGCCCCCACGCATCGCAGGCGAGTTCAGGGGGTGAAACGGCGGAATGCAGCAGTAACTGAAACTGCTGTGGGCTGCTCTGAGGGGTGAGAGATGCTGCCGTGCCCAGACTGAACGAAGCTGGTGAGTGCAATAAACTGGGAGAATCCTCCTGACCCAGCGCATACAAGACGCGATCGGCGGGCCCTATCTGAGAGGGTCTAATGTGCAGCGAAGGCGGCCGCTGAGAGTGTGCACTCCAGTGAGGGAACACAGATAGGCCGCGACTCCGAGCGCCGGCTAGCAAACATTGTCAGAGCACATCGTTGAGGGGCCCATGCCCACTGATAATCGGTCCGGTGCTCGCTGGAACAGACAGGTGCAATAACGAAGGATAACCTGAATTATGTCGGCAGCCATAGATATGGAGGGCAGCTACGGGGTCATGCCGTGAAGAGAGACTGGGCGCTAAATGGATGTGAGGGGTCCCTAGATGCATCAATAGGTGAAAGATACCCAACCCCCCTGGGTGTTGCGGCTGCCAAAAATGAGGACATTGAAGCCAGATCCAGACAGAACAATCTCCGCATTACTGGGGTGCCTGAGTCCACCAATATTGGCAGATTGGAGCTATATGTGGAAACCATGCTCAGGGACGTGTTCGGGGCAGAGCACTTCTTGGCGGTCCTCATTGTGGAGCGAGACCACAGATCCAGTGCCAGGCACTGCCCCGAGACCCATTATTGCAAAGCTATAGAATTACCGGGATCAGGACACTGCACTAAGGCTTGCGAGGGAGAAAGGCATCACGGCATATCAAGGTAATGAAATAGCCCTATACCCAGATTTCACGATAGCTGTGCAACAGGCAAGACAGGTCAAAAAGAAACTGCAGACACTGAATATTCAGTACGCCATGCTCTATCCAGCTCACCTCAATATCCAGTATAGGGGCCAATCAAATATCTTTATGTCACCTAAAGACGCTATGACTTTTATCAAACAGCAGGAAAAGACAGCGTTGACTAAGCGGCCTGGCGATAATGAAGACAATGCCGATTAAATCTGCGGGACGGAGGAAGTAACCGTCGAGAGTTGACATGCACACTATGTGGTGAGGAGTGGGGAGGGAGGATAAGAGACACTGAACTTACATAACAGACTGGCTGCCAACCAGTTGCACGCTACAGGAGGTATGTTGGGTGGATTGCTGGTCATGATGGCCACTAACTGAAAATATAGGTACCATTGCAAAATACTCTGAATAGACATATGTGCAAGATGGAGTGAGTATCGACTAGAGCCGGACTAAGACTTTAGCACTACCCAACCAGGACATGGTCCGTGAGATTGTCCCGACGGCCCCCCAACTTCAGGGGAGTTTGATGGCCACTAGAGGCCCTCAGAGGGGATACCCCAAATAATAAGGACTCTGAATAAGTATGCCTGTAGTCAGGCTAAAAGTTGGCTTTACTGTTTTAGAACTGTAGTATTCCCATTGCTAGGGGATTTCTTTCGCATGCTTAGGATGCTAAGGTGGATGGGTAGGGAGGTAGGGGTTCAGTGTTTAGCCATAAAGTATTACGATCATAGTGCATGCATCAATCTTATAGATGTGATACTGCAATTCATGATATTTGACAATATCGACAGGCAGAATGGGTGACACAGTGAGGAACACTATGGGAAACATATCATGGATCACTTGGAACATCAGGGGCCTTAATAATCCCAAAAAAATGAGACAGGTGTTGACATTTTTAGATCGGCAGGGAATACAGGTGGTACTACTGCAGGAAATGCACCTCATGCGACATTCAAAGAAAAAAGTGGCTGCGAAATGGGCTGGGGTGAAGATAGCCTCCTCCTACTCTTCATACTCGAGAAGAGTGATGATTCCCATCAAAAAGAATTTACCTTTTGAACTTATTCACTCTGAGACAGATGAGCAGAGTAGATATATCATTGTACAGGGTAAAATGTGTGGCACATTGATCACTGTCGTTAAGGTATATGGGCCTAATACTGATGATCCTACGTTTTTTGTGTCAATATGGTCAAATTTACACGCTATGCCACTCTCTGCAATCCTCTGGGGGGTGATTTTAATGCTCCACTGGTCTCACATGAGAATCGTTCGTCCTCGGTAGGGGGATCAATTAAGCGGGCGACTGAGATACTGATAGGGGGAATGAGAGAGATGGGCATTATTGATATCTGGAGGCTGCGTAATCCTGAAAGTAAAGAGGGCACATATCATTCTTATGTTCATAACTTTTGGTCCCAAATCGATTATTGGCTAGTCACAAAGGAAGTAAACGCATGGACAACCACAGTTCAACATTTGCCCAAGACGCTATCGGACCATGCCCTGTTTTTTTTGACAATGACGATCCCCACGTACACTCCGCCGCCGTTCCAGTGGAGTCTGCAGTCATCCTCACTACTAGATCAGGTCTTCAGGGAGGGAGTGAGATCAGCAATAGAGGAATATTTCGATAAGAATGTAGGGTCTGTCCAGAACATGGAAACTGTATGGAAAGCATTCAAAGTTACACTACACAGGACTTGTATAGGTCACTAAGCTGGTATTCTCAAATCCATACGGGGCATCTCAAGCAGATTGAATTGGCCCTGGAGGAACTGGATAGGATACATGAGGCTACTCATAGGGAAGACATGCTGGCAGAGATCAGAGAAAAAGTCACAGAGTAAAATGAAACAGCTGAGCAGGAGGTGCAACACATGTCTCAGCGATGGCGGGCCCAGGTCTTCGGTGAGGGGGTAGGCCAGGCCGCACATTGGCCAACAGAATAGCGGAGCCGTGGGCAAAGTCACATATAGTGAAGGTGGCATCTGCAGAAGACACAGTGAGACATGACATATGAATACATTTGTAGAATATTATGAGTGTATGTATTCTGCTCGTAGCTCGGCAGAGGAGACCGAAATAGCAGTATACCTTGAGGACATCGCCATGGTTTGGCTCTCCCAGGGGCAGCGTGAATTCTTGGCTCAGCCACTTACGATGGAGGAAGTTAAGGGGGCCATTGCCACTTTACCTAACGGAAAAGATACCAGGAGTGATGGGCTGTGTGAGAGGCTGGCCTGGTATATGATGTCCACTAATGTAACGCGGTCTCCGTCGTTCTTCACCAGCAGGCTCCCACTAAGATTGATTCTCCTGCTTGTCTTCCGGAACTAACGTCCGTGACACCCTTGAAAAAGATTGACCCGTTATTCCACCTGCAATTAAGCCCTTAAATTTCTGGGTCTACTCCGCCAGCGGCCCCCTCCTGGCCGTGAAAACTCACCAGGTCTCGTCCTGCGCGCTTGACCTGTTTATTCCTTGAACTCAGGATGCTCCTTGAGACTGATCAGCTCAAATTCTACTTGTTCACACTTGCTCCGTCCTGATGATGATCTTACATTCATAAGATCGAAACGCCGTCGACCTACACACCTTAAAACTCCATTATTGTAACTAATTAATTAGGAGTTTTTACATGGTTGTCTTCAATGCGATGTAAAGTTTTTAATGTCACAATCACTCCTCACTTCACGCACTTTCACTTCTATGTGTGAGCACCAGAACTATTATTATGCAATTAAGTTATGTTTATCCATTTATGCCGTTAATAAATGTGATACCATATCTACTTTGTGTCCCAG
This sequence comes from Calotriton arnoldi, assembly GCA_963921515.1. Lineage (NCBI taxonomy): Eukaryota > Metazoa > Chordata > Amphibia > Caudata > Salamandridae > Calotriton > Calotriton arnoldi. Next base: position 1,516,783 of record CAWUFW010002470.1, on the reverse strand, counting down.
CATCTATTGCGTAATTAGTCCCGCTTGGACTATACTACTTTGTGCTATCTGATTAATGCTGCCTAAAAATAATTCAGTAGCCTAGGCTACCCGAGGACCGAAGCGGCCTCTTCTTGACCTTTGTCCTTACCATATACACTAATGTAATTGGGCACCTTGCACCAGTCCAGACAACCTTTATGGTGATTTAGGAGGTCTCAGACAACCTTAGAAAGCTATCCAAGTGGTAGAACAGCTTTCAGGCTTAGTCTTGAAGGAGTGTAAAGCAGCTTGTTTTACTAGAATGCAATCTTGTAGTATAGATTAATTGAAAAAGAACCACACAAGGTATTTATAAAAATATGTTTTTATTATATAATACTCTCTAGTACGTTCCAGTGAATATATGACGCTACTTAGCATGCCATTACTACGCATGATTTTAGTGCGATGTTTTTACATCGCAATGCCATTACTACTCATATTTTTACTGCGCATTCCATTATTTCGCAAAAGCATTATTAAGATAAGAATATGCTTTTACCTCGCTGATAATTACTTTGCATACAACTACTTCGCATATATCGTCATTTTTAAATATTTTTAATTAAAGTAACCTATCCCCTGTCACGGGATGCCAGGGAAATAGGGGTTTTGGGTGGGGGAGTAATTTAAAAATCTTTAAAAAAATTAATACTCGGGTATGAAAAACATAGTTGTTTCTATTTGGTAAACTTTTAAAACATGCCTGTTCCCTAAAATCTAATTACCCTTTACATGACCACATCTTATCTCTTCTAAATCAGGATAGCACTAGGACACTGGTAAGCAAGTGCTCTATAAAACACAACCATAAACATATTTGTGCACCAAACAGCAGAATGGATCAAGATATGCAATTGAAATGTGTTACCTTTTAGGTTTCCTTCTCATGCCATGCATAAACCCCTGGTCAACCTTCCTGACCTATCTACGTCTAACCTCCGTAAATCGTTTCTACATCTTTACTTTTTTTTAAAAAAATTTAAAATATTAAATCCTTTTTTTTTTTTTGATATTCGTTTACTCTTACTCTTAAATAGTTATTTTACATTTAATTGTATTAAAATGTTCTTACCTGTACAGCGAAGTTTCTTCCTTCCTCTCCTCTCGCCTCCGTATTACGTATAAACGTATTTGCATCACGGATTTCTGCTTTCTCAAAAATAAAAAAAGGACTAAGTTTAATATTGAAAACAATACTAAACCGTGTGAATTCTATTCAACTAAATACACCTTTTAAATCTTTTTATTCCGAATGCCTTAATTTCCACGCCATTGCTACTGGCAGCTTGGATCTGCAGCCACTTTCATCTACTTATGGAACAATCCTTGGAATTAAGCATCAAGAGAAAAGATTCTTTTCTGATCGTACCCCGCTTTAATGCATGTTGTAATGGGGTGGAGCTGCAGCTCCTGGCCCATTTTTGATATTCCATGTGCATGTCCTGTCGGATGATGTGAGTAAAGACGCACAACACATTTTATGGCAACCGTATAAAGCCATGAAGTCCGTACTGCGGGGCACGGCTCCGGGCTGACATGTTGGTTGCGGGAACAATTGTGTGCACTGTCAGATTGCGGGCACGTGGGACATGTTGGATAGGTGCACTCTGAATACTTTTATATCATATTTAATTACTGCGGATGGCATGACAGTGACTTTTGGCATCATTCAATTGCAAAGTAAAGTAATGCGTACTAATAGTATTTGCGAAGTAAAAGCATGCTATGTAGCACCATGCGTAGTAATGGTAAACGCGCACTAAAAAATGCATATAAAAAGCAGATCGTAGTAATACACGCGTAGTAAAGGTGTGTTACCCGTTCCCGTATCTCCCACATGGAGATATACACAAAGCACACAATACTATAGCAAAGAAATCACAGTAAATAGTACTAATACACAGTGGCCCGCAGGGGGGAACCAAACCATATACTAAGAAAGTGGTATAAGAACCACGACTTGAGTCAGGACAATATTGAGAGGTTGTAGAATCGCTGGGGACCCAAGGAACCACCCAAGGTAAGTAGACAGGGACCCCATGGAGGGTGCGTGCAGTGTGAGAACACGACCGCAGGCTCCTTACAACTCTACATGTAAGTCACAGTTGGATTTTTAAAGATTAGGGACCATTCCCAGTGGACCCTGAAGAAACCCCGTGGAAGATAGAAGGTTGGAGAGCCACCCCACCCGTGAATACCATGGTACCCAAGTTACCTATCCCAGGGAAGCCGGGTGCGTAGGTGTGAAGTGGATTGGAAACCGCCGTTGAACTCAATGGAGGACTTCAGGAAAGTGCAGCTGCTGGAAGAGGAGAAAGTGTCCGTGGGAATTAAAATGTAGATTCTTGACGAAGAGTACCTGAAAGCAGAGGGGACAGAGTCTGGGTCACTTGAGAGTGACCAGGGGCTCGGTAGACGAATGCCCACCGATGTCGGGTACTTCAGGATAGATGTTGATAACCTTGACTCTGCAGCTGTGGGGACCAGGCGATGCTGAGGACAACCAGGAGCTGGATACAAGCTGTGCCACAAAGGATGTTGAGTGCTGAGAGGTCAGTGTCTGGCGGGAGCACCAACAAGCCTTGGCAAAAGAAACCCATTCAGGAAGTCAAGAAGTTGCAGGAAGAGGACCAGCAAGGTCCAGGAGACTCACCACAAGCAGGGGAGTCATGGCAAGCCCAGAGCAATCAGGGGAGCCCAAAGAAGATATAGTTGACCCTTCACAGGACCCACAGGTTGAAGATACTGGAGTCGCAGGAGGACCTTGTGCAGCTTTATAAAACAACTGGCCACGGAGCACATGGTGTGATGTGGTTGAAGATCTTTGCAGGAGAAGTTGCCAGAGGTTTTGGCTACTTGGAGCCCAATGCACTTGCTGCAGGATTGCCAACAAGCATTTGCGCTTGCAAAAGTACGAGGTGCACAGGGGTTCGGGTATTGCAGTCCCCACAAGGGATTCTGGCCTCAAACTGGGTGAGAGGGCAGCTCTGGCCTCGAGGGACATATAAACCCACCTCCTGTGTTGTTGAACCCTTTGGAGTCTGTAAGAGCTCGGGATCAGCAGACCGCTCAGCAGTGTTGCGGTGCCTGCGAATGCAGGGGAGTGACTTCTTCAATCCAAGGGAGAATATCTTCAGGTGTCTTGAATGCTCCACAGGCCCTACACGGATCCTGTATGGTGCACAGGCACAGACGAGGCAGCAGACTGGAAGGGAGACAATATCAGGCCAAAACGAAGTCCAGAGTGCCCAGACGGTAGAAGTACAGTGGTTTCAGTTCTGAATCTTGTCCACAACGAATCTATCAATCACGGCATTTATTTATCAATCACGGCATTTATAGAGCGCGCTACTCACCCGGGAGGGTCTCAAGGCGCTGGGGGAGGGGGTAAGTTACTGCTCGAACAGCCAGGTCTTGAGCTGCTTCCTGAAGGAGAGATGGTCCTGGGACCTACACCCAGGTAAGCCCTTAAGTACCCTAAGGAAAGGGTTGGGAAGATTCAGGGGACCCTCCCAGGGGAGGGTCTGGACAGGGGGAGGTTAGTCCCATGTCCTTTCTCCAGTTTCGCGCCAGAGTGGGAGCCAGCGGCTCCCAGGACTGGTTTGAACTGGACTATGCACAGGGCTCCAAAATTTGCCACTCATGCAGACTTTCAGTCGCTAGCAAGCGCACCCACCCAGCCCTAATACACTAATTCCTGTCTGGGATGTGGTCACACCTCCCTGTGACAGGATGCCTATTGTTCTGCCTTCCCTTGCACGAGCTTGGCTCAGCGGCAGGAGTTCAGAAATGTGTCTCTGGTCGGCAGCAAAACTTTTGTGCTGTCCGGGACTAGAAGGCTGGTACCGGGAACACTGAGAGCCTAACGGAGGGCTCTCCCGGTGGGTGCAATCATACCTCCCACACCGCATGATTCCTGCATGTTTGACACCAAACACAATAGGATTCTTTGCAGCCATTTTTGAGATGGTCATTGTGTGGTCATGCAATGCCCCTCTATATAGTATACGGCTGCTTCACTGACAACCCAGGAGAATGGACTCCGTAGGCTGCAGGGGTGTCCTGCTCATGCAGGGGCACCCTCTCTCTTAGAACCAAGCACCCTGCCCTCAGGATTGTAAAGTCCTGCTAGAGGGGTGACATAGGTTTTAAGTGCAGTGACCCTTAGATATAGTAAACCTATATCTTTCATAAGTGGTGCCTGCAGCAACTTACACAGGCTGCAATGCCAGGCCTGTAGTTCCATTTCGAATCGTCTCTCATGGGTGGCATAATACATGCTGTAGCCCATGGGAGACCTCTGGGGTACCTATGTCCTGGGTACATGGGTACCATATACTAGGGACTGATAAGGGTACCCCAGTATCCAATCTGGGATTGTATCTAAGTACTAACACAACAGTGTAGGGAGAAAGCAGATAGGCTGGGGTCCTGATTAGCAGGATCCCAGTCAGACTAGTCAAAAACAGTGTCATATAAGGCAAAAAGTGGGGGTAACCATAAGAAGCAGATCCTACTTTCCTACACAACCCCCCCAAACATAAGGAGATGAGACTAACCTTGCCCAGTTGAGTCTACATTTTCTAAGTGGAAATATCTGGAGAGTCCATTTGCATTGGCATGGTTACTCCCAGGTCTATGTTCCACTGTATAGTCCATCCCCTGTAGGGAAATGGACCACCTCAAAAGTTTGGGGTTTTTACCCTTCATCTGTTTTAGCCATAAGAGGGGCTTATGGTCTGTCTGAACAATGAAGTGAGTGCCAAACAAGTTTGGCCTCAACTTCTTCAGGGCCCAGACCACAGCAAAGGCTTCCCTCTCTATAGTTGACCAAAGTTTCTCTCTGGGGGTCACCCTTCTGCTGATAAAAGCTACTGGTTGATCCTGGCCCTCTGCATTTAGTTGTGACAACACATCCCCTACCCCCAACTGAGATGAATCTGTTTGGACAATAAATTGTTTAGAGTAGTCAGGACTCTGCATAATGGGAGCAGTGCACATGGCCTGCTTGAGATCATCAAATGCCTTCTGACAGCTAACTGTCCACTGAACTTTCTTGGGCATTTTCTTGGAGGTGAGATCATTCAAGGGAGTCACTATAGACCCATATCCTTTTACAAATATCCTGTAATACCCAGTCAGGCCCAAGAAAGCTCTGACCTGAGTCTGAGTAGTTGGAGCAACCCAGTCCATTATGGTCTGGATTTTGTTCTGAAGTGGTTGAACCTAGTCTCCATCCACAAGGTGGCCCAGGTACACACCTTGCTTTGCCCTATATGGTACTTAGTAGCCTTGATAGTGAGGCCTGCTTTCTGCAGAGCCTCCAAAATGTTCTTCAGGTGGACCAGGCGATCCTCCCACAGTGGAGCTAAAGACAGCTATATCATCAGGATATGCTGCACTATAGGCTTCCAGACCTGTGAGAACTTTGTTCACCAGCCTTTGGAATGTGGCAGGGTCATTCTTCAAACCAAAGGGCATCACAATAAATTGATAATGCCCACTAGGGGTTGAGAATGCTGTTTTTGGCTTGGCATCCTCTTCTAGTCTCATTTGCCAATAGCCAGCAGTCAGGTCAAATGTGCTCAAGAACTTGGCTGAGGCCAAAGTGTCAATAAGCTCATCTGCCCATTGGAATTGGATGAGCATCAGTCCTAGTGAATGCATTGAGTCCCCTGTAGTCAACACAAAACCTCATCTCTCTCTTACCACCCTGGGTGTGAGGTTTTGGTACCAAGACCACTGGACTAGCCCAAGGGCTATCGCTATCTGAGGGCTCAATTACTCCCAATTCTAGCATCTTTTGGACCTCTGTCCTGATGCAATCTCTGACAAGGTCAGGCTGCCTATAGATTTTATTCTTAACAGGTAGACTCTCACCTGTGTCCACTTCATGGGTACACCAGGTGGTTTGACTGGGTGTCAAAGAAAAAATATGCCTGTATTGAATGTGAATGTGAATAGGTACTTGTAAAGCGCGCGGCTACTCCACAGAGTGTCCCGGCGCTGAAAGGACCACGAGACAGACAGTATGCACTAAAACAGGTAGGCCTAGATCTAATGTTGGAATAGCCAAGTTTTTAGTTGCCTCCTAAAAGCGAGGAGATCCTGCACCCGTCTAAGAGAAAGTGGCAAGCTGTTCCATAGCCAAGAGGCCACCACTTGGAAGGAGCGACCACCCATGCGGGAGCGGGAGAACTTAGGGATGGTCGTCAAATGCTGTACTGAGGACCTCAAAGCCCGTTGTGGGACATAGTGCTGAATCCTCTTCCTAATGTAAGAGGCCCCCGTATTGTGTAGGGCCTTAAAGGCCAGGACCAGAGCTTTAAAATGGATCCTCTTCCGGACTGGTAGCCAGTGCAAGGATTTCAGGTGGGGAGTCAATCGCGCTCTGGAACCCACCATGAGAATAGCTCTGGCCGCCGAATTCTGGACCACCTGCAGGCGACCTAGTAGATAGTCAGGGAGGCCCAGGTACAGGACGTTGACGTAGTCCAGCCTTGATACAATCAGGGCCTGGACTACAGTCTTCCTGTGTGAGACCGGGAGCAGGGGAAGAAAATTCTTTAACATTTTCAATAGCCCAAAGCAGGTGCCGCGGCAACAGTTTGAATCTGAGCCTTCATAGACAGGTCCGCGTCTAGCTTGACACCAAGGTTCTTCACGGTGCTTACTGAGGTTACAGGGGGGGACATATCCTGTGGCCACCATTGGCGCCATGCTTCACAGGGATTGGGGCCGAAGAAATAATCTCCGACTTCTCTGGATTGCACTTCAATTGGTTACGTCTTAACCAGGAAAACACCTCCGACAAGCAGGCGTTTATCTCACTGCCTCTAAAATTGGCCCCCTTGTCACAGGTGAACAACAATTGCGTGTCATTGGTGTATGATACTATTTTTGCGCCGTGTTCCTCAGCTAGGAGCGCAAGGGGGGCCATATATACATAAAAAAGTGTCGGGCTCAAGATCGAGCCCTGTGGTACCCCTACCTTCATAGGGGGGATGAGAGCCGCAAAGGGAGGGGACCATATTGTTTGCTGACAGCCACTTAAAAAGGAGGTGAACCACCTGAGTACCATGCCATCGATACCGCAGTCCTAGAGTCCTCACAAGAGTCAGTTGTGGGGCACGGTATCAAAGGCCGCGGAAAGGTCCAGCAATACCATTACCGCGTTACCCCCTTTGTCTAGTGTCGTTTTAATAGTGTCAGAGACTTCTAATAAGGCTGTTTCGGTACTGAAGTTAGCTCTGAAACCCGACTGACGCTGGTGAAGTAAATAGTCGGCTTCCAAATATTCCGTGGTAACTGTATTTACATATTTCTCCAAGGCCTTGGAAAAGAAGGGCAGCAAGGATATTGGCCTATAATTACCGGCCACCAAGGGGTCTGCCGCTGGTTTCTTTAGCAGCGGGAGAATTTTAGCATGTTTCCAGCTCTCTGGCATCTGCCCCTCTTGCAGAGAGGTATTCAGAACCAGGTTGACGGCTGGGTTGATCACCTCAGCAATAGATGCCAGTAATTTAGCTGGGCATGGGTCGGAGGGTGAACCGGACTTAAGAGCTTTCATTATCTCGAAAGACTTATCCAAAGGGATAGAAGGAAACTACGTAAGGGAAAAACCTATGGTAGGGTTGGCGGGGGAAGCGGCCCAGTGTTTACTTCCATCGCCTGGGGCAGCGCCTCAAAAGAATCTTGGATACTTTTGATTTTGTCATAGAAATAGCGTGCCAATCGATGGTAGGGGTAAAAGGGCTGTCCATTGCATTAGGGGATGAGAAGTCTTTTACGATTTTAAAAAGTTCTTTACTTTTATTCCTGGCCTGTTCGATTTTAGAGGAGAGGAAAAGTTTATTTTTTCGCGGACTTTACTGTAGTGGACTTTCAGGGCCAGTTTGTAAGTGATTTTGTCCACGGGATTGAAATTATTCCGCCACGCTCTCTCAAGGCGTTTGCAAGCACTTTTGCCCTTTATGAGGGCCTCCGTAAACCAGGGGGCCGAGGCTCTGTTGGCTTTTGCCGCCCGAGTGGTAGGGAGGGCAAGCTCCAAAGAGCGGTGCTGTAGCCAGTTCTCCAAGGAGAGCACATCACTCTCGAGATTTCCACTGTGAGGGATAGGGTGTAGCCTGAGTGCACTATACAACGCCTCCGAGGTGAACTGATGAAAGGGTATAAAACTGCTGGGGCGAGGCTTGCAATATGATTGAGGGCTACCTGATTCCTTACGGACTCTGAAGCCAAGCAGAAAATGGTCAGACCATACTTTAGGGAGGGGCACGTCCATCTCTATCATGGCGGTAGAAAAGATCTGGTCCAAAGTGTGACCCCTTTCATGAGTAGGAAGGAGGACATAGGGGACCAAGTTGAGTATGCCTAGAGATTCGCACAGCCAGTGGGCTCAAGTTCCGCTGGTTTGTCCATGTGAATATTAAAATCCCCAAGTATCAGGCAGTGTCTGTATTTAGCGGCAATAGGGGAGATCGCGTGGCTAAGAGACTCTGTGAACTTTCCGGCCGGCCCGGGAGGCCGGTAAATTACTACGGCCGCAACAGATTGGTGGGCAGATATGGCAAGAAGGAAGCCGAGGCCCTTGGCCCCCTCTATCTCCGTGGTAGGTAGTATGGAGCAAGTAAAAGTGGTTTTAAAGATTATAGCCACACCCCCACCACTGCCCCCTGGCCGATCCTTTCTTAGGATCTGGTATCCAGGGGGGATCGCACTAGCAATGGTGGGATTTGAGCCTTCGTTTAACCATGTTTCAGTGAGAAACATAATATCGGGCGATAAGTCTATTAGAAGGTCATAGAGCTGGAGCTCGTGTTTTTTTTACCGACCGGGTGTTCAGTAGGAAAGCCCTCAATTGGCTCCCTTCCCCGTGCTTCTGATCTAAGTGGGCGCCCGTGTTGTACTTCACTTCACTTCACTCCCCACACGCGACTCACTGTAGGGGGGAAAGGCCGCCCAATTGCAGTGTTGTTGAATGTTTTGGTTCAACTCCCAATGATATCATCTAAATTTGAAAATATAATGCTAAATACGATGTTGGGTGAGAGTGAAACCAAATTACCTGTTTTTCTTCGTTCCCCCAAATTGCAGAAAAAATCTAGATATAAGACAATATCAGATTTAGTTTATCGCATACAAGTATTTTTCAAACTACATAAAATTCCTAGTTATCATTCATATCTCAAGATTGATGATTGCCAGGCTTACAGCTCTCTCAGGGGTCCCTGCAACTATGGAAGGATTCGGGCTTTGAACGTTTGGGAGATTTTTTCAATCTGTCAAACTTGATCACTAGCGAGTCGCTGTCTCAGCAGTTGGGCCCTAGGTTTTTAGCCCTGCCTTTTAGCTTTAATCAAATATTAAGCTTTTTAAGAACAAATTATGCTATGTCCAATAATTCGGCTTCTAGGATCTTAAGCCAACTATATGCTCAGGGCTTAACCGGAGTTGGCAAATTGGTATTCTTGTTTATCACAGCTGGAGGAACAGAAAGGGATTGGTAATTTTTTTCTCTAAACTATTAAAAGAAACCAGGGGCAGTGTCAGCAAAAAAGAATGGTAGACCTTATGTGTAGTAGGGCACAGAGCGCTGCGAGCTACCAACTACAAAAGAATCAGTGGTTCTTGTGGAGAATGTAATTAATAAACAATGAGAGTACGCACAATGGCAATAGGAAAGGGTTAAGTGGATGTCGGAAAGAGATGAAAGACCATATACCACAGAATACTTGTAAATTCTAAAAGTTTATATGCATAAAGCATCATACTTGTATTCAACAAGGTGCATAGTGTCCCCAGTAAACATGGAACCTACATAAATTGTGACATAAAAAAAGTGGTTTCCAAAATGACAAAGTCGACCATCAGACTAGTAAACAATGAACACAGTCTTCTAATATGATAATAGAGACTGGTGAATGGTTCGCTTTAGGTTTTGTCGACGGCGTTTCAACCCCGTTAGCAATAAGGGGTCTCTTCAGGACCTAGTAATATAGGGACATCTGAGAAAAGGAATCACTGTCAGAGTGACAATAGTGCGCCACAAGGAAGTGAGTGTAATGGAAGGGTACTCACATGGGACCCACCCGGGCACCCAGTGAGGGAAAGGACTGGCAGCCTAGGTATGTGCTTGTGATAATTTATTGCATCTGTTTTCTTCAAACACACATAAATTAGTGCGATGGAAAGTATGCGTCCAAAGGCAGGGATCATATGACAATCCATGTAAAGGAGCGTGTTTCAAAGTGTTGAGTAAGGATGACTCAGTTTGAATCTTAAAACACACCCGCGGGGGTCAACTAGGCGTGGAATAATTATGTGTCCATCAGCCACAAGTCAATTAATGTGAAGAAGTAAGCGTCCACAGAGTCAGGTATTACACGTCAGTCCTTGAAGGATGCTTGTCATTTCACAAGTGGAGACAGACTCGTGCGGTTCTCCAGGATCCAATGCGTAGCTGATGCACGCGTGTGTGTTTCTTTATCCGGCTTGAGTCATCTTTACTCGAGTACGAAACACGCGCATCCTTCACGGACAGACGTGTAATACCTGACTCTGTGGATGACTTCACAATCAGCAAAAATGGACTGATACTAAGAGACAGACGGATTGTCATCCCACAACAGCTACGACAAGGGGTTGTCAACTTGGCGCATGAAGGACACAGAGGCGTAGTGGCAACAAAAAAGCGCTACGGGAGCAAGTCTGGTTCCCTTCCCTTGATCAAATGGTAGAGACCACGCTCTGAGACTGTCCTCAATGTCAACTGGTAGAGTGAGAAGAACCACGCCCCCCACTTCAGATGTCCGACCTCCAAGACAGCTTGTGGCAACAAGTAGCCATTGACTTCTTCGGCCCTTTGAAGTCTGGGAAGTACATCATCGTCATCATAGATGAGTACTTAAGATTCCCTATTGCGCAGCAAGTATCGTCAACAAGAGCAACTACCATCATTCCAGTCCTGGACGAAGCGTTCGCCGCATGGGGAATCCCCACAGTAGTGAAGACGGATAATTGCCCTCCATTCAATGGACATGACTTCACAGAATTTGCAAATCACCTCAACTTCAGGCATCGGAAGATCACCTCCCTGTGGCCTCAAGCCAATGGGATGGTAGAGAGGTTTATGGCCACACTAAAGAAAACTATACAGCAAGCAGAACTGGCCCAGCGGGATGTCCAACTCGCACTCAATGAGGAGTTGCGAGCATATGGAACCACGCCCCACAGCACCACCAACAAATGTCCAGCTACCCTAATGCTGGGAAGAACACCGGGCACCAGGATACCCATCGTAGATGCCGTTGTGCGTTCAAGCTCCCACTATCATGATCACGCGGTGCTGGCAGAACTCGATAAGACCAAGAAATCAAAAATGAAAGAGTATGCTGATGACCGTCGAAACACCAGAACCTCCGACATCCAGGAAGGAGACTGGGTGCTAGCCAGACAAGAACAAAAGACAAAAACTGACAGCTGATATCGTGACCAACCCCTACGGGTGACGAGTCGCAAGGGAACCATGGTCACGCCCGTATCTGAGGACAAAAGAATCACACAAAATGTGTCGCATTTCAAGAAATGCAATCCCGCAGCTTACACCCAGGCAGAAGTGTCAGAACATGACACGGATGACTCAGGTCGAGAAATAGACAACTGTGAAAGACCTGAAGCCTTGGCAAGCTCGAGAGAATCAAGAGAACTGCACCTTCCACGCCGGCCGCAGAGAACCATTCGGCGACCCACCTGGCTTATTGAAGAACTGTGAACAAGTGAGCACTGAACATTTCAAGAAGGGGGAGATGTAATGTCGTCATGCATGGTTCCTGAGCATGGCGCTAGGGCCAGGCAGGAAGAGATGTGGGAAGGAAGGGAGGAGGCGGGATGAAGGGAAAAAACAGAAAGGGAAACGGGTATTAGGAGGAACGGGGAAGGAGGAGAAGAGGGGAAGAATAAAGGAGAGTGCAAAGAACATACTGTGTCCGTCCCTTATTACAGAATCCAACACATGGTTACCCCGACTTTTTGCTTGGTGTCAGTGTGTTTTTGACCTAGTCTGACTGGGATACTGCTAATCAGGACCCCGTCACTGCGCTTTCTCCCTAAATTGACCATGGTAAGTACTTGTGTACATCCACAATTGGCTAATGGTGTACCCTTGTAACTCCCTAGTATATGGTACTATGGTACCCAGGAAATAGGTACACCAGGGGTCTCCCATGGGCTGCAGCATGTATTGTGCCACCCATGGGAGTCCACTTAAGACTGTGACTACAGGCCTGCCATTGCAGACTGTGTGGGTAAGTGCTTGCACCCCTCACAACAAATATAGGTTTCCTTATATCTGGGGTCACTACACTTAAAACCTATAAGTCACCCATATGGCAGGCTCTTCAGTCCTGAGGGCAGGGTGCTTGGTTATAAGTGTGAGGGTGCCCCTGCATGAGCAGGACACCCCTACAAAACCAAGTATGATCCCATGTACTGGGGGGCTCTCTTGGGGTACCCCCTGTACTACCGGTAACAGCCTCTTAGTGTCTGACAGCAGGCTAGTGCTGCTGCTGACCACAGACACAATTCTGCCCTCCTGCTGCTGAGCCAAGGTCGAGCAGGGGAAGGTAGAACAATAGGTTTCCTGTCACAGGGAGGTGTTACCACCTCCAAGAGAGGACTGTCCAGCACCACCAGACCGCTTTGAAGGACACATTTGGTGCCCTCCCTCCTTGCAAACTGCAGTTTGAGCCAGTTCAGGGAACCGTTGGCTCCCGCTCTGGTGCGAAACTGGACAAAGGACATGGGAGTATGTTATGTTATATATATTTCTAAAGCGCAACGGTTACCCGGAGGTGTCCTGGCGCTGGCTACTACCCTCTGAGTGCAGATTATGGAGATACTACACATTAAAAAGCCAGGTTTTTAGTCCCTTCCTAATGTCATGAAGTCAGCTGCATTTCTAAGTTGGAAGGGAAGGTCATTCCAGGCCTTTGCGGCGCAAGTGATAAAGCTTCTCCCTCCACACGTGGCTTTTTTAATGGGGGGTACTATCACCATCTTAGCTCCTGAGGAACAAAGGGTTCTTTTAGGGGTATACCATTGAAACCGCTGCTTCAGATATTCTGGCCCTATTCCTTGTAGAGCCTTAAAAACGGTGCATAGGGATTTAAAGCGGACCAGTTTTCTGATTGGTGGCCAATGAAGTCTTTTGATTTCCTTTGCCGGTAAGCAGTCTTGCTGCCGCATTTTGCAGAAGTTGAAGTTTATTTAGATATCATTCTTGAATGTTTAGGTAGAGGCCGTTGCAATAGTCCAACCTTGATAAGATAAGAGATGTAACAACTGTACGTTGACTGTCCTCTGGCAAAAATGGCATTATTTTCTTAATCATTCTAAGAGAATGAAAGGTGGCTGAGGCAACTGCATTTATCTGATCACCAAATTTTAGTTTGTCATCAACTATGACTCCCAGGTTTTTAGCTTTCCTAGTGGGTTTGGGAAGAGTGCCCAATTCTTCCGGCCACCAACCGGGGGTTCAAAAGTTGGCATTGTTTCCAAACATGATGATCTCAGTTTTGCCTGAGTTAAGCTTCAGGCAATTCTGTGTCATCCACATCTTGACTGCTTCCATACAGTCATGAAACCTCTTACTTTTTCCTGTTTCCTGTCCTGGCAGCAGAGACACAACAATTTGTGTGTCATCCTCATAGGAAGTAGGACAAAAGCCGAAGGATCTAATCAAGGCGGCCAAGGACGATACGTAAACATTAAAAAGAGTCGGGCTGAGGGATGACCCCTGCGGTACTCCACATGGTAGGGAAAAAGGTTTGGAGTAAAATTTATCCAAGGACACAATTTGTGTTTTGTCAGTTAGGAAGGCTTGTAGTAGCTTTCAGGCTTTGCCCTGGACCCCGCATGCTGACAAACAATCCATCAAAAGGTCATGATGGACCGTATCGAAGGCTGCAGAGAGATCCAACATAATTAATGCTGCCTTACCTCCCTGATCCAGGGCTTCCCTTATTTCTTCTGTTGATTTTATGAGTATCCTCCCCTCTGTCCAGCCCCTCCTCTGGGAGGGACCCCTGAGTCGTTCTAACCCTTCCCCTAGGGTACTTAAGAGATTACCTGTGGGTGGCTCTTCAGATTCATCGTGGGACAAGACTCAAGCCTGAAACCACGTCACTCTTCGACCATCTGATCACGTGGACTTCGCTGGACTAAGCCTAGAACCAAGACTGCACCAAGAAGACTCCTGCTGCTCCTGATCTCGCTGTTCTGCAAGTCTTCTTCGTCCTCTGTGTCTGTGCTTCTTTCAGGATCTTCAACAGATCTGTGAGCATCAAGGAAACCCAAAGTAATCTCCCTTGGAGTGAAGGAGTCACTCCCCTGCATCCGCATCACCGCAGCGAAGCTGACCAGTCTGCTGCTCCTGTCATCCCACGGACTTCCCGAGGTTCAGCAACACAAGTGGTGGTTCTGCAACTCCTGTGAGGCCTGACCTATCCTCGCTGCAATTTTGAGGCCAGTATCCCTCGTTGGAACCACTGGGACCGAACCACTGTGCACAGCAACAACTTGCTATTGCCAAGGCTAGTACAACTTCTTCACTGCATCCTTTGCACCATGGGCCTTCCTTCTTGGTGAGCTGCTCAAGGTCCTCTTGTGACTCCTGTGCCTTTGATCTATGGGTCTTCCGGAGGGTCTTCTCCTGCTTCAGTGGGCTCCCGGCTTGCAGAGAGCCTGCTCTGACTTTCCCTTAGACCTTGCTGGTCCCAACATTGCTCCTTCTTCACTCTCCACGCCAGTTGCGGCTACTAAGGTTTGTTGGTACTCCTGCCAACACCGACCACCTAGTCACCAACATCAGATGTGAGACAGCTCGTGCACGGCTCCTGGTCTTCCTCAGCATTGCCTGGTCCTCACAGCAGCAGCGACATGGTCACCGTCAACTCTTCTGAACCATCCTACATTGGTGGGCATTGCTCTTCCGTGCCTCCTGGTTACTCCTGAGCGGTGTAAACTTTGTCCCCTCTGCTTGCAGGTTCTTCACTTGCAAAATCCACCCTTGGATTCCATCGGACTTCTTCACCTTCTTCTTCAGACGCACTTTCTCCAAGTCTTCCATAGTCATCTACAGAGTTTTCCAACGTCTCTTTACCCCTATGCACCTTGCTTCCCTGGTGTAGGTAACCTGGTCCTAGGGGGCATCCACGGGTGGGTTGGCTTTCCAACCTTCCGTCCTCCAGGGGAATTCTTCAGAGTCCTCTGGGAAGTGTCAGTTTTCTGCAAAACAGCAACCGCGACTTCTCCATTGACTTCTATTGGGCATGCAGCTGTGATCCCACTCTGCGCACAGCCTCTGTGGGTTCCTGGGTACATACCTTGGGTGGTTCCTTATTCCCCAGCTTCTCTGGGTCTTCTGGTCCAAGTCCCATCCTCTCCTGCAGTTTGCATTCCACTTTATTAATACATGGTTTGGTCTCACACCCTGGAGACCACTGTATTTTGTGCTACTTATCTTATTGCAATTGAAGTATTATTGGTGTATTGTGTTAATATCTCCGGGTAGGAGATATACCAGTGTGTTAGCGAGTGTTGTGTAATAAATAGAAGTATTTTTATATAAACACTGTGGGGTTCTTTTTCATTTAACCTACACAACATGATTAAACTGGTAAAACTAGCTGCTTAACACTCCTTCAAGATAATCCTGAAGGCTCCTCTCCACAGCTACCACTTTGAGAGCTTTCTATGGTTATGAAAGAGCACTAAATCACCATAAGGGTTGTCTGGATTAGTGCAAGGTGCATCACTTAAATTAGTGCGCACCATATACTAAGCCAGCCTCCCACAGTGTGCTGTCATGGAAAATATTTCTCCACCCCCTTCATTTCTAATGGTTTCAGGCACCCCATTCATGAGTGGGGAACAATGGCATGAGCATTTGAGGCTTATCTAGAAGACATTGACGGTGACACGTTTACCTCAAAGAAAAAGAAAGCTTAATTAGTATATAACTTAGGTGCTGAAGGGAGGAGCGAGCTAAAAACACTACCAATAGAAACTGTCATGATACATGTTGGCTCTGGCGAGGATGGAGATGCCGAAGTAATGGCTGAGTATTCTTCCGTAGTTGGTACGTTGAATAACAGATTCAATCCCAAGAAGAATGTAGTGTTAGAACGGCACAAGTTCTTACAGCGGTGCCAAGCACCAGGAGAACACATTGATGATTTTGTAGCTGCGTTACACACATTGGTCATAACATGCAACTACCTTGATCTTGAGGATAAAATTATAACAGACCAATTAATCAAAAAAAACAACAGTAAAAAAATTAAAGAAAGCGTATTGGTCAACTGAAGATCTGAGTCTGGAAGCAGCACTAACTATTACAAGAAGTATAGAGCATTCTCAACATTGTATGAAAGACATGAGGTTAATTTGGTGGCCAAACACTCAGATGAAGGAAATGTTAAAGTTCCTGAAAAAACACGTGTGAGCAGTGCTCGGGTCAATGTCAAAATGTCCAGGGAACATGTTGATTTGTTGTGTTTTAGATGTGGAAGCAGAATGCATGTAACACTGGTAAGCATTGTCCAACCACAAATATAGTGTGTTTTAAGTGCGGAAAACGGGGCCAATTTGCAAGAGTGTGTAAATCATACAAAGGTCAAAAGGGGCGTGGTGACGCTATAGTTAAGTCCATCAAAGGACGATGGCATGATATTAATATTGTCATAGTCACGAAAGTATACAAGTGTCAACCATGCATAGTGTGGAAAAAAGGAAAACTCCAATCTGTGATATCACTATAGACAATGTTAAAGTAACAGTGATGGCCGATTCGGGTTCGCCATTAACATTGATTGGGGAGACTGATTTTGCCAGATTGAGTGTTCCATGTCTAAATAAGTCACATGTCAAAATCTTTGCTATGGGCGTAAAAAAGTGGAGGTGTTGGGCCAATTTGAACCTACTTTAGGGTTTCATAACAAGACTCCAGTGGCACAGTTTTCATGGCCAAAGAGAAATTTGTTTGGATGGAATGAGCTGAAAAATTTGGACAGAATTCTTGATCCCAATCATCCAGAATTAGTTCTGTCCAGACAACTTTTGTTGGAAATACACAGCAATGTGGTGTGCAATGTGGATGAGTGTAGGTGGGTAGCTAGGTATCCTGGTGTCTTAACAGACACTATTGGGAAGCTGAAAGGATTCAAGCATCTCATTGTATTGAAGGAAAGTGCGGTACCTAAAATGTGTAAGGTGAGGCGTGTACCTCTCAGTCTAAGGAACGAGCTCAAGTCTGAATTGGACAAGTTATGCAAGTTAGGCATCATTGAACCAATTGAAGAGTCGGAGTGGTTGGCGCCGGTCATTTTAGCACACAAATCTGACACGACAATATGACTGTGTTTTGATTTGTGCAACTTAAATTCCAACATCTGGGTCGATCGGCAACCACTCCCAAATAGCAATGAATTTTTGTCCACTCTTAAGGGTAACGCAGTATTTACGACAGTAGACATGTCGGTGGATTACAACCAAGTAGAGTTATGCGAGGAGTCAAAGCATCTGACATCCTTCATAACTCCTGAAGGAGCTTTCCATTACACAGGGATGCCATTTGGATTGTCCTCGGCATCATCTGTATTTCGGAGACTGATGAACAATTTGTTCAAGGACGTGTATGGAGTGTTGTACTTCCAAGATGACATTTTATTTTATGGAAAGAATGGTCATGAGCACTATGAAAGATTAGACAAAGTGCTGGAGATTTTGGAAGTGTCTGGTTTGACTTTAAAGAATGATAAGTGCAGCTTTTGTTGCGATGGTGTGGATTATCTGGGACATCATGTTTCGAGTAAGGGAACTGAGCCAAAGATGAAACTTTTAAAGGCGATTGAAAGTGCACCCGCACCTAGTGACAAGGATCACCTCAGACGTATCCAGGCTTAATTGAATATTATGCCAAATTTGTGGGTAATTTTGCTAGCAAGACCATGTGTTTGCGTGAGCTATTGAAAAAAGGAGTAAAATATGAAAGAAGTGTCAAGTGTCAGAGTGTTTTTGACCTAATAAAAAAGGAAATTGTCTATGCTCAGCCTCTCAAGCCATTTGACACTCATGATATGTGTATCATCACTACTGATGCCAGTAACCATGGGTTAGGTGCAGTCTTGATGCAGAAGAGAGATGACGGCAAGGAGGAAATTATTGCTTTTGCATCCAGGGCACTTCGTGGCACTGAACCTACCTATTCCACCATATAGAAGGAGGCCCTGGGCTTGTGGTGGGGGGGTTCAGTACTTTAGAAACTTTGTATGGGGCAATCAATTCATTCTCCGCACTGATCACAAGCCACTAGTGGAGCTATTCAATACGGGCAATGGAGGGAGAGTAACTCCCCACATTGCGAAGTGGCAGTACCGTATGCAGGAGTATCAATATAAGTTACAGTTTGTTCCAGAAGGCCGCAATTTTGCAGCTGATTGTTTGTCTCATCTGTCGGTAAAAGAAGAGGTCGATGGGGAAATGGACAAAGAGGATGAGTTGGAGTTTGGGTGATCTGTGAGTGCCATCACTGGTGGAGTGTTATCTGAAGAGGAGTGGCGTGCAGCTGCTAATGCAGATACGATGCTGCAGAAGGTTGTCAAGTGTGTAATGGATCGGTGGCCATGTGCATGTGAATTGGAAGATGCAATGGTCCCATTTTGGAAGTCTGCTAATGAGTTGACTCGTTGGCGGTTGGTAGTGCCCGAAGGCATGAGATCTAAAGTCCTGAAATTTGCTCATGAAGAGCACATTGGCATGGGGGCAATGAAGCGTAGAGTCAAAGAGGATTTTTGGTAGCCCGGCATAGACAGTGCTGTGGAACACTATGTGAGGCAGTGCAATGCGTGTGCTTTAAGTGACAAGCCACAAGTTACCCTGCCGACACCTATGGCATTAGTTAGTAATGGTGTGCCATGGCGCAAGCTAGCATTTGACATATCTGGACCCTTTGGAGTTCTAGGGAGTTTGCCTAAATATTCTCTCGTATTGGTGGACTACATGTCCAAATGGACTGAGGTGAAATTTGTTAATTGTGTCAATTCGAGAGTGATCGTTAACTTATTTCAGGAGGTGTTTAACAGGGAAGGGTTTCCTGAGGAGTTAGTAACAGACAATGGTGTCCAATTAGTGTCCAAAGAAATTAGTGATTTCCTCAAGTCTCATGGCATCAAACAAGTGAGAACCTCTTTATATCATCCCCGCAGCAAGGGCCTTGTGGAAAGAGTGAACTGTGTAATCAAAGATCAACTTCAGCTAGCATTATTCAATAGGCTGGATTGGGAGAAATGTATCCAGGATATGTTATGGGCAATAAGAACGACTCTGCATATTATTACCGGGATGTCTCCATTTTCTTTACTGAGAGGCAGAGTTGTATGTACCCATTTGAACAGAGAGTGAATGGGGAGAAAGAATCTAGACAGTGAGAAGATGGAAACTGTGTTGGATGTGCGCAGGCATGTTCAAGAAAGGTATAACACTAAGAGTGATGTCAGTTCCAGCAGAGAGGTTGATGTGTATGCTGGTGATTTTGTCAGAGTTCTCTTTCCGCGGCATGTGAGGAAAGTCTTTTCTAGATTTTCATTCCCAATGTTAGTGAGAGAGGTTAAAGATCGTATGGTGCTCCTGGAGAATGGCATGGTGTGGAACAAGAGTATAGTGGTCGTAGTTCCAGGACCGAAGGCTGGTTATGTCTGCGAGAAATTGGGACCTGATGTGTTAAAAAAGGCAAAGCAATCTACGAGCATTGGTTATAGTCCCTTACCTCTGTGAGAAAAAAATGTGTGACAAAAAGATTTAGGGCCAGATGTACGACCATTCACTTTAGCGAGTCGCAAATTGTGCCGAATTGCAACTCGCAATTTGCGACTCACTAAAATGAATGTACAACAGTGTCTCAGACACTGTTTGGGATTCCCAATGGGGTCGCAAATTGCATGCCTCATCAATATTCATGAGGCAAGCGCAATTTGCGACCCCATTGGGAATGGTTAGCACTCACAAGGATGGTGGCCTGCTGGGGTCAGCAGACCACCATGTCTGTGACTGCTTTCTAAATAAAGCAGTTTTTTTTTAAATGCAGCCCGTTTTCCTTAAAGGAAAACGGGATGCATTTAAAAAAGAAAAATGAAACTTTTCAGTTTAATTTTTTAAGGGCAGCCAGTGGTCTCCGGGAGCACTGCCTGCTCTTAAAAAATATTTTTGCGCACACTCACAAAGGGGAAGGGGTCCCCTAGGGACCCCTTCCCGTTTGTTAGTGGTTTACCACCTACTTTAAGTAGGTGGTAAACTGTGAGTGTTTTGCGACCGTAAATGCGGTTGCAAAACAATAGTACATGGCATTGAGACTCGCTATTAGGAAGAGACTCCCCTTCCTAATAGGGAGAGTCGCAAACGCTATTTTGCGAGTCAGTGACTCGCAAAATAGCGTTTGTACATGCCTGCACTCTTTTTTTGTGGTCGCAAACCGGCCGATCTCCCGTTTGCGACCGCAAGAAAAGTTTGTACATCTGGCCCTTAGTGATTTTGTCATGTATAAGTAGGTATCCAGTGACATACTAGGGACGGTCTCAAATTTATCCATTTGAATCTGTCATGTTGAATATACTGTATTGTATAAAAAGATAGTCTGTTTTTTCCTGTTTTCATTTTCCTTTGCAGGTTTTTTGTTGAGTATATTGTATTGTACATATTATATGCTTTTTGTTCTGTTTTCATTTTCCCTTGCAGGTTTTTCCCCCGGTCATGTTCTTTATCTCAATTATCTGTGCACAGTTGTAAGGCAAGGGAATAAGTGGGGTTTGTGTTATGCATTTCTGCGGGCGGTTTGTTAGCGTTGGAATGCAGGGAGTGCATGGAATGTGAGGGGGGGTACCGAGGTCGGCAGTTTCTGCCTGACGTTCGGTGTTGCTGGACTAATAAACGTACCTCTGGTGCCATCTTCTGCGAATCGCTGGTCTTTTCAGTATGCTTATTTGTTTTTATTGATGTATTGCCAGTTACTATATAGTGTTTGGGTTTGTCTTTCCTTTTGATCACAGAACAAACAGAGACAATGCTTGCAGACCCATAATTCACCTGAATCTGCACATTACACGAACAATGTTTTTAAAATTAAATCCCAATTTTGATTTTACTGTTGTATTAGCGCAAGACAATACTATATTTACCAAAGAACGTTTCACAAAATCCATACTAACACAGCAATTCACTGGTATTAAGCTATATCTCCATCCACATGTTCTCACCTGCTTTGCCAATCATATGCTCAAACATGAGCATAAATTATTTTCGTGATAAAAACAGCTTTGTTTGACTTCTGAAAGGAGTGCAAAAAAGTCTGAATCAACAGAACTTTGCGTGCATACCATAGCTAACAATTTCACCAGTACAGAAGTTTTGAGGGAAGTGATGCATGCTAAATAGCCTATTACATATTCATAGAATCTAATTGCCTCTTCTTGAATCTCTAATTTGCATAATTGAATTTTCCAGTCTATCCCTAAACTAATCAAAAACACTTACGGCCTCTTTCCACTAATGATGGTTCACTGAATATGTTAAACCCTATTGATTCGAAAGAGTACATCTGAGTTTTAATACCATCAATTTTGCATGCATTCAGTGTTATTCATGTATAACATTTAAGTTGTTGCTCCGCCTATAGATTTTTATGAATACATCAACTACCTGTTTCCTCACATTCTAGATATTAATTCTGGTAGTAAAATGATCGAGGTCTTTATTACATGTGAGCATATCGTTTGCTTTTGGAAGAGAAATTTGTTTTTTCAGATCTACCTTTAAGTCTTGTTCCAAGAAGAAGTCATTCACGGTGCCAGAATGCTCGCCTTCCTCGCAGTGATGACAGTTAGTGATAGCCAGGAGTAGTAGTTGTAACGGCTGTCTTATCCTTTTGGTACCAACCCCACTACACTTGGTTTAAGGGGGTCATGAAGGTAGATATGAGCACAAAGTGAACACGGCTAATAGATCAATGTTTACTTTATGCACTTTCCACTCCATGCCTTTCCCTTCAGTGGTTGAAGGCCAAGGGTGGGCAAGGAATCAAGCCTGTGACGTCATCAGTGGTTAAGGGGTGCATGATGTAGGGTGGTCAAATCACTCCTTGTCATTATAGATACTGTTTGTAGTCCTTGGCTTTAATGTGACAACCTGAGGTATTGTAGTATTTATTTGCTTCCAGTCAGCTTATTAGATCAACACACCTTGAAGCAATATTTAGCACGTTTAAATCTTAGGACTAGAAACAATGGGCCCGATTCACAAAGGCAATCTGAGACAAAAGTCTAACTTTACGACTTTTTGTATTCAAGCAGGCCATTTAGGAGTTGTATCTTTACGTCCACAGTCGGGCCGGAGACTCCGGATTGGGCCGTACGCTCCGCACCCGGGCCGTACTCTCCGGCTCGGGCAGAACTCTCCAGCTCGGGTCGGATGAAGTGTAATCAATGGACCAGAATGCAACTTGTACAAAAAGGAACATTAGGAACGTGTGATAAATGGTAGAGGAGGTCATGAAAATCAGTTTGGGAAAAGAAAAGGGTGTGGTCGGACACTACATCATATCACAGAAAAGTTTGTTCCTTTGCATCATGGTACATGCAGTCCACAATTTGCGCTCCCCTCTGTGTTGACTGTAGTGTAGTGCCATTACAGTCAACACTGAGGGGAGCACAACTGCGACGTTAACCTCATGCCAGGGCAGCAGCAAACCTATAGTGCAAATATAGCCAAAAGGCAGTGATACACTGTACTGGGTGGTAGGAGGAGGCAGAATTAGAATAATTCTAGGCGGGGGTGCTGGTTCTGGGAATGGGACGCATATTTACGGCATCACTATTTACCCTGTAATGTACTCACTCATGTTTGCTCATTCCTGCATCAGGAGATCCCAGAGAGAGACGGGTGAGGGCTCGTATTAATTATTAAGTGTATGAATTGGGTTGTGAAAGGCTTTCCCCTGGTATCGTCCATTAACATGATCCTAAAAAATCCAGTATTAAAAGGCACCTGATGAGCTAGTTTCCGATGTGGTTCACATTTATGCCTGTTTTATGTTATATTGATTTGTATAGCACACTAATCACCTGAGAGGGTATCCAGGCGCTTGGGTAGGTGTGTAGGTTTGTGGTCACCAAGGTGCTTATACGAAGAGCCTGGACTTCAGTTTGTTGCAGAACTCAAGGAGTGAATAGGAGGCTCTGATGTGTTGAGGGAGGTCATTTCATGTCTTGGGTGCAATGTGGGAGATTGAGCAACCTCAAGTTTTGCTTTTGCGGATGTGGGGAATGTATGCGACTGAGAGTGAGGAAGAGCATACGTATCTGGTGGGTTGGCGAAAGTGTATCTGGCTGTTCAGGTATTCTGGTCCTGTATTGTGTAGGGCTTTGTATGTGTGCCTGAGAAGTTTGAATTGGCTGCACTTTTGTCCAGGGAGCCAGTGAAGCTTCCTGAGGTGTGGTGTGATGTGGGTGTGGCATGGGAGGTCAAGTATGAATCTTGCAGTAATGTTCTGGATGGTCTGTAGTCTGAGTAAGAGTTGTTGGAGATTTTGGCATTGAAAGTGTTGCCGTTGTCCAGCTTGCTGGTGATGAGTGCTTGCGTGATGATTCGTCTGGTATTCTGAGTCAACCATGTTAAGATTTTTTGTAGCATCCGTAGAATGTGAAAACAGGCAGTGCACACTGCGTTGACTTAAGCAGTCATTTTGAACTTGTCGTCTAGGATGAGTCCTAGATTTTTGCATGGACTGTGGGTGTTGGTCCTAGCTGACCGCCACCAGGTGGAGTCCCATGGGGAGGTCTTGTTGCTGAAGATCAATACTTCGGTCTTGTCAGAGTTGAGCTGCAGGCAGATGATTCTCGTCCAGTCTGCTACCATGGTCATGCAGTTGGTGAAGTTGGTTCTGGCGGTGGATGTTTTGTCCGTCAGGGAGAGGATGAGTTGGGTGTCATTGGCACAGGAGATGACAGTGATGTCTTGTGATCGGATGATGTTGGTGAATGGTGTCATGTATATGTTGGAAAGGGCGGGGCTGAGGGGGATCCCTGTGGGACTCTACATATAAATTTCTTTGTCTCTGATGTGAAGGGTGGCGGCCTGACCCTTTGGATTCTTCCCATGAGGAAGGAAGCGATCGATTTGAGAGCGGATCCTTGTATGTCAATCTCGTGGAGTTTTCTGGAAGACAGTGTCAAAGGCCGCATAGAGGTCGAGCAGGATGAGGGCCACTGTTTCTCCTCAGTCCAGGATGATTTGAATGTCATTGTTGGCCTGTAGGAGTTACATTTGATACAATCTGCCCAGCTCTTCACAGATACGTAATGCCCTGCACAGCTGTGTTCATCCTTTGGGGTCCATATGAGTCAATAGGTGTGGGGTCAGTTGCAGCTTTGAAATTGCATGAACATGATAAGATGTTGATTCATTGCCATACAATATTCATGAAGACAGTGCATGTACCATCAATGTCTTAAGTCAGTGAGACATCTCTTCCATTGGCTTAAAATGGCAGTAATATTACCCCTATTAAAGATACTACTGGAATGGGAATTAGTTTAAATTATAATCTTGATTTATGATTATCAAGGCTAATCCTCGCTGTCTCTGGGTCGATGGACCTTTGACATTGAGTGAAATTAATCAGGAGCTGTACATCACATGAAATTTTAAACACATTTTACTAATCTATTTTCAGCCAATAATGATAGTTATGAGTTAAAGGGTGTTATTATTGAAATTTCTAGCTAATCAATCTTAATTCAAAAGTCACAAGTTAAATCGTATTAATCTCAATCATCAAATATGGACAGAAATCGATAATGAATATTAGTTAATCAAATAATCAGAATAAAATGCATTAAGCGCATTCCTTAAAGGAAAGCATCCCTATTATAGGAATGGGGAGAAAAAGGAGTCAGTCAGAACCCATAAAGAGTTCTAGTTCGGGAGTGAGAGTACACGCATAAAGCTTCAGTATTAAAATCAGCTCACTAAATGGATAACTAATCAAAGCAGAACTTCCCATAAAGAGAGGTTTGAGAAACCCGATAGAGTCTCAGAGCAGCGTGGAATAAGGTAAAGAATGATGGTGGCAAAAAGTGTGGTAACCTACTCTAGTAACCCGCACTATTATAGACAACGAAAGTATTGTTGCAATCTTTATGTTGCTTCTTCTCTCTTCTGTCAACTTATCAGCTCAAGATGCTCTCATGGGAATGCGTACACTCCCTGTCTTCTCAAAGGAACACGGTATTCTATAGACAGCAATTTCTACGTTTGCAACTAAGTTTTATCATTTCTAAGTTTCACATTAGTCGTTCTCCGATTCAAGTCTACTTTCACACATATAAATTACATTTCTAACCTTCTTTTTTGTGTTGCAATTCTTTATTAAGAAGGATCAAGGGTACATTGCATGGATAGTCATCATCCTCCAAACAGGAGTTACATATGATGATAACATGGATGAAGGGTACATCATATTTAGCGGTGAGGAGTGAGAGGTGGGGGGGGGGTGGGGAGGAATGGCCGTATGGGGTGAGGGGCAGGTAGAGTAGGTATGAGCCTGGTGCTCCCAGGGGGTGCCAATAAACATTCCCGGATAGTACTAATGATCGTGGGGAGGGAGTCCGGGCAGCTGAACGCAGGGGATGGGTTATCAGGTATCCAGTGCCCATGTTGCTGATATCGAGTCGGATCCCCTAGGGGTGCTGTCTGAGGCGTCCTTGGTGACACCTGTTTGCGGTTTGGGGGGGACAGGAGAGGGGTATCACGGGAAAGAAAGACTTACTTGATGAGTAGCGAGGATATGGGGCAGCAGTGGTACAGTTGAGGCCATGCACTTTAATATATGTGTGGAGAGGGAGAGTGGGGTAGTTAATGGAGCATGTAGGTGATAAGGAAAGGGGGTTACTGGTGGTTGGCGGGCATTTCCTCCATGCCTGTTATCATTGATGTAGTCATATGTTACTGCCGAGATGGGTGTGGGCTACGGGGGGAGGCGGGGGATGAGTGATTCTATTTGGCGTGTCGGTGGTCTCCTTCGCTGTCATCAGTGTGGAGAGGGGGTATTTTTACTAAGGGTCTGCGGGTCTGCGTGACCAGGGGGAGGAGGGAGGAGGGAGGGAGGGGAAGTGGGGTGGGGCAGGAGAGGTTGTGGGGGGATTGGTCGTCATTAGGGTTATAGGGAGGGGGATATGAAGAGCAAAGGTGGCTGACACTGGGAGGGACAGGGCGACAGTGGGGAAGCGAAGAGGGGGTAGGTAGAAGAGAGTTTGAATGCATGGGCAGCACAAGGTGTGCGTAGGAAAGCAGGGCACGAAGAAGTGTGTGTGCTGGCTGCATCACGTGGGTAGGCTGTTGTATAAAGTGATGTTGCCCATTTCAGTCCGTATATCTATGACTATTGCTGTGGAGGAGGTGTGGGGTGGGTGGGGGAGGGGTGCCTGGACCACCTGATGTAGGGCTTCCGCTATCGCCCTCTTCACGCAGGAAGGGTGCCCATGTTTGTAGAAACAGATCGGACTGGTCCTGTAGTTTGTAAAGGATGCATTCATGAGAAGCGGTATGGATCATGGCAAGTAGCCAAGCCTCCTGTGACGGGGGTGTCGGTGACCTCCACTGTCGGAGGATGCAAATCTCTGCTGTGGCCAATGCCATGTGGAAGAGGCGGCGTTGCGGTTTTGATAGCTCTGGTGAGTGCCGTAAATCATGAAAAAGAATAGCTGAGGGGGTGAGCAGCAAGTGGAGGGGCATGGAGGCACTCAGAACCTGTCCTACATAGCACCAGAAGGGTTGTATCGATGGGCATTCACATATGATGTGTGTTGTATTGCAGCAGGTGTTCGCGCATCTCCAGCAGTTTGCATGTGGTAGTAAGCCTGCTCTGTTCAGTTTCATTGGGGTCCAATGCCAATCATGCAGTGTCTTAAGAAGACAGAACTTCAGCTGCGCCTCTCTGGTACCTCTGTCCAGGGCTTCTAGGTCGTCCGCCCATTCATCCTCTTCATAGGAGACTTGCAATCGGGCTTGCCATCTGGCATAGAGACCTTGCGATAGGGGTTGCGAAAAAAAGTGAGATGAGAGTGTACCTTATAGTCCTGACATCACCCCTTTCTGTTTCCCCCATATCTAGAGATATGATGCCACTGGCAAGGCCAGCAGGGACCACGGGCCTGGGCCCAGGCATCCCCTCAGACAACGATGCAGTTGCATGTAACGCGAGGATTCTGGTGCAGAAGGCCAAACTCCTCCCTCAGCTGCACAAACAATTTGAGGCCTCTATTATCGAGGAGCTGGTCGAGCGTTGTATACCCGCTGCCTTCTATCGGGGCTAGGACAGCGCCTGTCCATTGATGCATATGAAGCAGTGGATTTGTCTCTAGTAAGCGATGTGCGCGCTGCCAGGCCTTATGCATAGCTTATAGCACCCGGTGGTTGGGGTCTCTTCTCCGTATAAAGCAGAGAGGCCTGTGTCCGCTAACAGTAGGTGTTGTTCGATGTGCACCCATTGCGGTGGGTCTGGGAACCCCAGCAGCATATACGCCATTTGGGAGAGCTGGAGAGCAAAGGCATAATGTTCTACAGATGGGAGGCCCTGGTCTCCACTAGTACAATTTGGACGCAGCTAGGTGAGGTTTCGAAGAGCCCCATACAAAGGATCTTATCCTAGAGTAAATGAGGCGAAGTGTGGCAAGGGATACCTGGACGGGGAGCATTCTGAGGGTGTATATGAAGCGTGGGAGGGTTACCATTCACACAGCTTGTACTCTGCCCCACGTAGAAAACCCCAGCACAGCCCATTTCTCGAAGTCACGTTTCATCTGAGCAAGCAATAGTTCAAATTGACCCGGACCATCCTCACCATGCCTTTATTCACCAGGATCCCCAGGTGTTTAAGACGGGAGGATTGCCAGCGGAAAGGGTATCCATATATGGCCGCTTTGGTGGTGCTGGCCGAGATGGGGAGAGCTTCACTCTTGTCCCAGTTTATTTTATATCCAGAGAATAACAAGAAATTGTCAATGATGTCCAGCAGGGTTGGTAGGGAACGATGTAGATCTGTGAGAGCGAGCAGAACATCATCTGCGTAAAGGTAGATTTTGTAGTTGCCGGTGGGGAGGGAGATGCACATAATGCTGGCTGAGTTACATATGGTAAAAGCCAGGGGCTCCATGGCCAGAAGAAAGAGGAGCGGGGAGAGGGGACAGCCCTGGCGAGTCCCTGGTGAATCGGGAAAGGTTCTGAGAAGAAGCCCCGCGGATCACTTGGGCAGTGGGGCTTTCATACAGTAGTTGCACCTTAGCGAGGAATTGGTCACCCAGGCCGAAGAGCTCCATCGCCTTAAAGGGGTAGTTACATTCAATGCGGTCGAATGCCTTTTCTGCGTCGATGGAGAGGGCCAGTGCGTCAGTCCGGAGATCTTTAGCTGACCAGAGCCTGTGAGCCAAGGTGCGGAGATGGTTTCTGGAGGAGTGGCCGGACATGAAACCTACTTGCGTGTGATGTATCAGAGAGGGAAGGACTTTGCATAGGTGGGAGGCTAAAACACTGGCCAAGAGTTTGATGTCGCAGTTTAGTAAGGAGATGGGCCAGTAACTGCTGCATAATAGGGGGTCTTTCCCAGGCAGGTTTCAGTAAGACGGCAATCACTGCCCAATGAGAGAGGGGGCCCCGGAAGGATGTTCGTTCCGCCTCTTGGAATGCAGTCTGTAGGGTGTCAACTATCTCCTCCCCTGCCCACCGATAAAATTCTGCTGGGAAGCCGTCTTCTCTGGGAGCTTTGTGGTAGGGCTGTTTAGATATTGCTAGCGATATCTCCTCTTTGCTGAACTCCCTATCCAGTAGCTCTCTGCCCTTGTCCGTGAGGCGGGGGGAGATCCGCATCTCTCAAAAATGTGGTCAATTTGTCCTCTTCGGCTGGTTCTCCCAGAATGTAGAGGGATGTATAGAACAATGCAAATTCATTCACAATGTCTTGGGGATGAGTGAGGGCCATGCCTCCTGCTGATTGTATGGAAGGGATGGCCATGGTTGCCTCCCGCTGGCGGAGCTGTGCGGCCAGTAGTCGTCCCGCTTTTTCCCCCTGCTCATAATGTCGCCCTTTCATCCGTTGCAGGGCATACTCTGCTTTGGAAGTAAAAAGGCTGTTTAGGGCCCTCTGGACATGTTCTAGGGACCTGCGGTGCTGCAGAGTAGGGTGGGCAGAGTAGAGGCGGGTATAGGATGAGATGCCCCTCTCCAGTTCCTTCTGCCGGGTAGCCGCCTGCCTGTTGGCCTGTGCTGCTTCCCTCATGAGTTGGCCTCTGATGGTGGCCTTTGCGGCAGCCCAAAGAGTCCTATGAGAGGTCACCGATCCTTGGTTGTCAGAGAGATATTCCATGAGATGCGCCTTTAGTTGGGATTTGCCCTGAGGGGTCTGGTGGTGCTGTATATTCATATGCCAAGGCTTATGTCCCAGTACGGCCAGCCCTACCTCCAAGGATATGAGAACCGGGGAGTGGTCAGAAAGGGCCACCTCCAGTATTTGAGAGTCTCGAATGAGCGCTACCGTCCTGTGGGAGACAAGGAAGTAGTCCAGCCTGGAGAGCGTGCCATGGACCGGGGAGGTGGAAGTAAATTCTGTGTCTGTCATGTGACTAAGAGAAAGGTAGCAACAATGTCTCAACCGGATTCAATAAAAAAGGCTAATACACATGTATGTACAAGACATTACATAAAGGAAACAAAGGGAAGACTCCTAGTAGTTTGTTCAAATGTGCTCATGCATCATATATTTGAAAATACAGTTTATACAAGACAGTTATATCAGCACTGTGAACATAAAATGCAGAGGCGACCCTAAGAAACTTGGTGCACGTTGTGCTCGTGACATGAAAGTGACGGCGCAAGTGACAAGTGAAAAAACACAGCGAAAGGCGCAGAGTGATAACGTGATGAAGAATATATGTACAAAATAATTGGTTCAACACAAAAGGTATTTTGGATGTTTGATCAAGGTTTAAAGCAATTCTGTGAACCAAAGTTGAATATGCGCCGTGAGTTGCGCTGGTAGATTGGTCGACGACGTTTCGATCCTATTTAATGAGGATCATCTTCAGGATCGGGTAGCCAATTTGAGGGTGCTGTATGGGAGATGAAGGGGAGATGTCAGGGGGATCTAGGGCGGGGGCGCAAGGGTGGATGAGAGCGTGGGGTAGGAGGAGAGCGTGGGGTAGGAGCAATTCTGCCTACCTGGAAATCAAGAGACGTAGTGGACAGAGAAATGTCCAAAGGTTGATCAAGGAGCCGGCGTCATGAATAGGGTCCTTGCATGTGGTGCAGCGTAGGCGGGCGTCTACGTGTTGTCAAATTAACGGTATTGGTATTCTGGGGATATCAACTTCAAGCCAGATCTACAACTTATACCCATATTCAACCTTTCCAAACACATTCTTTCCACTGAAGAGACTAAACTCCTGAGCAGGGGCCTGAGCTTTGTACCGACAGAACGTAGTAACTTCTTCGAACTCCAAACTCAACTACTGCAGTTCTTCCGATGCATCAGACTACGGCAATTCTTTGAGGACAAACCTGAATCTAACTCCACTGCCAGACCACGATTTCACCCTCCTTCCACCTTCAACCCACCATCGACAGCTATGCCCCCGGAAATACTCTCTTTTGAACGACTGGTCCTACGTGAGGTCATGGATCTCCAAAAACAATTTGAATATGTTCCTTACAACCTACCCTTAATAGAGAAACAAGCGCTCCTCAGCCTCAAAGAGAGATCTGATTTAATCATAAAACCTGCAGATAAGGGGGGCGGGATCATTGTCATGGACAGCTACAAGTATGATCTCGAAATTAAAAGAGAACTATCCAACGCTCTACACTACCGCAAACTCACCAAAGACCCATTGCCGGATTTGAAAATCAAGATTCAACAAGTTACTGGTGAAGCTCAAGCTAGGAACATCATCTCACCAAAAGAGTTTGACTTCTTGAACAACTTACATCCCCGAACACCAGTTATTTATGTTTTACCCAAGGTCCACAAAGACAGTAACAATCCACCTGGACGTCCTATTGTATCTGGTTGCGGTTCCATCCTTGAGCCATTAGGAAAATATATTGATGCTGTCATTAAAGAATTTGTTCCGCTGACTGAAACATTCATACGTGACAGTATGGACCTCATCAAAACAATCGAGGACAGACCCTATGATACCAACACTGAACTCATGGCAGGACTTGACATAGAGTCCCTATACACTAACATCCCCCATGAGCAGGGCCTTTCAGTCACTGAAGAACTACTCGAAAGCAGACCCAGACCCACCATGATCCCTACTGACTTTATCATGGATCTACTACACATCACCCTGGAGAACAACTATTTTCTTTATCAGGACTCATTTTATTTACAAATCAAGGGTGTCTCCATGGACGCTTGTTTTGCCCCTAACTTTGCTATCCTTTTTGTATATATTCTTGAAAAGACACACATACTTACCCCGAACAACCCTTTCCAGACACAAGTTTCCCTCTGGCGTCGCTACATAGATGACGTTCTCCTTCTATGGAAGGGTACTCCCGACTCATTGAACTCCTTTGTCCTCTGGCTGAACCAATCTCAACCCCACCTAAGGTTCACATCAGACTGCAAATCTAATGACTTACCATTCCTGGACATCACTATCCATGCAGAAGACGGCAAAATTGGAACTATGTTGTAACGCAAACCCACGGAACGGAATACTTTACTGCATTATTCCAGCTACCACCCTCGCGGTCTGAGAGATGGCTTACCATACGGCCAATTTTTGCGCAGTCGCAGAAATTGTAAATGGTGAAAGGATTATTTCCGGGAATCAGACATCCTCTGCGAGAAATTGATCTCCAGAGGCTATCCACCATGGTTGATCTCACGCGCCCGCAAAAGAGCATGGTACTGCCACCGAGACCTCCTCCTTACACCCCAACCAAAAAAGACGAACTCCAGAATCCCGTTTGTGACTAAATTTAGCCCTTGCAGTAACCAAGTTAAGAAGATCATCATACGCAACTGGACCATATTGAGAAAACAAAAGTCGTTCCAAGAACCTCCACTCTTCTCCTATCGACGAGGTGATAACCTGGCCAATCACCTGGTCCACGCCATTACTTGGCCTGTCAAACCCACACAACAGAACTCCATCACCACCGCATGGGGTTTACCACCCTTGATCGGTCATTACAGATGCCAGACCTGTGTCGTCTGTGACCTTACATCCAACACCAAAGAATTCAAGGCCAACAACAGATCATACACACTGAAAACCTTTACCAACTGCCGATCCCAGAATGTGATCTACGCAATCCGATGCCCCTGCGAGCTCATATACATTGGCCAGACTACCCAAATGATCAAGCAGAGAATCATACAACACAAAAGCAGAATACACTGCAAAGTCCTGACTGCCCCCTTGGTGGCACACTACCTGGAAAAAAATCACAGTGAACTAGACATCACCTGGCAGGTGATCGACCAACCTCTACTTCCAATCAGAGGTGGCAACCTTCAAACTTTACTGAACAAAAGTGAATGCAAATGGATTACACGTTGTAATTCAGTGAACCAGGGTCTGAACACCATTGACGAATGAAACAGTACTGTCCTTATGTGACCCTTCAGACAGTCTGTCCGCTACTGACCTTACACCCATCTAGTGGCCACCTTGCCTTGTTCTACCTCTGCACTATGTCCCTATGAGAGTAGCCAACATACCCATACTCCCTGACACTATAATCTGTTGTCTCCCCCACACATCCCCCGGAATATTTTCCACATCCCTGTGGGCCAATCTATTAGGTCCCTCCATCACAAACATCCCCGTTTCTAACACTGTACGTATAGTTTGGCGAGTAGTCTATACCGATCCCACAACTATTCCGTTGTTGGGTTGCTGAATCTGAGAGGCTTAATTAATTTGCTGCCATTGTTTTTCGTCCATTTATTGCTTTTCATCTATACCCACTGACTAGGGTATATCGCATGGTCAAGTAGTCCATGTCCCTCCCCAGCACAGCTCCACGTGCGACTCATCCCCATCAAACTTTGTCGATATTGTACAGTATACTTTAACAGTTCTCACACCAATATGGGAAATTGTTTTTTGATTATGAAATGCTTGTTTTAATTGTAATTCTCTGCCATTCCGACTGTTAACTCGTTCATTGTGTAAATTGTATTTTCACTCTACATCACCTTGTTCAAATATTGCCCATATATCGGCATGTATCGAGCATACATTACACTGGAAGTAGCTCTTCTCTTTTCACTACTATAAGCCTTCCCTGCGCGCAGCTCACTGACTGTGAGCGTCCTTGACTACACCCCTCCCAGCCCTGACTACGGCCGGCTCGGATGCGGTTACGTGACACACTGACGCACTGATTCCGGAAGCGCAGTGTTCACTTAACCGATCCGGCTACCCCCTACACTTGAGACACCGGATGACACCGCACACGCTTGTGGCGGCCTGGAGATACTCGTGCCACGTCGCTCACTCGGATTCATTCCACCCCGTCAACTATTTCAAAATACGGTAAGCCGTTGTGGACCTTGAGCCTTGTTACAATTGATGTCTCTTCTAGTCCCGCACTCCCTACTTGCCTTCAGGCCCTTGCTATTCCCCCAGGATCCTTGTACCTGTTATCGCCGCAGTGGATCGGGGACCCGACCCTGCCCCTTGCTTTTTCCAGTACCTCACTGGGATACCATTGGGTGAGTTAACTGTCTCACCTATACTAGCGCTTGCGCCCTCCTGCAGGACTGTTAGTTATTCCTGGCCTTTGTATCCCCACAATACCAATACCGTTAATTTGACAAAACATAGATGCCCGCCTACGCTGCACCACATGCAAGGACCCTATTCATGATGCCGGCTCCTTGATCAACCTTTGGACATTTCTCTGTCCACTACGTCTCTTGATTTCCAGGTAGGCAGAATTGCTCCTACCCCACGCTCTCCTCCTACCCCACGCTCTCATCCACCCTTGCGCCCCCCGCCCTAGATCCCCCTGACATCTCCCCTTCATCTCCCATACAGCACCCTCAAATTGGCTACCCGGTCCTGAAGATGATCCTGATTAAATAGGATCGAAACGTCGCCGACCAATCTACCAGCGCAACTCACGGCGCATATTCAACTTTGGTTCACAGAATTGCTTTAAACCTTGATCAAACATCCAAAATACCTTTTGTGTTGAACCAATTATTTTGTACATATATTCTTCATCAATATCACTCTGCGCCTTTCGCTGTGTTTTTTCACTTGTCACTTGCGCCGTCACTTTCATGTCACGAGCACAACGTGCACCAAGTTTCTTAGGGTCGCCTCT
This sequence comes from Calotriton arnoldi, assembly GCA_963921515.1. Taxonomy (NCBI): domain Eukaryota; kingdom Metazoa; phylum Chordata; class Amphibia; order Caudata; family Salamandridae; genus Calotriton; species Calotriton arnoldi. The sequence continues at coordinate 1,482,307 of CAWUFW010002470.1, read as the reverse complement.
GCATTTTATGCTCACAGTGCTGATATAACTGCCTTGTATAAACTGTATTTTCAAATATATGATGCCATGAGCACATTTGAACAAACTACTAGGAGTCTTCCCTTTGTTTCCTTTATGTAATGTCTTGTACATACATGTGTATTAGCCTTTTTTTATTGAATCCGGTTGAGACATTGTTGCTACCTTTCTCGTACTCACCCAGATCTCAACCTGGTCTATGGGTTATACTCCTGTTGTTATTTACTGTCATGTGACTAAGGCGCCAGTGGTCCACCAGTCCATTGTCCGTCAGCACATCCTCCATCAAAGCCCTATCCGCAGCACTGCCGTTCATCAAGAGGTCCTGTTCTATCCAAGACTGGGTCCCTCGTAAGGTTCCAGTCTCTGCCAATTAGGTATTGCGAGTCACCTATTTCCAATTAGAGACAGTTCAACTGAAGGAGGAATGACAAATTTGCCCCCGTCGTGGCGTAGAGCGACCCTACACATATAGAAGTGTCTCCTAGACGCAGTTTGATGAATGCGTACCTTCCACCCGGGTCAGAGAACGTCTTTGTTACTGTAACCTGTAGGGATTTTTCCAAGATGAATTGCTACTCCACATTTACGGGGGGATCATCATCTGGGGTGGCTCCAGTGTGTACAATACTGTGGATCACCTTTCCTACCCAGTCTCTGCATAGTTCGTCAGACTCCAGGGCGTCTTAATGCGTTTCCTGTAGCAGGGCCACATCCACCCGTTTGGATTGGAGATAAGAGAGTATTTTTTTCCTTTTGATGTAGTGTGTGAGGCCGTTCAGGTTCTAGGACATAGCACGTAGGGGGTTGTGGAACACATGTTGGGGGCGAAAGTGGCTGAAGAGATGTGAACCCTTATTTGATTCTGTTAGGGCCCCTCAAGGTGAATAGGTGCAATAAAGTATGGTCAGAGCAGATCACGTGCACAGTGTAGGTGGTAAAAGGGTAGTGTCTGAGGATATGGGCAAGAGGGAGGTATTGGAGGTAGGAGAGAAGGGAGATCAGAAGTAGGCAGTGGAGAGAGGGAAATGTAGGTCAGAGAGGCAGGCGCCAAATGTAAGAGGGGAGGGTTGGGGTGGGGAGGATAGAGCAAGGTTATGCAGGTATGGGGAAAGGACAGGGATAGGAGTGTGAGGACGTCCTCAGGCACACAGAAGGGGTAATATGCTCTGCTGTGGTACCAGTGTCTGTGGTGGGTGGGCACTAGTCCTTGTGATGTGGTAGACGGTGAGAATGACAATCGGATAAATGAAAAAAGGGAGTAGATAGGGGTAGGATAGGAGGGGTGAGCAGGAAGAGGGTGGCTGCTATCTAGTACGCAGCACTGGGAACACTGGACTTTATACCATGGCTCTAAACTCGCTGAGACAACGCTCCAAGGGGGGTCCCTTTGGGGGGCAGGGTGCTGCCTGAGGAGGGACTGTAGGTTGTCGTGGCGGGCTGTGGGTGGTGAAGATGGGGAAACTCAAGAGAGTACACTGTGGCCATGTAGTAGCGCTCAGGACGGGTGGGGTGGAATGGTAGCATAGCCAGAGTCAAGGGGGGAGTGGGGAGAGTCAACTGGAACCATGCTCTCTGACATGTGTGGGCTCCGGAGGATTCAGAGTACCATCAGTCTTTTATCCCTCCGCCCCTGCCCATGCTAAGGGCTCTGGGTTAGCAATCCGGAGGGGAGGGGGGAAGAGGGGGAGGTAGGGGGGATCCAGGGGGCATTGTACAAGATGCTGGAGCATTGACAGGGGTGTCTTAGAGAGGAATGGGGGGGTTTAGGGGGTCCGGGACTTGCAGGGAGTGAAACCATGTCTTATATGCACCCTCCGTCTAATAGCTTCCAAAGTTGGTGAGATGTGCCAAGAGAGGGGAAGGAGGTGTGGTGGTGCCATTACCACCGGGGGGAGGATAGGTGGGGGTATAAGCACATTTGTGAAGTACTTAACATGAGTCAAACAGTTATTTCAATAAGAACAACAAGAGCCATAACATTTTCTCCATCGGGCTGCATAGATAACTATACAAGCGTCCAAGACAGTGAAAGTGATACTCAGCTGTCCGATGTCTGGTGTCCCCCAAGTCTCTCAGTGTGGTGTCTGCGCTATGGAGTGTCTCTAGTGTGGAGCCACAGCATAGGTCCTCTCCCCTTCACTCTGCTTCCGATGTGGGTTTTAAAGGAGAGCGAGATTTGCCCCTTTTTTGCTCATGGATGAAAACAGCTACTGATTGAAGGGCCAGCGCCTTGTCTTCGTGGGTGCGGGCTGACCTCTCCTGGACTCTGCCACAGTTCCGTGACTCGCTGGTGATTCGCCATCTGCTGCCTGGGGCAAGAGGGGGGGGTTCATTTTTATGGGCTTGTCCAGTCGGGATACAAGGGATGTCCATGTCCTGTGGTCCGATGTTATCCAGGAACAGGCACAGGTCCTCTGGGTCATAGAAATCCTTGGATATGCCTTCTTTGGTGATCCGGAAGCGTTCAGGTGTTAAGAGGCCATATTTAATATCCATTTGGCGTAGTCGGGCCGGAGAGAGAGATAGGCCTTGCGGTGATCGTTGGTCTCCCTAGAGAAATCCGCTGCCATGCGGATTTCGTGCCCTTAATATGTGAATGGTCCTTGTGCACATGCTACAGACAGCAGTTGCTGCGCCTGTTCATGACGCAGGAAACAAGCGATGAGGGGTCGAGGGCGCATTGCGGAATCCTTGCATGGAGGGCCGATGCAGTGGGCGTGTTGCATCTCCAGCGGGGGATCAAAGGTGATGTCTGTAAGTCCTGGGAGGGTGTCCCTGAGAAATGCTTTGGTATTTGATCCTTCTATTCGTTCTGAGAAACCAAAAAAGCAGATATTGTCTCTCCTACTGTGGTCCTCCAAGTCAATCAACTTACTGTGGAGGAAGAGGAGCTCTCAATCTCTGTCCAGTACTGCATCTAGCCGGCCCTCCACCACTATCATCCTTTGGTCCAATCCCTCCAAGCATGTGTGGAACCGCGCAATGTCCGACCTTATCGACTTTGCTTCCTCCATTAGTGTGGAGATGTTGGTGTCCATTCCTTCCAGTCGTCGGCTTACTGTCGAGATTTTCTGCAGAATGCGATCCATGGTTTCGCCCTGCGTAGAGTCTGCTGAAGGTTGGGGTGAGTTGCTCTTGGGGGGGTGGAACTCTCTGTGGCCATAGTGAGTGGCTGCTTGAGCGTCTCTGTGAACAGGAGCTGCTTCGAGGACTTGCTTGTGTGCTTGCCAGCTGACATTCGCCCTCGGTTGTAGAGTAGTGCTCTACTCTACCGTGCTGTTGTACCTGTTTCCCGCAGGAGAAGAAGGCCGATGAGGCAGTGGTTCGAGGTCGGCTTCCTCCGGGTCTGGGACGGTTGCACAGGAGTTGTCCCTAGAGGTCGTGGGGAGGTACGTGCAGCCTGTTGTGAGGTGCTCCCCAATTCTCCATGGAGAGGGACCAGGTAATGAAGTCAGGGTCCAGATTGCCACCTGGGCTGGTGTTGTGGAAGAGGAAAAGGCTGTGAGTGCTTTGTGACCCCTGGAAGCCTCGTGGGTGAGGCCCCCCGTCCGGCCCCTCTTTCCCGCTATATTGTCACGGCAGACCTAGTCGTCCACCGGGGCTTGGAGCATGGATACCTGTATGGTAGACTGAGGGTGGTAAGATTAAGGCTTGGGCCACCTCGCTCCTCTCAAGGTCTGATTGTAGGCATGCCATGATGTGGAAGTTCGCAGGCTGTGAATTCACCACAGGCTAAACAGTAGGGCTGTAAAAGGCTGGTTTTGAGGCCGGCGTGTCTGCGGCGATGACCATTTGAGCGAGATTTCTTAGGCCGACCGAGGAGAAATGTAGCGATTGTGCTGCTGCCCGTCCAGGCGTGGCATGGAAGGGCCTGTTAGAACTAGATAGGCTCAGGGGCAAGTCTCTTCCTCCTCAGTGCTTCCTCTCCTGCCTAGTTCCTGGGTGTCGAGGCTGCTAAGTCCGAAGAGTGGCGGTGGAGCCACTTCGTCACGCAAGGGCTGAGGCTGTTACTGTGCCTCCAGGCTCTCCATTCAAGTCCCTCTCGGTGCCTCCGAGGTCCTTCCTAGCTGGTGATGTGGTCTGGGGCCATATTTGGGCCCGGTGGCAGTTTAGGGGGCAGGGTGGGACTCCGACAGAGCCACTGGCTTAGTATTAAGGTGCACCGCCGCCGGCTGGTTCCGTGAGTCCCAAGCCCCAGGAGCGCATTCAGTGCGATGCAAGGCACGGGCCTCAGGCGGTGGAGTTTGGGATTTGGGGGGGCGGGGCAGAGCTTTTACGCAAGGGCTGAGGCTTCTGCCATGCCTCTAGGCCCAGTGTTCATGCCCAGCAGCTGAGATTACACTGCTCGGGCATGCTGCTGTCGGTTCTGTTCAGCACTGGTCCATTATCCAGAGGTCTGGGCAGAGGGGAAGGAGCACATTGTGAGCCCCCAGCCGTGTCTAGAAGGCCGCTGCCTCCGTTCACGGCCCATCTCGGAGCGGAGCCCACAGCTTAGGGGGTCATCTTCACTCGTGGCCAGACCACACCCCTCCATTTCTAACCTTCATTATATATAGCAAGTTTATTCATTAGCTAACAAATGTCTATGGAGAGATTGAAGTATCTGTACAATGAAAAAAATACATTTTGCACAGCAACCATTCATAGGAAAAAAGTTAGTTAAAAAGGTCAAAATTAAGTTTAAATGCTGAATTTACAGTTTCTTAGCTCCTGTTATTAATATGGCAGTGTCACAGCATATTGGCTTAGCACATTTACGTATGATTGGCTAGTGTAATTTTGTTCATTAAATTTGTGTTTTAAGTCTCATTAGCTTTGCATATTAATTAACATTTTCTCAATATTTTTAAAATGCTTCTCCAATTCCCCCCTCAGATGGTTATCTAACCATCACATTTACTTCACAAATGAATCTCTAGAGTTTACTCCCATCCTCTGTTGAGTCTTTTCTCTTTCTTTTTAAATTTCTCAGATTCCTTTAACCTCTTGCATTCTTGATTGATGTGATCATTTAATTCTAATTCCCTCTTTATCTGTTTGTTTCTTTCTTTGCTCTTTCTTTTATTAATTGAAAATAAGCATCCTGTCCACAAGCAAAATAAGCTCTTGTTACGACTGGTTCTTCTACTTGTGATATTTGCCATGTACCCCCCATGATTTCAAAGTGTGTTTGCAACTACTAATCCCCACAGGTCTATTTCTAACTTGGTTTCTTCTTTTGTAAACACATATTTTCCTCTTTTGTCTCTTGTCTAGTTTTAATTTTGGATAGATCAATTTCTTTTTGCATTCATCTTCTTTATTTCAAACGTTTTTCAAAATGTCTTCCTCTCTGTTTTTACTATGTGAAATGGTTGTTTTCCTTCCCTCTAATGTCATAATGAATACTTTCACTAAAGGTTTCATTAAGCAAGTTAAATTGTTTTTTTATGCCTTAAAAGTGTCTATATGCATCAATGGTCTAAAATAATACCAGGCTGTGTCTATTTCTTTTGCCTGTGGGTGTAGATTCACGCTCTTCTGTAATGGAACTTTTGAAAGAATCATGTTGTAATTTGAGTAATAATATTCAAAGTGTTCTCTCCTTTACACTAAGCTAAGCAAAATACTACATGAGATTGCGTATGACAAAGGTAGGTGGTGTTATGTAACTTCTTCTGCAGCCGATGAAGTTAAGTGTGCACAGACATAGCAGTCCTTCGTGTCTGGTGCCTGAGTGTATTCCTGAACTAAACTAGAATAAACAATGTTGTGCAATCTTCCTTCTTGTAATTCATAAATGATGCCTTCAGCTTCGTCTCATCTAATGTGTGTGCAAATGTTGTAGCTTCAGGTGTGGACACAGGCTTTTTAAACTCTGGTGTAAAATAAATCCCTATTAACATTATGATTGCTTACACTACTACTAAAAATGATAAACCCATAACGATCTTGCATCTAGCCCTGTTTAGGAAACACATGTTTGTCTGTAGTCCGATCGTTAAGCAAAAATATAGCAGCAATAATTCAATAGTTGAGTTCAGATTTTTTTTAAGGCAGCTTCTTGCGTTTTTCTTTTGCAGTTAGTTCTTTCAGCTTTATTTACAATAACTTTGCACAGTCATCCCTAATCCTACTACATCTTCTCCTAAATGTGTTATCCCTATTCTTCTACAGCAGCATGGGCCTAGGGAATCTTCTTCATTCTTTCAAAACAAAATGCTATTGCAGTCTTTTGCACTCTTTTATTAATAATGTCTCTCAAACTTTTGTTTCTTTTCAGAAATATTTTCCCAACAATGATATCCAAATTAGTTTTTAGTGTAACGTCATAGGAGTTAAAATAGTTTGGATCTCAGCTCAATCAAATCCTTCACTGATACATTCAGCACTTCATTCGTGTGATATGTCCATTCAGGTGCAGAGTACCTTCAACAAGACACACTCGCGCTCTTTGATCTTCTTTGTGTCTGTTGATCTTCTTCTGTGTAACGTACACCGCTTCACACTTGGTCTCTTCAGCAATAGTTGGTGGTATGCAGTCAACTAACACACTTGATCTCAATTTCCTTTTACCATAATTTTGTGACCATTCAGCATTGTGGGTGACTCTTCCTGATCCAGTACTTGTCCCTTCACTCCAATCATCTATTTGTTCTGGTGCTGTCTAAACTGTTTTCTCAGGTTGAGATCTAGCATCTTCGTCCGGATTGGTGCAACAGTTTGTAGTTCTTCACCCCTTTCTTCATCTCGCTGTGGTGTCTCTTGCAGTATTGTTTCTTGCTTGTGGTGATTCTGTCACCAGTGCGCTAGGTTCTGGCTCAAAGAACACTATCTCTTCATATGGACTTCTTACTCTCTGAGTGTGCGATGAATGCGCCCAGTTTAGTACTCCAGCACACTTAACAGCAGTGTTCATGATGAGAATCACCTGGAAGGGACCTTTCCATTTTGGTTCCAAGTCAGACTTTTGCACATGCTTCTTGATAAACAGCCAGTCACCAGGACTGAAGTTGTGGTACTGTTCTTGATGCAGATTTAATGTAGCAGCTTCAACCTAATGACAGACAGAATGAACCACATCAGCCAATTCCTTGCAATAATCGAGTATCATGTCATCTGCGATGTTCATAAGTGCATTTGCAGGTTCAGCAGGCAGTCTCATTGCATGCCCCATCAATATCTCATGTGGAGATAACCCTGTCTTCCTGTCAGAAATACTTCGGAGTCTCATCAACACCAAAGGCAAAGCATCTGGCCATTTCAGTGATGTGGATGCACAAACCTTGGCCAATTGGGACATTATGGTTCCATTCAGCTGCTCAACAAATCCAATAGCTTCTGGTCGATAACTACAGTGTAATCTCTGCTCCATCTGTAATGCTGCACAAAGTATCCTTAGGACCTCATTGTTGAAATGAGTCCCACAATCTGGCGCCAGAGAAGCCAGTAATCTGTACCTGGGTATCAACTCTCACTACAGCAATTTTTCTACAATGAGACTGTCATTTCTCCGTGCTGGGTAGGCTTCCATCCATCGAGAGAAAAGGCACACTATAACCAGGGCCATTGGAATTATGCGGCAGGAGAGGGTCAAAATATACAGCAGGGTTGAGTAAATTATATAGCAAGAAAAGGCTAATTATGCAGCATAATGCAGCACATTTTGTAATAGTATTACTTAATTTCATCATTTTTCAACGTGGTACCACTCTCTGGGCATCGGTTGCACCTCATTAGTACCAGTTTAACATCCAAATATAGCAATAAGTAACAGAAAGGTGTGCAGTCCAGCTTTGCAAATAGCCTTCCACTTCGATGCAACACGTTTCATCACATTTTAAGTAACTTTTGAACCGTTTGAGGGAGGAACACTTTTTTTCTGTTAAAATCTTCAGAATATGTGGCAGATGATGGATTATGTGTCAGAAGCTGCAAATGAAATGAAAATGAAATGAAAATAGGTATTTGTAAAGCGCTAACTGCCACTCCGAAAGGAGCATCCTGGCGCTGGTATGGAAGGTGAGCGGCTGCTCAGAAATTCTTAGATGAGAGAAAGGCAAAGTTCATCTGGGGCTCCGAAAATCCAAGTCTTTAGTTCTTTCCTATATTGTGTTTCAGATTTATGCGTTCTCAGATGCGGTGGCAGTAGGTTCCAGGCTTTGGTGCCTAATGCTGTTATTATTTTTCCTCCCCTATAACTATCCTCTATAACTATGTGAAAATCGCCACAGCCGCACAATCGCATAATGCCAGTGGCCTTGACTGTAACCAGGATTTGTCTCAGCCCGTTACAAACAGGCATCTCAATAAAGTTGATCTGCATTCTGTTGAAGGGACCACCTGATCTCCCTATATGACTCAATCTTACTGCTGTTCTTTTCCCTATGTTCATCTGCTGACATGTCACACATCGATTGCACAGTTATTCTGCAAGCATCCTAAATCTAGGGTTAAACCAATTCTGCCTGAATGATCTCACAATTGAATCTCTCCTTACATGTGTTGGGCTATGGAAATGTCGTGTAGGACACAATAAACTGTCTAGCAACACTGGTCTTCCATCTGCTGAAATCCAAATGTCATTTACATTTTTCCCACATCCTGCTCTGATCCAACCCTGCTGTTCTGCTTCTGAAACATTTTTCTGCAAACTCTTTTATACTTCCCATGTATCAGCTATTGACAAAAATATTGAAAAAGCAGTGTCCTCCTCAGATTTATTTGCATGAGCCCCGTCAAATGTGCAGGCCAAAAGTGCACTATGATGTGCAACTTCATCTGCAAATCTGTTTCTAACTGAGATATATCTATTGCTACTTCTGTGAGCTGCACATTTAACAACTGCGACTTCTGTTGGCAATTGCAACATCTCAAGCAGCTTTCTTATCATTACCGTTACCTTACCATTTCTGATGGGTGTACCAGATGAGGCTATGAAACCTCTTTGTGACCATAACTGTGCAAAATCATGGCCCACACTAAAACTATATTGATTATCTGTATGTATAGTCACTCTCAATTGGGCTGTTATACTGCAAGCTCTTGTAAGGGCAATTCATTCTGCAACTTGTGCTGAGGAAACACCTCGGAGCCACGAAGCTTCCACAATCTCTTGAATTGTACAGATAGCGTAAGCTGCTCTTAAGGTGCCATCATTATTTCTCAATCTTGAACCATCTACAAAGATTGCATTATCAGGCTCAATCAAAGGTTTCTCTGTTATGTTTGCCCTTGGCTTGGTGCATAAATCTGTGACATCTAGACAATCATGTTCAACTTCATCTTCATTGGAGTCCTCATTTACAAGTAACAAAGTGGACATGTTAAAAATTTGACATTGTTTAAGAATGATATTTTTGGCAGAAAGGATCTGCTGCTCGTACTTTGTCAGTCTGCTGTTTGTCATGTACTGAGTTTTTGTTCGAGTGACTAATATTTCTACAGAGAGTGGGACCATGGCAGTTAAGGGATGTCCCATCACTATGTTCTCACATCTTTCCATACTGACACCAACCGCTGTGACCGATTTAAGGAAACCGGGCAGTCCTATGGCTACCTGGTCAAGGGTAGTCAAAAATAAGCCACAGGTCTTTGTGAATCCCCATGCATCTGAGTAAGCACTGAGAGAGTACAGCCCTCCCTCTCACTGCAAAACACTGCAAACATCTTACTGGAATCAGGCATTCCTAGTGCCGGGGCACAACAAAGACTTTCGCTCAGCTTTAGGAACGCTTTCAAGCACTTGTTGTCCCATGGAAGCAGATCAGGCACATCTTTGTGTGTCGGCCTCAGTAAAGGCTTAGCCACTAGGGAAAGGTTCAGTATCCACTGTCTACAGTAACCAACCATTTCCCAAAACATCCTGACTTCTCTCTGTGTTCTGGGTGGGTTCATCTGGAGGGTGGTCTCTACTAGTGTGACACCTTTCTTGTTCCTTTTTCAATATGTTACATGTTTTGGACATCTATTTGACAGTATTGCTGTCTACCTGGAGACACTTTGGGCCAGATCTACGACCCTTTTTTGCGGCCGCAAATGGGAGATCCTCCCGTTTGCGACCGCAAAAAAGGGTAATGGCATGTACAAATGCTATTTTGCAAGTCACTGACTCGCAAAATAGCATTTGCGACTCCCGCTATTAGGAAGGGGCGTCCCTTCCTAATAGCGAGTCACCATACCATGTACAATTGTTTTGCGACTTCATTTGCGGCGGCAAAACACTCGCAGTTTACCACCTACTTCAAGGAGGTGGTAAACCTCTCGCAAACAGGAAGGGGTCCCCAGGAAATCCCTTCCCCTTTGTGAGTATGTGAGAAAATATTTTTAAGAGCAGGCAGTGGTCCCAGGGACCACTGCCTGCCCTATAAAAATGAAACTGAAAAGTTTCATTTTTCTTTTTAAATGCATCCCATTTTCCTTTAAGGAAAACGGGCTGCATTTAGAAAAAAGACTGCTTTATTTAAAAGCAGTCCCAGACAATTTTTTAAAACGTACCTTACCGGGTCCCGCGCCGCCTCCGCTACCGGCCGGGTCCTGTTTCCTGGAACAGGAAGCATGCATCCTCCCTCCCCTCCCCTTAGCCAATCACAAAGCTGCTATGGCAGCGTTGTGATTGGTGCAGAGAGCGCCCAGCCGGGCGCCTGTAGGGAGGCCATTTTCTCTATGTAGGCTGCATGCAGCCTACATAGAGAAAATGCAGAGTGTGCATGACTGGTTTGGTCGGCCCCAGAGGGCCGACCAAACTGTCAGGGCCCACAACAGTGGGCAAGCCACTCCTCCCGACCAGCCCACCCACCCGCCCCCAACCAGGCATACCATCCCACCCGCCCCAACCGGGCATACCCTGCCTTCTGCTTACGCGCAGCGCGAGAAGCAGAAACATAAAATGGTATTTAAAATACCATTTTATGTTTCTGCTTCTCGCACTGCGAGAAAGAAGTGGGACGACGCTCCTCCGCCCTAATGGAGGAGCCGCCCCTGGCTAAAAGTGTCTGAGACACTGTTATACATCCCAATTTGCGAGTCGCAAATGCGGCGCAATTTGCGAGTCGCAAATTGGTGGGTCGTAAATCTGGCCCTTCATGTCTATTCTCAGCCAGGTGATTTAATAACATAATTATAACCTGTCTGCAAGCTTCTAGTTGATCCGATGCCATAAGCAGGTCATCAATATATTGCACTAGAACTGATTTGTAAGGTATCTGTAAAGATTCAAGATTCTTTTTCAAGATCTGATTGATAATGGATGGGCTTTCTGTATATCCTTGTAGAACTCAGCACCATGCCAAAACTCTATTTCTAAACAATATGGAATGGAAAAGAAAGCCTGGCAGAGACCCACAATGGTAAACCATTCTGCAGTGAACGAAATTTGGAAAAGTATGGTGTCTGGATTCAGTACCACAGGACAACATGGAACAGCAATGCTGTTAATCTTTCAAATGTCTTGAACATTCCGATATTTACCATTGGGCTTCTGCAAACCCATGATCAGAGAGTTGCAAAGGCTTCCAACAGTTTATTCTAGAATCCCTTTTCTCAGCTTGTGTTATTTCTGCAACTGTTTCTGGGGTCAAATTATATGGTGGTGTTCTCGAATATACAGCATTAGGTTTCACTGTGATTTGGACTGGTTCTACACCTTTTATTAATCTTCTGTCCTTTCCCATAAAGACCCATACTTCTGGGTTCACAGTTTTTTTTTTAAATCAAGAGGTAAGTCATCTACTGTTCTCACTGAGTACAATCCTACAGCTGTTTCTTCTTGGGGCATTTTAAATTCAACATCTTGATCATGCATCTGTAATTCAACACCCTTCGGTGCACAGTAAATAGTGCAATTTTACTTACACAACAGGTCTCGTCCTAACAAGTTTACAGGACTAGAATCACAAACAACAATTTGATGGTTTGCTTTAAATGAACCTAGTTTTACAGGGACTTTTTCTGAAACTGGGTTGATATATGTTTATAATGGACCTCTTACAGCTTGGATCTTCTTTCCTGAGAGACGTAGGTCTGGGACTTCTGCTGTTCTAACAGTGGAACGGGTAGCTTCGGTGTTGATCAAAAATGACACTTGGTGTCACTTAACTTCTTCCTCTACAAATGGTCCACTATGGTCTACCTCCAAGACTGCGCCAAGTACGCAATCTTCGTCTGCCCTCAGACACCATCTTTAGGAATTGTCGGAGCTGAAACAGTCACTATCTATCATAGGGTACAATTGAAATGTGTTTGATTTCTGATTTTGAAATGTAACCTGATTTGCTCTTAGCATCTGATTTGTATTAAATCTATAGGCTCCTATCTTCTGTGGAACCACCAGGGCTTGTGGACCAAGCATCATTGGAACCTGTCTCTGCATTGGCACTTGAATTTGTTGAACGTACCCATTCTGCACTTGATTTCCTCCTTGCATATGACCAGTTCTGCTCATTCTATCTGGATTCAGCCTACACTCCCTCTACCAATGCCCAATTGTATTACAAAAATGACGAGGGGTTGTTTTCTTCAGCATCGCAACATCCACACCAGAATTTGGATGAATCATAACACCTCTGCCTCTACCTTGTAAAACACCAACTTCTCCTTGAACACATTGAGTCTGCAAACTTTGCATCCCACTCTGGTTTCCTGCAAACGATTGATTCTGAAAATCTTTCTGAGCCAACCTCGTTTGGGCAAGCATAAATTTCTCTTTGAGCTTTTTTTATCTCTTGTTCATCACTACAATATTTTGCACATCTCAGAATCTCATCTCAGGGTTTTGCCTGACAGCAAATCACACTCTGTTGTATGTACATACTGATTTCTGGTCTTAACCCAAAAACAAACTGCGACACAAAAAACCCATATCACTCTTGTTGGCTTGTTCCTGTCCACTGTGTTGTTGAAACACTTGAAGCAATTGCTCATAGTAATCGTACCCTGATTTCTTTGGCTCTTGTGAAGTTCTTTTTATCTTTACCCAATCAATATCTTTTGGAGGAACTTTGCCTTTAAGAAATGTAATCACCTTAACAAATTTATTCATTACCACAGGTGATGGTGCATTAGTGCAGGCATCTTTCGTTGGTTCTGCACGTGGCCATTGCACAGCAATTTTACACTAGCCTGACAAATCACTACAATATCATATAACTGATTCAAATCAGTCCACAGCACTTTTGAAATGTTTACATTTCTCTCAACTTGTGTATACCACTGTGTAATACTTGCTATGTATGGGTTGCTTGTACTTGTCTTTTAGAACTTGCTTTAGTGAGTATTCTTAGGAATATTGTGATATAATAGGTCATAGAAGTTTGTAACTGTGATTTGACAGCTAAACTGTGGTTGGCAGCGAAGATGCTCCTGTGTGTCCATCCTCCTCTCCAGAGTTGCTCTTTATATGAAATAAACTACTTTTATTTCCAATGTGACTCGGCTTAGCCACTAAAAAATATTGGAGATGACAAGAGCTACTGCGGTCAAACCCAGTACATTCGGCTGCATCAAATAGTGCTTTTTTCCAGTTGCCCAGCTGTCTGGCGAAGAAACCTCCATACCTGATGTTCCAGGATTTTGTGCTGATTGAAGTCTGCATTCTCGCACTTTTTCTCTGGTTCAGGGGTTAGTGCGCTGCAGTGTTTGTATGTTCCTGGCCGTGGATTTCTTACAGCATGTCCCCAGTTGTAATCCGGGTGCCAATTGACTGAGCTGACTGTTTTCCGGGTGAGCGGAGTTTGTTTTCTGTGTTTCCGGCTCCAAGTCTAGCCCGTCTTTTCATTTTGTGGAGGATTTAGAGTGTCCACCATTTTGTGGAGCCTTGTGAAATTATCCTGCATCTGCCATTTTGTTGTGGCTACTATGCTAAACTGACACGCTACATGCTCCGCCTTCTTTCAGCAATTAATTATCTGCAGCACTCTAGTGTTGCAGACAGCGATTATTGTGTCTAATCGCTCACAAGTTTGGCTAATGGCAGTGACCCTGGTACTTTTGCAAAGTTGTGTGTGTTGATCCGCACACTCATTTCAAGTTCTGCTGTAGTTTATTGTTTCTTAAGGTTATGCGCATTACTTTCTTTGCTCAGTCATCTGGCATACATTTATGGTGATAGGCACACCTGTCACAGTACAGTCTGGATATTGTCTTGACTGGTTTTATTGTTTTTGTCTTTTTATGCGCATTACGTTTTCTGCTTAAGCGTCTGGAGTATATTTGCAGTGATATGCACACCAGCCACTGTACTGTCTAAATATTGTCTTGACTATGTGCATACACTTACGGTGCTACGCACACCTGTTTATGGTACACTTTTGTATTGTGTTGGATTATCCTACAAGCGTGTTCCATTGGTGATACGCACAACACAATAGCTCGGTGATGCGCACACCAGTTTTGAGGAGAATTTAGTGACTTTCCCTTTTTGTCACTACACACTGTAAAGGTTTCTCTTTCAGTTTTGGAAAATTATTCATGAATGGCGCAAGATTGCCTCTGATCCAAGATACATGAGCATACCCTCGACCTGGTATTTCTCTCAGCGGAAAATCAGAGGCTTCTCCTTCATCTCGGAAACCTGACAGTGGCTTATTAGTTGTTTCAACTGCCTATAATTGTTTCTTTTTCTTCTCATGCTTCTTTGCCCATTTGCTCTCTAATTTCTCAAAATCACTCCATTTACTAATGCATTTTACTAATACAGTAATGTATCATCGCATTCCTGAAGAACACATTGTTTCAATAGCTTCATCATCCAGTTGTGCCCTGAAACCTTTTGGTAATGGACACTTTGAAAGATCGACTTAATATTTTTGGGCTAATTCAGTTATTTTATCATGCGTAGCTGCTGCACGTTTAGTAATTTCATTGCTCAAATATATCCTTTTCCTTAGGTACTGATTCACATGCTCAAGATCTAAACATCCAAAAATTATTTCTTCTAGCTCTATTATTAACCTCAGGACATTTAGAGGTCTTTCGTTTGCTTTTTCCATCTCTTGTGTAGTGGGAACTTGATATTCTGCGTTTCCTGCCTTTTTTATTCTCTGCCATTTCTTTAAGCCATGGGGGAAAAATCCCATCTTCAAATAGGTTAGTCTCACCCTGTGTTATTGGTGGTGTAAAGACAATCCTTCTCCCTTCCCTCAATGACTGAACAGTCTGTGGTGGTGTCCAAGCATCAATTTAAGAATTCTGCAATGTCAAGATAAACTTTGTCACAGGTGCTCCTCCAACAGTTCTTTGAACTACCGCATTTGGAAATATTTTGGGCTATTTGGAGTAGTTCGCACTTAGACCCCCATAACTTTTTGTTTTTGTCCACATAAGGTATCCACACCAAATTTGCATCCTTTATTTCCAACATGCTGTGGAATCTAAAGGTACCCGGGGTTTGTGAATTCCCATGGAGGGGACCGAGAAATTAGTCAAATTACAGCTAAATTTCGTTTTTTTTTCTCGAAAAAAGTGCTGCAGAAGAAAGCATCTGTTTTTTTCCTGCAAATGGTATCAACAAAGGGTTTCTATTACTAAAATAATCATCTTCCCAACTTTCAGTAACAAGTAGACTTTTGTTAGAAAACCAACATTTTCCACACAGATTTGGCATTTTACTGAGACATACCCTATTTTTCCTTTTTTTGTGCTTTCAACTTCCTTCCAGTTAGTGGTCGAAATGGGTATGAACCCAATAGTGGATCCCAGAAAGCTATATATTTCTGAAAAGTAGACAACATTCTAAATCCAGCAAGGGGTCATTTGTGTAGATTCTTCAAGGTTTTCTTATAGAAAGTAACAGTTGAAATACAAAAATATTGAAATTGAGTTGAAAAAAACAGCAATTTGTGCCTATATTTTCACCTGTAACTTCTAACTATGGATGATTTTTTAAAGCAATATACCGTTATGTCCACTGGACCCTTTTGGTTGCAGGGATATATAGGGCTTGAAGGTTCACCAAGAACCTGAGGTAACCAGAACCAATAACTGAGCTGTACCTTGCAATGGTTTTTCATTGTGTACCGGGTATACAGACTGTTAGAAATGGGGGTCTCTAGTTGGCAGAGGTATGCACCTTGTCCAAGTAGGGACCCTTCCTTCTAGTCAGGGATAAGGGAGTTACACAATTTAGATAACTCCTGCTTACCCCCTTGGTAGCTTGGCACGAGAAGACAGACTTATCCCAAAGGCAATGTGTAAAGTATTTGCTCCCAGACACACAGTAACACAGGGAAAACCCTACAAAGGGTCACCACACCAGTTTAGAAAAATAAAGTATCTTTATCTAAACCAAACAAGACCAAAACGAAAATAAATCCAACATACACAATTCAAAATATGACTTTTGAAATGTTTCAAGCAACTCCGGCCATAGAAATCTATGGATGCCTGATTTTACACAATGTACCTTTCGGTGCGTCAAAATTCACACGGCCAAACAGCTGCGGAGAAGGGAAGCATCAAAAAACACAGCGATGCGTCAGTTCCTTTTCCGTGGGGAGGCAATGCAACAGTTCTGCTGCACACAGGAGAAGTGATGTGTCGAATCCGGACTGTAGGGGGAAGTGATGCTTCGATTTCAAGACGGTTCTGGTCTGCAGGTGATGTGTCAAAAAACTTGTAGCACAGGTGCGATGCGTGGAAATCCAGGATGCCCTGGAGGTCGATGCAGCAGCGGCAAACAGGCGCGGCGTCAATTTCTACAGACATGTATGGATTCTTTCAGCCATACAGCAGGGCCTGCATTGGAGTCAGCGTGGGGATCTCGGACTTCGGAGGTCAGTGCACTGGACTCGGCGTGCAGCAGATTTTTCAGCTGCTGACAGGTGCTGTGTCAATTCTTTGGCCGCACGACGGCGGTGTATGGAAATTCTGCCATCACTGCGGTGCGGCGTTGGAAAAACAGATGCTGGAATGGCGATGCATCAGTTTTCTTGGTTTCTTTAGGCTTTTCCTCTCCAAGCAATAGGAATAACCTCCAAAGGCCAAGAACTTGAAAAGGCACCTCCTGGCAGGTCAGAACTCCCAGCAGTGGAGTTTAAGGAAGCTGGTGGTGAAGTATTTGTGTTCCTGAGACTTCAGAACAGGAGGCAAGCACACACAAGCCCTTGGAGATTCTTCACAAGCAGGTTCACAGCAAAGTTCCAGCCTTTGTCCTCTTCTTGGCAGAAGCATCAACTGCAGGCCAACCCAGCAAAGCAACACACAGCTAAGAGGGCAGTCTCCTCCTCACAGCTATTCAAATCTTCTTCCTTGGCAAGGGTTCCTCTTGATTCCAGAAATAATCTAAAGTTCTGGGGTTTTCGGTCTAATGCTTATACCCCATTTTCTCTTTGTAGTCTTTGTTGCAAGAGTCTCTGAGCTCAGTAAAAACCTGTTCTGTCCTCCCTGGTCCAACTTCACTACAGGAGGTGGAAACAACATTGTGCAGAGCAGACACCGCCTATTCAGGTGCTAGCGAAAACCCCTCCCACTATTCTAAATGCAGAAAGGTCTATTCAGCCTGGCTATGAGTCACCCAGGAAAGGCAGGACACATCTCAACCCTTCTTGTGACTGTCTAGAGTGAATGCATCACGCTTCTTTAGTTGCTTCAAGTTCTCCCAGATCCCAGCAGCAGGAACAACAGCCCAGCAATGGAGTTCAGGGGAGCTGGTGGTGTCCCTGAGACTTCAGAACAGGAGGAAAGCTCTACTTCAAGCCCTTGGAGATCTTCTTCAAGCAGGATACACATCACAAAGCAAAGTCTTCGTCCTCTCCTTGGTAGGAAGAGCCACTGCAGGCCAACGCCAGATAGCACGCAGCAAAGGGGCAGTACTTCTCCTTCAGTTTTCCCAGCTCTTCTCCTTAGCAGAGGTTCCTCTTGAGTCCAGAAGTATTCTAAAGTTCTGGGGTCTAGGCCCCAATATTTATACAGCATTTTCCTTTGTTCTATGGTGGCAGAGAGTCCCTGTGCTTAGTCCAAACCAGTTCTGTCCTCTCTGGTCCAGCTTCCCGGCAGAAGATGGAGAAAGCATTGTATAAGGCAGACCAGGCCGATTCAGGTGCAAGGAAATCTCCTCCCACTAATCTAAATGCAGCCCAGGTCTATTCAGCCCAGCTCTGACTCATCCTGGAAAGGCAGGACACACCTCAATCCCCCCAATGGCTGTCTATGGTGAATGCACATCCCCAGCTCGTGCCACTGCAAAACCAGACAGTGAATAAACAAACAGGCAAAGGCACACAGCATGGTTAAACAAGAAAATGCCCACTTTCTAAAAGTGGCCTTTTCAAACGCACAATTTAAAAACCACCTTCACTAAAAGGTGTGTTATTAAATTCTGAGTTCAGAGAGCCTAAACTCCAAATCGCTAGCTGTTCCCAATTGAAAGTTATGCATGTAAAATGTTACAGTGTGGCTCCAATGATAGCCTATGGGACAAATAGCCTTTCAATAGTGAAAAACGAAATGCACAGTATCTCACTATCTGGACATGTAACATACACCAGTATATGTCCTACCTTTCACGCTCACTGCACCCTGCCCATGGGGGTACCTTGGGTCTACCTGAGGGGTGCCTTACATGTAAGAAAAGGGAAGGTTAGGGTCTGACAAGTGGGTGCACTTGCCAGGTCAACAGGGCAGTTGGAAACTGCATGCGCAGCCACTGCAGTGGCAGGTCTGAGACACATTTACAGGGCTACTTATGTGGGTGGCACAACCAGTGTTGCAAGCCCACCATTATCATTTGATTTACAAGCCCTCGCACACTCAGGGCACTTTACTAGTGACTTGCCAGTAAATCAAATATGCCAAGCATGGATAACCAATCAGAATCACAATTTACACAGAGAGCATATGAACTTTAGCACTCATCAGCACTGGTAAAAAAGTGCCCAAAGTCCTAACGCCAACAAAAATAGGGTCAGAAAAATAGGAGGCAAATGGCAAAAAGTTTGGGGATAAACCTGTCAAAAGGGCCGGTCCAACACAGACATGCATAGAAAGACAAATGGTAATAACACTTGTTCTACTATTATGTTTTCCCTAAGTCTCCCAATAAAAATGGTACCTCACTTGTGTGGGTAGGCCTAGTGCTCGCGAAAGAAAATGACACAAAACGCAACGTGGACCTATCACATTTTACCACCGAAAACTGACCCTTTTTTGCAATGTGCCTAGCTGAGTATTTTGGGCCCTAGCGCAGCTGGCACCTAGGGAAACCCAGCAAACCTGTACATTTTTGAAAACTAAACATCCAGGTGAATCCAGGATCAGATGACTTGTGTGGCTTTCACCAGGTTCTCATACCCAGAATGTTCTGCAAACCTCACTATTTGTCTAAAAAAGCACATTTTCCTCACATTTCTCTGATGGAAGTTCTGGAATCTGCAGGGAGTCACAAACTTTCACCCATCCAGCATTCCTCCAAGTCTCCCGATAAAAATGTTTCCTTCACTTGTGTGGGTAGGCCTAATGCCAGTGAGAGGAAATAGTTCAAAACATATTGTGCAGACATCAAAATTAACTATCACTAAACAACCTGGTTTTGCAAAGAGGTAACCTGTGATTTTGGTCGCGGGCTTAGCAGCCATGTAGGGAAACCTGCAAAACCCAGATATTTCTGAATACTAGACACCCAGGGGAGTCCAGAGATGTATGGCTTGCATGAATCACCCAACGTTTTCTTACCCAGAATCCCCTGCAAACCTCCGATTTAGCTAAAAAGAATTTACATTTTCCACACATTTCTGTGTGGGAAAGTTGTGGGATCACAACGCCGGCACAAATTTCCTACAACTCAGCATTCCTCCAGGTCTCCTGATAAAAATCCTACCTAGTGCCCGTGACAGGGAAGGGCCCAAAACATTGTGGAGGCATCAAAATTATCGATCATAAAACAACCTTTGTAAGGGCATCACCTGTGTTTTTTGTCCCTGGTTCGGCGGCTATCTAGGGACACCTACCAAACCCAGACATGTCTGAAAACTAGACTCCCAGGGGATTCCAGGGAGGTATGGCTTGCATTGATCCCCCACCATTTTCTTACCCAAAAACCCCTGCAAACCTCAAATTTAGCTAAAGAAATCTCAGTTTCCTCACATTTCTGTGTGGGAAAGTTGTGGGATCACAACGCCTGCACAAATTTCCTACCACCTAGCATTCCCCCCGGTTTCATGATAAAAATGGTCCATCACTTGTGTGGGTGGGCCAGGTGCCTGCGACAAAGAAAGGGCCTAAAACGTATTGTGGAGACATTCAAATTATCTATCACAAAACGACCTGGTTTTGCAAGGGGGGCACCTGCGTTTTTGGTCCGGGGCTCGGCTGCCATCTAGGGAAAACTACCAAATCCAGACATTTCTGAAAGCTAGACACCCGGGAAGTCCAGGGAGGTATGGCTTGTGTGGATCCTCAACATTTTCTTACCCAGACTCCTCTGCAAACTAAAATTTAGCTAATAAATCAACGTAGCAATGCAGCTACATCCCACCTGTACCGCAATAGGAAACACACATATTCCATCAATATGCAGGGAATAGTGGACCATCTGGGGATGTTCATCAATGTGCTGGCAAAGTACCCTGGAAGTGCTCATGATGCATACATCTTCAGACAGTCCATCATAGATGAGTGCTTCCAGAATGGGACATATGGGAATGGCCTACTGGTTGGTAAGTAAATCTCAAGCACATGACTGACCTCATGAAAGTAAATTATGTAGGATAAAATAGCCAAAATTCTGTTGGGTGAATAAGACAGTGCATACATAGCAGGTGTGGGCCTCATACGTGCACCATACTACATGGCACAAATGCATTACAACCTTCCAAGTCACACATGTTAAGACCTGTTAAGCCACTGTGGGCCTCATATACAAGAGGCCTGTGCTGCCGAGCATAAATTTATATGATGCTCTGGTGGAGCAGTTCTCTCAATCATATCTATGAGGCAATGCATAGTCACCCTGTGTGCCCTAACATGGCCTCATAGATATAGACTAAGGCAAGGCATTGCAAAGTGCTGAGTTACTTTACTCTACGTCAAGGATGTGTTCAATGGATCTAATGGAGGGTTTCCCCAAGCAACACCAATGTTTTGACACATTCCCAGAATACAAGGACCTGGGAAACTGGAAATATGTAAAAAATGTGTGCCTCCTCAGGGGATGTGTAACAAGAAGAAATAGCTTCATTTATCCTCGTTATTTACTCCTATGTACGCTGCATTCTGCAGCACACATACAAAGAGGGAAGAAGGTTCCATTGTTGTTTTTGTGCATGAAGGTGTCCCTTACTACATAAAAACAATTGAGCCCACAAGGCAGACACACCTCCACCATGGTGGAAGGGTGCACGTGTTGGCGCTAGTCACCAATCTGTGATCTTGACCATGCAGAAGGAATACCAATGCGTTGTATGTCATTAATATTGCACATTCCTGCCCTTTTCTTTTGACGCAGGGCAGCATAACTAAGAGACTCCCTGTGCTGGCCTGTGGCAACAGCCTGTACATGAGGCCCTAGGCATGTTTCTAAATAGTGCAAAGATCCTGAGCAATGCAACACTATGTAAAATGCTGTGTCACAATACCCTTTTGAAGGTTCCACAGCTAACTCCCATGGTCATTAGGCATATCGTGGGAAAATTTAAAATGTTGGAAACATTTGGCCTTCCTCAGCTCATGTGTACCATGGAAAATTGCAATAGTCATCACACATAGACACCTGTCATACAGTGTGTGCTCTATTTTGAGCCACACAAACCTACTCTACCAGTCCTCCAAGGGTATTGACTGTGCAGCAAGGACATGCAGGACAGCTCACATGATATACAAGATGGCCGCCAAGACGGAGCTTCTAAGAGAAGCTCCTGAACTAGGGATCAGAGATACTTAAATATCCTTGTTTTTGTCTTGTCATCCAGCCAACACTGTACAGGAAGTCATCAGAACGAGAACTACACAATTCTGAACTGGAAAGAAGATCTCCAACGACTGATGGCAAGCCGGGGCCACACCAGATGAACGAACCCACTCAGCACCATTCCTCCTGCCTCCTCCCGTGTAGAAAGTCACGGGACGTCACTTGGACGAATCCTGCGGGAGTGACCACCAAGTGGATGGAGATTGGGTGCATCCAATGACCAACCCGCCTTCCCTGCATGTCCACAAGTCCCATGTAAGTAACTGGCGACATGTGGCCGATTGCTTCTGCCATTTTCTTACCTGGTCTGGAGCAGAAGACCAGCCATACCTCCCGGACCTACGGGGGTGGTTGTCTCACGCTGGGCGTTCTTCTGCTGCACAGGCTGTCTGCCTCACAACTGAGGCTTCTGCACAACTCATCTTGCCAATTACTTCTGCCAGTTTCTTGCCTGGTCTGGGGCAGAAGACCAGGACATTGCCGGGAGGGCTGTCTCACACTGGGCATTCTTCCGCCATGCAGGCTGTCCATCCCACAACGGAGGCTTCTGCACTCTTGTGAGGAAGCACCCGGAGAAGGGCTGTCGCGCTTGGGGCTACTCACGCCCCACCCCCCCATCACGGATCAGTTGCAACACAGCCACGCGCTGGCTCCCTGCAATGGCTGTGCCGAGTACTTCCTGGGTGATGGTTTGAAACAATGGTTGCGCTAATCAGGGAGTGGCACGTACAGCCCTCTTGGCTCTTGCATTGGGAGATTTGCAGGCCCCCATGTGGCCCAACGCTAGTCTGTCCCTAATGGGATCACTCACAGGGGCCGATTTATAGCAAAAGCACTCAATGCCAGCCACGCTCATCGCGCTTGATTTTTTCTGATTTCTCTTTATCAAGGCTCTACATTTTGGGACTCATCCAGTCCTCCATCTTGGGACCCCTCCCCTCTCCTCTTCCCCCTAGCTTACATGCTGGACTATCCCAAGATGGTGATCCTCATCCCAAGTGAAAGGGACAGAGGACTTACTATGCACAGGTTCGAAGAAAGTATAGTAGGACTCTGTCTCTAGGCAGACAAACTGAAACCGAAGAAGGACTCCAGACTAAACAACAAGGAAGAAACTATCAAATCTAAAAAGTCAGCCATATTTGAACAGTATTTAGATGTTCTACCACCTACCTCATAGAAAGCATTACAATACCATCTACAGGCAGTATAACCGAACTCAAAGAAGTACTCACTGCCCCCTGCCCTTGAAAGAACCCAGACACTATTGGAGCAGCCATCTCTCAATGGATACACTGATACCCTTTGCATTACCGCAGTGGGGCATGCCCTGGTTTTCTACCCATCGCAGCTCAAGTCCTCACCTACTGCCCCTACCACCAGCATAATTGAGGACTCCTACCACAGATCCCCACCACTGACTATATTCTAACGACATGGAGTAACCTGTACTAATGGTCACTACTCTAATACTCTAATACCTACCTTCTCTAATTTTAGGTCCTCCCCTCCCCCAAGAAAACTGACATCCATGAGTTTAGATACCCAGAGATCTATATCCTGCCTGTTTACCTGAAACCAGTAAGCCTGAACAAAACAGTACTCGGACCCACAGACTGTAAGCCTCCCTACGTCCTGTTACGGCTATGGAGATGGCAAACTAATAGTGAACTCCTTCCTACTATCTCTCTTCCTCCCCTCCCAACCCACTCGCTATATCTACTTACTCTTATATTGGTTCCAACCCCCCCCCCCTTCAGACATGGATCCTGTCTTGAGACACCCACTCAACACCAATCTAGAATTGGATAGCCTTGATGCCTATATAATTGAAATACCGGGCCAATCTAACAAAAAGGACTTCCAAGATCTTCAAACACAGACTTATCAATGCGCACCCAGAAACCCTAATCTCTGTCCCTTACTTCTGAACATCAAAATGAGCCTTAATAAACGATCTTATCTTCTACACAAAAAGAAGAGCTCAATGGAGAAAAATCCTTTATGCAATGCTCCTGATCTCTACATCCAAGAAAACTTCACACAGCCTTAGACTATCAGTAGCTCCCTCACCCACTTTCAATGCAAAAGTAACTATCTCCATTTAGAACAATGGAATTATCCTTGTCTAGTCATCAGACCGCTACCTAGATGTATTCAACAAAATTTTCCCTATCATCAAGCATTCAGTATCTAGTAAGGACTCAGCACCCTCTCAGGTACACCCTATCTCCCACACATTGCGAAGTTGCCCCAACTAATGTCATTGCACTGCCTACACACACCAAGAGATCCACCCTTGTCCCCATCTCGCTCCAGCATAGCAATCAGCCCACACAGTACCAACTCCTCCACAGCCCTCAAGGAGGTGGAGTCACCCCCACCAAACCCCCAATCTAATCAGTACCCACATATCACTACTGGAACAAGGATCACAGAGATGCACAGCAATGAAGATATCTCTACCACCCCAACCACACCCTCAGTTTTCATCCCCTTAGATAATCTTATCTTGTCCATGACCCATTCGACACAACTACCCCTTCCCAAAAAGTTCCCAATCTCTACTCCTTCACAACGCAGGCCAGAAACCATGCCCTCCCAAACCCCCAGCAAACTCACTCAAACTAGCACCATTCCAACAACACCGTCCAGACCACACCTCACCCTCCCAACCCTCTGTCACAAACCTCAACAACCTACTCCCATTCATCAATAGAATCAAGACTAAACGAAATCACACAAGATCTACACCAACTCAAGTCTGACATACGAAGCCTAATAAATATGTCTGAGATGACCTACACCAGATACCCCAAAGTGACTCCAGGAAATAGTAAACTCAACCCACCACCCACAACTACCAATCTCACCACCCCATCTCACGAAATGGTGATCTATACCTAACCCCAACACCCCCATGAGGCCCATCAGAATAAAGGACCCACTATCAGACAGGGACATTCAGTCCCTTCTGCACACATGTAATCAGGCACAACATGACAATACAGACAATCCAGCGCGTATCCAAACAATCACCTTGAACCCACACAGAAGAGCAAGGCAGAACACTAGAGACGTAAATAAGGCTAACCATATGCTAATTCCCATCACACAGACGTCCTCAGCTGACATCAAACCTCACCTGAAATGCATGCTTCTCAATTGCAGATCAGCATTGAAACATGCGGCGGATATCGCCGACCTCATCCTTGTTCAAGAACTAGACCTTTTACTCCTAACAGAAACTTCGCTAAATGACTCTTCTACTCCAATCCTTGATTTACTAGTCCCACATAGCTATGACATTATAAGATCAGACCGACCAGTCAAACAGGTTGGAGGCATTACCAGCATATAGCGCAGTAACCTTGCAGTGAAGCAGTCTGCAACAGCTGAGCTATCCTCTTGTGAATACCTATGCCTAAACATTACTAGCAACAATAGACCTCTATGCAAACTTCACCTGATTTACCACCCTCCAGGTGACAACTTATCTTTCATCAAACAAATTATGGAAACCATCACTACCAACGTAGGACATCATGGCTCCCAGATCCTCCTTGGTGATTTCAACCTTCACTGGAACGACCCAAATGACCCATCAGTTAACTGCCTTAAAACCTTCCTAGCAGACCTCAACCTGAATCAAATTTGTGACAAACCTACTCACACCCTGGGTGCGACCTTGGAACAAGTCATTGCCAGTGCAAACTCGATTGAACTTGTATCCATCATCCCATGCAATTGGACCGACCATCACTGCATCACCTTCCTCATCAATAAATCAGTGAGGACACACAAACCTAAACTTAAAAAACCCAGACACTGGAAAAGGAACACTAGGGACAATCACCTCAATGATCTGACATCTCTCAACAATAACATCTTACCTCCTCCGGTGGGCATGTCAGATTTCCATGACCTTACAAACCACTACAACAACTCCATGACGACCTTTCTTGACACTATTGCGCCCTTACAACTAAAATGACTCTCCACTAAAGACTCCAAACCATGGTAAAATGAAAGCCTAACCAAAGAAAGACACAATCTAATACTATCCGAATGAATGTGGAGATCCTCACTGTCCCTAGAACACCTTAAGGGCCTCATTTATGAGAAGTGTCGCATCACTGCGACAAAGCAGCGATGCAACACTTCTCAGTGCACCCTCCTTGCGAAACCATAGATGCACTGTATTTAAAGTACGGAGCATCATGTCTCAAGGACTCCCTCGCCACAGCCATATCACCACCCACCTGAGAGATCTGCACTGGCTCCCGGTCAACAAGAGGATCACCTTCAAGCTCCTCACCCACGCCCACAAACAACTCCACAACGCCGGACCAGCATACCTTAAAGAACGACTATCTTTCTACACCCCGAACCGCCAGCTTCGCTCCGCCGTCCTCGCCCTCGCCACCGTCCCACGCATCCGTTGAACGACCACCGGCAGCAGATCATTCTCCCACCTCGCCGCCAAGACGTGGAACACCCTCCCCGCCCACCTACGGCAGACCCAAGACCTGCTGACCTTCAGAAGACTCCTCAAGACCTGGCTGTTCGACCAGTAGCTGCTCCCCCACCCCCTTAGCGCCTTGAGACCCTCACGGGTGAGTAGCGCACTCTACAAATGTCTTGATTGATTGATTGAAGGAGTTACAGATACAAGATACATCAGTATTCCTGACGTATCTTTATGTGCAAAAGTGGCGCATTGCTGGGGTGTGTCTGAAAACAGACCAACTCCAGCAATGTGTCCTTTCACGGCCTGCGTCACCCTTATGCCTGCTATGAGGCAGGCGTAAGGTTTTCACGCAATGGCATCCTAGAAGTAACGCAATGAAATCTTATAGATTTCAATGTGCCACTTCTACGATGCTTTGATGCGGGGGGAACGGGTTCACTGACAAAATATCGATGTAAAAAATATAGAAGTAAAAAATGTCGATGAAAAAATATAGAATGCAAAAATATCGACTCCCTATACTTAACCAGGTAAGTGCAATGATATTGAAAAAAAACTATCGATGTAAAAAATATAGTTGCACAAAATATCGAATTTTATACATACATAAAATAAAATAATAAATATTAAATATGTTAAATAATAAAAATTAATATAAAATATAAAGTAGATTTAATATAAATAAAAAATATATATAATAAATAAAAAGTTAAACACACATACATAATAATTAATATATATTTACTTTGAAACAATTAATAAACTATTAATTTTAAAACTATATAAAAATGTACAAATATATATGATGGAGCAGGGTTTTGAGAAAAATAAAACCTGCTCGGATTGAACTCTCAGTAACATTAATTAACAGTGTGCTGTGGAAAATATTATCAAAAACGCTAAAATAAGGGGAAGTGCTTTTGCGCATGCGTAAACTAATGCGTGTATTAATGCATGGAACTAGGCATAAAACTGCTTTGATAAAAAACTAATGCTGCTTTTGTGCACGTTAATAATAATTTGCTAGGAATAATATGGGTTGTGCATGGGTTAGTGCAATGCTGGGATGGTGTGTAAAATGAAATTACATTTCATGAAAATAATAAATGTTTGAATTTGTTTTTGTAGAAAAGGCAAGCATGGGCCTACACTTCTGCATGTCAGTTTGAGGGTTAATTTGACTGAAAACCATTGTCCCAAAAGAAAGATTCGAATGAAAGGAGAACACAAAGGCATGAAAAAATGCGACCTTCATGGAGCATTGAATGTCTGCCAAGTTGCGGAAAAGAAGAATTAGATTACAAATGGAAGTGAACAGTTTCCTTCACGAGATGGCAGAGGCGAATAATAAAGGCGTAGAGATTTGCAACTTTCAAGGAACTGCAGGAAATGTTTACTATGATTGTGTTCAAAGTTGTTTCCTGGGATGAATCTGTCGTAATGCTTAATGTTTAAACAAAGAGGTGTCTAATAAAATGGACATGACGAGAGTGGTGTGACAGAACACCCCCAATCTTAGCCAATGGGAGATGAATATTGTGCTCATACTGAAACATATGTGGGTTGGACATTTAGGTTTTAGGGTATAATTGAAAGTCCCCGGTGGGTGTGGTTTTTGGGTTGGCTGGTGTTTAGCTAGCGGGAGATCGTCGCTGTCGTCGGTTTGCTGTTTCCAGATAGAGGCCTACCTGTTTCCTGATTCCTGACCTAATCTTTGTCACTCGACTCCACTTGAGTGGCCTTGCTGCACTGACTGGCCAGAGGGGTAGATTTCCCTGATTCTTACTTGGGTTAGTATAGATAATCTCCTAAAATTTGCATATTCATTTGCAAATGTATTTTGTCTCTGAAACTTTTCTCTCTTCGCCTATCCACTCCTTCAATGCATTGTTTATTGAAATGAGTTTGTTTTATACATTGCTAATGTTCTCTCTATGTGATATTCTATGATTTGCATTTTGTGTAACTGTACTTGATGACCATTTTCATTCTCACATTATTTAACGATAAACAACATAAACTACACATTGAGTCTGTTATTATTTAGCAGCATAGATTTAGTACTTATTATTGTTATCAACTTTTCAACTATAAGTTTGTCGCCACATTTATTTGTAAGGAGAAATGCAGGTTCTAAAGTGTATTTAGTGAGTTAGGAATAAACTTGCATCACACTGAACCCCAGCGTGAAGGGATTAGTTGGGTAGTGTAAATGGGCCTATGTTAGTGAAAATTATCGATCCCTGATCGCTGGATCAGTTTTGGTAGCAGAGGATGGTTAATTATTGATTAGTTTGGCAATAATTATTGATTATTGATTTATTGATTATTAACATGAAAAGTTAGTGTCTTTTGTTTTATGTTGTTTGGAAGTATGGGTACGGAGTTACCTAAGATCCTAGGATGATGTTATTTTAGCCTAAGTGGCAGAAGAATAGTGTGGAAAGGTATCACACTGCAGAAGTACTTTGTCTGTTATTGTAATATCGAACAGTGAAAGGCTGACGATGTTATTTTAGGGACATATTCGATCGAAAGAAGAACTGCATGAAATAGTGAAAGGTCTGCTTCCGAAACTCTGGCCTTACATCCCCTAAGGAGTACCAAGACCTCTTCCTGAAAGGAAAGTCCTTTTCCGAAACTTTGGCTAGTATCCCCAGAGGAGTACCAAGACCTCCTTTAACGTGATTGAGAGTAGAGTAGCGCTGGTCGTTATTTTACTAGAAGTAAAAGAAAACTCTTCGAGTGAATCGAACAATCTCTTTTATTAGTGGAGCAGACAAAGTAGCATTGTTTTGTGTTGTTTCTAATAAAAAATAGTTAAGAAAACCCAGAAAATACATTGCCGTATTATTTTGTAAAGGGAGGGTCAGTAGCAGGAGTAATACTGATGTTACAAAAAGCCGTGCTGGCATTGGTCAGGCAGCAGGCGTGTAGTGAGCCGTGATTGGTTGGTAGCTATGAGCCGCGCTAGCATTGGTTGAGATAGCGGATACGTAGTGAGCCGCGATCGGTTGGTTGCTGTGAGTCGCGCTGGTATTAGTTGGGATTTAGCGAATAGAGTGAGAGGATTTATGGAAGTTTTCTCTTGTTTGTTTTGGTTTATTTAGCAAGAAAAAGAGTGTTTTTAAAATGAAATTGGTAAAAAGAATAAAAAGATTTCTTCAAAAAGGACAAGCCGATAGTTACTAGAGAGGGACTTCCTATACCTCCTCCGAGAGCGCCTGCTTCTTTTATGATGTTGGAACGTGGGTATCATACGTGTACATAGTTAGAGAATTGGATGAGTTATACGGAAGATGATGGAGTTTTAGCTTTTCCAGAGCATGGTACATATAATGTAAGGATTTTGGAGAACTTGAGAGGACGAATTAATTCATTAAAGCCAAGTCCTAGACCTACGCAGTATGAAGCGCTTGAGGAATGGGAACATGAGGCTTATAAAAGGGAGAGAGACAGGAATGGAATTAAATACAGGAATATAATAACGAGATATTCTGAGGCTAGATGGGATGATCAAAAGAAAAGTTGGAGGAGAGATGTAATTGCAGATGGATTATATCCAGTAATAGTTGCTGAGGATCAGACTGTAGGCAAAAGTAAAGAGAAAAAGAATAATTTAGAGACTTCGGAACTAGATAATGATTCGGATGAAATTGATGATGAGTTGTTGGATGAAATATTATTAAAGAGACCTCCACCACATCAGGAAAGTTATGGGGAAACAATTCCAAATGCACCACTAATTGAAATACAAGTTCCTCAGGTTCCAAAAGCTCCACAAACTCCACAAGTTTCACAGGTTACACAAGTTCCGGTAGCTTCACACACTCGAGTGTTGCAGGAAAATGAGATTGACATGTTGAATAAGTCAAAAGAGGAGTTAACTCAGAGAATTAGTCAGATGAGTTTGAATGCAGAAGCATTATCGGTACCAGTAACGATTGGTCCTATAGTTCCATTGTATGGTGAGAGTCAGAATATATCGAGAGTACATGCATTGACAATTCCCGTGAATAATGCTAGGAATGTTAGTGGATCAGAACAAGTTGAGATGAGTACTTCATTGATTGATCTTCCAGTGAGTGAAAATGTAACTGAAACACCAAAGAGAAGTGTACAGATGGATCCTAGAAAAATAGTGCAGAATGTCAGTGGAACAACTCCAGTATCAGGGAGTTCGGTGGGTCCTTCGCCAGAGGAGTTAGATGACTGGGTAAGAGGAATGGAAACGAATAAGTCACAATCGAATATAGATGTAGCTAGGTTGAGAGTGGATCTAGAAGAAATGATTATTGGTACAATAAGTCCAGAAAGATTGAGTAAGTACTGAGATGAAGAGTTGTTATTTTTGTGTAAGAATATTACATGGAAAGCAAGGAATCTACATGAGAGGTTGGCAGAAGCTGCACAAGAATATGGAGTAGACATAGAAAAGTATAAAGTTTTGCAAAAAATGTATAGATTGGATTTTACTGATAAGGATTTAGAGAGTTTGAATACATCTGGCAAACGATTACAAATAAAAGAATTAATGAATACTTTGAAGAAATGGGGTGATTTAGAACGGTGGAAAGGTAGATGGGTGAAAAAGAAGGAAGAAATACTTGCAAGTAAAAATGCGTCTTTATTTCCATTAAGAGAAACAGGACAGGCTGAAATGGTATGTCCAATGAGAGAAGTTCCAGGTAGTGGATATGTTCACGTTCCCTGGTCAAGATAGGATATATTATCCTTTACAAATGATTTTCCTAGGTTGAGAGAAAAATCTGTCTAGTGGTACAAACAGGTAGAGAGGTTTGTAAAAGTTTCAAAAGTTTTTTTAAAAGATCTAGATGGTTTGCTTGAGATTGTAGTTCCAGCTGACTTATGGACTGAGTGTAAAATTACTGTTGATTAGCCAAAAGAAGAATATCCTAGAGATGTTAAAACAGGAGCACCTTCAGAAGAAGTGATGAAAAAATATAATCAAGTAATTACTTTCCTGAAAAGTAAAATTTCTCCAAAAGAAACAGATTGGGTTAAAATTGACAGGACAACCCTAGAACCCAAAGAATCAGTATATGCTTATTATGAAAGGTTGTTACAGATGTTCAAACAGTATAGTGATTTTGAAAGTATTGGTGATAAAGATATGGGACACTTTGTGTATAGGTTTGTTTTTGGATTAAAACCTGAAATTAGTAACATGATTCAGCAACATCCGATTTGTTGGCAGAGTAAAACAGTTGATGAGATTCTGAGATATGCTAAATATTGTAGTGATGATATTGAGTCAAGGCATAAAAAGCTGAAAGAGAAAATGATGTGGGCACAGGTGAAGGTGGCAGAACAGAAAGATGGAAATAATGGTTCTCAAACAGATTTTCAGATGAAAGGACAAAATCAAAATGGTCAGGTACCAAATAGAGGTAAGATGAGTAGGGAAGAACTGAAAAAGAAATTTCCTTGTCATGCGTGCGGAAAGTTTGTACATTGGAGGAATGAGTGTAGATCTTTACTGAAAAATAATTAAATGAATCAAAATTTAAATCCGCAGATGCAGAATGAAGTGGTTGTGAATCAACAACAGCAACAACAGCTGCAGGTAGTTACACCACAGACACAACAAGTACAGGTGCCTCAAGCTCCTATGCCAAATAATGTGAATGCTCAAGTACAGAGATACAGTGCGAGTTCTGGATTTCACGCAGGTGAACAAGTTGGTAAGAATCAAAATGTACAAGTGGTTTCACAGTATTTATTGCAATGTTCAGAGAGTGACTCAGACTCAGACTCATCTCAATGACGGTGCCTGAGGGGGGAGGAAGAGTGCGTGCTTGGCGCATCTCTAGAGGTAGATCAATCAGGTCCTTTTGTTGATGGAAAAGTGGAAGGCAATGATATTACATTCCTAGTGGACACTGGTGCTACCCGTTCTACTGTGAGAGCAGCAGACATTCCAAACATACCCCTCTCTGGAGAAACTATCCAAATTGTGGGAGTTTCAAATAAACATATTAAGACTCCAATAACAAGACCAATAGAAGTTCATATTGGAAGATTCAGAGACATGCATCGGTTTGTGGTATGTGATACACGTCCTGTGAACCTTTTAGGTAGGGATTTGCTTTGTAAAATGAATTGCACCATCTATTGTATGCCAGATGGTATTGCTTTTCAAAAACCAGATGAGGATTTTAAAATGCTTTTAAAATGATATTAGCGAAGCAAGGGACAGAAGTGAATGATTTATATTCATTGCTTACTGAAGAAGATTTACCTGCAGAGTTGAGAAATGCAGTAAGACCTGATGTATGGGATTTTACAGGAAAAGACATTGGTTTGATGAAGGGTGTGGATCCTATTCAGGTTACAGTTAAATCAGGTGCAATATATCCAAACACTCCTCAGTACAAGATGAGTCCTGAAATAACAGCAGGAGTAATTCCTGTAATTGATCAAATGATTGAGCAAGGTATTCTAAAAGAAATACTAAGTAGTCCTTGTAACTCACCTATTATGGGGATTAAGAAACCAAGTGGAAAATATAGGATAGTTCAGGATTTGAGAAAAATAAATAAGATCGTTGTACCTTGCTGTCCAATAGTGCCAAATCCAGCAGTGATTTTTATCAAATTCCTTGTGATGCTGAATGGTACACAGTAATTGATCTGTGTCAAGCATTTTTCTCGATACCTTTGCATCCGGATAGCCAATATCTTTTTGCTTTCCGGTTCGGAAACCGTGTTTTGGCATGGTGCCGAGTTCCTCAAGGGTATACAGAGAGTCCTTCGATTTTTAATAAGATTTTGAAAAAATGTTTGGAGTCATTGATCATGCCAGAAAATTCAGTGTTAGTGCAGTATATTGATGACCTCCTTGTGTCATCAAAAACACGAGAAGCCTGTGTGACAGATACAATTGCCTTACTGAATCATTTGGCAGAAGGTGGGCATAAAGTGTCACCAGCAAAATTACAGTTTTGTCAAAAAGAGGTTCAGTATTTGGGACACAAAATTGAGAAAGGAGTTAGAAAAGTAACGCAAGACCGAATCAATGTGATTCTGCAGATGGGTCCTCCTAAAACTCAAAAATAAGTTTGAATGTTTTTGGGAATGGTTGGATACTGTAGACAATGGATCAGTGGGTTTTCACTGATTGCAAAACCTTTACAGAGGTTGACCCATAAAGATGTGGTTGATCCGATTGATTTGGATGAAGAGTGAATTAAAGCTTTTATTGAATTGCGAGATGGTCTTTGTCGAGCACCTGCACTGGGAATGCCAGATTACACAAAAGATTTTGCATTATTCTGTTGTGAAAGAGATGGGTGTGCCCTTTCAGTCTTAACACAAAAACATGGAATGGCACGTCGTCCAGTGGCATATTTTTCTGCTACTTTGGATTCAGTGGCTGCCGCATTGCCAGGCTGTTTAAAAGCAGTGGCTGCTACTTGTGTGAGTCTTGAG
This sequence comes from Calotriton arnoldi, assembly GCA_963921515.1. Classification (NCBI taxonomy): domain Eukaryota; kingdom Metazoa; phylum Chordata; class Amphibia; order Caudata; family Salamandridae; genus Calotriton; species Calotriton arnoldi. The sequence continues at coordinate 1,448,487 of CAWUFW010002470.1, read as the reverse complement.
CAGAGCGAAACAATTGTTATGGGACATCCAGTGAAAGTATATGTGCCACATTCTGTTGAGATCCTATTAGCAAGGACTCGGACTCAGCATATGACGTATAGTCGGCTGACTAGGTATGAAAGAGTGATTTTGGGTGCTGAAAATGTGACGGTGACAAGATGTACAACACTGAACCCAGCAACCTTGTTGCGAAGTTCAAGTTGTGAAGAAGTGAAGGATGAAGCAGATCATGATTGTTTGGATGTGACAGAATTGTGCACGAAACCAAGACCTGACATAAGGGATACACCACTAGAAGAGTCAGATAGTGTGATGTTCGTGGATGGATCTTGTCTGAGAGATGAAAAACGTGCATTGAGTGCTGCTTAGCAGTATGTACAGTGTCTATGGTTCTTGAAGCATCCTGTCTAAAGGGCATACATTCTGCTCACATTTCTGAACTGATTGCTTTAACTAGAGCATGTATAATTGGCAAAAATCTGAGAGTGACCATATTCACTGATAGTCAATATGGTTTTGGAGTGGTGCATGATTTTGGTCAGTTGTGGATGCAAAGAGGATTTCTGACCTCTTCAGGATCCCCGATCCAGAACAGTAAAAATGTGAAGGATCTATTGAATGCATTACAAATTCCCAAAAAGATTGCTGTGGTAAAATGTTCAGCACACAAGTCAGGAAATGACTATGTGACAAATGGAAACAGATACGCAGACCAAATGGCTCGTTTCTGTGCACAAAATTAAATTTCAATCAACAGAGGGATGGAGAAAAAAATATAAATTGCCACTTGATGTTTTCTTCTTTGGAAACATGGGAAGAAATTAGGCAGCTTCAGAAGAAGCAAATGAGGAAGAGAAAGAAATTTGGATAAAATCAGGTTGTAAAAAGAGAGCAGAAGATGAAGTGTGGGTGTATGTTGATGGAAGACCAGTAATGCCAGATAGTTTACTGTCTCAGATGGCAAGGATGTACCATGGAATTGCACATCTTGGAAGAGATGCTATGATCAGGCTCTTCAAGCAGTCATGGTACAACCCAATGTTTAGGGTCATTGCAGAGAGCCTTTGCCAGAGGTGTATAGTGTGCCAGCAGCAAAATCCAGGTAGATAGACAGTTGTTAGTTGGGGTCGAATTTGAAAAGCAGCAGGACCATTTACCCGACTACAGTTAGACTTTATAGAACTTCCCCCTTGTAATCGACTGAAATATGTGTTGGTGGTTGTTTGTTTGTTTTCTCGCTGTGTAGAAGCTTATCCAACAAGAAGAAATGATAGTCTAACTGTTGCTAAATTGCTTTTAAGATAGATAATTCCAAGATTCGGATTTCCAGTCTCTTTAGAAACAAATAGAGGAACTGATTTTAATAATGAAATAATTCGGATGATTTGTGCAGCATTACAAATTGAACAAAAGCTGCATTGTGCCTATCGACCAGAAGCATCTGGAGTGGTCGAACAAATTAATGGCACTATTGAATCCAGACTGTCAAAAGTGTGTGCATCTACAACACTGAAATGGCCAGACGCTTTACCCCTGGTATTAATGAGTCTTAGAAGCATTCCTGATAAAAAGACTGGATTGAGTCCTCACGAAATTTTGATGGGGAGAGCCATGAGACAAGCAATTGTACCAGCAAACAAACTGATGAATATTACTGATGATCTAGTGCTTGATTATTGCAATGGATTGGCTGATCTGGTGCGTTCTGTGTCTCATCAGGTTGGAGAAATTGCAACCACAACACAACACAATCAAGCACATGATTTGAGTCCAGGACAGTGGGTTCTGGTCAAGAAACACATGAGGAAGTCGTGTTTAGAACCCAGGTGGAATGGACCATACCAGATTATATTGGTAACAACGACAGCAGTAAAGTGTGGTGGCTTGCCAAACTGGATTCATGCAAGCCATACAAGAAGAGTCCCAAGTCCACTTGAAAGACAAGAAGAAGAACAGCAACTGGTAAAGCAAAGGAAAGAACCAGAAGCTGAAGAACATGAAGCTATAGAATCTAGTGTTACAGATTCTGAAAAGGCTGAACAAGAGGAAGAACCAAGTACAAGTCTAATAAAGTGGGCACCAGCTACTGGGTCTCAAGAGACTGCTGTTGAGAAAGAAAAAGAGAAAGTGACTGAAGAAAATCAAGAGAAAGTACAACAAAGAAAAGAACTGAATAAAAGAACTTGCGAACTTGACAACAAAGGTGAAGAAGCAGTTCAAGTTAAGAAAGCAAGAAAAGGTGATGTGTGGCCAAAAAGAGTGAAAAGACTAAAATACACTCTAGAAAAGAAAAGGCCAGATCAAATAAATGAAATATCAAGTCAAACTGGACTAAGTGATTCAGAAGAAGAATTGGTACGAAAAACAAAAAGAATAAGAATTCCGAGTAAAAGTACACAGCTTCACAATGGACATATGTGGTGTTGGAAGAGATTGAGAACACAAATAAAAAAGAAGAAGAAGCTGGTACTGATCAAAGTGATCAAAGCAAACTGAAACCACCTTAAAAAAGAACTGTGAAAATAAAGGTGCAACAATTTCAATGAAGAGTATTCTGAAGTTTCAAAAGATTTGAAGAAGAAGAAGATATATATATAAAAAAAAGAGGGGGTAAAGAAGAGAGGCATAAAGTGTAAGGATACACTACTCTAGATGGTTTTTGGATAAGTTTTTTCAAAAGTTTTTTAAATTTTTATTTTTGTTTCTTAGGGACCCATTACGATGTCGGGCGGAAGCACTACCGCCGTGCTGGCGGATGCAAAAACCACCAGTTACCGTCCGCACGCAGCAGTCCACACGCCCGCCCGATTACGATGCGAAAAGTCAGCCAAACACCGCCGGCAAGCCAGCGACACCGTCCGCCATCAAAGTGCGCCCGTACACGTAGCGGCGCAGCCCAATTGACACACACCGTCCGACGAAACACGTACCGCCCGGCGTACAAATTACGATGCCGCAAACAAACGGATCCCACGGCTAAGAGACACCGTACGTCAAACCGAAGCGGTAACACGAACGCCGAGCACGGACACCGAAGAAGCGGCTCCCCCGAGCATGAATCCAGCACTGCAGGCCCTCCCCATGCTCTATCTGATGCACCACCAAGGACGCAACGTACCGCGAAGACGCAGGTAGGCACACACACAACAAGTGCACGCAAACAGCGCACACAGTGCAAGGGCGGAAAAAGCGGACAACCCCCACCCCCGCGTGTACACGACACATCCACCATTGCATCCACATATGACACACAGGCCAAATTGTAACATCTCGTAACACATGTGTACACACCACCTGGGACTAGGAACCAACGACCCCGTCACGGCCCCAAAGCGGCGATGACGCTGCCACACATGCGCACAACGCAGAGGCCAACCGCAGCGCCATGCATGCGTCGCACACAGACACAGGGACACAACCAAGCAGCACACACACCAGCCCCACCCCGAACGCACATGACACGTGACAGGCCTGCCACAGACATGTCCCCAACGCCCAATTCACGGTCAACACCCAACGTCACACAACCGACGCACACATGTCAGTGAAGTCACGCAACAGCAGGACACACCCCAGTGTAACAAACATGGCGAAGCACACAGCGGCGGCAACACCAACCAGGAGAAGCAGGGCCCCTTCGGGAAGAGGAACGCCAGTACCACACTGAAACACCCATACCACCCTGCACACATGAACAAGACATACAAAACGGAACACCAAAGAGCCCGGGGACCGACAACAGGTGGCCCAAGAATAACATCCACACACAAGGCCCAACGCAGAGCGGAAAGGCAGCCTGCCGCCCACACAAGGGAGAGCAGACAGCACTGAATGACCTTCCATTCCAACTCCGAAACCACAGCCCTACGAAAGAAGCCGGTGAATACAGCCATTGTCCAAAAAAAGACCAACACAGGCATGCAGAGGAGACCGACCACAGGGCAGATAGCGCATATCACCGAAGAACACTACGGACGGGAAAGAAAAAGAAAACACTCCCCCATGTCGGCCCCATGCAAGTTATCTGGAAGGAGTCACACATCACTGACCTTGAACAGTCTGAGAAGCATGTGGGATGAGGGCCCGTGTCCTCCGCACAAGCCAACAGAACACAAGTCCTGTCTCCCTACGACTACACAGAGCTCACAGCAACCTCGGAGCGTGCACATTGCAGACTGCACACACAGCCGGAGCACGCCACCACAACGCACCGCTGCAAAATGGCACTCTCAACACACCTACCCAACTACGCCGGACAGGTCAAGCTGTACAAACACAACCTGACACAGATATTGGGATGCGAACCCCTGTCCCTGCTGAACGTAAGTTACCGACTGACTTACCGCATCACATTGTTCAGCTGCGTCATACCCGTCTTCTACTGTCGGAGGTGTCCCTTCCACCATCCTGTGGAGTTGTGTCTCTCCAACGCGGCATGTCTAAAGGCGGACCTGCTACAACTATTCCTCCCTCTGGACGCACACGACAGGGCCTGTTCAGCCTATGGGGGCATGGCGTATGTGGCGAACATCGGACCCGCACTGCAATGGGACCACTGTGCCTCCACACGACGGATCATCGAGCACAGCTACATCGAATGTCACCCAGCATGCCCCATCATGCTCCTCCAAGGGACAACCTACGAACAACACCTTGACAGCCACCATCCGCTACATTGGCTGGCAAACATGTATACCACCAATGACATGGAAGCCCTGCTGGACGGCATCGCATACCTGACAACCTGTCAATTCGTCGGACCCCGACGCAAGTCCCCCAATTGACCTATGATGTCCAACCCCGCACCCATGCTTAGCTTCCGCACGGACTGGCCAGTCACCACCACAACAGCCATACCAAACGACCGGCAACTGTTACCACACCATCAACGACATCGCCATGACATCGGATATGACCGGGACATGCACACTGTTCCCCATCACATCCAGGAACACCGCATGCATCGTGGGAGGCAGTGGCATGGGGTCTGTGTATCGCACCCACATGGACGGAACTGCACGAACAACCAGGACACGACATGGATCCAGCGCCCATGGACACACACACCGCTCAGTGGACATGAATAGGTCGCCTGGAGTCTGTGGGTGCTGCACCCCTCCCACCCCCGCCCCGGGAATCCCATACCAGGACCTTTGCATGGACGACAAGTGCATACAACAACAACACGACCCCAGTGACTGTGACATGTCCAGTAACCACCACATTGCAACAACAAGTGGCACGCCGCTGCATGCACGCAAGCCCATGCCCTGATGTCATCTCACATGCACGCGTGCATGAGGAACAACCGCAGCAAACCTGTCACATGGAACTGAGATGGACTGTGCCCATGATGCCAAGCGGTCTGGTAGGCTACTTGTATACCGTCTGTGTCAAAGTCCGCAGCTCCGCAGCTATACGTAAATGTACATTAGCACAGCCTTGGCCAAGCAGATGTAACTCTGAAGCCCACATCCCACATGCAACAGCTAATCACATGTAACCCTACACCCTATCCCATTTGTAATCATGCTCAGTATATCCTCAACATGTACTCCGCTGCCAGTAGTGTCCACTATACTGCATCACAGAGGACAGAAGACTCAATATAATGTTTGAAACCAAAACTGTCTCCGCTTATTCAATACACAAGTACGAATGAGAGAGGATGAGAGTATGTGAAGTACACGGCAGTCGTGACATGACCATGTAGTCCACTGGCATTGGATGTCAACGCAAATGAGTAGCACAACTGTGGAAGACACACATGTGTCGTGTGAAGTCGTATGGACGCAGTGCTCAGGTGGGTGGGTGTGACGGGTAGATGCGCACATGCCAAGTTGGAGCACGCCGTGTTGGGAGGGGTCATGAACAGTACACCACCGCTTCCCTGGGCATTGTGAGAGGACACCTGTCGGGGGGAAGTGAACACGTGTGTGCACAGCAGCCGGGCACACGAACAATGCGGTACCAGGCGCACACGTCAGCCCACCCTCTGTGGACAAGCTGGATCCTGTTGTGCGCCCGCCATGCCCCTTGACAAGGCACACACAGCCCCAGTCGACCAGGTGTAACCCCAACATAGTCAATCCGCACAGGCGATACAGGGCACGGGATGGCAGTGGAGCATGGTGTGTGAGAGGTCTCCTCGCGCTCCTCCTGGTCATATCACGCAGGCAATAGAACCTCAACGTGTAGCATGGCACAAGTCAAATGGAAGTGTAGGGGGACGCACCACAGCACGAGCAGCACTGACGTCACGGGAGGTGGCTCGCACCATCCCATCCATTGCCCATTATTCCAACCACGCCACATGCCATTGCGACAAAGTGCAAGCGCGTGCGCCACCACCCCCGAGCCCTCCCCAGAGAGGCCAAAGAGTGAATGTGTGGGCCATCAGCTACAGACGGACGCGGCCTGGCCGCAAGGGCAGCCACAGCCTCTGGGTGTCGCAGGTGGCGGATCCGGAAGGCGAAGACTGTGATGCATAGTCCATGCAGGCCGGGTCTCCATTTGGGGCACCACGCAGGTGGACGGCGTCCCGCCACACATCATACCCTGAGACAGCCCACTCGTGCAACTGGACCCACACATACACTCCTTGCCCTCTCTGGTGCGAGCTCGGGGCTGCCTGTGCAAGCGCTAGCCTCGCAGGTGCACATGCATATTGGGGGAGCGAGGGGAGGACATGAGGGCTGGGGCGAAGATGACTGTATCACTGTCAGTGAGTACAAGGGATGACCCAGATGTGGACAGGAAGAGACGTGTCCCGTGTGTACTGCAACTAGTCGCCAATCCAACTACCCCCCATGTCCGGAATGTAAGCCCGCACCTAGGCCCGCCCATCCGCCACATCGAATATACCACCAGCACAACAACCTTCCCATTCGAAACACTGACTGGGGGTGGCGACCAGTGAACAATCATGTGTAGCCTACCCACGCGTACATGTGGGCCCTCCATGATCCATGTCACCTGCGGCAAAGTCATGACATGCGCAATGAGGGAAGTGAGGAGAGCTGTCCGCCCCACGCACAGAAGGTGCATCAGCTCCACAGACCCAGCAGCGAGTCCAGCAGGGGTCACATGTGCAGGGGCAGCTGTGCCTGGTGTGAAGGCACATGCATATAGACAGCACATCGACCAATGTGTAGTCTGCCCACATCTACAGTCCATCATCATGCGGACATAGGAATTGAACACAGGGCAACACATCTGAGTGGGTGCACCCACCGTGACCAACAATGCGCAATCATCGACGTACCCGCCCTGTGCATGGCCCCCCACCCAACGGAGGCACATCCAGTGCCACCATCCCACACACACAAGCCTTCCACGAAACATGCTGTGTCCAATGGTCAGTACAGAGTCAGCGCCCATCTGGTGGATCCTGAACAGGAGACACATGCACACACATGCCAGCTCCCACTATGTACGTCTGCCACCTGGCACGTGCAATGTAACCTCTCACCTGTGACGTGTGTCTGCAAGCACACAGCCGTTTTGGCATGGGGCTGTCAATGTGGACACCTGTCAATGTTTCGGGAGGTGTGATCCGTACAGTGCTGTACATAGGGTGCAGTGCTGACACCTACTACTGTCTCATATCCCCTCGTGCCACAGGTCCCACTTGTTTTGGCCGCTCAGCCTGTGCCCACATCGTCGTCGTCGTGTGCCATACTCATCCAGCCTCGGAAGCAGTGCCATGCTCAGCAGACATTCATGTTGCCGTGGCGTTGCCGCTTGACGAATATGCAGTCAGTCCCCATCAGCACGCCCCGCAAGTCATTGGGGCCTAGATCCCCATGTGCATGCTCATGGCAGTGGTTTGTATCACTAGCCATTGCCATTGGCGGGAGACCTGTGTAAGTGTATTGTGGCCGTGCCGTCCCTGCTTGACAGCTGGGCTGTGACTCATGTGCTTGCTCAGTCATGTCAGTGATGTGAATGCGAAATTGCTATGTGTTGTGTTGCTTTGACATGTGTCCACTGCCATCTTCCCTAGGCGGAGACCGAACATTGACCGCCCATACCAATTGCTGGCGGACATGGACGATACTGAGGTCATAAGGAAGTTTCGGCTGGACAGGCCAACCCTGCATCGACTGTGTGCCATGTTGGAACCCCATCTCCGTCCCCGCAGGGTGTATCCGACAGCATTCACCCCCACGGCTAAGGTGATGGCCGCCATGCATTTCTTCGCCACTGGGTCATTCCAGCACACAGTGGGCAGTGGAGGAGGGATGTCCCAGCCCATGTTCAGCAAGGTGCTGAGGGATGTACTGGCAGCCATGATGCTGTACCGAAACAGGTACATCAGATTCCCCAGGGCTCGTGAATTGGCGGCAGTGAAGGGTGCATTCTATGCCCTTGGCAGGATCCCACACGTCGTTGGTGCCATTGATTGCACACATGTTGGCCTTGTTCCACCACAGGCCACTGAGCACCTGTACCGCAACAGGAAGCACACGCACTCCCTGAATGTGCAAGTGGTGTGCCTTGCGGACATGGTGATAACCCACGTGTGTGCAAAGTTCCCAGGCTCGGCCCATGACGCACACATAATGCGCAACAGCATCTTGCCACGACTGATGTCCAATCTGCAACAGGATCGTGGCTGTATTGTCGGTGAGTATGTGGAGTGGTGTAGCGTGCTGGCTGTGCGATGCTGTCCCCTGTCCAGTTGGAATAGCAACGGTTCTCTGTGTCCCTCACACCCAGGTGACTCTGCGTACCCGAATGGGGCATGGCTGCTCAGTCCATTGAGAAATCCTCGCACCCCAGCAGACGTTCGCTACAATGAGGCACATGGGAGGACCAGACGTGTGGTCGAGCGTACCTTTGGCCTCCTCAAGTCCAGGTTCAGGTGCCTGGACCGCACCGGGGTGCGCTGGCGTACTCCCCACAGAAGGTGTGCCAGATAGTGGTGGCGTGCTGCATGCTGCACAATCTGGCCATTCGGAAGCAGATCCCCCTCATCGTGGATGACGGAGATCAACCAGGGCCCCAGCCCGCAGACCAGGACAGCTCGAGTGAGGAGGACAGCGGAGAGGATGAAGCTGGGAATGTGCGTCAGCAGCTCATCGCCCGCTACTTCACTTGACGGTGAGTGTCCATGTACGACGGCTGATGTGGCTGTATCTGTGCAGGTGTGTGTGTGCTGTGTCAGGGTGGCCTTTTGTTCACTGCGTGCTGTGTGTCAACGCTCCATGGCCAGGTTAGTATGCCACTGTTGGTGGCTGTGGCATTGTGCCCTATTGCTCTGTGCGATGTGTGTACATTGCTTGTAGTTGTTGACATGTACTGTGTGATGGGTGTGTGACACACTCATTGAATGTGCTCCTGTTCTGTCTCCCACCCCTAGGTCCCTACAGGCCCTCCGGTTCCATTGCCATGCCACGCATCAGGTGCCGTTCCGCTCAAGGTGGCCGTTGTATTCTGTACAATTAAAACACAGGGCACAGACAGCAGTTTGTGGAAGAGGTGCATTTATTTCAAACTGTGACATGTGATTGTGTGTAAGGTGATGACAAAAGTGGTGCGTGCAGTGACAATGAGCTGTCGGTCATGGCTGCGTGATGCTCAGGGTGTACCCACTGGTTCTATGTCCATAGTCCAACACACACATGCCATCCAGATGGCTGTGTGGAGTGGGATCGTAGTCCAAGTCAATGCAGTGGGTGGTCAAGGAAGGCTGGCTGGCTGCCTCACTTGCGTCTGGAGCGTGCGAAGTCCTCCCGGGAGATCTGTTTCCACTTCGGACGGCCCCTTCCACGTTTGCGAGGGGGTGCCTGCTTGCGACCTGCTGGTGGTTGAGGTGTGCTCACTGGCTGTGGACGCAGGGGAACTGGACACTGCTGCTCGACCCTGCGCCCCGGCAGGTGGTGGCGGAGGGGGAGCTGCTGTCCCTGGCTGTGACCTCACCGCCACCACCAGCTGGCCCATGAGGTCCACGAGTTGGCCCATACGGGCGTCCATGGACCTCAGCACCCCCAGCACCTCACGCGTGTCTGTAGCAGACCTGGCCCATTGTCCTTGGGCCTCTTCATAGGCCCCAAGGACCCTGGCAATTTGAGGCAGGGCATGGTTCCCAGGGGAGACTGGCGTTTCCCTGACCCTGCTCCTCCTACCAGTCCTGCTGCCACCGGCCTGCCCACTATCCACATTGCTCACCACGGTCCTCGCCCTGGCTCCCAGGGTGGATCCAGTGGGCCGGGCCACCACCTGCGCTGGTGCTGGGGCCAGCGAAGACGTGGTAGCGGTTGCGGCAGTGGTAGTGGCCGCAATGACCGTGGGTGAGGCCGCAATGACCGTGGGTGTGTCCACAATGAGCGTGGGTGTGTCCGCAATGACCGTGGGTGTGTCCGCAATGACCGTGGGTGTGGCCGCAATGACAGTGGCTGCAGGGGGCTGTGAATGTACAACAGCCCTGGATGATGGGTTGGTGGGTAGGTGGGGGCCTGGGGAGCGGCTGGGCCCTGCCACACCGGATGGGCCTGCTGGGTGGTCCGTGTCCGAGGAGGAGGACAGATCCTCCACATCCGTGTGTCCTTGTTGGGGGCTTGCAGGCTGGCTGTGCTGGCTGCTGTCTCCATCCCCAGCATCCAGCAGTTCGTCACCTGTGGGGAGAATGAGATTTGTTAATGTGTTGCACCTGGCGAAGTATGTATTTGTCGTCTGACATTCACAGTTCGTGCAATCTCGTACATGGGTTTCCCGGAGGCGTGTGTGTGGCTGTACCATTTGTAGTTGTGTGTGCTTGGCAATGGGACTGTGTGCTGTGCACATGTGGCATGGGACGGATTGGCCATGCCGATGGGTGTGTTGCTGTGCTCCTACTTATTGTGACTCTGGTGTATGCGGGCTCCTGGCCCATCCTGGGTCTGGTTTGTACTTTGCTTTTGGGGTTCAAATGGGATGCTTAGGAACGCATATGGCAACATGGGGGCCATGCCCCAGAAACGCATTTGGGATGGAATATGCTTTTGGGCTACATGCTGTGAGCCATGGGTGCCGAACGTGACATGTGTTGTGGCAGCATGACAGTGCATGGTCTGAGGTGTGTGCATGCCTGACATACCCTGCATATTTGCTGTCTGTTGTGATTACTGGACATGGCATTGGACGCATCGTTATGAGTGTGTGATGGTTGTGTGCCACCCGACGTATTGCAGTTGTCCCATCTCCTTGGTGTGCGTGCTGCCCTGTGCCATGTGCATCACTGCAGTGCTCGGGGGGTGTGGCCCATGTTGTGTGTTGTTGCTCACAGTGTGGCGTGCGCTTCATTGACTTCTGGCACATGGTTGGTCATGGGCATGTATCTTAGCGTGACTGCTGTATGTGTGGCAGCTGTTCGGATGACATGCCTTTCATGAGACTGGGGCTGACGGATGGGATGGATGGTATGTTGTATGTGCATGGTGTGTCTGTGTGTTTGATGGGTTCAGTGGTGTTCGTGTGCATTTATGTTGTTCCGCTCTGTTGCGTCTAGTGTTGTTTGTCTTACATAGGCGTAGTTGTGGGGTGTGTGGTTGACAGGCAGTAGGGGCTACATGGACAGGACTTCAATGGTGTTTCGGTTGTGTGTGATGGGTTGCACAGTGGCTGCCGTGTGGTACTATATTCAGTGTGGCTTGTGCATGCAGACGTGGCTCCTTGGGTGTTGCTGTGTCTGTGATGGGTCATGTGGGGTGTGAGTCTGTGGTTCATGTCCGTGTGCACATTGTTCACTTGTCCGTGACAGTGGTCGGTGCTGCGTGTTCGTCTGCTACGTGACATGTCCCATGTGTTGGTCGTGTTACGGTCCTCATGCCTCCAGTAATCCAGCCCTGTCCAGTTTCCCACCTGCAGGTTGTTCGGGCGTGCACTGTACTGGATGCCACATGGTTCTAAGCGGGCGGTGCTCCATGTTGCAGGTCTGTGGGGGTGGGGGCGGTGTTGTGGGTCGTGGTGATGGCTGGACACCCACTGACACCGATTGTTGTGGACCGTGATGTCTACCTTTCGGCTGTCGGTGTGCACTGCGGTGGCTGACACGTGGCTGTGGGGTGTGGGGGATGCTCCTCCTTGCTGTGCTGTGTGACTAGGGGCCTGGTGTGTGTTGTACTTGAGCTGTCCACCCTCCCACCCATTGCACTTTGTGTTCCTGCCACTTACCTGTTACTTGTCGGTTAGTGCAGCTATGGCGGACACATGGGTGTGGTGGGTGCTCGTTGTGGCGCTTCTGGCATACTTGGGGACCTGTTGGTGGTTACGTGGCTGGCTGAGTGTACACATGCCCCCACGTATCTTTCAGTTGTTAGGTTTGGGCTGTGTGTGGTGGTGTCTGTTGCATGTGTGTGTGATGTGTTGTGTATTGTGTGCTGGACATGGGGGTGTTTGTCCCTGGGAGCTGTGGCATGGTGGTAGGAAATGTGAGTACATAGCGGTGTGCTGGTATACATTAGTTTGTACTTACCAGCCTCCACTCCCCCTGGTAATCCGGTGAGGATCTCCGGATGGATGATGACTCGCACCTTCTCCTCCCACGCTTTGAAGGTCTTGAAAAGCGCGGGATTCCCTCCGCCAGTGACGGCAGCCAGCTCTCTGTTTTTGCTCTCCTTCTTCTTGACCAGGCTTTTGACGTCATTCCACCGTTTGTTTATTTCTCCTCTGTTCCTGGGCAGGGTCCCGACTGCATTGACCTGGTCTACGATCCGGTTCCACATTCTGTTTCTGGTGGCTAGTGGTGTGTGCTGGACCAGGTTTCCATAGATTTGTGGGTGCACCTTGATGATCTCGTCGACCATGACCGTCAGCTCAATGGGCGTGAACTTGGGCATTCTTTGTGGTGCCATGGTGTTTGTGGTGCTGGTGCGGTGTGTGTTGTGTAATGTGCAGGGGGTTTGTGGTGCCGGTGTTTGGTGGTGGTGGTGGTGGTGGTGGTTGTGATGTGTGCGTTTCTGTGGTGTGCTGCTGTCCTTGCTGTGTCACTGTGTCCTCTCCTCTCCTCTCTGCTTTGCAATGTTGCAAGGGGTTGTGGTCTGTGGGAGTGCTGCTTTTGTACTTACCTATGTGGGTGTGTCCTCATGGTCTGTTGTTTTCAGGTGTGTTGTGTCTGGTGTTCTGGCCTTTGTAGTTTTTGTTTGTCCAGGGGGGTGTTTTCGGGATGTGTACTGTGCTTGTGTATTTGTGCGTGCCTTGCTGTGTGGACTTGTTGGCCATGTTGTGTGCGATTGTTTTTGTCAGCAGATGGTTTCTGTGCAGGGACGTGGCCGCCATGGCTTCTGCCGTGTCAATTTTCATCGGCGTTGTTTGCGCTGGCGGGCGGTATATTTGTAGTTTTCCCGCGCTCATGGCGGTGCGATCGTAATTTCACGTGCGGTGTGTCGGCCGTGAGGGCGGGCGGTTTTGTGTTGTCGTGCGTGTTTCCGTCCGTGTCGGGCGGTTTGACTCCGACTCGGACGAGGGCGGGCGGTATCTTGTGTGATTTTTCCGCCGATGGCGGTTTTCGGTTTGTGTCATCGTAATGGCGTGGTCGGTGTTCAGACGGTGTGTGCGGGCGGATTTTTGCCGCTTTCATGCGTGGTGGATTTTTTTACGCAGGGTATCGTAATGGGCCTTTTAGATTTTTAATTTTTTTATATAGCGTCTAAAATGGCAAAGGAAACAGAGACTGGATATCAAAATCATAGTATTAAACGTAGATGTATTAATGCTTGCTTATGTAGTGTTTTACTATTAACGTTGATGTGGTTAACACTGATTGTTATTGTCCCTGTTCTAATGGTGACTAATCACAAAAATAATACTAATGATGTGGGAAGTGAGAGAATTGATTCTAATACTAAAGAAGATTTAAATACTAATATAGAAAAGATAGAAGATGATAGTGTTTATCATCATGATAAATCAATTAATGACTTTTCATTAAATGTTTTTACTAAATTGTTGTATGAATACGTTAACACAATGAATGCGAGAGATTGTTATGTGTGCATGCAATTACCATCGTCTGCCTCAGAGGGGGTGACTTATCATCACCTACCTTTAACCTATGGTGTGTCTTGTAGTGTCTTTACTAGTTTGTTCTATTAGAGGGAAGGATTAGAATATTATTACTCTAATTTTGATTTAATATTTTCAGAAATTCCTATTAGGAGAGATTTAAAAATAGTCTATGGTTCTGTTTATGCAGCTTATATGGGAGATTTTTTCATTAGTAACAAACCGATAGATACAATAAATGCACATAGAAATAACTTAACCTGTAAACTACGACATGAAGAAATAGAATTTATGAATGTGGTAGAAGATAGAAGACGAGATTTCAAAAAGAAAGCTCTTGAGCAAAAGTCTCATGTGCCTCCATGGGCTTTCAGAGAGGGTGATTATAAAAAGAGCGAGACTTACCCTGCCATGACTCTAGATTTTCAACATAGAGGAAAGCTTTGCGTGTTTATAGAAAAGACTGAACATAATAGTTACTTTATTGGTTCTAGTGAATGTGAGCATACTTTCTTGATAAAAGGAAGCTGGGTACTGAAAGGAGGAACTGATCCTGTTTTCCCGGGAATTTATTATGTGTGTGGTAAGAAAGCTTATTATAGGTTACCTACAGGTTGGTATGGATGTTGTTATTTAGGCATAGTATTTCCAAAGGTTTACCACGTAGATAAGAATAATAGAGTTAATGAAATGAAACAAGGACTAACACGTAATAAGAGAGGATCGAGTTATTCTGAAATAATTGGGGATATTTTTGGAGCACTGATACCTTCAGTTGGAGTTATTCTGAATTCACATAAAATTAGAAAATTGTCCACAGTGGTTGATCGTTTATCAACAGATACTGCTGGTGGGTTCTTGATGATTGATACTGAAATGGTTGCAATTAGATCAATAGTTTTGCAAAATCGACTTGCCCTTGATATATTATTGGCAAAAGAGGGTGGAGTCTGTAGCATGTTGAAAATACAACAATGCTGTACTTATATCCCTGACAAAAGTAAAAATCTTGAGGGGTATATTAAAAATATTACAGAACTTCATGAAGATTTGACTGAACTGAAAGTTGACAGTGCATGGGAGAAACTTGGTAAGAGTTTTTCCTCTGTGGGAAATTGGTTTTCTAGCTTAGGGAGTAGTTTGTTAGGAAAAATATTAATACCTGTTACTTCAGTAATTATAGCAATATTAATGGTTATCATGATTTACAAATGTTGCAAATGCAAGTGTAGAAAGAAAGAGACATCAGATCTTAAACTTAGAGCTAGAAAGAGAAAGAGAGAAGAGATAGAATTAGAGGATATGAGAAGAAATTACTATGAGAGCATGAAAGACCTAGATGGAAGAATGATAAAACGAGAAAGAAGTACAGTATTTTAAATAAGTGGTAACTTGTATGTGATGGGTATTTTGATGATGGCTCAAAACGCCATCAAAGGGGGAAAAATAAAACCCGCTCGGATTGAACCCTCAGTAACATTAATTAACAGTGTGCTGTGGAAAATATTATTAAAAACGCTAAAATAAGGGGAAGTGCTTTTGCGCATGCGTAACCTAATGTGTAAACTAATGCGTGTATTAATGCATGGAACTAGGCCACAAAACTGCTTTGATAAAAAACTAATGCTGCTTTTGTGCACGTTAATAATAATTTGCTAGGAAAAATATGGGTTGTGCATGGGTTAGTGCAATGCTGGGATGGTGTGTAAAATGAAATTACATTTCATGAAAATAATAAATGTTTGTATTTGTTTTTGTAGAAAAGGCAAGCATGGGCCTACACTTCTGCATGTCAGTTTGAGGATTAGTTTGACTGAAAACCATTAAATGCCCCAAAAGAAAGATTCGAATGAAAGGAGAACACAAAGGCATGAAAAAATGTGACCTTCATGGAGCATTGAATGTCTGCCAAGTTGCGGAAAAGAAGAATTAGATTACAAATGGAAGTGAACAGTTTCCTTCACGAGATGGCAGAGGCGAATAATAAAGGCATAGAGATTTGCAACATTCAAGGAACTGCAGGAAATGTTTACTATGATTGTGTTCAAAGTTGTTCCCTAGGATGAATCTGTCATAATGCTTAATGTTTAAACAAAGAGGTGTCTAATAAAATGGACATGACGAGAGTGGTGTGACAGAACACCCCCAATCTTAGCCAATGGGAGATGAATATTGTGCTCATACTGAAATATATGTGGGTTGGACATTTAGGTTTTAGGGTATAATTGAAAGTCCCCGGTGGATGTGGTTTTTGGGTTGGCTGGTGTTTATCTAGCGGGAGATCGCCACTGTCGTCGGTTTGCTGTTTCCAGATAGAGGCCTACCTGTTTCCTTATTCCTGACCTAATCTTTGCCACTCGACTATACTTGATTGGCCTTGCTGCCCTGACTGGCCAGAGGGGTAGATTTCCCCTATTCTTACTTGGGTTAGTATAGATAATCTCCTAAAATTTGCATATTCATTTGCAAATGTATTTTGTCTCTCTTCTTCTATCCACTCCTTCAATGCATTGTTTATTGAAATGAGTTTGTTTTATACATTACTAATGTTCTCTCTCTGTGATATTCTATGATTTGCATTTTATGTAACTGTACTTGATGAGCATTTTCATTCTAAACAACATAAACTACACATTGAGTCTGTTATTATTTAGTAGCATAGATTTAGTACTTATTATTGTCATCAACTTTTCAACTATAGGTTCGTCGCCACATTTATTTGTAAGGAGAAATGCAAGTTCTAAAGTGTATTTAGTGAGTTAGGAATAAACTTGCATCACACTGAACCCCAGCGTGAAGGGATTAGTTGGATAGTGTAAATGGGCCTATGTTAGTGAAAATTATCGATCCCTGATCGCTGGATCATATATATATATGTATATATATATATATATATATATATATATATATATATATATATATGTGTGTGTACCAATAACATAAAATCTAATTAAAAAAACCATTCTATTATAAATTAAAACATTAAACAATTTAAAAATCTTCAAACTTAAATTTCCCACTCCAGTGAGTGCAACAATAGGGAAGTGTTGGATAGCGGAGGGGTAAAAGTTACTATTCCCACTCCAGTGAGTGTAACAGTAGGGAATGTGTTGGATAGCGGAGGGGTAAAAATTACTATTCCCACTCCAGTGAGTGTAACAGTAGGGAAAATGTTGGATAGCGGAGGGGTAAAAATTACTATTCCCACTCCAGTGAGTGCAACAGTGGGGAAAGTGTTGGAAAGAGCGTGGTTAAAATTACTATTCCCACTCCAGTGAGTGCAACAGTAGAGAAAGTGTTGGATAGCGGAGGGGTAAAAATTGCTATTCCCACTCCAGTGAGTGCAACAGTAGGGAAAGTGTTGGATTGCAGAGGAGTAACAATTAATATTCTCACTCCAGTCAGTTCAAAATTAAAAACAAACAAAATTTTAACAAAAATATTTAAAAAACAAAATAAATTAAATAATATATAAATATGATAAAAATTAAAATACAAATATATTTAATATTAAAAACATTTTAAAAAACATATTATAATGTTAAATACATATGACAAATACCTACAAATATTATATTAAATAAAATAAAATATACTTTTCAAACAAATACATATTTTTAATTTGAAATTATTTAGAAACAAAAACATTAATTACATAAAATTACTTTTTTTATTTCCTACCCTATAACACCACACAATTCACAACCCACATCTAAATTTAAAATAAATTTACTTCCTTATTTAACATAATTAATTACCAATTAAAGAAATAGTAATAATTAAAAAACAAATTAAAACTCATAAAAATTATTTAACTTCCCACACTTTACCCCTACAATCCCAACAACCCATAGCTAAAATTAAACTGTAAAAAAGTTAATTACACAATTAAAACTTCTTTTCAATTAAAAAACTAATAGTATTTAACAACTAATTATAAAGTAGGTAAAATCAATTTACTCCCCACACTGTACCCCTATAACAATAAAACCCACATACAAAAAATATAAACAAATACCCTAATTAAATATAAATTAATTATTTAATATTAATGATCAACTACTTTTTAATTAAACATAATTTACTTCCCACCCTTTACCCCTACAAACCCCACAACCCACACCTAAAATTAATTACACAAATTCCATATTTAATTTTCAATTAATTAATATTAATTAACAACTTATTATTAATTAATTAAACAAATTACTTCCCACCCTTTACCCCATTAACCCCACAACCCACACCTGAAACAAAATCAATTAATTAGTTAATATAAATTAGCTCATTATTAATTCATTAAACATAAATTACTTCCCACCCTTTACCCCTATAAACCCCACAACCCACACCTAAAAGTAATGACACAATTTCATAATTAATTTTCAATCAATTAATTAATATTAATTAAGAACTAATTATTAATTAATTGAAAATAAATTACTTCCCACCCTTTACCCCATAAACCCCACAACCCACACCTAAAATAAATCACACAATTACCATAATTAATTATCAATTAATTAGTTAATATAAATTAACAACTAATTATTAATTAATTAAACAGAAATTACTTCCCACCCTTTACTGCTATAAACCCCACAATCCGCACCTAAAATTAATCACACAATTTCCATAATTAATTTTCAATCAATTAATTAATATAAATTAACAACTAATTATTTATTAATCAAAAATAAATTACTTCCCACCCTTTACCCCTGTAAACCCCACAACCTGCACCTAAAAGAAATTACACAATTACCATAAGTAAGTATCAATTAATTAATATTAATTAACAACCAATTAATAATTAATTACAAATAAATTACTTCCCACAATTAACACTACAAAATCTAAATTAAATAAATAAAAAATAATCATTAATTTCTTATAATTAAATTACTTCCCACCCTACTCCCTTATAAACTCACAACCCGCTACAGAACTAAAAATGCAAAATTTAATTAAAATAAAATTCATAACTACTATTAAAATTTAACACATATATTAAAAAACATATACAATACTTATACAAAAAAACATCACATACATTTAAAATATAAACTAAGATACATAACACTAATTTAAAAATCTACATTTTAAACAACTATATTTTTGCAAACAATATTAATGACTTCTATATTTTTTAAAAACAATATTTCTTACCTTAAATTCGATATTCTTGACCACGATATTCTTGCTGTCGATATTTCGATATGGTCAAACATGACAGCCTACTTGACCTACTGGAACACAGAATGGAGTTATCAAGGTTCGTTCTAAACTGGTACGTCTCTTCACAACAGAACTCAAAGAATCAAGGTTCATCAAACCCTGACCAATACCACTCCGGTCACCTTAGGAATCCCACAGGGGTCCACCCTATCACCTAATCTCTTGAATCTCTTCATGGAGCCTCTAACCAAAATCCTGAAATTCTCCAACGTCAAATACCACATGTATGTGGATGACACCCAACTGTACCTAAAAATATCCTCCCCTGAAGATATTCTCCTACTCAACACAACTTTACAAAAAAAAAACCAAATTGGCTGACCAGATACCACCTGTAACTCAACTCTCTCAAAAACTAGGGGGCTCTTTAGGATGGCGGGCGGACCTTAGTCCGCCCGCCATCCTTGCGGTGTTTGGACCACCCGCCAGACATGCGGTGGTCCCGCACCACGAATTAGGATGTGACTGCCACTACATGGCGGTCGCATTCTGAAATTCAACATTGCGGCGGGTGCTGCTGACAGCAGCACCCGCCGCGATGTTAAAATTACATGTCTAGCATTTCACTGCACCACATGGCAGGCACCACACGGTGCCTGCCACTTGGTGCAGTGACATGTAGGGGGGTACCATAGGTACCCCCCAAGTGCACCCCACCTCCCCCCGACATAAGGGGGGCCCGCAACGGGCCCCCGTACCCAATCCCCGCCAGCATTTCCAAAGGCCTTTCTTTTCCCACATCCTAATATGGCGGACGGTGCCTGCTAGGCACCGCCACCATATTAGTAGCCCTGCTCCGCCCACCAGGCAATCGGTACGATTGCCACCGGCGGAAAAGCGGCGGACGGACTTTGCGTCCGCCGCAATACCCACCGCCATCCTAATATGGCAGTGGGTAAATCTCAATGTGATGGCAGAACGATCGCCACCAGCCCGGCGGTGGTGATCGTTCCGCCACCGTAATGAGCCCCCAAATTCCTCTAAATCGCCCCACCAAAAGGATCCCTCGACATCATTGATTGGATGAAACATCTAACAGCCTTCAATTGCCTTCCTCAAGTTATAGATTCCACAAGATCACTAGAAATAACACTCGAGAAGAATCTCAACATGCAAGAACACATCAGCACAACCACCAAAGGAGCCAACCTTCAAATCAACATACCAAGAAAAATAAAACCCTTCCTCCCCCTCAACAGCCTCAAAACAGCTGCACACGCCCTAATAATCCCCAGGTTAGAACATGGAAGGGCTACCTTATGTGGTCTGCCTAGATCCAAGCTGGCTCCACTAAGGGTGTCCCTTAATTCTGCTGCAAGGCTCATCACTGGTTCCAAGAGAAACAACCACATTACTGCCGATCTGAAGGCACTAACCTGGCTCCCATATGAGGCAAGGATGCAGATGAAAATTCCTGCTTGACACATAAAGCACTACACTTCAACACACCGAGGTACCTAGCTGACAAAATGGAACTGTCTGGTGATTGCAGATCCTCTAGGAGCACCAGCATCTTATAGTTAAAACCACAGAAATGTCTGAAAAAGAAAACCTACAACCGAGCCTTCTCCGGAATGGCCCACAGAATTTGGAACTGCATTTCCCCTGAAATCAGACTGAACCCATTCAAAAAAGAAGTCAAACTGTTTTGATGAACAAATATCTACAATAGAACTCTCTGACTCAGCATATGGAAAATTAACTGACACAATGTCTCAACCTAGGCTCTCACTCACCGTCGACGCCTGGGTGCCTAACTCGAAGACCTCCCCCCAATTTGCAACAGGTATTGACAGGATTTGTGTTGCTTGGTTGAGATGTTTTCTTCTTGCCTAACCAATTGTAAAGGGCTCTGATACTCTACTACGGTCAAAACCATGCTACATAAAGATTTATAAATTAAAATAAGGACAGACAGCCACAGATCCACCATACATATAATGTGCCTGTCTTATTTCAATGCTGCCCATTGTCTGACAGTGCAGGCTGCAAACCAAGGACACTGCATCATGTTGAAAAATGTCTTACACTGTCCTCAATCTGTGAGGCAGTACAGTTCTGAGAGTTTACCAGTTTCACAGTACAGTACAAGAGTCCTAAATATCTCTCCCCTTGTGTACTGTCAACACAGTGGACACAGTGCACTGCCATGTGTAGAATATTATTTCCCACAATGACATGCACTCACCAGTCTCTCCATTGCACTAGCCAATGAAGAACAGTGACTATTACTGTGGTATTCAGACCAAATATCGAGTCATAAATATCGAGTGACACTAATATTGAGTTTTTAATATCGTGTCACAGAAATATCGTGATGCAGGAATATCGGTGACAAAAATATCTAATTTGTTAAGGTAAGTCACATAGTTGTCAAGAATATTATTGTTGTTAATATCATTTACAGTAATATTGTAAAGAATATAATTTTTTAATTATTTTTATGTGTTTTAAATAATATTGTAATTGTATATGTTATACATTGTTTGTATAACTGTTGTTAATGTTTTTAAATATAGTTTGTGAGTTTTAAGTTATTTATAATTTTAATTTAATTGTTAATAGTAATTTATAGTGTCATAGCGGGTTGTGAGATTTATAGGGGTGTAGGGTGGGAAGTTAAGTACATATAATTAATTAATTAATATTAATTATTAAATGATGATTAATTGTAACTGTAAAATGTGTGATTTGTTTTTTTTTTGTTATGTTGTTGGTGCGGGTTATTGGGTTTGTAGGGGTACAGGGTGGAAAGTTAATTAAGTATAACTAATTAATTAATTTTTAACTAATAATAATTATTCAATTGATAATTATGTAAATTGTGTAAGTTTTTTTTTTGTGTGTGATGTTTTAGGTGTTGGTTGTTCGGTTTGTAGGAGTACAGGGTGGGAAGTTATTTAAGTATATTTCATTTTGAATTAAAATTAAATATTTTATTGATAATTAATTATATAAATTGTGCAAATATCATTTTTTGAAGCTATATTTTAGGTGTGGGATGTTGGGTTTGTAGGGTTATTGGATAGGAAGTTCATTAAGTAATAATTGATTAATTCTTAATAATTATTTATTTGCAAATTAATGTCAATTGTGTAATTGATATTTTTTTAAGTTATATTTTAGGTGCAGGTTGTTGGGTGTGTAAGGGTATAGGATGGGAAGTTAATTAAATGAATACATATTAAATTTTAATTAATTAATAATTGTAATTAAAATATGTAATTTTTTCATAATTATGTAAATTATTTAATAAATATATTTTTATGTTATATATTAGGTGTGTGTTGTGTTTTTAAGGGGATAGGGTGAGAAGTTATTTAAGTAATAATTAACAATTAATTATTCATTTATTTTATTTATTAATTAATATGATAATTGTGTTATTTTTTATTTTAATTATATTTAAAATTTGGGCTGGTGGGTGTGTGGGAGTATAGTGTGAGAATGTAATTAAATAATCAATTAATGACATGTTTTTAATTGATATTGATTATTGAAAACATTTATAATTATGTTCATTGAGGTGTCTTGGGGCCCTCCCTCCTGGACAGATATTTGGGGGTCTACAGGGGACTCCTTACTTTTATCTTTGTCTTCTGAGTGGTCCACTGTCTCTTGGGGGGGCCTTTTGGCCTCTTTCTTTTGGTCACCCTCACCATGCCTAGTTTTGGACACTCTGGTTTTTACCCAATGTTCAGCTTTCTTCCCCAACTCTTAGAGAGAGACTGGCCCGAAGTCCACCAGGTAATAATGCAACTTTTCATGAGCATAATTACTTAGAGATGATCTCTCATTATTAAATTATAAAGCCCATCACAATCATGCACATTGCTACCTTTTAACCAACCACCTAATGTTTTTACTAAAAATCTACAAAATCAACCCAGGACTGGGGTTTTCTTAGTCTCCCTCAAACAGGGTATCCTTCATGAGGTCATAGGACTCAGCATCTGTCTCATTCAGTGTCAGGAGTCTATCCCTACACTTACCTGAGAACAGCTCCCAAAATATATATATTTTTTTTAGTTTGGTATAGCACCAACTTGACCCTAGGGTATCAGAGCACTTTACAGAGTTGGCATAGCAGCAAATACTTGAGTTATGTTTATAGTAAATATAAATACAAAGTGATAGAGTGAAAACAAATTATATGTCAGGCATCCGGATGTGTTGACGATACAGGTTTGAGATATGTACAGTGCATATGTGTGAGAAGCTGGCCTGGTATATGATGCCCAAAAATGTAAGTGGGCACCTTGCACCAGTCCAGACAACCCTTATGGTGATTTAAGAGGTCTCAGACAACCTTAGAAAGCTATCCAAGTGGTAGCTGTGGAGAGCAGCTTTCAGGCTTAGTCTTGAAGGAGTGTAAAGCAGCTTGTTTCACCAGAATGTAATCTTATAGTATATATTAAATGAAAGAGAATCACACAGAGTATTTATAAAAATATGTATTTTTTATATAACACTATCTAGTACGTTACAGTATCTCCTACACAGAGATAGACACAAAGCACCCAATACCTTAGCAAAGAAATCACAGTAAACAGCTATAATACCCAGTGGGCCCCAGGGGGGAACCAAACCATATACTAAGAAAGTGG
The DNA here is from genome assembly GCA_963921515.1 of Calotriton arnoldi. Classification (NCBI taxonomy): domain Eukaryota; kingdom Metazoa; phylum Chordata; class Amphibia; order Caudata; family Salamandridae; genus Calotriton; species Calotriton arnoldi. The sequence continues at coordinate 1,424,656 of CAWUFW010002470.1, read as the reverse complement.
TATAAGAACCACGACTCGAGTCAGGACAATGTTGTGAGGACGTAGAATTGCTGGGGACCCACAGAACAACCCAAGGTAAGTAGATAGGGACTCCACTGAGAGCGTGTGCAGTGTGTGACCACGACCGCATGCTCCGTACAAGTCTATGTGCAAGTCGCGATTGGAATTTGAAAGATTAGGGACCCTTCCCAGTGGACCCTGAAGAAACCACGTGGAAGACAGAAGGTTGGAGAGCCACCCCACCCATGTATACCGAGGTACCCAAGTTACCTATCCCCGGGAAGCCGGGTGCATAGGTGTGAAGTGGCGTCGGAAACCGATGTCGAACCCAATGGAGGACTTCAGGAAAGTGCCTCTGCTGAAAGGGGAGAAAGTGTCCCTGGGAATCCAAACATGGATTCTTGAAGAGGAGTACCTGAAAGCAGAGGGGACAGAGTCTATGTCACTCGGGAGTGACCAGGAGACTTGAAAGATGAATGCCCTCCGATGTCGGGTGCTTCAGGATAGATGAAGGTGACCTTGACTCTGCAGCTGCGAGGACCAGTCGATGCTGAGGATGACCAGGACCCAGATACAAGCTGCCCCATAAAGGATGTCAAGTGCTGAGGGGTCGGTGTCCGGCGGGAGCACCAACAAGCCTTGGCAAATATAACCCACGCAGGAAGTCAAGAAGGTGCACGGTTGGGACCAGCAAGGTCCAGGAGACTCACCACAAGCAGGGGAGTCAGGGCAGGCCCTGACCAAGCAGAGGAGGCCAAGGAAAGCAAATATGACCCACAAATGGACCCACAGGCCGGAGGCACAGGGATCGCGAGAGGACCTCGAGCAGCTCACCAAAAGGAGCAGGTCACGGTGCCCACGAGGCGATGTGGCTGAAGATCTTGGTGGAAGGAGTTGCTGGAGATTGGGGCTACTTGGAGCCCAAAGCACTTGTTGCAAAGTCACCAACAAGCATATGCACTTGCAAAAGTACATGCTCCACAGGGGTTCAGTTAATGCAGCCCCCACAAGGGATTCTGACCTCAGACTTGGTGAGAGGGCAGCTTGGGCCTCAGGAGACAAAGATAACCACCACCTGTGTTGTTGAACCCTTCGGAGTCCGCAGGAGCTTGGGATCAGCAGACCGGTCAACAGTGTTGAGGTGCCTACGAATGTAGGGGAGTGACTCCTTCACTCCAAGGGAGATTACTTCAGTTGTCCTTGATGCTTCACAGGCTTTGGAAAGCTCCTGTATGATGCACAGGCACAGACAATGCAGCAGACTGGAAGGGAGACAAAGTCAGGCCCAAACGACGTCCAGCGAAGTCCAAAGTGCCCAGACGGTAGAAGTGCAGTGGTTTCAGTTCTGAATCTTATCCCACGATGAATCTAGGGACCTACACCCAGGTAAGCCCTTAAGTACCTTAGGGAAAGGGTTGGGAAGATTCAGGGGACCCTCCCAGGGGAGGGTCTGGACAGGGGCGAGGTTACTCCCATGTCCTTTGTCCAGTTTCGCGCCAGAGCAGGAGCCAATGGCTCTCAGGACTGGTTTGAACTGGACTATGCACAGGGACACCAAATGTGCACTCATGCAGACTTTCAGGCGCTGGCAAGTGCACCCACCCAGCCCTAATACACTTAGGGGTCGATTCCGATTCGGGCCGGAAAAAGCACTGACCGACTCGGATCCGGAAAAAATACCGACCGACACGTACCTGTGGCGCCCGACACGCCAAGTACGATGCAAGCCGCGATAAATCCGACCGACACGTCAGGAAACCAAGCCGACCGACCGAGCCGCTCGGAAAATAGCAATCCGGCCGGAAAAACACGCGAATCCAACCGACCGACACGCACCCGGAACAAATCCGACCGAATCGTACCCGCCAACTCCAACCCGCAAAGTACGATGCAAGGCGCGAAAACACGACCGAGTCGGACGGAGGACAAGCCGTACGACCGACACGCATACAAAACCGAGCCGAAGCAACACAATACACCGCGACCGACGCGTACGCAGCATACAAAACTGCACAAACACAGCGTGAACGAAACGGAAAACACCGTACGAGACCAATGCAGGGTCCGACTCGGTCACAAGAACGTTTCCAACATACACAAACAGCACAAAGGAAAAATCAACCAAAAAAGGCCAAACAAGCAATTACCAAGCCAATAAATACTGGGGGGGTGGGGACAGAGAACAAAGACACACCCACAACTCCACCTATATAAAGGACACAAATCACTACCATGAGCCTTTGCAAATGCCATTTCACTGCCAGCACCCAAGAGAAAGCAACCACACACCCACAGCTCACCCCTCACACAAGCCACACACCATCAGCACACCAACAAATACCTACCTCACATACACCCAGCAAAACACACACTCACACACCCTCACCTGCACACCAACACACACATCACTCACCATCACCACCCATCACCATGCCCCCCAAGAAGAATCCCAAGTTCCTAGATTGTGAATTGGAAGTCCTGGTAGACGAGATCCTCAGGGTGGAGCCACAGCTGTTTGGCACTCTGGTCCAACAGACCCCCATGTCGCAGAAAACCAAGATGTGGGAGAGGATCATCAACAGGGTGAACGCCCAATCATCATGTCGGCGCACAAAGACGGACATCCAGAACAGGTGGTATGACGTGCGCAGGAGGGTACGGGACCTGCTGAAGATAGACTACATCAACAGCCAACATACCGGCAGTGGCCCTCCTGCCAAGCCAATATACCTCAGGCCCTGGGAGGAGAAGGTGCGGGCCATCCTTCCGCCAGTGAGCGTATATGGACTAGAGAACATCCCAGAGCCTGGTGAGTACACAACAAATGTACACAATAAACTGCCACAAAACACACACATCACTGTCAAGGGGAGAGTCAAACCATGCACACATAGCAATTACACAGCAACTAGAACAGAATCATCCCAAAATGTGTATGTCAGTCAGATAAACACAACACATGCCATCAAAAAAGTCACATCCAACTGTGCCAACACATGTACAACCACAACTACAGCTAGGCAGTGGCACAAATAGAACTAACACACACATCCACACATGTAGCCACCACAACAACACCAACACACAGTGAAGACCACTCAAAGGAAGGAATTCTGTGTATGCTGGCCAAGTCAGTGTAGCCAATAGCATCATGGGAGTCGCAGTCACACATATTGCCCCCCCACAACTGTCCCATCAACACCACCCTGAACCATGCTCACATCACAGGGAGTGGAGAAGGACTCACAAGATGGCTGACACTGGCTACTGCTGTGGGGAGCACAAGGCCCTGCTGCCAACTGTGCACCAACAAACAGCAGGACACCACTGACTGACATCCTGAGAGACAACTTACACTCCCTGCAATGCAAGCACGTTCCATGGTGGGATATCTGGCTGGCTGGGTGGGAAGGGGGACTTGCAGCACTGACCATAGTCACCAGCACCTCCCCTCACCCCCCCCCAACACAAACTCCACAGTACCCACCTGGTAGAATGCAATGCCCTCCATCCTAACACAAGATCCCACAAAGCACCACCACCCTGGCTTATGTTGTGTGAAGCACAGGGACACTCTTGGGACTCTTAGCCAAACAACTGCCAGGACAACACTCCCAGCCATCCTGTCAGCACAGCCAGCCCACCCCACAGGGAAGCAGAGTCAAAAGGAAGGAAGCATGGGCATGCTGGGAAGGGGGTGGAGGCAATAGCATGATGGGAGTCGTAGTCACAGACATTGCTCAGCCTCACAACTGGCCCATCAACACCACCCTGAACCATGCTCACATCACAGGGAGTGGAGAAGGACTCACAAGATGGCTGACACTGGCTACTGCTGTGGGGAGCACAAGGCCCTGCTGCCAACTGTGCACCAACAAACAGCAGGACACCACTGACTGACATCCTGAGAGACAACTTACACTCCCTGCAATGCAAGCACGTTCCATGGTGGGATATCTGGCTGGCTGGGTGGGAAGGGGGACTTGCAGCATTGACCATAGTCACCAGCACCTCCCCTCACCCCCCCCAACACAAACTCCACAGTACCCACCTGGTAGAATGCAATGCCCTCCATCCTAACACAAGATCCCACAAAGCACCACCACCCTGGCTTATGTTGTGTGAAGCACAGGGACACTCTTGGGACTCTTAGCCAAACAACTGCCAGGACAACACTCCCAGCCATCCTGTCAGCACAGCCAGCCCACCCCACATGGAAGCAGAGTCAAAAGGAAGGAAGCATGGGCATGCTGGGAAGGGGGTGGAGGCAATAGCATGATGGGAGTCGTAGTCACAGACATTGCTCAGCCTCACAACTGGCCCATCAACACCACCCTGAACCATGCTCACATCACAGGGAGTGGAGAAGGACTCACAAGATGGCTGACACTGGCTACTGCTGTGGGGAGCACAAGGCCCTGCTGCCAACTGTGCACCAACAAACAGCAGGACACCACTGACTGACATCCTGAGAGACAACTTACACTCCCTGCAATGCAAGCACGTTCCATGGTGGGATATCTGGCTGGCTGGGTGGGAAGGGGGACTTGCAGCACTGACCATAGTCACCAGCACCTCCCTCACACCCCCCCCCAACACAAACTCCACAGTACCCACCTGGTAGAATGCAATGCCCTCCATCCTAACACAAGATCCCACAAAGCACCACCACCCTGGCTTATGTTGTGTGAAGCACAGGGACACTCTTGGGACTCTTAGCCAAACAACTGCCAGGACAACACTCCCAGCCATCCTGTCAGCACAGCCAGCCCACCCCACAGGGAAGCAGAGTCAAAAGGAAGGAAGCATGGGCATGCTGGGAAGGGGGTGGAGGCAATAGCATGATGGGAGTCGTAGTCACAGACATTGCTCAGCCTCACAACTGGCCCATCAACACCACCCTGAACCATGCTCACATCACAGGGAGTGGAGAAGGACTCACAAGATGGCTGACACTGGCTACTGCTGTGGGGAGCACAAGGCCCTGCTGCCAACTGTGCACCAACAAACAGCAGGACACCACTGACTGACATCCTGAGAGACAACTTACACTCCCTGCAATGCAAGCACGTTCCATGGTGGGATAACTGACTGGGTGGGTGGGTGGGTGGGAAGGAGGTCTGGCTGTCAACCAAACACAATCAATGCAGACCATGTTCACACCCCAGAGAATACATAGAAATGCCCAAATAATGCAGGACAATGTGCCACACCAATATCAACCCCTGACTGTGACGACTTAGGACAATACAATGTACAGGCCCGCACCCCGAGGCACAGTCACAACTGTCAGGTGTGTCAACCACTGATGCCTGCAGAAACATGACATACATTGTTTGTGTCTCCCAAAAACAGGTGATGATAGGGACACAGCAGCAGACGCTGAGGAGTCCCAGTCCCAGGCTCAAGAGGATGCCGAGCTCACTGGCGTCGTACAGCCTCTGTCCTCCTCGGACGATGAAGAACAACCTGGCACATCCGGTGCAAGTCAACATGCTGCACCAGCAGGACCACCAGCTGCAGCACCAGCAGGTCCACCAGCTGCACCCCCTGCACCCACCCCTCCAACGACTGTCACCACGAATACCATCCCTGCCGACATGGACAGAATAAGGAACAACACCAGCGCAGTGACCCTGGACCAACCTGGGGCCATGGACACCACCACCAACCCCCAAGGTGGACCAGGGTTATCTGTGCGTGCAACTGCACACACTGCACATGTCAGCAGGGGTGGTGGGAGGGGTGGGAGACAGAGGTCGCTGCTTGCAGACGTTGCTGGTGTGCATGAAGACCCACAACTGGTACGCATAGCTGATGCGTACCAGTCCAGCACCGGAGAGCTCAGCCAGGTAGTGGGGCTCCTCAGAGACATCAAACAGCAGCAGGCTGCCCATCATGCCCGCTTGGACTCCCACATGTCCCAAGTGGAGTCACACATGTCACGTGTGGACTCCCACATGTCACGTGTGGACTCCCACATGACCCGCGTGGAGTCCAAGTGGGATGTACTACATGAGATGACGGCGGTGCACAGGGACATTTTACAATGCCTCCGCCAGATGAACAGCAACCAGTCCACACCTCCCTGTGTGCCAACAACATCTGGCACCGAACAAACTGCAACTGCCACAGGGAGGGAGGAGGACTCTGGCGGAGAGTCCCCTGCACCGCAGCAGCCTGCACTTGAGGGCCCCCCCCAAGAAGAGGGGTCGTCCGAGGAGGGGAAAGTGAGAGGCTGATGGCCAAGCGCAACTCCCAGGAAGCCTGAACCTGTTCTGGATTTTCGCCTTTGTGCACAGACTGTTCACCCTGTTGATGGCAACACTACTCCCACACATTGCATGGGGAGTACAAGTTGGAACAATGTGTCAGACAACTGTGGCCCCGATACTGGGGATCCTGTCTACCTGGACTTTCTATTCATCTAGGAACTTGGGATTGCAAGATTCATGTACAGCACAATCCATCCTATGCACTATTATCACAATAAACACACTAATACACCATACTTGCCTCTGTCGTGATTCCAACGTGGGTGCTGTTATGGGGATGATGAACTGCAAAATTACACAGTGTATGCGAACTGCAACAGCAAGGACAACACAGGCATGTGAGTACAGGCAACGTGACACATATGAGGGAGACACACCACCAGGGCTACACAACACATACACACCTAGGCCATCTGACTCATTGCCTACACTGATGTTGCCAGGGAAGACGGTGCAATGCACAGACACCACACCCATTCCCAGTTGTAGTCAAGTAGCCCACAGGTGCAGTAAGCAAATGGCAGTCAAATGTGTGACCACAGACAACGCACATCACTAAGTGAAGCACAGGTTTATTACACAGTAGCAACATGCCGTAACCACTACAGATGCAAGGTAACCCCACCTGGTAGCGGGCACACAGTCAACAACTGTAGACAGAAGGAAGTCCATGGGTGTGGCGCACATCACCTGTAGGGACACAACAGCTACCAGCCTGGATGTGCAATCACGTCGTCGGTGGACACAGTTCACCAAACGAATCTGAAAGTACCCTGTGAAGGACAGAAATGACACACAGTCAAAAGCAATGCAGTACAGGACAGAACAGCAAAACTCATGCACAATACATGTTACAAGATACCCACCCAGAACCAAGTTAGCATGTCAACACTGTTGGGGAGTACAGCCCACCTGTCACCACACATCGCAACACACATCCTGTCAAGTAGCCCATGGACACACTCCAACAGCACCAGAGCACCACCCACACATCATGCCAACTCACATCATTCACATGACACCTCAGGATACTCACATTCAGCTAAAGAAGTTGGTGATGAGCTGTGTGCGGACATCACCATCACCATCATCATCATCATCATCATCGTCACTGGCATCGTGGTCCAGGCCAGGATCCTCCACAGGTGGCGGATGTTGGTCATCGTCATCCTGGATGAGAGGCAACTCCTTCCGCACTGCCAGGTTGTGGAGCATGCAGCAGACGATGATAATCTTGCACACTTTCGCAGGGGCATATGGGAGGGACCCTCCGGTCTTGTCCAGGCAGCGGAAGCGGCTCTTCAGGAGACCAAAGGTCCGCTCAATCACTCTCCTGGTCCGACCATGTGCCTCATTGTAGTGCATCTGGGCAGGTGTCACAGGGTTCCTGAGGGGTGTCAGCAACCACGGCATGTTGGGGTATCCCGAGTCACCTACGGACAGACAAGTGCACATCAGCTGACTTGGAAAAGTGGGCGGAATACTACAGATCAGATCACACACAATGGCACAAAGTCAGTACACACCGACAAGCCAGGCACGCTGGTTCTGCATCTGTGCCATCAACCTGGGGATGCGACTACTCCTCATCACAAAGGCATCGTGTGCTGAACCAGGGAAACGGGCACACACGTGTGTGATGGTCATGTCTGCAAGACACACCACCAGTGCATTGACCGAGTGGTAGTGCTTGCGGTTCCTGTAGGCCTGCTCCTGGGCCTGTGGTGGTACCAAAGCCACATGTGTCCCATCAATGGAGCCAATGACATGCGGCATCCTCCCCAGGGCATAAAAGTCACTCTTCACGTCAGTGAGTCGTCGCAGTCTAGGGAAATAGATGTACCGGTTCAGGAAGAGCAACATTGCCGCCAAGAAATCGCGGAGCACACGGCTGAACATGGTCTGTGACATCCCACCAGCAGACGCCACAGTATGTTGGAAGGTACCGGTGGCAAAGAAGTGTAGGGCTGCCATCACCTTCACCTTGGGGGTCAGCGCTGTAGGATACGGCCGGCCAGGCTGCAAATGTGGGGACAACTGCACTGCAAAATCCTCAATCAGCTGCCTGGTGAAGCGGTACCGTCGGATGCTGTCCCGTTCCACCATCGTTGCCAGGTCTGGGAATGGCCGATGGACAGCAGGAGCCCTGCAGTGCAGAGGAGAAGTAAGCAAGATCGTCAGTCACCCCACATATGCGGCATTGAACACACTCAAGATCCCAACATACATCATCATGAGGCACAACTACATGAAGTGTGCAGTACCGGAACGACATGTATGGTACATACATGGCCAACATCTGTCAACACGGTCCTACAGGTGGCATCAATTTGTCCCAGGTTGGCCCATTGGATTTCATGATGCTGTGTCACAGTCACCCCCCCAGTGACATGTGAGGACAGATGTGCCCCAGGCACCACAGCTCAACGACAGGCACATTCCCAGGGACCCTGTAATGCCACATGGACACTGGCATCACCTGGAGTATCATGTGTACACCACAACAAAACAAACATGACCCCCACAGGTAGTGGCCACACTTGCCATGGCAGGAGAGCCATGGACGTCTGTGACACACACGCACAACATCAGAGTCCATGCACACACAACGTGGATGTGGAGACTGTCTCCCATTGTGCACATGAAATCAGAGACATTGTAAACACTACATGCACAAAGACTGTGGAGGGCCATCACTATTGTGCCACTGGGACACCCTGGCTCAAACATACCGTCCCACATGGGACTCACGGGGTATGTGACATGACATACACAAACACCACTGTGAAATGTGACCATGGCACATGCACAGATATGAACAGTTGCACATCACAGTGGTCACGTACACGTAACACCCAGGATCCTGTCCCCATGAACACGTGCACAGCCTGGGGGTGGCTGCCCACAGGTGACACCCACAGGACAACATGTACACCAACATACACACAATAGGAAATGCAGCCTTACATGCCTTATGATAAGGTTTGGACAGGCTGTCGTGATGTAGGTGTGCCCCTCACTCCCTGGGAGCTATCTGTGGCTGGCATATGTCCATCTGAGACAGACATGCTGACATATGCCAGTCACATGTACAGTGATGCGTTGTACTGCAATGGACCGATCGGTGCCTCCGGCCGGCCCATTGCATTCAATGTGTGCGGGTACGCGTTGTACCCCTGTGCGCGTTGAACAGCAATGGACCGATCGGTGCCTCCGGCCGGCCCATTGCATTCAATGTGTGCGGGTACGCGTTGTACCCCTGTGCGCGTTGTACTGCAATGGACCGATCGGTGCCTCCGGCCGGCCCATTGCATTCAATGTGTGCGGGTACGCGTTGTACCCCTGTGCGCGTTGAACAGCAATGGACCGATCGGTGCCTCCGGCCGGCCCATTGCATTCAATGTGTGCGGGTACGCGTTGTACCCCTGTGCGCGTTGTACTGCAATGGACCGATCGGTGCCTCCGGCCGGCCCATTGCTTTCAATGTGTGCGGGTACGCGTTGTACCCCTGTGCGCGTTGAACAGCAATGGACCGATCGGTGCCTCCGGCCGGCCCATTGCATTCAATGTGTGCGGGTACGCGTTGTACCCCTGTGCGCGTTGTACTGCAATGGACCGATCGGTGCCTCCGGCCGGCCCATTGCTTTCAATGTGTGCGGGTACGCGTTGTACCCCTGTGCGCGTTGTACCTCAATGGACCGATCGGTGCGCACCCATTGACAATGGGCTTGCCTGGCAACGGACGTGTTTTCGAATATTCGAACGAGTCGGTTGCTGGAAAATCAGTTGGTCACCCACAACAATGTTGCAAAATCATGTATGTCATGAAGTTGAAGATTTGAAGGATGCTGTGGGCGTGTTTTGGTGCTGCTATTCCATGGATTGGCCATATTCAGAAGATGCAAACGACTTGGACCTATCACTTTGGACACAAGGGACAGTATCTGCCTCTCCAGCACATATATATTGCTGCATGTTCCCCTGAGAGCCCACTTGCCTGCACTACATGCTCCAGGACGACATCTGCCACTGCACTGCTGCTGTCTCTGCCCCTCTGGACCCTGCAATGGCACGTACTGTGGAGAGAGCCCCAGCCTTCAGCCTTGAAGAGAACCAGGCCCTGCTGGACAGCCTACTTCCACAGTACAGCAAGCTGTATGGGACACCAGGGGAGCAGGTGAGTGTTCTGTGCACTGCCTTTCTGAATGTGCATTTTGTCTGACTAGCAAGGCTGAGAGTCAGCACACCACTGGCTAGCAGGCTCACTGAGTAGTTGTCACCCCCATAGTGTGTAGTGACTTGCACTGGACAGGTATGGTGCAGTGACAGTGCTTCTGAACAGGGTTTTACTCCCCATGCTATGATACCATGTAGTGACTTCTGGAAAACTGTCCATGGGCAGCCGTGCACTGCCTGGGTACACCATGTGCCCCTGTGATTGCGACATGTATATGCAACTGTGTCATGCACGGATATGTTGCATGTGTAGTAATGTCCTTATCACTTTGTCATCCTGACAGGCTTCTGCCCATCGGAAGCATGAGATCTGGAAGGACATCGTCCGGGCTGTCCGGTCCGTGGGGGTCTACAAGCGCCGGATCCGCAACTGCCAAAAGAGGTGGCAGGACCTTCGGGGCTGGACCCGGAGGATTGCACGGGTCCAGCTGAAGCTGTCGCCTCCTCGCAGGAGGGGCGGAACACGGACCCTGACCCCCCACATGCTCAGGATCCTGGCGGTGGTCTTTCCAGACCTGGATGGGCAGCTGAAGGCCAGAGAGCAGCAAGGAGGGGGTGAGTCAAAGACTGCACTGTGTACTCTGTCTAACATGTTATGTGCCCTCCTCGGGCCAGGTTGAACTGCCACAGTACAGCAGTCATGTTGTCCAGGAGCCATGTCCCTCTATTGTGCACTGCCCACTCCTCATCTGATACCCAGGTGTGGCCCTTACATGCAGGGAATTCTGTCACTTAGGACTGTGTCCTTGCAGTTTGCTTGACTCAAGGTGGGAGACAGCATCTGTTTCCCTGACTCTGTGGTGGGCATCATGGGTGGGTCCATTGCTTACACAATGCCTGTATTCTGACATGTATTCAGCGTGTTACTTTGATCTGTGGTCCAATTGCTGAGCTGATCCACCACATGTGGCTGGGGTACCTGGCACACACCCATGCTGCGGGTGGGAACAATGTTTGGGCCCCAGGAGTATGTATATGACGTGTGTCACACATACTTAGCCAGCTGCCTACAGTCCAGGGCTCATCCCTCATTCATGTGGGGCTGGACAGTCATGCCTACTCCAGGCCATACAATACACTCTGTACTCCCACTCCCGTGTATCAGAGGACACATTGTGCACAGTGATTTGCCCCTCAGGTGTCTGCCTCTGTGTCAGTGTGCTGTGGATTAGTCGCCAGGACTGCTGTGGTGTTTCTTGGTAGGGGCTCAGCATGCCACTGGAGATGTGACCATAGGAGACGATACTTGTGTGACACATAGGTGTCTGATCAGCTGCCCATGCAGACTGGGGCATGTAAATGTGAAGTTCAGGCAGCTGTTCCCCATGCACAGCAGAGTGTGAGGGGCTCAGGTTCAGAGGGTAGTGTCACAGGTCTCCCATATGTCCAATAGGTATGACCTGGACAGATGAGGGTTAAGAGGATGTGTTGTGGGGGGATGTACATGTGCACTTGTGCAGCTCTAGGACTTGCATTCCCCATGACCTACTATTGTGACACAGTGCAGAATGTTGTTGTCTGGCTGCAAAGTCATACATCACTGAGACAGTGATGTATGACTTTGCAGTCATGCCTCCGCCATGGCATGTGTCTACTGATTGGTGATCCTGCAGGGGAGTGACATGTGCTACATGCACACCATAGTGGCGCTGGCTATCAGGACATGGGTGCATCATGGTGTCTGTCGCTGGTATGCATCACATGCATTTCCTATTTGACTCTGGGCATCCCTTACATCCGTAAACCTGTACTGACTCAGTGGCAAGAGCTGTGATGTGTCCACACCGTGTCCTCTGCACTGTCCAACTACTGTGTACTTGGTGCATGTGTCAACACTGGGGTGTTGCAATCCAACAGACACCAGACAGATGGGTGCAAGGCCATGTGGGATGTGAGTGCCATGCTTGGCATCAGACTGACAATTGACTTCTCCTGTTCAATTAGTGCACTTTTAGCAATGTACAACTAATGATGCCAGGGCTTGCTCTGTGATGTGCTGTGCTCACAGTGGTGTGTGCGTTATGTGCAGGTGACTGATGTCTGTCTGTTTCCCCATTGTTTGCAGATACATCCACGGCCACGGAAGGGGACAGCTCCACGGACCAGGAGGAGCCGGAGAGCCAGACTGGGTCAGCAGCCGAGGAGTGGTCGGAGGGACCCAGTGGCACGGAGGGCGAGGGGAGCCACACCGAGGAGTCCTCAGCAGCATCCACCTCAGCTGAGGACCAGAGCAACTCGGAGGATGACTCCCTTGTGGAGGCGGGTGTCAGCAGCCACCACACCCCAGCTAGTGTTGCTGTCCCCGCCACCACCAGCACCACCACCGCCCTCCCATCGGCTCCCATTCCCCAGGTCCGTGGAGGCTCCCATGTCCGGGAGCGTGTCTCCTTTGGGCCAGGCACCGCACCCCCTGCCCCTGTGTCCCCTGCTGCCCTGAGTGAGGAGTCTGTGTACCTCCTTCGCCAGCTCCATGTAGGGCAGACAGCCATGCTGAGTGTCCTCCATGCGCACACCGCGCTGTTGACTCAGCTGGTGTCGTTCATGGAGGGCATCTCATCGGGCATGTCTGACCTACAGAGGGGCAATAGGTCCATGGACTCCTCCCTGACGGCAGCAGTGTCCCTCCTCAAACGGTCCCTCACCCCTCCTGCCTCTGCTCCATCCACACTCCCCAGCACCTTACCCATCCCAGGCACACACACACTGGCACACACCAGCACACACACATCCAGCACACTGACACACACGCCAATGACAAAACGCACACGCACGCACATTCAGGGGACTGAAGCCAGACTCACAGGGGATGGGGCCCTGGAACACACACACGCATCCACATGCACTGCGCAGTCCTCAGTTCCCTCTCCCTCCAAAGCACCCTCCCTTGCCTCACCTGCAACCCCAAAGTCACCGCAGCTCTTCCTCTGTGACCTCGGCCTCTTCCCCACCGATGAAGCTGCTCCAGCATCCCGGGGGAAGAGGAAGCCCACCCACACGGAGCAGAGTGCCCCTCGCCCCCGGACACCCTCCCCCAGGCGCAGACGGACTGAGGCCCCCACCCGCAAGTCCCCCGGAGTGCTAAGAGCAAGACCCCGCCACCGCCCTGCAGCTCAGGCACAAGGTCTCCGTCCTCCATCCCTCAGGCCCCCACTGCACAGGTGCCCCCACCACACCCTGCCCCAGGTTCCCCCACCCACAGATATACCATCCCCAAGATGCTCCGGCCTTCTCCCCTGCCACTTGCTCTCCCAGCACCACACCCCCGCTGCGCTTGTCTGTGCCACTGATGTGGTGAGGGTGTCCCCCCCTCTGTCCAACCCACCTTGCCTGTTCCCCATTCTCCTCCCCTGGAGGTAGGCACTGCAGTGGAGTCCACTACCGCCCTGTCTGACTTGGGCACTGCAGTGGCGGACCTGTCCACCCCATCTGCAGGGTCCACTGCAGTTGTGCCGGCACCCACGACATCTGTGTCATGCCCCCCAGTTGTGCCGGCACACACCATGTCAGACACCTCCACTGCAGTTGTCAGTGGCTCTCCAGCACCCACCACCCCTTCCCTGACTCCCCCTGGTGAGCCCTGATCCTGTCCCTGCGGTGCCTGGCCTGCCCCCCGGTTGCCCCTCCTAGTGGATTGTCCCTGGTATTGTGCAGGCATGCGTAGGGTGACATCTGCCAGTGTCACCCTGTTTGAACTTTGACAATGGACTGGCCATTGGCCTTTGCTCTTTTTCAGGACTTCGTTTGGCCTCAACACATATGCTGAATAAAGCAACTTTCTTTTCTCTAGTGCTCATGCTTCAGATGTACATGTTGTTGGTGCAGCTAACCATGCCCTTGCTGCAGTGATGGTGATATCTGGTCTCATGATTATGAAGTGTTACTGTGCAGGAACCCATGTGGTCCAGGGGGAATGTGTCCTATCATGTGGTGTATCCATGTCATCAATAGCAGCATCTGAGGGTGTCATGTGTTCAGTATTTGGCAATGGGTTTCCTACTTACATTGGCAATTTCATATCTGTGGCTTCCACCCCTGCACATCTGTTGTGCCTGCCATCGTTGCATTTGTCTACTTCCCTGACCGTGTTGCCATCTCCAGTGGACATGCAGGTTTGGGCATCAATGGGGAGGGACTCATCCGTGTAGTCAGTGCAACATTGCCATACAAGTGTGTTGGATCTGTGCTGATGATTCCGTTGGCACATCCATGACCAGGCTGATGTGATGGGAGCCCTCATTTGGTGCTAATTGTTGATTGTGTGACCAAGTGCTCAGCTGACATGATGGGGCCCTACTGAGGCAACATATGGCACAGCTTTCCTCACACAGGAGTGGAGTCCCCTCATGGCAGTGTGTACACGTGTGACATTGCCTGCGCCCAAGGTGTGTGTTGTATGTGCATGTCTGTGTGTTCACTTCCATTCATCTGCGCATGCTGTGATCCCTAGTGTTGTACCTGTTTGTGATGCTTGCTGACTTGAGCTATGTTCCCCCAAAGTCTTCTCCCTGTGTTCTCTGTGATGTGGGTGCATGGCACATTACTGGTCATCAGGGTGTCACCCATAGGTGTGTTTGCTGTCAGGGCAGAGTTTGTGTGCTGACGCAGATGGGTCACAGTCAGGTTTCCCTTTGGCACTTGTTGTTTGCCCCTGTCATGTGATTTCCAGTTTGTGTTATCTTTCAGTGATTGTGACACGTTGTGTGTGTGACTGCTGGCACTCCTTAGGGTCCGGGCTGCAATGTTGGTTGTTGTCTATGTGTGTTCTTTGTGGGTGACCTTGGCTTCTTCATTGGTGTGTGACTGTGGCTGGGATCCCATTGGTCGGTGTGGTATTGCCGTCATGTCCATGTACAGCGTAGTGTGCAGTGTGTCAGACATTCAGGAGTCTTGTTGAGTGTCCATGTGTGATGTGTTTCTACACCTTGGTTCCCACCCACCACCCTGGAATAGTAATGGGTGCATGTGCAATGTCACCAGTGCATGTGTACTTCACTGCTGCACATTGTTGGAGGTCGAGGGGTGTGGTCTTGAGTGTGTGCAGATGAGAGTTGTTGCCCGGCTAGTCCCCTGCCTCCATGTTGGCCTTGGCTTACTGGCCATGCTGATTGATTTGTGCTTGTGTAGGTGTGATGGTAGTTAGTTGCTCAGGACACCTGACTGTGGTTCACAGTGTGAACGACATTTAGCTTTGTCATCACAGTGGTATTTTTCTTCAGCCCAGGGTCACCACATTGTGGGGGCCCTGGGGGTGGTGCTGTGGTGTGTCTGTGACTTGCTGTGTCAGTTGTTGTTCCTACGTGCCTGTGTGACATGTGTGTTTTGTGCTCCCTCTCACCTGTCAATGCCTGCTTGCCCACATAGGGGATTTGGATCCATGAGTTACCTTAGTGTGGCAGTGTATGCACATCTGTATGATTGGTATTCAGCTCTCCTCATGTGTTGTGTTGTTGCCTGGGGACACTGGCACCCCCACCCTTCACCTGCTGTGTATGATGACAGTGTTGGTCTGCCTGTTTGTGTTTGTGCATCTGCACCACTGCATTGGCATATCTTGGGTGTGCCATTGGCTGTATGTTGTTTGGTGTGTTTCCCCTGCTGTCCCTGGGACTCCTAGGTCATCGGTCAGCACAGTGATCATGGTTTGTGTGTCCCATTGCTGCCATGGTATGGTATCTGTTCACCTCACATCTGCTGTCTCCACAGGGTATCTGCATTTGTGTGCCCATTGGTGCAAATATGTGGTTCTGCATTCTGATGGTCACTTCTGTCATTGTGTCATTGATGAATGTTGACGGTCTCAGCCCCCATGGGTGTTGTTTGTCTGCACATGGCCAAAGGAATGTTTCATTTGCACTGCAGTATTTGGCTCCCCCAATTTATGTTGCAATGGGACACATACACTACTTTGCCACAGATGAGTTTTTGGTTCTGTGACCAGGAATGATCCATGCAGTTTGGCAGTTGCAGCTCTTTCTTTGTCAACAATTACCTTTTGGTCACTGTGATGATGAGGGTGTAGACCCCATTGCCACAATGGTCAAAATGTGCTTCAGCTATGGACCCCACACTTACCTTTTGGTCACTGTGATGATGGGAGTTTAGACCCCATTGCCACAATGGTCAAAATGTGCTTCAGCTATGGACCCCACACTTGCCTTTTGGTCACTGTGATGATGGGGGTTTAGACCCCATTGCCCAATGGTCAAAATGTGCTTCAGCTATGGACCCCACACTTGCCTTTTGGTCACTGTGATGATGGAGGTTTAGACCCCATTGCCACAATGGTCAAAATGTGCTTCAGCTATGGACCCCACACTTGCCTTTTGGTCACTGTGATGATGGGGGTTTAGACCCCATTGCCCAATGGTCAAAATGTGCTTCAGCTATGGACCCCACACTTGCCTTTTGGTCACTGTGATGATGGAGGTTTAGACCCCATTGCCACAATGGTCAAAATGTGCTTCAGCTATGGACCCCACACTTGCCTTTTGGTCACTGTGATGATGGGGGTTTAGGCCCCATTGCCACAATGGTCATGGGCTGCTTGCATTGTGGGTGCCACACACATATATGTGTGGCACATGTGCTAGGGGGTCACATTGTATGTTCAATGTCATGTTCGGTGTTGTAGGCATTTGACACAGCCTGCTCACACGCTTGTCATGGTGGTGGGGGGATGTCTTAATCTTGCATTCCCTAGGTTGTGGTGTGCTTGTTGTGTCATGCATTGTCCATCCTATGAGTGGGGGTGGTAGTAGTGGTAGGCATCCAGCCCCCTGGCTAAGGGTGGTAGTAGTGGTAGGCTTCCTGCCCCCTGGCTAAGGGTGGTAGTAGTGGTGGGCATCCTGCCCCCCTGGCTAAGGGTGGTAGTAGTGGTGGGCATCCTGCCCCCCTGGGTGAGGGTGGTAGTAGTGGTGGGCATCCTGCCCCCTGGCTAAGGGTGGTAGTAGTGGTGGGCATCCTGCCCCCCTGGGTGAGGGTGGTAGTAGTGGTGGGCATCCTGCCCCCTGGCTAAGGGTGGTAGTAGTGGTGGGCATCCTGCCCCCTGGCTAAGGGTGGTAGTAGTGGTGGGCATCCTGCCCCCCTGGGTGAGGGTGGTAGTAGTGGTGGGCATCCTGCCCCCTGGCTAAGGGTGGTAGTAGTGGTGGGCATCCTGCCCCCTGGCTAAGGGTGGTAGTAGTGGTGGGCATCCTGCCCCCCTGGGTGAGGGTGGTAGTAGTGGTGGGCATCCTGCCCCCTGGCTAAGGGTGGTAGTAGTGGTGGGCATCCTGCCCCCTGGCTAAGGGTGGTAGTAGTGGTGGGCATCCTGCCCCCCTGGCTAAGGGTGGTAGTAGTGGTGGGCATCCTGCCCCCCTGGGTGAGGGTGGTAGTAGTGGTGGGCATCCTGCCCCCTGGCTAAGGGTGGTAGTAGTGGTGGGCATCCTGCCCCCTGGGTGAGGGTGGTAGTAGTGGTGGGCATCCTGCCCCCTGGCTAAGGGTGGTAGTAGTGGTGGGCATCCTGCCCCCCTGGGTGAGGGTGGTAGTAGTGGTGGGCATCCTGCCCCCTGGCTAAAGGTGGTAGTAGTGGTGGGCATCCTGCCCCCTGGCTAAGGGTGGTAGTAGTGGTGGGCATCCTGCCCCCCTGGGTGAGGGTGGTAGTAGTGGTGGGCATCCTGCCCCCTGGCTAAGGGTGGTAGTAGTGGTGGGCATCCTGCCCCCTGGCTAAGGGTGGTAGTAGTGGTGGGCATCCTGCCCCCCTGGGTGAGGGTGGTAGTAGTGGTGGGCATCCTGCCCCCTGGCTAAGGGTGGTAGTAGTGGTGGGCATCCTGCCCCCCTGGGTGAGGGTGGTAGTAGTGGTGGGCATCCTGCCCCCTGGCTAAGGGTGGTAGTAGTGGTAGGCATCCTGCCCCCTGGCTAAGGGTGGTAGTAGTGGTGGGCATCCTGCCCCCCTGGGTGAGGGTGGTAGTAGTGGTAGGCATCCTGCCCCCTGGCTAAGGGTGGTAGTAGTGGTAGGCATCCAGCCCCCTGGCTAAGGGTGGTAGTAGTGGTGGGCATCCTGCCCCCTGGCTAAGGGTGGTAGTAGTGGTGGGCATCCTGCCCCCCTGGGTGAGGGTGGTAGTAGTGGTGGGCATCCTGCCCCCTGGCTAAGGGTGGTAGTAGTGGTAGGCATCCAGCCCGCCCTGGGTGAGGGTGGTAGTAGTGGTAGGCATCCAGCCCCCTGGCTAAGGGTGGTAGTGGTGGTGGGCATCCAGCCCCCTGGGTTGGGGTGGTGGCGCGCATTCAGGCCCCTGTGTGCATATGTGGCATTGGTGATGGGCATCCCGCCCCTATGGTGCTGCTGTTGCAAGTATATTCAGATTCCCAGTGTATGTGTGTGATGTGTCGTGTACGTGTTGTATGTGTTTTGTGGTTGGTGTCTGGCTTACCTTCTGCGCCGTACGCGTCCGTGCCTGTTCCGGTAGTATATGTAGAATATTGGTATGATCGGGACGAAGGGATTCATGGTTGGTTCGTGTCGTTCGTCCTTCTCGTTGCTTCGCGTCGTCCTCGTCGCTTGGCTTCGTCCTCGTCGCTTCGCTTCGTCCTCGCCGCTTCGCGTCGTCCTCGTCTGTGCTGTGTTCTGTCTCGTAGCCGTGGATCGTGTTGTGGCGCGATTCGGAGCTTATGTGCGCCTCTCCCGGATGCTTTGACGTGCCGTGCGTAGCGACGGGTTCGGCGCGTACGGAAAGCGCATCGTACTTGTCCGGCCGGACGGGGCTGCATTTTCCCTTCCGTGCGACTCGATTCGGCGTTTCCGGATTCGCCTCGGTCGGAGAACAGGACCTGGTTTGGGTGAGTACGGCTCGGCCGGAATTTTTGCTGTTGTGCGCATCGTACTTGCTCGTTCGGTGTGCTGTACGGATCGGTCGGGAAACTGGCTTTCGCATGGCTTTTTTCCCGACCGAATGGTATTGGGTGCGCCTCCGACCGAGATCGGAATCGGCCCCTTAATCCTGTCTGGGAGGTGGTCACACCTCCCTGTGACAGGAGGCCTATTGTTCTGTCTTCCCCTGCTCGAGCTTGGCTCAGCAGCAGGAAGGCAGAAATGTGTCTCTGGTAGGCAGCAACCATTATGTGCTGTCCGGGACTAGAAGACTGGTAATGGGAACACCGAGAGCCTAACAGAGGGCTCTTCCAGTGCTTGGAATCATACCTCCCACACCGTTTACAATGTGGGGGTATGATTCCAACATGTTTGATACCAAACACGATAGGATTCGTTGCAGCCGTTTTCGAGATGGTCATCGTGCGGTCACGCGATGTCCCTCTATATAGTATATAGCTGCTTCACTGACAACCCGGGAGAATGGTCTCCGTAGGCTGCAGGGGTGTCCTGCTCATGCAGGGGCACCCTGTCCTCAGGATTGTAAAGGCCTGCTGAAGGGGTGGCTTATAGGTTTTAAGTGCAGTGCCCCTTAGATATGGTAAACCTATATCTTTAGTAAGTGGTGCATACACCAACTTACACAGGCTGCAATGGCAGGCCTGTAGTTCCATTTTGAATGGTCTATCATGGGTGGCATAATACATGCTGCAGCCCTTGGGAGACCTCAGGGGTACCTATGCCCTGGGTACGTGGGTACCATATACTAGAGACTGACAAGGGTACCCCAGTATCCAATTTGGGGTGTACCTAAGTACATAGCACAACAATTTAGGGAGAAAGCAGATAGACTGGGGTCCTGATTAGCAGGATCCCAGTCAGACTAGTCAAAAAAAAGCTTAAAACTAGGCAAAAAGTGGGTGTAACCATGCAGAAGGATCCTACCTTCCTACATTGGGGCAACTTGGAGCCCAATGCACTTGACGCAAAATTGCCAAGAAGCATATGCACCTGCAAAAGTATGCTGTGCACAGGAGTTCGGTTAATGCAGCCCCCAAGAGGGATTCTGACCTCAAAGTTGGTGAGAGGGCAGCTCGGGCCTCGGGAGCCATAGATAACCATCACCTGTGTTGTTGAACCCTTCGGAGTCCACAAGAGCTCGGGATCAGCAGACCGATCAGCAGCGATGAGATGCCTATGAATGTAGGGGAGTGACTCCTTCACTCCAAGGGAGATTACTTTGGTTGTCCTTGATGCTTCACATGCCTTGGAAGGTTCCTGTATGATGCACAGGCACAGACAATGCTGCAGACTGGAAGGGGGACGAAGTCAGGCCCAAACAATGTCCAGCGAAGTCCAGAGTGCCCAGACAGTAGAAGTGCAGTGGTTTCAGTTCTGAATCTTATCCCACGATGAATCTAGGGACCTACACCCAGGTAAGCCCTTACGTACCCTAGGGAAAGGGTTGGGAAGATTCAAGGGACCCTCCCAGGGGAGGGTCTGGACAGGGGGGAGGATACTCCCATGTCCTTTGTCCAGTTTCGCGCCAGAGCGGGAGCCAGTGGCTCCCAGGACTGGTTTGAACTGGACCATGCACAGGGACACCAAATGTGCCCCTCATGCAGACTTTCAGGCGCTGGCAAGCGCACCCACCCAGCCCTAATACACTAAATCCTGTCTGGGAGGTGGTCACATCTCCCTGTGACAGGATGCCTCTTGTTCTGCCGTCCCCTGCTCAAGCTTGGCTCAGCAGCAGGAGGGCAGAAATTTGTCTCTGGTGGGCAGCAACCATTTTGTGCTGTTCGGGACTAGAAGTCTGGTACCGGGAACACTGAGAGCCCAACGGAGGGCTCTTCCGGTGCTTGGAATCATACCTCCCACACCGTTTACGGTGTAGGGGTATGATTCCAAAATGTTTGATACCAAGCATGATAGGATTCGTTGCAGCCATTTTCGAGATGGTCATCGTGCGGTCACGCGATGTCCCCCTATATAGTATATGGCTGCTTCACTGACAACCCGGTAGAATGGACTCCGTAGGCTGCAGGGCGTCCTGCTCATGCAGGGGCACCCTCTCACTTAGAACCAAGCACCCTGCCCTCAGTATTGTAAAGGCCTGCTATAGGGGTGACCTATAGGTTTTAAGTGCAGTGACCCTTAGATATAGTAAACCTATATCTTTAGTAAGTGGTGCATGCACCAACTTACACAGGGTGCAATGGCAGGCCTGTATTTCCATTTTGAATGGTCTCTCATGGGTGGCGTAATAGATGATGCAGCCCATGGGAGACCCCTGGGGTACCTATGCCCTGGGTACATGGGTACCATATACTAGGGACTGACAAGGGAACCCTAGCATCCAATCTGGGATGTACCTAGGTACTGACCACAGCAATTTAGGGAGAAAGCAGTTAGACTGGGATCCTGATTAGCAGGATCCCAGTCAGACTAGTCAAAAACGAGCTTAGCACCAGTCAAAAAGTGGGGGTAGCCATGCAGAAGGATCCTACATTCCTACAATACCTATATAGTGCTTTACCAAGTTATCACAGCAGCAGGTGCACAGATTAAATGAGAAGTAAATACAATAATACATAATGACAACATATAAAGGAAAATTCAGGATGAAACAGTAGTATATATAGACTATAATTGAGGTAGAGATGGTATATATAATTAAGACTGCATTTGGGGTAGTTGCAGTCTAAATATAAATAGTGCCTTATAGAGTTAGCACATCAGTAGTTGCACAAGCTACATGTGGGGTAAATGAAAAACATAAAAATAATATATAAAGGAAGTTTGCTACAGACAGGGAAATCTCAAAGGCTATAAACCATTTGGTGATATCATCACCCTCTGAGTATTTTGGGACAATCCCTTTGGGGATTTTAGGGTCAAAACCTTCTTCCCTACTTTAAATTTTGCAGCCACCAGAGATGGATTCTAGGCCCATCTCAGCTCTTTCCTTTTCTATTGCTAGGAGTTAAGCCTCCAATGCTATCCTTTTGGCCAGTTTCTGAAGATCTGCATCTTCAGTATCTAATTCTTCTGAGACTCTACCAGGAGTGCTCTCAGTGGTATTGTCTCCATTTTGATTGCTGCTGGAATCATCATCTACTTTATCCACTTCAGCATCTATCTCTTCTTCTCCAAAGGGGGCTTCTCCCTCAGCCATGGCTCTTGCATTGTCTGTAAACAACTTTTACAGATTGGCTTTTGTGGATCTAGGCCACATGGTAAGGTTCCAATGCCTCTGCAGAGTGTTTTGAGTCTGTCGAACTTAAGGTTCTTGTAGGGCCCAGGTTGAGGTCCTGGGAAGAAACTGCTGCATCAGTCATGGTTTTAATTTAGTTGGAACCTTTTTAGAAAAGTGACAAAAAAAGGCTAAGTACTCTCTAAAAGGCCTAACTTGCTCTAAAGACTTTTTAATTCTAAACAGTTTTACTGGAGGACTTAACTAAGGCCCTAACAGCTATTTTTAAACAATTTAGAAAAAATCAAATATCGGAAAAATGTTTTTACCTAAAGAAAATGTTGGATTCTTTAGTGGAATCACTTATCAATCAAGTGGTACAGTAAATGTTGAGTCTTCTATCCCACTGCTGCCACCAATGTAGGAAGCTGGCAGTTTAGGTGACATATCAAAAAGTTGATATACCATGTAAAAAGTCCAGGGTTCCCTTATTAGTGGACATGGGCTTGCTATGCAATCCCAAAGTGTTCTATTAGAGGGTAGTGTTGTTGAGCAGCCTTAGGCTCAACACATAGGAGTGCAAGACATTTGCAGAATACACACAATGTTTAATAAATGACAACACAACTCAAGAAGGAGATCCACAACAATTTATAAATATACCAAGTACGTGTATATATGATTTGGCATCAGAGGAAAATTTTTCAGGTAAGTACGTTTTTAAATATAAATTCTTTCAACTTTAAAAAGTGGACAGTGCCATTTCTGAGTTCTGCAATGTTATCCTATAGAAGGAAAAACAAGTTCTGTAAACAGGTACAGTACATTGACTTACAGGACCAATCTCCAGAAGTTAAGGTGAGTGGTGGGAAAGGTCCAAGGCAGCACCACCAGTGGCACGAGGGCAGCTGTGTGCACGGTGCACATCATTGTCAGGAGCCAAATGCATTTCAATGTGGATCAGTCTCTGTAAAAAGAGGCTGCAGTCTCTGGCTAGGAAGCCAGTCAGTCTGAACCAGCAAGTGGGCTCAGGCCTTGCAATGCTCAGGGACGGGGGGGGACACCTTTGGTACTTTTCTCCAAGGCCCAGGGGCAACGGGTGCAGGGGTGTCCTTAGGCATCAGGCTTTTCCTTACCGGAGCACTCGCTGTTGAGGGGGCCTGCGTGCAGAGGCTACAGGCGACGCCGGGGAGTCCAGGAGGGGTGAAACCACAATGGACTTGAGCTAAGGAGGGTTGGCACCGGTGGCCCACTTCAACTCGGGCCAGAGGTGAAAGGTGTAGTGGTGGCTTCGGGTGTCAGATTTTGGTAGTTCCGGAGGCCTCAGAGTCTTCTCTTTTGGAGATTCTTCAGAACACGTCCACTGTTCACGGAAGGTATTGAGACTTTTTCAACTGCAAGCAGTCCTCCCAAATGTCTGGAGTCACAGCTGCAGGATGATCGACCTTGGCACCGTATTCGACAAGGGATGCAGACAGGCCAGCAGCGTTGGTACCAGGTCAGCTGCTTCTTCTCTCTTCTCGGCTTTTGCGGGTCTTCGGTGTCCTCTCTCTTCTTAGGTCGTCAGAATCTGCTTCTCTGGTGCCAGGTACTCCCCTAAATACTGAATTTAGGGCTGTTATGGGAGTGTAGGGTAGTAGCCAATACGCTACTGACCCTTGGGGTCACTAGACCCCCTATATGACCACTTCCTGTGGGAAGTGGGCATAACCCTGTTCCAGAATTCCTAAGTATGCCATCATAAAGATGGCTACTTCTGAAAAATTGTGTCTACCTCACAGTAGCCCACCTTAGGGGTGGTACTAGCCTGGAGGTGGCATGCCTACTTGACTAACTAACGTTCCTACCAGTCCAGGTGCCCAGGGGGCTCTGAACAAGGGGGGGTGGCTGCCTTTCCTGTGAGGGCAGCCAGATTAACATTCCTAAGGTGGCAGCTTCTTTGAAGCTCACCAGCCCAAGGAGGCTAATCAGCAGGTCATCCTGTGGGAGGGGGTGTTACCCCTCTTCCCGGACAGGCATTTTTTCTGGGTCTTCTGAGAGCAAAGGCTCTCACACTAGGAGGTCAGAAAAGTATATTGGGTGGCAGGCTGGGAGAAACCAGTCAGTAAGCACACTAGAGGCTAGTAGGTTTTCAGGAGCACCTCTAAGGTGCCCTCTGGGTGCATGTATTGGTAAATCAAATACTGGCATCAGTGTAGGTTTACCAATATGAGATGTTTGATACCAGACATCCCTATTTTCAATGAAGCCATCATGTAGCTGGGAAACTCGATTTCACCTGTGTCTAGCACATGTTTTAAAATGGCTTCCCTGGTCACTTGTACTGGCAGTAATAGGACTGACCAGCACAAGGGCAAATGCAGGTATGCCCTCACATGTAATATTTAGCACCCTGCCCTAGGGCTGTTAGGCCTGCTGTAGGGCTTTGTTCCTAAATACCGTAACTGGGTCCAGCTGCTTTATGATAGACCCTGCTCTCGTGTGAAGGTCGATGGTTGTACTTCTAGAGAGTTCCGACTACATAGCGGCACAAGACAGGGCTGCCCTCTGTCACCAATGCTGTTTACACTGGTGATAGAGGGTTTGGCGGAGTGCATCAGAGTGGATGCACAGGTCTGGGGCTGGCCGGATGGGTTCGGTTGGGAGGAACGAATAACCCTCTATGCGGATTATATTTTGTTATAATTGACCCGCGTGCCCCTGACACTTCATAGACTGAAGGACATCTTTTGTGTCTGTGGGGAGATCTCTGGGTTTGCCATAAACTGGGCACCTGACTCCCATACTAGCACGTCTTGACCAAGATGTTAAACACCAGCAGCTACTGCCGATTTCAATACTTGGGAAAGTAGCAATGTTCAAAACGCCGGCCCTCCCGTTTCCTTTATGTTCTTCAAAACTCGCCATGTAGACTCCCTTATGCTTTCTATGCACAGATTGACGTGTTGATGTGCACCCTTTTGTGATCAGGCGGACAGCCTAGAGTGGCCTTGTGTAAACTTCAGCGGTCTAAATATGAGGGAGGAATAGCTCTGCCGAGTATTTGAAAATACAATGAGGCTGCGCAGGTCTGTGTGGTTAACCACTGTGCGTATGCCCACTCAGGGGATACAATGTTCGTTTGGACCAACAGGCTATGGGGAACAGAAGTTACCTACACTGGTTGTACAGTGGCAGACTGATCCTGGCTGTGTGTCCAGCTATGGAAATGGTGGTTCGAACATGGAGGAACTTAACCAAGGAGATGGGATGGGGAAGTAGACCGACCCCAAGAACGATTGTATGATGGAACAACTACCACATGAACAACTACAGTCTAAACCACTACTCCTCAACCACTACTTAGTCTAAACCACTAAAGTTTTAACAACTACTATTTTTTACAACTACTATGCCTTTACCATAATTGCCTTTACCCCATTAATGTATCTATTTTCCAGGTAAGTATAAACCCATATGCGTGTGTATATGTGTATATGTATATATATATTGCACATTTGCTCCAAATGGTTGCCCTCCACTCGGGCTCAGCTTTCCACACGTTTACCAGGGCAAAATGAAGCACAGCACTTACAGGAACTGACTTCAAAAGGGCTTTAATAAGATATGACAAAGAGCCTCTTCATACGAAGCCTTCACAAGCTAAGTGCAGGGGTGCATACAGAACGATGACCTACGCGTTTCGGCTTGCGCCTTCTACTGGGTCCAAAGTGTGCTAACAACGTGTCCATTTAAAGGGGAAGCATAGTTCATTTCCCCCACCACCAATTAAAAAACAAGGTCAATTTCTTAAAGGAGCCACGTTCAAAATTGGAATCATGTATAGTTTAGACATAAACAAAATAGCTTTATGTTACTTTACATTCTTTCTCTATTTTTCAAAGTGACATGAATAAATACATATTATCAATTTGTGAAGTACACCATCTAATCTTTCACATTTATGTCATTTTCTTATTAATAATCAAAAGAGCCCCAGACTTCCAGTATTATGTCGATTATGTATAATAGTTCGATCTCTCCCAAAACATCATGCTACTCTTTTAATTCAATCCCTAATAACACCCCTTACATTGCTTCAAGTTTATTTATATGTTCTTACTTCTAGATTCAAATTTATATGCTAATAAAAATGACAAACACTACCGAAAGGTGCAATGTGCATATTTCCTGGGCTCCAGGGAAGAATCTGCAAGAAGTGCCAGGATGGTCTAAAGTGCCTGTGCTTGTACAAGTACAAAGTGCAAATGTCCTCTATCAACAAGTGAAAAAATCTAAAAAGATCTAAAACGAGGAGGTCACTAAAAGCATTATATTCAAAAAGATGGGTTCTATAAAACCCACTCTTAACTTACTATGCCTTTCAGTACTATGTATTTACATCATAAATATAAAGTGCTTAGTGCTTATTCGTAGAAACTTTTCCGTTTTCTACTCTATATAATATTACCTCAACTTTTTTTATTCCAAACAAATTTCCCACTGGACCATTAAAATCCACATTATCAGATGTATACATTGCTGATCGATATATAATGGAGTGAAACTCCTTCATTAATGTCTGTTAATGGAAAAAATTATGTTCAGATATACTTCATCATTATTCACTTGAAAATATAAGCCCTTAAATGATCAACTTGCTCGCCATTTCAAGAAATAATACCTAATGCAACAATTGCACATATACAGTGCTCTATAAGGTGATAAAAAGTTATAAAAGAGAGATTGTCAGAAGGAGGGAGATAAAACACAATAACTGGGCCCATTGATTAAAATTGCGGTACATATATATATATATATATATATATATATATATATATATATATATTATCTACTGGCGGTCGCCAGTAGATAGTTATAGTTAGGACCTATTTTCCATAGGAAATCCGCGACATTCTATTTGAAATAACTCTTGCGTCGGTTGACGAATCTTCGCGAAATTTTCAAACTTTATGGCCCGCTCCGGTCCGCTCCTACCCTGAAAGTCTCAGGGTGATTTGTAAAGCGGGGGCCAAGAAAAAAGGGGGTCCCAAAACGTGTTTTCCCCATTCATTTTCCCATAGGAAACTTTAGACACGGCTACAGCCTCGAACTGCTGAACGGAATTACACCAAATTTGGCAAAGAGGTAGTTCTTGGTTCAGAAAGAACCCTTTTGTTAAATGGTGTAAATCCGTTCAGTAGTTCCTGTGAAAATCAAAATGAAAATCACATATATATCTATGGCCGCGCCGGATTCGCGCACCCTCCCGATCACGAGCTGCATGCTAATTGGCTGTCAACACTCCAAATCAGGAAGTGTTGGCAGCCATTTTGTCCCTCGGTAGAACCGAGGGACAGAAACAAGTGCGCAAAGCGCAAAAGGGGGTAGGGTAGAAACACCCTGACTCCTAGGTCTGCTCAGGGGGTCCCACAAGGACCCCTGGGCAGAAAAGCATTTTTTTAAAAATCGGCGGGATGCGCTTAGGGTGCGCGAATCCCGCCGAGAAAAAAAAAAAAATTGCAAGTGTGCAAACGCACAAAGGGGGCAAGGTAGAAACACCCTGACCCCCTAGGTCTGCTCAGGGATTCCCAAGGACCCCTTGGGCAGAAAAAAGCATTTAAAAAAAAAAAAATCGGCAGGATGCGCTCAGGGTGCGCGGATCCTGCCGAAAAAAAAAAATCTGTTTATTTGCCCCTGGGTGGGCCAAGTCCCGGGGGCATGGTGGGGGGGGTTTAGATTTAATGTGGGGGGCCTCTAAGGCCCCCAAGCCCCGGGGACCGCCACCCCCCGGGCTTTAGAAAATAATGGTGCGGGAGGGCTCTTTGCCCTCCCGCAGCCCCGGGGACCGCCACCCCCTGGGGCTTCTTTTTAAAAAAAAATGTTAACCTGTGTGGGGGGGCTCCAGCCCCCCCACACGCCCCGGGGACCGCCACCTCCCGGGGCTTCTTTTTAAAAAAATGTTTTAACCTGTGTGGGGGGGCTCCAGCCCCCCCACACGCGCCGGGGACCGCCACCTCCCCGGGGCACTAAAGATTTGAATATGGGGGTCCGTTACGGACCTCTCAAAGCCCCGGGGACCACCACCTCCCGGGGCTGTGAAATGGTTGGGAGGGGGGCCGCGCGGCCCCCTCCTGGAGCCAGTGATGGCCCTGGGGACCACCACCCCCCAGGGCCGGCTCCTGCAGTGTCCCGGGGTGCCTACCCCCGGGACACTGTAGTTTGCTATGACAGGACGGGAGCCTCGCGCTCCCGTCTTGTCATAGCAAACTTGGTTTGCATTTTGAAAGAGAGAGCAGGAAACCGGAGAACACCCACTACAACGCATGCGTTATGTCGCATGCGTTTACGTCGCGAGCGTTACAACGCAAGCGACGCTACGACGCGGCCCATTACGCCGCGTACCATTACATCGCATGCGCATTTAAAACGCATACGCTTTTAAATCGTATGTGGTGTAATGGACGCGAGGCGGGCGGCACGGACGAGCACCGGGACAGAGGCGGAGGAGCACCGGGACAACGCGAGGAGAAAGAGGTAAGGGGGATTATGCTTAGAGTGTAGTGTTTAGGGTTTAGGGCAGTGTCTGGAGATTGTGCTTACAGTGTAGTGTTTAGGGCAGTGTCTGGTGGTCGTAGTGTAGGGCAGTGTGTTAGGGTTTAGGGCAGTGTCTGGAGATTGTGCTTACAGTGTAGTGTTTAGGGTTTAGGGCACTGTCTGGTGGTCGTAGTATAGGGCAGTGTGTTAGGCGTAGTGTATTAGGGTTTAGGGAAGTTTAGGGTACTTTTTTATGCTTTAGGGTAGTGTGTGTTATGTAGGGCAGTGTGTTAAGCGTAGCGTATTAGGGCTTAGGGGTCAGGGGAGTGTGGGGTACTTTTTTAGGCTTTAGGGTAGTGTTATGTTGGGGGGTATTTGGGGGAAAATCGCGATGTTAAAGCATGCGGAGTGTTTGTGTGCGTTGTAAATGTGTTTTGCATACATTTCAATACGCAAGCGAAGTAATGGTTTGCGTGGTGAAAACTTGCGTTGCAAATGTGCATGTGATGTAAAGGCCCCGATGTGAAAGTATGCGATGTTATCGTTTGCGATGTAGCATCATACATCCCAGGAAACCTGCTCTCTCTTTCAAAATGCAAACCCAATTGCTTTTCCACATGGGGAGCAGCATGTTAGCTGCTCCCCATGTGGAAAAGCAATGCCGGCTCGCGCAGGAGGCGGGGAGCCGGCTGGGACTGTGGGGGAATTGGGGACCCCCCCACAGTCTCCAACGAGAGGCCAGGCCCCGGGGGATAGGGTCCCCGGGGCCATAAGTGGCCCGGGAGGGGGGCCACGCAGCCCCATCCCCAAATAATTTTTTTTTTTTTTTTTAAAGGGCAAGGCCGGCCCCGGGGGATGGGGTCCCCGGGGCCTTAAATGAGCCTGAGGAGGGGGCCACGCAGCCCCCTCCAAAATAATTTAAAAAAACATCGAGGGCATGCCCCGGGGGATGGGGTCCCTGGGGCCAATACAGGCCCAGGGAAGGGGGGCCACGCGGCCCCCTTCCCGTTTTTTTGGGGGAATTTAAATTAAAAAAAATGCACAGGCCCCGGGAGATGGGGTCCCCGGGGCCAAAAGTGGCCAAGGGAAGGGGGGCCACGCAGCCCACCTCCCATTAAAAAAAAAAAAAACGACTGGCATCGTGCCGGAGGCCCCGCCCCTCCCTGCAGTACTCTGCAAACGCGCCCCCTGGCGCTTTTAAGAAGGGAAGTAATTCCCTTGAATACTGGGGGTCCCTGGGGCCAACTAGCCCACCAGGAACCTCCAGTAGGCACCAGGGGGCTTCGATGCAGAGAGGTGTACAGAGGCCACGCCCCTTTTTACACCTCTCTGCAACGCAGCTCTGTGGCGCTTTTTAGAAGTACATGTTGGGCTAGTTGGACTCCAGGGACCCTCAGGATTCAAGGGGACTTAATCCCCCAACTTAAAACGCGCCACGGGGCGCGTTTGCACAGTGGTGAAGGGAGGGGCGGGGCTTCAGGTGACATGTGTGCAAACAGGCCCCGTGGGCGCGTTTTAAGATGGGGAATTAAATCCCCTTCAATCCTGAGGGTCCCTGGGGGCCAACTAGCCCAACAGGTACGTCCAGAAAGCGCCACAGAGCTGCATTGCAGAGAGGTGCAAAAGGGGCGTGGCCTCTGAACACCTCTCTGCAACGCAGCTCCTGGCGCATACTGGAGGTACAGGGTGGGCTAGTTGGACCCCAGGGACCCTCATGATTCAAGGGGACTTAATCCCCCAACTTAAAATGCGCCACGGGGCGCGTTTGCACAGATGTCACCTCAGGCCCCGCCCCTCCCTTCACCATTGTGCAAATATTCCTCTAAAATCAGCCGAACTACGAATTCCTATTTACTCACCTGTTATCAGGAGAGACCTCAGTGCTGCATCTTTCAGCCCAGTACTGATCCTGAAAAGTAATTTTAACCGTACTTACCAGTAACTTGAATTTCCTTCCATAGGCTAACATTGACTGTTTTCACTTGGAAATTCTTCTAAGTGTGGAGTTTTGGAACTTTATAATATTCCTCTAAAATCAGCCGAAATACGAATTCCGATTTACTCACCTGTTATCAGGAGAGACCTCAGTGCTGCATCTTTCAGCCCAGTACTGATCCTGAAAAGTAATTTTAACCGTACTTACCAGTAACTTGAATTTCCTTCCATAGGATATCATTGTCTGCTTTTTGCTGAAAAAGTTTGTCGATTTTTGAAACATACAAATATTCCTCTAAAATCAGCCGAACTACGAATTCCGATTTACTCACCTGTTATCAGGAGAGACCACAGTGCTGCATCTTTCAGCCCAGTACTGATCCTGAAAAGTAATTTTAACCGTACTTACCAGTAACTTGAATTTCCTTCCATAGGATATCATTGACTGGTTTCACTTGGAAATTCTTCTGTGTGGAGTTTTGGAACTTTATAATATTCCTCTAAAATCAGCCGAAATACGAATTCCGATTTACTCACCTGTTATCAGGAGAGACCTCAGTGCTGCATCTTTCAGCCCAGTACTGATCCTGAAAAGTAATTTTAACCGTACTTACCAGTAACTTATATTTCCTTCCATAGGAATCCATTGTCTGGTTTTCAGCAGAAAAGTTTCAAAGTGTTGATTTTCACAAACTACAAATATTCCTTAAAAATCGCCTGTATGACTTAAACGCATTCTTTCAACTGTTTACAGGAGATGCACCAGTGCTGGATCCAGGATCCACCACTGAGTAACAAAAAGTAACGATAACACTACTTACCTGCTAAGTGAATTTCCTCCCATATGATAACATTGGTGATTCTATGTGAAAAAGTTTCTGTCAACTTTTAAAATACAATAATATTCCTTAAAAATCACTACTGTAACCAAAACGCTTTTACTCAACTGTTTACAGGAGATGTCCCAGGACTGAATCTAGGATCCAGTCCTGTGGTTAGAAAAGTAATCCATAAAGTAACTAATTGCATTTAACTAGAAATTCACATTGAGCTCAATGTTGCATTGTGTTTCAAATTGTGTTGCCCATTGCAACAACTGTAACTACTATACTTAAAAGTCTATTGCCTATTTGCAAAGTATTTAAACTAAAGTAATTCATTCTGAGAAAGTATATTTTGTAATGTAATGTATAATGTAATTACAATGTAATTTAAAAAATAAAATATGTAAAAATAAATAGTTTAAAAAAATGTAGTAAATCAGTATCAAAAAATAAATATAACAATTAATACATTTAAAAATTGTCATTTACAAAACCTTTGAAATTCACTGAAAAAAACCATAGGTTTCAGACACGTTATAGTTAGGAATTAGCATTTAAAAAACCTTTGAAATTCACTGAAAAACCATAGGTTTCAGACACGTTATAGTTAGAAATTAGCATTTAAAAAACCTTTGAAATTCGCTTAAAAACCATAGGTTTTAGGGACAGTTATAGTTAGTTGGACATGTCACTCGTACAAAACCATAGAAATTCCCCTGTTATAGTTAGTTCAGCTAACTATAACTCGCGCCCCGCAATGCACTGCTGATGACGTCACATATTACATCACTCATGACATGGTCAGTGACATCACTGATGACATCACTCATGACATCTCAAATGACATCACTGATGACATCACTGATGACATCATCCACGTGATAATCTGATGCACCTCCTCACACCCTGATATAACCTTTGATACACCCACTCTAAATTACAGACTGCCATTCGCAAAACCATAGACACTCCAACACCAATAACTACATACCCACTCACTGATTCTTAGGTCTACACACACATCCACTCACTCCCCGTACAGTCACTCATACTTACGGTCACTCAGTACAGGACTATCATATGCACTCATACTCCTATATAGACACTCAAACACCGCCACTCATCCATAGAGGTACTCACACACCTAGTCAGTCATGCAAATAATTAAACACACTGCCATTTACTCACCTATACAGTTATACACACACCAGTTCACTTACTCATACAAATACTAGCACATTCTTACGCTCTTATACAATCACTGATACAAGCACACACTCATCCATACAGTCACTCTCACAATCACACACTCTTGCTTATAGCTATTTATATACTCCAACACACATATATACTGCCTTTCACATATGTAGTTACTCACACATGTACCACTGGGACATACATTCACTCACAAACACACTCTTACACACACTTACCCACCCATACAGTCTATCACAGATGCACTCTTGAAACCATCCACCCAGTGAATCACCCACTCACACATCTATGCACAGAGTCGCACACACCCCACCCACACAAACACTCAGGCACCCATACAGATACTCAGACAACTAATCAATAACTCATATAGACACTCATGTAGCTATTCACAAACCCATGCAGCCACTTACACAGCAATAGACAGACGGATACAGACATTCACCCAGTTTAGTCACTAACCCATGCATTCAGTAAGATACGTTTAATCACTCACTTATAGAGTTAGTCACGCACCTACTAAATCATCCATACAGACACTTATACACCCACTCATTCTTCAATACGCCTTTCCCTATATATATTAAACATATTTAAACTTTAAAGAAACACACAGTCACTGGATGATGTCATCAGTGATGTCATTTGAGATGTCATCAGTGATGTCATCAGTGATGTCACTGACCATGTCATGAGTGATGTAATATGTGACGTCATCGGCAGTGCATTGCGGGGGCGTGAGTTATAGTTAGCTGAACTAACTATAACGGGGGAATTTCTATGGTTTTGTTCGAGTGAAATGTCCAACTAACTATAACTGTCCCTAAAACCTATGGTTTTTTAAGTGAATATATATATATATATATATATATATATATATATATATGTAATGGGTTTGTATGTACCTGTAAAAATCTTACATTTCGTGGTAAAGGCATGCATGCTAAAGACATATGTGTTGTAAAAATTAATATTGATAAGTATTAACACTATATACACACATATATATATATATATGTATGTGTATATATAGTATGTATGTATATATACATACACACACACCCCTATACTCACTTTTAATGTTATAAATTTCCTTTCCACCCAAAAACCTACACCCACCCAAAACCTTAAAAATTCCCTTTCCACCCAAAAACCTATAGCCACCCTGAACCCTAAAAATTCCCTTTCCACCCAAACACCCACACCCACCCTAAACCCTGTAAATACCCTTGCAATCCCAAAAACCCATACCTACCTTAAACCCTAAAATTACCCTTGCCACCCAAAAACCCACACCCACCCTAAAATTACCCTTGTTACCCTATAACCTCTTACCCACCCTTAACCCTAAAAATACACTTGCCGCCCAAAAACCCATACCCACCCTAAAATTACCCTTGCCACCCAAAAACCCATACCCACCCAAAACCCTAAAATTACCCTTGCCACCCAAAAACCCACACCCACCCTAAACCCTAAAAATCCCCTTCCCACCCCAAAACCCATACCCACCCTAAACCCTAAAAATACCCTTGCAATCCCAAAAACCCATACCCACCCGAAATCCTAAAATTTCCCTTGCCACCCAAAAACCATGCCCACCCTAAACCCTCAAATTACCCTTTCCACCCAAAACCCATACCCACCCTTAACCCTAAAAATACACTTGCCACCCAAAAACCCATACCCACCCTAAAATTACCCTTGCCACCCAAAAACCCATTCCCACCCAAAATGTAAAAAATGCCCTTGCCACCCAAAAACCTACACCCACCATAAACCCTAAAAATACCCTTGCCACCCAAAAACTCATACTCATGATACACTTGCCACTATATATATATATATATATATATATATATATATATATATATATATATATATATATATATATATATATATATATCAGTCATAAACAATCCAAGAGTGCCATCTACTGGTCTCAGAAGGTAAATTTAAACAACATACATTAATTAGTAAGATTGCATAAATAAACTTAGAAAATGTAAAACAGTTAATTATTTTTACAAAATGTTACACTCCATTAAAAAATCAAATCAGACAGACAACTTACTATAACAAAAGAAACAACTAATCTCTTCATGCAGGTCGTTGTTTAGACAGGTCGTTGTTTAGACAGGTCGTTGTTTAGACTAGGTAGTTGTAAATGCAGTAGTGGTTGAGGGATCGTGGTTCAGGCCCCTCGTTGTTAAAGAGTAGTGGTAAAGGTCGTTTCCCCCCAAGAACACCACTGTGGAAGGGGTTCAGGCTTCCACATCTGGCAGCATTGCCGGGTTTTCAAGGAGGGACAAAATTGGCATTTCTACCCTAGCAGAAGTTTTGGATGCTAATGGGGTGATCCCATATGCTCATTTACAAACAGATTACAAGATGCACAATACACGTGGAGACACAGGAAGACTCACCGTTGGAAATGAGTCTGCTGGACGAGCTAGTGGGTGAAAAATTGATTTCCCTAAGATATGGGACTTTGATGAGAAATACACAACCCCCCCTGAGCAGTCTGCGGAATAGATGGTCGAGGATTGCGGGGACCTGGATGAGGATCATTGGTGAGAGGCACTAATGTTTCCAGCATAGGTGACCATCCTGGCGACTCTCCATCTGATCCAATTAAAAAATTTCCATAGAGTCTACAACAAGTGGACACTGCTCTATAGACTAGGTAGAGCTGCGGATGCCGGTTGTCTTAGCAGGGGTGGTCAGGAGGGCATATTTCATTATACGCTCTGGAGCTGTCCAAGACTCGAGAGCTTTTGGGAGGCAGTGAGGGAAACTTTGGAAGATGCAATGGAGACATCTCTGGAGCTCCAGCCTGGGCTTGCCCAGCTGGGAATATAGGGACAGATGGATAGTACCCGTTATTACAAGCTCTTAGTAAATTTATGATGCACGGTGGTGAAAAGGGATATAGCTCAGAAATGGGATTTAGGGACACTTCCTCAACACCGAGACAGGATGATTGGAATAGACCACTGTAGGCTGATGGAAAGGGAAATCGTGGTAGGGGGTGTGAAAGGAAATATGAGAAAATGTGGGGTGGCTGGACCGTTGGACTTGATTGAATGGAGCATCTAACCGGGTGGGAGTGTATAACTTATTTTTTCCTGTGTGAAGTACATGAGATGGACATTAGTAGATGTCTTTGGCCAGGACTGGTGATGTGCCAGATGTTTGAGGAAGATACTGTGCTGCGACAAACTGGATCAGATTTGTCTTTTGAATAAAGGATGACACGTACCGTGGTGGGGGGATTGTAATATGTTATGGGTGTTCTGTTAACCTTGCACATAAAACGAATAAACATTTTAAATAAAACAAATGGAGGGGGAAATTGATGCATTTATATCACACTTACTGATCTTATATTGTTTTGCATACAGCTGGGAAAGTAGGGAAATTATAAAAGTATTTCATGTGTCCAGGAAAATGGTACTCTAGGAATAGCTTTTCCTTCCAACACATCTCTGATCTATATGACCAATTACTGTACACACACACTCAGACATTTGGGGCCCTGATTGACTGTATCACTGAGAATCTCCTGTGGCATTTCACAGTGTACCAACTCCTTGATTGCTATCCAGAGATTCAATAGTGATGGAGCAGGGTTTTGAGAAAATAAAACCTGCTTGGATTAATTCCTCGGTAACATTTACTAACAGTGTGCGGTGAAACTAACATGCAAAAACACAAGGAAATGCTTATGCGCATGCGTGCACTAATACGTGGACTAATGCATGAAAGACTAGGCCGCATTCGCGTTCTGCTTAAAATGAAAAATAATAATAATGCTGCTTTCTGCATGTTAATGCTTTGTTAGACAAATAACGTGGGATAGTGCAAATGGTGGGCGGTAAAACAGTGAGAATTATATTTCATGAAATTAATAATGTCTGTGTTTTATTCATCGTAGTGATGCTTGCATGGGCCTACATCATTGCATGACGAGTTGAGGGTTAAAAAAAACTAATAAATAAGCCGAAAATCGAGCTCTGAGAGAGAATGGAGAAGGCAAAAGTTGATGACTTTCAAGAATCATTGTGTGTCTGCCAAGTAACGGAAGGATGGCCGTGGGACCAAGTGCAAATGTGCAAACTTCTTCCGCGGAAGCTGCAGAGGCGGACAATGAAAATGTAGAGATTTGTAACATGTTGCTAGTTGGAGGAAGCATGTATTCATAAGACGGGGTTTACGTATCGTTAGAAATGTAAAATAAAGAATGCTGTGAAAACATGGACATGACTATGGTGGTGTGATAGAACACCCCCTAAACTGACCAATGAGAGACTAAGATTCTGAAAATGTTGCTACAATGGTGGGTTGGACATGAAGGTTTTTAGAGTATAACTGGGGTGTCTGGGGGGTGTTGGGGTAGCGCGCCTTTGAAGAAGCTAGAGAGGGGAGATCGTCGCTGTCCGTCGGTTTTCTGTATGCAGATAGAGACCTACCTGTTTCCTGTTCCTGTCCTACTCTTTGTTCCCTGAACCTTCTCGGGGAACCCCCATCTATTCCCATGGCCAGGGGGTAGATTTTCCTCTAAAATACTTAGGTTAGTACAGCTAAAATCTGTATTTTGCATAATCATTTGCAAATGTATTTTGTCTCTGAACATTTGTCTCTTCATCTTTCCACTCCCTCATTACATTCTGTTTCATTGTGATTTGAGTTTGACACCTTTTGCTTTGATAAATGTTCTCTCTCTGTGATTTATGCATTGTTTGCCTTGCAAAACTGTACATGATGAGCATTTACCTTCACATTATTTGCGATAAAAATTATTAACCTTATACCGAGTTTGTGATTTATTTAGTAATATAGAAAGATAGTTAGTTCTAATTATTACCATCAACTTCTCAACTAATGGTCCATCGACCAGAGGAAAAGAGAGTTGATTACACATTCAATATGGTATCTTGTGTGTTAGGACGAGCCCGTAGTTTATGAATAACTGATTTAACGTAAACTTGAAACAGTGCAACAGGGATTTATGTGTTGGGTGTACGAGTATGGGCCAGTGATTGTGTTTTATCATTTATCGATCCCTGATTGGCGCTGGATCAATAGTGCAGAGGAACCAAAAGTAGATTTAGATGTGGTTGACCGGCAATGATGGGGATAGTCATGTTATACTTGTCTCTGTGTCCCTGCTGCCATTCACATTTTGTTTGTGACTGTTCTGAGTATCAAAAACAGTTGAAAGACGAGATAGCACCAGAACAACCTCCTGATCCTGGTCAACCATGCACAATATGCCAACCCAGATGGTGCACAACACTGACACCAAAGAGGGTTCCCCGGACTCTTTTTCAAACAAAGCGGAGTTAAAAAATAAGAACCTTAACCCTTCCAAGCATTTGTAAAGGGCCTTAGACTTTGGTCTTCTCTCACTTACATCATTTTAACTCTTTACGTTTAGGCCAATACAAGTCTGACGTGCTTGCTCTACAAATGTTTCAAAACCTTGTGACCAGAGTGGTAGTGGACCTAACAACCTGGAAGCACTTCACAACAACACAACTCCAATAATTCTGCTGCTTGATGCAAGAGTAAAAGTCAAATTCGTCAGCACCTCTCAGAAACCACTTTGGTGTAGAAGATTGACTTGCCTTGTAGAAAAGATATCCCACTTGCCAAATAACCTCTACCCAATACAAAACCTATTTGTTTGACTATCCCCAAAAACATACTGACTCGTGGTGGCATTCTTTTTTTCAGAGTAATTACCTTGTGCATTTGAAATTCACGTCTATCTAATTTTGGGAACTCTGCTGACCTCTGTGCATTTAGGAAAGTACTAGAACCCCCCTGTTTCAACACACATTCTATTCAATGGATGACTAGGTATGCACTACATCTCTCCCTCTGTCAAGTAGTTTTCCCTCATAACCATCCTAGATGGCAAACATACCCTCAGTCTCTTCTCCATCTGTCTGTCTACTACCTAATTCTATATTATTAACTGTGACTCTTAAGACAGCAGGAAACACTGACCACAAATCTGTAGCACTATTGTCAGGCTTACCAGCACACACCCCAAAACTGATAATGTTAGGGGTAACAACTAGCCAGAGTACCGGGTCCTCTGTCTGCAATAGAATGTAGGACTCACTAAGTCTACATGACTCTTCATGTGGACGTCAATGAGCAGTCAAGGTCTAGTTCAAAGGAGATGGTGCAGTGCAAGTGTAGCTACAAGACAACACAATTATCATAGTTGCAATAAAGATGTGAAAGTCCGGTCAGAGTTGTAAGTAAATAACACTTTAGTAATAAGCCAAGAAACTTGTAAACTCAGAAGTAGGGTTGGCCAGAAGAACTGCAGCAGGGGCCTTCAGGCTTGTTCCTTGCCAGAAGAAGATAGGCAACACTTCACTCCACATTATAGAACCACCACCAGCAACAGGGTCCACACTGTTCCAGATCTAAAGGTGTTCAAGCACCAGCTTAACAGGTCAATGCAGTTTGGCCATATCTCAATGCACTCAAGAGTCAAAGTATCCTTCAGATTGAAAAGATCCAGCCAATCACACTAGGGCACAATTTCCATCCTCAAAGGGGAGCCTGGAAAGGTATTTTCTCAGAATGTAATGCAGTGGCGACTGCCTGTGCGCAGGGTACCAGGTAAGAACCCTTCTGTACTCATTCCAGAAAATAATCAAAATAAAGATAAACAGACTAAAAAGGGGGTAAGGTGATCCTTCATGGATAAAAAACACATCCTTCATCTTGTAACCCTCATTCTTAAAAAAATAAATGCTTGTGAATAGCTACTGGTATCTGTTGGACTTGGCCCTTTTTGACAGGTTCACCCCTAAACTTTTTGCGTTGTATGTTAGTAGTTTTAGGCCTCTGGGCACTTGGACACTGTGGTCCAGTGCCAAGTGCGTGCGCGCGCTGTGCACATTTAGTGAGATTGACCTGCCTCCCATAGGAATGCATGGGGGATAG
This sequence comes from Calotriton arnoldi, assembly GCA_963921515.1. Taxonomy (NCBI): domain Eukaryota; kingdom Metazoa; phylum Chordata; class Amphibia; order Caudata; family Salamandridae; genus Calotriton; species Calotriton arnoldi. The sequence goes on along the minus strand of CAWUFW010002470.1, from coordinate 1,384,645 downwards.
TGTGCCTGTGGTAATTCCTGGTATGAAAGGTGCAGTGTGGTCAAGTCTAGTATGTATGAATTCGTGAGAATAAATGCTGCACAATGGTGTGCGCAGATTTATTGTGACTGGTGTAGAAATGCCACTTTTAGAAGTTGGCATTTATGTGTGCTCTGTGCCTGCCTGCCTGATGTGGATTGCATGTCTGGCTCTATGAGTGACAGGGGCTGGGAGGTGTGTGTGGCTCCAGGAGGGGCAGGGCGAGTCAGCGCTGGGCTGAATGGGACACCTGAGCTGAGAGTGGTGGGAGGAGAGATCCCCTGACCCTGAATAGGATGTTGCCGGCCCTGTACAATGCTGGCTCCACCCCCTGTGGTGCGTCTGATGTCCCTAGCCTGCCCTGTGAAAGGAGAGAGGAGCTGAGCAAAACAAAGTGCTCCAAAAGCTCCCCCAAACCAGTTGCGTCTGGTTTTTCCTCAGCCCTGTGCTGTGTCACAAAGGGATTTTGGTGTATAAAAGAAGGGGCTGTGACCCCATGAAGTTGTTCAGTGTTTAGGTGCTGTTCCTGCCGGGGTGTGCTGCTGCTGGGGCCCAGGGGGGGCTGCCATGAGGGCTTGCCTCCCTGGGCCCTGCCTTGTCCCTGGACCTGGAAGATCTGTTATTTGGGACCCTCTTTGCTTTCCTTGATATCTGAGGACTTACTCTTCTACAAGCAGGACTCTTGCTTCTAGCGCCCTGGGAGCGCTATATTTTTAATTTAACCCAGAGAGGGAAAAGGAGCTGTAAGAGAACTTTTTAATCTTGAACCTGCAATCACCCAAGGGCTAGAGAGAGAACTAGCCTCCTGACTGAAGTCTCAGGCCCCGTAGACTTCCTTTCGTCGCTAAAGCCTGTTAGCGAGCCGCAGCAGCCGAGGAGCGTCAAGAAATCCGTCGCACGGCTGCCACTGAGTGCTCGCTGACCAAATCAATCGCACCGCACGCTTACAGATTGCCATTTTGTCGCTAACGCCTGTTTGCGAGCCGCCGCAGCCGAAGAGCGCTCGGAAATCCATCGCGCTGCTGCCGCTGAGTGCTCGCTGACCCGATCATCGCTCCGCACGTTTGCGGGCCTCGAAACCATCGCTAAGGTACGTTTGCGAGCCGCCGCGACCAAGAGCGTGAGGAAAAACATCGCTATCACGCCGTAGCGGCATGTTGGGTATTGACACCAACGTTTTACATACTTAACAGAGCACAGCCACTGTATAGTATTCTAACTGACCTTGTAGTCAGTTTATTTTTTAATAAACCCAAATTAATATAAAGTTCATAATACACAAAAAAAAAAATAATATTCATAGAAGTTAATACAAAAAGGCAAGTAATCTTTGAAGAGTCTTGGTTTTGTTGACACGAAGTGCGTATCGCAGATGAAAACAGCCGACACGTGTTTCGTCGTTTATACGACTTTTTCAAGGCTTATAAAAATTTCTGTGGCTCAAAATTGAAGAAACTTCTTTGAATTCTCAATTTGTCGGAAAGAACAGTGTCACGTACTACAGACACAAGTATTAAGTCTTGTAGAACACTCAATGTGACTTAGAATTGCTTGTTCAGCATTTTCTATTTCTATTGTGGATGGTGCGTCAACATTTTTTTGATTTGAAATAAATTTGTAGATATGAGTCACTATTAGTGGTACTCTCGTACGAAGAGACGCGTCCCGCTGCAATGGAGAGATCCTTGACGCACCATCCACAATAGAAATAGAAAATGCTGAACAAGCAATTCTAAGTCACATTGAGTGTTCTACAAGACTTAATACTTGTGTCTGTAGTACGTGACACTGTTCTTTCCGACAAATTGAGAATTCAAAGAAGTTTCTTCAATTTTGAGCCACAGAAATTTTTATAAGCCTTGAAAAAGTCGTATAAACGACGAAACACGTGTCGGCTGTTTTCATCTGCGATACGCACTTCGTGTCAACAAAACCAAGACTCTTCAAAGATTACTTGCCTTTTTGTATTAACTTCTATGAATATTATTTTTTTTTTTTGTGTATTATGAACTTTATATTAATTTGGGTTTATTAAAAAATAAACTGACTACAAGGTCAGTTAGAATACTATACAGTGGCTGTGCTCTGTTAATTTTTGGTAAATTGTATTGTGTATGGGAAAGGATTGTATTATTTTTTTCCATATAGGTTAACACTGATTGGTGGCACAGTGTCTTACATTGAGCACGCTTAGAATACTATCAGTCTCTTATTAACACTGGGGGAAGACATAACGGAGGTGCTGGCTAGGTCTCTCTTTACCACTGCCATCTGTTCTATAACGTTTTACATACTTAGTTACCGGACCAGAGGGGCACGTGTTCTTTTTCAGTGCCACAGTGTTTGGGGGCATTGTTTGCTACAGAGCCCCGTGTGGCTCCATCATTTGGCCTCAGTATTTCAGAGCCTACGTGGCTCCACCATGTGCATATTTATTTAAAGCGCCAGTGCGCTCCACAGTGCTTGGGGAGATGTTTATTCTTAGAGCCAGTGCGTGGCTCCAACGCTTTGTATTTGTTCCAGAGCCCATGTGGCTCCAACGAAGGGGGCATAATTTGTTTTAAGGGCCACTGAGAGCCCATGCCTCATTTATACATTTCCAGCTGCCCAGCAAGTAGTGGGCAGCTGCATCGTTTAGGTTATTCTTTCTTTTAAGGGAACATGTTTTGAAGTTAGGAGTGAGCTGCACTCCTTTGCCCCAGTACTTTCCCAGCTGCCCAGCAAGTAGTGGGCAGCTGCAACGTTTAGGTTAGGCGCAATTGCGCACCCTTGACTTCTGCTGCATTGGCAGCGCGCCTGACTTTTGGGACACAGGGCATTTGAGCCCCTTTAGAGATGGCCAGTTGGCCCAGGGGGGACTGTTAGGTTTATAGGGCGCCAGGCCCTAATGTGATTTGGGTGTTAGTGAAGCCTCTTTCCTAGGATTTATAGGCTAATGTGATTTATACCTCTGCTATGGTTTCTTCTGTGAGGTTATGGGCTACTGTGAGTATGTGGTGCTAGGAAATGTAATGCATGTAGCATGTTTTACGCACCCTGTTTCGGTTACCTCTAAAATGTGGTTTCTATGCTTGTGAGGTTATTACTTCCTAATGCGTTTAGGTTGTGAGCTATTTTCCCCTGAGAGAATTTCCTAAATGTGATTTATACTTAGGATGTTATTGTCTAATGCGTTTAGACTGGAGAGATAATTGCATAATGGGTTTATGGTGGTGAGGTTGGCGCATAAGGTTTTGCGCCTAATGTGATGCTGTGCATAATGTGGTTTATGTTACAGGCTGATGCTAAGTACAGTGGTTGCCAGTGATTACTGGTTGTACGTTTCTGATATGTCCTACATTTATTATGTATTCTACATCTATTACCTTTTACTAAGTGAGGGTTCTGACAGTGGTCCACGTGGCCCTGTCGTGTACATAATCCCCTGTAAATATTGTCCGGTGCCAGTTGGCACAGTGTATTGTATGTGAGTACTATTCTAATGTGTTTTATGATAATACAAAGGCTATTTTTATATATAACCTTGTGTGGAGTTCCTTTTGTAGTGGGCCTTGGGTGTTGTGCTGTGTGTGTGTTGCGCAAACGCTTTACAGATTGCCTCCGGGATAAGCCTGACTGCTCGTGCCGTGCTACCAAGGGGGTAAGCAGGGGTTATCTTGGGTGTGTAACTCTCTTGCCCTGACTAGAGTGGTGGTTTCTGCTTGGCTTTGGCGCAAGCCTTAGCCAACCAGAAATCCCATTTCTAACATTATCCTTACTGATAGGTGCGCCAGTAGTGTTTGCAAACCATTTATATATGCACCTGTTCCTATGAGCAAGATCGATAGTACAAAAAGATATACCGATAATGCACATGAGCATTCCAAACACACACAAAATAATAAACATAAGGATGCTCCTTTCTGGCCCAGGCCTCTGGGCTTAATTTACATGGTCGGTCAAAAGGCAACTTCCGTAGGTTCAGCTACTGCACCCCAAAAATTATAATTATAACATCACCCACCAGGGCTTGTACAGAGGAGGTGTAGGAAGCTACCCCTTTGAGCAGAGTGAGCAGATCAATTGGAGGGGGGGGGGGTTCTTTTCTGACTTATGGTATACCAAAGCTATATTCCCGTGGGGTGTCAATGAAAACTTAGACATGTCAAAAGCAGAAAGGGGAACTGTGAAGTAGGTTCGTATCCCCAGCTTTTATGATTTTGAACTTCCGGGGTTTTGAGTATTGCCTAGGAGCGTAACCACTTATGGAGTCTCTCCGACTGTTAGCTTCTGTTAATATGGGTTTGAGCTGTAACCATCAGTGTCCACCTTCCAAGATAAGGTCCGCTGCTGAGCAGCTGGGGTAAGAGGCCTGCAATGGTTAAACATGAACATGTGCAGGCTGAGCGAGCAAGACTGTTGCCTGGCTCAGCCTGATATCTGGCATAGTGTTGTAATGAAGATAGGCAGTCCAGGTAGATTTCCATGTAGATTTATTATAAGTTAAGATGTTATACAGAAGAGCCCCACCAGGAGCAGCCTCACTGCTGCTCAGCCATCTCCAACTGACACACACACGAACATTCCATTCACCAACATTCTCTCACACAGACACTCAGGCTGAGCAGCACCAGTATAACACATAGGTAGTAGCCCTGTTGCAGATGAGACCTAGATTAATTTAGTTATGGCCTGCGCAGACCTTATAGTTTAATTGGCAATGCAGATATACATGTTTCCTTTTTTTAATAAATTGTACATCTGTAGTGCTTAACTGTGTTCACACTTTTAAAAAAAAATACAATTTTAGATTGGCGCAGCATAGAGGAACCATAAAGTAACTTTTTTATGTTTCCCTTGGGAATTAATCCACAGAAAATATTAACTTTGTCCCATATGCCTTTGTTTATGTTGTTTAACATTTGTGATATTTCTGAGTCAGCTGTAACGAAAGCCGTGTTTGAAGTACCATGCTTAGCCAGGTTAATTACTCTGTTGGCCACCAGTAGCTCAAAGCCTCTTCCTGAAAAAACAACATGTCATTCTCACAGGTACAAAGGTGGAATAGGCAGAACTCTGGTATCAGCCAAACGAGGAGTTTGAAGTCTTGAAAGGAATAAATCACTTTTGCTGTGTCAGTTACAGCCGGAGCCAGCCTAGGAGAAATGCTCTTGCAGACCTTTATCCTCACAGGTTTTGACATCTTTAAAAATCCCAGAAGGTTGTGCAACGGATGGACATCCTGTGGACGGCTCCCATGCCATTTAGTGGTGGAGAGGTGATGTGCCAAACTGGATTGGGTAAGGACCCCAACTTCCAGAACCCTCCAACTCCACTTTCGAACCCCTACACAGGGCCAGACATTTTGAGAGAAGAGAGAAACATAGAAGATGGGGGATGGACCAACTCACAGTTGACCCTCTACATGGAGTGGTAAGATTCTGAGCTCATACTACTTGAACTCTGTTGGACTCTTTCTTCAGAGACATTGGCACTGGTCTCCCCCCTCCATTTGGGGGGCAGTAGAGGGTGAACTTGCCAGGGACCTTAAAGGAGAGGGTTCTTTTGAACTTCTCTGGACTGCTCCCGTAATGGATACCACTGGAGGAAGTCCGACTGATTTCTGATGGACACTCAGGTGCCCGCAAGGAGCTAGGAGGCTTTGAGGCCTGGCCATTTCAGGCAGAGAGAGTAGTTTGGCCACTGGTACTTCTGCAGGAAGACTGTGGACCAGGAGACTACCTGGAGCTAGGACAGGAGAGCAGGTCCTGTGCTCTCACCAGCCGACTGCTGTTAGAAGGAAGAAACAACAGTGCCAGCGGCTGGTAACAACATTAAAACCACCTGCAAAGCACCATTCGAAAATATAGAAATAACCTCCTGGTAACTGAAGCACTCCACAGTAGCAAGAGGAACGAAACTCCACTCAAATCGTCAAAATGTGACAGAGATCATAGGGGCATATTTACAAGCCCCTATCCAGTGACCAGAATGTCACTTCTCAGGACATTGTGGTGGCGATAGGGGCTTCGCCTGATTTACAAGGAAACGTTAAGCCACTTAACGTGGCTTAAGGCTGCGCTGCCTTGTAAATAAGGCACCCTTTCACGCTACACTTAGCGTGAAAGGGGAGAGCAATGGGCGTTGCTGTGGGCGTTCCACCGCAACACTTATTGATTTTGACGCTGCCCCATATTTACAAGGGCAGCGTAAATATGGGGCAGTGCCAAAATTAAGACCAGGGAAAATCTGGTCTTACCCTGGCGAAACAAGGATTTTTTATTATTTTCTCCTCATTTTTGCTGTTTCCATGTGTGCTGCGTTATGCGGCACACATGGAAACAGCAAAACGCCCATGATTGTTTATGTGCAGGAAGGTGTCCCTTCCTGCACATAAACGTTCATTTAAAAAAAATGACGTTTTGCAAGTTCTATGTGTGCAGGATTGAGCAGCACACATAAAAGTTACAAAATGACATTTTAAGATTGTTTATGTGCAAGAAGGGACACCTTCCTGCACATAAATAATCCTCCCCTGCACCGCAGACACCCTAGCACTATGGTGCAAGGGTGCCTGTGTTGGTGCTAGATAGCTAAATTTAGTGCCAGCGCAGGGGGAAACGCAGGGCTGCACAATATTCATGTAAATATGGTGCACCCCAGCGTTTCTGAAGTGACGGAGCGTGTCGTGAGCCTTCTTGGCTTAACGACACGCTTTGCCACTTAACTTGTAAATATGCCCCATAGTGTTTAGCCCACCTGCACGTGTGCTCCCCAATGATGGGGAAAACATCTGCCTGTAGGTGACCGGTTGAGGCGCCCCCCGGCTTTGAGGAAGTGACACTGCAAAAGTGCTCGTCCTAAGATAAGTTGTAATACCATGGTCTCCTGCTTCGCTCCCCACGCGATGACCTGTCTTTGCAAGTCTCTTGGTGCACTGAAGGAGTGACCCCGGAAGATTTTTCATTAGCTTTAGAAACAAGCATTCTTGGAAGGGGTGTCTTTTGCTTAGAGGCTCTGGGATGCATGTATCTTTGTTGTTAGAGCCTCTGTGGTTTCTAGATGACCGGTTGAAAGTAGTAATAAGACTGATGAATGAAATGCTCATTGTTTCACTGTTTATTATTGCAAGAACGCTGTATTGCAAATAAAAGTTACATTTAGTGTATATTCCGTGTATCACCTGAACAGTTTTCCATGGTTGGAATGTTTAATTGAGAATGAGGGTTTATGTTCTACTATTGAAATATATAGTAGGAACTTGACAAAGCCAGAAGAGCTTGGTGAAAGATATTTTTAGCATCTTAATAATTATTAGGAAGAACAAATGCAATCAAAAATAAAGACACATGTGTTACTCTCTGTGATTCTCTGGAAATAGTCATAGAAAAAATCCATGATGTGGCTATGCGACAGCAACTTTTTTTTCACCATGCTCTGCATCAAAAATAACTTGTTATTCACAAGGAAAAAGAACATGCTAATAATAAAATACTGCGAATAAGATGCGTTTTAGCTAGATAAGTATTGTGCTCCTAATAGCTGAAGGAGGTGAGGACTCCGCACATTTATAAGCATGGGGTGACTAATCGCTTGCAAAAGTAATCAGTTTCTTGTATCTGAAAAGGGCAACAAAGGACGAAATTCTCTCCATGTGCAATTTGTGTCTTCGTGATGCACAAGCAACCGCATACTGTTCGTTTTCTGCATATTAAGCAGTCAGGCCTTAGTGAGAATCGGATGGAACGTTTTTCTCCTTTCCTCCTTGCCAACATTAGACGTATTTTTTGTGATTTTATGTATTAATCTATTCATGCAGTTTTCTGTAGCATTGGCACTGTCCAGGCCAATGTATGCGCCAATGCAATGAATTGGTGCACTGAGAAAATGCCTCTTTTGCGTGTTCACACCCCATTTTTGTGGACGGATGCAGCGCATTGCGATACTGTTGTCCAGGCACGCTATATGTGACCGCTAAAACATGTTAACATTTCTAATGCTCAATTGCTGTATGTAACCTTCCAGTAAGGCCATAATATAGGGTATAAAAAATACACCAATGACACTGAAAGTTAAATGTCACCTGTGAACTGCAGCACATGTTGTGCCATTCACTAGGCTGATAAGGAAAACATACCTTCAAGCCTACATGTGTAGCCTGACTCCTACAGCTTTTAAAACTAAAGACAGACCTGTCAAAATATACCATGTGATAGAAGGGACCCCCTATTTTTAAACATTACATGAGTCACCTCTAAGTATGCCTTGTATTCCACAAGGCAAGGTGCCTTGTATTTAAATGTGGTATATGTAAGAATTTAGGGCTATGTGTATGAAAGTTTGAAATGGCGAGGTCCTAATTGCCATTTCCGGTGAATGGCAATTAGGAAATCGCTATTTCAAATTTATGAAACTCTTTTGAGTTTCATTAGCGATTCCCAGTGGGTCGCACATAGACCTACCTCATGAATATTAATGAGGTAGGTCTCGGTTTGCAACCCATTGGGAATCGCTAAAACCACAGGAATAATGGCCTGCTGGGGTCAGCAAACCACCATGTCTGTAATTGCTTTTAAGTAAAGCAATCTTTTCATTTGAAATGCAGCCCGTTTTCCTTAAAGGAAAATGGGATGTGCTTCAAAAATAAAAATGAAAAGTTTTCTTTTCATTTTTTAAGAGTGGGCAGTGGTCCGGGGACCACTGCCTGCTCTTAAAAAATGCTTTTACAAGCATTCACAAAGGGGACGGGGTCTCTTGGGGACCCCTTCCTATTTGCGAATGGGTTGCCACCAAATTGAATTTGGTGGTAAATTGTGAATGTTTTGCGACTGCATTTCGGTCGCAAAACATTCCTACATACCACTGCTATTCAGTACTAGGAAGGGACACCCTCATCATGCCCCTTCCTAATACCAAATTGCAAACCCAAATTATGATTCGGTAACAATCGCTATTTGTGTTTGGTACATGTCAAAATGCCTTTTCGAGTTCGCAAATGGACCAAAAGCGACTTAAAAAAGGCTTCGTAAATGACGCCCTGAATGTTTGCAGTTTTCTACAGTGACTAACCCCAAAAACTATTTTCACTTTTAGGGCTGTAGCTGTTTCTATGAAGGAAAAGCTAAAATAAAATGTATGTGTTAATTCTGTATCTTTGGTATCATTGTTTTTTACTATTCCATCAAAAACCAATTTCAATGGTGAGGTTGGATTTTTGATAACTCTACAGGAAAAGTAACTTTAACAAGTTATATTTTCCCTACTGGCTAATAAGCATTAGCCTTCCTGCAGCTGGCCTATCAGTGCTGCTTTGCTTAGTTTTGAAATTCTGCTATCAGAGCAGAGACAATGGCTTGGGTCTGGAAGGCTGACATGGGAAGGAATGTGACCCAACTTAACCCATGCAGGGCAGTTTAGCAGTGTGTAGGAATATCACTAACTTAAAGGGGACCAGAGGGAGACTTGTACTTTTATAGTTTAGTGATAAGGATGTTCTGGAGTAGAGGAGTTTTTGATCACAAAACACACTGTACCCTTCTGCCTTTAGTCTCAATGGAGGTGGAAGTTGGTGCCAGAAACAGTTTGGGGTGGTTGAGCAGGAGATGACTGCTCATTACTTCAAAAACACCCATGGGTGTGCCACAAGCTACCTCAAGTTTGCCATGTTGGATTTTATAGAGAATGGTGCACCCTGGGATAGTGTGCAGTCAGGCAAACAGTATGTGCTGCAAAAGTAGGAAGGTTTGCCCTTGGGATTTTTTTACCCATTAGTCAGGGAGTGTACAAAAGACACCTCCTCATCTACTGGCTAGTGAATTGAAGAATAGTAGCACCTTACCCCAGTCCCTCTGAATACTTTCTGGACCTGTAGGTGAAAAGAATAAGTCTGGGCTTGCTCTCTGTGGCCTGTGTGGAGAATTGAAGGGCTAGACCTGCTCCCATTTATACCCATGGCAAAGAAGTGAACTGCAACAGTCTGTTAGCTGACCTTCTGGGATATAACAAGCTGAAAGACGCCTTTTTACTGGAGAGGCCTGTTGACTAGGTACAACTTGAACTAGACTGGACCTTGCTGGTTGCCTCTACTGGAGTGTGTTCTGACTCCTAAATGCTGTGCCTGAGATCCTGAATGCCTTAGATGTGGCTAAGGAGGATTGCCTCAGAAGGTCTGCAAAGTTGGGTCTTAGAGAACTTTTGGATTTCCAAGACATCTGCAGTGGAACCTTGCAGGAATGATGACTAATTTCAGAACGACTTTGTTAGATACAGCATCAAGGTTGTTCGGCAGGAAGATTTTGAGCTACAAAAAAGAATAAGTCTCAAGTCAGATTTCTTGACCTGGTGAAGGTGCAAAAAGTATTCACCCAAAGGAAAGACTTCAGCAGCTTCGAAATTTGAATTTTCTCACCAAAATCAATGGCTTCAGCTGGACCTTATACAGTGGCTATCCAGCTTGTAGATGACTTTGTTAGATACAGTCTTCAACCTTGTCCTACTGGAGGACTTTGACTTCTACAAAAAAACTACAACTAAGTCAGAGTTGAAAAACCTTGATTGGGACAACCTGCATGGTGTATCCAAGCTCCGCTCCATTGTGGTCGAACTGAAATTGCCAGTAGGTACCGGTCAGCTTCGAACAGTGATTTGTGATTGCCACTTTACTTTTTCTTGATGCTTTCTGCCTTAAAACTTTAGAAATTCATATATCTGGTCCTCCTAATTAAATTTTAGCCATTTTGGTGTCATTTTTACTATCATTTTTTTCTTAATTTGTAGAAAGTTTAGGATTTTTGTTGTGTTTTATTTTGACTGTTTGACTATTTTAATGTTGCTAAATACTTGACACATTTTCCTAAGGTAAGCCTTTCTGCTCTGGCCATAGCTGCCAGGGGTTGAGCACAGAGTTAAATTATGGTTTTCTGACAGGTACCTAGAATGAAAATCATCAGTCTCGTTCTCTGGTCTAGTGGTGTAAACTGATCTTTACCTATTGTGCTGGAAAAACCATTGTTTTTGCTTTGGTGTAGGACATGTTCTGAGCACAACAGACAGGTTGAGAACTAAGGTGGGGGTTTGGGACTTCTTGTGGGGCCTGATTCACAAAGGTAAATTTGCATGTGTAGATCTACTCCTACTCTCAGCTACAACTCTCTGTTTTATGCTATTCACCAACTTCCAGTGAAGATTTACACCTATAATTAATCATAAGTCGATTCCACCCCTCAAGTAAAGGGGTAGAAACTCCTATGATTGAATTTATGATTATAAAGTTACTATTAGCAACATTTCACCTCTCTGTGGAGCACACTGCCACCCGGATGAGATTTTGCTATAGGAAAATAAAGGGATAGAGGGAAATTTTAAAGCTTATTATTTGAAAAATAAATAAATACATTTATTATAAAATAAAAATGTAAAATAATTTAAAACAAATAATACAAACCTATGACTGCTTAAACAAACATATACAACACACTACCTCCAAAAATTAATGCTATATTAAATTGTAAATTCAATTACATATATACATGTTGTAAATATTATTATTGAATAATACTTTAAGATTAAAATCATACACTGTCAATAACATTTTAATTTTTCTATTTCTATTGAACTTGCCACAAACTTAGTTATAGGTTATGTTTTTATTAATTATATTATGTACACTTTTTTAACTTAGCCAACATTTTTATTTAATTTACATTTAAGCTAAGCTATTAAATAATAAAATTAACATCACATAAACTCAATTTTTTTACTTTTAAAATATATATATATATATATATTTTTACACTGTTTTTTTTAGATGTCAGTATTTGCAAGCAAGTGTTACATTACAGGTGCGTTTTGAAACATAAAATATACTTAGGCCATTATTTTCGCATGACGATTCAAGCATCTGAAAACTGTTGTTTTTCCACATTGTACATCATCCAATATCAATTGACATCATTACATTTTTAAGTTAACTTTTAGTCCCTCCCATTTAATCTCCCTCCCACCGTATATCCCACCCAAAAACTTCCCTTTAACTTTTGCCGCTATGAACTATTCCGTCCCATCCTATAGTATTGCTAGCCAGGGCTATAGACCCGGCGGGGGGGGGGAGGAGGGGGGGAGAGGAAGGGGGGAGAGGAACACGGAAATAAGGAAAGGAAGGGGAGGGGAGAGAGAAGGGAGGGGAGGAACAGACATATATTTGTAGTCCAAGGTATAACTATGAATCAAGCATGTCAGATAGAGACGCTAGGTGTGCCCTGACTGCCTTCGGCCTCCTCATTCTCCTCTAATCTGAACTGTTCTATCAGTTGGGCCCAGTCTAAGGAGATCGGCTTCCTCCTCAGTCCTCTGTACTCCTCAAGCTGTAGTGCCTCCCTTTCAGCCGTGGCCCATTTAAGTACCTCCTCCCTCCATCTACCCTCACTCAGGGCTGTGCAGGATTTCCAACGTTGCGTGACTAGTCGTTTAGCAAGCATCAAGGCCAGTCCCGCAAATCGGCGTAACAGGGTTGCCTTCTTCGGAAGGGGTAGGAGGCCCAAAAGACAGGCTTCCATGGTGGCCCAAGGGGAGCAAGCGGTAAGTCGGGTAAGACCCTGAGTGACCGTAGACCAAAACACCCCCAGGGAGGGGCAAGCCCATATCATATGAATAAAGTCAGCATCCGATCGAGAACATCTCGGACAATCCGCGGATGCCATAGGGTACATTTTGTGTATTGTTAGCGCCGTGAGATAGGCCCTATGTAATATCATCAGCTGTATTGTTTTTAATTGAAAATTACGGGAAACCCTCTTAGGGTGTTCTAGCATCAAAGTCCACTCTCTGTCATTCAATTCCCTGGCTAACGTTGCTTCCCATTTAAGACGAAGGGCCTGCAGGGGAGTACACACATCCTCTCTCAAACCGCGGTATAACCACTTAACCGGATGGCTCCCGTGACCCATAAGGTGAATAGCCTGCAATAATCGAAATGAAGGGAGTTCTTTCTGGTCGAACAACCAGTACCTACGGATAAATTGTACAATAGCCGCATGCGTTAAGAATAAGGTGTCCGGGACTGCGTTATTATGTACGAACTCAGAATGGGGCATCAGGTTGCCCTCCAGGAATAAGTCTCCAACAGTCACCGTACCAGCCTATGACCAGCCCCGTAATCTAGCATTTGACAACACTCCGTGCCTGGTAGGCAGGCCACAGAGTGGAATGTTCGGGGCGTAAGGAGTAGATATTTTGGCATATTTTAACGCCAGCTTCCAGTAATGTAATGCAATTTGTAGGAGAAAGGGAAGATCCCTCACCCTGGTGGCTCCAGGGCATAACAATGCTTGTAGTGTCCCTAACTGCAGACACTCAGGGGAGTAACCTATTTCAAATAGGTTGAGGCCCGCCAACCATTACCCCAGCCATTGCAGCTGCCCGACAATGCAATATGCCTGAAAATCAGGGGCCCCCATACCTCCCGCAGAACTCGGCAACTGCATTTTGGCCAGAGCAAGTCTGTGTCGGCCCGTTCCCCAAAGCAAAGAAGCCAATAATGTGTCTAGTGTTTTAAAATTCCATGCCGGGAGGGCAACAAGGAGATTTACATATAGGAGTCTGGGCAGCATAACCATTTTAGACACTGCCAGCCGGCCTGCTGTCGTCAAAGGCAATGTGGTCCAGAAAGCCACTTGAGAGCGGAGAGAGTTAATAGTCCTAGTCAGATTTCCATCTATATTGTCAGCGCTGGTCCTGTAAATATATATTTCAAGGTAATTAAAAGTAGTGGGTTCCGATCTAAACTGCAATTTGCCAAACTGCAGATTGGGCCTCTTAAAGGTATCATAAAAGGAATATGCCACGGACTTTGAGGCGTTAAGACACAAGCCAGATATTTTACTGAACTGTGTGAATAAGGTGGCTATGGGTTGCATGTCCGCTGTTAAATCTTTAAAATATAATAACATGTTGTCTGCATAAAGTGATACAGAGTGGATTGTCGCGCCTATCGGGATACCATATGGGGCCATAGTACAACGTAAATGTTGTGCTAGGGGTTCCAACGCTAGTACAAACAGAAGGGGGGATAGGGGACATCCTTGACGTGTTTCTCAAAATATTTGATATGCTGGTGAGATGGTGGCGCCTGTTTTAGCACGAGCTGTGGGATTTGTATAAAGCAATTTCACCCATTGGCAATACTCCGGAGGCAATCCAAACTTGGCCAATACGGCCAGCATAAATGACCAGCTCAAGGTATCGAACGCCTGGCGCACATCTAATGATAAGCAATTTACATGCGGTGCTAGAGTTGAGGCTGCATGCATCAGGGCGTGTAGACGCCGTATATTGAGGGAGGTACTGCATTTGGTTATGAACCCACATTGATCTGAATGTATTAATTTAGGGAGAAGGTGAAGAAGCCTAGACGCTAAGAGTTTGCTGAGTATTTTATATTCAGTATTAAGAATTGACAGGGGTCTATAGGACGCAAGGTCAGTCGGAACCTTGTCGGGTTTCAACAAGGAGGTTACTATTGCCTCCCTGGTCGTGGGTCGTAATGTGCCCTCTGTAAGTGAAGTGGAATAAAGTTGCAGTAATTTCGGGACTAATGCTGCCGCATAAGTGGAATAGAATTCGATGGGGAGCCCATCTGAGCCCGTGTCTTATTACGGGCCAGAGCGTTTACAGCCCTACGGATCTCTGCCAAAGTGAGTGGGGCTGCAAATTCCTCAGCCTGTGATTCGGTAATGGTAGGGAGGTCTATAGCTCCAAGAAAGAGAGCGGTTGTATCTGAGGTGTTGAGGGAAGGAGCCATGTAAAGATTAGTATAAAATTCCTGAAATGTCCTATTTATATCAACTTGGGAAGTGACCAGGGTGCGATGAGTATCATGGACTGCCAGGATTGGCGTGGGAGACATTTGTGGTTTAATCAGATGCACCAATAATGTGCTGGCCCTATCTGCTTCCGCGTGTGTGCGAAGAGTATAAGCGTTCGAGTCTATCGTTCTTAGTCATTCTAAGAGTTCGGCGTATTTTATCCTGGCCTCTTGTAGATCACCTACACCCTGTGTGTCTGTCCGGGCAGCTAATTCCAATGACTGTAATTTATCCTCCAAATCCGTTATGTCTCTAGATACCTCTTGCCTGACACACACCAGGGACCCCATGGAGACTCCCCGCATCGTCACTTTAAAAGCCTCCCACTCCAGCGATCTAGTCGTGGCAGTACCCTCATTCTCATAAAAAAATGTGGCAATAGCAGTCGCCAATGTAGCACGGAACACATGATCCTCCAAGTACAAGGGCTGCAATCGCCACGTTGGTATAGGCGTGGGAACACAGCCCCAGTTTAATGTCAGTTCTATAGGTTTATGGTCAGATATGGTTTTACCCAGATAAGTACTCTGTTTTATCGCTGGGGACAAATCTGGTGTACAAAGGAAGTGATCCAAACGGGTGTGTAAGTTGTGCGGGTGGGAATAAAAAGAGTATTTGCGCATATTAACGTGTTGTGATCTCCAGACATCAAAGAGTCCCCACCCCAGTGCCCATCAAGTCAGAGTGGCAGCTTGAGTGACAGCGGTAGTATTTGGCAGTGGGGGGTGGGACCGGTCCAGGTATACATCAAATACTGCATTATAATCCCCTTCCAATATCCAAGGGTAAGACGCCCAGTCTGAGAGCGCCTGCGACACTCTGGATAGGAAAGCCTCTTGGTCAACATTGGGAGCGTAGAGGGATCCCAATACGACTTGTGTGCCATCCAGGTCCCCACGCAGCAGCACGTATCTACCTTGCTCATCAATTCTACTCTCTGTGAGGGAAAAGGGAACCCCAGCCCCCAACTAAATCGCGGCCCCCCCATGAGAAGGCGGAATACTCTGTTGCATAAAACTGACCCCTCTAACGTCTTTGTAATTTACAAGTCTCCGATGGTATTAAATGTGTCTCCTGGAGGTAGGCTATTTGGGCTTTACTGCAATGTAACTGTGCAGCTATTCTATGACGTTTGTGAATTGCCCCATCCCCCGAACGTTCCAGGAAATAACAGTGTAAGTTTTAACCACCGACATCATTTTAAAAAAGACATATTACCAGGTGCATTCCCATCCCATCCCATCCCCCACCCCCCCCCCAAGCCACCACCCCCCAGACTGCAATCGGACAGTGCGGCAACAATCTAATCAAAACAACCATAACCCAATACTGGGTCCAATGATCCAACTTCGCTCGACCAAACTTTGCAATAAAACTTAACATGATATATTGTAAACAACTGCTTTCGCTTGTGGGGTATGCTGCGTACTTAGTTTACGTTGCATTTGTATCAAGTGGATCTGCCCAGGACTACCCGGGCCACGGGACTCATCCAAGCATTATTTACGCATCTCTCCAATACTATATACATATCATAGTAAAACATGTAATGGCTAGGGACTGATCAACATCATTCACGGACTGATTATTAAGTATGCACATAACATCCAAGTGACATAGGGGAACCCCCTTAATGTGTGCATCATGGAGTCAACCCAATGGATCATTACTTAGTTGCGTGGTTTCTGAAGGGAGCAGTGCCACACTCCCTCCTGAGTCCGAGTCAGTGTTCACCTCCTCGGAGGGACTGGTGCTCATAGGTGGACGGAGAGAACGAAAGGCCGTGGCAGACCGGAGGGCCTCTTGCCTACCCTCCATAATCAGCTGGCGAGGTGGAGGACTGGACCCCGTTCTCTGTGTCATAAGACCCTTTCGACGCCTCCGAGGGCCTCGCTGAGATTTCAGCAGTGAAGACTCAGTGCGTTTAGCGCACATTGTGTCCGGGAAGTGCCTGTCCAGCCAGTCTCATGCAGCATCCGGCGTGTCAAAAAATAACGCTGATTATGAATGACCTTCAGCTTTGCTGGGAAAAGCAATGCAAACGTGAGGCCCGCTGCACGGACCCTAGCCTTGACCTCCATAAACGAGAAAAGCTTACGTTGGACCGCCAGCGTATAGTCTGGGAATATCGAGATTCTGGCGTTGTCAACCTGCAGTGGACCATTCTCCCTCGCAGCTTGTAGCACATGGTCGCGATCCCTATAATTCAAAATCCGGGCCAATATCGGTCGGGGAGTTGCTCCAATAATAGGGCGACAAGTGGGAACTCGGTGGGCTCTTTCAACAGTAAAGTGCGCGGACAGGCCTGTAGGGGCTACACTGGATTTCAGCCACTCTTCCACGTAAAGCGTTGGGTTGGGGCCCTCTGTGCCCTCCGGGAGTCCCGCGATACGGAGGTTATTACGCCGAGCCCGACCTTCTGCATCGTCCGCTCGGGCCTGTAAGGATTCGACTTGATGGCGCAGGTGTTTCAACTGCTCGTCATGATCTTTCAACTGAGGCACCACTGTGTCAAGTGTTTGCTCCGTGGACTTAACTTTGTCAGCTAGTTTCCTGTGATCGTCTTTGAGTAGATTGAGTTCCACCGAGATCGTGTCCAACTGGTTTTCGAGTGCAGATCTAGAATCGCAAATTTCTTGTAGGATCGTGTCCAGTTTATCAACTGGGGGAGCAGACGTGGCCCCGTCGTCCGTCTGCAGAGAGCGTACAGATTAGGTCTCTGAGGGGGGGGGAGCGGGACCCAGCCCTGCTAGATCTTGAAGTTGTTCTGCTCTTCTCTCTACCCATAATGGTGGCTGGACCAGGTGCGCGACTCTCCAGGCAGGGCCGCAACAGGTTCCCTCCCGGGCTCTAGCACAAGCAGTCTCTCAGTAGCTGCCTCAGTGCGACTCAGGCCGTCATAGGGATCCTTCGTCCGTAAACGCTGTCCCCGGACAGTCGCGCCAGAATCCGGGATGACACTCGGGGGTACACACCGTAGCAGCAGTCCCATACTGCGCAGCCACCTCCGGAAAGGGCAGTGCCCCAGCTGCTGACACCCAGACGCAGGCCTGCCCCTTAATCAAACCCCCCGTAGGCCAGAGCCCAGTCAACGGACACTCCGCAGTTTCCTTCCAGGCCAGCAAGCACACAGTCGGTGGTCACTCACTGCGTGTCAGGAGGTGCCCAATCAGGTTGCTGTAGGACTACAGGCGAGTAGGCTGCATCCGTGCCCAGCGAGAGGACCAGCTCCATAGGAAAAAGGGCAAAGCAATCAGGGCCCAAACCCCAGCACAGCAGTCCGGGGCCCCAATGGTGTTATGGCCTAAGCACAGGGACCAATGAGGTCACTTCCAGCAGGGTGCAGCAAGTCAGTGCAGGGTCAAGCAGGGGGGGGGAGAAAGGAAAAGCGAGACGCTCCCCCGGTTGCTACAGAAATCCTCCACCACTGCTGAAAAAGGGGGGGGGCGCTGTATGCTCGTCAGCGCCGCTGGGGTAGGCACCTACCCGGCAGTTGTCACGGACCTCGGCGGGCCGATACAGATCTCCTCCAGCCTCCCAGGGCCGCCTCAGCACTTTCAGGCCCAGATCCAGGGCCTCGCGTGCAGCCGCACACCGCCTGCGATTGCTGCAGTCTCGGACAGCTTACAGGAGAGCTCCCGGCGTCCAAAGCCACTCCCACCTCACAGGCCTGCCACGTCGCCGAGATCGTCTGTGTGCTGGATCAAGGGCTGCAGTCCGCCCCTGGCAGTATCTTTTTCATAGCCCTCCGACTTGTGCGTTGCCATGATGTCACCATCAGCCGAGTGTAAGGGCAAACAACGGATATTTGGGCGGATTAAGTGCCCCGGGCCTGGAGCTCGTCGTCTATGCGACCACCATCTTGGGATGCAAACCACGCCCCCCTACTTTTAAAATATATATATATATATTCAATGAAAAAACCAAAGGTATAAGTTTAGAACTTAAAATTTTAGCTTAGTTTAAGTTTGGTTTGTAGATAAAGAATAAATAAGCAATTTTTTAAAAACATATTTTATTGCATTTTCAAAACAAAGAACGTCTTTCCATGTCACATGCTGCCAAGCACAATAATGCAGGATAAAGACAAACATTTACATTTAGTTTGTAGGCAGTGCAACGTTATCCAAGTGATATTGTCGCCATTTGTGAAGTACAAACAACAAGGAACATAAAACAGGGTGCTAAACTCGTACACCCCACCATCCTCTCCCCAACTTGCCATCGACAAACTCTGCACATGTGAATCATTGAAGTGGAATGTTGGACCATGTGAAGTGTCAATAATCCTGAAGTGGGAAGCAGCTATCTTCCCTGAAGTGGGAAGCATCTATATATGTACTGGTCGTCAGAGTAAGACATGTGTCCGGGTGGGAGGGGTAGACGCGCCTATTTATAATTAAGGACTACGCATCCTCATCCTCCCTGTACCTAAACTGCTCTAAGAGGTCATCCCACACCATGGCTAACGGTCGTTTATGGAGACCACAGTATTCCTCTCTACATAGTGTGCAGCTTTCAGCCATGCCACAAAGTAGTACTTCTTCTCGCCAGCATGAGGCAAGTGGAGCCCGAAATGACTTCCACTGCTTCGTGATCTGTCGTTTGGCTAGTAAAAGTGTTAGGTCCACAAAACGTGCTACTGTCTTAAAATGTTTGGGCCGGGGGTAGAGGTCCAAGAGACAGTGTTTCATCGCATACCAGTGCATGAGCCCAGTAACCTCTCAAAGGACATCCCCCACTTCCGTCTAGTAAGAAGACAGCGTGGGACAAGTCCATAACATATACAAAAGATTTGCATTGTCGGCCTTACATCTAGGAGAATCGGGTGATGATGCAGGGAAAACCTATGGAGTTTCAGCGGCGTCAAATTTCATAATCCGCTCACAGTAAAGAGGGGGGAAGGGGAATGGGACAACAAGAGAGACTGCCACTGCTGTGCTTCTCCTCACTGGATGTCTAGCGAGGGTCTTCACGAGCACCTGTAAGCACAAACACAAAATTACTACTTCTTACACTGACCCCTCCCCTAATCTTACACAATTTTCCTTCCTAGTGCTATTCCTATTACCTGAATACGCAGTGGGCTTGCCGCTCTCTTTATACTTGTTGACATAAGGAAATTATTGCCTTATATCTTTATTTAGTTCTTTGTGACTCTTTATCAGCTGCTGGCTGTACTCCTTACATTAGACCGTCAATAGTAAGTGTATAACTTATACAGTTATTAATTTTCTTGTAATTCTCTTACAAATGCTGACTGCGGTCTACAGGTGGTAAGTACAAATATATATATATATTTATATCTACAGTGAAATAGTTACGTAGATAGAGCGGTAGACAATTCTAGCTGAGTAGCTCAATGTTGACTTCCAGGAAAAATGTGCCTTGAATTCAATAGTTCAAGTTAACTTCTCTCTGAATTTATATAGATTATTGTCCTTAGAATTCTTCTCACAAAATTGCTGCCAGAATGAGAGAAGAAGGAATTCGCAAAAATGAATTTACTGGTTGACTTACTTTAGTTGTTCTATTCTTCCTTCTGCGAATGCCAAAACGAAATATCGCCTAACTGAGACACTCTCCCAGCTTATACAAACTGCTGCGCTCCGCAAATACCTGGAAACACTGGAAACGAGTTCTTTTCTACAGAGACTGGATGAAATATACTTGGAGAATGACAGGTGGAGCAATGTTGAAGTGAAAACGCTACTCTCCTGACGAAATTCAGGAAAAGTCATGCGCGGTAGCAAAACGCTGCTTCACTTGAGGAAAAGACGGTTGAAGTGCGCTGCGCGCATAGAGCGCGATAAACTCTACACTTCTTCTTTTGACAAAACACTAGACCGCTCACAAACAGTGACTGGGTTGGTAGCCGCCATCTTAGATTTCCGTTGTGAGCCAAAATGGATCCGCTTCAACAAACCCTGAAGGAACCCTTGTGACAGGAATCGGTATCGCTTGCCCAATCGGTAACTTTGCAAACTCTTATTCTTTACCCCAGAAAAGGGGTGGGAACTAGCAGATCTTAACCAGGATTGACCAGTCCTGACACAGGGGGGGCCATTGGGGCTCACTGCTGCAGGCCAGCCTGGTACCTTGCCTGGTGGGGTCATGGTGGTCATGGCTGGGCCGGCCTGGGTGGCACAGGCGGGCCCTTGGCACCCCCCTGCTGGATGAAGATTAGCACCCGAAGACTAGCAGCTGAGCTGGGTGATTGTCGTCCGGTAAGTGAGCACCAAGAGACAGACCGAGGGACAACCTGAATGTTGGCCATGTCGGGCCCTTTGCTGACGGGGCTGGGAATGTCCGCTGGGGCTGTACGGCAAGAGTAGGGGGCCCCAGAACACAAGTTGTGAATGCTGTCACAGGACCAAAGTGAGGAGCAGTTGTGGGCCCACCCAGTGCCTTATAATGCCATCTTAACATACACGCTGCTGCAATAGGGACAGAGGCCCTTTGCCTTGCTGTGACTACATGAGGTGGAGAGGGCCAGGGCCAGCCACATACAACACCCTACCCTGAGTTGGCTGGTGGCTTCTAGAGTGTGAGACAGGAGCCTGAGGGGACATTGCAGGCAACAAGTTGGAAACAAGTTGGTTAGAATGCTTTTGGTTAGTATGCACAGACCTGGCACAAACACCTTTCTAGGTATATGTACGAAAGCTCACATACCCCTACACCAACCGCTGATGTATGACACGGTTTCCAGGGGTCCCTTAGGATACTCCTGCGTCATTATGTGAAATGTGCGGGGTGTCCTCGACAAGATAAAATGAGGTGCGGTTCTGAAACAGGCTAAGCGACTGAAGGCAGACATACTCCTTCTACAGGAGACTTATCTTCTGGGCTCCAAAGTTCCTTGCCTACCCAAATAATTTGGCTGTCTCTGCTACTGTTCCCTCTGGCCATGGAGCCCTTCGCTGCGTGTGTAGGGGCGGACGGCCAAGTGTAAGGCTTCAAATGTACCACAGCGCTGTCCCCTAGGATAACCCTCTATGTGGACGATGCCCTGTTCTTCCTCAGGGACCCGGTGGCCTCGGGACTATGCATTCTGCAGATCATGCAAATCTTTGGTGAGACCTCTGGATTGTATATGAATGCTGCAAAGTCTGTGGTGTTCCCCTTTGGAGAGGGCGCTGGCTGCCTGGAGTGGGCATCGGGGTTGAAACTGGCCACTGGAGGGTTTAAATATTTAGGAGTGTACGTCTCTTCAGACCTGGTACTGTTGTGGACCCATAATTTAGCCTTGGTGCTGTTGCACGTCAAAAAGGAGTTGAAGGCCTGGTACTTGTTGCCGCAGTCCTTGTTAGGTAGATCAGCGATTTTTAAAATGGTCTCCCTACCCCGATTATATCAGCTTCAGAAGATGGTCCGCCTAGACCTCAGAGATGCATACCTTAAGGTCCCTATCTTCCCGCCTCACAGGCAATACCTCCAATTTCTATGGGATTCGCAGGTCTACGAGTTCACGTCCCTTCCTTTTGGACTGTCCTCCGCTCCTTTGTGCTTGGTTATCGAGCATCTTCGGGCCCAGGGCTTCAGGATGATTGTATACCTGGACGATATCCTGATCATGGACCAATGTCCCACGCGCATATCCCATCATTTACAGACAATGATCAGTCTCCTTGAATCTCTGGGGTTCGTCATCAACGAGGAGAAATCCTCCTTGGTTCCGGCCCAATCAACCCAGTTCTTAGGATTTGTAGTGGACTCCGTCGCAGCCACTCTCAGTCTCCCTTCCCGCAAGCTGAGCAAGATCAAACACGAGTTGCGGAAGGCGCTTTCCAGAGCCGTCATTTCCCTTCGTCAATTGGCTTGGAATGTGGGGCTTCTTTCATCATCAGTTCAGGCAATCTTCCTGGGACCCTTACATTACAGGGCTCTGCAACGACTGAAGATTTCCAACCGTTGGTGATAAGGAGGTCCCGGAGGAGGTGGATACCCTCCATTTTGATGTGGCGGTACACCAACCACTCGTTGAGATCCCTCAAATTTATCACAGGACAATGGCCCGTCCCTTTTCTCTACTAAGAATAGATTGCTGAGAAACCCAAGGGGGTGTAAAGAGGACCTGACTATCGCCCTTTTTAGCAGAAGATGTTGCACCCCCGTCTCCACAAGTGCCGCCTGAGCCGGAGAAAACCCCAGAGGCTTTGGACGCCTCTGCTGAATAGGGTCTTCTGTAAATTCCAAGTGGAACCCTTTGACAGTTTGCAAAACCCATGCATCCGTAGTAATCTTTCACCAGTTGGGAGAATACTCTCCCAACCTGCTGCCCAGTAGAATCCCAGTGTGATCCTGAACACTTACCTTGATTTGGGCCATAGGAGCCATTGCCCCTGCCCTTCGTCCTGTTGAAATGTCAATGTGTGCATTCATTTTACTAGTGTATTACTCTATGTAAGTTAGCATTTGCTGCACCATCTTGTATTCAGCCGCCATTTTGAGCTATGATCGAAGCTAACTTCTTTCTCACTTTGTCTGCCTCAGCAGAAAGCAGCTGCAATATTTTTTTTTTGTATTCCTCCAAGGTTGAGCTTCGCTGTGCTAATGAATAGACTGTTTTTGCCATCACATACCTTTCTCACTAGATAGTCCTGCTCCCACCCTTAGAGCGATGGGTACGGGCAGAGTAACCTTGACGTTGAGATAGCATGTACCCAGTCCTGGAATTGCAATTCATCCTTGTGTATCTTCTTTGTTCACCAGCTGCCAACTGGAAAATTCCAGTCTGGGCGTGTCTTTAGTGATTCTGAAAATGTACATTATACATTACCCTGTTGGTAGAAGTTAGTCCCTCTGCAGCAATCTAAGGAGGCTGGTCAGACCGGACTCCGCTCGAGTGTGTCTCTAATAAATATCTTTGGTTTGTATTCTCTACTGTCTGACCGACTCTTCATTTGTAAGGAAGGCTGAGAGGTGGTCGCGAGTGACCCGGGTGGCCCTAATCGGGTCACTTCCTTCATTTGGCACCCAAACATGGACTCCATCGGGTGGCCCATCCTTGGGTGAGGAGGTCGGGCCACGTCGGGTCAGACGGGTGGACCGGGGATCCCTGCACGAGAGAGTCTTGTACTTTCAGCAGCCCCGTCTGTCTGACCTGGCGGTGCCTCGTCCAGTAGTCATCCCAACTGGGGCCCTGAACGGCGAAACCCTGGATCTGACCGTTTGGTCTGAACAGTCAGCAGTGGAGAATCACTTTGTTTGACCTGTGTGCACCAGGTGAGTTTGCTTTGGTTCTTTGTGGATATGGCGCCATTTTGAATTGTATTTGACGTGGTCTGAGGACCTTCTTTGGACAAGCGCTTGAATTTGTTTGAGTTCTTTGTGAACATGGTATCACTTTGATTTGTATTCGATGAGGTCTGAAGACCTATTTTTGGTAAAGATATTTCAAAATATCTGCTCGTCATAAATAGTGAACTTGTTTCCTTTAAAAATGCTGTGCCTTAGTGAGGTGTTTTGTTTGGGCTGTTGTTGTTGTTCTACTGATGTTCGATTGGAAGAAAGTCAGCCGGCGCCTCCAGAAGGCACTCCAAATTTTGACATGTACGTCAAACATGGCATTGGCCCTATTATGTTTAGTACGCTATGGCGCAAATATACCAGGGACAATTCCGAGTTGCAGTGGTCGTTGACGGGCACTTTTGATGAACAGAAAATTAATTTCCTGCAGGAAAAATTGTTTGCGAAAAGGAGTAGGCAGTCGATGTTTGATTCCCTCAGAACCTGGCAAAAAGAGGCTAAACAGAGGCGGATAAAAGCAGAAAAAGAGTCCCGGAAGGGGAGAATGCAGACATTGACTCAAAAAGCTGTAGCCCACGATAGAGAGACAAAAGAGAAAGGAATAGAGTGTGCTGATAGGAAATTTCGATTACAATGTGAAAAGTCTTATGTTGCTCGAGAGGAAAATGAGGCATTTGTGGAGGAATTGCTAGATACTAGACCTCCTCCTCCATATGCCCCGCAGAGAATATACCCTGCCATACCCCAGTCCCAGCCATCAGTTCCTTCTGTCTCTGCTGCTTCTGCTTCTTCTGCTATTGATCACGTTGTTTTGGCCACTGCGCCTCCTTCCCTTTCTTTGACTTCGCCTTCTACGGCTACGATGACTGCCAGTCTCACTGCAACGTCTATTGTTTCGGCATCTCTCTCTCCAGTGCTTACACCTACGACACAGCCGGCAGCGACGTTGGTGCCTAGTAAACCTGCTGTTACTTCTCCCCTCTTACTCCATCCCCCTGCATTACTGGACAGTGGAACACCTGTGCGTGGACTAGGGGACGGAGACTGGGCGACAGCTAGGGAGCGACTAGGACGGATACTGATACGATCTGATGTGGGAGATGAAGAGAAAAGGGTGGTAGCCAATCTGGCCGCTCAGTGGGCTCATCACCCCATTTACAGTGTGGAGGATGTGTGGAGTATAATGAAAGATTATGAGCCGTTTGTGCAGCAGCATACTGTTAAGCACATGTCGGCTACCTTGATTGGACTGTGGGAACAGTGTTTCAATGAAGTAGCACCCCAGATAATTTACGATATTAGGGACCATGTATACCCTGTTGGTATGGCACCTGGTGAGGTTTTCAGTAATGTCGCAACGCTGGTCGCCTATCGGAGTAGGTTGCTTGAAAGGAGTCCAAAGACAGTATCCCAGTTTCCGATGAGGGAAGTCCACCCCATATACCATCCTGAACTACCGGAGCTGCGGGATCAGCAGAATACTGTTAATAGACCGAGGGTAGAAACCCGTTTCCAAGAACAATGGGTGTACACTCCATGGAAAAGGAGTAAGGTTTTGTCCCTTAAGACTCAGTTACCCGACCCTAGAAAAAATACTACTGCATATTATAAAGAATTGACTGAGGCTGCTTCCTCGACAGTAATGGCACTTGCGGATATTGAAATATTCTTTGGTTTATTGGTGACAGTTGATAATTGGAGACAGGTCCACACACAGGATCATGTTGTGGAATTGGGTGGTACTTGGGATCAGATTAAAGCATGGGACCAGGAGAGGAAGCCTGGTGAGAAGCCTAAGGCCGAAATACTGGCTTTACCTGGCCGAGTTATACATATATGCATTCTCTTATTCCACCAAGAAGGGTAGATTGGGACAAGTTCCCTTTAAAAATGCTGTGCCTTAGTAAGGTGTTTTGTTTGGGCTGTCGTTGTTGTTCTACTGATGCTCAATTGGAAGAAAGTCAGCCGGCGCCTCCAGAAGGCACTCCAAATGTTGACATGTACGTAAAACATGGCATTGGCCCTATTATGTTTAGTACGCTATGGCACAAGTATACGAGGGACAATGCCGAGATGCAGTGGCCGTTGACGGGCACTTTTGATGAACAGAAAATTAATTTCCTGCAGGAAAAATTGTTTGCGAAAAGGAGTAGGCAGTCGATGTTTGATTCCCTCAGAACCTGGCAAAAAGAGGCTAAACAGAGGTGGATGAAAGCAGAAAAAGAGTCCCGGAAGGGTAGAATGCAGACATTGACTCAAAAAGCTGTAGCGCACGATAGAGAGACAATAGAGAAAGGAATAGAGCGTGCTGATAGGAAATTTCGATTACAATGTGAAAAGTCTTATGTTGCTCGAGAGGAAAATGATGCATTTGTGGAGGAATTGCTAGATACTAGACCTCCTCCATCATATGCCCCGCAGAGAATATACCCTGCCATACCCCAGTCCCAGCCATCAGTTCCTTCTGTCTCTGCTGCTTCTGCTTCTTCTGCTATTGATCACATTGTTTTGGCCACTGCGCCTCCTTTCCTTTCTTTGACTTCGCTTTCTACGGCAACGATGACTGCCAGTCTCCCTGCAACGCCTATTGTTTCGGCATCTCTCTCTCCATCGCTTACACCTATGACGCAGCCGGCAGCAACGTTGGTGCCTAGTAAGTCTGCTGTTACTTCTCCCCTCTTACTCCATCCCCCTGCATTACTGGACAGCGGAATGCCCGTGCATGGACTAGGGGACGGAGACTGGGCGACAGCTAGGGAGCGACTAGGACAGATACTGATAAGATCTGATGTGGGAGATAAAGAGAAAAGGGTGGTAGCCAATCAGGCCGCTCAGTGGGCTCGTCACCCCATTTACAGTGTGGAGGATGTGTGGAGTGTAATGAAAGATTATGAGCCGTTTGTGCAGCAGCATGCTCTTAAGCACATGTCGGCTACCTTGATTGGACTGTGGGAACAGTGTTTCAATGAAGTAGCACCCCAGATAATTTACGATATTAGGGACCATGTATACGCTGCTGGTATGGCAACTGGTGAGGTTTTCAGTAATGTCGCGACGCTGGTTGCCTATCGGAGTAGGTTGCTTGAAAGGAGTCCAAAGACAGTATCCCAGTTTCCGATGAGGGAAGTCCACCCCATATACCATCCTGAACTACCGGAGCTGCGGGATCAGCAGAATACTGTTATTAGACCGAAGGTAGAAGCCCGTTTCCAAGAACAATGGGTGTACACTCCATGGAAAAGGAGTAAGGTTTTGTCCCTTAAGACTCAGTTACCCGACCCTAGAAAAAATCCTACTGCATATTATAAAGAATTGACTGAGGCTGCTTCCTCGACAATAATGGCACTTGTGGATATTGAAATGTTCTTTGGTTTATTGGTGCCCATTGATATTTGGAGACAGGTGCATACACAGGATCATGTTGTGGAATTGGGTGGTACTTGGGATCAGATTAAAACATGGGACCAGGAGAGGAAGCCTGGTGAGAAGCCTAAGGCCGAAATACTGGCTTTACCTGGCCGAATTATTACATATATGCATTCTCTTATTCCACCGAGAAGGGTAGATTGGGACAAGTTAACAGCATGTCGTCAGAAGAAAGAGGAAAGTGTGTCTGATTTTTTCACTCGGTTTGAAGGCGTGTTTTGGGATTTTAGCGGCCAGGATTTATCAGTGGAGGTGGGTGTCCGACTGTTCATTAATAGATTTGTTACGAACCTGCTTCCTGAGATCGCGACTCAGCTGCAGGATTCGGAGAGTACTTGGACTACCTCCTCCCCTTCTGTAATTCTGAATATGGCACAGTATTATGAGCATAGGGAAAATGAGGAGAAGGTGGAGAAAAAGCATAAGGAATTGAAGACGAAGGTGTTGTTGCAACAGGCTTATCGAGGGAATGATAGAGGACGTGGTGGTCTGGACCGACAGCTTCCGCGTATTACCAGGAATACTACGCCTGTAGGATTGAATCAGTGTGCGTACTGTGAAGAGGAGGGATACTGGGGCAGCGAGTGTCCTGTGCTTTTGCAGAAGGTGGCGGTGACAAGGGTCTCGTGGACGGGGCAGCGGAGATGGTGGCCAGGACAGAGTTCAGGCAGTTGGGACATCAAAGGGTCGCACTGACCAGAACTACTTTGACGACCCTAAGGGCAAACAGTACTACCACGATGACTATGACTTAGACGAGGTGACGGGACTGTCTCACAGCTAGGACAGCCAGAGACAGAGTGAGGGACCAGTTCAGATACCTGTAGATCAGCGCGGTCCTTACATTACTGCAGATTTGCATGGCTCAGCTAAGGAATTTTTGGTGGATACAGGTGCAATGAATAGCTCTATCTCTCGTTCACTGGTCCTGGGGACAGCTCTGTCCGGCCATAATAATGATTTGGTAGGATTTTCTGGTGTACTGGTTGTGAGCCCCATTTCCAAACCTCTTACACTGACTATAGGTCCTTTTACTGTGAATTCGCTGTTCTTGTTGACATCTAATTGCGGAGAAAATTTGATGGGCTTAGACTTATTAAAGAAGTTGCATTCGACCATTTATTATTCCCCGGAAGGTGTTTATATGACAATGGGTCCGAATGTGGTCAGCACTAAGCAGTGCCTGTCCAAAGATGCACCCCTCCCTGCTGAATTTAAGGACGTGCCGCCTACGTTATGGGCAACAGGTGACATGGACGTAGGACTGTTGCAGATACCTCCAGTTTCCATTAAAGTTAAAGACAATGCCATTTTGCCTCGTATTCCTCAGTACAAAATACCACAGGCAGGGGAGAGAGCCTTGTTGCGGATTATACAGGATCTGATTACGTCAGGAGTTGCTGAAGAGACGACTGCTAATGTGTGTAATAGCCCTATTCTTCCTATTCTTAAGAGGGCACCTTCGGGTTCCTCTGATGACCATCCAGACGTCTATCATTTTGTGATTGACTTGCGCAAAGTTAATAAAATAGTGGTTCCTCAGTTCCTGGTGGTTGCTAACATTACTGCTCTTCTGACGATGATTCCTTCCTCTGCTAAATTCTTTTCTGTTATTGATCTGAAAAATGCATTCTTCAGTATTCTGATCCATCCAGACAGCTGGCACTCGTTCGGCTTTACACTTGCTGGCAGAAGTTTCAGATTCTGTCGAGCTCGTCAGGGCTATACTGAGAGTCCTAGTATATATAGCCAAGCTTTAAAAGCCCAATTGGACTCCCTTACACTTCCCTCAGGTAATGTATTGCTCCAATATGTAGATGACCTTCCCATCGCTTCTGACACTGAAAAGGGTTGCAAAGACAGTACGGTTAAATTGTTGTTACATTTGGCACACCACAGACATAAAGTGTCCCCTTTCCAAATTTCAATATTGTCGACAGGAGGTCACCTACTTAGGTCACCTACTGTCGAAGGAGGGTAGGAGATTGACTCCTGAGCGCATCTGTACCATTGTTAAAATGCCTATCCCTCAAACTCAAAAGGATGTGCGTGCTTTTATTGGCATTACTTCCTATTGTCGGCACTGAATCCCTGACTACTTGTTAATAAGAAAGCCTTTGCTAGCACTAACCACTAAAGATGTGCATGAACCTTTGCCTTGAACGCCTGAATGTCAGCAGTCTTTTGAGCAATTAAAAGTTGTGCTTTGCTCTGCGCCTGTGCTTGGTACGCCTGACTATGCAAAGCTGTTCGTGCTGTACGTACATGAGATGGCTAGCTGTGCACTCTCTGTCTTAACACAGGCCTTTGGAGGTAAGCAACGGCCGAGGGCTTAGTTTTCTGCTCTTCTTCACCCTGTCGCAAGAGCCCTCCCGAGCTCTCTAAGAGCGGTCGTGGCTGTGGCCATCTCTATAAGGCAATCCGCTGGGCTCATACTTGATACTGACTTCACAGTCATGGTACCCCAAGCTGTGGACACCCTTTTGAATAAGACCAAGACGCAGCACCTTACCAGTGCACGTCTGACCGGTTATGAGCTAACTCTCTTTGCACCGCATGTCACGATTAAAAGATGTGCCACTCTGAACCCAGCCACTTTGCTACCCCTCCCTTCTGAGAGTGAGGAAATTGATATACATGATTGTATCTTCCGAACGGAGGAAGAGACGAAAGGACGGGTAGACTTGACTGATGTCCTCTTATCTGACCCCCAAGGGGAACTATATGTTGATGGCTCTTGTTTTAAGTTACCAGATGGCACTACAACTGCTGCATACGTGATCACAACACTACACGGTAGTTGAGACGTCACGAGTTCCCTATCAGTCGGCTCAAGCTTCAGAGCTCGTTGCCCTTATTCGAGCCTGTGAGTTGAGTAAGGGACTGGCTGTCAATATCTATACTGACAGTCAGTACGCATTTGGAGTCGCCCATAATTTTGGACGGCTCTGGGCAGAAAGAGGGTTTCTCACTTCACATGGGATGAAGATTCAAAACGGTCGCCTCATACATAGGCTTTTATCGGCTTTGACACTCCCCAAGAAATTAGCAATAGTAAAGTGCAGCGCCCACAAGACAATTACTGACAATGTGAGTAAGGGGAACGCATTTGCATACCAGATAGCTAAGGAGACAGCCCGAACAAAGATGAAAAGAATGTTTGTAGCAGGTACCGCTAGGTGGGTGTCTGAGGTTACCATATTTGAGGATACGCTGGAAAATGTCAAGGAGATACAGAGTGAGGCAACTATTGAGGAATTAGCAATATGCCAGGAAAGCACAGCACGTTTGGATGAGGAGGGGTGTTGGACTGATAAGTCAGAGAAACAGAGATGGATGCTACCAGATGCATATGTTCTCCCCGTAGTCACCATGGCACACGGGCCAGCTCATATCAGTGCTAAAGGTATTTGTAAGTTGTTAGACCCTGTATGGCAAAATGATAATATCCCAAAGACTGCCGCCCACTTGGTGAAATACTGTATGGTGTGTATGATGCACAATCCTGGAAAGGGTACCCCTACACCACCTGGTAATTTTGCACCTCCCACTTTCCCTTTTGAGGTCCTCCAGATAGATTATATAGAAATGGATCGAGTTAACAACTTGAAATATGTGTTAGTGGTTGTTTGTGCGTTCAGTAAATGAGTTGAGGCTTACCCCACAAAAGAAAATATGGCCATAGCGACTGCAAAGGTACTCCTGAAGGAGTTCTTTCCTCTCTTCGGCTTGCCCCGTTTGATTTGGAGTGACAATGGAAGCCACTTCAACATCTGAAGTGTTGGGGAAATCCCCCTCATCCAAAGGTGCGGGGGAGGAGGATTCAGGGCCCAAGGGAGGGGGAGGTTCGATGTGAGGAAGGGAGGGAGGTGGCTGGGACTGGATAAACGCCAATTTAAGGGGCTCAAACGCGTCCTTAGCCACCCCGGGAGCCTTAGCATGCTTGCGCTTGCCACCCGGAGGGGAGGGTAGGGGGGTGGCCGTCCCTGGGAGTCCGGGGGCTTGGGGCCCGGTAGGTCTTCCCTTTGCTCAAGAGATCTGAGGAGCTGCGCCTGTAGCGCCTCAATGCGCTTCTCCAGGGGAGCCACCACATTAGAAACTGCCCTGAAAATAGAAACATCCATGATCTGGCAAAAACTGTCATCAATGGGCAAATAAGTAACTTCCTCTTCCTCCTCATAGTAGTCATCGTACTCATTAAAAAGCTCTATGGTGTTGTGAGGGAGGTTACTGTAAAGGGGAATATAGGTGGGTACGAAAACCCAAGAATGGCCCAGCACAAGGCTGGTATGCAAAACAGGGACCAGCAATCCCAAAGTCAAAGGGGGAAAGCTGAAAAGCTTTTACCCGCCTGGGCAGTCCCTTAAGCGCTAACGCGATGAATTTAATCCTACCCGCGAACGGGTGTCAAGCTCCAGGCGGGGGCTCTCCAAACAAAAGCCCAGACTTCTGAAGAAGCAAATCTTGCAGCCCCCGGTACCGCCGCGCTGATGCGTCTCGCTGAATAACTAGCGAAGACGTGCGAGCGCCCGGGAGGTAGACGCGCTGTGTGCGAGAAATTGACAGACGCAGACCCCCTAGCGGTCAGAAGACAGCTCGCGTCCTGAGAGCATAAACGCCCGGCCACGAAGGAGCGAAAAACTTTCCCGCGGCTGTCCAGGCTGGGCAAACAAGGACTAGGCCAATGAGAGGGGTAAAGCGGGCCAAAAATAATCAACAGAGCAGAATTAAATACCAAAATTAGCACAAAAGAAGCAAAAGAAACAAAGGTACTCATCTGTCGGCTGCTGGAGCTGCAAAGAAAGAGGGGGTAGAATGTTGACGGCATCGGTTAAGGAGGATCCTGGGCTCCTGATTGGACATTCTTTAACTGTTTACTTTTCCACTACCTGATGGGAAATGTAGTTTTATAAGGTTTTACATGTTGGTCTAAGGCTGCTGGAGAAAAATAAAGCGAGAAAGATAAGCCTAATCCTCGCCTCCGGTCCTGACATAGAATCCGGTTTGTATTAATGGTATTAATAATGTTTCTTCTGCCAAATTCCTTAGTTTGTTTAGTAGGTGCTTAGCAACCAGCTTCCCTTCAAAATCTAAGAGTGCTATTAATCTGAAGCTGGTTGGTTCTTGCTTTTACCACTTTTGTATATTGGATGCGCTATTGCAACCTTCCAAGAGAATGGAACTTTCCCGGGCTTGATTAAATAAGAAAAGAGCTGTTCCACAGGTGTAATCCAAAAGGTGATATCTAACTTGACCAGATCTATGGGTATGGTGTTTGGACCGGCTGCTTTGGACGAGCATGAGCTTCTTATTAATTTTGATATTTCCTCCTGAGTAATATCCAGATATGATACGAAATCTCTTAATGGTTCAAATGAACGGATGATAAATGATGTGCACGGGGACTTTATATGAGTTTCCCACTTATCGTTGGAGATAAACAGATAATCGGGCAGCTGATATGAGCTTGAACCATAGCCCACCAAAGTCCATAAGGCTCTTTCATTTCGAGAGGAAATAGCATGAAACAATTTCGCAAACTCATTTTCTTCGCTGTCCCGTTTTATCTGTATGTTTCCCTTCTTGAATTCAATCTTCAAATGTTTGAGTCTTGCATCACAATCCTTGGACATGGGTAACTGTGGAGTGTGTCGCAATGACTTACGATAGGCTCTCTTTGACGCACTTAGTTGCCGTGCGTTAATTGAATAAGAAGTCGTTGGCCGGGAATTTTGTAACTTTGTCATCAAGACAGACAGTATGTAATCTAGTGTAGTTTGCCAGGTGTTTATCCAGTCGTCTCTTATCTTAGATTTGAAATGATCATTTGTAAGCAGTGGTTGTAAGACTTCTCCCAGGTTTGATGCTTTGTTTTTTAAAGTGCTGTTCCATTTGAAATTCTTGCCATTAACAGCTATCATTCGTTTGCAGTTCGACGTTGTCCGAGCTTCCAGCTTATCACATTTGATGTTTATAACTAACATCTGAGGATTATGTTTAGTCTCAGGCTCTGAATAATAACATATATTTTGCAGAGGTGATAATAGGAGTAATGGACAAATGTGTAATCAATGATGGAGATCGAAGGATACCGGAAAATGGGCTCAACGGGTTAATATTTTGCTAATCTCCCAATAAGTGCTCTGTATCCGGAGTCTACCAAAAAGTTAAAGGTGAATCTAATTTGGGCATTGGCGCCCTTTTGTTTTCCCTGCTGTATTATTTTTGGATAATGAATATTATAACTCATATTAGGGTCATCTTTAGCAGGAAAGTGGTTGGCTAGTGGGAACAGAGTTTAGTTGAAGTCCCCAGTAATGATTACAAATAACTGACCATATGATTCCATTATTAACTCCAGTTCTTCTAGTGTTTTGTGATACCTACAATAATTTTTTACGAGATGGGGAAAGTAGATGTTTATGATCAGTAGGTTTTGGAAGATTAGCTTTTATGTAAGACTGCCAATATAAAATCCGAAGATGATTTTAATTTTATACTTTTCATACAGAGTTTGTTTCTGATTAATATTGCCAACCCTCCACTAGGTCTTCCAAAGACATTCTTTTTTGCTTTAATTTCATGCGTAGTGTTATTTTAGATCGTTAAAATTGAAGGATGTCATGTATCTTAAAGACATATTACACAGTGGTCTTGAATGTCTGTGCACTGTCACTGCCAGCTTCACTTAGCATGTAAAATGTGTTTGGTAAGTCTTATATCCACGTTTTACCACACATAATTATTTTCTGAGATATGCTGTAGGTATGCCATAAAACTCAGTGCTTTGTGTTTGAAAGATTGAGAAGTGTCCTTTTGAGTTTTAGGAGCTTTCTCATGCACTTGCAGACCCCTATGCCAAGCACTACATAGAGGATACCATCCATAATACAACTAACATACATTGTCCAAAGCAAAGAACCTGTATCTCGTCGCAGTCACAGAACAACAGGCGAAGGTATACATTCACTCACATACTCAGAAACCGCTTATGTATGTACTAGTAGCAAAGGCAGATACACAGACACCTACATATCCCTCTATTCCTTAACAGAGACACTAAGGTATTTGTTAGGCCACTTACTTACACATTTAGAGAACAATTGAAATACTAAAACAGAGAATCACACACTGGCACATTTACTTAAAAACCACATGACACTGCTATAGCTGGACTCCTACACTCACTCAGATATGTAGTTGTGAGAGGGATGGGCGGAAAAAGAATCGAGGAGGCTGAATGTGTTTCTTAATGTTGGCGTATTTTATTTCAGGATAATTATCTATTGATATATTTGGTAAGAAAGAGTCCCTTTTAATGTCTTCCTTCTGCTCTCTCCTTATAGGTCGTCTTCTTCGTCCCGGAGGGTGTCACCCAGAGGCTCGGAAAGCAAAAAGAAGAAGGAGGTGGCGGTAAGTATATGTACTTATTCTAGATTAGGTCAGGATAGATACCTTCACCACACCCAGGTGACATCGGGAACCCTAATTAGTGTATGTAATGTGAGCAAATAAAAAAAATAGATCCCCGATTAAAGGCTCCTACAATAACACCCTCTTTCTCTTGGTATCTCCATATGTTGGGGAGGGAAATAACCCCCAAAAACTTTTTGATCTTGCTTGGATTTTCTTTATCCACTTTTTAAAGGGCTTCAGTAGTTTTACTATTGCATTCCTTGCCTGCTTTCAGTAATAGCCCTTTCCTAGGTGTCATTAATTTGTATTTCCATGACACCCCTCTATCTAGGCATCCTTATCCCTCATAAACCAAAACAAATAGCTGCAGGTAGCTGGTCTGGACTAACCCGCAGTCCACCAATACCTTATGCCGGTTAAAAGGTGCAGAGAACTCTAAGGTAAGGGAAATCAGGGAAAGAAATAAAAGAAAATGTCACTGACCCTCCTCCCAGCCTCCCCGTATCCCTGGATACAGCCCAACCCGCTCCTGTTATGTCTCCCCAAGTCATGTACCACGACTGCCGCATCTCTTCTGAGTAGCGGCTGCTTGTACGCGTCCTCCGTGGGCGACCACCACTCCTCACTCCACTCCTCAGGAATCTCGACTTCCTCGGTCCTGGATTTGCCCGGATAGGATTCCTCGGTGTTCTCGGGCCACTTCCTAGCAGACTCTCCGCATCTTCCAGGATCTGCAGGGCCCCTTTCCAATCTCCATCCTCCTCCTTCCATCCTCTGGGTCCGTCGATTTCCTTTTCTCCCCTTTCCAGATATTTTGATTGGTTCCCTGTCGGTCCGGCTCCGCCTTCCACTTGTACCAGACAAGGATAGCCCTTTTTCAGTTTTGTGACTTTTGTCCTTTGTGGGGTTTTTTTCAAAATATTTTTATTGGCATTTAAAGAAAACACAATATAGGTGTACAAGGTACCACAGAAGTTTGCTATATGCAAGTCATTCTCGATCATCCGTCTCTTTAAGCATTATTACAGTGACAAGGTATCAATACCTTGTTAAACAGTTATCCAGGTAGCGCTATAGATGGATAGGCTTTATCCCCTATTTACTGGCCCTTTCTGTCAACATTATTAATCGTAGTAATTTGCATAACTTTAAGATGTGCCAAAATGTTGTCTAGTATATCCCGTACCCTTACATCTTCTTGTATCTATGCAATTGACCATGCAGCATGGTTTGATGGTCTAGGAGTCACGGTCGCAGAGACAGACATTATTATTGTCAACAGTATATACAACAGAAGCTAACAGTTCTAATTCTATTGCCATTAGGGAAAGCTCCTATAAAACATAAAAAAAGACAAGAAAAAGAAGAAGAAAAAAGGAAAAAAAGTAACTATTATATCGCCCAATGAGTGTATGTGCAGGCCGGCCTCCAGGGGAGCCCTTAACTAGGCATTTGATCAATGATGTGTAGGTATGTCTAGCCAGAGGGGTGAGGGGGGGTTCATAGGCGAGTAGAGCCTAGTGTGTCAATTCGGGCCACTACTACTTTATCGTTCACTAATTATTCAAGGGTAGGATTTCCCCGGGGTCCCTGTTGGTAGTGTCTGTGTTTCAACTGTCCTGGCTGTAATGTGCATACGCCATGTTCTGAGCACCTCTGTCCACTGCTCCGCCATTGGGCGGTGCCTGAGTCCTCGGGCGTCCTCCCTTTTTAATGCCCTCTCCTCCGCCCTAGCCCATGCTTCTACATCTTGCTCCCATGTTACTGCGAAAGGACTCATCTTCGACTTCCACTTTAGGGCTATGCGGCGTTTCGCTAATATCAACGCTAGGTCTATGAATCTAGTGCCTACCCTACAGTCTTTGGGCCTGGTGAGGAGTCCAAGCAGACAGACCTCTGCCGTGCATACGAGTGCATTCGAAAACCCCATTAATCGTGGTGATGACCGCTTCCCAATATCTCCTTAGCCCTGGGAAATCCCATCTCATGGTATGAAACCCGCATCGGGCATCCCACACCTAGTGCAGGTTTTGGGTTCCCCTCCATGCATAACTTGGAGTCGGTGTGGGGTCAAATATGTCATATGCAGGTAGCTGAATTGAATATATTTAAAACTGGTGTTCCTAGAAATACATTTAGGGCTTTTGACAAATCTATTCCATTCTGTGTCTGTTAGCTCCCTGCCTAGCAGTGATGTCCATTTGTCTCTTGTCTTCGTTAGCGGTCTTGTGGCCATCTCCATTTGCGCTATATAGAGCTATTTTACCAGATGTTGAGCTGAATCCAGCATCTTCAGTGCCTATAGGACCGTTTGTACATCTGGTTCTCCCTGACTCCCAGAAAATTAGGAAAGACCTCTGGCAGACCTATATTTCTTTAGAGCATAGCCTGTAGCTTATAAACACCCCATAAGAAAACAAATACTTATTTCTATTGAAGAATCATTTAGAAATGACAATTTTTATTGAAAAACATTATTTTTTTATTTTTTGGTTTTCATTTACGAAAAAATGATGAGTTCATTTATAAAATTATGAAGTTCACCGATCACAAAAATACATTATGAAAATGATTCAACTGAAGTTGACATAAATACATACATTTGAAATCAAAATCATGTCACTTCTTTATCAACACTATACCCCAACAAACTGTGCAGCAAACATACTACCTATCATACCAATCAATCAACCTGACATACAAAAATGTGCATTAAAAGTACAGTTTTACGACACAAATAGGATCCAACAGTTCAATAGGTCATTTCATTTGTGATGTAAAAACATTCCATCAATTTCAGCAGTGTATGAGAGTCACTATCATTTCATTGTTATATGAGAGACAACACCATCTGTCTTTTTTCTCTATATTTATCTCACTGGCTGGATTTCCAAAGGTCAGTGCTCAGTGGTCATACACTGCTGAAATTGATGGAATGTTTGCTGCACAGTTTGTTGGGGTATAGTGTTGATAAAGAAGTGACATGATTTTGATTTCAAATGTATGTATTTATGTCAACTTCAGTTGAATCATTTTCATAATGTATTTTTGTGATCGGTGAACTTCATAATTTTATAAATGAACTCATCATTTTTTCGTAAATGAAAACCAAAAAAATAATGTTTTTCAATAAAAATTGTCATTTCTAAATGATTCTTCAATAGAAATAAGTATTTGTTTTCTTATGGGGTGTTTATAAGCTACAGGCTATGCTCTAAAGAAATATAGGTCTGCCAGAGGTCTTTCCTAATTTTTTGGCCTTTTCTTTCCCCCTCCTCTTGGACCTCAATTTAAATTAGGGGGTACCTTTTTGTCATTTTGATTCTCCCTGACTCCCAGGCCATAGATTTTTATAAGTCCCAACTATCGCGTGGTACATTAGGAACTGACCAGATGGCAACCTACATTGTTCTATCAAGTCATTAAAGGGTAGGAGCTCTTTTAATTGAAAGCAATCACAATTGTCACCAGTTCCGCCATCGTCCAGTCAGCTAACTGGGCACTTGTGAAAGGGGAGGGAGGGTCTCCATGTGATAGGCCCACTAGCGGCAGGTCTGGGGCATAGAGGGGTGCCCTGCACCCGCGCCTCACTCATCTCCTCCAGCATTGTAGCGTTATCCGTAGCAATACCCCGGGGGTGGGCATATTTACCTTTGGGTTGATTCGTTTTGCCAGTAGAAATCCTTGATTTGAGGATTTACCAGTAGGGCCCCCTAACTCGAGGTACCTATCATCCAGCCAGTGAGCCTGCCACTGTAGCTGGGCCGCTAAATAGTATAGTTCAAAATCTGGTGTCCCCAAACCCCCCCCCCCTTCTCCAGAGCTCTCTGAAGGATCACCAGGAAGACCCTATGTCGCCCCCCCATCCCAGATCAGCTCTCTGAGCAATGAGCCCAGGTTGTTAAACCATGAGCGTATAGCAAGATCGGGAGATTTACAAAATAATATGGGAGTCTGGGAAGCATAATCATCTGTACGTTCATTTTGAGAGATCTAATTACTTGTCCCAGATTACCTTCCCTTAGGTAATCGAAGGTATGGAACACTTGTATACCTAAGTATCGAAACAACCGAGGTGGCCATTCCATACCTGCCAGCACTGTGGGCGGCCGTATCATGCCTACTCTGACAGGCAACAGGTGTGTCTTGGCTCTGTTGACCCGCAAGCTTGAAAGACCAGCAAACTTCTCCAACAGTGCTATGGCATTCATCACGCTCTCATGGTCATCTCTTAAGTAGAGCAAAAGGTCGTCGGCGTATACTGATATCACATGTTCTTTTCCTCCCACTGTCAGCCCATGTCCCGCTCCTCTCTGTCGGAAATACACTGCTAGGGGTTCAATAGCCAGTGCAAATAACAGGGATGACAATGGGCATCCCTGTCTAGTGCCGCGGTGAACCCCATATGTCGCCGATACCACTGCTCCAGTCTTGACCCTCGCCGTCGGGTTCGTATATAACAAGCGTACCAAACGGATCCAGCCCTCTCCCAGTCCCATGCGTCTCATGAATAAATTTAAAAAATACCATCTTAGAGAAAAAACTCCTTCTCTAGGTCAATAGACATGATCAAAGCATACAGATATTGGAGGGTGTCTGGGTGATAAAGAACGTGAAACAGCCTAAGCAGGTTCCCTGAGGTGGATCTAGTAGGTATGAAGCCGTTCTGGTCTTCATGTATAAACTCAAGCATATGCGGGAGTAGCCTCATTGCTAATACCTTGCTTAGGATTTTAAAGTCTGCGTTCAGCATGGATAAAGGGCTATAGCCCGTTGGGCCCACAAAGGTGGACTTGGATTTAGGTAGGGGGACCACCAAGACCTCCCTGGGTGACTCCAGTAGATACCCCAATTGCCGGGATTCACCGAATACAGTTTCAACCCTAGGAATCAGTGTTGGGGCAAACACTGAATATAATTCTATTGGTAGGCCATCCTGGCCGGGCGTCTTCCCCCTGGCCATCTCTTTAATGGCTTGCCAGATCTCCAATGCAGTTACCGGTCCTCCGAGGTCTCTTTGGGTGTCTAGGTCTAGGCTATGCACTGGTAGGGACATAAGGAAATCGTCCATCATTTCTGTTTTTTTTTTTCTTCATAAAACCTTTATTTCGGTTTATAATACCATAAAAGATACAAACATATAACTCCTTATCAATAGTGCTCGAAATAGAATTAGTACAGAAAAAGAGAAAAAATTCCGTACACCAGATTCTAAGGAGTCAAAAATTTTCCAAGATACAGTCTTATAAACACGAAAAAGATCAACAAGGAACATAACTCACTGTTTAACTCAGTGTTAAAAATAGCTAGGCTAAAAACTAAACTAAACTAAAGTGCAATTGTCACAGTTGCCCCTTATAAATTAAAAAATAAGAATAATAAAAGACATTAAAAATACTTAAAACCAGATTTTGTGGACATTATCTTAAGGAAATGAAACACCCTCAGATCATAATATTTTCCTACAGTTGGATCATAACACTTGAGGGGGCGGTCATTAGCCTTCGCCTAATTGCCCAAAACTGGCCAAGAAAGTTCGCGACTGCACACACAAATAGTGATCTCGTATCTGATTTTAAGATACGTAGGGCTTCATAGTGACTGTGGGTCCCCAAATGTCTACATACAGGAGCCAACCAGTTCCTTCTTGGTCTTGCATACGCAGAAAATGCAAAAAATACATGGCCAACGGTTTCGTTTGGATTTGGGCAAGAGGGACAGCCCTTAGGCTGGCTGTTGTTGTTCTGCCAAGAATTGGTAAAAGCATTAATAGGTAGACAGCCGTATCTAAACTGACTATACAGTTTCCTGTCCCCAGGCTCCTTAATGATATCAAAGTAGCTCTCAAGACATTTAACAGTTTTGATATCTAAAAAAACATCAGTTAGGCTACCATGACGGATTTTCAAATAATTAGTTTGCTCTACCCATGACCAATATTGGAGTTTTATTTTGTCCTTTGTATGCAGGGGCTGTGGACCAACAAGCTCATTTGGGAGACCAATTGCTGCCCGGATGGTATTCACAGATTTAATCCACCCGATTTTTTTATTTCTATCTAGGGCAGAAACTTCATTAAAAGCAGCAGCATAAAGGGCCAAATCAGGGGTAGTAACCAGTCTGTACCAAAAGAGCAGTGGGCGCAGTCTCGCTTGGTCGTTAATTGACCTAACTCCCAGGTCCAATTTCAAGGGTGCTCTGAGGGAGAGATACCAGACTCCTAAGGAACTTATTTTCCACAGTGGTTAACTTGCTTGCGTCTGCTACACCCCACAATTCTGCCCCATAAAGAACACTGCTCACTACCTTAGCGCTATAGAGTTTGAGAGCTGGAGCTACAGGCTTGGTGTATGATAGGCAAATCTCCCGCCACAAGGCCCCGGTTAGCTGTGAGAATTTCGGGGTCGCCTTATCAAAATGATTATTCCATTTCAGAGCTAACCCTCTCCAATGGAACATTATCCAAGACCAAATTTCGTTTGAAGGTTCTGCGGGGATTCAACATCATCAGCTTAGTTTTGGCAGTGTTGATGACCAAAGCCCTCATATCGCAAAAATCCTTAAATTGATCCAAAAGCTTTTGGAGGCCCATGAGAGTTTTAGATACCAAAAGGGTATCGTCGGCAAACAGCAATGTTGCAATTTTCTGGTTCGCCAAGGAGGGAGCATCAGCCGGAATCGAGCATAACAGGTCAGCAATTTGGTTAACATAGAGGGAAAAAAGGGTAGGGGTCAAAACACACCCTTGGCGTACCCCCCGCCAGATTTTAATCGGGTCAGTGAGTTGCCCCTGATTTCCCCACCTCACACGAGCAAAGTTATCATTGTGTAGCCTAACCAATAGTTCTAAAATTCCCAGCGGCATTCCCATGTTCATAAGGACCTGCCAAAGTAAATCCCTGGGGACTAGGTCAAAAGCTGTTTTGAGGTCTATAAAGGCGAGATATAAACTGCCTTTGCCCAGCACAACCACCTTCCAATACAGCATGACGAGGCGAAACGCCTGATCGATAGTGCTGGTCTTCCGCCGGAAGCCCGCCTGCAGTGGAGAGAGGATGTTATTCTCATCCATCCAGGTCTGGATTTTAGATAGGAGCGATCAGCAGAAGACCTTTTGGGCACAGTCTATCAAACTTATTGGGCGGTAGTTGGCGGGCTTGGACCTGTCCCCTTTTTTAAAAATTGGGATCACTTCGGCCCCCTTCCACGAGTCAGGAATGCTTCCCCCTCCGACAATATCATTGGCCAAATTCATAAAATAGGTTGTCCAGTTTGCCCTATCAGCACGAAAGAGATCATCCAGGATGCCATCCGGGCCAGGGGCTTTTGCAGGAATAATGGCATCTAGGGAACTCATGATCTCTTCCCTAGTGAATACAATAGTACGTGCTGAAGCACCAAAGTCGTGGGGCATCTGGAGTCTATCGGTGATGTTACCAATGGAGTATAGCTCACTAAAGTGTTGGTGCCATTCTATTGCCGCAATATGATTGGCCAGGGGAGGTGTGCGCTCAAAATTGGTTTTTGCCACAAGCGACCAAAATTGTCGAGAATCAGGGTGTCCAATGGCCTCCCCTAGATCTTCCCATCTCCTTTCATCCCATTGTTTTTTAGCTTTACCCTGTACCTGTTTATAATCCCTTCTAGTATTGCGGATACTAATAGGATCCCTATTTTTGATAGCTACTGTCAAACTCGTTCTCGCTGCCCTACATTCTTTATTAAACCATGGGTTAGTTCCCCGGGGGCTTCCCTGCGAATATCTAATCTTATTAATGGGAATGTAAAAAAACAAGCCAATTGATCAAAAAATTCCCTATGGACAATACTACAGGAATTCTGTGAGAGTGCATCCTTACTCGCTGTTTCTAGAACTACTAAATGCTCAGCTAGGATTTCTTTAATCTTTTGAGTTTTACCTTTGTCTGCCAATACCGTAGGCCATTTAAGCCGATGCGTATCATTTGTGACAAGTAACTCCCTTGTACTTAGTGGTTTATAATAGTCCTTCCCAAGGCTCCCCCATAGATGACTAATAGATAAATGTAAAGAGTTGTGATCGCTGTCACAAGCCGGGGCTATATACATATCCCGTACTAAAGGCCACAGGGTCAAGTCCACTAAAATGTAATCGATCCGACTTGACCCTTTTGTTCCAATAAAGGTCATACCCCCGCCCCTGTCTGAGTTAGTTCGCCCATTAGTGGCCCTTAACCTATGTTCTAGGGTTATTGCATTCAATTGGAGGGCGGCTTGTGACCATTTTGTTATTGGGGGTAATTCCAAAGAGGGTACCCTCCAGGCTTTATCCTGAGTCAATGGACTCAGCCCAGTCAAGTGGTTCAAATGTAATATTAAAATCGCCACCGATTATTAGTGGATGGCTAACATTCCTGCCTCCCAATAAATTATCCAAGACATTGAGAGTCAACGAGCTGCCACCTCTAGTACTCCTAGCATAAACATTATAAATGTCAACAATTTGACCTTTTCCATTTGTAAGCCTAATCCCCAAAATATCTGGGCTGTTAGTGACCAACTCTTTTGTTTCACAATTCAGTGTAAGGTTTACTAAAATGAGCAACCCCTCTGAAGCCCGACCCTGTTTGGCCGGTACTGCTGGCCTAAAAAAGGTCTTAAACCCAGGTATATGTGTAGACGTCTGACACCAGGTTTCCTGGAACAAGCATATTTCTTGACGGGAGACCAAGTCCAGCCAATACGGGCAATTACACTTCCTACTTATACCTGCCAGGTTCCATGACAAAATATTCATCAATTCCCCATTGTCTTCTCGCGAGAGGGCCTGGAGGGGAGGTGGAGCTTTCAGTATAGGCACATCTTGGCTACCGGTTCCTATAACTGGTCCACTATCCTGAGTGCTAGCCATCAATGCCAGTGGGGAATTGGGATCTTGAGACTCTACTGGAAGGCCACACATACATTCTTGCTCGGTCGAACACACCACATGATGAAAATAAAGAGGATCAACAGGGGTCATGTGATCTTTACTAGTGATATTCTTGTCATCCCTAGAGAATTTTGGGGTGAGTCAATCGATTTGCGAGAGTGTTGAAGAGGGAGTGACCGCAGGAACTTGGCTCACGTTATTATCTAGGCCGAGTTTAGGGGGAACTGTCAGTCTCAATCTAATCTTTGTTGTTGTATGGGGGTAAGATCTAGCTTCCAGGGCAATTAGATCATGCACAAGGTGATTTGAAGCTAGAATTAACTATTGCATCCACTGGACTATAGTCCAGGATGCACCTTTTGGCATGGATAATATCCTCTCTAATTATTGATCTGCACCCCCTAGTATGTCTCAGCCAATGTATGGCTTTGTTTTTTAACACTTCCCCACTCTCATATCTAAGACAGTTAGAGTCAACCTT
The DNA here is from genome assembly GCA_963921515.1 of Calotriton arnoldi. Taxonomy (NCBI): domain Eukaryota; kingdom Metazoa; phylum Chordata; class Amphibia; order Caudata; family Salamandridae; genus Calotriton; species Calotriton arnoldi. Next base: position 1,340,301 of record CAWUFW010002470.1, on the reverse strand, counting down.
GGGAACATTAGTCAAAAAAATTGGTATTGATGACGAAGTGTCTAACGTATGATGGGATGCCTGAGATGATTTACAATGTGGAGGTGCCCTAATGTGGGTCAGGGAAGTTAGCCTTGCCGATAAGCCATACCCTGTTTGGCCCGATGACGGGGGCGCAGATCCCCTGCCTTGTGCTACAACTGGTCTGTGTTGCCCTTGAGGAGCTCTGGTAGTTACTTTGGTGCTCTGGGGCCATTGGTGATCTAAGTCTAAAGGCCATGTGTTTTGGCCACTATATTTCCCATAAGAGGATTCAGGCCTCGTTATAGGACCAACCTGTGTAGGTGGGACGGTTAGTAATGGTGCTAACTGTGGGTGGAGTCCATTACTCTCATCTATTCTTTGGTAGAGTTTGTGGACCAAAGAAGTTAAAGCCTCAATGCTACTTTTTAAGGCAGCAATTTCTATCATGAGATCGGATTTCGTGAATTCGGTGCCACTACTAGCCTCCCCTACTTCCTGTGGGGTGTCTATGCCTAAATGAATCGGTGCTAGATATGCATTATTAGGGTCAGAGTGTGACTTAACTATAAGTGGATCCTCGGCAAGGAGAGCAAAGCGGTTACTCAGAGGAATCTCTTCTAGTATACTGTTTTCCATGGGGCAAGGTATGCTTACTAGATGTAACGCGCTTGATGTAGCTATATTATGCTCCACTGCTGCTACAGGGAATTTATTTTTCTTAGCTGCAAGTTTAAATAATTTGGGAATATTCCCATATCCAGACACAGAGGACCCAATTGAGTTGTTAGAGAGAGGGGATTTATTATTGATGTTTCCGATTATCGGGACATTAGGGGCTGGCGCGGGTGATGTCAACAGTTCCTCGCAGTCAGTGACAATATTCTCAATGCGATCTAGGATTTCCTCTCCTGTCCCCCCTTCGCCCCTTTCACCCTCCGCACACTCCAAACCCGTTATGGTTAGCTGGGAACGTTTTTTTGATCTTTTTTTGCTTGCACCTCCCAGCCCTACTTCAATCCCTTTCCGTTTACCCATTGCGGCAGCAGAAAATCTACTGTGAATATTACCACAACTGTACACAACTACAGCACAATATAGCACACTGAAGCACCGGAATGTATTTTGGCACAGTCAATAGATGCGATTAAAGGATCCTCAATAAAACCACTAGTTCTCCAAGGATTGTGATGTTAATCAATGAGCCGGAATGATGCTAAAACCAGTACCTTTGGGGGGATACAATTGCCAGCAACTCCAAGTCCGCGTTGTCAGGGGGGTGGCCCAGCCCAGCCTCTTACGGGTGATGACGGGCAAGGATGGGCCCGCCCTTGGCCCGGGCTTTGCCCAGGCACGCCCGCGCACGTCCCGCGCTGCGGGAGCCCGTGTCCGGCCCGCGCTGCGGGAGCCCGCGTCCGGTTTTGAAGCGCCTCCTGGTGCTCTGATTGGCAGGAGATGCGGCGGGAGATGCGTCGTCAATGGCTCCGGCCGCGAAAAAGAACCAGCAGGAAGCAAGGAGCAATCACCAGCAGGACCCGCGCTGCGGGAGCCCGCGTCTGGTTGTGAAGCGCCTCCTGGCGCTCTGATTGGCGGGAGATGTGGCGTCAGCGGCTCCGGCCGCGAAAAAGAACCAGCAGGAAGCAAGGAGCAATCACCAGCAGGACCCGCGCTGCGGGAGCCCGCGTCCGGTTTTGAAGCGCCTCCTGGTGCTCTGATTGGCAGGAGATGCGGCGGGAGATGCGGCGTCAGCGGCTCCGTCCACGAAAAAGAACCAGCAGGAAGCAAGGAGCAATCACCAGCGGGACCCGCGCTGCGGGAGCCCGCATCCGGTTTTAAAGCGCCTCCTGGCGCTCTAATTGGCAGAAGATGCGGCGGGAGTTGCGGCGTCAGCGGCTCTGGCCGCGAAAAAGAACCAGCAGGAAGCGAGGAGCAATCACCAGCGGGACCCCTCATTTCTGGTTGAACATACTCCGGTCGATCGTAAAGAGTTTCATAGTAGCTGTGGAAAGCTACGTTTATAGCCCTTGGGGTATACAGAGGTACACCCTCAGTGGTAAGTATCTGCATTATGGGTGAGCCTCTTGTTTCTGGATGTACCAGCCATGCCAGGAGCCTACCTGAATGGCCTCCCTCTTCATGTGTCCGCACTTGGTATTCTCGTTTGTCAACTCGGTGAAGTCTTTCCAAGGCTTCATTATACTTGTCTCTCACCGCAAGTTGTTCTGATCTTATAGTCTTGTCCGTGCCCACTTTATTACCCAGGTCATGTAGTCATTGTTCCAGAGATGTAAGTTCTCTATTCAATTCCCTCTTCGCACCCACCGTTTGACCCATGCATTGGCCCCATAACACTACTTTAAAAGCATCCCATTCAATGAGGGGGTCCCTGGCCATACCCTGGTTGATCTCAAAGTAATCTAAGAACGTTGCCTGGAGTGTGCCTCTGAAGCATTTGTCTTCCAATAGCTGTGGACGGATACACCACAGCGGAATCGCCGGCGGCTCTGCAACCAAACACAGGGCAAGGCACAGTGGATTGCGGTCAGACAGCATGTGGCTCAGGTATTCAGTGTGTGGCCCCAGGGCAGACTCTGGAAGAGCACATGAACATGTCTAGGCATGAGTGCAAGTCATGGAGTTGTGAATAGTAGGGGTAATCCCAATCATTAGCATGGTGTACCCTCACAATTTCTGCGATGTCCCAATGTGCCGCCCATTCACAGAAACCCTTGGATGTTCTCTCCACAGCTGTCCCACGTAAAGGGGGAGTGGACCTATCCATATTAATGTTGGCTACACAATTAAAATCTTCTCCTATAAGTAGATCATCTGCCACCAGGGAAGAGAAGGACACCGTTAGGGCCCGAAGAAATGTTAATTGTTCTTGGTTTGCTGCATAAACACTACCCAAGGTGACCTCTCTCCCCAACAACCTACCCTTGACTAGTACATAACGGCCTTCTGGATCAATAGTGGAGTGAAGGATCTCAAAGGGCGTACCCGCCCTTATCCACAGCAGTGCGCCCAGGGAGTATGCGCATTAAGAGGTAGCGAATATATGACCCCGCCACCTGCGGCGTAGTCATAAAACCTCCTCCTTCGCGTGGTGGGTTTCCTGGAACAGAACTTGTGCCCCCCGTCGGCATAAATAACGGTGAATCCTGTGCCACTTGGAAGCTGAGCCCATGCCCCGGACATTGTAGGTCAATACTTTTAGTGCAGGGCGTGTATCTGCCATGGTGTCAGGCTAGGATCCCCATTCCATACCCCGGCCTTAACCCTTTCTCTCTGTTTCCATGACTTCCCCAATGCTGGCCAACCCCCGTCCGGGCAACTGAACAAAGAATCAAACTCCCCAACCATGAACTCCTGTATCCCAGGGCAGGTCATCCAAACCTGTAGTAGAAGAAAACATTAATGAGGGAAAGTCCCCTATTGAGTCTCAATGGGGGCAATCCAAAATGGGGGGGAGCTGGTAAACCAAATCCGGTAAAAGGCTTGAAGGTGCGCCGTCCAGCCCATCCATTACAGGAGTCCATATCCACCTCGGCAGTCAGATTCCAGTTTACAAGTGACTTTGCTAGATAATGTCATCAGGTGATTGTGGGGTAATCATTGGCAGATTCTTTCCCTCTAGAGCGGAGTCACCTGAGTCCTAACTCGTAGAGCGCCACCCAGAGGACTCATCCCCAGCATCCACTGCTCTTTGTGAGGATACTATATCTGCCATGGCCTGTAGTGCTGCTTTCCATTCCACCTCCGTCTGCAAAGTGGAGGGACCTCGCGCCGTGTGGCTCCCAGTGGCCGTTTAGTTAGCCTCCTGGAATTATGTCTGGTATTTCCAGGTTTCACTCTGCGTCTTGTCGAAGACTCTCCTGTTTTGTTCACGTCTAACCAAGCCCAGGCAGCCCAAGCCCATCACAGAAGGATGTTTTGCCATCAAGCGTAATGCGTAGCCGGGCCGGAAACATCAGAGAGTATTGGATGCCCTCTGCTCTGAGTGCCTTCTTAGCTTCTCCAGAAGAGGCAAGCTGTTGTTGTACTTTTGCCGTAAAGTCTGGGAAAATGAGGACTTTGCTATTGTCGACCTCGTAGGGGCCGTGTGTGCATGCCCTCTGTAAAATAATGTCTCAATCCCTATAGTGTAGTAATTTAGCTATTACCGGTCTGGAAGGTCTCCCCGGCGCCAAGGGTCGTTCCGGCACTCGATGTGCTCTCTCCAGAGCAAAGAATTTAGTAAGGTGGTCCATCGCCACCTCTGAGGAAGGCCAGTTATCTAAGAAAGTCACCATGTTTGACCCCTCGAGTCCCTTAGGTAGGCTCACTAGGCGAATATTATTGCGACGATTCCTTCCTTCGGCATCCTCTGCCCTCTTCTCTGGTGTGAGTACCCTTGCCTCAAGATCTTCAACTCTGTGGGTAGTGGCTGTCTGGTATGGAATGAGGTCCTTCAGTGTCTGCTCCGTCTCCTTGACTCTTTTGGATAACTTGTGATGTTCCGCTCTCAGCAGACCAAGCCCCCCGGACAGTGCACCAATGTCTTGCTGGAGCATGGATGCATCCGTGATAACAGCCAATACCGTATACAGGTGGGTGCGTATCGAGGCCTCCTCATCTTCTCCATTCTCACCGCTACCATGTGGGGGCAGAGAAGAATCCCCTGCCTAGGTCTGGTTTTCCCCATGCCTCCTCCAGTAGGAAACCAAGCTTACACGTGTAGTCTCTCAGCGACAGCCCGGCAATGTCCAGGTATTATGCTGTTTCGACTTGGGGGGTGGTTCCCAGGTAGCACCACTAGGCCTTTTCCTGGTGCATATCCAGGAACCCGCTTAGCAGTACCACTAGGTAGGTACCCCAGTGGGGAGTTTTTTGTTTCCCTCAGTCTACTCAAGGGATAAGGCAGGGGATCAAATCCACCTCCCCCACAGTTTGTGTATTGAAAGGGCAGCCGTCCTAGGAGACCAACTGGTGCTAGTCCATCCATCCCGAGCACAGCGTGTCCACGTGGGTCCCACCGCTGCAGGGGGAAACACTCATCCAGACTGCAGCACTCTGACACTCCCCCAGAGGGGCCAGACTCACCTCATTGTTCTCCAGCCCTGGACAGGGACTCTCACTCTTACGCCCGGCAGTCTGCAAATGTGTCTCCTCACTATAGTGCCTTGCAGGATGCCATTTTCAAGTTGCACGTCTGGTGGCCCACTTTCCCACTGCTTCATGGCAATTCCCAAAGTGCGGGCACTCCGTAGCCCATACCAGGGCCAATCGCAGCTCACTTCCACCGCAGCTTGCCTGAACGGGGCCGATCGCCCCAGGGGGACCCGCCCAGCCAGGCCGCAGTGCCCCACTGCTTTCCCCTCAGAGGGGCCAGGCTCATCTCACCGCACTCGGGCACCGGGGAGGATCCCTTCTCATCTGCCCAGCAGCGGGCATGTCAGTAGGTGAGTCGGGCACCACGGTTGTCACCGGAGCGGCCTCCATGCCTGTTCCGGGGCTACACGCCCTCCGGGCTCCGATGCAGGACTCGGGATCCCTACTGATGGGTTCTGATGGCCGCTGATTTCTCCTTCTTTTTGCCACGGCGGCCCCCACCTTCGTTGCATTGTGGCGGTGTCCAGGGCTCCGTCACTTCAAATCTAGGCCATCAAACACTATCGTCCTGCCCACTGCATTGCAAGTTGCAAGGGACGGGCTGCCATTTTGATCCCTGGTCGGAGATACTCTGCAAAATATGTCCACCATCCGGTACCCCCGGCCCCCTTCCCTTGCAATGATCGGTTTCGTTGGCTCTATTACCTCAACCCCCTAGCAGAGGGGGGTCTCCAGGGGCCGAGGTCACAGGACGGCACAGTATTCTGGACGGGCAGGCGCGGAGCCTTGGAGCTTCACGTCTGCCATCTTTGGCTCACCGGCCACACCCCGATTTTTGTCCTTTTGTGTTTTCTAGATTCTGCGTGTTCGGTCGGATGGCATTGGAAAAAGTTCAGACGAGGGAAGTAAGTAAGAGGGGTTCACATTGGAGATTCCCTGTTTTCCCTTACAACCTCCTTCCCTAATTTTCTTGCTTGCAAGAAATGAGTCTTGTGGGTATCTAGACAAATAGTCTGCATTTGCTTGTTCTTTTCCCTTCCTATGACAGGTAGTAAATTAAAATGGTTGCAAAGCCAGAAACCATCGCAATATCCTGAAATTGTGTCCCTTATTATGAGATAACCATTCTAAAGAAGCATGCTCTGTGTGTAGGGGAATTCCCTACCCTCAAGATAGTATCTTAGGTATTTGATAGCCCATTTGATGGCTAATGCTTCCTTTTCCACTACCGCATATTTTGTTTCACGTGGAAATAGTTTGCAACTGATATAAATGATGGGTCTTTTCTGACCTTGTGTATCCACCTGAGACAAAACGGCCCCTAATCCACTTTCAGAGGTGTCTGTTTGTAGTATAAAAGGTTTGGTGTAATCAGGGCTATATAGGATGGGTTTTGAAATGAGTGTGTGTTTCAATTGTCGGAAAGCTTGTAGGAATGTAGTACAAGGCTGTCAGAGTTCCCTTTCAGTCTGCACATTCTTTTTCAAGAGGTCTGTTAAGGGGGAGTCCACTTGGGAAAAGTCAGGAATAAACCGTCTATAATATCCTAAGATGCCTAAAAAGGCCCTAAGTTCTTTCTGGTTTTGGGAAAGGGTAACTGTAATAAAGCAGATACTTTATCCTCTTGCAGTTTAATGCATCCTTCTCCCAGAATTTACCCCAGGTATTTTACAGACTTTGCAGCCAAATGGCTTTTGCCAGATTAATGGTTAAGGCACTTTTTCCTAGCGTCTGTATTACTCTAGTCAAGTGATTTAAATGTTGGTCCCAGGAGGAACTATGGATGAGTATATCATCAAAATAGGCTGACGCAAATGCCTCACAGGGTTTAAGCACTAAATTCATGAGCCTTTGTAAGGTGGCAGTGCTCCATGTAATCCAAAAGGGAGCACCTTAAAATGATATAAGCGCCCTGGTGTCGAAATAGCGGTCTTTTCTTTATCTTGATTTCTTAAAGGTACTTGCCAATAACCTTTGCACAAATCCAGAGCGATAATATATTGTGCTTCTCCCAACTTCTCTATCATTTCATCAACACGTGGGAGGGGGTATGAATCAAACTCGAAAATGTTATTAACCTCCCAAAAATCAATACAAATCCTGATGGACCCATTAGGTTTTGGAACAATCACAATGGGGGAATTCCATTCACTATTTGATGGTTCTATTGCTCCCATTTTTAACATTTGTTGTATTTCTTTCTCAATTGACTCTAGTCGGGATTCTGGAACACAGTAAGGACGTAACCGTACCTTTTTCCCAGGAAAAGTGTGGATCGCATGCTCTATTACTGATGTTCTTCCCGGTGTTAATGAAAACACGTCCTGGAGTGGTTGCAAATAAGCACTCAATTCTTGCTTTTGGGAGGAAGATAATTCAGGATCTATACTCTGTTCAAATAGGGGTGGGGTGGTTATCTCCATTGTCCCCAATACGGCAAGTCTAGCTCCTTCCCATTTCCTCAATATGTTCATGTAAAAGGTTTGAGGTTGCTTTTTTCTGGATCCATTTCTAAGCTCTAGGTGACCGGGGTCACCTTTTCCATGACTTTAAAAGGGCCTTGCCAATGACCTAAAAACTTGTGATCGGAGGTAGTCATCATCAACAGTACCACATTCCCTGCCTCCAATGATCGTTCCTTAGCTTTCTTATCAAATTGCCTTTTCTGGGAGGCTTGAGCCTGCTCTAAATTGTTTTTTTACAATATCCCGAACCTGATTCAATTGTGATTTCAAGCTGGTTACGCATTCCAGTAGTGGTTTGAACTCATCTTTTTCCTCTTCCCATTCCTCTTATGCCATGTCTAATAAAGTACGGGGTTGCCTGCCATGCACTAATTCAAACGGAGAATAGCCCGTACTTTTTAGTTGTCTGCATCGTATGGCAAATAATGCTAGGGGCAGCATATCCTCCCATTTTTGAGTTTATAGATCTAATCATTTTTTCAGGGTGGTTTTTAGGGTGGCGTTATATCGTTATACTAAGCCATCCATTTGAGGATGGTACGCAGTGGTGTGTATTTGCTTAATCTTAAGCTGTTGGCAGACCTGTTTCATCAGTTTGGAAATGAAAGGTGTCCCTTGGTCGGTTATGATTTCTCAAGGAATCCCAACTCGGGAAAAGATATTGATCATGGCTTTAGCCACTTGAGTGGTATTAGGCTGCCTTAATGCTACTGCCTCTGGGAATCGTGTGGCATAGCCCACTAAAACTAATACATAGCGGTACCCACTACGGGAGCAGAGAAGTGGTCCAATTATATCCATTCCTACCTTAGAGAAGTGTTCTTCTATCACGGGTAAGGGCCTCAAAGGAATTCGCATTGGTAAGGACCTACTGTTTTATTGTCAAATAGGGCATTCCTTACAATATTTGCGAATCTGTTGAAAAACCCCAGGCCAATAAAATGTCCTAATATAGCCTTCTCTGTTTTCTCCACCCCAAAGTGTCCTCCTAACAGATGACTATGTGCCAAAAATAAAACTTTCTTTCTGAACTGTTGGGGTACTAATAGTTGTGAGGGCAGGGTTCTCCCTTCTTTTCAGTATAACAATCCCTTCTGAGTATAGAATTGTGGACCTACTTGGTTAGGATCGTCTGTTGCATTAGCTCAATTCCATGCCTCGTGTAGGGTCAGATCTTCCCTCTGGGCTGCATGAAAACTCATATCATGTTCCAAAATGCCATGCTCATTAGCGTTGGACAGAGCCACTCGGGTCCAACCTTTCTTTTCTTCCCTTCTCTGCCTTCTACTTTTCCAGGGTCATCATGGTCTGGTACTTGTGAAAAAGGAGCTGTTTCCCTCCAATCCTTTCCTTCTATCCATGTGGGGATAATCGTTGCCTATGACTATTGGTTCAGGCAGCCTTGGAATAAATCCTACACGCAAAGGGGTCGGTGGGGTGGAAGGTTGGTGTTGGGTGCACACTTCGATGGTAGGATACTGTTTGCTGTCTCCATGCACACACTGAATTTTGACAACCCCTGACATATGTTGTGCTCCTCCTTGAACAGCTTGGGGTCTCATAACACTTTGCAAGCAATCCGTATCTAATAATGCATTTCTAGACTCCCCATTTACTGATACTTGACAGTGATATAGAGGAGTGTCCACTGGCCATTACAATAGAGAGACCTGGTAAGTCCCACTTCCCTGGGTTCCTCCTTCTGGGGGAAAAAACAAGCAAGGTGTCCAAACATATCACATTGAAAACACTGGGGACCTGGGGTAGGAGGAGGTCAGGGAGGTACAGGCAGGGGTCCCGGCATCAGAGTTACTGTTTCCGCTTTTCTAGGCGGAAGAGTCTTTTGAGTTTTTGGTAAAGCTCCCCCAGGATATTTCCACTGTCATTCTTCTCAACCTCTTTGTAACGCTTGAGCTCGGCTGAAAGTGCTTGCTATTTCTTTGGCTCGATCTAAGCTGAGCTTAGTATGTTGGCTAACCCACTTCTGTATGGGAGGATGTAACGATGTGAGATATTGCTATAAATAAATCTTTTCCAATATCTCTTCTTTAGAACAAATCAAGGGTTTTAGCCATCTGTCAGCCATATCTCTCATTCTGTACTGTAAGGCTCTAGGGGTTTCTTGAGGGCCTTCCTTGATTTGCCTGAGCCTCATTCTATACTTTTCCTCATCCACCCCCATTCTTTCCAAAATACTCTTCTTGATTTCCTCATATAGGGTTGTTCCAAGGGGATTGGCGGCTTTATATGCTGCCTGGAGGCCACCTGAAAGGAGTGGGCCTAGGTTTTGTCCCCATTTATACATGGCCCATGTGGCGGCTCTTGCCATTCTTTCAAAATTTGAGAAGAAGAAATTGCGTTCCTCCCCGGTGACATACTTCTGCATAACCACAGAGGGTAGCATTGTGTGACCACTCTGCTGACCGAGGGCTTCAGCCAATTTCCCTATGACAGTTTCTTGGTTTTGACTTTGCTCAGTTAAAGTCTTATATAGCTTATCTCTGTATTCATCTGCCACAGCTAAAAACGTCTCCAATATTTTTTCCAGTTTCTCCTGACTTTCGGCCATTTTAGTTACGACTGCCTCCATTTCCTCCAAACCCACTTCTGATACCAACAGTGAGAGGGGTGGGCAGAAAAAGATGCGGGGAGGCTGAATGTGTTTCTTAATGTTGCCGTATTTCATTTCAGGATAATTATCTGTTGATAAATTCGGTAAGAAAGAGTCCCTTTGGGGCGTGGCTTGTAGGGCCAAGATGGTGGACGCACTTTGAGAGTGCTCCGGGACCCCTCCGCCATCCGCCCGTAATCCTTACCTCAAACGGGTCATCATGTCCTAATTCTTTGCAGCTCGACCGGCGCAGCATCTCAAGCGGATCACCCGGGAGTGCAGAGCTTCGTGTCCTGTCGTTCCGCCACTGTGGCTCGGCCCGCCGTACCTTCCTGACAACATGGCGGCTCTCATCAACTAAATCCGGCGCCGGCAATCTTTGAGGCACCCTGACAGATCCTGCCTCTGGTTCAGGGCGTAAGCGGGGAAGCTCCTTGGAGGCGGGGGGCGGCTGCCGGCTTGCGGAGGTGCAGGGCTCCTTCTCTCCGTCTCCGGCTCCCGTTCCCGGCGCTGGTGGGCCCGAAGCGACGCGGGCCGGAGGTCCGTCTCCGCAACGAGTGCCTGCCCGAGCTTTGGCCCCCTCCAAAGTGCGGCCGCGACACCGGCTGCCATATCGGGCAGCGAGACAGAGATCGGCATACTGCGGCCTTCGGCCCCCGCACACCGAGGAGTACCGCTGTGGAGCCCAGGGCCGCGGAAGGGTGAGCGTCGGGGCGAGCACTGCTCAGCGGCGGTGGGCGTGTCTGTGAACCAGCCCCCCTCCGGCGGCGCAGCGCGGCCGCGAGACCGGCTGCCAGATCAGACGGCAGGGGCCCGGGAATCTAACTGCAGGTTCCCACGTGTGGAGTGGAGGGGCCTACAACTCTGAGACCACGGTGTGGTGCGCGGCGGAGCTGGTGAGTCCTTGTGGGGGTCCAGGGATGGTTGCTTGGAGGCCCCCCCGCAAGAGAGAGGGAGAGATACTGAATACAAGGGGGGCTCTTCCCTGAGTAGCCCTGTACATCTTCCAGCCTGACCAGATCTCCTGTCTCCCTCCTGGGTCCAGGCTGCCTGCACTGGCTCCCCCCCAGGCCTCGTGAGAGGGGACGTGGCCGGCCATGAGGTGGGTCCCGGGCTGGGATTTACTCTAAGCGGAACCTCGGCCGCATAAATCGAGCGGCGGGGGTGGGGCTGAGTTGAAGTGGTACAGAGGAGGGCTTCCCCGGCCCGTGCCTTACTTCGTGGTTCCCCTCAAGTCACCTCAACGGCTGGGGACCTACTGCTGGGGGCTTTCGGCCGCACGCATCGAGTGGCGCCCGCCTGAGTGTAAGGGCCTCCGCCTGGGGCCCCGTCCGGTGTCTCTTCTGTCCCAGAGTCCCCTACGCTGACTGTGGGTCTGGGGCAGCGGTTCCCCTTTCCACGCCATCACGCTCTGGAGCTGCGACCTCCGGGGTGAGGCCTCCTGCTACCTCTTCTACTGCCGCCTGGACTGGGAGCTGCATGACTCTGGTAGACGAGGGCCTACCTGCGGCCCAGGCTCTGGACTTTCCCCCTTCTTCTCCCTCTCCCTACCCCCTCCCTAGCTCCTGTAAGACTGTCGTGTCTAGGGCGGTGGAGTCGGCCGCGCACATCGGGCGGCGGCGAGCAGGCCTGGGTCGCACTTTCGCATTGGTTGCTTCCCCTCTCTGATCTGGCTCCGCCCAAAAGGGGCTGCTGGGGTTCCGGGCGCGGCGGCTCCTCCGGGTGCCACCATGGGCAGAACGGACAGATCGACAAAGGCTCCTGCCACTCAGACCAAGATGGACCGTTTCACCACCTCGGACGCGGGCGCGGTAGGGGGGGATGCAGCGCAGGGGCCCCCCCATCTGCGGACTTGTCCACTATCCTGCAAGCCATCCATGCCTCACAGACCTCGGTCGAGGGCAAGATCGCGGAGGTGCGGGTGGACATGACTCTCCTCCGGCAGGATCTCCTTGATGCCACGGCCCGGATCAAAGAGACTGAGACCCGAATCTCCACTGTGGAGGATGACGTACAACAACTTAAGGGGCAGGTGGCCCGACTTCAGTCGCACACCCAGGAGCTGCACCGTCGGGCGGAGGATGCGGAAAACAGGTCCCGGCGGAACAATCTCCACCTGGTGGGCTTCCCGGAGGGGGTGGAGCAGGGCCGCATGGTGGACTTTCTGGACAAGTGGCTGCGAACATGGGTCCCCGAGGGCTCTCTGTCTTCGTGGTTCGCGATTGAGCGCGCACATCGTTCCCTGGCCCCAAAGCCGCCGCCGGGTGCAGCCCCCCGACCAGTCATAATGCGAGTCCTAAACTTTAAGGACTGGGACGCTATCCTGTCTGAAGCACGCAAACAGCAACGGCTCCTCTACGAAAACCGCGCAATCTTGATCTTTACGGACTACACCCACGAGGTCCAGAGCCAACGCCGTTCCTTTGGTGAAGTTAAACAGAAACTGAGGGCGCTCAACATCCAGTATCGGCTCCTTTTCCCGGCACGCCTGCGGGTGGTGTTCGCTAACAAGACATTGTTTTTTGACACTCCATCAGAGGCTTGGACCTGGGCAACGGAGGAGCGCCCCAGGCATGTAGAAGTCCAAACTCCACTCCTGGAGAGGGCGGAGGGCAGACCCGTTCGCCCCACACCTTTGCTCCTCAGCCTCAGCGCAACCGGTCCCGCAGGCGCCGCGAGCGGAGACGGGCCCGGTCGGACTCCCCGCCGGGCCAGTCCCGATCGCCAATGCTGCTCCCTGTTGGACCCCCTGCCGGGAGGCGATCAAGCTCATCCGATCATTTGGACCATGGGGGTACCTCCCCCCGACCATCACTGCTTGATCTCCCGGATACGGACCTCTCACGCAGCCCGATGCTTCTGAAAGGCCCTGCTTGAATTTGTCTCTGCCTGCCGGGCTAAGCTCCGCAGCCGGAGGCCGTACTCGGACTCAAAGTATTCTTTTTCTTCCTGCTGGACTCGTTATGCACATCCTGACATGAGGAGGGGTCCTCCACGCTTTCCCAATCACGCGTTTTAGTTTGGTTGTTCTTTCGCTGGTTTATTGTTAGGGCGACAGATGCTTCCGTTTTTGAAGTGTAGGGTGGGGGGGGACCGTTGTCCCGAGTTTTATCTTTAGTTTTGTTTTCTTTGTCCTTTAATTCTGTTGCATCAGCACTTCTCCTTGTTTCACCATACCCGTGCTCACAAGACGTCCCATTTCAGGCATCGCAGGACAAGGTGACTACTATCTGGGCTCCCACTCGCGCAGCCCGGCGTCCCCGCCCCTGGCCGAGCTCCCCTCCGGGGCCTCTCCCCTTCCCCGAGACAATTTTACCAGATGGCTGACACACCGCAACCGAGTGTAATCTTGAGCCTTATGTCTTGGAACGTCAACGGTCTCGTTGACCGTCACAAGTGTACGGCGGTCCTACGCTACGCGCAGCGCCTGGGGTTGGAGGTCTTACTGTTGCAGGAGACACACTTATTGGGTAACCACTGCCCCTTTCTAGCGCGATATGGTTACGATAGGTTCTGGCACTCGGGCTTCACGCGCGGATCACGTGGGGTTGCGATCCTGGTACGACGCTCCCTTCCATTTGTGGTAACGCAAGCTGTTCATGACGATCAGGGCGCCTTTCTGGCCCTGTCCGGCACCCTGAATGGCACTCCCCTTAATTTGGTGTCACTGTATTCTCCCCCATCGCGGCTGACCGCGACCCTAGCCGCCTCCGTCGAGCTTATGGCTTCCCTGCCCCTGGGCTCTACCTTCCTGGGGGGTGACTTCAATGCGGTCTCTTCCCCTGCTTTGGATACGACTGGGCCCCCTTCCCACAGCAGACTGGCGCAGGCGAAACATCTCACGAACTGGGCTACATCCTTGGGTTGGCACCCGCGTTCCAAGCAGTTTACCCACACTTCGGCAGCACACCATACACAAGCGCGCATCGACGCCATATACATTCCCTCGACTGACTGCCTCAGGCTCCAGGACATCGTTATCCTCCCGCGGGGTATATCGGATCACTCTCCGGTGATGCTCACTGTGGGTCCCCCCCGCCTCACTGCGTCAGACATGGAGAATGAACGCGTGGTTCCTCCAAGGCAAGGACTTCCGTAAAGTGGTTGGGCGGGAACTCCAGCATTACTTCCAGATTTATGCAGGGTCAGTGTCATCGCCTGGTATCCTGTGGGAGGCTGGCAAGGCCACGATCTGGGGAGTCGCCAAGGGACAACTCAAAATCAAGCGGCGTGCGCAGCTAGACCAGATCACTTCGCGTGAGGTGCAGGCCTTGCGCCTTGAACGGTCCACCGCCTTGAATCCCGAGGCCTCAGAAATGAGGCTCCTGGCACACATCCGTGAAGAAATTCGACAATTGTCGATGGACGCGGCTAAACTTCTCTGGCGCTCCTCCATCGCCAGGGTGTATGGATGGGGGGACAAGAATGGTTCCCTCCTCCATAGACTGGCCACCTATCCTAGGGCGAATCGCATAATACCCAAGATCATCGCTCGGGATGGGTCGGTATGTACCTCATCAGCCGCGATGGCCCAGGCCTTTGCTCTGTACTATCGCCAGCTATACACGGCTGGGACTCCCTCCCTGTCTCTTACAGATATGTTGAGGGCTGGACCCAGTCGACTCCCTCATTTGGAGTTAACTGTTCAGAAAGACCTGGACCGTCCCATCACTCAAGAAGAAATTGGGGAAGCGATTACCCTTACCTCGTCCGGCAAGACACCGGGTCCGGACGGTCTTCCTCAAGAATACTATGCCCTGTACCGCGAGACACTCACTCCATTCCTCGCTCAGCTATTCCATGAGGCAGTTGAGAAGGGCTTCTTTCCTCTCGAGACCGACATGGCCACTGTCGTAGTCCTTCCTAAATCCCAGCCACCTTCACCCTACTGCGCGGACTACCGTCCCATTTCCCTAATAAACACGGAGCTAAAATTATACGCCACGATACTTGCTCAGCGCCTTAAGCCCCACTTGCACAGGCTAGTCCACTCAGACCAATGTGGGTTCATGCCATCACGCGGTACCCGACATTGTCTGCGGAGGCTCCACTCAGCCCTTGCCCACCGACACTTGATCACCCCCTACCTCGCTCTCCTCCTGGTTGATTTCGAGAAGGCTTTCGATTCGGTAGACTGGGGGTTCTTGGAGGATGTCCTAGCCGAGATGGGTTTCGGACCCCCCTTCTGAGGTTTCGTCCGCGTCCTGTACGCTCATCCAAGAGCACGGGTCCTGGTGAACGGGGTCCTATCAGAACCCTTTCCGATCCGCAGGGGAACGAGGCAGGGGTGCCCTCTCTCCCCCCTGCTCTTTGCTCTGGTGATGGAGCCCCTAGCGGCCCTGATATGCTCCAGCGGGCAGGTGCAGGACTGGGAGTGGCCCAACACAGAAACTGACAAAATCGCTCTCTACGCGGACGACGTCCTGACCTATTTGGCAGACCCGGCGCAATCGGGCCCTCACTGCCTCCAGATCCTCCTGTCTTTTGAACAGGCCTCTGGCCTACGGCTTAACCCCAAGAAATCGGTCTTGATCCCCCTTCACATGTCCAGAGACTGCTTCGATTGGCAGTCCACCATACCGCTCCGCCGCCTATCTTTTAAGTATCTAGGGATATGGGTGTCTCTGCTCCCCGAGCTCAGCTGGGCTCTTCCCCTGGTGAAGCGAGCTAGGGCGGATCTATCGAAATGGCAGTCCCTGCCCCTGAATCCCATGGGAAGAGTCGCTCTTTTTAAAATGATGATTCTTCCCAGATTCCTCTATGTGCTTCAGAATACCCCCCTCAACTTCCCGAGAGCGTGGTTCCGGGAGCTAGACAGCCTGGTCTCCAAATTCCTATGGGGGAAGGGAAGGTCCCGACTGGCCCTAAACGTTTGCCGGATCCCTTCTTTCGATGGGGGCCTAGGGATGACCCACTTATATCTTTACTATCTGGCCACTCGTTTGCTCCCCCTGCATGATTGGCTCAACGGAGGATGGTCTGATCCGGCGTATCGGCTGGAACTCGGTGAGTTGGGCCTGTCCAATATCCAATCGATGCTGTATGGAGCGCCTGTCCCATCCCGACTGCCGGAGGTGACGCGCTCCGTGTTCTTGGCCTGGCGGGCCGCGTTGCGTCACACCAAATGGACTCACACATTGACCTAATGCACACCCCTGTGGCAGGGTACCTGGCTCCGGGAGGTTACTGGGCTTCAGGGCTTTCGGTCTTGGGACCTTATAGGCATTTCCCAGCTGGGCGACGTTTGGGCGGGAGATCACATGCGCTCCTTTCAGGACCTTCAAGCCAGATACTCCCTACATCCCTCGCAGTTCTATAGATACTTACAGCTGCGCCATGCCCTTCAAGCGCACCTCACGACCGGCACGCGACTCCCGGATCACAGCCCTCCTGAGGCTCAAATCATGCTAGGTGATCTGGGGAGGGGGGTATCTCACGTATCTATCGGACACTTATTAACAACACCCCAACATCACTCGATCAACTACGGACTCAATGGGAGGAATGGGTGGGCACTTTGGAGGAGGAGGACTGGCCGGATGCCCTTATGGCCCCCAGGACTATCACCGCTTCTGCCAGATTGCGCATGATACAGCTCTACTTTTTACATGCCGCCTACCTGACTCCGGCGCGCTTACACCGTGCTGGGCTCCAGCCGACCCCCGCCTGCACCAGGTGTGGTGATAAGCCAGCCGACTTTCTCCATATGGTGTGGACGTGTCCGCGCCTGGCGAGAATTTGGGGGGACATTGAGGAGGAATTAACTGAGGTTTTGGGGTGGGAGATCCCGCATGACCCAAGGCACACGCTCTTGGGCATCACGGATGGGTTGGATGGGTCAAGGAACGATAAACTGTTTTACAATACGGCGATGGTGGTGGCAAAAAGGGACATAGCGACTGCATGGAAATGCCCGGATCCTCCCACCGTTGGCAAATGGCGGGCCGGGGTTGACTGGTGCGCCACGCAGGAGAAGACTATGTATGCCTCGCGTGGCTGCCCCAAGAAGTTTCGCAAGGTCTGGGGAAAGTGGTTGGGGGTATTGGTTTAATCTAGTTGGGGACGCTCCGAAACTTGTCCTTTTGATCTTATACGCCTTTGGCCGCTGGGTTGTTCAGATACCTACATATATGTCTCTGTTATCATGGGGTCTTGTGAATTGGCTGGTGCTTTTTATGAAATCAATAAAAACTTGTTTATCAAAAAAGAAAGAGTCCCTTTTAATGTCTTCCAGCTGCTCTCTCCTTATAGGTTGTCTTCTTCGTCCAGGAGGGTGTCACCCGGAGGCTCAGAAAGCAAAAAGAAGAAGGAGGTGGCGTTAAGTATATGTACTTATTCTAGATTAGGTCAGGATAGATACCTTCACCACACCCAAGGTGACATTACCAAATAAAAAAAATGCATCCCCGATTAAAAACTCCTAGATTTATACCCTCTTTCCCTTGGTATCTCCATATGTTGGGGAGGGAAATAACACACAAAAAACCTTTTCTGATCTTACTTGGATTACCTTTATCCACTTTTTAAAGGGCTTCAGTAGTTTTACTTGTGCATTCCTTGCCCGATTTCAGTAATACCCCTTTCCTAGGTGTCATTAATTTGTATTTCTGTGACACCCCTCTATCTAGGCATCCTTGTATCTCATAAACCAAAACAAATAGCTGCAGGTAGCTGTTCTGGACTAACCCGCAGTCCACTGTTACCTTATGCCGGTTAAAAGGTGCAGAGAACCCTAAGGTAAGGGAAATCAGGGAAAGAAATAAAAGAAAATGGCCTGACCCTCTTCCCAGACTCCCCGTATCCAGCCCAACCTGTTCCTGTTATGTCGCCCCCCCCCCCCGAGTCCCGTACGACTGCCACAACTCTCCTGAGTTGCAGCGGCTTGTATGTGTCCTCTGTTGGAGAACACCACTCCTCACTCCACTCCTCAGGTGTCTCAACATCTTCGGTCCTGGATTCACCCAGGTAGGATTCCTTGGCATTTTCCATGCTCTTGCATTCTCGGGCCACTTCCTCGTAGACTCTCTGCGCTCCGCGTCTTCCAGGATCTTCAGGGCCCGCCTCCCATCTCCGTCTTCCTCCTTCCGTCCTCTGGGTCAGTCGCTTTCCTTTTCTCCCCTTTCCAGGTGTTCTGATTGATTCCTTGTCTGTCCAGGTCCGCCTTCCACCTGTACGAGACAAGGATAGTCCCTTTTCAGTTTTGTGACTTTTGTCCTTTGTGTGTTCCATGTTGTGCGTGTTCAGTCGGAAGGCATTGGAAAATGTGCCGATGAGGGAGGTAAGTAAGGGGGTTCGCATTGGTGTTTCCCTGTCATCCCTTACAGTAGGCAAGTAGTAACACAGCATCTTCATCCATCTAAACAAATTGTACTTTAAACATGGGTCAAGCTTACTCGCACAGACCCTGTCTCTACACTCTCACTGCCAGCTACACTTGGCATGTAAAAGTCATTTGTCAAGATTTAAATCCACATTTTAGTAGACACAACTCACCTCTGAGATACACTATAGGTATGCATAGAGCATAGTGCTTTCTGCTTAAAATATTGAGAGTTGTCCTTTTGAGTTTTAGTAGGTTACTCATGCACTTGCAAACACCTATGCCACTCACTATATAGAGTATACCACCCATAATGCAATTGGCATACATGTTTCCAAAGCATACAGCCTCTCTCTCACCCAGTCAGAGAGTGATAGAGATAATTAAAAATTCACTGATATACTCAGTAACTGCTTATGTATGAAGGAACATACCCCTGTATTCTTTTAAACAGGTTCTGAGGTATTCATCAGGCCACTTACATATACATTTAGAGACCTATCTTTTTTTTAAAACAATTGTTTATGTTAGTAGGGGAATACTTTAAATGTGTAATCTCATGGCACATAATGAAAAGATAAATATTGTTATTTTTTTCTTTTCAGGCATCAATTTCTACTTAAGAACAGACTGGTACAATGCCATTAAAAAGTCAGAGAACAAAGAAACAAAAACAAGGATACTATCTCCTCACACCTGAGAAACAAAAGGGTCAACATGCAGAAAAAGTGGTGAAAGAGAAAATAGCTGCTGGTAAGAGAACAAAGACATTTCTTAAAATACTATGCAGAGTACTTGATAGACAGCAAAATTAAGTAATTCAGAATCTAAGTAGAACTATAAAGAAGTTAAAAAGAAGAAGAGAAGCAGTCAGACAAAAGGAATGTGTGGAAGGTATAGTTGATAAGGTGTTAGCTCTGAAGAAAAAGCTATTTATTTTGATTCTGAACAGAACGAAGATACTGGATACAATAGTGTTGTGTATGAGAAGAAGAAGCCAAAAGAAAAGTCTAGTCAATAGTACTACATTTTGAAAAGTTTTCAGTGGTGAATGGATACATATTTCTAGTGTTGAGCCTTTATTTAATAAAGAAAGCTACTTGCAAAAGAACACATTACTGCATGCAGTTGACCAATCTGGACACTGTTATGAGATGAAGGACGGTTCTCCTATTCCAAAAGAGGAGATGGTTTCCAGAAATGTAGAGGACGTTATAGCTGAAGAGGTACAGGGAAGGTATAGACAGGCCCCTGTATATAAATGGAACTGTAGCAATGTTTGTAGTTTTCAGCAGGAATCAATTGATATACTGAGGGCCTTCTTACATCAGTTTCTCTGTAAAAGTCTGAAAGAGACAATTGGGATTTCCCAAGGATTAGATCCAAGCAAAGTAAGGAAGTATAATAATTTACAGGGACATTCGCTAGCATGTCTATCAAAGAAAGTGTGTAGTAGTACCTTTCATCACTTCAGAATGTTAGCTGTTCACCCCTCTGAAATGTGAAAACTAGTTAGTAGGCATTGCTCCTGCTTTATGTTTAGGAGAAATGAATAGAGCTATTTTGCATGGTACAGTAGCAGAGGTACAAAAAGTTTATGATAATGTTCAGTTTAATTTCTTTGGTCCTGAGGAGGAGTGTAGGATAAATGAGGACTTGGTGTAGCAGACCAGGACACAGGTATTAATGTTGACAACTTTCAAGAAGAGACTAGAAAAGTTAACACAGTGTGTTCAGAGAAACCGGACCGTGTTTGTATATGTTGTCGACACACTCACTATAAAACTCAAACTCGTTATGTTGTTGTGTCTTCGAAAACTGAAGTAGACAACACAGATACGTGGCGAGAATTTGCGGCTTATTTATTTGTAGAGGAACGGTTTGATTGTTCCACATGACAAATTATATGTAAGTACAGTTATAATAATATGGGGGGGAAATAAAATGCCAGCTAGAGAAGTCCTCAATATTTTAAAATTAGTTGCAATACCTCAAGAACTACAAGATTTAAATGTTTATGAATCAATTATAACACAGTGTATTTATCCATTCGAAGTTATAGCTTGTATGGAGCTAAAGACAGGGAAGTTACCTCTAAAAGAGTTACAGAAAGGTCTTAAAGGTAGAGTTGTGTACTTGCTATTGGATTTCAAGCAGAATATTTAAACTGTAGGGGTACAGAGAGATTTGGAAGAAGCACTTATTATTCTAGTCAATGGTGTCCCTCCCAAGAGTAAATAAATATGGCAGGAGTTAGTGAATGTTAGTAAAGTAAAAAAAGGAACATTATATCTATTACAAAATAATATTTATTATAAATATGTAGATGCTCTTTAAGATGTAGCACATATGGAGGATGACATATCAACATCAAGAGATCATATTGAACAGGTGGATTGATGCCGATCAGAAGATATTTATGAACACTACTGTGTCTACCCTCTGCATTCTAAAGAGATTATTGGTGATGCAATTGACCTCTTTCAAATGAAAGAAGCAAGAGGAGCTCACCTGAGTGTGTGGGAGAAAGGTTTAGATGCTCAATGTTTTCTGCATCTCTTCCCCACAGGAATGGGTGGTACGTATGATAACCGGCCTGTACAGACAAGAGCAGCTGAGTATAGATCAACTAGACTACACTCAGAGGATCCTAGATTTCGCTCATGTATTCCCTATATATTTCACCTTTTATTTGAGAGTGACTTGTTAGGCCTATCATATGCAGTAAACCACATTCTCAAGACAGAAGTTAATCTGCAAAATATCACTGCAAGGGAATTCGTGGACAAAGTTGAACGGAAAGATGAGAACCTGGAATAGAACTTGATTAATTTGATGGCGTGCCAACGTGGCACCAATGAATATTGGTATTGTCATCACGGTGAACTGAAATGCATGTTGAGAAACCTAGAAGCACCTACTTGGTTTCTACACTCAGTTGTGCTGAGTATGCATGGGATGACCTTATTGCATTCCTGTGAGAAGCAAACTCAAACATAAAAGAAGTCAATCTGAAGACAGCAGGAGAATTTTGCTTGCTGGACCCTGCAAACGTTTTCAGATATTTTAACCACAGGTTTCAAGCAATGACGGCTTTCATCTGTAACAAAACGAATCCTCCTCTAGGCCAAGTAACTGATTTTTTGGGGGCAAAGAGTACAAAGTTAGAGGTGCTCCACAAATTCACATGCTGTTTGTCATGGGTAAAAGATGCCCCGAAATTTGGAACAGACACTGATGAGTCTGTTTTGTCTTTCATACAACAGTATGTGACATGCGACATCCCAAAAGACATGCAGACAAGGGCTTGAGACAAAACATTGTACGGTTTTAAACACATAGATGTGGGAAATACTATCGTCGAAAATACAGATGCAACGGAAAAGTTTAAATGAGATTTCGTTTTGGATTCCCACGACCTGTCATCTCAGAATGAAGAGTCAACAGCTCTTTGTCTGTAGTCAGACATACCCTGACACGGAAATCACCATAAAATACATACAACCTGAGAAGAACAGACGCTTTCAAATATTTCAATGACTACAGCCCTGTGAGTCTGAAGATGTGGAATGCAAATATAGATCTACAATTTGTTGCAGACAACTCCATTGCTATTGCTCGCTACATGACTTCATCTATAACAAAATCAGAGAAGACAGAGATGAACGAGATGTGAGAGGAGATTTTTGCAGAAAAGAGTCTTAACAAGAAATTGTACAGCTTCTGCTTGAAAATGCTTTACCACAGAGAAATAGGATCCTATGAATGCTCGGACAGGTTGAGCTCAGCTAGTTTGGTCTCCAAGTCAAGAGGAATTGTGTGGGTAAGTCTAGGCCTTGCAAGCAGTCAAAATAGAGAACTAAAGTATTTCCCAGAAATATAGCATCTAGCAGAATACTATCCAGAATGTAGATATTCTGAAAACTAACATGCGGGATACATACCATCTAATAAGGAGTGCTCTTCATCACAACATGTGACTTTTTGAAGTACTTCAGAACTACACATATAGAAGTAATGTAACTGAAAACATAGAAGTAGGAAGATATGGAGTACTTGGATGTGACGGTTGTTTGGTCAGACACATCAAAGGAAATCTTATTAATCACCAAAACCTTAGTTGCCAAACCCCAGAGAGTAGAGAGTTTTTCTACTTGGCAGTTTAGCAGTTGTTCAGGCCATGGCATACAGAATCAGAATTACTTGGATACTATGACTGTTACAAAGATTCCATCAACGCTGTGAAAGACACCATTGAATGCATAGGGGCCGATTCCGATCTCGGCCAGTAGGGCTCCGAATCGGATTCGGCATAACCGGATCCGATTCGGAGCCCTATTTCCCGACCGATTCGTACGCGCGTCCGGACGAGCGAGTACGATGCGAAATCGCCGACCGACTCGTTCGGGCGTCCCAACCGCTCCGACCGACTCGTTCCCGGGTCTAACCGCACCGACCGACTCGCTCGGACACGACTCGCACCGCGCAATGGAGACGTTCCCCGGCCGGGTAAGTACGATGCGCGCAGCGAGCAGTCCGACCGACACGCGCCGTCCGGCTCGAAAGAGCAGTCGGAGCCGTACTTCAGGGGTCCGTGTCGGACCCCCCTGTATGCGTAGCTGTGCGAGTCGCACACAGGGGGGACCCATGGGTCCCCCCCTACCTGTGCGTGTACGGCGCGAGTCGCTTTGCCACGTACCCGCTGTAGGGGGCGCCCTTGTTCACCTCGCACCCATTGAGGCAATGGGAGCCCGCGTACGCGTTGTACGACCGGGTCCCATTGACTTCAATGGGAGTCCGACCGACTCGAGTACGATAGCATACGGACGCATCGTACTCGTTCGGTCGGGCTGCACGGGTCCAATTCGGTCGGAAATCTCTCCGGGTCCGGCTCGGTCGGAGAGATTTCCAGCCCGAATCGGAATCGGCCCTTTAGTCTTTCCAACCTACATACAAATGTTGAAAGATGAGATTGAACAGGAAGAAACCATTGCTGCTGAGATAGCAAAGGAGAGTTCACAAGGTAGCCAAAGTTCTGCAACAGAGGTCAAGATCCTCTTGGAGAACCAATTATTCAAAATGAAGTAGCTATAGCTATGAATGAGGTAGAGATTGCAATGCAGCAAGCAAGAGAGGAAACTGTAGATTTTGAACACTTAGTATAACAACTTAACAATGAACAAAAAGAAATTTACAATGAAGTTAAACATAAAATAGAGCGTGGATTTCTCCACGAGAGGAAACAGTGTGATTGTTCTTCGTACAAACCAACATTACTATACATCAGTGGTCAAGCTGGCACTGGAAAAAGCTTCCTAATTAAAGTTCTCACTGGTTATCTACAGAAAACTACAGAATCAAATTTGTCATGTGTAGTAACAGCACCAACAGGATTAGCTGCACATAACATTAAAGGTATTACTTTGCATCGCCTACTAATGCTACCTGTTGAACATGACAATTAACTGGAATACCAGAAACTATCTGGTGAAGCTTGCCATGAGGTATCAAGAATATTAAAGAAACTGAATCTTTTAATCATTGATGAGGTCAGTATGGTATCCAACTTAATGCTTGCTTTCATATACTTAAGAAGACAGCAGATTTTAAGAACAAACTACGATGTGATCTTTGGAGGAAAGCATTTAATTGTATTTGGTGACCTACTGCAACTCACCCCTGTAAAACAACAACCTGTTTTCAAAACACTTGTGCATAATGAAACAAAAAATTCTCTGGGGAGTATGGGCAATGTCAATACTTGGTTAAACATTAAATACAAGTAACTAGTGAAAAATATGCATCAAGCATCTGATGTAAATTATGCAGATATACTGAAGCACAGTAGAATAGGAGTTCTAACAAAACAGGGTAAACGTGCTTTGGAAAGTCATTTATCAAGAAACTTTTTCCATCTAATATTACAGCAGCTGAACTAATGGACAATTTCATTGAAGAACAGAAGTCTATAGTTTGTTTTATGCCAACACTTCAAGAGTGTTCCAACTTTAATGAACAATTACTATGAATAGAGAAAGAAGATATTTTGGAAATTACAGCTATTGATTCAGTGAGGTTAGAACCAGTGAGGTTAAACAAAGCAAAGGTGAGCTGTTGTACTTCCGCATGTAAGAGCGGGTCACTGAACGAACGCCATCTTTGTTAGCGGTCTAGTTGACCCCTCACTACTTAAGGCTGATGCAAGCGCGACGCGCAGGAATTACGAGCACTACACTGCACATACTGCTGGAAACTGTTAGAATTGTCAGATTTGCACAATAAGTGTTTTTAAGTATTTTTTGCCTAAAATTGTTGTTTGCACTTGAACCAGTGAGGCTAATCAAAGCAAAGGTGAACTGATGTACTTTTGCATGTAAGAGCGGGTCACCGAACGAACGCCATCTTTGTTAGCAGTCTAGTTGACCCCTCACTACTTAAGGCCGATGCAAGGGAGGCACGCCTAAAACAAGCCCGTTTGCGCCCATCCGCGCACCGGCCACGCACAGTGCCAGCCATGCTGCCGGATTGGAGAAAACCCAAAGAAGCCAGGCCTCCTGCAGTACTCAAAAGAACAACTGCTAGCACTAGGTAAGCCAGGGGCTTTTACCATCAATCACACTGTGCCCAATACCCCGATAATATTCAACAAGGAAAAAAGGTGTGATAATAATCTTAAATGTGGCCTACTAAATGTCAGATCCTTGGTGAAACCCCACAAGGATATTCACCTCTTACTGCAATCATATGATATGGACGCCGTGTTCTTGCTTGAAACATGGACATCCCCAGACTCGGAAGTTGAGCTAGGATTAGCCTGTCCTTCAGGCTATAAGATTTTTCGTAAGCCTCGGATCTGCAGAAGAGGGGGTGGTGCAGGAGTGATTTTTAAAGAAAACTGGGACTTTGCCCCGGTCGATACTGATGAAATAATGGGCATAAAACTCCTGGGTTTCTCGCTACAGGATTGCAAGGGCCAACTACTCACAGGTATCGTGTGCTATCGCACCCCAGGGCCAGCCAGCCCCCACTTACAGTCACTGATCGATACCTTCAGCAACATGTCGCTCACTCACTCTAGCTTTATTATCCTTGGGGACTTCAATCTTTGGTCAACTGAAGACCCGGGTCCAGCTTTAAAGGATCTCCTTCAATCATGTGAGAACCTAGGACTGCAACAATTGGTGTCAGAATGGATACATCAGGGAGGACACATATTAGATCTAATTTTTTCGACCAAAAACCTCACAATCATGAAAAGCATTCTCCCATTATGTTGGACAGATCATTATCTAGTAAGCTTCTCTGTACTAAACCTAAGGTCGGTCCCACACACAACAATCACGAAAACCACTCGCCTTGGCAGAGAATGGAATAAACTCCTGAGAATAACGATCCGTAGAAGAGAACTATTTAGAATTCGATAAGCAGATTAGAACTACCATAGACCGAATTCTCCCAATTAAAGAATTAAAAAATTCACGTAGACCGTCAGCCCCTTGGTATAGTGTGGAGCTAAAAGAACTAAAAATGTGCTGCAAAACAGCAGAGAGGAAGTGGAGGAAACTATATGTGGAAGAGGATAAAATAGCTCTAAAAGAGGCCATACGTAAACACAAGATAGAGATTTCTAGAGCTAAAGCAGAATACTACTCTAAAACTATCTTGGCTGCACCCAACAGCGCTAGAAGTGTATTCAAAATAATTCATGAACTCTCTAAACCAGAGTGCCTATATAACAAGGTCACTGCCTCACAAGACCTGTGCGATAGCCTGGCGATGTTTTTTGAGGAGAAAATCAGCAAAATCATTGATGGTCTAGACATTACCTCCACAAATAAATCCTTCCTGACTGACCAGACAGCTCCAGACACAATACCATCCATGCATCTACAGCTTGATAATGCTGATAAGATAAAGATCCTAGAACACTTTGAGACCTTAACAGAGGATGACTTCAATAAGTTAGCCTTGAAAGTCTCCTTGGGGTCCCCACAGGACCCCCTACCTCATCGAGTATAGAAAGAGCTGAAGGGGGAACTTTTAACATAGCTTTGGCAGATTTGCTGCCAATCCCTGACTAGAGGAGTTGTACCATCGCTCTGGAAGAAGGCCATAGTTACGCCACTTCTAAAGAAACCAACCCTAGATCCCACGTCCCTAAATAACTACAGGCCAATATCTCTCTTCCCCTACCCAGTGAAAATAGTGGAACGATGTGTCAGCAAAACTCTCTCTCATTTTCTAGAAACAAACCACTTACTAGAAGATGAGCAGTTTGGATTTCGACCAGGGCATGGAATTGAAACTGCCCTACTGACAGTCATGGATGAACTTAGAATGCGAGCAGACAAAGGCCAATCTGTCATATTGATTTTACTAGACTTGTCTGCCGCATTCGATACGGTCAACCATGATGTTCTCTTGGATTGGCTTCTCAATTGGAGTAAGAGGTATGGTGGCAAAATGGCTGTAATCCTACCTGTCTAATAGACAGCAGGCTGTGGCCCTCCCACCCTACCAATCTAAATATAGAAACATTAAACATGGCGTCCCAAGAGATTACAGAGAGTACAAACGGTGGCAGCCAAGCTGACCATAAATAGACCACGCAGGTCATCCGCATCCCAGTCCCTGAGGGAACTTCATTGGCTCTCTCTGGTACAGAGAATACCAGTTAAATCACTCTGTATTGTATTTAAGGCACTTCACAGCCTTGGGCCAACCCCCTTACAAAACAGGTTTAACTGGCATGCCCCAAAAAGAAATCTACGTTCCTCATCAACTAATCTGGCAAGTAGGTCCAGGTTTAACAAAACCAGATTTGGAGGAAGAGCATTCGTGACTGAGGCAGCCCGGCTCTGGAACGAACTTCCAATAACAGTGAGACAGACAGGGGATTCATTACACTTCAGGTGTTGCAGGGATTCTGCACATACACAGAACTATGCGCAGGATTATAGGACCTCGGTGTATAGGGGCTAAGCCTTCCTACCGCCTTAGTGCCCACGAGCCCAGGACCGACTAGCTATAGTGTCTCACTCGCTCTCCTACTCACAAACGGAGAAACCAATGATTAGGCAACCCAGAACTCAACACTCCCGGATCTCTCAGGAATCGCGGTTACAAGACACACCTTTTCGCTCACACTCTCGTACTTGTCCACAATAAGATCTGACAGAGACACGAAGAAAGTTTAAAATATTTATTTTAACTAACGTGCTCTAAAATGCAGTATATGAGCCACAACCAGCAGCAAAATGCATAATATCAATACAGTTAGCATTGCAGCAAGGCCATATATCATAAAGGGAGATGTCATTTTATAAAGACAGTGGTTAAAGGACTATAAGGCCTAACCACCCTCCCCTTGGTAAGCAGAAGTATTATTATATAATAGAAGATCTCTGGGCTTTGTCAGCAGACCCCATACCTCAGGCCATAGATCGTATTTCTACATCACAGGTGCGTGTTGCTCTTCTCCCTGGAAAAGTCCCTCTCCAAGTGTGTGTTACCCAAACATGCATCCCTATAATATCAAAGTACGAGCTTCCAGCAAAAACAGCTGCATTGGTATGTTTTGTCTAAGTGCTAGGGCCTGACCAGAGCAGAATAACAAGAGTCAGTGTTTATCGACCTTGCTCACAATGTTCAGACTAAACTCCAGGAACAGGCAGAGAACGAGCACAGCAGAGAGTTCTCATGTGAAAGGCATAAACAGAGCTTTGTAAAAATAAAGACATGTAGTGTCGTGCGCAAAAGCAGCATCATGGCTACCGGGCTCATGCTAACTTAAAGATGTCGACAATGACTCTACCAACCACGTGACACAGGAAGAGACTTAAATAATGGCTCTTCCCAAAAGAGTAGAACCTGCTGAACCTTACGAGCTGAAATCCACTAACACACCTTTCCTTCCTGGACTATGTGTCTGTAGCTGCATAATACAACACCAGGATACCCGTGGGGTGACAGTGCGCTTTATAAATGATCCAAATGATAATAATTGATCAAATGGAACATCAAGGAGTCACAATACTACTCACAGATAAACTACAAGCAAAATTGGATGTTTTGGTGAAGTCTGTTTTGAAAACTGCAGGATTAGAAATGATTTTACGTGTCAGTAAAAACTGTTGAGTAATTTTGCCAAATAGAGATGAGGTTGAATAATTAGCCATAAAATTTGATAAGATTTATGGCATGAAGCAGATTGGCAATTTTTTGCTAGTAAAAACTTATATGTGCACTACCACTAGTTCCTACTGTCTCTAGCATATGCTGTAACTGTCCATAAATCACACGGTTTAAGTGTAGATACAGCTTTTGTTAATGTCGGAAGTACCTTATTTAAAGAAGGAATGTCATATGCAGCATTGTCGTGAGTTAGAACATTGTCTGGCTTGTTTTTCATTGATTTTAATTAAACAAAAGTTACTGCTGATAGAAGCTGTGGAAGAGAGTACAATCGGTTAAGAAGCGGTTACAGATCGGATATTATTTCTACGTTAATCCTAACAAGAACTGGGAAATACCTTATAAAGCTACAACAACGCAGAGCAGATGGTTTGAAATTGGAAACTTAAAATACAAACTTAAGAGCTGGACAAATATTACTTTCGGATAGAACCTTTACTACATTGGCTATCATCTTTCACAAAGGAATTAACACAACCTTTGGCCACTACACTGTCAATTTAAAGAGTGAAACAGGATAGATGGAATGTAATGACATCAACCTTAAATTCAAACCAAAACGGCCTTTCAAATTACCAAACTCTTATCTTTTCTTCCTTCAACCAAATTTCTACGGAGGAATTGTGGATAAAAAAAATGGCCTACGGTGTTTCTTCTACGTGGTTCATCAATCTTTTAGACATTATTTGACCTATTGAGGGTTATGTCTTTATAGTCTTCTTCAAAATTCAACAGTTGTTTTATTTTCAACAAAGGAGTTAATAACACATTGAAATACTACACAGTGTAATTTAAGTCAGAAACTGAATGGACATAATCCAATTACAGCAGCTTTAAGTTGAAAGTAAAAACTGCCTTTGTAACTAAAAAATTACCCCTTGTGTTTCATTAACCAAACTTCTACGTACTAATAGTGGAATTAAAACTACACTATGGGATGTTGTCTATATGGATCACCATTATCTAAAATTTATTTGGCCTATTAGGGGTGTTGTTTTAAGAAGGATCTCTAAAATTGAACAGTACTTTGTATTTATTTGTAATATTGTACCAGATATAATAATTTAAGAAATATTTTTAACTTAGGTTTCTTTATATTATACATGTATGCTCATTCTAGGGAACAGGTGCTAATTGTATAAGCAAGTTTACTTACAAAACTCAATAAAGTTTGTTTTAAAAAAAAAAGGTTTCTTTTTATTACTGAAGTAAATGTAGAAAAAGCAATTAATTAAAGAATTGTAGTGAGCACAATGCAGAGCTTCACTTAATTATAGTGTTGTACTGTGCATGTATGTTTTTTTACAATCTATTGATTGCATTTTCCTTGCAGCAAAAAGGGAAAATGATATTTTCACTATGTTGTAATACAATGGTACAATATAAGTAATGTATTTTGGTGTGATTCTATAATAATGAAGATCAAATACTAACATATCTTTATGCTCTTTTTCTTTTTCCCTACCAGGTGCTGTTGAACGTCATTAGCTGTCTCAAAAGATTTTTCTTACCACAAACATTTTGCGTATATATACCCATGGAAAGTGTTTTCAAATGTAAAGTGCTCTTGCATTAATTTCCTTTTAGTTTGTTTTGCCTATTTTATAATAAAAACGTACTCTCACCGCCTCTCACTCACTCATACAATCACTCACACAGCTAATCACTCACCTATACAACTACTCACACTCCCACTTAATTACTCATACAGCCACTCAAACACCCATTAAGTCAACCATACAACTACTAACACTGCACTCAGTTACCCATACACCTACTCACACACCCGCTTACTAACTCATACAGCCACTCACACAAGCAGTCACTGGCCCATCCAGCCACTCAGAGTAGTGGTCAATCACCTATCCTTGCACTCACTCAGCTACTCACTGGCCCATATAGCCACTGATACTAGCACACACTCATAAAACCATTTAAACAAGCACTCACTCACTTATACAGCCACTCACACTCCCATTTACTTAATCATACAGCCACTGCTACTAGCAGTCACTCAACCATACAGCTACTCACACACACTTATTTACCCATTCAGCCACTCTCACACCTATTCACTCACTCAGACAGCCACTCACATAGACACTCACTCACCTATACAACTACTCACACACCTACTCATTTACCCATATAGTCACTCATATACCCATTCACTCACCTATACAACTACTAACACTAACACTCACCCATACAACTACTCACACAGCCTCTCACTACCTCATAATAGCAGTCACTGACTCATACAGCCACTCACAGTAGTGGTCAGTCACCCATTTGGCCACTCACACAGCTACTCACTGACCCATACCTCCACTGACACTAGCACACACTCATCTATACAGCTACTCACACACCCATTCACTTATTCATACAGCCACTGCTACTAGTAGTCACTCACCCATACAGCTACTCACATATACACTTATTCACCCATTTGGCCACTCTCACACCCACTCACTCACCCAGACAGCCACTCGCATACCCACTCATTCACCCATAGTCCAACTCATCTACCCTCTCAGTCATTTAGAGAATCACTGACAAACACATTCACTTATCCATTGACCTAGTTATAAGCCCACTCACTCACCTATACAGGCACTCACACATGCATTCACTCACCCATACAGCCACTCACACTAGCACTCACCCATAGACCTACTCACACACCCACTCATTCACTCATACAACCAATCACACACCCATTCACTCACCCATGCAGCCACTGATATGCGTACACTAACTCACCCATACAGCCACTCACACAACCATTCACTTACCTATACAATCACTCCTATAACCACACACTCTCCCATATGGCCACTCACACAGCCACTCACTTACCTATACAACCACTCACACAAGCACTAACTCACCCAAAGGTCACTTATACTAGCAGTCACTGACCCATACTGCCACTCACAGTAGCAGCCACTCAGCCATATGGATACTCACTCAGCCACTCACTCACCCACACAGCTACTCACACACCAACTCACTCACCCATACAGCCACTCATGCAACCACTAAGTCACCCAAAGGCCCACTCACACACCTAGTCACTCACCCATACAACCAGTCACACACTCACTTACTCACCCATCCATCTACTCACACAGCCGCTTACTCATGCATACAGCCACTCACACTAGCACTTGCTCACCCATATAGCTACTCACACACTCTCTCACTCACCCACACAGCGATTCACACTAGCAGTCACTAACCCATGCAGCACCTCATAGTAGCAGTGACTCACCAATATGGCCACTCACACGGGTACTCACTCACCCATACAGCCACTCACAGTAGCACTCACTCCCTCATAAAGCTACTCACATACCTACTCACTCACTCATACAACTGCTCAGACATCTATTCACTCACCCATACAGTCACTGATACAGGCACTAATTCACTCAAAGTCAGTCACACAACAATTCACTGACATACACTGCCAGTCCCACAACCAATCACTCAACCATAGAGCCACTCACACAACCACTCAGCCATACACCTACTCACACAGTCACTCGCTCACCCTTACAGCACACTTTATCTTTCTTTTAACAGTAAAAGGCCGTGCTGACAAAAACCCATTATTTTCTTATTTTTTTCTGATACTGTGTTTTTTTCTATCATTTTGTATTTATTTTTATTTTTCATCAAACAAAATGGCAATGGAGGGGGGTTCTAACCAGAAACACAAAAACAGTGCAAAACTGGGATAAATTATAAATACAATTAGCAAGTATGTTACCCTGTTGCTTCTAAGATGGTGTTGACAGACTGTTCACCAACTGTCAGCATAGGGCTGCAGTCAAGGCAATATGTCTCAATTCTTCTTAATTCAGGAGCAAATTGTGATTGATGATTTTCCACTTCTGATGGCACTCTCTCCCCAGGAACAGGTGATGCAGCCCTGAACGTGGATGGCCCCTCTCCAGCTCTCTCCATCTGTGCCCTCTTCAAGTCATTCCTGTGGTAGGTTTTTAAGTGGTAAAACATACTAGTTGTACAACAGGAATATTTTTGGGCTGTTTCTCTTGAGAGGGTCTTGTCGCCGGATGGGATTGTAAAAAAGTCCCAGGCAATACTTTGCCTTTTAACTGCTGGTTTCTCATCACCAGAGTATTCCAGATGTTGCCCCTGCTCTTCTGGGTGCTATGGCACCTCCAGCTGGTCGCTGCCTCCTGTCATCAGTTATGTCATTTGAGATGTTGTCAGTGATGTCACTGACCATGTCATGAGTGATATAATATGTGAGGTCATAAGCAGTGCATTGCGGGGGCATAAGTTATAGTTAGATCAGGTAACTTTAACTGCTGAATTTAACTGGTTTTGTACAAGTAAAATGTGAGCCTAACTATAACGTCCCTGTAACCTTTGTTTTTTTTCAGTGAATTTCTAAGGGTTTTTTTAAATTCTATTTCCTAACTCTAATGTCCCTGTAACCTTAGCTTTTTCAATGAATATACATTTATATCTATATAGAGATATAAATGTATATTCATTGAAAAAGCTAAGGTTACAGGGACATTAGAGTTAGGAAATAGAGTAAAAAACGTAGCAGTTCACTGAAAAAAACAAAGATTACAGGGACGTTATAAATATATATATATATATATATATATATAGATAGAAAACACAGTTGCGGTTGCCACTGTGTAGTTATAGTTAGGTTCTAATTACCAAAGTAAGAGCTTTTTTTGGGTGTGTGCTAATAACTTTCAACCACCTCAGCCCTTCACTAAAACTTTAAGGGTGATTCATCAAGTGGGGCAGAGAAAAATGGGGTTACAAAAAGGCAACCTCCCAATGCAATTTTTCATAGGGAAAGTGAACAGCATAACCAATAAAACGGCTGAACAGAATTACAGCAAATTTGGCTGAAAGCTAGATCTTGGTCCAGAAAGCGTGCTTTTTGTGATTTGGGATAAATCCGTTCAGTAGTTTTTGAGAAATTAAGGTTAAAAATATTTGTCTATCTGCACAGTTGGGAAGCTTGCGTGAGTCCCACAATCATGCAACTTCAAATGATAGACCTATGTGTTTGGCCGAGGGTGCTTTTTTCCAGTAGGCAATCTTGCTCCCAAGGAGGTGAAAGCCTCCCATGGGAGCTCACACTTTGACTGACTTGCTGCAACATGAGGAGAAAGATTACCGCTGCCATTTCAAGACACAGGGACTTGGTCCCTGTCTCCTGAAAATGAAAAACAACAATGGTATAAGGGGGTAGTGTAGGGGGTGCCCTGACTCCCTGGACCTTGCTGGGTGGTCCCAGAGGGATCCCCGCTGGGGCCAAATTAAAAATAAATGGGGGTTCCCGGGGATATCTCTGTGTCCAGGAAGGCTACTTCACACTGACCAGTAAGGTAAGGAATCCTTAGTACTCACTGGAAGAAGGACCTGCCCTCTGAAGCCTGGCCCTGCATGAAGCTCCTCCTTCTTCTCTGCTACCATCAAGCTCTTTATCCTTTTTTAAAATTCTTATTTAAAAAGTATAGGAAAGTAGGAGCACATCTTAGTAGCCATCTGGCATTTTTTGTTTCTTACAAATGATTCCCAAAGGGTGGGGTTGTTTCTGAAATACAAAAAAGTGATGCCCTTGACACAGAGAGTTTTCTCCTTGTGCGTAGAGGTCATCGCTGATTTTTCCTGCCTTGGTCTTCCATTCACAAGGCGGGAAAATCTGTGTCTGAATCTGAGTAGAAAGGCCAGTCCCAAATATAAAAGGACATGTGCAAGCTGATGCGTGAATTGCAAATGAACAGATAACTGAAGCTTTCTGATGTAGAGCCAGCTGGCGCTCTGCCCTCAAAAACCCAGCAGATCCTTAACTTCTAAATGGGGCAGGGGATCTGTGAATTTTAGTAGAGCAGAGCTTCCGTCAGTTTACAACAAATTACCCACTTCAGCTGAACCCTAAATGACCCCATTGTACTAAGATAGCTTTAATATCCATGCCCTCTGACATGATGCATTCACAAGATGAGCTGCTTTTTTTCTCAAGGCCCCCTGAAAAGACCCTGTAAGATAGAAAAGAAAAGGGTCAACAGAAATCAGTATTAGCAAGTGCAGCTGGCATGCAGGCAGTCTGTCCTCCACCTTGCCTTCAACCAACCTCTCACAGGATAAAATGATTCTGCTCTTGCAATTCAGCAACAAAGCCACTCCTGGACATGGTCCAGCTTCAGAGGGACAAAGGAGAGAGAACAGCGAGATAGAAAATAGAACAATTAAAAGTGAGACATCCCACCACCCCCCAAAGAGCATGGTCCATTGTCTGGCAGACGTAGGCCAGCTTCACTGGCTCTCCATGGGTCCAGGCATAGACAAGAGTCTACCACCCAGCCAGCCAAAGGATCTTTCTCCACCTGATGAGAAATAGAAAAAACCTTGTTCCACTTCCATGCATATAGTTTGACCACCTGTCTGCTATTTACATGGACAGTTCTTTATTTTGGGTGGCTGTCCTTTGTCTATAATTGAGTATAATCCGGGGTAACGTATGTCCGTAATTTTACAGCTATATTTAATAACAATTAGAAATGCCCTTTTGGGCCCTTAACAAGAATGCAGCACCACGTGATAACTGCAGTGTCATTTGTGCTTTGGGGTCTGCATGTCTCGAGGCAGTGATATTCATAATGTCTGTCCAGATGAGAGCTTATTGATAGCAGCAGAGCGCAACCCTTTTTGCTCCGAGCAGTAAGGTCAAGGTGCACTCCCTCTGTTTAACCGTGCCTGCCACGTGGCCTGTATGTGTGCGTCTAGTAAGTGGCTGACCTATTTTTGAGAGACAAGCCAGCAAATTTATGTGAAAGACAAACAAGTCCTCCACCTGGCTACATGAGCCAAAATTCATGAGAGGTCAAGTTAATAAAACATTAGGCATGCACCTGATGATTCAAAATTTAAGCAAGATACAGTCAAAGACTCTATTCCATTAAATATTGTAATTGGAATTGCATTTATGTAGCACTTACTACCCCGACGAGGCGTCAAAGCACTTTTAGGCAAGCAGCTTGCTACTTCGGAACCCAAAAAGGATTAGTGGTGTTAGTGGTGAATTAGTTTAGGGAAATATCAAATTCATTTTAGTGGTGGACATGTGAGTCTGTTAGTTGGATTGAAAAGGATAGTGGATGGATAGAAGAGCGAAAGGCCTAGAAAGTGTTTGTTCATTTGGAGATCATAGAAGAAGGAGGAGGTTGGGGATGAGTAGCGGAGAGATGGAGAGGGAAGAGTCTCTAGAAGTGGATTAGGGAGAAAGATGAGGTATCAGATGAGTCTAGGAGGAATACATGAGGGAAGGGTGTAGAAAGGCTTGTTCGGGAGATCTGAATAGTAAAAGAGGTTTGTGATGATGCAAGGAGGGGTAGAGGAGCGAAGAGTCTAGAAAGGGTTATTTTGGGAATCATAGTAGTAGAATGGGGTTTGGGATGAGTCAGAGAGTGGAGGTAGAGGATATATTGAGAGAGGTATAGGGTGAGAAATAGGGTAGTGCATTGGGGAGAGTAGTAGAATGAGGTTTGGGATAAGTCAGAGAGTGGAGGTAGAGGATATATTGAGAGAGGTACAGGGTGAGATATAAGGTAGTGCACTGGAGATACTGAATTAGGAGTAAAGTAATAATTATATAGATACATGAAAGGTATATATGTATAAGAAAGGTAATATATCTCGATTTTAGTTATATTTAATGAACTCAGACTTTCGAGTGTTGCTGTACTTTAAGCTCATTTATTTATTCTTATAATTGTGTTTTATTTCCTTTTGATAATTCAATAGTGAAGTAATTGTAGATAAATAGTTATGATAAAAATTTACTTATTTATGCATGACCTATATACAAGTTAAAAAGAGAATGGATCACTTGTACCTGTGTAACCAGGGTCATGTATGGTGGCCCTCTTTTATAAAAACCCTCATTCACGTACATACAAATTCCAAAGGACCTAGTGAACTCTACATTCTTCCCATATCGCACACTGCCAGTAGCCTGGGAGTAAATCTGTCGGATAAAATCATTTTTAACTGTGTTTATACTCATGTCTACCATTTATTGCCATAACTTCGAGTGGGTGACACAGTCTAATGCAACTGAGAGGTCCATAAAAGCCATACAAATTTGGCCTTTTTTGCCACTGTGCACTTGCCAATTATCATGCTTAAGTTAAGACATTGATCTACTGTCCCCCTCCCTTTTTTTAAAACCAGGGGGCATATTAGCAAGACCGGCGATAAATTATCGCCGCTTTAGCGGCAGGAAACTGCCGCTAAACAGCGATAATGGCCTTGCTAATATGCGTTATGGAATTCAATAGAGCCCAGGTTAGATGTCCTGCACATCTAACCTGGGCTTCTATTGAAATTCCATAACGCATATTAGCAAGCCATTATCGCCGCTTTAGCGGCAGTTTCCTGCCGCTAAAACGGCGATAATTTTAACGTGGGTCTTGCTAATATGCCCCCATGTTATGTCTGTATGAGCGCATTACTTCCTTCTTTCCATCCCTCTAATCTAGTCAATAAAAGCCGGTCCATCAATTTAGCTGTACTATCCAGCAGGGAGATGGGTCTATAATTATTGGCCTTATCACCCTTCTTGTGAAAGGGGATTATTATAGTTTTGTCCCACGACTACGGAGGTCCCATTTTTCCAATAGCGTTAAAAATATTGGTTAGTAAAGGGACCCATAAGTCTAGGTGTTCCCGGAAACAATCTATTCGAACCCTATCTGGACCTGGGGCCTTGGCACTACTGCATTGAGTCAGACCATTTCTTACCTCCACCAAATCAAAGACCAGGCTGCCCCCTGACCTATCGGCCTCCGAGTGAGTGGAGGGGTTAAGAACTCACCTATCAAGCACAAATATTTTCAAAAAATAATCAACCCAGGTGTCTTCTTCTACATGGACCTTGAAGATGCGTAGCAGAGTTTTTATAGTAATGAAGCTTGATCTTGCTGGTTTGTCCACTTGGGCATTTATTGATAGCTTGGGGTCCATGGTAATTCAGAGGTTTCTTACTTCAATAGATAAGTTAGGCGGTGTTCCCAGATCGTCAGGCCAGGCGGTGAGTAGGTCGTCATTTTTCCAATCGCCACATGTGAGTATTTCCATTTTGAAAGCATTCAATTTGAGATGGCTCCATGTCATCCACTGATCAACGGCTCTGAGGCAACTGAAAATTTAAGAATTTCCAATGTCTTTGGGGCTTTCTAGTTTAAGGAGTATTTGTGTGCTATCTGCATAGTTATAGCATGTGAGATGAAATTCAATAATCATTGCTGGTAATGACTTAATGTAGATGTTGAAAAGCATGGGTGAGATGATAGAGCCTTGAGGGACCCCTGTTTTTGTGAAGTATGGTTTCGATGAGAAAGGGGGGTATGGATGACATTTGTTCTGTTTTGAAGGTAGGATGTGATCCAGTCGAGAACAGTCCCCTCTATGCCAGCTTTGTAGAGTCTTTGTATTAGAGTATCATGTCAACTGTGTCAAAGGCAGCTGAGAGTAGTGCAGCAATCCCGTCCGGTCAACTGTGTTCTTAAGGTGTCAGGACAAATGCTACTCTGGCCCGAAGTGATGGATACCGACGAATGTTGGTCTCTGCCTCACCATGTTGACCCTCTTCTTTGTTGCTTGCATCCTATTGACAAAGATGCAGGCAACGTAGATCAAGGCTTGTTCTTTTGGATCATCAGAGGACATGGTCCCTTTAATTCAAGGAACCTCAGGGATTCTCCAGACTCCAGAGACGACGTCATCGAAAGTCGCGAACAAATAGAAAGGCCGGCCAGCCCATTGGAGGCGGATGCGGAAGACGCAGAGGCGACGAGAAGCAGGATGCTGCCGAAAAAAGCCGAACAGGAGAAGAACCTTCCACTAGGGCCTTCGTGAAGACCAGAACGAGAAGCCAAGAACCCCAAGGTTCCAGGAGCAATCGGCAAGATGCCAGGAGGCCAACGACCCAGTAAAAGCACTTGCCGCGCTCCTGGAGGAGTGTGGCTTACACAGGTACGTGCCTGTATTCAGGCCATAACAGGGAAGAAGGAGGGAACATTAGATGAACCCCAACAAACCGGCAGTATTAAATGCACTGAAAAAGCACTGCAGCAGACACTACGAGATGCCAACTAAAAACTCCTGACCCCTTCATAAAAACGAGCGTCTACAAATAACACTTGGTGACGGTTAGTAAGGAAATGGTGATCTTTCCTCACTCCTTACGCTACAAAAAAGGTATAAAGTGTGAATGGAATACTTACCTGTACCCCTTCTTTTGCTTTGAGGGAGAAGCGGCGTTGGTCCTCCAGCACGGCCAGGAGTCCGAGGCCTCTAAAGAAGAAAAGGTAAAGAAACCTTATTGATGTTAATTCAGAACTGATATATTTAGAGGAAAATAAAGAAGAAAAAACAAAGCAAACAAACTTGAGTGAGACTATTCTGTACCTACAATCCCTTACATGTGATGGAGAATGCGGTCAATCCTCCATTAGTATAACAACATGGTGAACCTTGTAAAACAATTAATCAAAGGCCAGGAGAAGTTGGAATGGGCCCTAGAATGTCAGATGACCTCCGCCCATGCGGACCGGGACATTTTTAAAGAGGATATATCGTCACAAGTAGAATGTATCCATAAAGTTGCGGAAGGCCAGGTCCAACTAACTTCCCGACTCCAGGGAGCGTGCAGCAGCAATCCCGTCTCCCCTAATATCATGTTATATACTGGCAGAAGATCCTGATTCTTTTCTTCTAAATTTTGAAAGGGCTGCTAAAGCCTGTGGCTGGCCGGTGGGAAAATGTCAGTTCTTTTTAGGACCTCTTCTAACTGGAGAGGCTCAAGCGGCCTACCAAATAGCGAACGCCACTGAAAATACCCCCTATGAAGAAATCACAAACATCATTCTGGATCACCTTAGCATGGATGCAGAGGAATATAGGGTTAGATTCCTCAAAGAAAAAGGAGCACCAGGTGATAACCCTAAAACCCTTTTTTGTAAATTAAAAACAGTAGCCGATAAATGTCTAAGACTAGCAAAGAGATAATGAATCGTATTTATCTAGAACAATATCTAGAGGCTCTCCCCTTTTCCACGCAGAGATGACTACAACAACATACTCACCTCACTATAGAACAAACAGTGGATATGGCCACTACCTTTTCCCGTGCCCAACCTCGAACCTTTCCTTGGGAAACTGAGAAAACACATCGGTTCAACTCTACTCACGGGAAGTCTGAGAAAAGGAATACCAAGAACGCCAGTTAACCATTGAAAGTGCAGAGCTGCAAAACCGAAAACTCCGTATATAGAGGACACATTGCTCAATTATGCCCCACAAGAAACCAACCGAAGAACTCATGGACTTTAGCTACATTCCCAAGTCCATTCTTTACACAGAGGTATTAGGAACCTGCTTTTATGTAACTGTGCAGGTGAATGAGAAATGGGTCACAGCTCTTTCAGACTTTGAGTGTCGCCAGCCTGTTGTCCAGAGTGATTTGGTAAAGACTTCTTGGGAAAGTGGTACATATCTGTTGTGTTCATGGGGATGTTAGGAGCTATCCCGTAACCGAGATTTCCATCAACACCCAGAGTGGTACCAGCTCCGTAGTCAGAGTAGGTGTGTTGAGGAACCTTCCCGAAGATCTCATATTAGGAACAGACAACCCAGACTTTTTAGGGATGTTCTTAAATAACATAAAACACCAAGAGACCACAGACATAGAAAAAAACCAGAGAACTTCCCAATCAGCCAGCCCTCATAACCCAAGATACCTGGATTTTAGATTAAAAATTCCATTATGCTCAAGCTAATGACCCACCCTCAAAAATGCATGTCAAGAAGCACAAAAAAATTAAAAGGATCCCTGAACTTCTTATCCCCAGATTTGCATTAAAAATGGTCTACTCTATCAGATAAGACAAAAATGTGATCCACCCCAACTGTTGGTACCCCTGATATTCCAAGATCAGATCTTATTCTTTGCTCATTCCCACCTTATGGAAGGACATGCAGGAGCTATGAAAACAACCCAGAATATACTAAGACATTTTTATTGGCCTGGCATTTACGCCAACATCAAGAAATATTGTCAGGAGTGTGAAATCTGTCAAAGGAAGAATCCGTTCAGACCCCTCCTGTACCCCTGCAACCACTCCTAATCATAGGTAAGCCCTTTGAAAGGCTTGGTTTGGATCTTACCGGACCTTTACCTAAATCAAAAAAAGGGAAGTCAGTACGCTTCGGTGATATTTGACTATTCTACCCACTATCCAGAAGCCTTCCTCTTAAAAGCCCCCACTATTGCCAATATCGGCGACAAACTTATTGAACTCTTTTCAAGAGTCGGATTTCCACGCAAGATCCTAACAGATCAAGGCACCCCTTCTGTTTCACACCTTACGGTTCAGGTTTGTAAAACCCTAAACGTCTCCCACATTAAAACATCCGTCTATCATCCGCAAACGGATG
The DNA here is from genome assembly GCA_963921515.1 of Calotriton arnoldi. NCBI lineage: Eukaryota > Metazoa > Chordata > Amphibia > Caudata > Salamandridae > Calotriton > Calotriton arnoldi. The sequence continues at coordinate 1,299,113 of CAWUFW010002470.1, read as the reverse complement.
GCTTATGTGAGAGATACAATGGGACTCTCAAGTTATTACTTAAAAAAATGCTTACTAGGAAGGGGAAAGACTGAGACCAACTCCTACCTCTTGATCTCTTCGTCACTTGAAGTCAAGTCCAGAGCAGTCTTGTGTGTTCGCCTTTTGAACTGCTATATGGTAGGCAACTTAGGAGTCTCTTAGAAATGACAAAGAAAGCCTAGGAGCAAGAAAAAACTGATGAGGCCAGAAATCTCTTAGAATATACACAACCTTTAAAATCCTGAATAGGAAAACTATGAGAATTGGCCCATTCCAATCTAGAAAAAAGCCAAAAGAGACAAAAAACCTTTTATGACAGAGAAAAAATTGGAGACATTTACAAATCAATGACTGGGTCCTAGTTCTCCTTCCCACTTCTTCGTCCAAAGTGAGGTCTGAATGGAAGGGACCCTACAAAGTAGTAGGTAAGGTCTGCAACACCACTTATAAGGTTCAGATTTCATCCCGAAAAATAGAGTTATCACATTAATCTCTTAAAACAATGTTGGGGCCTCTTCCTAAAGCAAACCAGTTTGCATTATCGACTCCAAGATAGGCTCCCTGTACCCTAGATCAGCTTGTAGTGAACGATTCCTTCAGTGATGAACAAAAGTCTTCACTGCAGGCCGTCCTACAACCTTTCTCTGCTATCTTTTCTGACCTGCCCGGTAGAACAACCCTAATAGAACATGCCATAGTTACTACCCCGGGGAAGGTGATAAAACAACGACGGTATAGGATACCTGCAGCTCAGAGGCAAGCGATTGCCACCGAGATCGAAAGCATGCTAAAGATGGGAGTTATAATGCCCTTTCAAAGTGATTGGTCCTGACCTATTGTTTTAGTCCCAAAACCTAACGGATCAATCAGATTCTGTATTGACTTCCACGCCGTCAACTCTATTTCCAAGTTCGACTCCTATCCTTTACCAAGGATTGATGAATTGCTTGAAAAATTAGGAGAGGCCCAGTTCATTTCAACCCATGATCTTACGAAGGGATATTGTCAAGTTCCGCTTAGACAAACAGATCAAGAAAAAAAACTGCTTTCTCCACCCCAGACGGCTTGTATGAATTCACAGTTCTCCCTTTTGGTCTCCACGGAGCCCTAACCACTTTTCAGAGGTTAACAGGGTACTTCAAAATCACCAAGAATATTCGTCAGCCTACCTTGATGACATTGTGATATTCAGCCCATCCTGGGAAAAACAACTCACCCATTGCCAACAGATTTTCCATGCCCTACAAAACGCTGGGTTGCATATAAATGCTAAGAAATCTAAAATGGGATTTAATAATTTCAAGTATCTCAGGTATCTTCTGTGGAATGGCTTAATAGAACCACAGGAAGAAAAGATAAAAGCAATTCTGAATACTCTGATGCCCTCTTCTAAGAAGGAAATAAGAGCCTTCTTGGGATTATTGGGATACTACAGACAATTTATTCCCTATTAGTCTGAGATTTCAGAACCCGTCACAGATTTCATAAGGAAAGAGATAAAAGTAAAAGACCTTCAAAATCCCCCGGAGAAAGCTAAAGAGGCGTTTCATCAGTTTAAAGTAGGTATTATATCCAGCCCAGTCCGGGTTTCCCCCAATTTCAAGAAACAATTTATACTTCAAACTGATGCCTCGGAAACTGGCTTAGGGGCTGTCTTGTCTCAAATATCACAAGATGACATACAGCTTCCTATTTAGTTCATTAGTCACAAATTGTTTCCCCGAGAGAAGAAGTATACGGTGATTGAAAAGGAATGCCTCGCTATCAAGTGTACCGCAGAAAAATTATGTTACTGTCTTGAAGGAGAGCCTTTTACATTGTATACAGATCATACCTCATCTGTTGTGGATGAGCCGTAACAAAGGAAACAACTCCTATATCCTTCATTGGTTTCTATCCCTACAACCCTTTGCCTTCGAGATAAGGCACCGCAAAGGTACTGAGAATGGGAATACAGACTTTCATCCTCGAATTTCCCATTTTCCCAGTCAGGAAAATCTTAGGGGAGGGGTATGTCAGGACGACCGCTACTATGACCCCAAAGTAATGGATACTTCTGAATGTTGGTCTCTGCCTCACCACATCGACCCCCTTCTTTAGTTGTTTGTAGCCTATCGGCGAATACGCAAAAAACGTAGATCAAGGCTTGTTCTCTTGGACTTCCAGAGGACGTTCTCCCTTTTATTCAAGGAACGTCAGGGATTCCCTGGACTTCAGAGATGACGTAATCGAAAGCCTCGTACCAATAGAAAGGCCCGCCTACCCATTAGAAGCAGATGCAGAAGACACTGAGCTGATGAGAAGCGAGATGCCAATGGAAGAAGCCGAATAGGAGAAGAACCTTCCCCTACGGTCTACGCGAGGACCGTAACGAGAGGCCAAGAACCCTGAGGTGCCAGGAGTACGCGGCAAGACGTCGGGAGGCCAACGACCCGACAAAAGCTCCCGCCACGCTCCCAGAAGACAGGTACGTGCCCGTATTGGGGCCATAACAGGGAGGAGGGAGGAAACATTAGATGAGCCCCAAAAAGCCGGCAGTATTATATGCACTGAAAAAGCACTGTAGCAGAATCTACGAGATTCCCACTAAAAACTCCTGACCCCTTCATAAAAATCGATACCAAAGGGGATGATGGACGGAGCGTTAGAGCAAATCAAACACTCACCCCCAGTCAACTGATCTGGGTTTAATCCATCATCATTCTTTAGCTCACTCCACCACCCCAGTTCAGACATGGTCATATGCAAATCAGTCTGACCCTGTGCCTCATGGGAACAGTCCAGCCCAAACTGCCAAGCCATGTCTTCCCTGGACCGGAAACAAGCATCCTGGGCTCCGTCCATCATCCCCTTTGGTATCGCTTTGTTCGCCCTAAGTTGGCAGGGTATGCCCAGAAGTGGGTCCCTTGCTCACTTTGCCACTGGATTCAAGATAGCCTGGCTGATGAGGGTTTTGAACCCGAAACCGGTCCCAGGATGCTTGTTTCCGGTCCAGGGAAGACATGGCTTGGCAGTTCGGGCTGGACTGTTCCCATGAGGCACAGGGTCAGACTGATTTGCATATGGCCATGTCTGAACTGGGGTGGTGGAGTGAGCTAAAGAATGATGATGGATTAAACCCAGATCAGTTGACTGGGGGTGAGTGTTTGATTTGCTCTAACGCTCCGTCCATCATCCCCTTTGGTATCGCTCCCTTCATAAAAATCAGCATGTACAAATCACGCTTGGTGACTGTAAGGTAGGCAATGGTGATCTTCTCTTGCTTGCTACCCTACATAAAAAGGTATAAAGTGTGAATGGAACACTTACTTGTACCCCTTCTTTTGCTTTGAGGGATGAGCGGCGTTGGTCCTCCAGCATGGACGTGAGTCCAAGGCCCCTAAAGAAGAAAAGACAAAGAAACCTTATTACTGTTAATTCAGAACTGATATATCTGGAGGGAAATAAAGAAGAAAAAAACAAAGCAAATAAACCTGAATGAGACTATTCTGTCCCTGCAACCCCTTACATAAGGTCATCCCAAATGGCAATGAGGGACGATTATGTGCCTCTTCCTGGATGGAATCCTGTTTGGAAGTCTGAAAGTATGGAATTATATTCAATGAATTGTGAAATTTGGACAAATGCTGCTCTTTCTATCAGTTTGCCCAGGAAAGGTTAATTTGTAATTGGTCTGTAGTTGTTTGGGTTAAGCGGGTCAAGGTTTTTTTCTTTAGTAATGTGCGCAAGTATGACTTTTTTAGGTCTCTGGAAATATTCCCATAGTAAAGGAATTGTTGATGATTCTTCTTACTAGTGTGACACCAGAGGTAGTTAGAAGAATTTTCTTGAAGGTTTGTGGTGGACATGGGTCAGAAGGGCTGCTGGCAAGCTTGCTTGCGTTGACTAGATTCCATAAATTAATTGAGTGATATTTGATGGAAGGAATACAGAGGCTGGGTCAGCCTACTTTTGGAGGTTTTTTTCCGTAAAGGTTCGGTGCTGGTGGTGTTCTTTTGTTTTAAATAGGAGTCGAAAGTGTCTGCTTTGTTTGTGTAATGATTTGCCAGTTTGTTTGTGAATTTTTGACTAATGTGATGTGTTCCTTCTAGGAAATTTGGTTTAAGAAATTCTGTGAAAATGTTATAGAATTCTTTACTTGCACATTGAGCATTTTGAATTCTGTCTGAATAGCATCTTATTTAGCTTTTTTGATTGCGGACTTGTATAGTCTGTTAAGTTTCTGTACGTGAAGTTTGTCTTGATTGGTGTTTGTTTTGAGCCATATGCATTGCAGCTTTCTAATTTCCTGTTTTATCTCTTTTAGCTCTGTATCTCTCCAAGGTGCCTGTTTTCTTTTGTCCTTTTTTGTTGTTCTTAGTGGTATTAGGATATCAAAAGCTTCCTGTAGTGACTCATATAGTTTTTTAACAGAATTTATTGTGCCTAGATCTGTATTGGATGGTAGTTGTGTTTCTAAGTGTTCAAAATTGAGTTAATTCTATGGTCAATATGTGGATTCATGTAAGGTGGTTTAAGGTGTGTTGCTTTGTGTTGTTTTATGTTGGAAAGCAAGCAAATGGTGGTCTGACCATGTGACTGGAGTAATCATTTGAAAGGTAACTGGTTCTGTATTTGCAAACATGACATCTAGGATGTGTCCAGTGATGTGTGTGGATTTGTGGACGATCTAATGTAGGCTCAGTGCATCTAGGTCAGTGATGATTGTTTTCGGATGGCGCATACTGAGTTTGTCAAGCCAAATGTTTAGGTCACCAAGAATGCATAGGTTGGAGTGTAGTGTTATCAGGTTTGACACTGTGTCTAGAAGTGTGTCTGGGAACATTGCATTACTAGGTGGAAGTCTGTAAAGGAGTAGGAAGTTACAGGAGAAAGATGGTGTAGGGTTGCATCTGGTGAGGAGGGCCTAACAACCATGTATAGAGACGCTGTCAGCTTTAGTGTTATTTAATGTTTGCTTGAATTTGAATACAACAGCTAGGCCACCGCCTCTTTCCCCTATATGATTTTGTGTGATAGTTTGATAGCCTAGAGGAACAGCTTCATGCAACACTGGAGCCACATCATCTCCCAACCATGATTCAGTTATGAAGAGTAAGTCAGGTTGTGTGTCAATGAGAAAGTTGTCGATGTGATGCTTGCTTTTAGAGAGTGATCAAACATTTATTAGTAGGCAGTTTAGAGGATGTGTTTTGGTGAGTGAGCAGCATTTTGCGGACTTGTAGAAGATGTGTCCTTAGTGCTTGTATTAGCTGTAAGGGAATAGCAATAGTGTAGCTTTTCTGTATCATATTCCTTGTCCAGCAGGCTAAAAGGCATTTTGATGGGTTTGCATGTGCAGGTGGTGGAGATGGTGGTTGAGAGTGAGATGGTGAGCTGTGTTGTTTTTGCAGAGTAGCCTTGTTGTGCAATTGACTTGGAGATACGAAGTTGTGAAGAGTGGCACATTGTTTATTTTGTTTGTGTTCATTTAGGGTGGAAGGTGTATGAGTTAGAGGTGGTGGTGCTGTACGTGGGTCATGTTGTAGGGTTGTATATTGTCCAATGGATGAGGGGCAGTTGAAAGTGAGTTGCTAAGTTGCTGTATATGTATTAGGTGTGAGGGAAGCGAAAAAGCTTGGCAGTAGATTTGGTTTAGGGTGTGTATTATTTGTGTAGTCAGAAGGGTGGCAGTGGATGTATCTTTCTAGTTTGTCACATAAAGTTTTATGAGGTAGTGTTTGTGAGATTTTGTTGTGCTGGTGTGTATGTTATGTTTTTTTTGAGGAGTGGTAAGAGGAGATGATGTAGTTGTTTTCTGAGAAGTATTTGTATGTAAAGTATTGTTGGTGAGTGGAAGCTGAAAGGTAAAAGGGGTGGTAATGTGTTTTGAAAAATAATGTATGTGGTGTGTGAGAGGGGATGGACAAGAGTGTTTGTGTTAGATTTGATTGCTGGTAATATGTGTGGTAGAGTGGAATGTGAAGGTTGTGTGGTTGTGTTTATTTGGTAAAAAGAAGGGGAGGGTGTTGGTGGATGAATTGATGATAGGCTGAGTATAGGTTTGGTGGTGGGAGAAAGGGGTCTGTTATAAGTAAGTAGAGGGTAGGGCTGGTGCTTTATATGAGCAGTGAGTGTGTGTTTGGATAGGATATAGTTACATATAATGTGCATTTGTGTTGTGTTGGCGATGTGTGGATTTGTTAGTGGTGTAGGATAGAGTGGTGTTTTGTGTGAGTGATGGTGCCATTGTGTGGTAGTTGAGGTAGAATGGTGTATAAGTATGGTTTGTTTGTTTTTTTAGTGGTTGATGAGATAGTGAATTGTGGTTAATGTGTTTTTGTAGGAAATGAGCGGAGTGCACTTTTCTGTGAGTGTGTTAATATGTTTGTGGATGTGGATGAGTTAAGGTGCCTTGTGGTGAATGGAAAAAGGGCAGCATTTCTGGCCATAGGGACAACCTGTCCCAAACAGGCCCAAACAGGCAACTGCCCTTGTCCTCTCTGCCCGGGCTGAGACGCCCTGAGCCTTAAGCTTAAATAGCCCTAGGTATCAGGTGACACCTTCAACCAATGGGAACCCTATCCTTAACCCTAACCAATCACAACATTAGCTCTAAGCCCTAGGACCAATAGGAGACCAAGTCCTTGCAACCAATTACAGCCCTAGTCCTAGCAGCCAATCAGAAAGGACTTGGTCTCCTATTGGTCCTAGGGCTTAGAGCTAGGGTTGTGATTGGTTAGGGTTAAGGCTAGAGTTCTCATTTGTTGTGGGCGACGGTCTGCCCTGAAGTGTGTCTTGTGCTGGCGGGAGTATGAGGAGCCCCCCCAGGGGCCGCGGAGCGCTTTGTGCATCGAATCTACCAGCCAAGCTGACTTGACTGTCAGGCGAGCCGCCCGATTTATGGCAGTCTGCTTGGATTTATATGCGGTAAGAGTGCGGATCAGGAGGGACGGCGGCAGGCTCGAGGAGGCGTGGCTTGGCTTGCACTTGGGCATGCACTCTCACTGTTTGGCCCCTGCAGCGCTCTCTTAGGGTGACCTATCTATCTCTGGGCCTGTTTGCTCTGCAGGCCCCGCAGGCCTGTTCTGGTGTGGCCTATGTAGACCCTTAGGCCTGGTGACCGCATTTATGAATCTGGCAATGTTTTACATGCAACCTGACCTGGAATGGCATGCCTAATTTACATTCACACTAACTCGCGGTGACCCTTGGGTGAGCTCTGGCCTGCTTGGGCCACACGCAGGTGAACCAGGGTGAGGGTATAACTCCCCTTTCCCAGGCTGCGGAAGTTAATGGTGATAACACCAGCAGTGCCTGCTGGACTGTGATTGAGGAGGACTCCTGTTCTACACTATTGCCCTGCTGAGGCAGAGGTTGTCTGCTTGTGCCCCCCCACTACCAGTCATGGGGGTAGAGGCGGGACCTAGTTTGTGGCGGGAGATTCGCTGACAGGTCTCGCAGCTATGTCTGGCCAGACCAAGATGCTGTGGTTTGAGATGACACGCCTGCCACACAATGGGGAAAATTAATGCTAGGAAGTCCAAATCTCTTTCGAGAGTCGCAAGCAGACGAGAATGATGGACTCACCTCCTGAGGAACATCAGCTGACTAATGGTGATGGAGAGAGTTCGTCCCTGGAGCAAGATATCCGTACTATGTTTTTAGACCTCAAACAGAGTCTGGCTACCATCGACACTACTATAGTTCTCTTGCCAGACAGGTTTGATTGCCTCAAAGAAAAAGTGTACAAGCTCGACAAACGCATAGATCAACACAAGCGTCGTACCTCAGATGTGGAATATGGGCACTCCATGGCTGGGGAGAAGTTACTTCGAACAAAGAAGGTGCTGCAGGTCATATGTAACAAGAACTACTTTACTGATCTTAAGGCGGCTGCCAGGTTTGTCATGACCATCCCAATGAATGCGGGGGAGTCGCTGTCAGCACAGAAAGCTTATTCGGGGCACCTGAGTGACAATGACTAAAGCAGATCATCCTATGAGTGATTATGAGATCTGGGGGTTGTTATTGGACCCGGTGCAGATTCCTCCTACATTAAGTTTTCCGACATCATTCTTGTATTGTACTGACAGTGGAGGTAATCAGGTAAGGCGACATGGCTCTTGCCTGCGGGGATTGGTGAGAGAATGATAATCAGTAGAAACCACTGCTCTTACCCTGACTATCTTGATACTACAGGTAACGCCATTGTGCTAAAGCAGCGAAGCCAGCGGCATTTGATGGATATGAGACAGCCTGGGCTGGCTCACCTGGGCGAGCCCAGGCCCTCTTTGATTGTGCTTCCCTCTGGCCCCTATGTGATGGCTGGGGAGTGCTGGACCTGTGGATCGCCCTCTTGGGATTAATCCCTGGATGGTTACTCTAGTTGCCTATTGGGTGTTAGTGGCATTTGGCCCAACTCGTGGGCCAAAGTGGGTAGTGGGGGGAATATTAGTTTCTGGTGTTGGCAGCCCTTCTGCAGCAAAATGTTTTCTTGTTCACTCTCCTTATAGCCACTCAGCACTTTGATACATGCTTTCATGGCTGGCAATCTCTACAGGATCGCCAGGGGAATCCGCACCAATGCGTTGCTACCCATGTAGTTGAGTGCATTTTTAACCTGGAATATACGAGGTCTCAATGATAGCTGCAAGGCATGTCATGTTTTTGCGTACCTGCAGAGACACACCATAGACATTTGTCTGCTGCAGGAGCTACATCCCACAGGTAGCACCCAGGTGCGGCTGCAAGCAGGGTGGATAGGAGAATGCCACGCAGCGTATTACTCCAATTATGCCCGTGGGGTGACTATACTTATTCGCAAGGGACTACCATGGTGCACGCACCGTGTCATATGTGATACGCAGGGTCATTATGTCCTGCTCTCTGGTGCACTACAGGGCCTCCTGATTAGACTTCTCTCAGTGTATGGTCCAAATGTAGATGACCCTCAGTTCTTTGCAGAAAATTGGAGACTGGCGGGTTCACTGGACCTGGGGTGCATCTGTGGGGTGGATATTTTAATGTGGCTTTAGATCCTGCGACTGAGAGATCTAGCGACTCCAGATGCCCACACCCAAAGGCAGCCGCTCAGTTATGCTTGCTAATAGATGACAGTGGCTTCACTCATCTCTGGCACTTCTGGCATTTAGATGGTGCTGAAGGCACATGCATAACAGCCGCAAACACCACATGGTCACGCATTGATTATTGGCTGGTGGCGCATGATATTGACACATGGACCTTATAGGTTAATCACTTGCCACGGACACTATCTGACCATGCTCATGTCCTGTTGAAAATGGTCTCCCCACATTGCAGTACACATGCATTCACATGGAGGCTCCCGGCCGGGGCATTGCATGACCAGGTGTTCAGGAATGAGATTTGATTAGCTATGGTGGGGTGAGCGCTCAATGGGGTCGCAGTCTTCCCTTTGGCGAGGCCTTTAAGGTTGTGATGAGGGGACCATACATTGTGAAACAGGCCAGAGTGCTGCATGCGCTGCGAGATGAGCGTGCACGCTTAGAGAGGGAAATCCCAGTGTTGGAGCTCCAGTACTTTGCAGATTGTAGTGTATCAACACTGGCGTCTATCGGGGGAAAGCTTGTGGAATATGAAAAGGCTGCACAGATGGAGACTGATTATCTGGAGAAAGAGGCCTGCACTCAGCTACATGGTGAGGGGGACAGGGTGGGTAAGACCTTGGGCAACATGTTGCCTAAACCATTGGCAAGTGATTATATAGTCGAATTGCAGGATGACCAGTCCACTGAACATGTTGGCACTGAGGCCATATAGAGAGAGAGATGACCACCTTTTTCTCCACCTTTTACATGGCCAGACAGCCCACTCCTCCTTCAGGAACTCCCCATCTATTTTGACTCAGTGCAGTTGCTGTGATTTGAGGACAGCCATAGGAGATAGTTAGATTAACCATTTTCAGTGGAAGAGGTTGTCCGAATTATCAATGCTATGCCTGGAGACAAGGCTACCGACCTAGATGGCCTCACCGTCATCTTTTATAAAGAATATGCCCACATCATGGACCCACATATCCTTACCATCTATAGGAGTCCCTTGCTGGCGTTTTTCCCCCCTCCCTGCAGGAGGCGCTAATTGTGACAATACTCAAACCGGACAAGAACCCCCAGCACTGTGAATCATGTCGTTCCTTATCCGTGATTAACATGGATAGTAAAATCCTTGCTAAACTGAGAGAGCCAGAGAGATATTTGGGGATTTGACTTAGAAGGGACCTAGATGATCTGTGGAAAGCTAATTATGGATGCTTAATGACATGGCTAGACGAGCGTTTGGAGAGCTGGCAGAAGCTTCTGCTATCCTTAAGTGGAAGGCTAGCCATTGTTAAGATGGTGATACTCCCAAAATGTCTTTACCTGTTTATCAACCTGCCGCTTCCCCAGACGGTATATTTACACCAACAGCTTCGATCGCACCTGGTATCCATTGCCTGAGCAGCCTCGAATCGCATGGCAAATAATGATGCACACTTTCATGCAGGACGGACAGGGGGCTCCGTATATGGACTTATATCATTATAGCAGCCAGGCACATTTTGTGCACTACTGACATTTCCCTACGCGGTTCCTGGCTCACATAGCCCCTGAGCATGACCATGCCACGCCATGCCCCCTTCAGATGGCACGGTACCTAGACCCTAAGCACATGAGGGCACAGATAGACATGGGGGCTTGCACGGTATGGGCATGGAATGAACTCTGATGGAGGGCCTGACTGCGGTGCCTACTTGCCACCTCGGTGCCATTACTTGGACACCCCTCCCCTCCTATTACCCTTGGCGCTGGTACTCGCAAAAAGCTGTGCAATCTACAGCTGACTTCTGTGGGTGCGGTGTATGGGGAAGGCACTTTCATCGCTCCACAACAGGTACTGCAGAACCCCTGTGTGACAATTCTATATACTTTCACATACTACCAACTGCTGGCTGCTATCTGGGCAAGCCATGACTCTTTACCGAAGGCTCCATCTATATTTCAGGTACTGGAAGCAAATTTTACAAACCCCTTTCCACACAGGCTGATCATGAGGCTTTATGTTGAGATGCAGGCGACTGTCCCGGTGCACCCCCCTCATGGATGACCAATGACGGTACTGCTGCACTCAATCCTATGCGCTAAGTACATTTTAAATATCTGTACCGCACCCCAGAAAAGATGCATAGAATGGATTTAATTGACAATGCATGCTGCGTGCACTGCGCGATGCCTCTCACTGATTTATTTTTTACATCTAGCACGTGATTGCCCTGGAGTGCAGTGCTTATGGGGCACTGTCTTTTAGGCTTTAGAGGAAAAAACGAAACACTCGCTAGACCACTTCCCGCTCCTTGTGCTCCCTGGTTATGTGAAAGATGTACCCCCAGTTGTGCGCAAACTGGCGGCTCTTCTTCTCCTATTAGCAAAGTGCCTAGTGGCGATACATTGGGATCAGGGCCCAATGCAATGGAGAGCTGACTGGCTTAAGGATGCAGCTTTTGTCAAGAACAACTGAATGTCTACTGGGACTTGATAAGGGCGAATGCCCACCCCAAAGATATATGGTCCCCCTTAGAATTGTAACTCGGCGCCCATACGGGGCTGGTGGAGACTGTGGCTGTTGATGGGGATGATGCCCTGCCAGACCCCGATGCTGTTGAGATTTGGGCCCTTCAGGTGTTCTTGTTCGACTGCCTGTGCCAACACTACCCCCCTTCCCAAGCATTGTGTGATGATATTGCCGATTACTTTGTAGAAAAAATTAACAAGCTATATGATAAATTTCCTAGTGCCACGAACATCCCGAAAGTAACATCTATTCTCATTTCATCTCCCACGGAGAATGTCTTTCTTCCTAAAAGCTTTAGCAAACCGTGGCAGAAATGTTGAAAGTGGCTAAATCTGGGTCACCTCTTGATATTATGCCAGCAAAGATCTTCGCGCTGCTAGCTACGCATCTAGCCCCCTTCATCTGCGCAATTTTAAATTTATCATTGAATGAAGGTCAACTTCCACGCGAGTGGAAGTCTGCAGAGGTACTTCCGATTTGCAAGAAGGCTCGCCTTCCCACATCTGATCTGTCGAACTATCGACCCATTTCGCTTCTCCCGCTGATGAGTAAACTTCTAGAAGGGCATATAAACAAAATACTTATGGAACATAGAGTCCCGAGGCTGCCTGGATCCTTTACAATCCGGTTTTAGACCTATGACAGTACTGAATCAGCTTTGATAGCGGTAACAGATCGCATCAGGCAATCTCTTGACTACAATCAGGATGTGCTACTGGTGCTGTTGGATCTATCGGCAGCCTTCGACACAGTGTCACATCAGAAACTACTCCAAAGATTGAAGGAGATAGGGATTTGTGGACGACTCTGCAAAGGTTTTCGAGTTTTTTCAAATCAGCGCAAGCAGACTGTTAATTTGGTTCCCTTCCGCTCTCGTATCCTTGAGCTCACTAAGGGAGTGCCTCGGGGCTCATGTCTGAGACCTACCTTATTCAATGTGTATGTGGCTCCTCTTGCCAAGATTGTCAAACAATTTGGGGTTACCCCCTTTTCATATGCAGACAATACCCAACTTCTTTTATCTTTTGACAACAGCGATACATCCACCAAATCCCGCTTTTCAGAAGGTATTAAAACAGTTTTGGGCTGGATGACAGAAAATTGTCTCCAACTAAATGCCGATAAGACAGAGATCATGCTCTTTGGCAATGCCCAATCGCTTTGGTCTGCAGAATGGTGGCCTTCAGACCTGGGCATTGCTCCGGTTCCCAAAACAATGGTCAAAAATGTGAGTGTCTGCTTGGATCAGTAGCTCACTATGAAAGATCAGGTTGGGGCTACAACGGGCACCTGCTGTCATATGTTGAGTCTCTTGTGTAGAGTATTCCAGTTCCTTCTACTCTCTGTGCAAAAAACTTTGATTCAGGTGCTGGTAATCAGTCGTCTGGACTACTGTAACACACTTCTGGCTGCTACTAAAGAATCCTTACTGAATGAACTGCAGGTGGTTCAAAACACTGCAGCCAGACTAGTCCAGAATATGCCACCCAGAACAGCCTCTATGCCTCTTTTGCAACAGCTATACTGGCTCCCTATACTCCAGAGAATTGAGTTTAAGATCTGTTGCATTGCGCATGCGAGTGTTGAAGGACCTTGTACGTCCTAGAGATCAGGCCTCGGGAGCCATCAAAAGAGCGGACCTAGGATTCAAAGGGGGTAAATTGGCGCGTGGCGCCCTCTGGGTATGAAGGTGTACATAGCCAATGGTGAATTTGAAGGTATTCCAAACGCGCTGTGTTGGGGAGGTGAAATTCCTGCCTGCACTGCTCAAAAGATTTAAAAATCCCCCCCTCGAATAGATGAGTGATTGTACGACATTCTCCAGCTGTCCATGCAGGAAAGGATGTGGGCTGGAGGGCTGGTGGAAACTCTGGATTGCGCGCCACAGGTGTGTGAGGGGAGGGAAAGGAGGTAAGACCTCGGGCCACTGCAATTCTGTCCCATATCTCCAAAACCGTTCGCGTTGGGGTAGCAATATAGGCGCTACGATGGCGAGCACTCCTCGGCAACCAAGCCCGAGCCCAGAGCGGGCGGCAAGCCACACCTCTGTCCATGTGGAACCAATGTTTCTCGCTTTCGCGAGCAACCCACTCTGAGATATAGCGCAGATGCAACGCCCAATAATAAACAAGAAAATCTGGGCATGCCAGCCCTCCCCGGTCCCTCGGCAACGTTAATACTTTGGTAGAGAATCGCGGCCTCCCCGCCCCAAATAAACGCATTAACCTCCAGTTGAAGGCTCAGAATGTCCCTTTGGGGGATAGGGGTTGGAAGTGCTTGGAAGAGATAAAGGATCTTGGGGAGAATGGACATCTTGACCGTGTTGAAGCGGCCCAGCCAGGAAATAGGTAGCGATTTCCATCGCCGGAGATCATCCCTAACTGAATTTCTACAAGCGGGCCAGTTTGCCTTTGTCCACGAGTCCAGCGTAGCCGTGACATTAATACCTAGATAGCAAATGGATTGGGAGGCCCACTGGAAGGGGATACCGTTCCCAAGCTCCTCAAACTGTTGCGAGGAGAGGGTAAGGTTAAGCGCCTGTGACTTAGCAAGGTTGATTTTAAGCCCCGAGATCAACTCGAACTGGGAGAGTACATCAAGCAGCACTGGGAGGGAGTTCTCGGGGTTAGTAAGTGTCAAAAGGAGATCATCAGAGAAGAAAGCGATTTTGTGCTCGACCTCCCCCCCAATGGAAGGCCCTTAATTGCCGCCGATTGGCGGATGGCAATCGCCAGGGGCTGGGGAATGGGGGGGTAAGGAGACCGTTGAGTCTGATCTGCGCTGATGGCGCCGCCTAGGGGGCCATGATACGGGCAATCATGACCGGGCCCAGGCCTATCTTCTGCAACAACGCCCTGAGAAAGGACCAGTCTACCCGGTCGAATGCCTTCTTGGTATCGAGAGAAAGGAGGAGAGCCGGGATGTTACGGCGTTGGACCTTTTCCACGATGAAGAGGTGTGGTGCAGCGGCCAGGGCAGCTGACTTCGGAGCACAGGGCTCACGGTTTGATCCCCGTCTCCGGCGGCAGCTCAGCTCAGCACCATGTGACTCTGGGCAATAGCTCACTTAATTTCCACGACGGCCCCCAGCACCTTGAGACCCATAAGGGTGAGTAGTTCGCGCTTTACAAATACGGATTTACCAAGTGGGCTACTCGCCGGATATTATCCGCCCCTTGTCGTTCGTGTATGAAGCCCACCTGGTCGGGCTCAATCAGACCAGGTAGATGGGGAGCTAAACGTTGGGCTAATATTTTGGTATACAGTTTAACGTCAACATTGAGCAAAGAAATGGGGCGGTATGAAGCACAAGAGGTTGGGTCTTTCCCCGGCTTGGGGATAAGCGCTATTTCGGCTCCGGCCATGGTCGGTGTGACAGACTTTGTATCGGCAAAGGAGTTAAAAGTCACAGCAATGGTGCCTGCAACTCTGGGAGAAAAAGACAATAGAATGGTATCGTAAGGCCATCAGGGCCGGTGCCTTGCCAATAGGGAAACTTTTCAATGCTTTTTGAAGTTCTTCTGCAGTGATTGGTTCGTCCAATTGTTGTTTATGAAAAGGAGCTAGTGGCGTCCAGGGACAGGAGGCCAGAAAGGGATCTATCATGTCCCTACAGGTGTCGCCCTGTTCATAAAGCGCGGAGAAGAAAGAACTAAATGCTTGTTGCTTGGCTGATTCCGAGGTAGCCCATGTCCCCCCCGAAAGGGCGATCTTGGAGATGTGGTTACGGGAAACCTGTAGACGAAGACGAGGCGCCAACAGGGAACCCACCTTGTTTCCCCCGCCGTAGAATTTCTGTTTCAGAGTTAGGAGGGAATGTTCTGCTTTGTTGACCCTTAGAGCTTTGAGTTGGCCCCGAAGCGAGGCCAGCTGCTTCTGGGTCTGTCGAGATGGCGCACTCTGCCCCTGTTTTTCCAGCAGTTTAATATCGCGAGCCAGATTGGTTTCAACCAGGCGGGATTCCAGCGTGCGGGTGATGGAGATGGACGTAATGACGCCTCGAATAGTGGCCTTAAAGGCATCCCATAAGACATGCCCATTAGTGTCCGGGAGGTGATTATCTGCAAAATACGCCTGAATCGCCTGGCGTATTTCGGCCACATCGACCTGGTACCATAGGGCATGTGGGGGAAGTCGCCACCGAGGAGCGGAGCAGGGGTTCCTGCCCATACCCGTCAGGGTAACCTCCAGATGGGCATGGTCCGAGAGAGATATATCCGAGATCGCCGCTGAGTCCAAAGAGCGAATAAGAGATTGGGACAGGAAGAAATAGTCAATTCGAGAGTAAGAGTGGTGGACATGGGAGTAAAAGGTGTAGTCCTTAATCCCAGGTTCTTTGTATCGCCACGCATCTATGAGACCCAAGGCTTCCAAGTCCTGCTTGAGTGCCGCAGGCATTGCGCCAGTGCCCTGGAAGGAAGATGTGGTGCGATCTAAACTGGGGTCCCACACTAGATTAAAATCACCCCCGAGGAGGATGGGGTCAGGCTCCCGGGATAGCAAGTCCTTAAGAAAGGTCCGGAGATATGTATCTTGGGCATGATTAGGTGCATAGACATTGAGCATCATGTGTGCCTTACCATGGATGAGCAGGGTGAGTTTTAAATAACGCCCCTCCTTGTCGCGCAGCACCGGGGAAACTTGTACAGATCTTCCCACCTTAAAAAGAATAGCCACCCCTGCCGTCTTAGTCTGCGCTGACGCCCAGAACTGCTTGGGGAATCTAGGGTGGGACATGCGCTGCGGGTCTGTACGTAAGAGGTGGGTTTCCTGGAGGGAAATTACATCAGGGTCATGAATAAGGAGGTAACGCCACACCTGCCTTCTCTTATTGGGGGCGTTGAGGCCTTTTACATTGAGGGACAGACATTTAAGTTGTGCCATCGTCGACTACAGACATAACAGAGCGCGGGCCATTGTGCAAGCCACCATACCGCCCTCCCCCGGATCCCAACCTAAATGGGGCTGGTGTCGGATGGAAAGGAGGATGAGGAGATAAAGAGGATTTGCTCAAATGGGTAGTAGAGTAGCCCCTCTCCCAAGCCCAGGAAATAGGATATCTCGGTATGTCCATGCCCTCCCCAAATAGACCAGAGAAAGGAAAAGAAAAGAGAGAAAAAGGGATAGAATAAAGAATAACAAACCAAGCAGACAAAAGGCCATCAGGGCCAAAGTATTCCATCCCAGTCCAGGAGCGGCCCAACGGTGCAAACCAGGGCGGCTCCGAGGAAGTCACTCCCCACAGGGACTAAGGGAATGGCGGGGCGCGCCATCAAATACAGACCGCGGCCCGACCCTCAGAGGTCGACCCACCACAGTGTTAACGGGGAAGCACGGGGTCCCCCCAAGGAGCGAGTCCCAAGTCCCCCGGCCCCAGTGCGGGACCTTGTCCGTGTATCGCTGCCGGAGAAAGGATACCAGAGGTCCCCATAACGCCAGGACAAGTCTAACAAGTTCGGGCTCCCATGGAGAAGGCAAATGGCTTTAATACCAAAACGAAGAGTCACCCTCCTCCAGCCACGAGAGGGTCAAACCATGTCAAGGGGCCACCACCCCGGCACCGGAGCCAGAGGGGGAGGGGAGCCCCAACAGGGAGCCCCGCCCTTCTGAAGACTGCGAAGCCTCTATAGATTTTAAATGGTGGATGATGTCCTGTTTAGCTTGGTGCGACAGTTCACTTGCTTTGGAGGCTCTAGTACGAGGAGGAGGGACCCTCGACCACTCGGGGCGGAGGTGAGTCCTGGCCTCAGTGTCCGCAGAGGTAGGGGTGGAGGGTTTAGGGTCGGGAGAAAGATGGAGCAACTGACAAGCCTCCTTGGAAGATCTCAATGATCTGCGTTTCCCCTCCCATTGAAAAATCAGGGCAAAAGGATGGCCCCACTGGTACTTGATGTTCAATTCTTTAAGTTTATCTGTTACTGGCTTGAAGTCTCTGCGGCAGCGCAGAGTGATTGGGGAGAGGTCTTGAAAGATTTGGATTTTGTGGCCCTCATATGTCAGTTCCTCAGCGTTCCGAGACGCTCGGAGGATCGCCTCCTTTTCCGTGAAGAAGTGCACCCGGGTCAGGATGTCAGGAACCAGATTAGCCTTCCCGCGTGGAGGTGCAACTCGGTGCGCTCTATCCAGCGTAGGGGGCGAGGCATCATCATCACCCCGAATCACTTGGAGGAGATCTGCAACATTAGTCATGATGTCCTGACCCTCCGCTCCCTGTGGGACCCCCCTGATGGAGAGGTTGTTCCTGCGGCTTCTGTTTTCCAAATCTTCCTGCTTAATTTGGAGTTCCACATGTTGCTCCTCAAGCGCCGCCACTCGACGCCATAGTTCCGTCTGATCCTCTGTCCTCGTGTCGAGGGTCCTTTCGAGATCGTCCACCCTCGTGTCAATTTCAGTTACGTCTCGCCTGATGTCTCTTAGGCAGGTTTTGACCTCCGCTTTAAGAGAATTAATTTCCGACTTTATTTCCTGAAGAAAGTTGGACAAAAAGGCTTGGGTGACAGGGCTGGTGTCAGCGGCTTCCAAAGAGGTTGCCATTGTAGAGCCCTTGTGAGTAGGCGCCGAGGCAGTTTTGGTCCACAGGTCTGCCACTGATGTGTCCTTGGAGGCTGGCTGTACCGTGGTTTTCCCCGATTTGGTACGGGGCATGACTTAGACAGAGGGCACTCCCAACCCGTGGAGGATTCCGCTAATGTCCAGCACCTGAGTCCCCCTCTGGAACGGCACCATATACAACCATAAGGGGAGGCTGCTAGCCAGGATCGGCCGCACACAGAAGGAGCCGCTGCTACGGCAGAGACAGTGTAGGTGACTCCGGGGGGGCCGCCCACGGCACACGGAGAATAGATGAGAGGCCAGTCAAACCCTCGGCACTGGCCGACCACCCAGCCGATCTCCTCGCCTCCACGCTGAGACTGTTCGCACCCCCATGCCTGACAAGCCCCAGGCTCACTCCCGGCACAGCCACCAAGGAGGGTCTTCTATAGGCTCTCACGCCAGCTCTGTTGTCTTCCTGGGGGCAATCCAAAGGAACCGTCGTTGTTGAGAGCTGTGGACCATCACACGACTCACCCTGCGCAGCTCTCCAGGGGGGAAGGGATGTAGGGGCCGGCGGTCAGGGGCTAACAACTCCCTGGTCCAGGCCCGATGAACGGGTGGAAAGGCGGCTCAAGGGCAAGCCCCGCCACGTGGGAGCCGCCGGCTCAGGCGGGCGTGCTGTGTCCTGCTAAGGCCCAGTTGCGGCAAGGCTCCGCGCCGGATGCTATCGAGGCGCCCCCTCCTCAAACCCCCCCAGTCCAGGAGGGAGCGGTAGAGGCAACAGGGTGGTCCCAGCAAGGGCGCCCGCAGAAAGTCCCTGGCCACAGGAGTGCGCTTCCACCCTGACGGGCACGATGTCCGCTCTGCTCTACCCCCTGGAGCCACACCACCACCAGCAATTTGCACTCCCACGGGGTGGCCCTCCGGGGGGGGAGCGGAGAACTAGCGGTGAAGGCACCGGGGGCAATATCCCCCGCCCCAGGATGATCTCACTGCTCCCCCGGAAACACTCTCGGTCCCTTCACTAACGCTGCTCTGCTGGGCCCGCGTCGCTCCTCTGTCCCGCCATCCTCCTCACCTCCAGTCCTCTGATGGCGTTCCGTGGCCAAGGGCCGCCTCGGCGTGGGATCAGCGCTCGGCCCCGGGCTTCATGCGGTCCCCCGCGCGAGCCTCTGCCGTTCTTGCTCGTCGCGGAGATGGGCCCCCTGAGAGGTTTGCAGGCAGGCACGGAGGCGTCGGGGCTCAGGCAACACCCACACGGACCCCCCGCACCCCAGCAGCCAGCCCCGCCACAGGGCCCGGGACTCCTCCGGAGCTAAGGCCCCCCCCGCGCCCGCAGACAAGATGGCGGGCTGGAGCGTCTCGTTAGGCCCCCGGCTCCGATGAAGGGCAATCCAGGCTGTGGAGCCCCCTGTGCATCAGCGGGAGTGTACGGGGGGGTTAGGGAGACACTGGAGAGGGCACCGATCGCACCCCCCACGCCGCTAAAAGCTCAAGAATGCCAACGGCCGGCCTCCGGAGGACGGAGCCCACGTAGCGCACGCCACGCCCCATCAAGCACTTTTAAACTATACAGCCTATCAGTATGGATGACATGTGACTCCTACACCTTGTAGTTCTCTGTCTTATGAAACATTTCTTATACATTGATTTACACATGTGACTGATTGTCTCTATGTAATGTAGGTGCTGTGTGGAGAGTTTTTGGCACCCTACCCTGGTACGAGTGTTGCTGCAGAACTAATTACACGAGAGAGTGTTTATGGAGACTTAAGGGGCACTGTTAAAGGGTGGTAGTGAGGGATTCAGTGGCAGAGGTGGTCATTGGGGAGCGCCAACAAACATTTTCGCACTGGGCACCACCAGTGATAAAGTTGGAACTCATGTCCATTGTGATGCCAAGTTTGCTGCCACTTTTCTGGTCCGTGAGGTAATGCTCCAGTGGGGAATTCCTGAGGGGGATCAGATTTGATATTGGCACACACATTTCTGTCAATAATATCTTCTCCCACCTCACCACTCAGTTGGGAATGACACACAAACTCTTGTTAGCTTACCGCCGCCAAAGTAACAACATCCTGGTGTACATCAACGGCCTCCGAAAAACAAAATAAATAAACTGTGTGTAACATTGGAAAAGAAATGGTTGTACTGTCTCATACTAGCACTGTTCACCTCGAAAAACATCCTAGGGTCAGACCACCCTTTGACCCCCACATCAGATAATAACAGGGAGAAGGATAAACACTGTTGTGCCACTAACTAGACATAGGTGGCAGACTGGGAGTGCACCTAAAATAGTACAAACTGAAATGTCTGTTTATTTGTCTCACCTAACACAAGTGTCAAAGTTCATCTCTAAACATGGTACACTGTAGCTGCCACGTGCGTCAACGCCCCTCCAAATGATGCCCCTCTAGTGCATGACCAACAGACACCCTTGCCATTGGGAACTCTAATTTGCATCAGGAACATTTTCACCAGTGGAGAGATTCTCACAGCACAGTTACTGCAGTGAAAAAGATGCAGCTACAAGCAATGGATTTCTTTCTCACTCCAACATCTGCCTGGCCCTAGCTGTGCCATCCATCCCTTTTGACACTGAGCAGGAAAAAGAGGGGGCAAAACAGGAGAAGCAACTGGAGTAAAGCCTCTCTTCACCGCTTCAACAAGAGACATTTATTTTAAGTTATGTGCTTGAGTTTTATTTTTCCTTCTCGGTGCACTAAAACTGAAGCTTTTTAGCCCTTGTCTATTTCTATTTCTTCTATTTCTTTTACCCTACATCAACTATTATATGCATACGTAGAACAGCTGATAATGATACTGACCATCATCCTCTCCACACTGCTTTGTTTGAAGATATGTGGTACCAGGTACCAGCACATGCACAGTATAGGCACATCCACATCTAACACCAGTTGTTATGCATACTCCCTCATCCCCCATGTTGCTGCAATAGATAAATTGCATCAGCCTAAAGAGGTATTCCCAAGCATTTACTCACTGTCTTTTGCACCTTTTTTATGTAGAATAAAAGCACAGCTGCAACCAAACACATCTTAGTCCCATTACTGCGCAAGTTAAAACAACTAGATTTGATACCATTGCTGAAGTACTACAGACCTTGACAGATAGACTAGAGGAAAGAGATCAGATAACAAGAATGAAGAAAGCAGGTCATAAGAGAGATTGTCCAAAGTGGGAAAAAAGGGATATTAGACCAGGGTATTTTAGGGGTAACTCAACCATTATCTGAATGTAGTAATTATGTGGCTAAACCTCTACCCCCGGATTAGACAGGTAGGCCAGTACTCAATGTCACAGGATTAGTATTTTCCCACAAATGATAATTGTAGAATGGCACAGAGACAAGTAGCCCTTTAAGATCTGATAACATAATAGGACAATGTCAGCAAATATGGGAAGCAAACATACAGGAATATACATGGACAGGAACTAACACATACCCTGGAACCGCAATCACTGGCGTAACACAGGCCCCGCAGCCCCTGCGGTGTGGGGGGGCCCCCGATCTGCAAGCGGCCCCCTCAGCACAGTACTCAGGCCTTAGAGATCCATATTAAATATGGAGTGGGGGCCCCTTCATGCACCCTCAACTTTCATTACGCCAGTGACCGCAATGAAACTAACACAGTTTTCTCTTTGTTTCAGAAAAAATAGGACAGTAAAGGTGGGAAGTAACCTCAACTGCAACACCACTGTGGACAACGCCGACATGCAGGGGGGCACCTCCGGCCTAATGGATCACTTTTGTGGGTGCGGGACCCGCTCCACATGCAATTGCCCCCGAATTGGAATGGCCTCTGTGACTGTACGCACCGTCTCCCTGGTGATACCAGCAGTGGACTTCTCCGATTTGCATGACGTCCCATGTGCTGTCTTTGACTTTGATTCACCATCAGTGGAAGAAAAGAGGTGCAGTATACAATGGCACTGCGGTTTGGGAAAACGGGCCCACAGGAACAAAGACTATTCAATGACACATGTGGTCATAAGTAGTGTGGTGGCAGTCATTAGGGGTTGCCACTGGAGGGTTGACCCGGGGGAGAAGCGGAGACGGTCTGGCTAGGCCCAGATGCAGTTTGCAGGCCCCCTGTGAGCTCCCCCGCACTTGATTTTGAAGTAAAACCAGAATTAAAGTTGATAATGATGGCCATGAGGGGGGGTGTGCAAGAGGACAATGGGACATTGGCTGAGGCCATTCAGACATTGCATGATCTACAGAAGAAGATAGTTGAAGAGGGGGTACGCCGGATGAGTGGTTCGGGGGCTGGTTCGATTGGGTGCCATCCTGGATGTCGGGGTTGTTCAAGGCCTTGTTGCCTCTAATTGTTGTGTTGCTTTTGACGGGTCTTATTTTTCAGGTGGTAATAGTTTGTTTCAAAAGGATACTAACTAACGCAGGAGGAGCATTTATGGTTAGGAAGAGTGCTAGGGATGTAAGGGGACAGAGTAGTGAGTACGAGTTGGTCCCCCTAGTCGATGGGAGTTTAAGAGAAGTAGTTGAAGAATCAACTAGAGGGGGGAATGATATAGGGAAACATGGGATACATTATAGACAGAGTCACACACATCTGAGGCCTGAGACTTCCATGCAAAGTTTTCAAATTAGAGACAGTTTTAGGCCCCTATAGGAACACAGGCCTCTGAACAAGAAAAACTTGTTACCAAGGACAATACATTTAGCTGAGCTAATTAGGTCACATTGTTCATTAAAAGGTTAAGAAATAGCTTGCGGTCAGTAAGTTAAGCTACTGCTTGAAACTTTGATCATATCTCCCTCTAGACTCAGGAAAACGGTAGTGCTTAAGCGCAGAAGCTGCAAAATTAGGTTACCACAATTTCCATCTGCTAGCGGAATGAGCCAAAATGCATCAATCACATAAGAGCCTGCTTCCTTTGAAGCACTGTGGTTTCTTACACCTTTAGCTTGAACATGTACATAGGAAGAAATACCAGGTGCACATCCTGCCTTAGTATATACTGACGCACATGTGCACGCTTCTGCCAAGATTACACCTACTAGTCAGATAGTTGGTCACTCACTACTGCAGAAACCATAGCTTCACACCTAACCGGCTACATGGCTTAATGGAAGAAACCACATATAAAAGTTCAGATAAGCTTGGACGATCAGCGTTGAGGACATAACCACATGCTGCGCAGTTAGATAAATATATCTTTGCTCCGTTTAGATTCTGAGAACCGAAACCCACATGGGGGTTTCCATGCTCATCATGTGAGGCTAGGCCCACCTACATGCGCTTCTGTTTCTGAGAAATCTACTGATAATATCTTGTATGTCCTGTGTGAACATTGCTTACGTCAATGGTCAGTGTTAGAAATGGGATCTCTGGTTGACTAAGGCTTGCGCCAAAGCCAAGCAGAGGCCACCACTCTAGTCAGGGCGAGGGAGTTACACGCCAAAGATAACCCCTGCTCACCCCCTTGGTAGCTTGGCACGAGCAGTCAGGCCTATCCCGGAGGCAATGTGTAAAGCGTTTTCACAACACACACACACACTAGCAACACACTACAAAAGGAACTCCACACAAGGTTATATCAAAATAGCCTTTGCATTATCATAAACACATAGAATAGTAATCACACATTTACACTGTGCCAACTGGCACTGGGCAATATCTACAGGGGATTATATACACATGACAGGGCCAATTGGGCCACTGTCAGAACCATCACAAAGTGAAAAGAGTAAATGTAGAACTTATAATAAATGTAGCACAAATTGTAGATGTAGAATACAACCAGTAATTACTGGCAAAACCTCGTACTCAGCATCGTCCTGCAATCATAAATCATATTATGCAGTCATCATCACATTAGGCGTGAACTACATTCTGCGCCAACCTCACCAGCATAAACACATTATGCAAAACCTCATAACATAAACCAAGGTAGAGGCATAAAACAGGGTGCATCAATCACAGTACATGACTCACATTTCCTGCGCACCACATAAATCACCTTAGGGCCTGGCGCCCTACAAACCTCACAGTCCCCTGGCCAACTGTCCTTCTTAGATGGCTCAAATGCCCTATGTCCCAAATGTCAGGGCGGCTGCCAATGCAGCAGAATCCATGTGTGCAATTGCGCTGGGGCAGGAGTGTATCTCACTCCTATCTCACACCTAAATGCCCCCAAAGGAATGTCAACCTAAACGTAGCAGCTGACGCTAATTGCCGTGCAGCTGTGAATCCAATAAGGCCTGGCACTCACTGTGCCCTCTGAACAGTATGCCCAGAACATTGCAGCTGCCCGCGCTGGTGCGGCGCAGCTGGAAATAAGCAAATAGGCCCTGGCACAACTGTGCCCTCGGGGCCTCACTGGGGCTCTCTAAATACACTTGCCCCCATCGTTGCAGTTGCCCACTGTCAAGCGGGGCAACTGTAAAGAAATATGGCCAACACTGGGAAAAGCACGGGCCTCTCTGGGGGGCCCTCTAACAACAAATATGCCCCAAGATGCAGCTGCCCTCTAGCCAGTGGGGCAGCTGTCGAAACTGGCCAAACGGGAAGGGGCACGGGCCCCCCTGGGCCCTCTTAAAACAAATATGCCCCCTCGTAGGAGTGGCCCGCAACGGCGGGTCCGCTCAGCAAATAGGCACTGTCACTGTGCCTCGATCAGCCCTACAGAGCCCTCACTCACCGGCTCTTGTGGGGGAGGGGAGAAGTCTCCTCTCTCGCTGCGGGACCGGCACCACTTCTCCCGGTCTCCTCTCGGTGGGGAAAACTCTGCTCTCCTCTTCGCTGCACACGGGGCTCTCTCCTACTCACAGGAGTCCCGCGCTGCCATCGGCGGCCTTGGCCGCCTCTCCTTGCTTCACCCGGGCCCCCTCCTGGGACCCGGGACTTTGATGTGGTGCCCGCGAGGCTCCGGGCCGCTGGCTCCACTGTTGCAGTACGCGGGGCTCCCTCATGCTCAGGGGAGCCCCGCGCTGCATCTGGCAGCATCCACGCAGGCGGGGTGGGCTCCCGTCTGCCTACAGCGTCTCCCTCTTCACCCGGGCCCCCTCCTGGGACCCGGGACTTCAACATGGAGCCTGCGAGGCTCCGGGACTTCCGGTTCTTGGTTGCGCTGCGATTCGCAGCCGCCGCCACTTCCCTCAGTGGCCCCACCCAGAGTCAGGCAAGGCCGCCTGGCTTCCTGGTCGGGCCGGCCGCCGCTTCTCTTCTTCACGGCAAGGCGGGGTGGGCACCCGCTCGCCATTAAATGAACAATGCGTGATGGGCACCCGCAAAAGGCACCATCATGCGGGGTGGGCACCCGCCATTTTAAATAATTATAAAGCGGGGTAGGCTCCCGCTAGGCAAAGGTGCATGAGAGCGGGGTGGGCACTCGCCGCTTTAGGCATCACGGGGGAATCCCTCACGCCGGGATTCCCCCCAACAGGACGAGCAGCTCAGCGCTGCAAAAACCCACGCATTCTTCTGGGGAAAATCAGGATATAGCGCTCACAGGGCGCAAGAGGTCACAGCTCCTCAGCAAAAGTCCTGAAGGTCCTGGAGATCAAGGGGGCAATGCAGGGCCCAGGGAGGGAAGCCCTCATGGCGATTCCTCCTGGGCCCCCGCAGCAGCACGCCCCAGCAGGATCAGGAACAGCACACAAGCCCAGAACTGAACAATTTCATGGGGTCACAGCCCCTGTACTTATACCACACCATCCTTTGTCTGTAGCGCAGGGCTTGGGGAACCAGATGCAACTGGTTCAGGGGGGATTTGGAGCACTTTGTTTTGCAAGCTCCTCTTCCCCTTTGTCAGGTGGGGGCTAGGTGCTCAGACACACCACAGCGGGCGGAGCCAGCATTGTGCAGGCTGGGCACAGTCCTATTCAGGGTCAGGGGATTACTCCTCCCACTACTCCTACTGCAGATGTCCCATTCAGCCTAGCGCTGACTCACCCTGCCCCTCCTGGAGCCACACACACCTCCCAGCCCCTGTCACTCACAAGCCAGACATGCAATTCACATCAGGCAGGCAGACACATAGCACACAGAAATGCCAACTTCTAAAAGTGGCATTCCTCCAACAGTCATAATAAATCTGCGCACACCATTGCGCAGCTTTTATTCTCACAATTTCATACATACTAAACTTGACCACGCTGCTCCTCCCATTCCAGGAATTACCACTGACACACTTAATCAGGGAATCCCCCATGCATTCCTATGGGAGGACAGGCCAACTTTACCAAATGTACACAGAGAGCGCACGCACTTTCCACTGGACCACAGTGCGAAAGTGCCCAGAGGCCTAAAACCACCAACACCATGTCACAGAAAAGGCAAAATGTTTAGGGGTGAACCTGCCAAAAAGGGCCAAGTCCAACACAACCCCCTTCCAGCCAAAACGCAGGGTAGCCAAATCACTACCTTGATGGGCTTCCCTGCTTCGGGCGATAGAAAATGGACGCGGGCCCGCACTGCAGGGACACCCTCCGGTTCTACGCCACTCTGAACCCATGTGGTTCCCTCTGTAAAAAAAACTCAGGCCCAACTAGGCTACCCCACCGGTACTCCCTAGTTGTCCATGGCCAGGACCAGGCCCTAGGCCACCCAGATGTCACTGGTCCTTGCCAAACCACAGAGTGGGGGGCAGTAACCCCTGGCACCTAATAGCCATTCTCCACTCTCCTCCTCAGTGTAGTTCTAAACTACCACTGATCCTCCAACCTAGGGTCCGCACCCTCAGGCTGACCAGAGGTCACGGGCGAAGCGTCTCCTCACCCTACCTCTACTTCTGGGGTTCCGCACTCTCCCAGGAGAAGCACCCCCAGAACACAACTCTCCCACCAGTTCAGGACCTCTCTCCATCATCTGGTCTACCACCTGGGATCTACTCACCGGTTGCGCCGGGGTCAGAGGACGAGGACTCCCTCCCTCTGCACCCCCTTCCAGAACCCTATACCCTCCCAACTGGAGTGGTACCCCTAGAAGGCAAACCGGTCAGGGCACTGATTACAGTTGCCCTTCCGTCCAGGACAGGAAACACCTGAACCTGGCTCCCCAACCCAGGGACAGTACCAGAACTTCATGGGGAGCATGCATCCCCCCCCTGAGGGTGACACATAACTAATGTGTCGTGTGACAGTCTGCCTGGCGCAGAGCTCACGACCTCCTGTCCCTCTGACAGTGCATGAAGATGCCCCAGGACAGAAGTGGCGTCACCCTGGTCAATCATTGGAGACTCAGCCCTTCTGGCTGGCCCCTGACCCACTGGTTCTTCCACTGAGGACTCTTTCCCCCTCTCACCCCTCAATCTGGACTTCTGCACCCTCCACTTAGGAGTGGCACTGCCAGACACTAGAATTGATGGAGGCCTGATTACAGACACTCCCAGCTCACCTAACACGGGGAGATCCCCCTCGAAGAACGGTCCAACAGGACAGACTAGGCTCCCTACCTGGTGTTCCCTCTAAGAACCATCCAGTACTGGAGACTGAGGTGCGGGCACTTCGGGACACAGCCCAATCTCACTCCTTCTCCTGCGAGACAGGATGTGAGTCCCTACAACCTCCTCACTATAAGGTTACCTAGCTGGGCTACTCTGAACCACTTCCACCACTCTGGGTTGGAAGACACCTGCACCATTCTTCTAGTATCACTCCCCAATGCAAGCTCCATAGAATCAAAGAACTCACACATTCCAAGAGGGGTTGGCGCGACTCCGGAAAACAATTACGGGGCAGGTTCTCTCTGACAAAACAGATACAAGAGCCCTTTAACACCATTTACCGTGCTAACCAATCACCCAAAACGTCCAGTGCACCAGAACACTCATCCACATACACTCTCCCCCCCCCCCCCCCCAAGACTGGTGAGACAGTATCTTACTGCCCCTGAATCTCAACCTGTCCCCCTCTTAACTGCGAGCCAGGTACCATACTCTGGGAACTGGGAATGGGAATTCCTGCACTGGACTTCATATTGCTGCCACCACTGGATTCCACCCGTACTGGGGATTCCAGAAACTAAAACTGCACTTAGGGGATAACCTACCCTTCCGAGCTAGTTACTCCATGCCAATTAAGTTACCACTGTAGGCCAACTCCTTTAGCTTCAGGCCAACCCAAGAAATAGCACGATGGCACAAGGGCAGTCAACTCCTTCAGCTTTAGGCCACACCAAGAAATAGCAGTCTGCACAAGGGCAGTACAAAACTCCTCCAGATTCTCCTGGTTTCTGTCCTTGGTAGGACCCCCAACTCATAGTGCAACAAGAAAACAGATTTGAAGAATAAATGACATTTAAAACAAACTCAGAAACAATAATCCCCAAACATGTGACTATCTAAAATGCAGAGCTTGTAGTGCAACCAGTTGTCGCTGTGGTACTGCGCAAACGCAAGTCCTATCCTCACCGCTGACAACCAATGTTAGAAATGGGATCTCTGGTTGGCTAAGGCTTGCGCCAAAGCCAGGCAGAGACCACCACTCTAGTCAGGGCGAGGGAGTTACACGCCAAAGATAACCCCTGCTCACCCCCCTTGGTAGCTTGGCACGAGCAGTCAGGCCTATCCCGGAGGCAATGTGTAAAGCGTTTGCGCAACACACACACTAGCAACACACTAGGCACACTACAAAAGGAACTCCACACAAGGTTATATCAAAAATAGCCTTTGTATTATCATAAACACATAGAATAGTAATCACACATTTACACTGTGCCAACTGGCACTGGACAATATCTACAGGGTATTATATACACATGACAGGGCCAATTGGGCCACTGTCAGAAACATCACAAAGTGAAAAGAGTAAATGTAGAACTTATAATAAATGTAGCACAAATTGTAGATGTAGAATACAACCAGTAATTACTGGCAAAACCTCGTACTCAGCATCGTCCTGCAATCATAAATCATATTATGCAGTCATCATCACATTAGGCGTGAAATATATTCTGCGCCAACCTCACCAGCATAAACACATTATGCAAAACCTCATAACATAAACCACAGTAGAGGCATAAAACAGGGTGCATCAATCACAGTACATGACTCACATTTCCTCCGCACCACATAAATCACATTAGGGCCTGGTGCCCTACAAACCTCACAGTCCCCCTGGCCAACTGGCATTCTTAGAGGGCTCAAATGCCCTATGTCCCAAATGTCAGGTCGGCTGCCAATGCAGCAGAATCCACGTGCGCAATTGCGCTGGGGCAGGAGTGTATCTCACTCCTATCTCACACCAAAATGCCCCCAAAGGAATGTCAACCTAAACGTAGCAGCTGACGCTAATTGCCGTGCAGCTGTGAATCCAATAAGGCCTGGCACTCACTGTGCCCTCTGAACAGTATATTTTTGTAAAACGGGGGACCCCTACAAGTACAATATGCTTGCTAATCGCAGGGAAAAAGCTATTAGGTAAAGAAAACAATAGCAAGCTTTCAATTTATTATGGGGTTAAAGCATTCTAGGCATCATGGAACCAAATGTAACCACACAACAGACCGTTGGTAACAACTGACTGAGACACGTTCTTATTTTTTTATATTATAAAACTATTTTTATTTTAATATTCAATCTCCTTTAGTTATATATTCAATATATTGAATCAATTGTTTAAATATGCAAAAATACAAAAAGGATACACAATACATAAAAGATAAAAATCAGTCCAATTAGTACAATCAATACTTGTGTCTTTAATAAAGACTAGGCAATTCTTGATGAAGGCTAGCGGTAGATGACAACTACGCGCGTTTCGGCACTTCTGCCTTCGTCAGGAAACCGTCTATAGCACAAAAAACTGTGAAAAGCACAGAATAATTATATTGTGGTTACACATTTATAATAAAAATTACAAATTTTAAATACAATATTATTTAAACATAGATATAGGCCTAGAATAATCAAATTACCTCTCATCCTTACAATTAGTATAATAAAAAAATATTTATAGACGGACAATCAACATATATGAATTTGCACTATATACTCTAATACAAATGTATATATATATATATATATATATATTCACTGAAAAAACCATAGGTTTTAGGGACAGTTATAGTTAGTTGGACATTTTACTCGTACAAAACCCGTGAAATTCCCCGTTATAGTTAGTTCAGCTAACTATAACTCGCGCCCCGCAATGCACTGCTGATGACGTCACATATTACATCACTCATGACATGGTCAGTGACATCACTGATGACATCACTGATGACATCTCAAATGACATCACTGATGACATCATCCAGTGACTGTGTTTCTGTAAAGTTTAAATATTTTTAATATATATAGGAAAAGACGTATTGAAGAATGAGTGGGTGTGTAAGTGTCTGTATGGATGATTTAGTAGGTGCGTGACTGACTGTATAAGTGAGTGATTTAACGTATCTTACTGAATGCATGGGTTAGTGACTAAACTGGGTGAATGTCTGTATCCGTCTGTCTGTTGCTGTGTAAGTGGCTGCATGGGTTTGTGAATAGCTACATGAGTGTCTATAAGAGTTATTGATTTGTTGTCTGAGTATCTGTATGGGTGCCTGAGTGTTTGTGTGGATGGGGTGTGTGCGACTGTGCATAGATGTGTGAGTGGGTGATTCACTGGGTGGATGGTTTCAAGAGTGCATCTGTGATAGACTGTATGGGTGGGTAAGTGTGTGTAAGAGTGTGTTAGTGAGTGAATGTATGTCCCAGTGGTACATGTGTGAGTAACTACATATGTGAAAGGCAGTATATATGTGTGTTGGAGTATATAAATAGCTATAAGCGAGAGTGAGTGATTGTGATAGTGGCTGTATGGATGAGTGTGTGCTTGTATCAGTGATTATATAAGAGCGTAACAATGTGCTAGTATTTGTATGATTAAGTGAGCTGGTGTGTGTATAACTGTATAGGTGAGTAAATGGCAGTGTGTTTAATTATTTGCATGACTGACTAGGTGTGTGAGTACCTCTATGGATGAGTGGCGGTGTTTGAGTGTCTATATAGGAGTAAGAGTGCATATGATAGTCCTGTACTGAGTGACCATAAGTATGAGTGACTGTACGGGTGAGTGAGTGGATGTGTGTGTGTGTAGACCTAAGAATCAGTGAGTGGGTATGTAGTTATTGGTGTTGGAGTGTCTATGGTTTTGCGAATGGCAGTCTGTAATTTAGATTGGGTGTATCAAAGGTTATATTAGGGTGTGAAGAGCTGCATCAGATTATCACGTGGATGATGTCATCAGTGATGTCATTTGAGATGTCATCAGTGATGTCATCAGTGATGTCACTGACCATGTCATGAGTGATGTAATATGTGACGTCATCAGCAGTGCATTGCGGGGCGCGAGTTATAGTTAGCTGAACTAACTATAACGGGGAATTTCACGGGTTTTGTACGAGTAAAATGTCCAACTAACTATAACTGTCCCTAAAACCTATGGTTTTTTCAGTGAATTTCAAAGGTTTTTTAAATGCTAATTTCTAACTATAACATATCTGAAACCTATGGTTTTTTCAGTGAATTTCAAAGGTTTTTTAACTGCTAATTCCTAACTATAACATGTCTGAAACCTACGGTTTTTCAGTGAATTTCAAAGGTTTTGTAAATGACAATTTTTAAATGTATTAATTGTTATATTAATTTTTTTCATACTGATTTACTACATTTTTAGAAACAATTTTTTTTTACATATTTTATTTTTTAAATTACATTGTAATTACATTATACATTACATTACAAAAAATACTTTCTCAGAATGAATTACTTTAGTTTAAATACTTTGCACATAGGCAATAGACTTTTAAGTACAGTAGTTACAGTTGTTGCAATGGGCAACACATTTTCAAACACAATGCAACATTCAGCTCAATGTGAATTTCTAGTTAAATGCAATTAGTTAATTTATGGATTACTTTTCTAAACACAGGACTGGATCCTAGATTCAGTCCTGGGACATCTCCTGTAAACAGTTGAGTAAAAGCGTTTTGGTTACAGTCGTGATTTTTAAGGAATATTATTGTATTTTAAAAGTTGACACTTAGAAACTTTTTCTCATAGAATCACCAATGTTATCCTATGGAAGGAAATTCTCTTAGCAGGTAAAAACTGTTTTCGTTACTTTTTCTTATTCAGTGTTGGATCCTGGATCCAGCACTGGTGCATCTCCTGTAAACAGTTGAAAGAATGCGTTTAAGTCATACAGGCGATTTTTAAGGAATATTTGTAGTTTGTGAAAATCGACACTGAAACTTTTCTGCTGAAAACCAGACAATGGATTCCTATGGAAGAAAATATAAGTTACTGGTAAGTACGGTTAAAATTACTTTTCAGGGTCAGTGCTGGGCTAAAAGATGCAGCACTGGGTTCTCTCCTGATAACAGGTGAGTAAATTGGAATTCGTACTTTGGTTGATTTTAGAGGAATATTATAAAGTTCCAAAACTCCACACTTAGAAGAATTTCCAAGTGAAACCAGTCAATGTTAGCCTATGAAGGAAATTCAAGTTACCGGTAAGTACGGTTAAAATTACTTTTCAGGACCAGTACTGGGCTGAAAGATGCAGCACTGAGGTCTCTCCTGATAACAGGTGAGTAAATCAGAATTCGGATTTCGGCTGATTTTAGAGGAATATTTGTATGTTTCAAAAATCAACACTTAGAAACTTTTTCAGCAAAAAGCAGGCAATGATATCCTATGGAAGGAAATACAAGTTACTGGTAAGTACGGTTAAAATTACTTTTGAGGATCAGTACTGGGCTGAAAGATGCAGCACTGAGGTCTCTCCTGATAACAGGTGAGTAAATCGGAATTCGTAGTTCGGCTGATTTTAGAGGAATATTATAAAGTTCCAAAACTCCACACTTAGAAGAATTTCCAAGTGAAACCAGTCAATGTTAGCCTATGGAAGGAAATTCAAGTTACTGGTAAGTACGGTTAAAATTACTTTTCAGGACCAGTACTGGGCTGAAAGATACAGCACTGAGGTCTCTCCTGATAACAGGTGAGTAAATCAGAATTCGGATTTCGGCTGATTTTAGAGGAATATTTGTATGTTTCAAAAATCAACACTTAGAAACTTTTTCAGCAAAAAGCAGGCAATGATATCCTATGGAAGGAAATTCAAGTTACTGGTAAGTACGGTTAAAATTACTTTTGAGGATCAGTACTGGGCTGAAAGATACAGCACTGAGGTCTCTCCTGATAACAGGTGAGTAAATCGGAATTCGTATTTCGGCTGATTTTAGAGGAATATTTTAAAGTTCCAAAACTCCACACTTAGAAGAATTTCCAAGTGAAACCAGTCAATGTTAGCCTATGAAGGAAATTCAAGTTACCGGTAAGTACGGTTAAAATTACTTTTCAGGACCAGTACTGGGCTGAAAGATGCAGCACTGAGGTCTCTCCTGATAACAGGTGAGTAAATCGGAATTCGTAGTAAGGCAGATTTTAGAGGAATATTTGCACAATGGTGAAGGGAGGGGCGGGGCCTGAGGTGACATCTGTGCAAACGCGCCCCGTGGCGCGTTTTAAGTTGGGGGATTAAGTCCCCTTGAATCATGAGGTTCCCTAGGGGCCAACTAGCCCACCATGAACCTCCAGTATGCGCCAGGGGCTGCGTTGCAGAGACGTGTAGAGAGGCCACACCCCTTTTTACACCTCTCTGCAACGCAGCTCAGTGGCGCTTTCTGGATGTACCTGTTGGGCTAGTTGGCCCCAGGGACCCTCAGGATTGAAGGGATTTAATCCCATCTTAAAACGCGCCACGGGGCCTGTTTGCACACATGTCACATGAAGCCCCGCCCCTCCCTTCACCACTGTGCAAACGCGCCCTGTGGCGCGTTTTAAGTTGGGGGATTAAGTCCCCTTGAATCCTGAGGGTCCCTGGAGTCCAACTATCCCACCATATACCTCCAAAAGCGCCACAGAGCTGCGTTGCAGAGAGGTGTAAAAGGGGCGTGGCCTATGTACACGTCTCTGCAAGGCAGCCCCCTGGCGCATACTGGAGGTTCCTGGTGGGCTAGTTGGCCCCAGGGACCCCCAGTATTCAAGGGGAATTCGTTCCTCCTCTGCAAACGCGCCAGGGGCGCGTTTGCAGAGTACTGCAGGGAGGGGGCGGGGCCTCCGGCACGATGCCGGTCGTTTTTTTTTCTTTAATGGGAGGGGGCTGCGTGGCCCCCTTCCCTTGCCCACTTTTGGCCCCGGGGACCCCATCCCCCAAGGCCTGAGCATTTTTTTTTTTATTTAAAAAAAAAAAAACGGGAAGGGGGCCGCATGGCCCCCTTCCCTGGGCCTGTATTGGCCCCGGGGCATGGCCTCGATTTTTTATTTTTTTTCTTTGGAGGGGGGCTGCGTGGCCCCCCTCCTCAGGCCATTTAAGGCCCCGGGGACCCCATCCCCCGGGGCCGGCCTTTCCCTTATTTAAAAAAAATAATAATTTTTACTTTGGGGAGGGGGCTGCGTGGCCCCCTCCCGGGCCACTTATGGCCCCGGGGACCCCATCCCCTGGGGCCTGGCCTCACGTTGGAGACTGTGGGGGTCCCCAATCCCCCACAGTCCCAGCCGGCTCCCCGCCTCCTGCGGAAGCCGGCATTGCTTTCCACATGGGGAGCAGCTAACATGCTGCTCCCCATGTGGAAAGCAGTGGTTTGCATTTTGAAAGAGAGAGCAGGTTTCCTGCTCTCTCTTTCAAAATGCAAACCAAGTTTGCTATGACAGGACGGGAGCCGCGAGGCTCCCGTCCTGTCATAGCAAACAGCAGTGTCCCGGGGTAGGCACCCCGGGACACTGCAGGAGCCGGCCCTGGGGGGGTGGTCCCCAGGGCCATCAAGGGCTCCAGGAGGGGGCCGCGCGGCCCCCTCCCATTCAGTGCACAGCCCCGGGGAGGTGGTGGTCCCCGGGGCTTGGGGTCCGTAACGGACCCCCATAGTTAAATGTTTAGTGCCCCGGGGAGGTGGCGGTCCCCGGGGCATGTGGCGGGGCTGGAGCCCCCACACAGGTTTAAAAAAATTTTTTTAAAAAAAGGAAGCCCCGGGGAGGTGGCGGTCCTCGGGGCTGCGGGAGGGCTCAGAGCCCTCCCGCCATCATTTTTAAATAAAGCCCCGGGGGTGGCGGTCCCCGGGGCTTGGGAGCCTTAGAGGCCCCCCTACATAAATTAAAACCCCCACCATGCCCCCGGGACTTGAGCCACCCGGGGGCCAGTAACTATCGAAGCACGGGAGACCGCGCTTCGATTTTTTTTCCGGCAGGATCCGCGCTCCCTGAGCGCATCCTGCCGATTTAAAAAAATATATATATATTTTTTGCCCAGGGGTCCTTGTGGGACCCCTGAGCAGACCTAGGGGTCAGGGTGTTTCTACCCTGCCCCCTTTGTGCGTTTTGCGCACTTGTTTCTGTCCCTCGGTTCTACCGAGGGATAAAATGGCTGCCAACACTTCCTGATTTGGAGTGTTGACAGCCAATTAGCATGCAGCTCGTGATCGGGAGGGTGCGCGAATCCGACGCGGCCATAGATATATATGTACTTTTACTTTTGATTTTCTCAGCAACTACTGAACGGATTTACACCATTTAACAAAAGGGTTCTTTCTGAACCAAAAACTACCTCTTTGCCAAATTTGGTGTAATTCCGTTCAGCAGTTCGAGCTGTAGCCGTGTCTAAAGTTTCCTATGGAAATTGCATGGGGAAAACGCGTTTTGGGACCCCCTTTTTCTCGGCCCCCGCTTGACGAATCCCCCCCGAGACTTTCAGGGTAGGAGCGGACCGGAGCGCCCCACAAAGTTTGAAAATTTTGCGAAGATACGTCAACCGGCAAGAGAGTTATTTCAAATAGAATGTCGCGGATTTCCTATGGATAATAGGTTGTAACTATAACTATCTACTGGCGACCGCCAGTAGATAATATGCATAATACATTTTAGATATACATTTTAAGGTCAATTTTCTAAATAATGAGACTAATGTGTCATAGCAACTCCGCCCGTGCAGTAAAGAAAGAATAAAAAAAGAGGGTGAACAACAAAGAGTAAAGCCAAGAGAAGAAAAGACCAAAATGTTTTTTTGTTAGTTTAGCTCCTAAACAGAATATAGTAAAAATAGCATGAAATGGAAGAATTATTTAATGTATGAAATGGACATGGATAAGGGCCATTTAAGTAGACGCCGAAGAAGGTAGAATATAGATCTCAGTTGTGGCATGATATGCAAGTGGGTGGTAAGGTCAATACACCAAACTAATATTTGATTTATTAAATCGCGGTTGCCATAGATTAACAAATGAAAATGTTGTCTAATGTATCCATGTCTAGTTATCTGTACATGTGTCAACACAAGAAGCTCGAGAAATAGAGCGTTATTATAAACTATATCGTGAAGAAATTTTACTTACTTTCGACATTTATGATGATCTACGAGCCTGGATAAGGTGCAGTATTAGTATTGAAAGGAGCAATGAGAGCTTCTAGTGCAAAAATTCTAAAGGCAAAAATAGAGACCTTTTAATATAGGTTATGATTTTTGATTATTTAATATAAGCTGTCCTCATGCAACAATAATGGGGCCAGCAAAACTTACTTTATAAATAATGCGGAGAAATAGAGTGTATCATAGATGTCACAAATGCTGAATGGGCCGCAGAGCCAAAATAATTCTTAGTGAGTTACCGTAAGAGCACCACAAAATTCGATGTATCTATCAACAGAATTATGGGATGGACATAACATTAGATGACCATGGTGCTGGGTACTTAATAATAATTTATTAAAATAATTGTTTAAGAAGTTCTTACTTTAACAGGTCTACCTGGTTGCTTCCATCATTGTAATTACTTTAGCACAACTAAGGACGATAGTTTCTGAAAAAAGATTGTGACAAAGTTGCAATAGCGTCAATGGTCTAAGGGATACTTTTTATTGTTGCAACAAGGGTTTACTTAAAAACGTACTTTCTATTTTCTATTCCTTTCCAAAGGAAACAACTGTGGTTAACTGGAAGGATCGCAGCCTCAAGGATTAACACCCTCCATGCTAGAGATTTAAACATGAGGTGTATTAGATCTAATGCCTGTTTCTAAGGTTTAACATTTCTTGAAAAACAATGATGGCCCTATATTCCCGTCCCGCTTACCTGTAGGTAACAGCAAGTTCGTCTATGTTGTAGCTTCCGCGCGCTCGAGTTATCATTTACTGGCAGGTCTATTTATACCGTCCCTGTTTTGGCGAGCATATCGTCTTAATTAGCTGAGGTATAGAAAGCGGACTTTCTACACTGAAGGGAAAAAGAAAAAACGGACTGCATGCATGGATGTATGTCGTAAAAGAGGGAGAAAACGGACTACACCATTCAATAGGTCTCGCCATGTTTAATATGAATGTACTGATTAATTTTAAAATAAATAGCATGTGAGTCGTCTTCCTAATTATTACGGTAGCCAAAAATGGCAAAAATCTGAGAAAAAGTATATAATAGCAGAACAGTTATATTTGTAGAATCAAACAAATGCCGAAAATAATAACATACTTAAAAGTGTATAAATAAAAAATGGAAAAGGCAATACAAGTGCGGACCATCATTGCTAACAGGGTAAGAATGGCATCTGGATGGAAGATTTATATGTAAAGGAAAAAACGAAAAGAAAAAACGAATAAAGGACTCTAAGCCCTATATGTGGCATAATGATATTAAAAATAAAAAGAGACTACATCAGCAACCAAGTAAAGACTGCTTTGAATCTATGACACAAGTTGAGCTTATTACGGATAAAGTCAAAAACACAAAAAGAAGTAATGTATCGTTCCCGATTACATTACAAAAAATCTCAGCATAAAGGGCAAAATAATAAATGCAGAAGTATATGCATTGCCACAAGTTTTATAAATAGTGGCAAAAAAGATGAGAAATAAATAAACCCTAATCACCATACTGCATGATGGTCGTGAAGAGGCTACTACTCACAGATACCTACTTGTACGAATGGACAGAAACTGCAGTATGTATAAGCCTGAACAGATCAGAACTACAGGATGGCCTGTTCCCATGGCATATCTAAGTTTAGCCCATTGTTGAACGTATCTAATAGGAAAATCCAAAAGACTTCCCGTTTCCTTCTAATGGAATCCGAGCACTGTCCTTGTCTGGTATGGATTTTTTCTACAATGAACCAACGAATATCATCCGGTGTATGGTTATTTTCTATGAAATGCAATACCATGGGGGACGCTAGTTTTTTAGTTCGAATTGCTGATCTGTGTTCGTCAATCTAACATTTAAAGTGCGTGACGTCTCTCCCACATACCCTTTGTTACAAGGGCAAATCAGCAAATAAACTATATTTTTAGTTTTACAGTTAGTCATTCCAGTGGATGTAATCGTTTGGCCATTAAACACTAACTTATCTGTTTCCATGGCAAGGGGGCATACTCTACACCCCCCACATTTGAAATTACCTTGAACCGGTAAAAGGCCCTCAATACTTCTCTGTACTGGCTCTTTTTTCTTGGGCATGCGTGATCTAACAATTAAATCTTTGAGATTTCTGTTTTTTCGATACGCAAAAAGGGGTTTCTGGATTTTGTCTCTTTGTAATTTGTTGGTATTCAACAAGTGCCAGTTAGAGCATATAATCTGCCGGATCTTTTCATTCAGCATGGAATGCCGGGTTACAAAGACTAATTCAGATTTCTGCTTTTTATGGTCACTTTGTAAAAGATGTTGCCTGTCATAAAATCTGGCTCGCTTATAGGACTCACGTATGAGTCTATGAGGGTAACCCCTAGTCAGGAATTTTTCTTTCATGTCGATAGATCTGAGGTCATAGTCTTCTAGTTTGGTAGAGTTGCGCCGGAGGCGCAAAAACTGTCCAAACGGTATACTGTTCTTTTGGGATGTAGGATGAAAACTTTTATAATGAAGTAAAGTATTTCGTGCTGTTGGTTTTGTATATAAGTCTACTAGAAGCTGTCCTCCGTCATGTTTGATTAGAATATCTAAGAATTCAATCTCGATATTACTGAAGTTCGAAGTAAATTTCATGTTGGGGTCACAAAGGTTAAGCCATGAAAGAAATTCCCCCAAGATATCTTCATTGTCATCCCATATGAAGACAATGTCGTCTATAAATCGGGACCAATGCAATGTTGATTCAGAGAATGGTGCAATTTCATTAAAGACAAATTGATGCTCAAAATGGGTCATGTAGATATTCGCTATTGTAGGGGCGCAAGATGCGCCCATACTTACTCCTCTTACTTGTTTGTAAAGTTTGCCTTGAAACTCAAATATATTTTCCTCAAGAACAATGGTTAGACACTCGATGATAAAAGTGGGATTACAGTCGATATTCATGGTTTGTATGAACCATTTTACTGCTAAGATAGATCCTTCACTGGGTATGTTGCTGTACAGACTTTCAATATCCAAGGTGACTAACCATTGTCTGTCTGGATTAAAAGCTGTTCCTTCCAGTAGGTTGATGATATGTCGAGTATCCTGTACATAGGCTGGGGTGTCCTGAATGTATGGACGCAAAATAGCATCCAGATATTTAGAAATGGGTTCAGTCACAGATCCTATAGTTGTGATAATAGGTCTATATGTTTTTTTTTTTTTCATCCTTGTGGATTTTCGGTATGCCATACAAACTCGCTAATCTTGGATTTTGAGTGTTCATAAATGCGAACTCTTTGTCACAGATATGTCCATCTTTTAAAGCCTTACTGGTTAGTTTTTGTATTTTATTATTGATTTTATCTGTTGAATTCCTCATGATTTTGATGTAAAATCTTTCATCCCCTAACATTTCCTCTATTTTAGATATGTATGTTGAAG
This sequence comes from Calotriton arnoldi, assembly GCA_963921515.1. Taxonomy (NCBI): domain Eukaryota; kingdom Metazoa; phylum Chordata; class Amphibia; order Caudata; family Salamandridae; genus Calotriton; species Calotriton arnoldi. Next base: position 1,259,185 of record CAWUFW010002470.1, on the reverse strand, counting down.
TATCTAATAAGGCTATCCCTCCACCTTTATCACAACATTTGATTGTAATGTCGGGAGAATGTTTTAAGTCATTCAAAGCTAAATGATCATCAGTGGTGATATTAAATGGTGTTTTAGGTACAAAGTTAGTCGCATTTTTTAACTTGTTATATACCACCTGCTCGAATATTTGAATCTCTCGTGGCACCTGATCTATTGTAGGCGTGAAGGTGGACTTGGGTGCTAGGCCTGATTTATTGATCTCTGTACTAATGCTAGTTGCATTAGAGAAGAAGTATTTTAAACGAATTTTACGAAAAAACAACATTAAATCGCTGAACAATTCAAATTTGTTAAGTCCCGAGTGTGGTACATATGTTAATCCTTTGGATAATAAGGAATAAGTTGATTCATTTACTGAGGCAGTACTTAGGTTGAAAATAGGAATTTCTTTTACTGCCTCCAATACCTGGCATTGCGGGTTTCTAGATATTGGTTCTGATTTATCGGTTGATATCCCCGGAATTGGGTTTGATATTGTGGACGTGATTGATATTGTGGTCTCCAGTTCCCTGTTCTCTGGTTGCGTCTGCCTAAAAAGGTTGTTATATCGAGATATATAACCTCTACCTCTATTTTCATAGGGCGCAGACGTTCCTTCATTGTCAGAGTCTGATGTATCAGAAAAAGTGGTCACTTTCCTATTATATGGTCTATATGATTGTTGGTAAGATTGTTGTTCATATGTGTCTGACTGCATGTGGTAAGTGTCAGACTGTGTGTAGTAGGTGTCAGACAAATAGGGATATGTGTTCTCCTTACTAAAAAACCTTATATCTTTTTTAAGTTTTTCTGTTTTTCGCTTTAGTAAGTAATCTGTATACGAATTCATTTCTGAATCTAGTTCTTCCAGCTTTTTCTTAGCCTCGTCCACAGCTAATGAATTTTTGATTTTATTCTCCAATTCTAAAATTTCATTTAGTAATTGCTGTAGCATTTCCTTTGCTGTTTCTACTATCAGCATCATCAGATCCCTTGAACATCTGTTCGCTATTCTTGACCACTTTTCTAGAAACTCTTTCAATTGTACAAATAATCCGGGGATATTTTTTACTCTTAATCCCTGTGGGATAATGCCGGCACGTAAATACTCAAGCATAAATTGCCCGTGTAGTTCAATCCTTTTCGTTTTTTTCTTGAGCGACAACAATTTATTGAGGTCCTCATTTTTACCAGAATTAGTTGCTGTTCTATTGTCAAAATTCATAGATGCTCCCACCATAGATGCAAAGTCATCATCAGTAAACCCAAAGGTGGGAAGGGTCGCCATGGTTAAGGTAAAAGGCAGTAATTCCTTTATATGTGTGGAATTTGTTTTTTATTTTTGTGCCCAAAAGTATATGCATTAGGGAAGTGTATATAACCAGTCATCTACAATGGAAAGAAAATTATATATGTGAATGTTGATATAATAAAGAGCCCAAAAAGAAATGGATAAATAAGTAGAAATAGGCAGAAGAAGCAAAGATAAGTATAAAAATCACAAATGATTCAGTCTAGAAGAACATATTTAAAGCTATGGATTGCCGTCAAAAAAGTGATACACAAAAATCAAATATAAATATTTTTTTATTATACTAATTGTAAGGATGAGAGGTAATTTTATTATTCTAGACCTATATCTATGCTTAAATAATATTGTATTTAAAATTTGTAATTTTTATTATAAATGTGTAACCACAATATAATTATTCTGTGCTTTTCACAGTTTTTTGTGCTATAGACGGTTTCCTGACGAAGGCAGAAGTGCCGAAACGCGCGTAGTTGTCGTCTACCGCTAGTCTTCATCAAGAATTGCCTAGTCTTTATTAAAGACACAAGTATTGATTGTACTAATTGGACTGATTTTTATCTTTTATGTATATATTATGTGTGTGTATCCTTTTTGTATTTTTGCATATTTAAACAATTGATTCAATATATTGAATATATAACTAAAGGAGATTGAATATTAAAATAAAAATATTTTTATAATATAAAAAAATAAGAACGTGTCTCAGTCAGTTGTTACCAACGGTCTGTTGTGTGGTTACATTTGGTTCCATGATGCCTAGAATGCTTTAACCCCATAATAAATTGAAAGCTTGCTATTGTTTTCTTTACCTAATACCCTCTGAACAGTATGCCCAGAACATTGCAGCTGCCCGCGCTTGTGCGGCGCAGCTGGGAATAAGCAAATAGGCCCTGGCACAACTGTGCCCTCGGGGCCTCACTGGGGCTCTCTAAATACACTTGCCCCCATCGTTGCAGTTGCCCACTGTCAAGCGGGGCAACTGTAAAGAAATATGGCCAACACTGGGAAAAGCACGGGCCCCTCTGGGCCCTCTAACAACAAATAAGCCCCAAGATGCCGCTGCCCTCTAGCCAGTGGGGCAGCTGTAGACTCTGGCCAAACGGGAAGGGACACAGGCCCCTTTGGGCCCTCTTAAAACAAATATGCCCCCTCGTAGGAGCGGCCCGCAACGGCAGGTCCGCTCAGCAAATAGGGACTGTCACTGTGCCTCGATCAGCCCTACCAAGACAGAGCCCTCACTCACCGGCTCTTGTGGGGGGGGAGAAGTCTCCTCTCTCGCTGCGGGACCGGCACCACTTCTCCCGGTCTCCTTTCAGCAGGGAAAACTCTGCTCTCCTCTTCGCTGCACGCGGGGCTCTCTCCTACTCACAGGAGTCCCGCGCTGCCATCAGCGGCCTTGGCCGCCTCTCCTTGCTTCACGCGGGCCCCCTCCTGGGACCCAGGACTTTGATGTGGTGCCCGTGAGGCTCCGGGCCGCTGGTTCCACTGTTGCGGTACGCGGGGCTCCCTCATGCTCAGGGGAGCCCCGCGCTGCATCTGGCAGCATCCACGCAGGTGGCGTGGGCTCCCGTCTGCCTACAGCGTCTCCCTCTTCACCCGGGCCCCCCTCCTGGGACCCGGGACTTCAACATGGAGCCTGCGAGGCTCCGGTACTTCCGGCTCTTGGTCGCGCTGCGATTGGCAGCCGCAGCCACTTCCCTCAGTGGCCCCGCCCAGAGTCAGGCAAGGCCGCCTGGCTTCCTGGTCGGGCCGGCCGCCGCTTTTCTTCTTCGCGGCAAGGCGGGTGGGCACCCGCTAGCCATTAAATGAACAATGCGGGGTGGGCACCCGCAAAAGGCACCATCATGCGGGGTTGGCACCCGCCATTTAAAATAATTGTAAAGCGGGGTAGGCTCCCGCTAGGCAAAGGTGCATGAGAGCGGGGTGGGCACCCGCCGCTTTAGGCATCACGGGGGAATCCCTCACGCCGGGATTCCCCCAACAGGATGAGCAGCTCAGCGCTGCAAAAACCCACGCATTCTTCTGGGGAAAATCAGGATATAGCGCTTACAGGGCGCAAGAGGTCACAGCTCCTCAGCAAAAGTCCTGAAGGTCCTGGAGATCAAGGGGGCAATGCAGGGCCCAGGGAGGCAAGCCCTCATGGCGATTCCTCCTGGGCCCCAGCAGCAGCACGCCCCAGCAGGGTCAGGAACAGCACACAAGCCCAGAACTGAACAATTTCATGGGGTCACAGCCCCTATACTTATACCACACCATCCTTTGTCTGTAGCGCAGGGCTTGGGGAACCAGATGCAACTGGTTCAGGGGGGATTTGGAGCACTTTGTTTTGCAAGCTCCTCTTCCCCTTTGTCAGGTGGGGGCTAGGTGCTCAGACACACCACAGGGGGCGGAGCCAGCATTGTGCAGGCTGGGCACAGTCCTATTCAGGGTCAGGGGATTCCTCCTCCCACTACTCCTACTGCAGATGTCCCATTCAGCCTAGCGCTGACTCACCCTGCCCCTCCTGGAGCCACACACACCTCCCAGCCCCTGTCACTCACAAGCCAGACATGCAATTCACATCAGGCAGGTAGACACATAGCACACAGAAATGCCAACTTCTAAAAGTGGCATTCCTCCAACAGTCATACTAAATCTGCACACACCATTGCGCAGCATTTATTCTCACAATTTCATACATACTAAACTTGACCACGCTGCTCCTCCCATTCCAGGAATTACCACTGACACACTTAATCAGGGAATCCCCCATGCATTCCTATGGGAGGACAGGCCAACCTTACCAAATGTACACAGAGAGCGCACGCACTTTCCACTGGACCACAGTGCGAAAGTGCCCAGAGGCCTAAAACCACCAACACCATGTCACAGAAAAGGCAAAAAGTTTAGGGCTGAACCTGCCAAAAAGGGCCAAGTCCAACAGTCAGTCAACTTGTGACCTTTTCATTTGTGGTTTGGGGGAACAAATAGGGCTGCTTCTGAGCTAAAACTCCAGACATCAAGTTGCATCTCCTCTGAGGTGAACTGATCTCTCCCGTAGTGACTGATCCTCACTGCAGTATTGTAATAAACTCATATTGTTGTGTCAACTTGTTTTTCTTGGTGTTTGTTCAATAGATTTTCCCTCCAACACTATCCCTGAATATTAGATGTAAACAATGTTAGAATTTGGACCAGTGTGCATGTGTACTGTCAGTGACCTGGCCAAAGATGGCATGAAAGAAATGAAACTGGATCATAAATCAAAAGTTGTTCAGAACAGGGGCCCCCAAAATACGTTTGGCCCAGGACCCCCAAAATCCTTAAGATGTCCCTGCAGTGTGCCAACACATAATTGCACCTGTCACGGGCTTCTGATTATAAATCAATCTTTGACAAATTAAGCACTAACTGCAGCACTGTATTGAGTGTCGTGCCCTCTTTTCTCCCGTAAGCCACTTCACTCAGGGGTGTAACGCAAGGGCGGTGGGGTCCAGGGACTGGAGGGGGCCCCCTCAAGCACCCATTCAATGCCAGTACGTTCTGGAAAAATAAAGAACAGCAACTCTTGATGCCTGTGGAAAGCCTGCTTCGTTGAATGTGCTTGTCAGTTTGCTAAAAGGAACACAGTTGCAACAGTTGTTGATTTATTGTTTAAATGTGGAATATCCCAGGGAAAAGGTGCCCATGTGGCTCTCTGTCGCTTCATACATGAGGGAGAGTAAGAAAAGTATGACCGAGCAATGATAATTGGCTTATTGCAAAGTGTTCCACTGTTTCTGCAATTCAATAGAGTTAGTTCTTATTCAACTTTCCTATTTAACAACTTTTGTAATTCTGAAAGCAGAGCGCTTAAAGAGAGACAGCACTGGCCTCATGAAAACTGGCTGAAGAAAGGTTATCATCATCGCAAGGCTGTAGGTGGAGGTATGTCTATAGTTCTACCACGTTACTAACACTGGAGACAACGCAACAAATACCATCCGAGTTTGTTCCGAAAAAGCAAATACTTATAAAACGTTGTCTGGCTTAACAAGTCTGCAGACAAAAATGTCAGGTTAGTAGGTGGTGGTGGCATTCACATCCATGAACTCATCTGGCATTGACCTCTAGTGTTGACCTCTAAATTGTTTAATCAAAGATCATTAGATGGCTAAGCGAGTCATTCCACTGACCTTTGCTGTGACCTGCAGGTCATGAGTATAAATCTTGGCTTAGTATTCCCTCCTTCTGAAGCTGGTGGGGTGAGTAGTATTAAATCGTGTGATCTGCAGTCAGAAAGGGCAAAAGTGCAGTATGAAACGCTATATGGAAATCTGGTTAGTATATATTTCACTAGTTTCAAGGACTAGGTTTGAGTTTAACATTGATGCCACTTAGACTGAGACTCTTGGGCATAGCTATCAGTTGTACCCAGCAGCCGTTCCTCTTCAGGGACGTAGGGGTGTTGATCCTCTACTGAGTGCAGCCAGTCACAAGCATAACAATTTAAAATTCCTTTTTTCAGTCCGGATTTTTTAAAGGACTGGGGTTGGTTGTTCAGCAGGGGTGGGGCCGGAGTGGGGCTAATCCTGTGGTTGGCAATGGCAGCCAGCTGAGGTCCAGTGCCCATGTGTGGTTGGACAGGGTTCTGACTGCATCCAACCAGACATGCGCACCTTGGACCTCTCAAACCCACTCTCTTTTACGGAGTCTGGGAAACACAACACTGGCACCCAGTCTCTAATGGAGTGCTGGACTCACCTGCTCACACCAAATCTGACATTGCTCTCATGCTTATTCTACTTGAAGCTGCATGAGAGCATGTGACCTAACTGCAAGAGCTGCCGACTTTGGAGCTGGGGAACCAGGTTTGAGTCTCAGCATCAGTTCAACATCCTGTGATTCTGGGCAAACAACCAAAAATGAATGTGTCCTTGTGTAATGTAACTATTGCTCATGTAAAGCGCTCCAATACCTTCGGGTCGAGATTGCGCTATATACAACTACAAACAAAAAACAAAAAAAACTCAGGATTGGTTGTGATGAGGTTAGCCTGTTTCTGTGTTCCCTGTGCTTGGAGGCAGTGTGGGGGCTAGATACTTAACATAACCAATCACAGTGTAGCTTTATTATTACGCCACATAGTAATTGGCTATGTTTCTTTTATGGTGACATTATGCTTTCCCCTCATGCACAGTGCCAGTGACAGCAGTATGCATGCTGGGCAATTGTAATTAGAAAAGACAAGATCTGAGAGTTTCAACAGTGGACTGAGAGAGTTATTTGTATCTCTTTACTTCATGTCCCATGTGTGCGAGTCATTTATTTTATCAGGCCATGTCTGTTTATACTTTTTTCGCAACATTCCCCACGCAGGACTTTTAATCTCTGCGCGCCTCTGAGTCCGCTCCCTGTGAACGTGAGAGGAGCAAAAAGTCAACGTTACATAATCAGGGCTGTTTCTGTTAATAAATTTAGACACAGGATATCCGGGCTCTCCCTGCAGGTGGGTGTTTCCACCATGTCTGAAATGAGCAAGTATTGAAATCGTTATATAGTGCTCTGAATTCTTTGTGAGGAGGGATCCTGGTTTTATGGTTTACTCTTTGAACCCTCCTGATTTTATCCATATGTATCTAGTCTTCCTATATTATATTTTCGTGTATGAGTATGTGTGTGTGTTAGTTACTATCCTTGTGGGGACTTGAATATAATAACACACTCATGCTACAGGGACTTGGTTGCACCGTGGGGACCTGAACCCAAGGCCCCACAAGTCATTGTTTTCCAAATTATAGAAAATGACTTCCCCAAACATCTGTGCCAATTTTTACAACTTTTTTTAAAAATTGCCTTGTGGGGACCTGCATTTCATCAAGTGTGTTTATATTTTTGCTCAGCTCTGCCCCTGTAGGTTGGTCATGGTACTGCAGCCTTAAACACACCATGGATGTTAAACACACTCTAGTAACACACTCTAGTAAATTGTTCTCAAAACCAGCAGTAGGAAGGAAATGCATTCCTAAGGGAAAGTGTAATATCCATTAACAATGATGTGACCCTACAGAATTTGTATTTTTCTACATTTCAAAAATGCCTACTTTGAGTTATTTTGAATAATAAATATAAATATTTTAATCTATATGTTTTACATTTCCAGTACCTAATCTTTCCTTTTTATGATTTATAATCAGCTTTATAATTAGCTAGAACAATTTGTTTTACACCCGTGTTGCATGGCGTGTGTAATTACATGGCCCCAGAGTCATTGGCTGAATGATGGCTCTCCCACATGCCACATAATCCAGCACCAGCAACAGAGTTTACAAAAAAGAAAGAAAGAAAGATATTTGTTTAGAAAGTCTGATGCATGATGACAGATGAAGGCTGGAAAGTAAAGCAAAGGAGTGCATAGCAATCGAAGTTACCATGTCTGCCCATTTATTCCAAGGATTCATGGCTGTGTGAGATTCACGTATAATAGTCACTGGCTGCACATAAAGCCGACATTTCAACAATGTAAGACCATTAAGCACAATCACAAGGAATTCCCATGAGAAGCAAAAGATGCCTGCAAAGGTTAAATTGGCTTAAACCAAAAAAATGAGAGGTTTAAAATGCAGCTGTCGCAATGGTCCAGAATAGAAAGTGTAACAGGTGTTTAACTCTTTTTGATGAGTGCACACTACCTCCAACTAGCCATCGTGCACATGAATGCACAGCAAAAGGATTTAATTTAAGTACATTTCTTTTTGAGCGCATCCAAGATACAGCAATGGGCTCTTAAATGCCCAATCTCTTTTTTTGGATATATTGCTTACAGTTGTAAAATGAGTGGTGAAGGGATGGAGTATATTAAGAGGCTGCTTGTTTATCCGCATTTGCTGGGTCAGTTCACACTTCTCTTCCCAAAGCTGGTACATACAGTTTTGTGGTGCTTTTGTAACAACCCCCTCCCCCTTTTTGATTCGTGGAGCTTTTCTTTCCTCATGGCTTTTATGTTTATTTGTGTTTATTAGGGAAGTTTAAAACCAGAGGACTCAAGACAATGGTGTAGTGTCCTCCCCAGGGCAGGAGCGGATAATAGACCACGCCACACATGGAGATTTGGTTTGCATGTCTTTATTCTTCAGCATGCAACTGTTAACTGAATGTACTGTGCCACAAACTTCATTAACCACAACCAGTCACACCCACCAGATTACGTAACATTTGTAAGGAGTCTGCCGAGGGCCATTAGAGGCCTCATACACGCAAACACAGGACACATCATCTCCCCCTTTATTAAATAAAAAGTACTATCAAATATATACACATATACACATTATAACTCCTCGATGAGTCATCACGGTGCTCGCACCAGTCTTCCAGATCTAGTTGTATGAGATAGAGGAGGGGTGCCTTTCTCTGACATCTCTGGAGAAGAGTCGGATGCTTGACTTGGGCACTCAGGTGGACTTGCCTCACTCATGAGGTCTGGAGCCCACGAACATTGAGACAAAGGTTTAAAATGTGATGAGATTTATGGATTTTTAAGGTCATTGGGCAGTTAGCATATGTCCTTTGCTTGCCACAACTGTTAGTGGTTGTAAGTAATGCTTTTGATTGACAAGAACTCTGTCTCCTTTCTCGAAGACTATGTCCCGAACACATCGGCACTTTACAGCATAAGCCTTCATTTTGCATTTGCTAGAGGTGCCAGAGACATGAATCTCATCAGGGTCTATTGATAACTGGTGGTCCATTGTGGTATCTTCGTTTCAAGAGCTCTCCCGAACAGCAAGGTGGCGGGACTTTCTCCTGTCGTGGAATGAGGAGCGGAACAGTAGGCACGGAAGGCTGGGCGTAAAGTTGACTTGAGGTTGATGCCTTTAAGCCCAGCACACTGAACCACCATTTTCAAAGTACTCATAAATCGTTCAACAGTGCCATTTGCCTGTGGCCAGAGAGAATGAAGGGAACACCCCATGTTGTGAAAATATCATCCAGCCTCTTAATGACTCTGTCATGTGTAGTTGAAGATAAGTCTTCCACTAAAGGAAAACACGAGTATTCATCGACAACTCCCATGAGATGATATCCATTATTGAGGGGTCCGAAGAACTCAACCGCAATCCTCTCCCAGGCTTGCTTAGGAAGATTAGACAGATAAGACACTATCAGCGGGTGCGGAGTCATTTTGGGCGACAGACAGTTGCACAGATGACAAGCTTTAAGATCTCTTTCAAATCGTTCATCAAGGCCCAGGAACCACGCTCTATCCCTGAGGGCTCTTTTAGTTGTGGCAATGCCACAATGCCCTTTGAGTGCCAGTTCAATAACTTGTTGCCTCAGGCTTTCAGGGATAACTATTCTTGCACCCTCTTAGCATGACACCATTATGTGTAACAGAAAGTTCTTGCCGAACATTCTTGAATTTCTGGTACTCAACATCATCTGTAAGAGATCAAGTATGTTTCCTCCATGATTGCGTTGTAATGAATTCTTTCATTTTAAGCATGTCTTTGTCAGTATTAGTAGCTTTCAGAATCTGTTCAACAGAAAGAGCTGCAGGCGCACTTGACTTTAATATGAAATTGATGTAGGCCTCAGCCGCTTTGGATGTTGTACTATGACGCTGTAGCGGCACTAGTGAAAAGAAGTCTGCGGACTTTTGATCCTTCCCTGGTTTGTGCACTATAGTGTAATCATACTCCTGCAGATGCAACCCCCACCTCTCGATGCGAGGAGGCATCTTGGCTTTCGGATTTCCAAAGATGGTGAGCAACGCCTGATGATACTTGGCAAAGGTGAAATGCTTTATGTTCAGAAACACATGGAAGGGTTCACACACCCATACCACAGCTAAGCTTTCTTTCTCAGGTTGAGAATAAGCACGTTCGGTCTGAGATAGACTCTGGCTAGCATAGGCCACAGCGTGTCTCTGGACATTGGGCTGTCCATTGTGTTAGGCAAGAATCGCACCCAACCCCACCGGGCTTCCATCCACAACAATCTCTGTATGCAATTTTGAATCAAAGTAAGGCATTTCAGTTGCATTTTCAATTGCGTGTTTTGTTTTCTTGAAACTTCAGTCACATTCAGATGACTATTCAAACGGAACATCTCGCTTTGTTAGTTCTCTTAGAGGGGCACTCACAATGGCAAAATCACAAATGTACCTAAAGCAGTAGCTGGCCATGCTTAAGAAGGATTGCAGCATGGACATCTCTTTTGGAAGGTAAGTAGACGACAATGCTTGTACCTTCTAGGGGTCAGGAGTCATTCCCTTTTCAGAGAAAATATGCCAAAGAATTTAAGTCTGTTTTTGTGAAACTCACACTTCTCTGCATTTAGTGTAAGACCTGAATCAGCAAGCAGATGGCATACCTGTGTGAGTGCTTTATCATGTTCCTTTCGTGTAGCTCCAAATGCCTGTATAGCTTCACTGTAGTTAAAAGCATGTGGACAGGCTGAATTGTTCGACTAATGACATCTTGAAAGATTTCTGCAGCTGACGACACACTAAAACGGAGAGTTTCACATCTGAACAGACCAATATGAGTTAAAAAAGTAGTAATGTACCTACAGTGTTCTTCCAGTTCAAGTTGATGGTAGCCTTTGTTCGAATCAAGGTGGGAAAAAACTTTGGCATCATTCAGCTATGTGATAAAGTCTGCAATGTGTGGACCTGGATGTCCTTCTCTTTCGATTGCTTTCTTGGCCTGTCACATATCAACACAAATGTGCACTAAACCTCCACTGTCCTTTTTTGGCACCACCACAATGGGTGAAACCCACTGTCAGACCAGTAAAGCGCTCGATGATGTCATGCTTTAACAGTGTTCCTAGTTCTTTCTCAACTGCCTTCTGTAAGTGAAAAGCAATTCAACTGTGTCGCTCTGCAACAGGGCGAATATCTTCATTAATGTGAAGCTGCACCTTCATTGTCTTAAGTTTCCCAAGTCCAAGAAACAATGTCGGGAATTGACTTACTATTTTAGAATGGGTATTCAAATTGTCAGCAGCAGTATCGCAACCTAATAAGCATGCACTGAATAACATATCTTGGAGGACATAAATTGGCACTTGTACTGTACTACAAAAGATCCTTTACTCTTCAGAGGCACAGAAGCTGCCCAGGTGTACACCTTTGTTCTTGATGGTGTGAGACATTGTATCTGAGACAGTTCTTTGTACTTTCCTGCCAGCATGATGTTTATTGATGCACCACTGTCTATTAAGAAAGTTGTTTAGAAAGTTGTAGGCCAACCATTCACCTTGAGCGTGATTTTAGTCCAAATAAACTTTGTTGCTTCATGTGGTTATTTTCTTTAGATTTGTGTTAATGTTTGCAAGAGGCCAATCCTACATGCGCACAGGAGTCTGTGACTGATATCACCATCACATATCCATCTTCCACACTGTACTCGATGATGACGTAGACGAACCTTTGGAAGATGAATTTGATAATGATTTACTTTGTTTCGCTTCCACTTGCCTTAGTCAATGTTGCCGTTTGGCCTTGTGGGAGTGGCTAGAGTGCTTCTGGAACTTTCTGATGTCTATCTTCTCGTCTCTCTGTGATGCACTTAGTTTCTCTTTTGCTTTGCAAGCCATTTAAAAATGGTTTTCTTTCCTGCAGCCTTTGCATACTTGTCCGATGGCAGAACATTTACCTTCATGTGGAAAGGGGAATCCACAACTGAAATACAATTTCTTTTTCTTCTGAGACAGTACTCTGTTGGCCCTGGCCTTGTGTTTCTGCTTACTTTTCATGCTCAATGCTGATTTTTTTGGGGTTGTTGTAGCTTTCATATCAGACGCTTGTCGATCAACACATTCCTCCACTCTTGCAGCCATGAGCACTTTCTCCAAGCTGAGCATCTCTCGCAGCATGTGTCGTCAGAATGAATCGGAGAGGCAAACATCGATAACTCTAAGACGCATGGCTTCTTCATCAATGACTTAATTGAACTTGCAGTGCTTTGTAAGCGTATCAAGTCTCTCAACAAACTCATCGATCGTCTCACCAGGTTGCTCTCTTGCTTGGTTGAAAGTGTACCTTTCTTAGTTGGCATTTGGCATTGGATTGAACTTGGCCTCCAATGTCTTCTTGATTTGGCAGTATGATGCTTCATCAGCTTGTGATATCTTCTTTATCACTTGTTTTACTCCATCGCCTGCAAGCTTCTTTAAGTATTTGATGATCTTTTTGTCGCCTGCTTATCTATAGCATCAATGAAGTCATCAAACATTTCGATCCAGGCAGTCCATTTGGCGCCAATATTCTACTTCTTGGCGGTGTCAAATGGAGGCAGTGGTTTCAGGAATGCTGTGGCATTGTATTTTGTACTGTTTCCTACTCACGTCAACAGTATATTCTGTTCAGGCAGCATTTGGTCTTCAGCATCTCTTGGCCCAGTGGCACCTCTACAAGCATCAGCTTCCTCACTGGTACTCGGGTTATCGCGCCTGAGCTGAGGTCAGCGGGCACCAATTTCCTTCTTCACAGTGAGAAATGGCTTTCTTGAACTGACTGTCGCTGCCTTTAGCGATTTTTCGTACCTGGTTGTCACTGTCTTTAGCGTTTCTGCTTTGTATCAGTGCTGGCTCTGGGTTATGCTGTGGTGCAGTACCTCTTCTTTCGGCCTTACCAGTAGATTTTTAGGCAGGCTCACTTACTGCGCTCCTTCATAGGGCCTTCACCTTCTTCAAGGGCCTCTCAAGAGTTGGAGTTGAGCTTTGACTCCACATACGCCAACTGTAGACCGCTTCTTGAGGTGAACGTGGCACACACAAGCAGTTTGCTGGACCATGGCAAACTCTGGGAGAGCAGTCTTGTATCCTTGGGGGCACTTAACCCCTATCTCATTGCCAGATGTAGCATCCTCCCCAGCCCGGGAGCGGATAACAGACCACTCCACACATGGAGATCTAGGTTGCACGTCTTTATTCTTCAGCATGCAACCGTTAACTGAGCGCATTGCGTAACAAACTTTATTAACCACACTCAGTCACACCCACTAGATTATGTAACATTTGTAAGGAGTCTTCCAAGGACCACTAGAGGCCTTAAACATGCAAACACAGAACACAACAAACGCTGGATAATGGGTCCATCAGAAATGCTTAAGAAGGAGACGTGCCAAGGTAAAAACTAAAATGTAAATAAGAACTGCAACTTGTTTTTCATTAAATTAAACTAACCTGCTTATTTTAGGACCATATTTAGAGCCTCATTTCTTCTCTTCCTGGTAGCCAATGGATTTGAGTGCTAATAGCACGCTGGTGGTAAAACACAGCAACATAACAAGCATATTTTTCGTGTCTGTTAATCCCACACATCACACATCTTTGTAATTTCAACGTTCCTTGATATCAGGTATATGTTTTTACAGGTGCAGGGTAGAAAAATGTCCTGTAAATAGATGAGCAACTTTTCTCGTTATCACACTTTCCTCCAAAATTGTGAATTGGGTGACAAATCCCACGGCAAACAATATTTACAGTTATCTGCTTATAACCCAATTTAGAATAAGGCATAAAACGGTGCTCTTTGATTTATCATTTTATTTGCTCCTCAGATATTCTCTCTGAAAAGCATTGGCTATATAGTACAATGAATTGAACGTCCGCTGCAGAAATGCGCAAAACCAGCAGAACTTTGACCAAAATATTCCTAGCAGAGCAAACTTAGCATTTCTGTCTTCTTCCACGGATATTATCAGTAACGACTATGTTGGGTGATATTTTAATTTATGTTATCATCTTTCAGGTTTCTGAGTTTTTCTACAATCTAATCTGTGCTGTTAGCGATATTCTTTGTACTCAATAATACTAAAATTAAAATATGTGGAAATCGGTTGCTGAATTAGGTGTTCAGTTGGGTAACCGTCAGGAGGACTATTTCATGCCTCACCTCTTTTTGTCAAGTGTACATAGCTTACAGGAATCATAAGTGATGGGGAAAGGGGTTTTGGGTATCTATTCAAGCTAGTTCACAATAAGTCCTGAAAACATAACTGTTCACCATTATCAGTGCTATTTCCTATCAAAGTCATTGAAAATGAGGTGGAATCCACCTCCAAGTCAGGAACGTCAATTAATAAACAATTTAAAGTGTTCTGAGAAAATTTCCTTGACTGTTTAATAACTGTTTTTTGAGGAGCTAACTAAATAATGTATTTACTTTTGTTGTAGTTTTATAAAGCACTGTGTTCCGCTTTTCAGCTCTGTAGAATTTCAATCATAAAAACCCCTAGATCATGCCAAAACCCTCCACCCACACTACAACTCCCAGCAGCCTCCGCTACTGGGAGGTGACCTGCTGCCATCTTCCTGCTGTTTTCGCACCGACAGCCCCATTTAACTGGGCGCCTCCTCCCACATTGCGGGAAGCATGGGCAGCTCCCGGTCAAAGGGCAGGCCCGTCTGCCCCCATCAGAGCCCGGAGGAGGCTAGGCTGGCCCACCCCTCTTTCGCTGCAGTTTTCATGTAAGTTGCCTTCATAGCTCTTCCTTTGCTGCGCCCGTGCCAAGCATCTTTCCCTCTCTGCCTCTCCGGCATCTGTTCTTTCCTCAGCTTCCCTGCAGCACCCCCTCCGTTCCTGGCAGGCTGTCCTGATAAGCGTGCCCTTCTGTGCCTGCCTCCCTGCCCTCGCCAGGTCCAGCCTGCCTCTGCCCTTGTCCCACCTCTTGCCCACTGCACCACTGGTGCTCCCTAGCCATTACCCCATGGCTAGGAGCTCACCCGAGCTTGCCTCCTGCTCCCCCCTGCTCTTCTCTGGTACCCCCCGCGGAGGTCACCACCACGCCCTCCCTCTCCCTTTCTCCACTGCCCTGTCTCCCTATGGCATGGAGACCGTGGCATGACTATGCAGCAGATGTGCGCAGAGAGCATGCCATGTGATCACCTGGACCACATCTGTCCACCACCGATTCACCTTGGACGAACTTCGAGCCCTGAAAACCGGATGCCAGGACAACAACAGCCATGCACATGCCTCCCCCAGGACCACTGAAGGCCCTTTCTCCTGCCAGAACTGCCACTTCACCTGCATCACAGAGGCTACCACCCACACCTCTCAAATCAGCCACACCACGCCATACACATACCCACTAATAAGGCCGACGCCAACACCTCCGGAAAGATCAACTGCCTCCTGATCAACGCACGCTCACTCAGAAAACACGCCATAGAAATCTGGGACACCATCATGACCCACGCCCAGGATGCCGTTTTCATCACAGAAACTTGGCTTCACCCTGCGTCTGCTCTGGAAACCGCCACAGCCACCCCCCAGGTATACAAGATTGTGCACCAGGACTGATCCAACAGAAATGGCAGAGGCATTGCCATAATCTACAAAGAGAACCTCGAAGGCTCAACCACCACAGACGACTCCACCCTCTTCATGGAGCACCTCCACTTCCTACTCTGAACAAACGGCTAAATCACCATCAGAGACACCCTTGCCTACAGACCTCTGGGACCGCGCCTTACCTTCTACAAAACAGTCCCGACTTTATCGCCTCTTTCGTCATTGACTCAAATTTGTACATATTCCTAGGAGACTTCAACTTTCACCTTGAGAACACGCCCAACTTCCTAGAAAGCATGGCTAACCTCGGACTCAAGCAGCTTGTCACCGACTCCACCCACACCACAGGCAAACGCTCCACCCCATCTTCTCAGCCAGCAACAGAGTAACATACACCTCTACCTGGACCGATCACCACTGCGTCCATTTTGCATTCTCGGAACCCCACAACACCCCCACCTTGACTGCCAGCTAAACAAGGCGCAACTTGTCAAATGTATCAGAGCAACGATGGACAAACGCCCTCAACTCCTGCCTACCCATCACCACTGAAGACATGGAACAAGCACCTGAAAACTTTGCAGACTGGATCACGGCAAGCACTGACATAGTCGCACTTAGGAAACCCACCAACCCCAAGAAATGACACAACACCCCAACTGGATCACAGCAGAACTAAAAACCCAGAAACACGACTGCAGACAGAAGGAAAGAAGGCGGCGCGCCAGTAAGACCCTCAAGGACTGAAAACGATTCAAAGACAACCTCAACTATTACCACCACCACCTGAAAAACACCAAGAACACCACACTAGTCACCCGCAACAATGACAGCTCCAATACCAGCAAGGAACTGTTCAACATAGTCAAGGAGTTCACCAACCCATTGGCAACCGAAAACACCAACACACCCTCGCAAGCCCTCTGCGACACCCTCTCTGACTTTTCCCACAGCAAAGTCAACACCATCCACCAAGATATTGCACCTCAACCTGCCACCATGGAGGACATCAACCTCCTTACGCCAACCGACACCCACCCACACCAGCTCATCTCATGGAACACCCTCACAGAGAAGGAAACGGCCTCCATCATGAGATCCATCCACTCTGGAGCTCCAGCAGACCCCTGCCCCCACCACACTTTCAACCTCGGCAATCAACCCATCAGCAAAGAACTCACCAAGGTCCTCAACTCTTCGATCACCATGGCTCACTTCCTCCAGAAATGGAAACATGCCAATGTAAAGCCGTTGCTGAGGAAACCATCCGGGGACCCAGGAGAACTCAAGAACTACTGACCCATCTCTCTGCTCCCCTTCCCAGCCAAGGTTATCAAGAAAGCTATCAACATCCAGCTAACCAGACATCTGGAGAACCATAACCTCCTGGACCCCTCCCAAGCTGGCTTCAGAGCAAACCACAGCACTTAGACAGCTCTAATTGCAGTCACGGATGACATCAGAATGCGGTTTGACCAAGGAGAAACATAAAGAAATCTTCTACAGATTTATTTCAGTTATGCGATAAGTGTATTTATTTACTTAACTATATTCATAAATGACACAGCATTCACATTTTTTCAAAAGATAAAGTGCTCCTACAGAGTGACGGCGCAGTGAGAATGGGTAAAGTGACTAAGAAGTGAGCTTGTGTTATATACAAAATATATACATGTGACTGATTGCAACAGTATGCTGTTACAAATAGCACTCGAAGTGTTAGAGTCAAGAGACACAATCAAAATTTAAAACCAGTCCACATAGAATTTTTACAAGGGGTATGAGAGGCAACATGTATATACAGTACATTACAAGGTCTATGTTTTAAAAAAAGGGAGTCCACGTTGCTGTTTGTAGTCTTGGTGTTTCTTTATTACATAAGTGCTGGATTTTCGTAGATGCACAGCCAACGCATTTCGCCCAAACATGGGCTTCTTCAGGGCTGTAATGTCATACAACATATACATATTCAGAAATCTACCGTCAATGCATTGTTGTATGCATATAAAAATGACAATTTGTCCCAAGTGCTCAAAGAGGAGGAGCCTAGGGAATAAAGAAGTAAAGAACGGAAAGTGTGTCAAAGAGGGAAGAGAGTTTAGTGATAGTGAGTGTCGAGGACAGAGCTATACAATAGCTGGTATGTGAAACCACACGGAAAGGAAGAGGAATAGAACCATGTGAATTGATAGTGTCAGTGTAGTTCAGAACCAATTATCATACCCAAGGAGTGAGACACAAGCCACACCATTCGGCTGGTCTAGGTGACAGTGAAGAAAGGTGGATTAAAAAGAAATCTAACAAAAACCGTCAAGGTGCTTGAAGATACACCACTAAAACCAATGAGAGAAAGTGTACCTATAGTACATCAGAGTACGCTTACCGATCAAAGGGTGCTGTACTCTCGCCAGGGTAAAATGGTAGGATCTGCAAAAAAAAATTCTGGTCCGTATCAGGACGTAGAATATAAAAAAAGGAGAGTTCCCTGAGCAATGGAAAAGTAATGGTTAGGAGAAGGGACGTAACCATTCAATACGTAAGGTGAAATTAAATGAGAGCAGTGAATGAAACCAACCTCAAAAGTCAAGGTAACTAATGGTCCATACAGTCAGCGACCAAAGTTCTCTGTCTCTACCACAATAGTCCGTGTAAGAGGCAAGGGGTGGCTGTGGGGAAATAAGGGGGGGCTTTAGATAATTATACGAAGAGATTAATAACAAGAGAGGAATATTCGTAGGTCATACGTCCCCTTGACAAAAAGTGATAACGAACCCAAAACTAAGCGCTAATGTAAGAGCGCGCAGTTGAAAGCAAACCGCATAAACATTGTTATATTCACATAAAACTTGAGCATTTAGACTAGAAGAAGCAAGCAGTATTAACCGTATTAACTGTAATAATGACCAAAAGGGTATCACTGCAGTAGCTCGCTGCGCCGTATGTCCAAAAATCCGATAAACGACCGTGAAGCGTACGTATTTAAGACAAAATCTGGGTGAGATCACTAGAATAACCCAGTAATACATAGTGGTGAACGAATCTCGTATTACTAAGCTGTGCGCCCACGTGATATAAAAACACGGAGTACGGAAATTGCAGCTACTCCGAACTAAAACAATAGCGGCCGCTAAAGGTTCAAAAGTGCCCACGACGGAGTAACAATTGTGTTAAACAATAATAAAGTTAAGGTTAAAATCACCAGTATTAGCCTGGTGTGTGTGGACCTTTGTTAGCTACAACAGTAACAATAGCTATCAATACAGAGTGTCCACATTAAAGTGGTGAACAAATCTCGTAAAGCTAAGCTGTGCGCCCACGTGATATAAAAACACGGAGTCCCGAAATTGCGGCAACTCCGAACTAAAACAGCGGCAGCAGCTGAGATACAAAATGCCCTAGACGAAGTTTCATTTACATTACAAATATCTCGTAATATGAACTGTCTATGCGCCCATAAACACAAAAACACACATTAGGTCCGGTAGTACGACTACTAGAAAGAAGCTGAAAATCGAGTCAAAAATTAACAATCAAAGTAAACTATAAACCCCCGAGTTCACTTAGCCTCTAAGCACTATTCCTCTCCCCCTGAATCTTACTTGAAAAGACGATCAGAGCGCGGTCCGTGTTCGGTGGCGTCAGGTTCATGTAAGGCGAGATAAAGTCCATTGCTCGTAGTGAGAGTGATATAAGTATCGAACCCGTATGGTACTTCCGGTATGGAGCCCGTAGAGTACTTCCGGGTTGCGGAACAATGTCAATGCACGTCTGGTCCGCTGACCCAGGCGGCCATGTTGGTGGTCTCCCAGTTAGAAGACCAATAAGGTAGACGAAAGAAAAGTAGTCAACCCGTGTTTCTTAGTACATATCGAAAATGTACATACGATGATCGCTAGGGAGAGCAGGAACACCATTAAGGTGTAATTGAGAGCTAGATGCATGATGCTTGTGTAAGACCGCAGTGAAATGACGTGATTCAGTGAATTACGTTTACTGTAACGATAATTGAAAAAGAAATCAAAGGCATCGTAAAAAATACATTAAACAGATGACAATGATGATTAGCTTTAACACATGGCTTATAATAAAAAGAGAATTACATTAAGTAATACACGATTTTGCAAGGTTGTAAGGCACTGGTTGACCATTCAGTGGTCCCTAGTATGCAATGACTTACAGCGAAAATGGAAAATTACAGAAATGGTGAGATACAAAATAACAATACCAGTTTGAATTCTATATGGCAGTGGAACATTTTTGGCAGAGCATGTAAGCGTTACATATTAACATCAAGAGAAATTAAACAACCTATAATATGCACAGTAATTCAGATGAACTGGAGTAGGGAGCCAGATTGTAACACAATACACGGTATTGCAGAATGGTTGTACTGTGAAAAACAGATCACAGAAAATTGATAAGGGTGTGTACCATAAGGGTGCAATAACATGTCATGCAAGTATCTGAACAATATTTCAAATACATAGAAAGCCCAGTACTAGCAGTCTCATAGACTGGGCTGACTGTGAACTAAACAACTAGGCACTGATGAACAAGCACGGTAAGCCATAACCCAAACGGAGAAAACTGACTGTACCACAGTTAGTTAACTGTGTATGCGAAGCATAAATACATGTATCCTAGTGGGGTACAGTCATAATAGAGTTAAAGGAAATAATGCATTTCATTGTCACTGTTCAGGCCCAAAGAGGAAGAGCGTAAAGTACAAATCCAACGTGCTTCCAGTTGCCCTAGGGTCAGTTCCCTGTCACCTCCTCTCTTATTAGGCATCGCAACATCAATGCCGTGGAAGCGAAATTTAGTTCTGTCAACATCACTTTTGCAATCGTGTGAGACTAAAGCATATGATGTATCCCCATTCAAGACCGCTCTCCGATGTTCTTGGATGCGGGTCTTAAGCTGTCTCACTGTGCTTCCCACATAAATCTT
Source organism: Calotriton arnoldi (assembly GCA_963921515.1). Classification (NCBI taxonomy): domain Eukaryota; kingdom Metazoa; phylum Chordata; class Amphibia; order Caudata; family Salamandridae; genus Calotriton; species Calotriton arnoldi. Next base: position 1,238,639 of record CAWUFW010002470.1, on the reverse strand, counting down.
ATTGCAGCCACAAATTAGTATGTAAACCACAAAACTTGTAAGGCAATTAATGAACTGACGTATCCTGTGTTGCGTTCCCGTATTATATTCGAAGGTGGTCGTCTTGTTGCACCCTAGGTTACAAATATTGCACGTGCTACACGTGTAGAATCCTACTGGTTTGTGCAACCAGCTTTGTTGTTTCGGTGTTTTGCATAGTGTGTAGCTAGGGCATAGAGAGTCTCTGATGGTTCTACTCTTCCTGAATGTCATGGATGGTCTTTCTGTGATGATGTTGTTCACTCCTGGAACTCCCTTCAACAGTGCCCAGTGTTTGCCTAATATCTTGAACACCTCATGGTTAAGTGCGGAGTGTGTTGTGACAAAGGCAAGTCTGTCCTTTCCCTTTCTAACGTCTTTTACCTTGCTGATGAGTGTGTCCCTTCTCTTGAGTTTCCCAGCCCTGTTCTTGGCCATGTCTAACACGTTATGTTCGTAGCCCCTTCTGCTTAGTCTGTCTGCTGCCAGCCTGGCCTGTACTTCAAAGTCCTCATCTACACTACAGTTCCTACGGATGCGTACCAATTCTCCATATGGAATTGCCCTCTTGGTAGATGCTGGGTGAGAGCTGGTGTAATGTAGGATGCTATTGACGGCAGTCTCTTTCCTGTACAGTGTACTGTGTATCTTATGTTCCCTGACATACAGCTCAAGGTCCAAAAAAGGTATTCTGGACTGCGACATCTCCAAAGTAAAGGTGACATTCAGTGTGTTGGTATTAAGAAACTTGAAATATTCCATCAGCTCCTGTCCTGAACCAGTCCATATGATGATAATGTCATCTATATAACGGCCCCAGAATTGGATATGTTCAGTCCATCCTGAGGCCGATCTTGACCAGGCATGGGTATGCTCTACCCACCCCATGAAGAGGTTCGCGTACGATGGGGCAAATTTGGATCCCATCGCCGTCCCCTGTTCTTGTTTGTACCAGGTCTGATTAAACAGGAAAAAATTATTGTCCAATATGATGTCAATCATTGTCAGTAACATTAGGTTGTGATCGAGAAGGGTTGCCTTTCTCTTTGATAAAAAGAAGTCAATTGCCATCCTGCCCAAATCCTTCTTGATACATGTATATAGTGATTCCACGTCCAGCGTGGCAAACCACATCCTGTCATCCCATTCAAGATCTTCAAATTTGTTAAGTACATCAGTGCTGTCCCTAATATATGAAGGCAAGTTGATCACCAAAGGTTGTAAAAAGGTGTCAACAAATTTTGACAGGGCTTCTGTCATGGAGCCGATGCCTGAAATGATCGGACGTCCCGGTGGGAATGGTTGCTTCTTTCTATTTGTCAGTGTACCAGGAGCAATCTCCGGTCACTGACGGCACTGTAGTGCAAACTTACTCAGATCGGGGGTGCGCCGGCAGCATCTGGCTCCTGCATACGTGCCGCAGGGAAGAGACGGATCACCTTAAAGCCAACGTGAAAGCGTCCTCAAGGGACTAGAGCGATCCGGCTGAGGACAAAAGCGATCGCTTAGCTCATGTCTAACCTTACATACCCATTTGTGTACAACAATAGTTGCTCCCGGGAAATGTAGTCCATACTTTCTGAAAAAATATTTATTTTTTTTAAAAAGAAAGAAATACTATTGTCAATTCATGTGGTGGCACTACCTCTGTATGTGTGCCAGTATATTACAAGCCCCATTATGTCATAAATATGTGTAACCTTTAGTGTGAAGTGAGGAGGGACTCAGTTTACATTAATAAATAATTAGTTATGCAATGCATTGTGATGCTAGCCTCCTAGGGCCAGGAGATTATTAACTTGCAGAGGTCAAATAATAGGATACCAATGCAATAATGAATAGAAGGTTTGTGACCGATAGTGGACCAACCATTATAAGGGACTGACAGAAGAGAAAAGGAAGACAGATAGATTCTGTTGTCAGTTACATATGTAAGACATATAATACTTGCAGGAAATTTATAGGAAAATGCATGCATATCATCTAGACATGTGACAAACAGCGACTGCATTTGAGGATGGCAGCAGGCAACTAACATACTGGCATGTCCATCCAAATAGGTGTTCATATGAAGGCTGCTTGCCTCCAGTCAACGAGGGCTTTGAGACCCAAAGTAATCGTTTTGCATTTATCCATCCCAAAAAAGTTCCCTTCTGGAGACTAGGCCTGCTTCCTCTCCTCCTCTGGGTCCCAACGTGACCTGTTCAATCACTTGTCATTTTATATCCTCACTGTTGTGTTGTTGAATTCGATAGTGTTCAACAAGTGCTGCTCCTATCGTGCCGCATTTGATCCTGCTTCTATGTTGTAGAATTCTGCATTTCACTTTCTGTGTCGTTTGTCCAATGTAAAGTAAATTGCATGGACACCATATTGCATATATCACATTCTGTGAATTGCATTTGCTGAAACTTGCCAAAGCCACATCTTGATGGGTAAAGTTGCTGGTATTGAAACAGAATTTACATGCCACACATTGGCTACATTTAAAATGGCCCACTATTGCTGGTAGTCCCCACATTGTGTTCAAGGTAGTTTTGGGTGGTAGGGGAAGAGACGCCCTAACTAAGGAGTCTTTGAGGTTCCTTCCCAGTTTAAAACAACAGCATGTCCTTATTGGTGAGGTGTTCCTCAACTAGCCCCCAGTGTATCTTTGTGAGTTTTTTCACCTCATTACTGATTGGACTAAAAGTAGTAACACAAACAATTTTATCAGTTGTGTTGTCCCTCGTTTTGGGCTCCAGAAGGTCTTCCAGGTGATTATACCACTCCCTTTTCTGGCTCTTCTGACCAACCGTCTAGAGTCTCCCCTTCTATGAGTCTATTGATGAGTGTGTCAGATTCCCTAAAGTAATCGTCTTCTAGTGCAATTTCTGCAAATATGTATGAATTGCCTGAAGGGCAAGTTGTCTCTCAAGCTTCTAAGGTGGCTGCTACTGTAGTGTAGCAATGTATTCATCTCTGTCCATTTTCTGTATAGAGATTCAAAGATCCTACCTTGTTCAGACCCCACTGTAAGGTCAAGAAAGGGAATACTGGTCTAACTTTGTTCCATTGTAAATTTGATGTCATTGGACCTGGTGTTGAGTCATGTGTGGAAGAGGTGTAGGTTTTCTAGTGTGCCTGTCCAGATTAGAAAGACATTGTCTATATATCTAGAACATTTTCTTACTTTGTATAGAAATGGATTGTTAGTTACAAAAATTCTATGTGCTTCAACATGTGCCATGAAGAGATTCGCTAGTTCTGGAGTGAAGCTTGCGCCCATGGCAACTCCTTTGATTTGGTAATAGAACCAGTTGTTGATTTGGAAGTAATTTTTGTTCATGGCTATTTCCATCAGGGACATTAAAAAATCGGTTGGGACTTCAGTTTTTTCTCTTGTGAATCTAGTATGTCAGTCATTATCATTAGTGCGTCTGTCTGAGATATGTTAGTGTATAGGGATTGCTTCTCCATTGTGACTAGGATGTGCGTAGAGGTATCAAATATAATTCCTTCATACATATTGATGAAATGCATGCTATCCCTAATATACAAATTGGTTAGAGGTACAAAAGGTTTTAGAAATACATCCAGGTACTGGCATAGTGGCTGTAGAATGGTCCTGCATCCTAACATGATGGATCTTTCTGCCTACTCAGTCTCTTGTGGATTTTCAGTAAGGTGTACAATACCGGCATCCAAGGATGTTCTCGTTGAGGAACGCAAGTGGTGGATAATTATTTGGGCCCGTTTCTAAGTCGTAGGAACCAATACCCAGTTACAATGGCTAAGTAAAGTTAATTCACCACTTTGTTTCTAATTTGATGCTTTCCATTACATTTAGCTTCCTTCAATGAAGGTCATTTATTTCTCCTAAACGAACGGGGAGATAATCAAGATATATTGATTCACTAAGTAAGTACAAAGGAGTTTTGTTTCAACTCCTGGCTCTAAAAAGGAAATTACTGACACCATTGCGGCCCAATCTCAAATGAATATATTCTTTGGGGTATTTTCTTTGTTTTTTGCATGTAGTAACCCTTGCCAAGTCTGCTGCCCATGATTTATGCACAGAAAATGCAGAATTATATTTTTATTGCATAAGTAAACCACAATTGGCCTAACTGATTATACGCTAACGTCCCACACAGTCACACAGGCTTAATTTCTTTTATAGATGCAGGGGATTTTTCCTGTTGCCGTGAGGGGACATTGGTACCTATTGAACCTGAAATTAATTTTCTGAGGTTTGTGGTTCCCCACGTTGGCTTTCACAAACACTGTTGGTTAGAGATACCATGCTAAACATAACTTTTCCTTTATAGCCAAAAACTGAACATGAGTGAGAGCCGTGCAGACAAGGAATATGGCACAGTCCCTGGGTAGGCCCATATCTAATATGTTAAATCAGTTTGCAGATAGGACCAGGCCACAGCTGATTTTGAATACAGTTTATTTCATTACAGTTATTTTAATGCAGTTTGCTGAGATTTTCCCTTGGGACTGCTTGTGACACATTTATGGTTGTGGGTCTCTTTGCCACAATTAGCTGGCATGTACATTTGGAGGGTTGTTGTCGTTGAGCTGACTATGTACACAATCTCAGAATCTGATTCATGGTTCTTTTACTTTTAGGTGTCTCCCATTCTTATCCTGTCCTGACGATGACTCTGATCTAAATAACTGTGCTAAGGGATAGAAACCTCGCCAAAAATTCTATGTGGACTGGTTTTAAATTTTGATTGTGTCTCTTGACACTCATACTACAAGTGCCATTTGTAACAGCATACTGTCGCAATCAGTCACGCATATATTTTGTATTTAACACAAGCGCACTTCTTAGTCACTTTACCCACTCTCACTGCGCCGTCACTCTGTAGGAGCACCTTCTTTTGAAAAATATGAATGATGTGTCACTTATGAATATAATTAAGTAAATAAATGCACTTAATGAATCATTCAAATAAATCTGTAGAAGACTTCTTTACGTCGCTATTGCAGTGGAAGCCCAAGGCTACACTTCCCCCATAGGGACCACCTTTTTGATAATAAGTGTCTGACCCAGGTCCTTGGGTTACTGGGTTGCCCCTTTTTCTTTAAGACCAAGGAGAAACAGCAGCCCTCATTCTCCTCCACCTCTCAGCACCCTTCCACACCGTATCCCACCACACACTGGTCAACAGACTCTACCAGATCAGAATCCATGGAGCAGCCCTCAAGTGTATCGCTTTCTACCTCACAGGAAAGAGCCAGAAGATCATGATCCTTCCCTACTCCTCGCTCCCTAAGAACATCACCTCCGGTGTACCTCAAAGCTCATCCCTCAGCCCAACCCTCTTCAATGTATACATGACACCCCTGACAAATGACCCAACGACCATCAAAGACAAGTTCCAAAGATGCATGAAGAATGTGGCCATCTGGATGAACAACAACTGTCTCAAACTCAACAGAGACAACACAGAAGTTCTCATCTTCGGGAAAGGCAAGGACACCCTATGGAACAACGAATGGTGGCCACCTGCTACCCCCAAGCCCAGCGAACATGCCCACAACCTCTGAATCATCCTCGAAAGCCAGCTATCCATGAAGAAGCAGGCCGGCACTGTCTCCGCCGCTTGTTTCCTTACCCTTCGAATGCCCCGGGAGGTCTTCAGATGGCTCCCACCCAACACCAGGTGATCTGTTATGCAAGCTCTCATCACTAGCAGAGTCGACTACGGCAACTCCCTCTATGTAGAAATCACCACCCAACTCCTGAGGAAACTCCAGACTATCCAGAACACAGCAGCCAGACTCATCCTCGACCTCCCGAGACAGACGCAAATCACTCCTCACCTCAGGAACCTCCATTGGCTACCAGTCCCAAAGAGATGCCATTTCAAGCTGATCACCCACGCTTATAAGGCAGCACACAACAAAGGACGGGCGTTCCTCAAAAAAACAAATACATTTCCACCAACCTACCACGGAACTCCGTTCCAGATCCCTCTCCCTAGCAGCTATCCAGCATGTCCACCTGGCTAACAGCGGAGGCCGCTCCTTCTCCCACCTGGCAGCTAAGACCTGGAAAACCTTTTCCATGCACTTCAGAGCATCACCACTCTTTCAACAGTTCAGGAAGGACCTCGAGACCAGCAGGACCCCACTGTGCCTCAAGACCCTCACTGGTGAAGCAGCTACACTATACAATTCCAAATATCATCTGGACCAAGCGCTTGATGGATGGGACGTGAGGCTAAGGACTGTGGCAAGAAAGAGTAAATAGGGAGTAGTGCTCCAGGGAATAATAAAAAGTGCATCAATCTTTGGAGGAGACGGGGACGGCGAGACGCATTTTGAGTATCCAGAAGGAAAACTATACACAGCTCCTTATAGCGAGCCCCAAGTCCTTTCATCTTCTACTTCCAGGTAAGAAAAGTTTGAAAAAGAGTTAAATGTAAATTGATTGTGTTTAAAGGTTCACATAGAAGGACATGGAGAGCTAGGTCATCATGTTTGTACAACCTTAACAGTTGGTGGTGCAAAGCTGTCTAAGCCCTCCATGGCTATAGCACAGCCAGAAATAACACATAAAAATGAAAGAGATTGCCTCTATTGGCTTGAGACTCGGTGCCACGACCAGCAGCACAGTGACCTTAATGAGAGATTAAATCAGCAAGCGTTGACAATGCCCCCTTTTAAAATAGGCTCTCTAGTACAGAGAAATGGACATCCTTGGGGACTCCAAGAGTAGCTTTCTGGACTGGAGACATGAGATCTGGCAAGACATTCACTGACCTTGAAGACAGGGCTCAATGAGACAACCTATGCTTCTATGGAACGCGAAGCTCATCGACCTGAGCGCTTTTTTGAAAGTTCACAGTGAGAGAAGTAATTAGCCAGTGAAGACCAGCAACGTTCCATGATATTAATGTGATCTCATGTCTGAATGATTCAGCCACTTTCTTAGTACTCATGATGCGGGTCTACTTGGCACGGACCTTCGGTTTTGCTTCATGAACATTGTGGCATTATGAAAACCAGTGCTAAGAATATGGGTTAGTTGTGGCCTGAAGTGTAGATAGCCAACTCCAGTCTTCTTTGTTTCCTCAGGGTCCTTTGGCATGAACACTACGTTTGCCCTAGTTGTCTTAACGGTAACAGACCCGAATTGAGGCATTTTTGTATGCATTAGGGTCCGAGGGACAATGAACATTCCTTAACATACTTGTGGGCTGTGACTCAGTTTATTCTGTGTCCACAGGGCTCTAAAAAATGTGAGGATATTTCGCCTGCATAACTTCTTGTATATCCATACACCAGTTCTCAAATACATCACATTCATTCAGAACTAGCTTCACCTGAGAGGAAGAGCTTGAAGTCACTATAGACTCTTCTAACGGCGGTGAGTGACCCATTCGAAGATAAATTGAACTCTATGTATTTTGTTCGACTTTAGATATTTTAAAGCGGGAATATGAAACAGGAGCCACACGTCGGGAGGTGTAGCACTTTGACGCATTCCCAAGTCTACAAGTAATGGTAAATCTGGGAAAGCGCCAAATTCATGGGTGGATACGTGGGAACACCCACGCTTCACCCATGGAACGCCTCCATGGGGCAGAGTAACACAACCCAGTGATTTGTACTCTAGATTTGTCAAGCCACGCAGGGCCACGCAAGGTGGCCTTGCGTGGCTCGATAAATCTAACTTTAGAGTTGTGTCTCTTTTGCTCCCAGCTGTGTGGCGCAAGGATGACACAGCTCTTTCATAAATATGCCCTTCAGTGTTTTATAGCCATGGGAGTAGTCCATACATTTCATTCAGACAATTGTCCTGGGTTTACCTCAAAAGCTTACAGGGATGCTATACCTGTACTGGGATTATGTATTCAATTCAGCAACCCATTTCACTCAGAAAATAACAGGTTAAACAAGAGAACTAACAGCACGCTTAACCAAGTCCTGATGTTTAGTTCATGTCTTAATTGGTACGATCATCTGTATGGAGTTCAGACAGCATTAAATAGCTTTCCTAGAAGAGTATTTAGTTGCCCCACTCCATACTAAGTAGTCTTCAGAGTGCCTATATATGAACCTTTCCTAGATAATCCTGGTAAGGTGGCAGAAGAAAAAATAATTTGACCTGAACCAATTTTTAAATACCTTGCAGTATGTCTAAGAAGTTAGAGACACGTTATCTAATTCGTAGCATTCTGAAGCTACCACCAGCTGCTGACAGGTGGGTGCCCCCATGAAGGTGATCTAGTTAGAAAAAAGATCCACAGGCAATAGATTTTTGGGCCATCCTGCAGACCACTTGTTCCAATTCTGGGGGTAAAAGACATACAAACTGTAATCCTGCCTCTATTGTCTAGTTTGTTAATAAGTACTATGTGGTCAATCCTGTGAGAGCCTCGCAGGCTATGACTACTCTGAATGAAATACCCCTTGCAGAGTACAGTAACATCACTAGATGGGGCTCCCAGCAAGAGATATTCAAATCTACTGTGTTTCCATCTTTACACCAAACAGCAGATTCCATGGAAGAATCTGATGTTGCAATTTATACGGTTGCAAATGTTTCCATCAGTCCTCTGGTTTACTATGATTGAGATGATGCCTTTTTGAGAAATATGTTTTATGACAATTAATGTGAAATTTGCACCAATTTGTTTTCATCCCATTCCTTAGTCACTCTATGACATCAATTTTGTCTTGCTCATCATTCGTTTCGTGACTGGTGCTTAATACCACCGTGCTTCTATGTTTGGACTGCTACAGGATTGATGCTTTTCATCATGTGGCTTATGATGCTGTCATTCTGCTACTACTGAATGGACATTACGTCCCTGAGAGAACTGTTCCACAACCCATGGTTCGAAAACTACAACCACATCTTTCTTCCCACAGAGCTCAACAAGATCTCTATGCTGCAAACATTACAGCTTATTATGTGACCAAGTGCTTGGTTTGCGAAAGGATTTCTTAACAGGTTATGGGACTGTAGAAAGCTGGCTTTATATGTAGTGTACCAAAATGAGTTCCACTATGTAAAAAGTCCAGACCACCCTTATTGGTTTACATTAATAATCTCAAATGCTCTCTTTTGTGGTAGTGTGGCGAGCAGTTTAGGCTTATCAGAGGGTCGTGTTAAGTACTTGTTTTACACACAGAGTCAATAAATGAGACGCACATCCAAGAAAAAACTCAAGGCCAATTTAGAAAAAGAACATATTTTGATATGCATTTTAAAACCAAGAACTTCGTAATCAGGTAAGTTCTTTAGAGATTATCAATTTTTATAATTGAAACAATAGACAATGACAGCTGTCGAATTTGAGGCGTGAGCCTCGAACACGGTAATGTTATCCTATGGAAGAAATATTCACTGAATACGGATACTTGCAATCGACTTACAGGACTCTTCTTCCAGACTTAAGGTAAGTAGGGGACAGGTACCTTAGAACTACCAGCAGTTTTGGGTTACCTGCCCTGGTGTCTTCAGGTGCAGATGTCCTGGTCGCAAAGGTAGCCTCGGATGCTAACGTTGAATTCAATGGAAAAAGTACCTAAAGGGAAAAGGGGGGCTTGGGGACAAGTCAGTCGGAGCCCATAGGGGGGCTCGGTTTTGGAGGGTCTTCGGAACATAGGGATACCAACAGTAGGCTTGGACACAAGCTGTGGGGCTGAGATGCAGAGGTGTTTTACCAACGGGTCGCTTTCAATGGAGGCCCTCACTTTCGGTGTCGACCTGGAGATGGGGACAAAACAGAACAGCTGGGCCACTCTTGATGCTGGCCTCTGCAATGCCGACGTCCCACGTCGGCTGGTTGGTCTTGGTGGCATTGAAGGACGGACTGGACCTCATACAAGCCTTGGCTAGTAATTGAACTAGACAGCACATGGGCATATCTGCTCATGCAGTTATGTCCTCACATGTAATATATAGCACCCTGCCTTAGGGCTTGAAGGCCTGCTGTAGGGGTGACTTACATATATTACATGCAGTGTCTGTGGCCATGGGATACAGGCTGTGTGCCATGTTGTGTTTTCACATTTGTTTGCACCATTTCACTCAGTCTGCAGTGGCAGTCTGCATGAGTTTACTGGGAGGGTCCCTTAGGCTGGCACAATACATGCTGCAGCCCTTTGGGACCCTCTTTAGTGCCCATGCCCTAAGTACCAAGGGTACCATTTACTGGGGAATTACAGGGATGTTAAAGGTCTTTCCAATTGGGAAACAATTGCACAGTTACCTTGTTTTAGGGAAAGAGCACTGGCACTGAGGACCTGGTTAGCAGGAACCCAGTGCACTTGAGTCAAAATTGCATCAAAAATCAGGCAAAAAGTGGGGGTGACCATGTCAAAAAGGGGCACTTTCCTATACAACACCCCCTCCCCCAATGAAAGAGAATGAGGCTCTTCATCTTCTAAGTGTAAAAACCTGGAAAGGCCATCTGCATTGGCATTGTCAGTACCATGTCTGTGCTCCACTGTGCAGTCCATTCCCTGTAGGGAGATTGACCAGCTCAACAGTTTGGGCTTTTCACCTTTCATTTGCATCAGCCATCTAAGAGGCCTGTGGTCAGTTTGTACAAGGAACTGAGTACCAAACACATATGGTCTCCGCTTCTACAGGGACCAAACCACAGCAAGGGTTTCCCTCTCAATGGTACTCCAACGCTTTTCTTTGGGGAGTAACCTCATCCTAACGAAAGCAACAGGCTGGTGTGAGAAGCTGGCCTGGTATATGATGTCCACTAATGTAAGTGGCACCTTGAACCAGTCCAGACAACCCTTATGGTGATTTAAGAGGTCTTAAACAACCTTAGAAGGCTATTTAAGTGGCAGCTGTGGAGACCAGCCTTCAGGCTTAGCCCAGAAGGAGTGTAAAACAGCTTGTTTTACCAGAATGCAATCTTATAATCTAGATTAAGTGAAAAGAACCACACCAAGCATTTATAAAACTATGTATTTATTATATAATACTCTCTAGTACGTTCAAATATCTCCTACACGGAGATAACCACAAAGAACACAATACTTTAGCAAAGAAACAGAGTAAATAGCACGAAATACACAGTGGATCCCAGGGGGGGACCAAGCCACATACTAAGAAAGTGGTATAAGAACCATGACTCGGGTCAAGACAATGTCGAGAGAACGTAGAAGTGCTGGGGACCCAAGGAACCACCCAAGGTGAGTAAATATGGACCCCACGGAGAGCGTGTGCAGTGTGGGAACACGACTGCGTGCTCCATACAACTCTACGTGTAAATCGCGGTTGGATTTTTGAAGATTAAGGACCCTTCACAGTGGACCCTAAAGAAACCCAGTGGAAGACAGAAGGTTGGAGAGCCACCCCACCCGTGGATACCTTAGTACCCACGTTACCTACACCAGGGAAGCCGGGTGCATACATGTGAAATGGTGTCGGAAACCGCTGTTAAACCCAATGGAGGATTTCAGGAAAGTGCCACTGCTGAAGAAGGAGAAAGTGTCCGGTGGAATACCGAAGGTGGAGTCTAGATGAGAGATACCTGCAAGCAGAGGGGACAGAGTCTATGTCACTCAGGAGTGACCAGGAGACTTGGAAGACGAATGTACTCCGTTGTTGGGTGTTGCAGGATGGGTGACAATGACCTTGACTCTACAGCTGTGAGGACCAGGCGAAGCTGAGGACCAGGAGCCATGCACGAGCTGGCCCAAGAAGGATGTGGAGGGCTGAGGTGTCGGTGTCTGGGGGGAGCACCAACAAGCCTTGGCATATGCAACCCATGCAGGAAGTATAGAAGGAGCAACGTCAGGACCGGCAAGGTCCAGGGGACTCACCACAAGCAGTGGAGTCAGGGCAGGCTCCAAGCAATCAGGGGAGCCCAAATGAAACAAGTGTGACCCTCAAGTAGACCCACAGGCCGGAGGGACTGGAATCACGAGAGGACCTCAAGCAGCTCACCAAAAGATGCAGGCCACGATGCACACAATGTGGTATGGCTGAAGATTCTGGTCACTGGAGATGCTCAAGGTTGGGGCTACTTGGAGCCCGAAGATCTTCTTGGAAAGATGTCAACAAGCCTTTGTAACTGCAAGTTGACATGGTGCACAGGGGCTCGGTTATTGCAACCCCCACGAGGGATACTGGCCTCAAACTTGGTGAGAGGGCAGGGCAGGCCTCAGGAGCTATTGAAAACCACCACCTGTGTTGCAGAACCTTATGGAGTCCGGAGGAGCTCAGGATCAGCAGACCGGTCGACTTAGTTGCGATGCCTGCGAATGCAGGAGAGTGACTCCTTCACTCCAAGGGAGATTACTTCAAGTGTTTTTGATGTTTCACGGGCCTTGGAAGGTTCCTGTATGATGCATAGGCACAGACGATGCAGAAGACTGGAGGGGAGACGAAGTCAGGCCCAAACGAAGTCCAGCGAAGTCCAGAGTGCCCAGACGGTAGAAGAAGAAGTGGTGTCTGATCTGAATCTTATCCCACGATGAATCTAGGGACCTACACCCAGGTAAGCCCTTAAGTACCCTATGGAAAGGGTTGGGAAGATTCAGGGGACCATCCCAGGGGAGGGTCTGGAAAGGGGGAGTTTACTCCCATGTCCTTTGTCCAGTTTCGCCCCAGAGCGGGAGCTAACGGCTCCCAGGACTGGTTTGAACTGGACTATGCTCAGGGACACCAAATGTGCCCCTCATGTAGACTGAGTGGCGCTGGCAATGGCACCCACCCCACCCCAATACACTAAATCCTGTCTGGGAGGTGGTCACACCTCCCTGTGACAGGATGCCTATTGTTCTGCCTTCCCCTGCTCAAGCTTGGCTCAGCAGCAGGAGGGCAGAATTGTGTCTTTGGTCGGCAGCAACCATTTTGTGCTGTCTGGGTCAAGAAGGCTGGTACTGGGAACATGGAGAGCCTAACGGAGGGCTCTTCCAGTGCTTGGAATCATACCTCCCACACCATTTACGGTGTGGGGGTATGATTCCAACATGTTTGATACCAAACATGATAGGATTAGTTGCAGCCAGTTTCGAGATGGTCATCGTGTAATCACGCGGTGCCCCTCTATATAGTATACGGCTGCTTCACTGACAACCCAGGACAATGGACTCTGTAGGCTGCAGGGGTGTCCTGCTCATGCAGGGGCACCCTCTCACTTAGAACCAAGCACCCTGCCTTCAGGATTGTAAAGGCCTGCTAGAGGGGTGACCTATAGGTTTTAAGGGCAGTGAACCTAGGTATAGGAAACCTATATCTTTAGTAAGTGGTGCAAGCACCAACTTACACAGGCTGCAATGGCAGGCCTGTGGTTCCATTTTGAATGGTCTCTCAAGGGTGGCATAATACATGCTTCAACCCATGGGAGACCTCTGGGGTACCTATGCCCTGGGTACATGGGAACCATATACTAGGGACTTATAAGGGTAGCCCAGTATCCAATCTGGGGGGTACCTAAGTACTGAACATAACAATTTAGGGAGAAAGCAGATAGACTGGGGTCCTGATTAGCAGGATCCCAGCCAGACTAGTCAAATACAGCTTAGCACCAGGCAAAAAGTGGGGGTAACCATGCAGAAGGATCTTACCTTCCTACAGCTGATCATAGCCATCATCGTTAATCTGGGATAGGATCACTCCTATCCCATGTTCAGAGGCATCTGTCTGCACTATGAACTGCTTAGAATAATCTGGAGCTTTAAGAACGGGTGATGAGCACATTGCTTCCTTCAGAGTGTCAGAAGCCTTTTGACAACTCACTGGCCAGTTTATCTTCTTTGGTTGCTTCTTGTAGGTCAGTTCTGTGAGGGGTGCCACAACCTCCTGTAGTACCCAGTCACGCCAAGGAATGCCCTCACATGAGTCTGGGTTGTTGGTGCTACCCAGTCCACAATTGTTTGGATCTTGGGCTATAAGGGTTGAACTTGGCCTCCATCTACAATGTGGCCCAAGTATACAACAGATCCCTGCCCTATCTGGCACTTGCTTGCCTTGATAGTGAGACCTGCATTCTGCAGAGCCTCAATGACCTTTCCAAGGTGGAGCAGGTGATACTGCCAAGTGGAGCCAAAGACAGTAATATGATCAAGATATGCTGCACTAAAAGATTCCAACTCAGCAAGCGCTTTGTTCACCAAACTTTGAAAGGTAGAAGGATCATTCTTAACTCCAAATGGCATTACAGTAAACTGGTAATGTCCGTCTGGGATCTGGGGTCGACAATGTTAATTTCTCTTTTGCTCCTGGGGTCATAACAATCTGCCAGTACACTGTTGTCAAATCAAAAGTACTAAGAAATGCGGCTGTCCGCAACCTGTCAATTAATTCATCAGCCCTTGGGATAGGTTGTACATCGGTCTTAGTGACAGCACGGAGACCTCTATACTCCACACAAAGCCTCAGCTCTAGTTTGCCACCCTTGGAATTAGGCTTGGGAACTAAGACCACTGGGCTAGCCCAGGGACTTTTGGAGGGTCCAATCAGCCCTAGCTCCAGTATCTTGCTGACTTCGGATCTGATGCTTTCCTTAACTTGGTCAGCCTGTCCGTATATTTTGTTTTTGACAGGATTGCTGTCCCCAGTGTCCACATCATGGGTAAACCAGGTTGTTTGACCAGTGGTTAGGAAAAATAGTCCAGCATACTGACCCAGGACTTGCCTGCAGTCAGCTTGCTGTTGGGCAGAGAGGGTGACTGAGAAGACAACTCCTTCAACTGACCCATCTTTAGAACTGTGGGAGAGGAGGTCAGCGAGAGGTTCACTCTCTTCTTTTTGACCCTCATCAGTGACCATCAGCATGGCCACATCAGTCGTGTCATAGAAAGGCTTCAGGCAGTTTACATGGATGGCCCTGTGAAGGCTCCTGCAAGTGCCTAGGTCAACCAAGTAGGTGACCTTACCTTTCCTCTCAAGGATATGGTAGGGACTACTCTACTTGTCCTGGAGGGCCCTAGGTGCCACAGACTCCAACACCTGTACCTTTTGCCCTGGCTGGAACTCCACCAGTGCAGCCTTTTGTCATAACTGAGCTCTGGAGCTCTTGGCTTGCGTCAAGGTTTTTGGTTGCTTTACCCATATACTCAGCCATCCTTGAATGTAGGCCAAGCACATAGACCACAATATCTAGCTTGGGTTCTTTGAGAGGCTACCCCAGCCTTCCTTCACTAGACATAGTGGTCCCCTCACAACATGACCAAACAGAAGCTCAAAGGGACTAAAGCTCACTCCTATCTGTGGTACTTTTCTGTAGGCGAAAAACAGGCATGGCAAAAGGGCAACCCATTTCCTGAGTTTTTCAGGGAGTCCCATGATCATACCTTTCATGGTTTTGTTGAATTTCTCAACTAAACCATTGGTTTGTGAATGATATGGGATAGTGAACTTGTAAGTCACCACACTCATTCCGCATTGCCTTTAGGTAAGCAGACATGAAGTTACTACCTCTGTCTGAAAGCACCTCCTTAGGGAGGCCCACTCTAGTAAAGATAGATGAGGATTCTGGCAACTGCAGGAGCAGTGACAGTCTTAAGGGGAATTGCTTCAGGATACCTGGTGGCATGATCTACTACCACCAGTATAAATCTGTTCCCTGATGCTGTTGGAGGGTTGAGGGGACCGACAATGTCAATCCCTACCATTTTCAAGGGAACCCCAACCATTGGAAGTGGAATTTAGGGGGCCTTTGGATGGTTAACTGTCTTGCTTCTGGCTTGACTGGTAACACAGGAGTTGCAAAACTCCTTCACCTTCTGTGACATTTTTGGCTACTAGAAATGGACGACTAGCCTACTCCAAGTCTTGTCCTGACCAAGATGCCCAGCAAGGGGGATGTCGTGCCAATGAGAGTAAGAATTCTCTGTATTGCTGAGGTATTACTACTCTCCTAGTGCCACCAGGTTTGGGATCTCTGGCCTCAGTAATCTGGAGCTCCTCTTCCCAATAGATCCTGTGGGAGTCACTGACATCTCCCTTTTCCTGTGCAGCAGGTTGCTGTCTCAAGCTCTTCAGAGGATGTGGCCTAATGGCTAGGGAGAGGCTTGGAGAGAAGATGTGGCCTAACGGCTAGGGAGGTAGACCTAAAATCTGGGGAACCGGGTTCGAGTCTCGGCAACGACGCTCAACATCCTGTGATTCTGGGCAAATCACTTAATCTCCCCGTGCCTAACAAAAAAAAATGAATGTGTCCTTGTGTAACGCAACTGGTACTCATGTAAAGCGCTCTGATACTTTCGGGTCAAGTTCGCGCTATATAAAACTCCGGGAAAAAAAAGAGGGGGACACATTTTCTGTCCCTGGCACAGATCTTCCCTAGAGTGTCCCCCTGGGCCTAGGAGCAATGTCACGTGTGTAAGGTACAACTTCCTGGGGCTCAGTGACCTCTGGGACTGACAGGTCTTCTCCCTGAGGAGCGGGGACCTGAGCTTGTGTCTGCTCAGAAGTTGGTTTCCCAGACTTTTTGTCTTTTCTCTTGGAGGGTTGGGCCATTATTCCAGGCTCCAACTCCTCTTTTTCACCCTGGGCTTTGTTCTGTGCATGGGATCTTAGCTCTACACCAGCCCATGCTGAGGGCTCAAGATCATTCCTTAGCTGACATTCAAAAGGAATTGCAGAGGACACGGCCACCTTCTTTTGGCCAGTAGCCCCTCTCCACTCTAAGGTCAATGTAGCCATGGGATGCACCTTTGTATGGTTATTAGCACTGATGACTGGATACGTTTGTCCAGCCAAGTACTGCTCTGGGGATATCAGTTTTTCAGTCACCATGGTGACACTTGCACCTGTATCCCTCAGTGCCTCTACCCTAACCCCATTGATATGTGGCTGTTGTCTGTATTTCTCCAGGTTACAGGGCCAAACAGCCAGGGCAGCTGCATCCACCCCACCCTCTGAGATCAAGGTAGCTTCAGCGTGCTCTCTAACCTGGTCAGGTACACCAAGGATCCCATCTGGAGACTCACCACCCCTGCAGGGGCTGGAGGAGTACTAGTGGAAACCGTTTTGTGACAGATAGGGTCTCCAGTTCAGTGTCCATTGTTCTTACAATTAAAACCCCAAGCCTTTTTGGGATCCCAGTTTTTACCCTGGTACCCACCCTTTGATTGTGAAGTGTCTCTGGGCCCACCCTCCTGCCTAGATTTTTGGCAGCCTTTAGAATACTCTTTACCTTTTTCTTTAGACTGTCCTACATCTTTCCCTTGGGGGGATTAGCAACCCCTTTCTTTTGGTCTCCCCCATGATGAGACTTTTTGGACACCCTGGTCTTAACCCAAAGGTCAGCCTTCTCCCCCAACTCCTGGGTAGAGACCAAACCTAGATTCACCAAGTACTGATGCACTTTTTCAGCAGTACAGTTACTTAACAGATGCTCTTTCATAAGTAAACTATAAACCCCATCATAATCTTGTGCCTTACTTCCCTTTAACCAACCACCTAAAGTTTTAACGGAAAGTCTACAAAATCAACCCAGGACTAACTCGAGGTTTTGCGAGTCTCCCAGAACCTAATCCTGTACTCTACAGTGGTGAGTCCAAAGCCCTCAATCAGGGTATTTGCAGGAAGCTAACTCTCTATATAATGCACTAAAAAGAAGTACAATGGGCAGAGAGCCCACTGAGTCTCAGATTGGTATACAGAGGCAAAAGTAGATAATACTAACGCTCTATTTGTGGTAGTGTGGGTGAGCAGTTAGACTTATCAGAAGGCAGTGCTAAGCATTTGTTATAGTGACAGCGCAATCACGCACAATGGATTCCTATGAGAGGAAAAAGCAGAAATGCATAGAAAATCATGCAGTTGTCTTAGGGGGTTCACCTTCTGGGTTCAGTCTAGTAGCAAGACAAGGTCCAAATTTCCACCAGTGGTTTGTCAGGAGAGTCACAGATTTGGGCGGAAGCAGGGTGCTGAAGGCGTTGGTAGCTGGTGCGCTAAAAAAAAGGGGAAACACCAAAAAAAAAGGCTGCACAATGGGACTTGTGGACAAGTCTGAGAGCTCCCAAGTGGGGCTCAGGTCGCAAGGGCCTCAGCAACACAGGAGCACAGCTAGTTCATCGTTACCCAGACTGGGAAGGCTGGATGCACAGCAGGTAGGTCGGACAGGTTCTGTGCGCAAAGGTGGTCTTCGTGGTCAGGAGCAAACAGCTGGCAGGGACAATTTCAGGACTGTTGGGCCACTCACAGGGTGGGTCTCAGGGGTTCTGACGTCCCTCGAAGGATGATTGCTTCCTGGGTAGTTGGAGTCTAGACTGGACTCTTCATTGTCAATCTTGGTGCAGGACGTCCGGTGCCCCGGAGATTGGTACGGCACATCTCTGGTTGGTCCTGATGCCGTCACACTCAGTGGGGAGGCAGATCTGACCTTCCAGAGCAGAAGTACCTCTTCCTGGGTGGTTGCAGTGTCTGTCGGGCTGGGGAGTTGCAAGTCTGTAAACCGGACTCTGTGGGTTTGGTGCTTGCGGTCTGCAGGGGACTAGCTCCTCTACTTCAAGGGAGTTCTTGCGTGATTGGTGAAGGGGTGGAGGTCCTCTGGGTTTATTAGATGCCAATAATGATAAGTATCAATGGGAGAGGGACGAAAGGTACTGGAGCCAGTTCACTTCCCCTGGTATATGTATAGATATCAAAAAGAACTAGCTCTGGAGTAGGTGCTCCTGGCGTTTGTATGTAATGAGAGAAAAACACTTTATGTTTTGAAACAAGCCCTCACTCACCAACCTAGTTGGTGACATGCTTCATCATTGGGCCCCACCCAAGGTGCCGAGTGCACCTCGGGTGTGCTACAACGCCTGGATACAGCGGAGCAGGTATTGTAACGTGAGAGTGCAGTGATCGTGGGTGAGTGAATGTTAAAAAGAACTGTCCTAAGGGTCCCACTGGGCAAAAAAAGAGACTATTTTAATGTGTGGGCCCTTGGCATTGAGTAAAAACGGGAGGCGGATATTGTGGGAGATCTTAAGGTGACTCCAATATCCTAATTGGTCAACATGTTTCAGCCATGCGCCCTTTATTAGTATGGCTTTCTTCAGGACCTATGTGTGGTGCATAGTGAGTGGTCTAAAAAGTGTTATTAGAAGACCAGTATGTGACACACGCGCTAAGGTGTGCTATGTGGTAGAGGAGTTTTTCCTCTAACGGCGCATTCCTGTGGAGAAACAAATGACAAACAAACATACAAATAATAATACATTTAGGATACTGATATAGTACACAGTAGTAGGTGTTTTAAGGAGCGGTGTGTCCGTGCTCTATGCGGGCAATGACGGAGCGAGTACGGAACGTGGTGTTGAGTGATAGATTATAACTAACGCCTTGACCATATGCGCTATCCAGTGGTAATCAATATGCATTTGTAAAATGTGCGTAGAGAGTACATGAGCAAGTATAGAGACATGGGCACTTACTCAGATAATTATTGAGAAATGCCCCATGAGTTCCATGTGGGGGCTCGACCTGTAGTCACACTCTATGTGACAGAGAGAAGAGAAAACAAAAGTGGTTTAAACAATTACCCGCCTGCTCGGCGTAGTACTTCTGCCTGCAGCGGTTTGAAAGTTTTGAGAAATTTAAAATTAAATTGAATTAAAGGGAAGGGAAAGAAGCAGAAAAACCCTGTGGAGAAAATCCCACTTACTTTGTCAAGATATTGTAGTGTGGTTTGTGGCCTCATTGTCTACAGTGCTAAGTTAGCTTAGGCCTGGCTGCCATGATGCCTTTTTTGCACACGTTACTCTGTGACTTTGTTTTTCCAGCCTCTGATTGTGCCCGGCTATATTAGAACTGTCTGCCTTTTTGCTTTTCTCCTGTTCCCTGTGGGTTTCGTCTGCACACCACGTACAAGGTCGAAAAACAACGTCCCTTGTTATTGCTGATCTGGTCAGCCCCTCGCACTTAGACATAACACGAAATACAGCTGCACTGGAGAAATTTGTGTGCTTTTAATATTGTGATCTCCCTGTTGGTGACACTTGGAGAAAAACCTTTCCAGGGAGAAGAGCTGTGCTTGTCTGATGAAGTAAACCTTGCATCTAGATATTGAGGTATGGGGGTCCGCCTGACAAAGCCCAGAGGTCTTCTATTTTTATATTAACGTACTTATTAGCACGGGGAGGGTGGTAAGGCAATTTAGCCCTATATTCACTGTCTTTATATACTGCTGTCCCCGTTTGTATTCTATGGAATTGTAACCATGCTTATTATTTTATCATTATGCATTATGCTGATAGTACTGGCATGCGTACTTTATCTTAGAGCACAATAGTTGAAATAAACTTTTTAAACTATACTGTGTCTCTTCTTACGCACGTTGTGGACAAGTATGAGTGAGTTATGAAAGAGTGTTCTTGCTCCCGCGAGTCCTGAGAGAGACCGTGTTCTGGGTTGTCTAATCATTGGTAGCTTCGCTGTAGTACGGAGAACGAATGAGACGCTAAAGCTAGTCGGATTGGGATTGTGGGTACTAAGGTGCATGGTTGGTTCACCACTATACACCGAGGTCCTATTATCCTGTGCATAGCTCTGTATATGTGCAGAATCCCCGCAACATGGCGCCCAATGTGGGGCTTCTTATCTGCGAGATGCTTGAGTAGTGCTTGTGCTTGTCCACAACAACCTTTGCATACGCTTCCAGAAACGTGTGTGAGGGTGATACCTCCTATATTGATGTTTTTATAGGTTCTTTCAAGCTTGAAGTTATTAAAAGGTGTTTATGTTAACCCTATATTGCGCTGCCTCACACTAGGTTGTCGATCATTCCTGGTCTTAATGGCGAATGTAAATATCCCGGCAGATAGCCGCGCTGCGCTCCGGGCTCATTTACAGGCTTATGGAGTTTCTGACGCGGGTGTCGCTCTCATCTTTGTGGTGCAGGCTGATCCGGCTCACCACTTTGAGGTGTTTTACTCTTGGGTCACTTTTCCGGCGGTGGATGAAGCTGACAATTTGTTTCATGTTTACGCTCCCACTGCCCTACCCAATGCTTATCGGCCTTATCAGGCTCTTGAAGTACCACTTACGGCATGGCAACACCGTATTTGGTTTAATGGCGCCCTCCCACATCCGGTCACCCCGGTTCATTTAGGCCCCTTATCAATAGAGGGGGCCACTTGGCCAGTCTTGGCCGGGTATACCCCACATCCGCGTTATTTGACACTTGCGGTTGATGAACTGCACGCATTGCATGCGTCTTTAATCCGCGTGCACAGAGCTTTGGTACAATATGTTACAGGCAACGTCCATGGAGCCCCTCCTGGAGTTGCGGCGCATCCAGCTGGACCGGGCGGTGTAACCATAAGTCCCGTCATGGTTAATTCGGTGATGGGGAAGCGCCCGCAGAATAAGGATGATTTGCCTTATTGGCTTGCAGAAAAATTTGACCAGCTGGAGGCTGTTTTTCCAAATACTTCTCCTGTGGATAAACACAGGATTTTGACGATTAGCTTGCCGAAAGACTTAATTCCCGAGTTAGCAGAATGCAACAACTGGGGCAAGGGATTCGCAGCAGTGTATGCGAAGTGTTTCGGCACTCCTTCCATGACAGTTCTCCCCACTGTAATTAAACGAGTGCAGGATGAACATGGCCCTGAAGCGGCTGTGGAATTAGGGATGAGACTGGTGGGAGTGTTCGATGTGGTGGCTGATCTAATCTTTGCGAACGTCAAGGGTGATGCAGTCAACTTTCAAGTCGCTAATGCTTTGGCTTTGGTCCCGGAGCCAGACGAGCCACGCGAATTACCGAAAATTATTGCCCAGGCTTATAAAACCATTGGCCGCAATAGTCTGGGGGTTAAGCCTTTTGCTAAGACGCAGGCTCCCACACAACCACAACAGACATCTCAGTCTGATAAAGACGAGAAACCGTTCTTTACTAAAAAGAACGAGGTTGAAGAAACAGGGGAAGCAACAATCAAAACCAGGGTCGCGTGCCGCATCCCCGGTTTCTATATCTTCTGAACGCACTTATGATTTGCGCGACAGAGCAAGAATTAAATCTCCAGATAGATTTCAAGTCCCTTATCCGCGTTCTCCTCGTTCTTCACAGGCACCATCGACCTCCCAGGCTGGTGGAGGAGATCGCCAGGATAGAGGCAGGGGTTGTGAGGCCCCACAGGGACGAGACCAACCTCGACAACCAGTCCGAGGGAAACCAGAAGAATTTCCACTTTCTCGCCCACAGTTTCAGAAGAAAAAAGTTGCAGCTTTAACAGCGAGGTATGCCACAGACGGTGAGAACGAGACTCCTGAATTGGACTTGGGCGGTGATGCTACTAGACAGCGCCGCAGAAGTTACCATAGTGCGGGAGGCCCTGCGTCCTCATGTGGAGGCGACAGCAACTGACACATTCATTACTGTAGAGACAGCTGACACCCGAGTGGCACCCCCTGACAGACTATTTAATATTGTCATTCAAATTGAAGGTGACATTGAGCGTGTTATTAAAGGGATTTTTTGGGCGAATCTGACCTCTTCTTACGATATTTTGTTGGCAGAGGCGGATTGGCCGCCCCCATTCGTACTTGCTGCTCATAGAGGGGAGGAGGTAATCCTTCCGAGCTTTTCTCGTCATGTCCCCAAGGACAAAGCGGAGGCTCTCGCAGCTGAATGGGCTGTGGCCCTGGCTCCAGCGCTGTACCGTAACCACGTGGGCTGGGATGAGGATTCTCCCCCCCATGACATACCCTTGCGGTCTCTGCCACAGCCCCAACCCCAATATCCCCTCCAGCGGGAAGCTAAAGGTCCCGTTTCAGACATTCTGATATAGTTAGAATATCAAGGGGTAATTGAAACATGCGTATCACCAATGAATAATCCCTTTTTTGCGGTTTCTAAACCGGATGGATCGTACCGCCTAGTTTTGGATTACCGACATTTGAACTCTCATTGTCGGACCTTTGCGGTGCAAAATACCCACAGCTCTGCGCTCGTAGACAGTCTTGTTCGTAAAAAATATAAGACGACACTTGACCTATCCAATGGATTTTACACGCACAATTTGTCCCCGGAGTGCAGCCAATGGAGAGCTTTCACTTCCGGTGGAAAACAAATTAAATTTCGGCGTTTGCTCATGGTCTACAAGAACAGCCCCCGTGTTGTCTCTTTGTTGGACAGCATAGACCCAGATGCGTGTTCGTACGTCGACGATATCTATCTGACAGACGACTAATTATGGCTGCATCTTTCCCGTGTGGACCGCATTATTCTTGAATTTGCGGTCTTAGGATACAAATTTAATTTTGCCAAATCTCACATCGCAGAATTCACTGTTTTGTTTTTGGGCTATGAGCTCAACAACGAAGGTAGGGTCTTAGCTCCCCATTTCTTGGAGAAGTGTGCACTTTTGCGCCCTCCAACCACCCTGAAGAAGCTTCAGTCATTACTGGGATTTCTAAACTTCGGGCGTACTTACATTCCCGAATATGCCCAGCGTATCAAGCCTCTATATGCCTTGATACAGCCTAACTTTTCGAAGTCATGCTGGCTTCCTGAGCATTCCTCTATACTGCACTCGTTGCAGTCTGATCTACTTGAATCTAAGTTCTTGTTGACTCGTGATAACCACACAAACCTGGTGATTAGAATTGTGCCAGGGGCAGTGGGTTTCACGTACTTAACCTTTAACGAAGGTGACACAGTACCTATTGCATACAAGTCACATCTTTACACTTCAGCGGAGTTGCGCTTTTCCTCTGTGGAGAAAGTTTTGACTGCAGTGCAAATGGCAATTCTAAAGGAACGCGCACTGGCACAGGGAAAACGCATTTTGGTGGTGACACCATATCCTGCCCTTGAGGCAGTGACGAAGGCAAGTGTACCAAACTCTAAGGCTTTGCACCCCCGTTGGATACAATGGGCTACATCTCTGACGTCCCCGGATGTCACTTTTATCTTTGATTCCTCTCTTCAGACACAGGAGTTCTTACAGTATGAATTTGTTCATCCTCCTCCTCTGTCTTTGCTGCCGCTTGAGGAGTACAAATGTATCATCTACACCGATGGTTCGGCGCAACCGGCCACGGGTTCTAAGCATGCTTATTCCGCAGCATGTGCTATCGTTGCAGGTACTATAGTGAACGGAGAGTTCAAATCGAGTGTGGTGCACACGCAGGCACTAGGAGACAGTACTGCACAATTGGCCGAGCTGCGTGCTTTGGTGCTCACACTGGAGTTCGCAAATCCAGATGTGACGACACTTATTGTATGCGATTCTTACTACTGTGTTCAATCTTTTAATGACAACCTATTCTTTTGGTGGCAAAACGACTATAGAGATGCTAAAGGCAGCACAATTAAGCATAAAATGCTTTGGGTTCGAGTGGCAGATCTTAAACAACGTTTGCCTCTCACACAGGTGATTCACACCCTTGGCCACCAGCGTGTGGGCGCACACGCGGTAGGTAACAGTTTGGCAGATAAAGCTGCCAAATCAGCAGTAGCCACGTGCTCAGTAGCAGCAGTTACAAGATCCATGACTAAAATAGATAGAGATTTTGGCAGCTATTGCTGCAACAAAGGAAGGTGCTAATTACCCATAGGGTTTCCCTTCCAAGTACTCTTATCACTTAAGTCCCGAACAGGTTCCTTACGTAAGAATTCCAGACGTTGGTGATCGGCTGATTCCCAACGCGGACCGCAGACCTTCCTTGATAACGGCCACACACGAAGGCTTGGCTTCGGCCCATGCTGGCGTATCTGCGACTGTTTCCATCTTGCAGCGGCGTTACTGGTGGCGTGGTTTATATAAACAGACCTGTACTTATGTGCTTTCTTGTGACGTTTGTCAGCAAATTAAGCCTTCGACGGTTACACGACCACCACAAACACAGCTCTGCATTTCTAACAAACCTTTTGGGTGTGTTTACCTTGATCACTGCGGTCCATTTTCTTCTAACACGGCATACAAATACATTTTAGTTGCAGTGGATTCATGCACACGTTTCATCTGGGTTTGGCCACAACGGAGTGCTGACGCTCGAAGTGTCATAAGGGATTTGCGTCTCTTTGTGGGAATTTTTGCCTGTGGCACCTTCCATTCCGACCAAGGTCCAGCGTTCGTCTCTAAGGCGTACAAGGACGCTATGAGGTCACTGGGGGTGCGGGTGCAATTTTCGTCTCCATATAGACCTGAGGGCAATTAGATTGTGGAGCGAATGAACCGTGACTTAAAGCAATCCTTGACAGCTAGAGTCTTAGGTACTGGCAGGAACTGGCTGGCCCACTTGTATAGCGTGCAACGTGCACTTAATAATCTCCCTAGAAGATCTCTGGGTGGGCGGACCCCATACGAAATGCTCTTTGGCATCCAAATGTTTGTGCCAGACCTTGATGGTCTAGACATGGTGGCGAATACCGCAATCTTTGACGTAGATAATCATTCTACTATGTTGCAGGACTTACAAGAGACCCGTGACAAACTTGCTAATGAACACTTGCCTTCAGCCACTGACGCTGTGCTGCAGATTCCGGTTGCCGGCTGGCTTCCGAAGGTTGGAGATTTGGTCCGAGAGAAGGTGGAGAACAAAAAAGAATTTGGCCCCTCTTATCGTGCACTGGTTCCAGTCCTTGGCTTGAAGGGTACTCGTACAGTCATCTTACCACCGCTTCCTGGTTGCAAGGACAACAGATACATCTCAGTGGACAATGTCAAGCTACATCATCTGGCTGATCCTGAATAGCGTCACACCTGCGGTCTCATGTCCAGCCATTTCTAGGACTCCTGTTTGTGGCCCTCCAGCCTACACGGACACTTATGTTGCCATTGAGATGGTCGCTTTGCCTGATCGCCTGCTCGACTTCCCGGCTTCCTCCTGCAACGAGGAGACTGAGTATGCATACCCCGCAAACGAGTCGGTGGCTCATTTACCTACAACACCACTGAGCCCTACCCGTTTTTCCTTTGATTCGGCTTCCACCTCATCACTTATCCCGTCCAGCTTCAGTATTTTTACATCCTGGTTCAGAGACAATTTTTTGGTCCCACCATGGACATACATCTGGTTGGTACTGTTCCTGATTTTTCTGTTCATGTCCATTGGCTTTGTGACAGTTTTTTTTCTTACTAATCAATGGTCACTATTTACCAGAACGCTCTGCGGTGAACTGTGTCGCTGGAACTTTGGCTCCGCATTCTTCGTCTCACATCATGTAGCGTGACCACACCTTTATGAACATTTCAGCCTTTCCAGTCGCTGATGGCATCGTATGGGATGCTGTGAATTTTCAGATCCATGGACCGACAGAAATTATAAATGTACCTAATGTCCTTCGGGTTTCTATGGGTGATGTGGTAAAAAGTAATGTTCATTCTGACGATTGGGATGTGCATGCCGTTGAATCGTTATTCTCTGATTTGAAATATTATGCTGCTTTTAATGCTGAAGATTTGTACTTAAATTCTGCAAGTTATGCTGATTTACATTGTTACCAGCATTGGGGCAACCATTTTCTCCATAAACCAAGTACACTTCGGGTACTTTTAATTTTTTTTTTTTTTTTAACTCTGTTTATTGCATTTTGAATGATAAGCAACTGTTCCACCATGCAAGGTGGGTTACGTATACACCCCCCCAAAAAAGGAAAGCAAAAACAAATTATATCAAACCAAATCATAACAGATTAAGCACATGACCCAGTTGTGATTGTGCAGTCACCTGAGGATAAGTAAGTACAATCAGTTTCCATACTATCTATACATTGACAATGTGCCAGTTGATGCATCCGAACCACTTTTTACCCACAGCAGTCTAAGTCCGCTATTGCTTTTTGTTGCAAAAACTGCCTCAATGGCTCCCATAGATCCGTCGGCCTGGATGTTGCCGGTAGTTCCTCTGAATACAGTTCCAGGTTATCCTTGCAATATACAAGGTCTCTGATCCAGTGGTCCACCTTCGGTGATCGTTTACCTCCCCATGTTATGGCAACCCTGCGTTTGGCCATCAGCAGTGCTATACGTAAAAATTTTCCTATGACCCCCTTTTACCTTCGGAACACAGCACAGTAGACAGACTAAGGGCGTACAAGGTATCTCCACCCCGACCATTTCTTCTACATCCCGCACCACTTTGCTCCAATAGCAGGCCACTCTCCTACAGTCCCATGCCAGGTGCAGAAAGTCTGCTTCGAGTTGACCGCATCTCTTGCACCTGCTGGAGTTCCGTAGTCCATAACGGCACAACCTCTCCGGTGTGTGATATACCTGGTGTATGTATTTAAAATGTATAATACGCAAATTTCCGTTCGGAGAAAGTTTGCCGGTTAAGCTGCATATGTGTTCCCAATCTGTCAGTGGTATCGGGGTGTTTAGCGCATCATTCCATCTCTCTAGGCTTCTGTCCGTGCAGTCAGGTCTCTCAGCTCTAACTGCACGATACAGTTTAGTGATTAATTTTTTATTAGTGGGAGTGGTTAGCACCATTTGCAGAGAGTGTAGTGTAGGAGGTTCAGCAGGATAAGTGTCATAGTGCGATTTGATGGCATGACGAAGTCTATGAAACGTGAATTGGAACAACAACGTGGGGTTATTGATATATTGTAGGGTCTCTGAGGTGTGAAATGTGCCCCCTGGGTATAGGTCCTGCATTGTAGTCATGCCTGCCTTCTTAAGTAGACGCATTGCCCCCGCCTCCCGCGTAACTGACAGCACCGCATGGTGATCCAGCTGCATTGCCGGGGTGTAGATTGGTGTTTTATGAGCTATTTTCCCTATTGTCTGCCAGACCGCTATGGTTGTATCGACGGTATTTATTTCCGTTTTCGGGACTCCGCGTTTCGTATGGGTGAATAAACTATGCAGTGGAATAGGGGAGGCCTCTCCGTCTTCCACGGCTACATGTGGAGTGAAGGCGTGTGGTCTAACCCAGAAATACGCATATTGTGCCCGAGCACTTAGATAGTAAACATATAGATCGGGCGCGCTGAACCCCCCCCTGTCATAATCCAGTGTGAGAGTGGTCCAACTCACCCGTGCATGCTTGCCCCCCCAGATCAATCGGATCAATATCGCTCGCACTGTGTCGAAAAACCCCTTTGTCAGCGGAATTGGTATATTGGAAAACAAGTACAAGAAGCGTGGTAGTACCACCATTTTCGTTAGTGCAATGCGATCTGCAAGGGACAACGGCAAGTGTATCCATTTGTCGACTTGTTGATCAAGAGTGCTACAGACCCTCCCATAGTTTTCACGTATGACTACTGCTGGGTCACGATGGACCCAGATCCCAAGATATTTTACCGGGTCCGCCGTCCATACCAATGGATATTCCAGAGTTGGCCGGGTGTACACTCCGTCAGGGGAATGATAATGGACTTATCCCAGTTCACCGAGAGACCTGCCATCAAACCAAATCTGATGTATTCTCGCAGAAGCTGCGATAGATATCGAGATGGTTCCCTTACGAACAGCACCATGTCGTCTGCATATAGTGATATGGCGACTGGGCGATGATTAAAATTTAAAGCTGTTTCCCTGTGTCTTTGCCGTATTACACACGCCAGAGGCTCTATTGCGAGAGCAAAGAGCAGTGGTGACAGCGGACAGCCCTGCCTGGTGCCCCGTTTTACAGGAAAAGGATCCGATGTCAGTCCTCCCACTCGCACCCTTGCGGATGGGTCAGCATATAATATCTGAATCCATTTTGTGAAAATTGGCGGGAACCCCATGCGCTGTAATATATAAAACATATATTTCCACTCAATGGAATCAAAAGCCTTGGCTGCGTCTAGCATTACCGCGGCAGCTGGGAGGCGTGGTTCCAAGACATGCATCATCGCAAAGACCGTCCGCAGATTGTGTGATGTGGACCGCTCCGCTATAAAACCCGACTGATCCGGTAGGACCAGACAGGACATCAAGGGTTGAAGCCTGGTAGCAAGGATTTTGGCAAGAATTTTCGCATCTATATTAATCAGCGATAGTGGCCTGTATGACTCACATAAATCTGGGGGTTTATCCTTCTTAAGCAGCGTTATAATCAGCGCCTGGCGTAGCGATGGCGGCAATGTCCCAGACTCATGCGCCTCAGCGTACATCTCTAGTAGATAGGGAGTGAGCAAGTCCTCATACGTTTTATAAAATTCGATCGTGAGGCCGTCAGGCCCAGGTGCCTTTGCATTCGGTAGGGCTCTAATCGCTGCTTTTACATCCGCAGCGTCTATTGGCTGACTTAAATATTCTCGGTGTTCATCTGAAACCCAAGCACAGGCCACGTCCTCCAAATATTCCTCCAATTCAGAGTGGGTTGCTCCCCCCCTGGTAGTATAGAGATCGGCGTAGTAGTCACGAAATTGATCAACGATATCTAACTGATTATAATGTTCCCGGCCTTGCAGGTCTGTGATCTTTTCGATATGCTGTTGTTCTGTGCGACTTCTAATTTTATTTGCGAGATTGCGGCCCGGCCGACCCCCTTCTCCGTATTGGCGAGCCACATGCCTGCGCGATATGTAGCGAATCTCAGTTTCCGCCAAGGTGTCATATTCTCGAATTAATTCGTGTATGCGGGCCATGGTGCCCATCGCTGGGGCTGCGCTATATTCACGCTCTAGGGACTGAAGTGTGGTCTCTATTTTTGCAAGTTGGGTTCTAATGTCTTTTAGTATGCCAGCAGTGGTACCAATGCACACTCCCCGGATCGTTACCTTAAACGCCTCCCATAATGTGAAAGCACTATCTACGGTGCCCTTATTGATCCCAAAGTAATCTTCTATGGCCGTGCGAATAGTGGTGTTGTAGATTGGGTCTAATAATGCCTCTGCTCGCAACCGCCATGTAAAAGGACGATGTATGGACGTTGGGATTCTAATGTCTAGCATCACTGGGTTATGATCGGACAAGGTGCGCGGGTAATTATTGACCGCCACAACCCAGTCGTCTGCGCCTTCCCCCAGAAGCCAGTAGTCTAGCCTAGACCAGCTGTTGTGTGCTGGCGTAGCATGCGTTCCTTCCTTAACTGTGCCATTGCGCACCCTCCAAATATCCACCAGACTAAATTCCAATATGGCATTGTTCACACTACGAGCCACCCGGGGGTACGATTGTGGTATGGGGGGATTTATCTAAGTCGGGATCCAGGTAGGTGTTAAGGTCCCCTCCCCATAGAATGTTAGCTTCAGGCCATTCTCTAAGTTTATTATACAATCTTAAAAAGCATTCCGGTTCATCTGCTATTGGGCCGTATATATTTACCATAGTAATTACCGTGTTCCCCAATTTACCTTGTACCATTACGCAACGCCCTCATCATCTGCGTATGTGCGCAGTGGTGTAAAATCGACTCCCCGTTTGACCAAGATAAGCACCCCTCTAGCATAGGATGAGTATGAGGAGGCTATTTTGAACCCGGCCCATTTAAGTGCAATTGTACGGTCCGTAACCTTGGTTAGGTGTGTTTCTTGTAATAAGGCAATGTGTATGCCATGCCTATTCAGGTAAGCAAACACTTGCCGTATTTTTTGGGAGTATTCAACCCTCTGATGTTCCATGTCAGCAATCTGTACTTCTCACCCATGTCCCTTACCAGCAGCATTTACCTTTGCCGGGGCAGTGGCTCGGTACTCAGCACATTTTTCAGCAGTAATACATATCTCTATCGTATAGTGGACACAATCCCCAGGTGCAATCATTGGAAATACTTCTGTGAAACAAAAAAACAACAACCCCAAATAACCGTTCAACCCGCCCGCCACCCACTCCAACCTCCCAATTAGGTCGAGAATTTAACCCCACCTCCCACCCTTCCATTTACCCTGTCCCCTAAAGAGAGTTCTAACAAGTAGGGGTTCACCCGCTGGGGGAGAGGGAACTACTGCAAAACTCCCACCTTGTGGTGGGGTGGCCAGGCTCCCGTATTTTATCGCACAACTGTTCTGTACTATGGCAAAACATAAAGAGCACCAGAAAGAACCCGTGCATTTGTAACGTTAGCTCAGTATACTTTGCGAATCATCTCTATATTATCATTGCAGGGTAGCCCTTCCCAAATATGTAATTATATGCAGCAATGTTAATCATCAAATCACTGTTTAAGAAGCTACAACAGTTATTAGTCTGCATTCTCAGACTCCTCCAATCTTGTGGGGCTGTTTGGGCCATTCCGCCGAGGCTTGCTGGGGCAGATGTGTTTCGTAAACTTAAGGGCTGACTTAGCGTCCGTAAAAAAGTGTGATTGTCCATCATGCGTTATTCTTAATTTAGCGGGATACAGCATTGCGTACGGGATGGAGGCAGATTGCAATATCTTCTTCGTTGGCACAAAGTCTCTTCGAGCGGCCTGTACCGCTGGAGTGTAATCCGGGAAAAAGGACAGGTTGTTTCCTTTGCGGTTAATGGGACTCTTGGCTCTGGCTTCCCGAAGGATGGCATCGCGGTCTGCATAATTGAGGAGGCGTGCAATAAACGGACGTGGTGGTGCCCCTGGTTTTGGTCGGGGTCCAAGGGATCTATGAGCTCGTTCCATTATCATGACCGGGGACAGCACCGAACCAAATAGCTCTCGCAGCAGGGTGTCAATGAATGTCTCCATCTTTGATATTGCTGTTGATTCCGGCAGGCCAATTATGCGGAGATTGTTCCGTCGGGAACGTGCTTCTAAATCTTCATTTTTCGCTCTTATAACCTCCAGCCCTTTTTCCATGTGTAAGATCTGCGTCCGCGATTCCGCCTGGGAATCTTGAGTGTCCGACAGCCTGTTCTCCAACACATCAAGTCTGGTATCATGCGTGTCCACCTGTTTCTTTACCGCATCCAGGCTGGATGTGAGTGCGTCGAGCTTGCCATCTATGGTTTTCAGCCCTGCGCGCATCTCTAATAATATTGATCGCATGTCTTCGTCCTGGCTTTCCGCAGACTCTGGCGGCCCTTGTGTCGTGGCCTGCTCTGCCATGGTATCAGTGGCTCGTGTGTTTCGCTTACTCTCGAATGGGAGTTTTGGCTGTTTGGGGTCCGGTTTTCCCATTGTGCAGAGATAGCTTTAAGTCAGTACCTGCACCAGCAGTCCGCTGCTCACAACGCGCCTACGTTGTGAAAATTATGTTGTGTGTCAAAGTTCTGTACCCCAATTCAGGTACTGGACCAGGTGTTGGGCCTTCGCAGGCTGTGGCGCACGTGCTCGTGTCACCCGATGTATCGTGCTTTCTTTGTGCCCAACTTCAATAGCAGATAAGTACTATAGTGAGCTCTGCGTCACCCCCAGTGGTTTGTACTGCGCCTAGGGTCTCCGTTCAACTTCCACTAGTCCTTGAGCCCGGGACATAGGCCCAAGTGCGACTCCACTGTTCTTTAATAATATGGTTCCGCTTAACAAGCCATCATGTTTCAGCCCGTATCGCTGCAGGTTCCCAGATGCGCCCGTTAACTTCTTGAGAGAGCCTCTTCCCGTAGCTGTCTCATTGCTTGAGCCCCGCAATCCGGCTGTATAACTGGAGCCCGGTGCAGGCGTCACTCCAGCCCCTCACCCCTCCGAGGCACAGCGATTGGGGCCCAGCGCGTCCACCTCACCCCAGGCGGAACCGCCAGCAGGCCCCCAAGCCGCCCCGGCCCTCCGCAGCACAAGAGCACCGCAGGAGTCGAGTGCCGCTCCGGGCCAACCCACCGACGCCTCCCCCCAGCAGCGAAGCCGACCAAGCTGCGCACCTCTGTGGTGGGAGAGCAGATGCGGCCCTAACACCTCGCCGAGACCGGCCGGCCCACGCCGCAGAGCCCAGGCCCCCCGGGCACTACCCCCCGAGGCCGCCTAGTCCCCGCCACGCAAGTCCGCCTGAGCCTGTCGATTGTTCAGTCACCCTGGTTGGCTTGGCCCATAGCATCAAATGCCTGCCAACTGCGTTTTCATGACTCAACTCCTGGTTACAAACAGGATAGGCCAGATCCGAGGTTTTCTGACTCTCGTACTGTTACGACATATTCTGTTGGTAAATTGTGTAAACAGTGGTTGCAGCACTCTTCATTAGATTCTGTAAAACAACATTTATCCCTCCTATCAGGCAACATTGATGTGTCCGATTTTGTCTAGGGCCTCGTGGTCCTCGACCTAAGAGGTTCATTTATGAAACTTACAATGAACTCTGAAAGCTTTCGCAAATTGAAGCTGCTTCCCGTTTATGGGAAATCGATCAAGCAAATCTAGAAAAAGTGCTTGCTGTTGTTGACAATAGTATTAATACCCTGTCTTCCCGCATTTATACATTAGAGAATATTGTTTCATCTGTTGTTGATATTGTACAGGATGATGTGTCTGTGTTATATCATGGTCAAAATCAATTGCGTTCAGTAATGCAGTTTGCGTGGACATTGCAAACATTGAAAATGGGCAAGGTTCCATGGCATTTTTTAACACGTCTGCATTATTCTTGCCATTTAATTTAACTGAAAAACAGCAACTCATGTCCATGAAAGACGCAACATACACTCTCTTACATATCGAAAAGATAGAGCCGTTACCATTCTCTGTGGCGGAGTTGGACTCTGCAGTGTGGCTAGTTCACGGGGTTATCGCTTTGCCTTTTTCTTTATTTGAGTTCAGTTAATGCATGAAACATTATCCTGTTGGCCGTTTTCAGCCTTTAGGCAGTGCCTTCTTGCATGAACTTTGGTCCCTGCCTTTCAGGTACAGATGCCTTAGGGACGGAAAAGAGGTTTTTCTCACAGGAGAGTCTTACGATTCTACAGTGGGTCATTCACTAATTTGTAAAAACATTAAATTGCACGGGGCTTGTAATGTTTCGGCTCCGAATCTTGCTTGTGTTTTAAAAGGCATTCCGGCTCCTGTTATATCACCTACTTTCACTGTGCTTGCAAATGGTAGCTATTTACTTCTAAATAATCAAGATTGCTGTGGAATGCTGGCCGGCATCCCCTATATTGTAACAGTTTCCCACTGTGTAGTGTGCTGCAAAAATGTGCTTTTTCCACCCCCGCAGGACATGATAGATAGTTCCATTTGGCCTTCCAAACCCACGTTGAAGGCAGATTTCAATACATTGAGCAGAATAAAGGCGCTATTATTAAACCAGGAAGTTATGCTCACTTCCGCATGGGAGACCTTCGACCTCCAGGTGGCTAGTACCCACAGTGAGATACAGGCTCTTTTGAACACAAACCTCCCACAACATTTCGGTGAACTGATTCACCGCGTTTTCAATGCTTCTAATACCGAAGGTCTTGTGCACTTTTTTAAAGTTGTGGGCTCTGGCCTTGTTACCTCCTTTCAAACTATATTTGGTGTAATTCCGGCTTTTATTCATTCTATTTTTTCCAGCGTCTTTGGCGGCTTCCCATTGCTCCTAGCCTTAGCTGCTGGAATATTGCTTTTAATTTGTTTGCTGCAAAATGGCTGCACTTCCTGGGGGCCTACTCGACCAAGGTCGACTTCGGATGCTCCGTGAACGCATGCTCATCAGCTTCGGCATCCTACCATTGGCGACACTGAGTGTGTCCTATAGACTTTCTTTTCGCTTTGCGTATTTCACTTGTGTGCAACCTGTGATGTCTTGCATACGATGTCCTTTCTCTTGGTCCTTGGATATTTGCCTCTCCAATACGTCTCTGTCGGACCCAGATTTTGGCCAGTTGATGGGTCCCTTAGAGGCCCATGAACGGGACTG
This sequence comes from Calotriton arnoldi, assembly GCA_963921515.1. NCBI lineage: Eukaryota > Metazoa > Chordata > Amphibia > Caudata > Salamandridae > Calotriton > Calotriton arnoldi. Next base: position 1,204,071 of record CAWUFW010002470.1, on the reverse strand, counting down.
TTCCGGCACTGGCTTGATGGCGCATGCGGCAGCACTTGGAATTTTGGCGCAATGGGATATCTGGGCGGCTGCTCAGAATCTCCTACAACAAAGTTATGTTGAGTATCACACAAGTTGTCCCGCAATGCTGTTCACTGCTCCCTATTATGAGGAACATGAATGCAGTTTTGATTTGTTGAACTGGATGGCATCTCTTTTTTCAGACGATTCCAATGATGTCCTCTTGGAAAGTGTGGCCGTTTTCTGCGCATACACTCTGTTGGATTAAGGGCCTTCACTTTCCGCGAACTGCATATCTGGAATATTTTTTCTTTGTGTTTTGTCCTGCATTTTTTTTTTTTTTCATACCCTGTCCTTCATGGGGATTTTTTGTAAATAGACGTTTACATTCTGCTCCATCTATTTGAACTCTGTTTTCGTCCTATGTCTTGGCCTATGGACTGACCAGGGGAGGGTGTAGTGTGGTTTGTGGCCTCATTGTCTACAGTGCTAAGTTAGCTTATGCCTGGCTGCCATGATGCCTTTTTTGCACACGTTACTCTGTGACTTTGTTTTTCCAGCCTCTGATTGTGCCCGGCTATATTAGAACTGTCTGCCTTTTTGCTTTTCACCTTTTCTCCTGTTCCCTGTGGGTTTCGTCTGCACACCACGTACAAGGTCGAAAAACAACGTCCCTTGTTATTGCTGATCTGGTCAGCCCCTCGCACTTAGACATAACACGAAATACAGCTGCACTGGAGAAATTCGTGTGCTTTTAATATTGTGATCTCCCTGTTGGTGACACTTGGAGAAAAACCTTTCCAGGGAGAAGAGCTGTGCTTGTCTGATGATGTAAACCTTGCATCTAGATATTGAGGTATGGGGGTCTGCCTGACAAAGCCCAGAGGTCTTCTATTTTTATAATAACCTAGTTATTAGCACGGGGAGGGTGGTAAGGCAATTTAGCCCTATATCCACTGTCTTTATATAATGCTGTCCCCGTTTGTATTCTATGGAATTGTAACCATGCTTATTATTTTATCATTATGCTGATAGTACTGGCACGTGTACTTTATCTTAGAGCACGATAGTTGAAATAAACTTTTTAAACTATACTGTGTCTCTTCTTACGCACGTTGTGGACAAGTATGAGTGAGTTATGAAGGAGTGTTCTTGCTCCCGCGAGTCCTGAGAGAGACCGTGTTCTGGGTTGTCTAATCATTGGTAGCTTCGCTGTAGTATGGAGAACGAATGAGACGCTAAAGCTAGTCGGATTGGGATTGTGGGTACTAAGGTGCATGGTTGGTTCACCACTATACACCGAGGTCCTATTATCCTGTGCATAGCTCTGTATATGTGCAGAATCCCCGCAACAATCTAAAGCCCTGCTGGGTACCTGCTGCGGCCGCCATGGAGCTCCGTTGCTTTATGTGTGGAGCTGGGCGGCTGCTTAAGTAAGCAGCTGGTTTCCTCGTTGTTCGCGGGCTTGTTAATTGGGAGCCGGCCGGGGGCTTGTTAATTGAAGGCGCGTGTCAGTACACACGTATTCCTTCGGTGCCTTCTGTATAGAAAGATAAACACAAAGAAAAGAAAGACGCGCTCTTGCTTGTATGCCTGGCGCTTGTGTTTAAAAATGAAAAGGGATTGAAAAAGCAAGCCTGAGGCACTATTCGTGTCTAGAGTGGGGAATGCTTGTTGGTATGGGGATACCTGGTATTGAAGGGGGCTGACTGGAGGCTTTTATGTTGTGTGTAAACATATCGCAAATAATGGGAAGAAAGACTGGATATCGGGTGTATCTGAGGTGGTAAATTCAGAAAACATACTGATATGTTAGGTGGTCCCGAGGGCAAAGCATTTACTTAGTCTGATCACTAATGCAGTTACAGGTTTGCATCATGTAGTAATGGGTTTAAGTAAGTGGGATTTTCTCCACAGGGTTTTTCTGCTTCTTTCCCTTCCCTTTAATTCAATTTAATTTTACATTTCTCAAAACTTTCAAACCGCTGCAGGCAGAAGTACTACGCCGAGCAGGCGGGAAATTGTTTAAACCACTTTTGTTTTCTCTTCTCTCTGTCACATAGAGTGTGACTACAGGTCGGGCCCCCACATGGAACTCGTGGGGCATTTCTCAATAATTATCTGAGTAAGTGCCCATGTCTCTATACTTGCTCATGTACTCTCTACGCACATTTTACAAACGCATATTGATTACCACTGGATAGCGCATATGGTCAAGGTGTTAGTTATAATCTATCACTCAACGCCACGTTCCGTACTCACTCCGTCATTGCCCGCATAGAGCACGGACACACCACTCCTTAAAACACCTACTACTGTGTACTATATCAGTATCCTAAATGTATTCTTGTTTGTATGTTTGTTTGTCATTTTGTTCTCCACAGGAATGCGCCGTTAGAGGAAAAACTCCTCTACCACATAGCACACCTTAGCGCGTGTGTCACATACTGGTCTTCTAATAACACTTTTTAGACCACTCACTATGCATCACACATAGGTCCTGAAGAAAGCCATACTAATAAAGGGAGCATGGCTGAAACATGTTGACCGATTAGGATATTGGAGTCACCTTAAGATCTCCCACAATATCCGCCTCCCGTTTTTACTCGCTGCCAAGGGCCCACACATTAAAATAGTCTCTTTTTTTGCCCAGTGGGACCCTTAGGACAGTTCTTTTTAACATTCACTCACCCACAATCACTGCACTCTCACGTTACAATACCTGATCCGCTGTATCCAGGCGTTGTAGCACACCCGAGGTGCACTCGGCACCTTGGGTGGGGCCCAATGATGAAGCATGTCACCAACTAGGTTGGTGAGTGAGGGCTTGTTTCAAAACATAAAGTGTTTTCTCTCATTACATACAAATGCCAGGAGCACCTACTCCAGAGCTAGTTCTTTTTGATATCTATATTTATTAGATGCCACACAGCAGCAGGACAAGACAGTTCACCTCGACTGTTGAGTCTTTAAGCGGCAGGCAGGGGTTTGTGCCAAAACTCTGGGGCAGGCACTAGGTCCTTGGATTTCCCAGCTCTTCTTTGTCTGTTTCTCATTTAGGTCCATCGAATCTGAAGTTCTGGGTCAAGGGGTGCCACCTAAATACTAAATTTAGGGGTGTTAAAGGGAGTGACAGGTAGTAGCCAATGGGCTACCTACCTTTAGGGTGTCTACACCCTCAATGTGAACACTTGCAGTGGGAAGGGGGGCAACCCTGACTGGCTAATTCTGTCCAAAACATGTGTCATAGGGATTCTGCACATACACAGAGCTATGCACAGGATCATAGGACCTCGGAATATAGTGGTGAGCCAACCATAATCCTTAGCACCTAAAACCCCAACCCGACTAGCTGTAGCGTCTCATTAGCACCAATGCTACCAATTATTAGACAACCCAGAACACAGTATCTCTCTCTCAGGACTCGCAGTAGCAAGAACACCATTTCATAACTCACTCATACCTGTCCACAACGCGCGTAAGAAGAGACACTGTATATATTAAAATGTTTATTTCAACAACGTGCTCTAAGATACAGTACACGTGTCAGTACTATCAGCATAATGCATAATGATAATATAATCAGCATAGTTACAACTCCATAGAATACAAACGGGAAAGCATTTCATAAATCAGTGGATATAGGGCTAAATGACCTTACCACCCTCCCCGTGCTAGTAGCTAGTTTATTATAAAAACAGAAGACCTCTGGGCATTGACTAGCGAACCCCCATACCTCAAGATCTAGATGCAAGGTTTACATCATCAGACAAGCACAGCTCTTCTCTCTGGAAAGGTATTCTCCAAGTGTCTCTAAACGTGAAAATCACAATATTAAAAGCACACGAATTTCTCCAGGGCAGCTGTACATAGTGTTATGTCTAAGTGCGAGGGACTGGCCAGATCAGCAAGAACAAGGGACATTGTTTTTCGACCTTGTACATGTTGTGCAGACGTAGCCCAAAGGGAACAGGAGAAAAGGTGAAAGACAGATATGCAGACAGTTCTAAAATAGCCGGGCAGAAGCAGAGGCTGGAAAAACAACGGCAAACATTAACGTGCGCAAAAAAGGCATCATGGCAGCCAGGCCTAAGTCAATGTAGCAAGGCAGACCAGGAGGCCCCAAACCACAAGACACCCTCCCCTGGGCAGTCCATCGGCCAAGACATAGGACGAAGACAGAGTTCAAATGGACCGAGCAGAACAGAGGCTTCCGACGCGGAGCAGTTCCCATGAAGGACAACGAAGGGGAGAGGAAGAAAAAATCGAGAGGCAAAAAAAAAATCCAGCTCGGCCGGTCGCAGAGAGCGAAGGCCTTGTCAATCCAACAGAGTGTAAGTGCAGAAAAACGCCACACCTTCCAAGAGGACATCATTGGAATCGTCGTAAAACTGTGACGCCATCCAGTCCAGTAAATCAAAGCTGCAGGCATGTTCCTCGCAGGAGGGAGCTGCGAATAGCAATGCGGGACAACTTGCGTGGTACTCAATATAACTCTGTTGTAGGAGATTCTGAGCAGCCGCCCAGATATCCCATTGTGCCAAAATCCCCAGTGCAGCCGCACGCGCCATGTAGCCTGCAGCGGAACAGTCCCGTTCATGGGCCTCTAAGGGACCCACCAACTGAACAAAATCCGGAACAGACAGACGTATTGGAGAGGCAATAATCCATGGTCCACGAGAAAGGACATCTGATGCAAGACATCACAGGTTGCACGCAAGTGAAATACGCAAGCGAAAGGAAAGTGTATAGGACACACTCAGTGTCGCCAACGGCAAGACGCCGAAGCCAACAAGGATGCGTTCACGTAGAACCTGGAGACGACCTGGGTCGAGAAGGGCCCAAGGAGGTTATGTTATGTTATAGGCATTTATAAAGCGCGAGCGGTTACCCAAAGGTGTCCTGGCGCTAGCTGCTCTCAACTGTGCATTGGGGTGGAGGGTATTTTTTACAAGGTAAAGAGCCATGTCTTCAGTTCCTTGCTAAAAGTTAGGATATTAGTTGTGTTTCTCAGATAGAGAGGGAGATCATTCCAGGCCTTGGCAGCACCGGCAATAAAGCTTCTCCCTCCCCATGTGACTTTTTTTATAGATGGTACTGATACCAACTTAGCGCCAAGGGAACGAAGAGTTCTTTTAGGTTGATACCATTTAAGATGCTGTTTAAGGTAATCTGGGCCTGTACCTTGCAGTGCTTTGTGCACGATGCATAGAGCCTTAAAGCGTACCCTTTTCCTAACAGGCAACCAATGGAGTTTTTTGATTTCCTTGGAAATAGGTGTAAATTTCGGGGTACCAGTAAGCAATCTTGCCGCCGCATTTTGTAACAATTGGAGCTTGTTAAAGAACCGTTCTTGAATATTTAGGTAAAGACCATTGCAGTAATCCAGCCTTGACATAATAAGTGCCGTGACAACTGTCCGCCGACTGTCTACCGGTAGGAAATGTAATATTTTCTTAATCATTTTGAGGGTATAAAAAGTGTCTGAGGCTACTGCATTTATCTGGTCACCAAAATTGAGCTTGTCGTCAATTATCACTCCTAAATTCTTTACTTTCCTACTGGGTGTAGGGAGAGTGCCCAAAGTATCCGGCCACCAATTGGGGGTCCAGAAGTTGGCATCATTTCCGAATAAAATGACCTCAGTCTTACCTGAATTAAGTTTCAGGCAATTTTGCGACATCCACCTCCCGACTGCCTCCATACAGTCGTGGAACTGAATGTCTATTCCTGCTCCCTGTCCTGGTCGCAGAGCCACCACGATCTGTGTGTCGTCCGCGTAAGAAGTCAGGTCAAAACCAAAAGAGCCAATTAAGGATGCCAGGGATGAGACATATACGTTAAAAAGAGTCGGACTAAGGGAGGAGCCCTGAGGCACTCCGCAAGGCAGGGAGAACGGTTTAGAGTAAAATTCATCCAATGTCACAATTTGAGATCTGCCAGCTAGGAAGGACTTCAGCAGCTTCCATGCCTTACCCTGGATCCCGCATGCTAATAATTGGTTCAACAGTAGGTCATGATGCACCGTATCAAAGGCCGCCGATAAGTCTAACATAATCAAGGCGGCCTTGCCTCCCTATCCAATACTTCTCTAATCTCTTCAGTAGACTTAATGAGGGCGGACTCAGTGCTATGTCCTTCTCTGAACCCATATTGAGTAGGGTCTAAGGCTTGGGTTTCACCTAGGAAGGCACTGAGTTGTACATTCATTGATTTCTCGACCAGTTTGGCCGGTAGAGGGAGACGTGAGATTGGACGGAAGTTATTGGGGTCATTGGGATCGAGGTTGGACTTTTTCAGCAGCGGCAGTATCGAGGCAACCTTCCAAAGTTTAGGGAACTGCCCTGCATCGAACATTGAATTAAACAGGGAGGTGAGTACAGGGGCAATAAGTCCCGAAGCACCTTTGATCACTGAGACTGGGCAGGGGTCGTAAGGGGAGCCTGACCTTGCTGCCAATAAGAGCTTTTCTGTGTCAATAACAGATAATGGCTCAAATTTATCGAAGACAGCGGCGCTTCTTCCTTCCAACTGTGTTACCGCCCCTGTAGTGCTTGGGTGGAGAAATGTCGAGAAAATGACCTCTACCTTATTTAAAAAGAATCTGGCAATGTTCTCACATAGTTCCTGGCTCGTCTGGATTTTTACAGGACGGGGGAAGCCAAATTAGAAACTGTTTTAAAAAGTTCTTTAACCGAGTTTTTTTGTAAGAGTAATTCGGTTTGTAAAGAACTCTTTTTTGCATTAAATATCATTAGTTTATAGATGGCAAGACTTTGTTTATAGCGTTTTTTCTCCGCTTCCTTGTATTCTTTCCTCCAATTCCGCTCAAGGGATTTACAGTTAAGTTTCTGTTTCCTCAGGTCCTCCGTATACCAAGGGGCCGTTGGTTGAGATCTTTTGGGAGACAAAACTTTTTCTGGGGCTAGTTTGTTACAGGCTGTTTCTAGCCACTTAGTATAGTGCATAGTGGCCTCCTCTATTCCTGTGGGTAGTTGATCCGCAGTTGATGCAAGCGCATCTTTTAAGGCCATGCCCTCAATTTTATTCCAAGCCCTGCTTTTGATTATATTCTTCGGCCTCTTACTGCCCGTACAATGCGCGGGAAGAGCCAGCTCAAATTGCACGGCAGAGTGGTCAGTCCAAGTAAGAGGCAATAGACCTGAGAAGCAGAGTTGTGGATGGTTAGAGAAAGTTCCATCTAAAGTGTGTCCTGCCACATGTGTAGGACCTATCACCTGTTGGCTGAGGTCAGCACTTTTCATCATGTCTAAAAGGGCCCTCGTATCTGGTTCCAGAGGAGCATCCAGGTGGTAATTAAAGTCTCCCATAATGGTAAAGGAGCCAGAACAAAGCCCCTCTTCCAGAAGACTACAAATAGATGTTAGGAAGGTGCTCCTAGGACCAGGAGGTCTATATAGTAAGATACCCTTAAACGTATGATGATTTGATATACTGAAGCTAAAGGAAAGTGCCTCACAATCTGGATTTGATGCTATCTGAAAACCAGCTTTTAATGAGTCGTGATAGATAATTGCTAATCCACCACCTCTCCTAATTGGCCTATTTAGAGTATAACAAAGAAATCCAGGAGGTGTAGCTTTCACTATGTCTGGACCTGAAGCTACATCAGTCCATGCTTCTGTAATAAAAGCCAATTTGAAGTTTCCTTCCTCTATAAGAGTTGCACACTCTGTACTATGCTTCACCAGTGATCTGGCGTTGAGCAGTATACATTTTATCGTGGTTTTCTCTGGCTCCATCCTCTTTATATTTTTGTAATTGATATCCTTAGTAGAATGATATAACAGATGAGGTAGTACATAATTACAGTTGGGACAGGTGATTAGAGGTGAAGGGGGTCTGATGTTCAGCGCAAGCTCTACACAGCCAACAGTTTTACCAGCCGGCTTCAGATCTAAAAGTTGTGATCTAGAATACCTCAGGCTAATCATCTCACCTGAGTTAGGAAGGGCAGGGGTGCTGGCGCTGAGCGTTATCCGAGCGCGGACGGGCACAGACGGGCTTGCCTTAGGCGCGCCTTCGGCGCGCCAGCGGCGCGCCCGCTGCGCGGCCGCGTCAGCGCTGCCATTTATGCTGTCAGGGGAAAAGAACTAGCCCACTGACTCACAGTACCCTCAAAATGGCGGTCGCACTCCGCGATTACGGAAGTTTCCGTTGCCCCTGATTGTCCCAACTCCTCCCAAATAATGCGGATGCAGTTTCTGCGGCAATTACAGCAGATAAAAAGTTAAAAACATCAATAAGCATCTAAAACTTTAAAACGCTCTATTTGTTAAAAGCAGAAAGTGCAAAGCCAAGAAACAGTACAGTGTAATGTGCAAACGAGCAAAGCAAGCAAGAATAGTCTCCCGGCTCAAGCCTCAGGAGGTGCAGCCATTGCGTAGGAAACAGACCTACAGCAGTATACCAGCCGCCAAAGCGAGGATCAACGGAAAGCCACCAAAGACGCTGGAAAAAATGGAATGGATAAAAGCCGGTATGACACCAAAAGTAGTCTGAAAAGAGGTCACAAGGCCAGAGCCCACAACTTTAAAAAAGTGCACCAGACCTTCAGTGCGTGATGCATTAAAAACACGGTGAATCAGTTCACCGAAATGTTGTGGGAGATTAGTGTTTAAAAGGGCCTGTATTTCACTGTGGGTACTCGCCACCTGGAGAATGAATGTCTCCCGGGCGGATGTGAGCATAACCTCCTGGTTCAATAATAGCGCCTTTATTCTGCTCAATTTATTGAAATCCGCCTTCAGAGTAAGAATGGAAGGCCAAACGGAACTATCTATGTTGTCGTGCGGGGGAGGAAAGAGCACATTTTTGCAGCAGACAACCCTGTGTGAAACTGTAACAATATAGGGAATGCTGGCCAGCATGCCACAGCAGTCTTGGTTATTCAAAAGCAGATAGCTACCATTGGCAAGCACAGTGAAAGTAGGAGAAATAGCAGGAGCAGGAATACCCTGTAACACACAAGCAAGATTCGGAGCCGAAACGTTACAAGCTCCGTGCAATTTAATGTGTTTGCAAACAAGGGAATGACCCACAGTAGAATCACATGACTCCCCCGTGAGAAAAACTTCCTTCCCATCTCTAAGGCATTTATACATGAAAGGCAGGGACCACAGCTCATGCAGGAAGGCACTGCCCAAGGGCTGGAAACGGCCCACAGGATAATGTTTCATGCACAAACTAAATTCAAACAAGGAAAAAGGTAAGGCGATAACCCCATGCACTAGCCACACAGCAGAATCCAATTCCGCCACAGAGAATGGTAAGGGCTCTATTTTCTCGATATGTAACAGAGTGTATGCTCCATCCTTCATGGACATGAACTGCTGTTTGTCAGTTAAATTAAAAGGCAGGAACAAGGCAGAGGTGTTCAAAAAATGCCAAGGAACTTTACCCAACTTCAAGGTTTGCAAAGTCCATGCAAACTGCATAACTGAACGCAATTGATTCTGCCCATGATATAACACAGAAACATCATCTTGTACAATATCAACAACAGAGGACACAATATTCTCTAACGTGTAAACGCGGGAAGACAGGGTATTAATACTATTGTCAACAACAGCAAGCACCTTCTCCAAATTTGCTTGATCTATTTCCCGTAGACGGGAAGCAGCTTCAATTTGCGAAAGCTTCCAGAGTTCATTATAAGTCTCATAAATGAACCTCTTAGGTCGTGGACCCCGAGGTCCCAGAATAAAGTCGGACAGATCAATGTTGCCTGATAGGAGGGATAAATGTTGTTTAACAGAATCTAGGGAAGAGTGCTGCAACCACTGTTTACACAATTTACCAACAGAATATGTTGTTACAGTACGAGAGTCAGAAAACCTTGGATCTGGCCTATCCTGTTTGTAGCCCGGAACTGAGTCATGAAAACGCAGTTGGCAGCCATTAGAGGCGATGGGCTAAGCCAACCAAGGTGACTGAACAAGTGTAGAAATATTAAACGAATTGTTTTGAAAAAGGGCCTGCAAATTTTGAAGGGACAGATTTAAATGCAAGCTCCCATTGGGAGGGGAAGCCAATACAGGAATGGAAGGTGCATTCAATTGTTTGGAAGTAGCCAAACCCCAGCACGTAGTTTGATAAACGGATCTATTCAGAAATAAAATCTGGGCCGGGATAAGGCAAGCACGGTGCAAGGCTTCGGTGCCCTGCACCTGCCATGGTTTGGAGCCCCAGATTGATTTCAAGTCAATCGTGTCCTTCCAGTATTCATAACCACCCACAGCTAAGGCGCTCAAAAAGGAACCCGAAAATAGCAATTTGGTGTGGGTCAACATGATTTTCTGAGTGGATGGAGCGTTCAATTTAAAAACAATAGGTCCCAGGGTTCAATCTATCAAAGTCTGTGAAGTACGTAAATTTATTTCTAAGAGTTTGGGAGCTACCTGATAAAGGCGTTGGACAATGCTCCCATTGGGTGTAGTTAAAAGGACCACGCAGTGCACTTGGTTTATGAACAAAGTGGTTGCCCCAATGCTGGTAACAATACAAATCGGCATAACTTGCAGAATTCATGTACAGATCTTCAGCATTAAAGGTTGCAGAATATTTCAAATCAGTAAATAATGCTTCAACTGCATGCACATCCCAATCGTCAGAATGAATATTACTTTTTACGACATCACCCATCGAAACACGAAGGACATTTGGTACATTAATAATTTCAGTTGGTCCATGAATTTGGAAGTTTACCGCATCCCAAACAATACCATCAGCGACTGGAAAAGCTGAAATGTTCACAAATGTGTGGTCTCGCTTCATGATGTGAGATGAAGAATGCAGAGCCAAAGTTCCAGCGACACAGTTCACTGCAGAGCGTTCCGGTAAATAGTGACCATTGATGAGTAGAAAAAACACTGTGACAAAGCCAATGGACATGAACAAAAAAATCAGGAATAGCACCAACCAAATGTATGTCCAGGGTGCAATAAAAAAATTGGCTCTGAACCAGGATACAAGAATGCTGAATTTGGACGGGACAAGTGATGAGGTTGAATCCGAGTCAAAGGAATAACGTGTTGGGCTCAGTGGCGTTATTGGTAAATGTGCCACCGACTCGTTGGCGTGGTAGGTATACTCAGACTCGTCGTTGCAGGGGGAGTCCGGGTCATCGAGTAAGCAATCAGGCAAATCTACCATCTCGATAGCAACATCAGTGACCGTTCGGGCCACGAACATTCGTCCGAGAAATGACAGGACAAGAGACCGCTGGTGTAACACTATTCAGGATCGGCCAGATGTTGTAGCTTGACATTTTCCACTGAGATGTATCTGTTCTCCTTGCGACCAGGAAGCGGTGGTAAGATGACTGTACGAGTTCCCTTCAAGCCCAGGACTGGAACTGGTGCATGATAAGAGGGGCCGAATTCTTTTCTGTTCTCCACCTTCTCTCGAACTAGATCTCCAATCTTCGGAAGCCAGCCGGCAACCGGAATCTGCAGCGCAGCGTCCGTGGCTGAAGGTAAATGTGCAATCGCAAGTTTGTCTCGGGCTTCTTGTAAGTCCTGCAACATAGTAGAATGGTTATCTACATCAAAAATGGCGGATTGCGCCGCCATGTCTAGACCATCAAGGTCAGGCACAAACATTCTTATGCCAAAGAGCATTTCGTATGGGGTCCGCCCACCCAGAGGTCTTCTAGGGAGATTATTAAGTGCACGTTGTACGGTATACAAGTGGGCCAGCCAGTTCCTGCCAGTACCTAAGACTCTAGCTGTCAAGGATTACTTTAAGTCACGGTTCATTCGTTCAACAATCGAGTTGCCCTCAGGCCGATACGGAGACGAAAATTTCACCCGCACCCCCAGTGAACCCATAGCGTCCTTGTAAGCCTTAGAGGCAAACGCTGGACCTTGGTCAGAATGGAAGGTGCCACAGGCGAAAATTCCCACAAAGACACACAAATCCCTTATGACATTTCGAGCGTCAGCACTCCGTTGTGGCCAAACCCAGATGAAACGTGTGCACGAATCCACTGCCACTAGGATATATTTATAGGCAGTGTCTGAAGAAAAGGGACCACAGTGATCCAGGTAAACACACCCGAAGGGTCTGTTAGAAATGCAGAGCTGGGTCTGCGGTGGCCGTGTAACCATGGAAGGCTTAATTTGTTGACAAATGTCACAAGAAAGCACATAAGTACGGGTTTCTTTGTATAAACCACGCCATCAGTATCGCTGCTGCAATATGGAAACCGTCGCAGACACTCCAGCATGTGCCGAAGCCATGCCTTTGTGTGCTGCCGTTATCAAAGAAAGTCTGCGGTCCGCATTGGGAATCAGCCGATCACCAATGCCGGGTATTTTTACATAAGGAGCCTGTTCGGGACCTAACTGATAAGAATATTTGGAAGGAAAACCCCTAGGGTAATTAGCACCTTCCTGTGTAGCAGCAATAGCTGCTAAGATATCAGTATCAATTTTAGACATGGATCTAGTAACCGCTGCGACTGAACACGTGACTGCTGCTGATTTGGCAGCTTCGTCTGCCAAACCGTTACCGACAGCGTGCGCGCCCACACGCTGGTGGCCAAGGGTGTGAACCACCTGTGTGAGGGGCAGACGTTGTTGCAAATCTGCCACTCTAACCCAAACATTTTATGCTTAATTGTGCTTCCTTTAGCGTCTCTGTAGTCGTTTTGAGACCAAAAGAATAGATTGTCATTGTATGACTGAACACAATAGTAAGAATCGCATACAATTAGAGTAGTCACATCCGGAGTAGCAAACTCAAGTGCAAGCACCAAAGCGCGCAGTTCGGCCAATTGTGCAGTACTGTCTCCGAGTGCCTGAGTGTGCACCACAGTAGATTTGAACTTTCCATTCACAAAAGTACCTGCCACAATAGCACATGCGGCTGAATAAGCATGCTTGGAACCCGTGGCCGGTTGTGCCGAACCATCGGTATAGATAATTCATTCGTATTCCTCAAGCGGTAGCAAGGACAGAGGAGGAGGATGAACGAATTCATACTGTAAAAACTGCTGAGTCTGAAGAGAAGAATCAAAAATAAAAATGACATCCGGAGACGTCAAAGATGTTGCCCATTGAATCCAACGGGGGTGCAAAGCTTTAGAGTTCGGAACACTTGCCTTTGTCACTGCCTCCAGGGCAGGATATGGTGTTACCACCAGAATGCGCTTTCCCTGTGCCAGTGCGCATTCCTTTAGAATCGCCATTTGCACTGCAGTCAAAACTTTCTCCACAGATGAAAAACGCATTTCTGCGGAAGTGTAAAAATGTGACTTGTATGCGATTGGTACTGTGTCACCTTCGTTAAAGGTTAAGTACGTGAAAACCACTGCCCCTGGAATGATTCTGATCACCAGGTTTGTGCGGTTATCACGAGTCAACAAGTATTTAGACTCAAGAAGGTCTGTCTGTAAAGACTGCAGAATGGAGGTATGCTCTGGAAGCCAGCATGACTTCGAAAAGTTAGGTTGTATCAAGGCATACAATGGCTTGATACGCTGGGCATATTCGGGACTGTAAGTACGCCCGAAATTCAGAAAACCCAGTAAAGACTGAAGTTTCTTCAGAGTAGTAGGAGGGCACAGAAGTGCACATTTCTCTAGGAAATGGGGGCTAAGCCCTTACCTTCATTGTTGAGCTCATAGCCCAAAAACAAAACGGTAAATTCAGCAATGTGTGTTTTGGCAAAGTTAAACTTGTAACCTAGAACCGCAAATTCTAGAATAATGCGGTCCACTCTGGAAAGATGCGGGAATAATTCGTCGTCTGTCAGATAAATGTAATCGACGTACGAACAAGCATCTGGGTCTATGCCGTCTAACAATGAGACAACACGGGCAGCGAATACACCTGGACTGTTCTTGTAGCCCATAGGTAAACGCCAGAATTTGAATAATTTACCACCGGAGGTAAAAGCGCTCCACTGGCTACTCTCCGGGGCTAAGTTGTGCGTGTAGAATCCATTGGATAGGTCAAGGGTAGTTTTATATTTTTTACGAACAAGACTGTCTACAAGCGCAGCACTATGTGTGTTTTGCACCGCAAAGGTCCGACAATGTGAGTTCAAATGTCGGTAATCCAAAACCAAGCGGTACGATCCATCCGGTTTAGAAACCGCAAAAAGGGGATTATTCATCGGTGACACGCATGTTTCAATCACTCCCTGATATTCTAACTGAGTTAGAATTTCGGAAACGGGACCTTTAGCTTCCCGTTTGATGGGATATTGGGGTTGTGGCTGTGGCAGTGACCGCAAAGGTATTTCATGGGGGGGAGAATCCTCATCCCAGCCCACGTGGTTGCGGTATAACGCTGGAGCCAGGGACACAGCCCACTCAGCTGCAAGAGCCTCTGCTTTGTCCTTTGGGACATGTCGAGAAAAGCTAGGAAGGATTACCTCCTCCCTTTACGCGCAGCAAGTACAAATGGGGGCGGCCAATCCGCCTCTGCTAACAAAATGTCGTACGAAGAGGTCAGATTTTCCCAAAAAATCTCTTTTATAACACGCTGTATATCACCTTCGATTTGAATTACAATATTATATAATCTGTCAGGGGGTGCCACTCTGGGTCTGCTGTCTCGACAGTAATGAATGTTTCAGTTGCTGTCGCCTCCACATGAGGACGTAGCGCCTCCCGCACTATGGTAACTTCCGCGACGCTGTCTAGGAGGGTCACTGCCCACGTCCAATTCAGGAGTCTCGTTCTCACCGTCTGTGGCATATCTCGCTGTTACAGCGGCAACTTTCTTCTTCTGAAACTGTGGGCGAGAGCGTTGAAAGTCTTCAGCTTTCCTTCTGACCTGTTGTCGAGGTTGGTCTCGTCCCTTTGGAGCCTCTCGACCCGTTCCTCTATCCTGGCGATCTCCTCCACCAGTCTGCGAAGTTGTCGGTGCCTGTGAAGAACGAGGAGAACGCGTATCAGGGACTTGAAATCTCTCCGGAGATTTAATTCTCGCCCTATCGCGCAAATCATAAGTGCGTTCAGAAGACACGGAAACCGGGGATGCGCCTCGCGACCCCGGCTTCTTCTGTTGCTTACCCTGTTTTTTCAACCTCCAGCTCTTTTTAGTAAAAACTGGTTTCTCATCTTTCTCAGATTGAGTTTTTGGTTGTTGTTGCGATTGTGTTTGCGATTTAGCAAAAGGCTTAACCCCAAGGCTATTGCGGCCAATTGTTTTGTAAGCCTGAGCAATAATTTTTGGTAATTCGCGCGGCTTGTCCGGATCTGGGACCAAAGCCAAAGCATTAGCTACTTGAAAGTTAACTGCATCGCCCTTGACATTCGCAAGGATCAAATCAGCTACTACGTCGAACACTCCCACCAGTCTCATCCCTAATTCCACAGCCGCTTCAGGGCCATGTTCATCCTGCACTCGTTTAATTACAGAGGGGAGAACTGTCATGGAAGGAGTGCCGAAACACTTCGCATATACTGCTGCGAATACCCTGCCCCAGTTGTTGCATTCTGCCAACTCGGGGGTTAAGTCTTTTGGCAAACTAATCGTCAGAATCCTGTGTTTGTCCACGGGAGAGGTATTTGGAAAAACTGCCTCCAGCTGGTCAAACTTCTCTGTAAGCCAATAAGGAAAATCATCCTTATTTTGTGGGCGCTTGCCCATCACGGAATTCACCATGACAGGACTTATGGTCACACCGCCTGCACCAGCTGGATGGGCCGCAACTCCAGGAGGGACTCCCTGGATGTTGCCTGTAACATACTGTACTAAAGCTCGATGCACTCGTATCAAAGACGAATGCATATTACGCAGTTCAGCGACTGCCACCGTCATATAACGCGGATGTGGGGTATACCCGGCCAAAACAGGCCAAGTGGCCCCGTCTATTGATAGGGGCCTAAACGAACCGCGGTAACCGGTTGGGGGAGGGCGCCATCAAACCAAACACGGTGTTGCCAAGCCGTGAGCGGTACTTCAAGATTCCTATACGGTCTATAGTGATTAGGAACAACGGTGGCTTCATAATCATGGAACAAATTATCGTTCGCATCCACCGCCGAAAAAGTGATCCAAGAGTAAAACACTTCAAAGTGGTAAGCTGTATCTGCTTGTACCACAAATATCAGATCGACACCCGCGTCAGGCACTCCATACACTGTCAAGTGAGCCCGGAGCGCTGCGCGGCTATGTGCCGCAATTTGAACAGCCATTTTAGGCTAGAAGTTTCCGACAACCTACTGTAAGGCAGCACAATATAGGGTATTTGTTAAGAAACCTTTTAACAACTTCAAGCTTGAAAGAACCTATAAAAACGTCAATATAGGAGGTATCACCGTCACACACGTTTCCGGAAGCGTCTGCGAGGGGAGTTGTGGACAAGCATAAATACTACTCAAGCGTCTCGCAGATAAGCAGCCCACTCGTTGGTTGCGCCATGTCATAGGGATTCTGCACATACACAGAGCTATGCACAGGATCATAGGACCTCGGAATATAGTGGTGAGCCAACCATAATCCTTAGCACCTAAAACCCCAACCCGACTAGCTGTAGCGTCTCAATAGCACCAATGCTACCAATGATTAGACAACCCAGAACACGGTATCTCTCTCTCAGGACTCGCAGTAGCAAGAACACCATTTCATAACTCACTCATACCTGTCCACAACGCGCGTAAGAAGAGACACTGTATATGTTAAAATGTTTATTTCAACAACGTGCTCTAAGATACAGTACACGTGTCAGTACTATCAGCATAATGCATAATGATAATATAATCAGCATAGTTACAACTCCATAGAATACAAACGGGGAAAGCATTTCATAAATCAGTGGATATAGGGCTAAATGACCTTACCACCCTCCCCGTGCTAGTAGCTAGTTTATTATAAAAACAGAAGACCTCTGGGCATTGACTAGCGAACCCCCATACCTCAAGATCTAGATGCAAGGTTTACATCATCAGACAAGCACAGCTCTTCTCTCTGGAAAGGTATTCTCCAAGTGTCTCTAAACGTGAAAATCACAATATTAAAAGCACACAAATTTCTCCAGGGCAGCTGTACATAGTGTTATGTCTAAGTGCGAGGGACTGGCCAGATCAGCAAGAACAAGGGACGTTGTTTTTCGACCTTGTACATGTTGTGCAGACGTAGCCCAAAGGGAACAGGAGAAAAGGTGAAAGACAGATATGCAGACAGTTCTAAAATAGCCGGGCAGAAGCAGAGGCTGGAAAAACAACGGCAAACAGTAACGTGCGCAAAAAAGGCATCATGGCAGCCAGGCCTAAGTCAACGTAGCAAGGCAGACCAGGAGGCCCCAAACCACAAGACACATGATGGAGGAATTTGAAAAGTGGGGTCCACATCACCTGTCCCACCTTGGGTGGTGCTGGCTGAAGGTGGGCCCACCTCCTAATCTTATTAATTTTTTCCGCCTGTCCTCCCGCCAAAAGTAGGGTCTGGGCAGGGGTTTGGTGTCTTCCACTAACTGAAGAGACCTGGATTGCATTTCACAGGCGGCACAGCCTTTGAAGCTTCCTGCCCTGGAAGGAGGAGGCCTGGAGGAGGTGTGAACACCTCTGCCCAAAACAGGCATTGTTCTCGGCCTCTGAGAGCGAAGGCTCTCACCCCAGGCATGCAGAAACATGTCTAGTGGTGGCAGGATGGCTGAGATCATTTGGTGAGCACACTAGTAGTTGGTAGGTGTTCAGGGGACACCTCTAAGGTACCCTCTAAGTGCATTTATTAATAAATCTGCTACTGGCATCAGTGCAGGTTTATTAAGATGCATTGTTTGGTGCCAAACATCCTGGGGTACAGTGAAGCCATCATGGAGCTGGGGAACTCATAATGAAGAGTGTACAGCCCATGTACTCTCTATGGCTACCCGGCACACTTACAATTTCCAAGAATGGACTTGGAGATTGTAGTCTCATATCTACTCAGGCAGATATGGCCACACTTGGGACATAGTGCACCCTGCTTTAGGTATGGATGGCCTGCTGTAGAGGTGGCTTACCTATATCTCATGCCGTGTCTGTTGACTGTCCACTCTTCGGGTTTCTCTGCACCAAGACACGCAGCCTGCAATGACAGTTTGCATGATCTTGGTGAGAGGTCCCTAGGGTGACCCAATTTGTGCTGCTGCCCTACGGGACCCTCTTGAGTCCCAATGCCCTAGGGACTTCAAGGGGGGGCTGAAGTTGTGCCAATTGTGGAACAGTTGTACATTTTGGGGAAAAACACTGGTACTGGGTACCTGGTTAGCAGGAACCTAATACACCTTCCGTCAAAGGTGCATCAATTGCCAGGCAAAAGGTGTGTGTGTGTGGGGGGGGGGGGGGTACTGCAGCAAAACCCAGTTTCCTAAAGTATCCTTGATAAGGTTATAGGACTAAGAATCTTCCTCATTAAGTGTCTAGAGTCTATCACTGCACTTGCCTGAGAAACGCTCCCAGAGTAGAGAGCCCCAATACTTTTGGTTGAGCTTTCTCATTTTACAAGCCCTCTCAAAGGCTGTAAACCATTTTGTGATATCATCACCCTCAACATATTTGAGGACAATCCCTTTGGGGATTTTGTGATAAACAAATTCCTTTTTTACCCTATTTGTCTTGTTGCTGCCATCATGTATGGGTTCTAGACCCATCTCAGCCCTTTCTCTCTCTAGGTCAAGGATTTTGGCCTCAAGGGCTACCCTTCTGGCTAGTCTCTCCAGCTCCTGGTCTGGAGCCTCTAGTTCATATTTGGACCTGGAGAGGCCTGGCCTACCTCCAGGTACAGGTTTAGGGAAGAGGTTCCCATTGTTTTCCTCTTCCTCTGGGATATTTGGAGGGGAGCTATCCCCGTGAGTACAGTATCATCATCACTGACTGGGTCATCATCAATGTTGTCAGTGTTTCCTTCTCTTGCATTGGCTCTATCAAACTCAGCAAGCAACTTCTGGAGTTGTGCCTTCGCAGGTCTAGGCCCAGCTTTATTTTTTCAAGTCTTACAGAGGTCCTTTAACTGCTTCAAACTAAGGTGCAGGTAAGGAACCAGATGAGTTCCTCGACTCTCTTCTCCGAGATTGACATGTTGAATGTAGTTGGGACCTTTTTAGAAAATCAACAAAAATTCTAAGACATACTTTTAAGGCCTAACTACTAGTATTCCTTGTAAATTTCAGTATGGACTGGGGGACAAGGCCCTAAAAGTTCAGAAATAAATTTGGAGAAAAAAATCGAAATTCGAACTATTAAAAAAAATGTTTTTAACCAAGTCAATTGTGGGTTTCTTCATGGAATCACTTACATACCAAGTGGTATCAGCAAATGCAAGTCTTGTACCCCACCGCTGATCCACCAATGAAGGAAGCTGACTTTTTATCTAATGTATCATAATGAGGTCCACTATGTAAAAAGTTCAGACCACCCTTTTTGGTTTATTGGGCTTAAATTAATATTCCAAATGCTCTCTTTTGTGGTAGTGTGGTCGAGCAGTTTCAGCTTATCAGAGGGTCGTGTTAAGCATTTGTTGTACACACAGAGTCAATAAATGAGACACACACTCAAGAAGAAACTGGAGATCAATTTTGTAAAATAACATATTTTTATATACATTTTAACACCAAAAACTTCACAATAAGGTAAGTACTTTAGACATTATCAATTTTTACAGTAGAAACAGTAGAAAAGGACAGCTGTCAGATTTGAGGCATGAGCCTCGAACGCAGTAATATTATCCTGTGGGAGAAACATTCACTGCATACAGATACTTTCAATTGATTGACAGGACTGTTCTTCTGGACTTAATGTAAGTAGGGAGGAGGGACCTTAGAACTGCCAGCAGTTTTGGGTTACCTGCCCTGGTGTGTCAGGGTGTAGAGGTGCTGGTCACAAGGGTAGCCTCAAACGCTACTGCTAAAGACAATGGGAAAAGTACCAGTAGGGAAATAGATGCAAGGGAGGACTTAAGGACAAGTCTGTAGAAACCCAAAGGTGGCCTTTGATCTTCAAGGACACAGGGACACAATCAATAAGCTCAGACTCGGGCTGTGGGGCTCGGGTGCAGAGGCGTTTTGGGCAGTGGGTCGCTTATGTTGGAGGCTCTCACTTTCGGTGTCGACCTGGAGATGAGGACAAAACAGAACAGCTGGGTCATTCTTAGTGCTGGCCTCTGTGATGCTGATGTCACTCATTGAGTGGTCAGTCCTGGTGGTGTTGAAGTCCAGATTGGACCTCAAACAAGCCTTGGCTGCTGCTGGGGGTCTGGTACCCTAGGAATTGGTGTAGGGTGGCTCCTGGGGGTCCTGGTGTCTCCAAAAGTGGTGAGGAGATGGATCTGGCCTTGGGACTATGCTCCCTGGTGACCGTGCACACCCCGACCTTGGTCATTCCCTGAGCAGAACTAACAGAGTTGTACCAGCACCCTTAAAGAAAAAGATCACCTTGCTGCACCAAGCTCGCGAAAAGAGAGCGGAGGACCATTCAGGTTGGGCTCAATTTAAGGACATCCCAGAGGACTGTTCACAGAGGCACAGCTGGGGGCAGGGTGTCGATACCCTTCTTCACCCTACAGACAAAAGCTAATGCCTGCTGGTTGCAGCTACACAGGTGGAAAATACTCAAGATGATGAACAGCGCTGAGCTCGCTCTCAATTCGATCAAGGAAGAAATGAGAGCCATCTGCCTCATGGTAATTCAGCATTGGTATGTGCTGGACATAATGACCGTGATGGAGGAAGGGGTCTGTGCCAAGATTGGTGCTGCCTGCTGTACTTTCATCCCTGGGAATGACATGGAAAATGGAACTTTGACATTTGGCATCCAAGCACTGCATAATCTACAGTGAAGCATGCGTGAAGAAGGAGGTGCCCCTTAGCAGGAGTGGTTTTCAAACTGGTTCTCCTGGCTCCCACGATGGATCTCCGGATTGTGCAAATCACTATTGCCAGTTGTTATTGTGTTCCTGTTGGTTTGCGGGGGATCACCTGCTGTAAAAACACAGTTCTCAAGCTAGGTAGAATGCAAATAACTAGAAAGGTTGCCATAGTCAAATGCGAGAAAAAGGATCAACAGGAACCTAATAGAGTAATGGTTCAAATGCATGAGTTAGATAGTGTAGTTGAAGAATCAACCAGAGGGGCGAAAGTTAATATGGATATTGATGCATTGTTGACAAAAATTAACTATCGTCCTTATTAATAAAATCCCCCATCCCTAACTACACATCTACCTCGACACACAAGTATGTAGTCAGGCAGGCCCTGCAACTCAGGCCCAGGGTCACTGATTGATGGGCCACAGGTAGGAGGGTGTATAGTTGGCAGGCAAACACGTGGGCAGGAAACTCTTGACCAATCCCACAGATAGGCGCGGTGCGACAGCACAATGGTCAGGGGAGATTGCCCCCAATAAAGCACACATGTCCTGAGGGGGTATGCACTCTTTGAAAAACACCATAAAGTCAGATGCCACATGATTTAGGAACACATAGCCAATCAGGACCTAGTACACGTAGTGATCACATGCTCCCCACACTCGACATCTGGACACATTTACCACTGGCCACACTGTGTCCACGCAAGGTTCAGACCCACCTGTAGTAATGTTTGACCATTAATTTATGACCTAAGGCAACAACCAACATTCCTCACCATATATGGGAGTCTGGATGCGATTATGGCTTCATGTAAAAATTGTATAATAGACTAACGTGAACCCAATGTAAATTTAGACAGACCTCGTGCCTGTAACTGTTCTTCCGGCAGAATTGTTTAATTAAACAAAACTGTTTCTGTTTTGCCAAACGCATCGTCTTCTGGTGTAGTGTAGCTCCTATTTCCCTAATAGGCTCTGCGCATTGGAATAATATATCCTATAGGTTTGACATAGGACTAAGGTCAGTATGTCCCTATCGAGTATATTAAACTTAATTACTTGTGCCAGCTAGCTCAGAGGCCACTAGAAACTCCTTGACGACAAGAAGGGAGTAGTTTCTGGCAGCCGCAAAACATGACCACTTTGTTTCCCTTTAGAATCAGAACGTGTCCCAGAGTCGTGGAAACAATAGATAACTATTTCACTCAGCTCAATCGTGCATGCTTAGTTTTCTCCAAGTTACACAGAAAGAACAGACGGGCGTTTCAATAAAAGATTTATTGAACAGTCTTGTTTCTGGTGAGCGTAAAATGTGCTGTTACGATCACAAGACAGTATGCGAGATAAATAATGTACAGTGTGAGCAGTAGAAATAAATAATACTGCGATAGCATTATCTTTTAGTATATATGCATTTACATAAATGACACAGACTAAAAGTGCGAGTACTCATATGATGCGTTTCTAATCTAGTTCTACCCCAATGTACCTAACCTAACCTAGGTGTAGGGAGAGGTATGAAGTAGGTGAAGTATTCCTTACTATGGTATACTAAGAGTATGTTAAGCCTAGTATGCATAGTATGCCAAGAGTCCCTCTAGGTTCTAGTCAGCTCCATACCTGAAGAATGAGAGAGGTAGGAATCTCTTTGCCAGACTCGAACTCCAACACCCCGCAAGGGAAGTCAGATCACTGGAAGCTGGACTCTCTGCGTGCAGGGATGACAGCGTCTTCTCAGTGCGTCAGTCCGGGAAACGGGCTCCTCTGAATTCGAGGTCTCCTCTGATTTACAGGGGCTATGGAAGGTATATTTATACCTGAGAAGTACCTAAGAATGTTAGTATTGACGTGAGTCGGACAGCGGAAGACGTCATGACTGAACCCCTAAGGAATAATGGTTCATGCATAATATATGAGTCCTTGAAGAAATCAATAGTCCTGTGTTAGGGAAACTCCCGCAGCCTAAGGGTCTGTTCTTCATGAACTCGTTGTGACGTTAGGGTGGACGGATGTCGGAGACCATGCCTGTATTTGGAGTGCACGGTTTAATGCCTAAATAAGGACTGGGTTTTTATACCTATATAAGGGCAGGGTGAATTGTGCCTATATAAGGACATGATACAGGAAAGCCCGTGTATGGACACCCTAAGGGGAATACAACACCCACTCCACTTTCGTGTGTACGATAATACTAAAATGCTAAACATTTAAAATGCAAAAGGTACTGTACATCTGAAGCAAATGCTTTTCATTTCAGGCATAACGTTCGAAAATAAATGCAATTGGAATGAAATAAGCAGTAATATTTACATGTGACAGAAAATGATCGATAAGTTGTTAAAAAATCAAAGTCATTTCATGTCATGAAATTTAATGAACTGTTCTAGACACACAAGATGACTAAGTGTCTGTGGAAGTACCGCGAAATCTGTACTATAAGGCTATTAAGCAGATTAAAGTGCCATTTTCGTTCGAAAAATGGGAAAAAAGTTCAATTTTGGTAGAGTTCCAAGTTTTTGAAAATGAAGGCCAAATTGTTACTGCATCTCTGGAACACTCTATGCTGAATCAGAGTCAGTTTACGGGTCTGGTGTAAACATGAGATCATCTATTTCTATAGACAAAACATCATCCACTGAAGTTGGTGTCAGTTGGAACACCTCGTGTAGTAGATTAATTGCACAGAGATGAGAAGCATCGCTTCCAGCATAGGTTGCCGTAGCAATGTTCGCGTCCGTTGTTACCTGTGTGCCTGTAGATCTTTCTCGTACCTCAGAAGCAGCCGGATGCGTCTGTGAGATCTCAATGAATGCTGACATCAGGATTGGTAGCCTCTGGGGACAACACAGAGCATGGGCCGTTATCGGGACCAGCAAAGTATCGACGTCCGTTGGCGTTGCTGATGGAAATGTGAGACAAGTGTCTAACACACATTCTTCAACGCATAGCAGGCATTGTAGAACAGGTAAGATGCAATCTTGCCAGATTGGTCTGAATGACAGGAACCACGTGGTATTCAGGTCCTGTAGACGAGTCATGCCCAATAGCTGTACTATTCGCTCACGGCACTTTCGTTCAAGGAGAGCTTTCTCCATTTCGCTCGGAGTGATGCCTGCGAATAGGCTGGCCATAGCGCAATAGCAGGAAGAGTAATAGAATTCCGGCAACAAGTGCTAGAATTAATGGTATGCCACCAAACACCGAATGTGCAAAGTTCGGGATTATTCCGAGTATTGCCTGGAAAGGTGCTAACAGACCGGAGCAGATGCTCTTAAATATATGTACAATTCCTGTTGTATCAGACATATTGAAGATGCGTCCTATCATTTCCACGAAATGTATAGGGCAGTTTGTACGTATTAAAGTCTGTATCTCAGCCGAAGTCCTTTCTACTTGTAGATCATAGGTTTCTTTGGCCGAGGTCAAAGGCACTGTTTGCTGTAAAAGCATGGCTTTCATTCTGCTCAAAGTATCAAATCTTATAAAAGAGACGTTCAGCGAAGGCCACAAAGGCGACTCCCTGACTGTGTCTATTGGGGCAAACAATACTTGCATACAGCAAGTGACCCTGGAGTTGACCGTTACTAGATATGGGCTGCCTGGCAACATGCCGCAGCAACTCTGATCATTCAACATGAGGTAACTCCCATTAGAAAGTTGTCCAAACGTTGGATTAATCACAGCAGCTGGTGTACCCTGCTGATGGCAAGACAAATTTGCCACAGAACCATTACAAGCCCCATGTAAAGAAATGTCCTGACATGTAAGTGAACCGCTCAGTGCACGTTTACAGTGTGTACCGCTCAAAAACACTTCACGATCCCCACTCCAACATCTATATGTATACGGTAAATCCCAAGATGTCTTAATGTATTCCTTACCCAACCTTTCATATTTGCCTGCTTGCATTTGTCTGAGGCAATACTGAAACTGAAAAGTAGTCACAGGTAATGTTATTTTGCCATGAATAAGCCATTCTGTAGCTGGTTTTTCTGCCACTGAGAATGGTAACTTTTCCAGTTTTTCAATGCTCAGCACTGTATACCTTGCTCCTCTATGTGCCAATTCGATCTGTTTATCAGTCAGATTGTATTCTGCAAACAGAGCTGACATGTTGATAAAACGCCAAGGCACATAGCCCGCTCACAAAGATTGCAGCGTCCAGCTTAATAACACAATAGAACGTAATTGAGACTGACCGTGTTGTAACATCGCCAAATCTTGTTCTAGTATGTCGATAGCAGAGGATACAATGCCATCCAATGAATATATTCTGGAGGACAAAGTTGTTAACCCATTGTCGACCACAGAGAGTGTTTTCTCTAAATTAATACGATCAATTTCACGTATTCGTTCTGCGGCCTCCATCTGTGATACTTTCCAAGCTTCATTATAGGCAGCATAAATGCCGGCATATATGAAACGTTTTTGACGCGGTTTTCTTGGTCCAAGCAAGAATTCCCTAAGGTCTGCGTCCTTTTTAAGTAAGGATAAGTGTTGTTTCACATCCTGTAGTGTAGACTTATGCAGCCAATCGAGGCATAATTTTCCTACACTGTATGTTGTTACTACCCCCGGATGCTGTCTTTGGACGTATCTTGGGTCTGGCCTATTAATAGTAAAGCCCTGAGTTTTATTCAGGAATCTTTCCTGACAGTTATTCGTGTCTGTGGGCCAGATCAACCATTTTTTCCAATCAGGATTAGATCTGTTGAGTTGTAGTATATTGTCAACTGTCACCACTGCCTGTGTATCGTTATCACTTGCAGGTGTTGGTACAGAAGGTGTGTTCATCCGCTCTTGGCTAATCCAAGACAAGATGTTTGTTGGATGGTTTCATACAAGAACATTATTTGTTCAGGGATGATACAGGCTCTAAATAACGCTTCTATCCCCTGCACTTGCCAATCTTTAGTACCCCAGACAGTTTTTGTGTCTATTGTGTCTTTCCATAAGTCGAAACCCTGTCTAGACAGTTGGGCAATAAATGCTGCAGAGTAAATCTGTTTTGTATTAGTTAACATAATTTTCAGTCCTGTCTTGTTTACATTTCTAAAGTAAAATGTTTCTGGGTCAGATGTATTGTAACCTGAAAAATATGGAAACTTACTAGCAAATGTTTTTGAACTACCTTTAGGTGGTGTAAGACAATGTTCCCATTGGTTAAACATAAACACATTTCTTGGATATGCAGATTTATGCAAATAATGATGACCATAGTGGTTATAACAATACATTTGTTCATAGTCTGATGAACCCTCTAAATATTCATGTTTAGAAAATGCAGCAGATTTTTCTAGGTCAAACATTATGTCATTCACAGTCTCAAAGTCCCAATCATCTGAATAGGTACTGGACGTAATTAGATCACTTAGTGAAATTTTAAACAAATGTGGAATGTTCAATTGTTCCGTCTGGCCGAAGATGTCAAAATCAGTTTTGTCCCATCCTGTATAGGAACAGCTGTGATGTTCACTGATGACAAGTCTCTTGCTTCACGATGGGAAGATTTATGAGGTTTCAAAAGTACGTATATACATAACAATAGGAGAGGAAGGGAAAGTATAGGACACTCCTACTCCCCTCAAACTAAGTCAAGTAAACAACAAAGGAGTGTGACACTAATACAAGAAGAGCACGCATGTATCCTTCTTAACTGTAGTGTTAACTGGTGGGAAAAAACCACTTTAGGTTTTTCTGAAGGCCCTCACTCACCAACCTGGTTGGTGACATGCTTCATCATCGGGCCCCACCAGGAGTGGCCGAATGCCACCCTAGTGTGCTGCAACGCCAGTGTTACTGCGGAGCTGGTTGAGTGATTAGTGAAAAGTGAGATGAGTGAATTTAAAAAGTCCAAATTGCATCAAAAAAATCTTTTAATTTATTTTGCCAATTAGACATAATTAAAAACAGGTGTAGGATAAAGGACCAAATTAAAAGTCCATTTTTATCCCCAGGTGTAGGTCAACATGTTTCTGCCTTTGAGTGACAATTCGTCAGGCATTCGTCAGGACCAGTGTGTGTAGTGAATCAACCCGGCGGTATGGGCGCGCTAAGGCCCACCCTAACCAGGGGTTACTAGTGTAAAAAATCAGAACACTAGAAAGATTCCCTCAATTTAAAGAGGAACCGAGTTTATTAAAAGGTGCTAGCACTCAATGCACCATAGGTCTCGGGAGGAGGGTGATGACGCTTTGGCACACCGCCCTATCCGCCAGGCACCCGTTTGGAACCTAAGAGAAGCCTCTCTAACCGGACCCCGGCCCATACCGCCGGGTTGATTCACTACACACACTGGTCCTGACGAATGCCTGACGAATTGTCACTCAAAGGCAGAAACATGTTGACCTACACCTGGGGATAAAAATGGACTTTTAATTTGGTCCTTTATCCTACACCTGTTTTTAATTATGTCTAATTGGCAAAATAAATAAAAGATTTTTTTGATACAATTTGGACTTTTTAAATTCACTCATCTCACTTTTCACTAATCACTCAACCAGCTCCGCAGTAACACTGGCGTTGCAGCACACTAGGGTGGCATTCGGCCACTCCTGGTGGGGCCCGATGATGAAGCATGTCACCAACCAGGTTGGTGAGTGAGGGCCTTCAGAAAAACCTAAAGTGGTTTTTTCCCACCAGTTAACACTACAGTTAAGAAGGATACATGCGTGCTCTTCTTGTATTAGTGTCACACTCCTTTGTTGTTTCAAAAGTACGTTCACGTCTTTTCCTTCAGTATTCACATGGTTGTATCTGCCACTTATAAGCACGCTCACAGTTGTAACCAAAGCTAGCCAGAGCAGGAAAACAAAAAGTCCAGATATAATCCAGAGTTCAATCCATGGAGAAACCAAATAAGTCTTTTTCAGAAAGTGAAGAAAGTCTTGTACTTGCTGCTTGAGTTGGAATGATGCTGGCGTCGTTTCAGGTTCAATCGGATCTTCTGAGAACGTATCAAAGTTAATGAAATAGCCAGAAGCAGTTCTATCAATTGTTGGAATTGCATCAGGATTTGTAGAAATCACTGGAACCAGTTGATCACTTGCTACATTGGTGTAGACAGGCGTATTTGGACAAGCTGTTACTTGATTTTCAAGAGGGATGAGTTCCATTGCGTTGTTGCTTAGTCCTCCATCTGTTACAGCTGAATTCTCGATTGTTATCAGTCTTTCAGTCTGAACCTCTTGGATAGTAGCGAGAGGAGTGCGTCTGCTATTAGGTCGGAGTCCACGAGGCCTACTATTTAGTATTGGCCACATACTGTGGTTTGATCAGGTCGATGGACACAAATCTTTTCTCCTTTCTTCCAGCAAGGGGCGGCAGAAGTACTGTTCTTGTTCCTTGAACTGCTAGGACAGGTACTGGTTGTCTGTAAGAAGGTCCAAATTCCTTCTTGTCCGCAATCTTTTCTCTGACTAGATCCCCAACTTTTGGTATCCAGACAGGCCTTGCTGGGACCGCCGATTTTTCCCCAGTGGTGGTTGGCTGTAGGAATACGTTGCTTTGTTTCGTTCTTAACTCATTCAATTCCTGTAAAACAGCCAAACGATCTTTGATATCAAACGGTTTATTTTCCACCACTGTGCCTACGTGTTCAAGGTCTGGTACCCACATTCTTGTCCCAAATAGGACCTCATATGGAGTGACCCCCCTAGAGAACTTCTTGGCAGATTGTTCAATGAGCGTTGGACCCCATTAAGGTGTTTGACCCACCCATCACCCGAACCTAATACCCTAGCTGTTATAGACTGCTTTATGTCCCGGTTTTCCTTTCCACAACCGAATTTCCCTCAGGATGGAATGGAGAGGAATACCGCAATGCAACGCCCAGACTGGCCATGGCTTCTTTGTAAGCCCGAGAGCTAAACGCAGGACCCTGGTCAGAATGTAGCGTGCCTATTGCGTATGTGCCGATAAAGACTCGCAAATCTTTTATAACAGTTCGAGCGTCAGCCGAGCGCTGAGGCCATATCTATAGGAACCTAGAGCATGAATCCACTGCAACCAAGATATATTTATAGTTACCGTCCCTTTGCAAGGGACCGCAGTGGTCCAGGTAAACACAAGCTAATGGTTTGTCTGAAATTAACAGGGGTGTCTGCGCAGGACGTTTCACTGTGGAGACTTTCATCTGTTGGCATATATCACATTCTAAAACATAGTTCTTTGTTTGTTTTCTAATGCCAGGCCACCAATATCTTTGCTTGAGTAAAGATACTGTTGCAGAAACACTTGCATGTGCAGAAGCTATCCCTTCGTGTGCTGCTAGGATTAGTCCTAATCTGCGTTCCTTGTTTGGAATTACCCTATCCCCCACTCCAGGGATTCGAGCAAAAGGAACGTTGTTCGCATCAATTACATAAGAGTACTTGAGTGGAAACTTTTTTGGTAACGCTGCACTGCTGCCTTTGCTTGAAGCATTGACAGCCAACATTATCTCACCGTCTATTTTCGTTTTTGAACGAGTGATCGCAGCTACGGAAGCCGTCTGAACAGCCCCCTTTGCGGCTTCGTCAGCCAATGAATTCCCTGCAACGTGAACGCCATCATGTTGATGACTCAGTGTGTGGATCACTTGAGCCTTTGGTAGTTCGTTTTTCAACTGAACTACTTGTTCCCAAAGCATTTTATGCTTTATTGTGCCACCTTTCGCATCTTTGAAACCATTTTCAAGCCAGTTTTGTATATATTCATTATACGACTGAACACAGTAAAAGGAATCGCACACTATTAGTGTGGGGAATTCTCGATCTGTACTTTCAAGTGCCAGTTTGAATGCTTGTAGTTCAGCTCGCTGAGCTGTACAATCTCCTAGAGACTGAGTTTTTGTGACCATAGGTCTGAAGATGCCATTTCGCATGCAACCTTTAACGATCGCACATGCTGCACTGTAAGCTTGCTTACTCCCTGTTGCGGGTTGTGCGGATCCGTCAGTGTAAATTATGAATTCGTACTGATCGAGAGGCAGAATTTCAGTAGGCAGAGGACATTCTTGTTCATATTGCAGGAATGCTTGTGTTTTTAAATCTGGATCAAAAACATATTCAACATCTGTTGCAGCAAGAGAATTAACCCATTGTATCCATCTTGGATGTAATGCTTTAGCATTTGGAATGCTTGCTTTTGTGACCGCTTCTAAAGCTGGTACCGGGGTTACGACAATAATGCGTTTCCCTTGGGCTAAGGCTCTTTCTTTTGCTACAGCGGTTTGAACTGCTGTCAGAACTTTTTCAGTTGAACTGAAGCGCATTTCCGCTTGTGTGTACAAATGAGATTTGTATGCGATTGGTATTTTCTCACCCTCATTGAAGGTTAAGTAGGTGAATCCGCATTGACCCGAAATTATTCGGATCACCAAATTTCGTTGACTTACACGTGTTTGTAAGTGATGTGTTGCTAACATGTTAGCCTGGAGTGAACGCAAGATTTCTGTGTGTTCCTGTGTCCAGTTTCTGATAGAAAAATCAGGTTTGATTAATGCGTAGAGAGGTTTAACCCTTTCTGCGTAATTTAGAATGTATGTTCTTCCAAAATTTAGGAAACCCAGGATGGATTGTAAGTTTTTTAGCGTTTTTGGAGGTTGGAGCAGCGCACATTTCTCTAGAAAGTTAGCTGCCAAGCTCTTGCCTTCACTTGAAAGCTCATATCCTAAAAATAGGACATTGAGATGGGCAATTCGGGACTTTTTAAAGTTGAACTTGTAGCCCTCAGAGGCGAAACCCAGTATAATGGTGCTCACCCTGTTCAAGTGTTTGTCCAGGTCATCGTCTGTCAGATAGATGTCATCGACATAGGACAATGCCTCATTGTCATAAATTTGTAGTAACTCCGTTACCCTCGCTGAGAATAAACCTGGGCTGTTCTTGAACCCTTGTGGGAGTCGACAAAAGTGACGCTGGGTCCCCATTATGGAGAATGCTGTTAAGTACCTGCTTTCAGGTGCTATGTTTTGACAAAAGAAACCATTTGAGATGTCTAATGTTGTTTTATATTTTTTACGCACAATGTTATTCATTAATGCTGTGCTATGTGCATTTTCCACTGCAAAAGTTTTAGAACAAGTGTTTAGGTGTCTGTAATCCAAAACTAGACGATATGTATTGTCTGGTTTGGAGACAGGAAACAAAGGATTGTTCATTGAGGAGGTGCATGTTTCAATCACCCCTTGGTATTCAAGTTGATCTAAGATCTCCCTGACCTGTTTTTTAGCTTCTTGCTTTATAGGATACTGCCTTTGTGCAGTTGGTTCATGTTTTAGATGTATTTTATGGTGAGGTGAGTCCTCATCCCATCCTACATGATTTTTATATAATGCTGGGGCCTGGGCTACTACCCATTTCCTGGCATATGTATATTTTAGATGAATTGGAATATTGTTGGAGAAGGCAGGCATAATAATGTCCTCGCCGTGTGGGCACTCCCTGACAAATTGTGGTGGCCAGTCCTTTTCTGCTAGAAGTATGTCATAGCCCTTTGATAGTCTTTCCCAAAAAAGTGCTTTCACCTGTCTAGGTTTGTCTCCTTCCATCCGGAGTGTTATTTCATATAACTTTTGTGGAGTACTAACCCTGGTGTCTACAGTCTCTACTGTAATGTACTCATTCAAGTCCACTATCTCCAGAAGTTCCTTCAGGTTCTGGCGAGCTATTGTGACTTCTGCTGCACTGTCCAGCATTGTCTGAGCCCATTCTCCGTTCTTGAGTTGTGTTCTCAGTATTCTCGGCATGTCTGATCTTTAGACCTGCTACTTTCTTTTTGGAGAATTGAGGTTTTGCTTTAGTTTTTGGAGCGTGTTTTTCGTCTTTCGATTTCACGCGTTCTTCTCTATGTTCCGATCGTCCTCTTCTTTCCGAAGTCTGTGATGAGATCTGAAAGGGACGAGAGGAACGTGTATCAGTATCTTGATACCCGTCAGGCTTTCTCAAATTATCCCTATTCCTGAGTTTATACCTCCTTTCAGAGGGCTCCTTTTGAGGAGACCTACCTCGGGATTGAGAAAGTTTTTCTGAATTATTTTTATTAGTTTCCCACTTCTTTTTAGAAGATGTAAGAGTTTGTTTAATAGAGTCCTTCTCAGGACTTTCAGATAGTTTTGGCTTCACTGGTCTTCCACCCAAACTATCTCTGCCTAATTCTGCATAAGATTGTTCTATTATTCTGGGTAGCTCAGTTTGATGTTCTGTAACATCAAATTCCTTAATTTCTGGCGGATCGCCACTGCTGCTGCCTCCCCTTTAATATTAGATAATATTATTGTTGAGACCTGGTCGAAATTTTTCGGTAATTTCATACCTAAATTTAGAGCAGGCTCTGCCCCAGTATTCATTTTGAATTTGTTTCAGGACATCAGGTATTACCGCAATTGACGGAATGCCATGTGTTTTAGTATAGATGGCAGCAAAGACTGAGCCCCAAGTGGTGCAGTCTTCCAGTTGTGGTGTGATCCCCATTGGTAAACTGATTGTCAGTATTCTGTGTTTCTCATACGGGCTAGTATTTGGAAATACTGCTTCGATTTGAGTAATTTTTTGAGCTATCCAAAATGGAATTTGCTCACGTTTTGTGGGCATTTTACCCATGACTGCGTATAGAGTCTGTGGTGTAATTTTTAGTGTATTCCCCTGGTGAGGAGTTTGATTTGGAATTGTCAATGGTGGTTGGACTGTGAAAGTCCGCATGACATATTGGACCAATTGTCTGTAGATTTTTATCAACTCTGTGAGTTGAGTAAGTAATTCCTCGTCTGACATTTCTTCAATGTCAGGATGAGGTGTGTAGCCGGCTAGAATCGGCCACGTTGCTCCTGGTCTACTTAGTGGACCGAGCCTGGTAATGTTTTTGTGATGTTTTAGGGCGCCTTTAAACCAGAGCTGATGCTCCTGGTATGTTAATGGAATTTCAATATCCTCGAAAGGAATGTATTCCTCTGGTGGATCATCTTCTTTGTAGAAGTGAAACATGTGTGTTACTGGATTGGATTCAGGAAATATTACCCATGAATAGAATACCTCTGTCTGAAAGGATTCGTGTGCCTCTATCACGAAAACTGCTCTACCTCCTCTTGGTGGTAGGCCATGTTTTATGAGTTTTAGAGTGATGGCTCTTCTTAAGTTTGGAGTGATGTCTATAACACCCTCCTCTGTTTCAATAAAACCTGTAAAGTTAAAAACTGCTGCTTGGGCTGGATCAGCCGCAGCTCCACCGTTTCCGGCGTCATTGTCGGAGTCAGGCATTTTGTTGTTTGAAAAATGTAGAACAAGTTTCAAGGAAACAAAGATAAGGTGCACAATATTTTTGGAACACTGTATCCTTCAACGTTGAGCAAACCAAACAGCTAATATATAGGGTGCTTCCTATGTAGCCTTGGTGGATACTTAACCCTGCCCACTCCAGACGTCTTTTGGAGTATATGGGTAGGGGTCTCTGAGAGAAAAAGCACGGCTGAGTTACTCAGTATCTAACGTTGAATTACCGCCTTACCAAACCGTTGGGCGCCATGTAGTGTAGCTCCTATTTCCCTAATAGGCTCTGCGCATTGGAATAATATATCCTATAGGTTTGACATAGGACTAAGGTCAGTATGTCCCTATCGAGTATATTAAACTTAATTACTTGTGCCAGCTAGCTCAGAGGCCACTAGTCACTCCTTGACGACAAGAAGGGAGTAGTTTCTGGCAGCCGCAAAACATGACCACTTTGTTTCCCTTTAGAATCAGAACGTGTCCCTGAGTCGTGGAAACAATAGATAACTATTTCACTCAGCTCAATCGTGCATGCTTAGTTTTCTCCAAGTTACACAGAAAGAACAGACGGGCGTTTCAATAAAAGATTTATTGAACAGTCTTGTTTCTGGTGTACGTAAAATGTGCTGTTACGATCACAAGACAGTATGCGAGATAAATAATGTACAATGTGAGCAGTAGAAATAAATAATACTGCGATAGCATTATCTTTTAGTATATATGTATTTACATAAATGACACAGACTAAAAATGCGAGTACTCATACAATGCGTTTCTAATCTAGTTCTACCCCAATGTACCTAACCTAACCTAGGTGTAGGGAGAGGTATGAAGTAGGTGAAGTATTCCTTACTATGGTATACTAAGAGTATGTTAAGCCTAGTATGCCTAGTATGCCAAGAGTCTCTCTAGGTTCTAGTCAGCTCCATACCTGAAGAATGAGAGAGGTAGGAATCTCTTTGCCAGACTCGAACTCCAACACCCCGCAAGGGAAGTCAGATCACTGGAAGCTGGACTCTCTGCGTGCAGGGATGACAGCGTCTTCTCAGTGCGTCAGGCCGGGAAACAGGCTCCTCTGAAGTCGAGGTCTCATCTGATTTACAGGGGCTAGGGAAGGTATATTTATACCTGAGAAGTATCTAAGAATGTTAGTATTGACGTGAGTCGGACAGCGGAAGACGTCATGAATGAACCCCTAAGGAATAATGGTTCATGCATAATATATGAGTCCTTGAAGAAATCAATAGTCCTGGACTAGGGAAACTCCCGCAGCCTAAGGGTCTGTTCTTCAAGAACTCGTTGTGACGTTAGGGTGGACGGATGTCAGAGACCATGCCTGTATTTGGAGTGCACGGTTTAATGCCTAAATAAGGGCTGGGATTTTATGCCTATATAAGGGCAGGGCGAATTGTGCCTATATAAGGACATGATACTGGAAAGCCCGTTTATGGACACCCTAAGAGGAATACAACACCCACTCCACTTTCGTGTGTACGATAATACTAAAATGCTAAACATTAAGAATGCTAAACATTAAATGGAGTACTGCATATTTAAAAAAAAAATATTTCTTAAAAGCATTTAAAAAACATAATAAAAAATGCAAAAGGTACTGTACATTTGAAGCATTGCTTTTCATTTCAGGCATATATTTAAAATAAAATGCAATATGAATGAAAAAAGCAGTAATATTTACATGTGACAAAAAAATGATCGATAAGTTTCTTAAAAATCAAAGTCATTTCATGTCATGAAAATTAATTAACTGTTTTAGACACACAAGATGACTAAGTGTCCGTGGAAGTACCTTGAAGTCTGCATTATAAGGCTAGTTCTACTTTAAGCAGATTGAAGTGCCATTTTTGTTCGAAAAATGGGAAAAAGTTCAATTTTGGTAGAGTTCCAAGTTGTTTTGAAAAATGAAGGCCAAATTGTTACTCCATCTCTGGAACACTGTATGCTGAATCAGAGTCAGTTTACGGGTCTGGTGTAAACATGAGATCATCTACTTCTATAGACAAAACATCGTCCACTGTAGTTGGTGTCAGTTGGAACACCTCGTGTAACAGATTAATTGCACAGAGATGTGAAGCTTCGCTTCCAGCTTAGGGTGCTGCAGCAAAGTTCGCGTCCGTTGTTACCTGTGTGCCTGTAGATCTTTTTCGTACCTCAGCAGCAGCCGGAAGCGTCTGTGAGATCTCAATGAATGCTGACATCAGGATAGGAAGCCTCTGGGGACAACACAGAGCATGGGCCGTTATCGGGACCAGCAGAGTATCGACATCCGTTGGCGTAGCTGATGGAAATGCTAGACAGGTGTCCAACACGCATTCTTCACTGCATAGCAGGCATCGTAGAACAGGTAAGATGCAATCTTGCCAGATTGGTCTGAATGACAGGAACCAAGTTGTATTAAGGTCCCGTAGACGAGTCATGCCCAATAGCTGTACTATTCGCTCACTGCACTTTCGTTCAAGGAGAGCTTTCTCCATTTCGCTGGGAGTGATGTCTGCGAATAGGCTGGCCATAGCGCAATAGCAGGAAGAGAAATAGAATTCCGGCAACAAGTGCTAGAATTAATGGTATGCCACCAAACACCGAATGTGCAAAGTTCGGGATGATTCAGAGTATTGCCTGGAAAGGTGCTAACAGACCGGTACAGATGCTCTTAAAACATGTATAATTCCACTTGTATCAGACATGTTGAAGATACGTGTTATCATTTCAACGAAATGTATAGGGCAGTTTGTACGTATTAAACTCTGTATCTCAGCCGAAGTCCTTGCTACTTGTAGATCATAGGTTTCTTTGGCCGAGGTCAAAGGCACTGTTTGCTGTAAAAGCATGGCTTTCATTCCGCTTAAAGTATCAAATCTTATAAAAGAGACGTTCAGCGAAGGCCATAGAGGCGACTCCCTGACTGTGTCTATTGGGGCAAACAATACTTGCATACAGCAAGTGACCCTGGAGTTGACCGTTACTAGATATGGGCTGCCTGGCAACATGCCGCAGCAACTCTGATCATTCAACATGAGGTAACTCCCATTAGAAAGTTGTCCAAACGTTGGATTAATCACAGCAGCTGGTGTACCCTGCTGATGGCAAGACAAATTTGCCACAGAACCATTACAAGCCCCGTGTAAAGAAATGTCCTGACATATAAGTGAACCGCTCAGTGCACGTTTACAGTGTGTACCGCTCAAAAACACTTCACGATCCCCACTCCAACATCTATATGTATACGGTAAATCCCAAGATGTCCTAATGTATTCCTTACCCAACCTTTCATATTTGCCTGCTTGCATTTGTCTGAGGCAATACTGAAACTGAAAAGTACTCACAGGTAATGTTATTTTGACATGAATAAGCCATTCTGTAGCTGGTTTTTCTGCCACTGTGAATGGTAATATTTCCAGTTTTTCAATGCTCAGCACTGTATACTTTGCTCCTCTTTGTGCCAGTTCGATCTGTTCATCAGTTAGACTGTATTCTGCAAACAGAGCCGACGTGTTGATGAAACGCCAAGGCACATAGCCCACTCGCAAAGATTGCAGCGTCCAGCTTAATAACATAATAGAACGTAATTGAGACTGACCTTGTTGTAACATCGCCAAATCTTGTTCTAGTATGTCGATAGCAGAGGATACAATGCCATCCAATGAATATATTCTGGAGGACAAAGTTGTTGACCCATTGTCGACTATAGAGAGTGTTTTCTCTAAATTAATACGATCAAGTTCACGTATTCTTTCTGCAGCCTCGATCTGTGATACTTTCCATGCTTCATTATAGGCAGCATAAATGCCGGCATATATGAAACGTTTTTGACGCGGTTTTCTTGGTCCAAGCAAGAATTCCCTAAGGTCTGCGTCCTTTTTAAGTAAGGTTAAGTGTTGTTTCACATCCTGTAGTGTAGACTTATGCAGCCAATCGAGGCATAATTTTCCTACATTGTATGTTGTTACTACCCCCGGATGTTGTCTTTGGACGTATCTTGGGTCTGGCCTATTAATAGTAAAGCCCTGAGTTTTATTCAGGAATCTTTCATGACAGTTATTCGTGTCTGTGGGCCAGATCAACCATTTCTTCCAATCAGGATTAGATCTGTTGAGTTGTAGTATACTGTCAACTGTCACCACTGCCTTTGTATTATTATCACTGGCAGGAGTTGGTACAGAAGGTGTGTTCATTTCTTTGATCTTGGCTAATCCAAGACAAGATGTTTGTTGGACAGTTTCATTCAAAAACATTATTTGTTCAGGGATGATGCAGGCTCTAAATAAAGCTTCTATCCCCTGCACTTGCCAATCTTTAGTACCCCACACAGTTTTTGTGTCTATTGTGTCTTTCCAAAAGTCGAAACCCTGTCTAGACAGTTGGGCATTAAATAATGCAGAGTAAATCTGTTTTGTATTTGTTAACATAATTTTCAGCCCTGTCTTGTTTACATTTTTATAGTAAAACATTTCTGGACCAGATGTATTGTAACCTGAAAAATATGGAAACTTGTTGGCAAATGTTTTTGAACTACCGTGTGGTGGTGTAGGACAATGCTCCCATTGGTTAAACATAAACACATTTCTTGGATATGCAGATTTATGCAAATAATGATGACCATAGTGGTTATAACAATACATTTGTTCATAGTCTGATGAACCCTCTAAATATTCATGTTTAGAAAATGCAGCAGATTTTTCTAGGTCAAACATTATGTCATTCACAGTCTCAAAGTCCCAATCATCTGAATAGGTACTGGACGTAATTAGATCACTTAGTGAAATTTTAAACAAATGTGGAATGTTCAATTGTTCCGTCGGACCGAAGATTTCAAAATCTGTTTTGTCCCACACTATACCATCCTGTATAGGAACAGCTGTGATGTTCACTGATGACAAGTCTCTTGCTTCACGATGGGAAGATTTATGAGGTTTCAAAAGTACGTTCACGTCTTTTCCTTCAGTGTTCACATGGATGTATCTGCCACTTATAAGCACGCTCACAGTTGTTACCAAAGCTAGCCAGAGCAGGAAAACAAAAAGTCCAGATGTAATCCAGAGTTCAATCCATGGAGAAACCAAATAAGTTTTTTTCAGAAGGTGAAGAAAGTCTTGTACTTGCTGGCGTCGTTTCAGGTTCACTCGGATCTTCTGAGAACGTATCAAAGTTAATGAAATAGCCAGAAGCAGTTCTATCAATTGTTGGAATTGCATCAGGATTTGTAGAAATCACTGGAACCAGTTCATCACTTGCCACGTTGGTGTAGACAGGTGTATTTGGACGAACTGTTACTTGGTGTTCAAGAGGGATGAGTTCCATAGCGTTGTTGCTTAG
Organism: Calotriton arnoldi; assembly: GCA_963921515.1. NCBI lineage: Eukaryota > Metazoa > Chordata > Amphibia > Caudata > Salamandridae > Calotriton > Calotriton arnoldi. Next base: position 1,165,671 of record CAWUFW010002470.1, on the reverse strand, counting down.
TCCTCCATCTGTTACAGCTGAATTCTCAATTGTGATCAGTCTTTCAGTCTGAACCTCTTGGATAGTAGCGAGAGTAGTGCGTCTGCTACTAGGTCGGAGTCCACGAGGCCTACTATTTAGTATTGGCCACATACTGTGGTTTGATGAGGTCGATGGACACAAATCTTTTCTCCTTTCTTCCAGCAAGGGGCGGCAGAAGTACTGTTCTTGTTCCTTGAACTGCTAGGACAGGTACTGGTTGTCTGTAAGAAGGTCCAAATTCCTTCTTGTCCGCAATCTTTTCTCTGACTAGATCCCCAACTTTTGGAATCCAGACAGGCCTTGCTGGGACCGCCGATTTTTCCCCAGTGGTGGTTGGCTGTAGGAATACGTTGCTTTGTTTCGTTCTTAATTTATTGAGTTCCTGCAAAACAGCCAAACGATCTTTGATATCAAATGGTTTATTTTCCACCACTGTGCCTACGTGTTCAAGGTCTGGTACCCACATTCTTGTCCCAAATAGGACCTCATATGGAGTGACCCCCCCTAGAGAACTTCTTGGCAGATTATTCAATGAGCGTTGAACCCCACTAAGGTGTTTGACCCACCCATCACCCGAACCTAATACCCTAGCAGTTATAGACTGCTTTATGTCCCAGTTTTTCCTTTCCACAACCGAATTTCCCTCAGGATGGAATGGAGAGGAGTACCGCAATGCAACGCCCAGACTGGCCATGGCTTCTTTGTAAGCCCGAGAGCTAAACGCAGGACCCTGGTCAGAATGTAGCGTGCCTATTGCGTATGTGCCGATAAAGACTCGCAAATCTTTTATAACAGTTCGAGCGTCAGCCGAGCGCTGAGGCCATAACCATAGGAACCTTGATTCAGTATTTGTGGGAATGCCTTTGTCCAGTAGGACGCAGGCGCGTAGATAGTCTAATGCTGTCTAACAATGGTGTCTGTACTGGGTTGCCGCATTCGCAGCATGGTGTCTGGTGGCTTTCTCGCTGTAATTTACAGTCTAAGCAGTTGTTGATGAATATGTGAATTTCTGTATTCATTCCAGGCCACCAGTACATCTCTTTTAACGTCAAAATTGTTTTAGAGATCTCTTGATGTGACAGACCCTCCCCCAAATGTGTTTCATAAATCAAGGCTGCTCTACGTTCCATGTTTGGAATTACCCTATCCCCCACTCCAGGGATTCGAGCAAAAGGAACGTTGTTCGCATCAATTACATAAGAGTACTTGAGTGGAAACTTTTCTGGTAACGCTGCACTGCTGCCTTTGCTTGAAGCATTGACAGCCAACATTATCTCACCGTCTATTTTTGTTTTTGAACGAGTGATCGCAGCTACGGAAGCCGTCTGAACAGCCCCCTTTGCGGCTTCGTCAGCCAATGAATTCCCTGCAACGTGAACGCCATCACGTTGATGACTCAGTGTGTGGATCACGTGAGCCTTTGGTAGGGTGTTTTTCAACCGAACTACTTGTTCCCAAAGCATTTTGTGCTTTATTGTGCCACCTTTCGCATCTTTGAAACCATTTTCAAGCCAGTTTTGTATATAGTCATTATACGACTGAACACAGTAAAAGAAATCGCACACTATTAGTGTGGGGAATTCTCGATCTGTACTTTCAAGTGCCAGTTTGAATGCTTGTAGTTCAGCTCGCTGAGCTGAACAATCTCCTAGAGACTGAGTTTTTGAGACCATAGGTCTGAAGATGCCATTTCGCATGCAACTTTTAACGATTGCACACGCTGCACTGTAAGCTTGCTTACTCCCTGTTGCGGGTTGTGCGGATCCGTCAGTGTAAATTATGAATTCGTACTGATCGAGAGGCAGAATTTCAGTAGGCAGAGGACATTCTTGTTCATATTGCAGGAATGCTTGTGTTTTCAAATCTGGATCAAAAACATATTCAACATCTGTTGCAGCAAGAGAATTAACCCATTGTATCCATCTTGGATGTAATGCTTTAGCATTTGGAATGCTTGCTTTTGTGACTGCTTCTAAAGCCGGTACTGGGGTTACGACAATAATGCGTTTCCCTTGGGCTAAGGCTCTTTCTTTTGCTACAGCGGTTTGAACTGCTGTTAGAAATTTTTTTCAGTTGAACTGAAGCGCATTTCCGCTTTTGTGTACAAATGGGATTTGTATGCAATTGGTATTTTCTCACCCTCATTGAAGGTTAAGTAGGTGAATCCACATTGACCCGAAATTATTTGGATCACCAAATTGCGTTGACTTACGCGTGTTTGTAAGTGATTTGTTGCTAACATGTTTGCCTGGAGTGAACGCAAGATTTCTGTGTGTTCCTGTGTCCAGTTTCTGATCGAAAAATCAGGTTTGATTAATGCGTAGAGAGGTTTAACCCTTTCTGCGTAATTTAGAATGTATGTTCTTCCAAAATTTAGGAAACCCAGGATGGATTGTAAGTTTTTTAGCGTTTTTGGAGGTTGGAGCAGCGCACACTTTTCTAAAAAGTTAGCTGCCAAGCTCTTGCCTTCACTTGAAAGTTCATATCGTAGAAATAGGACATTGAGATGGGCAATTCTGGACTTTTTAAAGTTGAACTTGTAGCCCTCAGAGGCGAAACCCAGTATAATGGTGCTCACCCTGTTCAAGTGTTTTTCCAGGCCATCGTCTGTCAGATAGATGTCATCGACATAGGACAATGCCTCATTGTCATAAATTTGTAGTAACTCCGTTACCCTCGCTGAGAATAAACCTGGGCTGTTCTTGAACCCTTGTGGGAGTCGACAAAAGTGACGCTGGGTCCCCATTATGGAGAATGCTGTTAAGTACCTGCTTTCAGGTGCTATGTTTTGACAAAAGAAACCATTTGAGATGTCTAATGTTGTTTTATATTTTTTACGCACAATGTTATTCATTAATGCTGTGCTATGTGCATTTTGCACTGCAAAAGTATTAGAACAAGTGTTTAGGTGTCTGTAGTCCAAAACTAGACGATATGTATTGTCTGGTTTGGAGACAGGAAACAAAGGATTGTTCATTGAGGAGGTGCATGTTTCAATCACCCCTTGATATTCAAGTTGATCTAAGATCTCCCTGACCTGTTTTTTAGCTTCTAGCTTTATTGGGTACTGCCGTTGTGCAGTTGGTTCATGTTTCAGATGTATTTTATGGTGAGGTGAGTCCTCATCCCATCCTACATGATTTTTATATAATGCTGGGGCCTGGGCCACTGCCCATTTCCTGGCATATGTATATCTTAGATGCATTGGTATATGGTTGGAGAAGGCAGGCATAATTATGTCCTCGCCATGTGGGCATTCCCTGACAAATTGTGGTGGCCAGTCCTTTTCTGCTAGAAGTATGTCATAGCCCTTTGATAGTCTTTCCCAAAAAGTGCTTTCACCTGTCTAGGTTTGTCTCCCTCCATCCGGAGTGTTATGTCATATAACTTTTGTGGAGTTCTAACCCTGGTGTCTACAGTCTCAACCGTGATGTACTCATTCAAGTCCACTATCTCCAGAAGTTCCATCAGGTTCTGGCGAGCTATTGTGACTTCTGCTGCACTGTCCAGCATTGTCTGAGCCCATTCTCCGTTCTTGAGTTGTGTTCTCAGTATTCTCGGCATGTCTGATCTTTAGACCTGCTACTTTCTTTTTGGAGAATTGAGGTTTTGCTTTAGTTTTTGGAGCATGTTTGTCGTCTTTCGATTTCACGCGTTCTTCTCTATGTTCTGATCGTCCTCTTCTTTCCGAAGTCTGTGATGAGATCTGCAAGGGACGAGAGGAACGTGTATCAGTATCATGATACCTATCAGGTTTTCTCAAATTATCCCTATTCCTGAGGTTATACCTCCTTTCAGAGGGCTCCTTTTGAGGAGACCTACCTCGGGATTGAGAATGTTTCTTGTTTGAATTTTGTTTATTAGTATCCCACTTCTTTTTAGAAGATGTAGGAGTTTGTTTAATTGAGTCCTTCTCAGGACTTTCAGATAGCTTCGGATTCACTGGTCTTCCACCCAAACTATCTCTGCCTAATTCTGCATAAGATTGTTCTATAATTCTGGGTAGCTCTGTTTGATGTTCTGTAACATCAAATTCCCTTAATTTTTGGCGGATCGCCACTGCTGCTGCCTCCCTTTTAATATTAGATAATATTATTGTTGAGACCTGGTCGAAATGTTTCAGTAATTTCATACCTAAATTTAGAGCAGGCTCTGCCCCGTATTCATTTTGAATTTGTTTCAGGACATCAGGTATTACCGCAATTGACGGAATGCCATGTGTTTTAGTATAGATGGCAGCAAAGACTGAGCCCCAAGTGGTGCAGTCTTCCAGTTGTGGTGTGATCCCCATTGGTAAACTGATTGTCAGTATTCTGTGTTTCTCATACGGGCTAGTATTTGGAAATACTGCTTCGATTTGAGTAATTTTTTGAGCTATCCAGAAAGGAATTTGCTCACGTTTTGTGGGCATTTTACCCATGACTGCGTATAGAGTCTGTGGTGTAATTTTTAGTGTATTCCCCTGTTGGGGAGTTGGATTTGGAAGTGTTAATGGTTGCTGGACTGTAAAAGTCCGCATGACATATTGGACCAATTGTCTGTAGATTTTTATTAATTCTTGTATTTGAACAAGTAAGTCCTCATCTGACATTATATTGAGTTCAGGATGAGGTGTGTAGCCGGCTAGAATCGGCCATGTTGCTCCTGGTCTACCTAGTGGACCGAGCCTGGTAATGTTTCTGTGATGTTTTAGGGCGCCTTTAAACTAGAGCTGATGCTCCTGGTATGTTAATGGAATTTCTATATCCTCGAAAGGAATGTATTCCTCTGGTGGTTCATCTTCTTTGTAGAAGTGAAACATGTGTGTTACTGGATTGGATTCAGGAAATATTACCCATGAATAGAATACCTCTGTCTGAAAAGATTTGTGTGCCTCTATCACGAAAACTGCTCTACCTCCTCTTGGTGGTAGGCCATGTTTTATGAGTTTTAGAGTGATGGCTCTTCTTAAGTTTGGAGCGATGTCTATAACACCCTCCTCGGTTTCATTTAAACCGGTAATGTTAAAAGCTGCTGCTTGGGCTGGATCAGCCGCAGCAACACCGTTTCCGGCATCTTCAGTCATTTTGTTTTTTGAAAAATGTAGAACAAGTTTCAAGGAAACAAAGATAAGGTGCACAATATTTTGGAACTCTGTATCCTTCAACGTTGAGCAAACCAAACAGCTAATATATAGGGTACTGCCCTATGTAGCCGTGGCGGATATTTAACCCTGCCCACTCCAGACGTCTTTTGGAGTATATGGGTAGGGGTCTCTTGAGAGAAAAAGCACGGCTGAGTTACTCAGTATCTAACATTGAATTACTGCCTTACCAAACCGTTGGGCGCCATGTAGTGTAGCTCCTATTTCCTTAATAGGCTCTGCGCATTGGAATAATATATCCTATAGGTTTGACATAGGACTAAGGTCAGTATGTCCCTATCGAGTATATTAAACTTAATTACTTGTGCCAGCTAGCTCAGAGGCCACTAGAAACTCCTTGACAACAAGAAGGGAGTAGTTTCTGGCAGCCGCAAAACATGACCACTGTGTTTCCCTTTTAGAATCAGAACGTGTCCCAGAGTCGTAGAAACAATAGATAACTATTTCACTCAGCTCAGTCGTGCATGCTTAGGTTTCTCCAAGTTACACAGAAAGAAATAGACGGGCGTTTCAATAAAAGATTTATTGAACAGTCTTGTTTCTGGTGTAAGTAAAATGTGCTGTTACGATCACAAGACAGTATGCGAGATAAATAATGTACAGTGTGAGCAGTAGAAATAAATAATACTGCGAGAGCATTATCTTTTAGTACATATGCATTTACATAAATAACAGACTAAAAATGCGAGTACTCATACGATGCATTTCTAATCTAGTTCTACCCCAATGTACCTAACCTAACCTAGGTATAGGAAGAGGTATGAAGTAGGTGAAATATTCCTTACTATGGTATACTAAGAGTATGTTAAGCCTAGTATGCCTAGTATGCCAAGAGTCCCTCTAGGTTCTAGTCTGCTCCATACCTGAAGAATGAGAGAGGTAGGAATCTCTTTGCCAGACTCGAACTCCAACACCCCGCAAGGGAAGTTAGATCACTGGAAGCGGGACTCTCTGCGTGCAGGGATGACAGCGTCTTCTCAGTGCGTCAGGCCGGTAAACGGGCTCCTCTGAAGTCGAGGTCTCCTCTGATTTACAGGGGCTAGGGAAGGTATATTTATACCTGAGAATTACCTCAGAATGTTAGCATTGACGTGAGTCGGACAGCGGAAGACGTCATGAATGAACCCCTAAGGAATAATGGTTCATGCATAATATATGAGTCCTTGAAGAAATCAATAGTCCTGGACTAGGGAAACTCCCGCAGCCTAAGGGTCTGTTCTTCAAGAACTCGTTGTGACGTTAGGGTGGACGGATGTCAGAGACCATGCCTGTATTTGGAGTGCACGGTTTAATGCCTAAATAAGGGCTGGGATTTTATGCCTATATAAGGGCAGGGCGAATTGTGCCTATATAAGGACATGATACTGGAAAGCCCATTTATGGACACCCTAAGAGGAATACAACAACAGGTGCAGTTTATACCAAGAATTGCCTCCAGTAGATCAGCACCATCATTTTTCCACAGGTGAAGCACATGCCACGAATTACCTCTGGTTTTCCAGTGTCCGTATTTTGCCATGGGTTTCATTAATGTGCCAGTTATGCCATGCAACAGTTTTGCCACTTTACACCTCAAATTACATCTATTATGACTGTGCCAGTATTTTACTATGGGTGTCCCACAGGGAGTAGCCAGAAAATTAAAATACCCCCCACTTGGAACCAAAGCTCTGATGGCACCAAGACAAACAAAGAAAGTGGACTTGAACCTCCCTAGAACAGCTCCCTTTTCTCTTCCATGCAAACTTCTATTCATTCATCCTTTCAGCCTTCCATACCTGTTGATATCAACCATTTCAACTTTACATTTTGTCATCCATTCATTCTTTATTCCCTCATTAAATCTTTCACCATTCCATCCATTCATTGGCCATTTCATCCATCAATCCTTTCACACATCTATTATCTATACATGCATAGATCATCGATCCATCCACCCGCACATCCATCCATTATTTGACTAACCCATGCATCAATAGTCTTTCATCCATCAATTGATCCTCTAGACTTCCATTTACTATGCAATCCATCCACCCACACTCTTAGATTTCCATTTACTCTGCCATCCTTTCACCCTCCCAGCCAGTCACCTTCTCAGATTTCTATTTACTCTGCTATCCTTTCAGCCTTCAATCCATTCATCCATCCTTTCTGATTTCCATGTATTCTGCCATCCTTACATCCACCTATTTAGCCATCCTCTCAGATGTCTATTTACTCTACCATCCTTTCACCAACCCATCCATCCTCTCAGATTTCCATTTACTCTGCCATCATTTTACCCACTTAACTGGGATTTACTAAACCACACAAAGCCACCTTGTGTAGCTTTGATGGTTTAGTAAATCCAAAGTAACGCGAGGCAGCGCATAGAGCTGCTTTGAGTTATCTTGTCTTGAGAAGTCATTCCATGCTTGAAAATAGTACATTCTAACACATCCGTCCATGGATTTTGACGCAATCCCACATTTACTATGGCCAGTAACCTGGGATTGCGTCCAAGTGGTGCAACTCCCAGACCGAGGCATAATGAGGAGAAATATCTTTAAAATATCCTTGTTAATTCCTTTTTCCATGTGTGCTGCATTCAGATATCCCTTCCTTCACAAAAAGAATCCTGCTCATAATGCAGGCACCGTTGCACCATGGTGTCTGCATTGGCACTATGCAGCACACAGTGCACCAGCTGAGGGAGACAGCAGAAATGTGTCATATTTTTGTAAATATGGCACATTTCTGCTGCCTCCCTTTCACGCAACACAGCTACGTTGTGGTGCAAAAACGTTTAGTAAATCTGGGCCTAAGTATTTTTGAGTCCTGCTCCTTCATTTGGTCATAGACATGCATATATTAAATGCCAAGAGAGAAGAAGTCTTTGCTTTGAACATTGGAAACTGTAATCTTCTAATTATATACTCAGATGGTTTTGCATGATTGTTTGGAGCTGATTTGGATTGGACATTTTCATATTATAAGAAATTCCTACCATTTGTTTTAAGTTTTGACATCTGAAAAGTGTGTGGCATGTTTATTGTACAGAAACTAGCTTCTAGCTTACTTCTTTAAAGAGTTTAGGGTAACTTGTTGCTTTATTGGAGAAAATTACAGTATTATATTTTCCCCCCAAATGTTTTTGCAATGATGAAGTAATTGACCTGAGGACCTTTGTACTTTTTTGCACATTTCACTAGACATCTTTCTCTGCACAGCAGATTTTTTTCACTCATTGGTTAGCCACACAAGACCCTTTGACAGCCTGTGCTGAGTTAAAGGAAGAACCTGCCCTGCCACCTTCTGGCTATACTCCAGAAGAACATTTAGCATTGCTTGATTCTCGGTCTGTTGCATATACAACCACTGGCACGCTAACGGCTACTAGTCCATGCAAACAGTGAAAGAGTTCACACAGCTTAGATATAGGAGAACACTTAGATGTCTCAAATTCAGTACAGTTTCATCATCAATCCCAGATGAGTTATGCTACCAACTTTTGCACTCTTCCTGGGCACCAGAGACATCATACAAGTTTCCGGTAGATCAGCAGGGAACTCAAACATGTCACTTTCAACATGAATAGTTGAAAATCTATTGTCCATGGCTTGCCTACAGTGCTAAACTTGAAGACACCTTATGCAAGATGTGTGTGCTCTTTGCCCGTAAAGAAGTTGGAAGAGGCTCTCATCAAGCTGTGGAGACATTAGTGTTTCAGCCCTTCACAAAATCGAAAAACGCACAAAGTGATTTTAATTTCCATGCTTCCTCCATGTATCACAAAGAGAGTATGACAGCGGCAGCTAACTTCTAATCTGATTTTGAAGGGAAGTCTGTTGCTGTTACAACTATGATTGAGAGCAACTGGAAGAAAACAATTTTGGAAAACAGAAAACGACTTGTGCCAATAGTGGAATCAATACTGTATTGTGCCAAACAGGGTATAGATCTTCAGAGACAGTGGACAACCCATTACATCAAAGGAACCAGAAGAAAATAATGGCAATTTCCATGCTGCTCTTCGCCTACGACTTCTAGATGGTGATGAAGTTTTGGCAAGGCATCTGGCAATATGTCCTTCCAATGCAACCTACACAAGTTGGAAGATTCAAAATGATTTTATCTCTGCTTACAACATTCTTATGAGAAATAAAGTGGTGGAACGCACAAACAATACCAGATTTTTTGCCATTTTAGCAGATGGAAGAACTAACAGTGCAACTATAGAGCAACTTGTTCTAGTAATTCATTTTATAGAAGGCACATCTGTGTATGAAGAATTCCTTGGCTTTGAAAAGCTTCAGAATGGAACAGGTGTTGAAAGTGGAATGAAATTCACACTTCTTTAGAAACCTATGGCCTGAATGTTGATCGTATGCTTCAGCAAACATATGATGGTTGTGCTGCTATGAAAAGTGCTGTTAAAATGCACAGGCACTAGTTTCAGAGCATGTGTGAAAGGCATTTTATGTACATTGTGGAAGTCATTCACTGAACCTAGTTATTGGACATTCATGTGATATATGTGAATGTGAAATCTGTAATTGTATTTCAACACTTACTTTTGCAAGATGCTCTGCAAAAGGATGGGTATCCTAAAGGCAAACTTTGCTACTTTGCCAGATACAAAAAATGAAACTGTTAAGTGGTTTATGTGCGACAAGGTGGGTTGAAAGGAATGCTTCGTTTCGTTTCGTTTCTTAAGCTTTATTCGGTTCACAAAAAAGCAACCATAAAAGCGAGTCATACAAGCATAACATATATCCTTTACAATTTCATTGAAATACTAAACACGAAAAATTCCATACATAAATATATATAGAGGACCTGTATATCATTTTTTCAATCAATTAAAAACCATACTTTTTCTAGCATGAAATGATTTTAAAATGAAGGTAGATATACAATAACAGATCTCGGGTCTCCTAATGTAAACAATAAACACATAGCAGCTCGTGTAGTGTTAACATTATACTTATGAAACAATGGTTTAAGATAGACAATTCTATAATTCAGGTATAATTCACATAGTAGCAGAAAGTGCAGAGTGCTTTGTTTAGTGTGTTTATCACAAGGGCAGGGGCTATCTGAATGCTGTTTAATTTCTGGGAACGCAACTAGATGATGTACGAGGCCCAATCTCATCCTAGTTAAAACGAAACGGTGAGATGGTTTGGTAACAAATGTTAAATAACTTTGGAAACCAGTGGTATCAATATACGAATGGTACAACTGATATGTTGCTTGATTCCCCACGGTTCGCAGCCTGCACTCCTTCTTATGGGCCAAAAAGCCACCCTTGATCTCCCGTTTATTCAGAATTAACATATCCTGAGGGTTTCCAGAGATGGGGGAATTAAATATTTCTTTGAGAACTATTGAAATATAGTTTAACCATGGAATTTTATGACAGTTGTCTAGTCGCAAACAATCCTTAATAATGGTCTGTGTAAATAATGTTTCCTCCTTTGACCAAATTGATCTCCATAATAAAACAGGTCTCATTGCAATCAAATCCATTAGATACTCAAGCCCCACCTCGCTATGGATAAGCTCTGACGATGCTGAGGGGGCAGGCATAAAAGCTTTTTAAGAAAGAATTTTCATCTACCTGTACATCTTGGCATGAGGAATAACCCCAAACCCCGGCACCATATAGAGCGATAGAGGCACATCTGGCTTTATAAATATGGAGCATATCCTTTAGTCTACGATCCCCTAGCTTAGAGGCAAAACTAAATACCCCATACACACTTTTGGCCATCTTAGACCGGACATTTGATAGTTCACGTGACCATTTTCCGTTTCCTGAGAAAGTAATCCCCAGGTAGCAGAAATTGTCAACAGATTCTATTTTTTCACCATCAATGAAATAATTCATTATTTTCTTAGGTTTGGTACCACAGACCATAGTGAAAGTTTTAGCCTTGTTTATCAACAGTTTCCTCCCCTTTATAAAATCCACAAAACCGTCGATAAGGCGCCCTAGACCAATCGGTGTTCTGGATAAAAGAACCGCATCATCTGCATAAAGCAGGACCGGTATATCTTCACCATTAGCCTGTGGGGCGTCCGCCTGTATCAATTTAAGGCGATACAAAAGGGGATGATGGACGGAACGCTTGAGCCAATCAAACACTCACCCCCAGTCAACTGATCTGGGTTTAATCCATCATCATTCTTTAGCTCACTCCACCACCCCAGTTCAGACATGGCCATATGCAAATCAGTCTGACCCTGTGCCTCATGGGAACAGTCCAGCCCGAACTGCCAAGCCATGTCTTCCCTGGACCGGAAACAAGCATCCTAGGACCGGTTTCTGGCATTCCAGCCGTCATCAGCCAGGCTTGCTTGAATCCAGTGGCAAAGTGAGCAAGGGACCCACGTCTGGGCATACCCCCACCAACTTAGGGCGAACAAAGCGATACAAAAGGGGATGATGGACGGAACGCTTGAGCCAATCAAACACTCACCCCAGTCAACTGATCTGGGTTTAATCCATCATCATTCTTTAGCTCACTCCACCACCCCAGTTCAGACATGGCCATATGCAAATCAGTCTGACCCTGTGCCTCATGGGAAGAGTCCAGCCCGAACTGCCAAGCCATGTCTTCCTGGACCGGAAACAAGCATCCTAGGACCGGTTTCTGGCATTCCAGCCGTCATCAGCCAGGCTTGCTTGAATCCAGTGGCAAAGTGAGCAAGGGACCCACGTCTGGGCATACCCCCGCCAACTTAGGGCGAACAAAGCGATACAAAGGGGATGATGGACGGAGCAGCTTGAGCCAATCAAACACTCACCCCCAGTCAACTGATCTGGGTTTAATCCATCATCATTCTTTAGCTCACTCCACCACCCCAGTTCAGACATGGCCATATGCAAATCAGTCTGACCCTGTGCCTCATGGGAACAGTCCAGCCCGAACTGCCAAGCCATGTCTTCCCTGGACCGGAAACAAGCATCCTAGGACCGGTTTCTGGCATTCCAGCCGTCATCAGCCAGGCTTGCTTGAATCCAGTGGCAAAGTGAGCAAGGGACCCACGTCTGGGCATACCCCGCCAACTTAGGGCGAACAAGCGATACAAAAGGGGATGATGGACGGAACGTTGAGCCAATCAAACACTCACCCCCAGTCAACTGATCTGGGTTTAATCCATCATCATTCTTTAGCTCACTCCACCACCCCAGTTCAGACATGGCCATATGCAAATCAGTCTGACCCTGTGCCTCATGGGAACAGTCCACCCCGAACTGCCAAGCCATGTCTTCCCTGGACCGGAAACAAGCATCCTAGGACCGGTTTCTGGCATTCCAGCCGTCATCAGCCAGGCTTGCTTGAATCCAGTGGCAAAGTGAGCAAGGGACCCACGTCTGGGCATACCCCCGCCAACTTAGGGCGAACAAAGCACCGGGAACTGATTTGCATATGGCCATGTCTGAACTGGGGTGGTGGAGTGAGCTAAAGAATGATGATGGATTAAACCCAGATCAGTTGACTGGGGGTGAGTGTTTGATTGGCTCAAACGTTCCGTCCATCATCCTCTTTGTATCGCTTTGTTCGCCCTAAGTTGGCGGGGGTATGCCCAGACGTGGTCCCTTGCTCACTTTGCCACTGGATTCAAGCAAGCCTGGCTGATGACGGCTGGAATGCCAGAAACCGGTCCTAGGATGCTGTTTCCGGTCCAGGGAAGACATGGCTTGGCAGTTCGGGCTGGACTGTTCCCATGAGGCACAGGTCAGACTGATTTGCATATGGCCATGTCTGAACTGGGGTGGTGGAGTGAGCTAAAGAATGATGATGGATTAAACCCAGATCAGTTGACTGGGGTGAGTGTTTGATTGGCTCAAACGTCCGGTCCATCATCCTCTTTGTATCGCTTGTTCGCCCTAAGTTGGCGGGGGTATGCCCAGACGTGGGTCCCTTGCTCACTTTGCCACTGGATTCAAGCAAGCCTGGCTGATGACGGCTGGAATGCCAGAAACCGGTCCTAGGATGCTGTTTCCGGTCCAGGGAAGACATGGCTTGGCAGTTCGGGCTGGACTGTTCCCATGAGGCACAGGGTCAGACTGATTTGCATATTGCCATGTCTGAACTGGGGTGGTGGAGTGAGCAAAGAATGATGATGGATTAAACCCAGATCAGTTGACTGAGGTGAGTGTTTGATTGGCTCAAACGTTCCGTCCATCATCCTCTTTTGTATCGCTTTGTTCGCCTCTAAGTTGGCGGGGTATGCCCAGACGTGGGTCCCTTGCTCACTTTGCCACTGGATTCAAGCAAGCCTGGCTGATGACGGCTGGAATGCCAGAAACCGGTCCTAGGATGCTGTTTCCGGTCCAGGGAAGACATGGCTTGGCAGTTCGGGCTGGACTGTTCCCATGAGGCACAGGGTCAGACTGATTTGCATATGGCCATGTCTGAACTGGGGTGGTGGAGTGAGCTAAAGAATGATGATGGATTAAACCCAGATCAGTTGACTGGGGGTGAGTGTTTGATTGGCTCAAACGTTCCGTCCATCATCCTCTTTTGTATCGCTTTGTATCAATTTAAGGGCTGCGTCTACTTCGTTAATAAATAAGATAAAAAGCAAAGGTGCCAAGATGCAGCCTTGACGGATACCTCTTTTGTGATCAAAATTAGGGGTACATTCGCCCCCTTGGCCATATCGGACACAGGTTGTTAATTTCTCATACAGCCTAGCCAGAAAATAAATGATCGATTCTGGGGCACCAAGTTTAAGTAAAACTGGCCAGAGGATTGCGTGGTCTACCAAATCAAAAGCGCACCTAAGATCAGCAAAACATAAAAGAGACCCCTTGTTTCGCACAAGTGTATTTACCAATTAAAAGCTCCAAATTAATACATTGTTCCAGCGTACCCAGCCCCTTTCTAAAACCTAATTGTGCTTTTGTTAAAACCCCCTTGTCAGCAACCCATTCTTCCAGTCTCATAAGTAAGATCCTACTCATTACCTTCACAGAGGAATGCATCTACTGTTCGTTTTTTTTATATGTACCCAGCTATGGTTGACTCTCCGCTTGAGATCTCAGACTGGCAAGGTCACAGCGCCTCTTCCAAGGGTGAGCAGTTTCTCACAGCTGTACATTCCCATTACTTCATTTTTGCTTTACACACCCTGGCACGAGTTTCTGGTCTACTGCTTCCTGTTTCAGCTGCACTCCAAAATCCTAGTACAGATATTTTGGGAGTGCATAGGAGAAAGTGAAAACGTCAAACAGGTGATTCAAGAAAGCAAGAAAGCTGAAGAAGCATTTCATGAAATTTTTGTGAAAGCCCAAACTAAAGCAGGGGAACATCGGATCATGACACGCCTTACTGTCAGGCAGACACAACGGGCCAATTACAAGACTAGCGATCCTGAGGCTTACTATAGGATTTCAATATTTTTACCATTTATAGGCAATTTATTGAATGAATTGTGAGAGAGATTCAGCCGGCATGTGAAAAAGGGATGCACCATGCAGTACCTTTTACCAAGGTTTGTCAACCAGGAGTCTTATATGAAGACAATTTACTTGGTTCACACGAAGATCTCAAAAATGAATATGACATATGGGTAATGACATGGCTGAAGGTACCTATTGAAGAAAAGCCAAGGAATATAATGGATATCTTAAGTCATGCTCACATTGACTTCTATCCCAACATATACTGCCTGCTAAAATTATTTGCCACTTTGCCAGCGACAACCCACATCCCCAGAATAGTGCTTCAGTTGTCTTCGCAGACTGAAAACCTATCTTTGGTCTACAGTGGGGCAAGAACGACTCTCTGGACTTGCAATGATAAGTATTTCACAAGCACATTGTCCTCCTATAGAAGTAATTGTTGATGAAACGGCAAAAAAGGGTTGTCGCTTTGTTATGTTATGTTATGTTAATATAACTTATAAAGCGCACGATTACCCGGAGGTGTCTTGGCGCTGAATCTAACCGTAAGCCCTAGCGGAAGGAGGGTAACCATTTTAATTTACAAATAACCAGGTTTTCAATTCTTTTCTAAAGGAGGCTAGGGAATTGGCTGCTCTTATATACGCCGGGAGTGTATCCACAGTTTAGCTGTGCTATGGCCTATACTTTGACCTCCCCAACTCAAGGTTCAAATCCTTGGTACCGACATCAATCTGGCATTAGTAGACCTTAGATGTCTGCCAGGGTGGTACCAGGAAAAAAGGCTTTCCAGAGATGTAGGACCTAAATTGTTCAGTGCTTTATAGGCCAGGCACAGTGATTTGAACTTAATGCGTTTGGCCACTGGCAACCAATGAAGTTTCTTAATGTCTTCCGCAACTGATTGATATTTTGGTAAGTTCAATATAAGCCTGGCGGCTGCATTTTGCAGCATCTGAAGTTTTTTCAGATGTTGTTTCTGTAATTCGAGGTAAAGGCCGTTACAATAGTCTAGTTTCGATAGTACTAGTGTGGTTACCACAGTCCTCCTGGACTCTGTGGGAATATAGGGCAAGATCTTCTTCAGTTTCCTTATTAAGTAAGATGTAGCCGAAACTCTGGCATTGGTTTGTTGGGAGAAAGAGTTTATTGTCAATCAGAATCCCAAGGTTCTTTGCCTTTGTTACCGGTTTCAGAGGTTCTCCCATTTCGGCTGGCCACCATAATCCATCCCACACTTTCCGCTCATTTGCACATTGCCTTACCTCGCTGCCTTTTCCGATCACGCCCTGGTCCGTCGCGGCTGAGTGCCGATTGAACGGAGGGTAGCTGTGATCACCAGGAGACCAGATAGGCTTGCAGTATTCACTTCGCCACTTCCGGTGGTTAGCGGACTAGTTTTCCGCCACCACACTATTTAAAAACCATATGAGGCGGACGCGCAGCGGATCAAGTAAGCCCTGCGGTCGGTCCTCTCACTCATTTTAAAGCGCACTGTGTTTTTAACTGTTTTAACGCTTTTTAGCCCTCAGTTGCCACGCTACATTACCTTTGTTGTATTCGAGGATATTGTACATTTCGTTTTTAGATCCTTTACCATTGTAATATTGTAAGATAACACTTTCCGCTCATTTGCACATTGCCTTACCTCGCTGCCTTTTCCGATCACGCCCTGGTCCGTCGTGGCTGAGTGCCGATTGAACGGAGGGTAGCTGTGATCACCAGGAGACCCGATAGGCTTGCAGTATTCACTTCGCCACTTCCTGTGGTTAGCGGACTAGTTTTCCGCCACCACACTATTTAAAAAACATATGAAGCGGATGCGCAGCGGGCGAGCCACCGGCGCGCCAAAGGCAAGCCCGTCTGCGCCCGTCCACGCCTGGACTGTGCCGAGGGCCAGGAACTCTGGTCCAGTGAAACCAGACCCATTGCAATATTTAGGTAAAGACCTTCATGATTTATACAAGCCATGTTCTGGCCCAGATTGTAAAAGATGTATCCTAGATAATGGATCCCGTGCAAGTCAGTTCACATGTAAGTGTGGTTTCTCACTTCCGGCCCAACAAACTATTAAAGCAACATAAACCTCAGATACCAAGAGGATAAATAATCAGTCAGGCATCCAAAGATGGGCAGAGATACACTGTGGCTTAATTAATGTAAGGTCAATCTCCAAACATAAATATGAAATAGCAGATACTATCCTGCAATACAAATTGGATATGCTATTCCTTACTGAAACATGGGCAGACTCAGCGTCCGACCCCGACTTTGTGGTCGCAGTCCCACAGGGATTTGTATCGCACAGATTGGATAGACCAATCAAGAGAGGAGGAGGGTTGGCGGTAATATACCGTGAACATTTCAGAGGCAAGTTTTCCCCAGCTTCGAACCCCCACTATGAAGGGCTCTATTTTGCGTTAGAATTAAATTTAAAAAAAACATTCAAGGGCTTGCTAGCGTACCGCCCCCCAGGCTCCAGAGCCAGTTTCACCGGGAACTTAGACTCACTACTGGAACCTTTCCTCTCCGCAAAAGAGTTCACGATCCTGGGAGATTTTAATATATACCTCGAGGAGCTGTTAGATAAAGATACAGCCAGACTCATGGAAACTCTAGGCTCACTAGGATTAACACATATGGTACATAAACCCACACACGAGGCCGGACACACACTCGATGGTGTTTTCTCCTCAGTATCAGGTCTGGCAATCAAGGATATCCATCCTCTTGTATGGTCTGATCACTCATTAATCCTATTTGATTATACAGCTCCCACAACATTAGAGGGTAGGACTACAAAAACACAGCAAAGTACCTATAAAGCCTGGAATAAGATAGATAAAAATATGCTGGAAATCCAACTAGAACAGACACGGCCGACCTTGAGTTCGCATGCGGACCAGACAGCTGAGGAATACACAAACTGGCTAAATGATGCCTTTAGGGCTACAGTGCCTACTTGTAAAAATTCAGGGAACCGCTGTCAACCATCAGCCCCTTGGTACACTGAAGCTCTGCGCCAAGAGAAACAAAGATGTTGCAGACTTGAAAGGCGATGGAGAATGAAATATGAGGCAGTAGACAAAAATAATTACAAACAAGCACTAGCCAACTACAAGTCCCTGTTGGTTACTGAAAAAGGGACGTTTTTTACTCATCAGATCGAGCAAGCCAAAGATTCTGCCAAAGAACTCTTTGGAGTAGTAGAAAAGCTCACTACCGCATCTAACAAAAAAACTACAGAGAGTAGTCAACTCCTATGCGATAATATTGCTAGTGCGTTCAGGAACAAAGTGAACGACATATATAACATTTTTAAAACTACCACCTCCAACAAGTCAGCCAAGGAGCCCCTAAGCACCGAGACCGGAGCAAATGTTTTTCTGAATTTCTCACAGGTTTCTAGTTAGCTTGTGGAAAAACTAATTCAGGAAATCAAATCGGGTTCTCCATTGGACCCGTGCCCTCCTGCAGTTCTGAGGAACATTGCAAGGGAGGTGAGCCCAATACTGACAAAAATATTTAACAACATGTTCTCCTCTGGCATCTTCTCGGCTATCTGGAAAGATGCAGCCATTCTTCCACTAATAAAAAAAGCAAATCTGGACACAGCAGTAACCAGTAACTACCGTCCGATTGCCAGGCTGCCTTTCCCAGCAAAAATAGTGGAAATAATCACGAATAGCCAGTTAACTGAATTCATTCAAGAAAACGATCTATTAGATCCCTCCCAGTTGCGCTTCTGCCCAGGACATAGTACGGAGACGGCACTGATCAAGGCCACTGAGGAGATCAGAGCAGTGATGGATAAAGGAGGTGCGGCTGTTCTGATTCTCCTGGATCTATCAGCAGCCTTTGATACCGTCCATCATGACACACTGCTACAGCGTCTGGAAAAACTGGGGGTAAAGGACCATGCTCTGTCTCTAATTTAATCTTTTCTGCAGAATAGAAGACAGACGGTGACCCTGGATAAGTTTAAAGCAACCCATACGTACTTCAGTGTGGGGTCCCGCAGGGTTCGTCCTTGAGCCCATCCTTATTCAACATTTATGTATCGGAATTAGCTCCATTAATCCAACACTTCGGTTTTAACTTAACATCCTATGCCGACAACACTCAGATTGTGATTGCGGCGCAGAAAAATCAAACTTCCCCTGCTATGCAGTGTCAGAACTGCATGAGGGAA
This sequence comes from Calotriton arnoldi, assembly GCA_963921515.1. NCBI lineage: Eukaryota > Metazoa > Chordata > Amphibia > Caudata > Salamandridae > Calotriton > Calotriton arnoldi. The sequence goes on along the minus strand of CAWUFW010002470.1, from coordinate 1,146,915 downwards.
ATCAGTAGTTGGATGGGAAGACACTGCCTCAAATTGAATTCAGACAAAACTGAAGTAGTGATCTTCGGCAACCTTGAAATGGCATTGCGAAAATTAATTCTATTGTGTTCCTAAAGTGCTTTGTAAAAAAAATATATTGAAGTGGACTAAATCAATTTTCAGTACACTCTGTTCCTTTTTCATAGAACAATAGCATATAAATGTGTTAAATTAACAAAATGTGTGTTCTAATTGTTGTCCAGTTTCAAATGCAGAATCTGTCACTTCTTTTTCTCAGCTTGGCCTGAGCATTACCCGATCCTCATTGTCTGCCATGTTAGCCCCGCCTCCCCATTGATTAACATGTTAGCCACGCTCCTTCGTTTGCATGGTTAGTCCCACTCCAAGTTAAGGCCTAGTTGCACCCCTTATACGCACAAACCCCGAGAAATAGACAACCATACAACCATACAAAAAAGCAGTCTGCAAACATTTCATTTTTTGTTAATAGAATGAATGATAATATTAAAACTGACATACCTAATGTAAAGATGCCAGGACTTGTGAAAAGAATTGAGGGCCTCATGTCAAAAGATTCAAAATAAGAAACTGTAAAATATGACTAATATCGATTAGCAATTTGCTATTTTATATTTGGAATGTACTAAAATGGATTTAGTAAAAGTGGTTGCAATTTGCGCTACAACAAATGCATTAGTATTTTGCTAATCGAGCTATGTACTAAAAGGTAAGTTCTCAAAATATTGAATCATAATGGGTTGCACTTCAACCTACCTCATTGATATGCATGAGGTAGGCCGCAATTTGCTACCCATTATGATTGGCCACAATCACAAGAATGGGGGCCTGCTGGGGTCAGCAGACCTCCATATTTGTGATTGCTTTTAAATAAAACAATGTGTTTTTTCAATGCAGCCTGTTTTCCAAAAGGGAAAACAGGATGCATTTAAATTTTTTTTTTAAAAGTTGCATTAAAAAGACAATTGTGTCAACATTCACAAAGGGGAAAGGGTCCCCCGGAGACCACTCCCCTTGTGTGAAAGGCTTACCACCACCTTTGAGTTGGTGGTAAAATATTATTGTTTTGTGACCAGATTTCAGTCATTTAACATTTATACATACCATAAGGATTCAGTTTTTGAAAAGGACACCCTAAACATGCCTTTTCCAAATACCGATTTCTCATTGTTTGCTTAACTAATTTATTATTTTGGAAAACCTTTTCAGAATGGTAATCAGGTTTAGTATGTGCTGCTGAAGGAGGATCAGTGAGGCATATAGTCTCCAGTCTTTTTACAGCACGGAAACAAGAAATGCCCCCTATGGTCCTAAAAGCACACCAAAAATGGGAGAATGGCTTACAGGAAGCACTGACAGAGAGGGAATTGGGAGAGGAATGTGCCCAGGTGAAGGAGGTGTCTAGTAACGCCAGATTCAAACCGGTACATTTCCATGTGCTCCATCGCATCTATCTCACACCGGCCAGACTTTATCGCATTTACCCCCTTAGTTTAGACAAGTGACCTAGATGCAAGATTGAAAATGCGGGTTTCTTGCATATGGTCTGGAGCTGTTTTTAGGTGGTGAACAATTGTTGGGAGGTTTTTGAATAGTTGAAGGTCATATCTAGGATCAGCCTGTAGTCCTCAGTCAAAGCAGTGTATTTTAGGGCGTGTTTCCACCCCTTGGGACAGAAAGATGCAAAAGCATTTTGTACAATTGGTGTTCTTATTGGCTAAACAACACCTTGCCATTTACTAGCGAATGTGGGTCCATTACTGCAAGCATGGTTGAAGGATACAGAGGAATGGGCGTTGGCAGGGAAATGGCGAATGAGAAACGTTTGCACAGAGACGAAAAGGTGGATGATGACTGTACTGTGTGGGCTGATCTGTTATGTAATTCGATAGATCTCTACGTAGGGGGAATTGACCATCAAGGACAGGTTGGAACATCAGGGCTCTGGCGGGTGACAGACAACGCCTTCAGCCGGCCCAAGATGGTGCCCTGCATGACTTGCAAGCAGAGTACATCCCACATGAGTAGATATGCCTGTATTGAGGGCATTATTATTCCTTATATCTAGATGCGATAGGGTCCTAGGAGAGGTTTTTTAAGCTGTTAACTGGGAAGAAAATTTTGTATTTGAGTATGGTAACTCTACACATGCATGATACATCTGTTACATGAACCCTTGTCGATTACTTCTTTATTTCGGCTACTATATTTTGTTTATTGTGCATGTTCTTTGTCCCCTACTGTTGGAAAATGTCTACAACTGGAAAATTAAAAATAAATATATTTATTTTTAAATGTGTTTAGTACCATTCCCAAAAATATTTTAGCAGTCACAAAACCTCAGATTTCCAGAATCTGAAGGTTTGTAACTGTTAAGACACTTTGTACATGAGGCCAAAGTTTGCATCTCAGCAATGGGCTATAGTGCAATTAGCATCATAGGGCATCCTGTAAATTTGATTGGGAATATAGGTCACAGGGATGCCCCAGTTTTATCCAGAAACTGTTCTTTATTGTAAAATGCGCATATAAGGTCATACAAGTTTTCAGGTCTCAGTAGGCAAGCTGAATTTTGTTGTCATCATATTCTAGTCTGTTCTATCTCTGTTGTGTCAGGTGTAATAGTATCAGTGAATGTTCATAAAGGTAATGGTGGGTGACTGGGATTACTTGTGAGTTTTCTCCGTGATCATTAGGTCCCATAACATGATGATCCTTAGTAGTCCTCAGTAGGATGTCTGTTTTGGGGCCAGGTCTTTGGTGGAATTAATATGTATATAAATTGGGGAGGGGGCACATGCAGCCCCCTTCCCTGGGCCGATTTTGACCCCAGGGACCCCATTCACCAGGACCCAGCCTTTCAAATAATTGGGAGGGGGCACGTGGCCCCCTCTTGGGCCAATTTCGACCTCAGGGATCCCATCCCTCTAGCCTGGTCGTAATACTAAAGAGGAGCGGGGCCATGTAGCCCACTCCCCAGGCCAATTTCGGCCCTGGGTACCCCATTCCCGGGGCCTGGCCACAAATTCAAGAGGAAGTGGAGCCGTGTGGCCCCCCTCCTGGAGCCATTAATGGCCCTGGGGACCCCATCCCCCAGGACCGGTTCCAGCTATGTCCCGGGGTGCCCACCCCTGGGACATAGTGGTTGTGTGGGCCGGGACAACTGTATTTGCTCTCGCTTGGCGGGAGCAATTTCAAAGCTCCCGCAAAGTAACTGCAAACACTAAGTCTGCTCCCAGTGGGTAGAAGCATAAAAAATGCTCCAGCCGGCTTGAAGCAGACTTTTCATTTGTTTCCCTGCCCACAGTGAAGCGGGCAGGAAAACAGCTGAAAATATCTCCCGCCCGCAGGAAAAGGCATTTTTAGGTGCTTCCTGCAGGCGGGGCAGTGCCGACTCCCTCTGGCAGCGGGGAGCCGGCAGGGGCCACGGGGCATTCAGGCTCCTCCTACGGCCCCTAAAAGTGGTTAAGTGGGTGCCCTGGGTGGGTTCCTGGGCACCCACTCTTTCTTGGCTGGTCCTGGGGCCCCAATCCACCTGGGGAGGCAGACGGCACAGCTCCTCTCCCCCATTATTAATTGGACAGGCCCGGGGGGATGGGGTCCCCAGGGCCAATATTGACCCAGGGAGGGAGGTTGCGTGTCCCCCTCCCGCTTTATAATATGGTACAAATTCGCTGCTATATAATCCTTGAATCATTTCGGCTTGGAGGCAGGTATATGATTTAACTAACACTCAAATGAAAGTAAAACAGGAACAATTAGATTGTTTGAAAAGGTGAACTTGTATTGTTATGAAAGTATTGCAACAGCATGATTTAACAAAAAAGATAGGCTGTTTAACAATATTAATTGGTTAGCCTATTCTCTTATAATATTATGAATTTTGGGATGATTTTCGTTTGTTCATGCTATAATTTATACAAGTGTGTTCTGTATGCATTTACTTTTTTATCTGATTAAATCCTTAAAAGATGTTGTTGCACTATAGAATAAGCATTGTAAATGCAATAGCTCTCACATTTGTTGGAGCCATTGGCACTGTAAATGGCAATGTTTTTACGTATGTAATGGATATGCTCTCCCAACCTTAATAAAACATAGAACTCAGTTGTGTGTCTTTTTCTGTAGTATTTTGTACAGCAGAAAGTACCCGTTTGTCGTTTTGAAAAGCTCTTCTTCTGTTTTATATACTTCAAGTAATGCAGTGCAATTTAAATACGTAAAATATAATTAACACAATAGTCCTTTACTGTGAGAAGTGCAATGGGAGAGAAAATGGCAGTTCAGACTCCACGTTAAAACAAGCAGTGTTGTCAGGGTGCAGTACCCCAGGCTGTGACTAGGTGTCTCTTAGGACCTCTTTTGGCCAAATAAGGTACAGCACCCTGAAATTCTGTGCATTGGCAGCGACTATAAATATCAATCCAGCTAGATAACAAATCTAAAATTTGGATGGGGGAAGATATCAATTTAAGGTATTTTGGGGTTTATGAACGGGTCTTTCAAGGTGTAATACACAAAGTTCCATGTGGCCTTATTGTTATGCATGGTATGCATGTGTTATGCATGGTATGCATGTGTAAACTGCGATACTTGGGGTGTGGGTGGGTGGGAAATCCCAGAATGTATTAATGTAAACAATAAATATATTTATGTATATTCATCATCAAACCTTTTATTTCGGCTAAAAGCCATAAAAAGTTACAATCACAATCACAAAAATGCACAATTCAAATCAATTTCAATTAAAACATCCTACAGCATCCTATTTACAATTAAAAAATCGTCGATGATTAAAATGAGTGAATAATAAGAAAAACAGGCCTACTATACCCGACACCATGAAGATAGTCCTATTGAATGGGAATTCTTCATAGGAGTAGGAATTCATGTACAGTTAAAATAGTTTAAGTGAACAGGCCATGAAAATGGCAAATCCCCAAGGTTGATGTTAGTGGAATGGCGCATATGGGGTGATAGGACTTGACTGGTAGGTCGCTCCCCACCACACAGCTCCGTCTGTGTGCCCTGCTGCTGCCCCTGATTGTGCTCGTTTTTCCTTTCTGTGCCCCCTTGCTGCCCCTGATTGTGCTCGTTTTTCTTTCTGTGCCCCCCTTGCTGCCCCTGATTGTGCTCGTTTTTTCCTTTCTGTGCCCCCCTTGCTGCCCCTGATTGTGCTCGTTTTTCCTTTCTGTGCCCCCTTGCTGCCCCTGATTGTGCTCGTTTTTTCCTTTCTGTGCCCCCTTGCTGCCCCTGATTGTTCTCGTTTTTTCCTTTCTGTGCCCCCTTGCTGCCCCTGATTGTGCTCGTTTTTCCTTTCTGTGCCCCCTTGCTGCCCCTGATTGTGCTCGTTTTTTCCTTTCTGTGCCCCCCTTGCTGCCCCTGATTGTGCTCGTTTTTTCCTTTCTGTGCCCCCTTGCTGCCCCTGATTGTGCTCGTTTTTTCCTTTCTGTGCCCCCTTGCTGCCCCTGATTGTGCTCGTTTTTCCTTTCTGTGCCCCCTTGCTGCCCCTGATTGTGCTCGTTTTTCCTTTCTGTGCCCCCCTTGCTGCCCCTGATTGTGCTCGTTTTCTTTTCCTTTCTGTGCCCCCTTGATGCCCTGATTGTGCTCGTTTTCCCTTCTGTGCCTGTTTCCCGCCGCTGCGCCCTGCGGCCCCGCCCCTCACTGCCCATTCGCTGCCCCATTCCCTGCTCCTCCCTCCCACCTCCCCATTTATGGCGGCCGCTGCGTGGTGAAGAGAGCGACCCCTGACCTTGACTGGTAGGTCGCTCCCCACCACACAGCTCCGTCTGTGTGCCCTGCTGCTGCCCCTGATTGTGCTCGTTTTTCCTTTCCGTGCCCCCTTGCTGCCCCTGATTGTGCTCGTTTTTCGTTTCTGTGCCCCCCTTGCTGCCCCTGATTGTGCTCATTTTTCCTTTCTGTGCCCCCCTTGCTGCCCCTGATTGTGCTCGTTTTTTCCTTTCTGTGCCCCCTTGCTGCCCCTGATTGTGCTCGTTTTTCCTTTCTGTGCCCCCTTGCTGCCCCTGATTGTGCTCGTTTTTCCTTTCTGTGCCCCCTTGCTGCCCCTGATTGTGCTCGTTTTTCCTTTCTGTGCCCCCCTTGCTGCCCCTGATTGTGCTCGTTTTTCCTTTCTGTGCCCCCCTTGCTGCCCCCGAGTGTGCTCGTTTTTCCTTTCTGTGCCCCCTTGATGCCCTGATTGTGCTCGCTTTCCCTTCTGTGCCTGTTTCCCGCCGCTGCGCCCTGCGGCCCCGCCCCTCACTGCCCATTCGCTGCCCCATTCCCTGCTCCTCCCTCCCACCTCCCCATTTATGGCGGCCGCTGCGTGGTGAAGAGAGCGACCCCTGACCTTGACTGGTAGGTCGCTCCCCACCACACAGCTCCGTCTGTGTGCCCTGCTGCTGCCCCTGATTGTGCTCGTTTTTCCTTTCTGTGCCCCCTTGCTGCCCCTGATTGTGCTCGTTTTCCTTTCTGTGCCCCCCTTGCTGCCCCTGATTGTGCTCGTTTTTTCCTTTCTGTGCCCCCCTTGCTGCCCCTGATTGTGCTCGTTTTTCCTTTCTGTGCCCCCTTGCTGCCCCTGATTGTGCTCGTTTTTTCCTTTCTGTGCCCCCTTGCTGCCCCTGATTGTGCTCGTTTTCTTTTCCTTTCTGTGCCCCCTTGCTGCCCCTGATTGTGCTCGTTTTCTTTTCCTTTCTGTGCCCCCTTGATGCCCTGATTGTGCTAGTTTTCCCTTCTGTGCCTGTTTACCGCCGCTGCGCCCCTGCGGCCCCGCCCCCTCACTGCCCATTCGCTGCCCCATTCCCTGCTCCTCCCTCCCACCTCCCCATTTATGGCGGCCGCTGCGTGGTGAAGAGAGCGACCCCTGACCTTGACTGGTAGGTCGCTCCCCACCACACAGCTCCGTCTGTGTGCCCTGCTGCTGCCCCTGATTGTGCTCGTTTTTCCTTTCTGTGCCCCCTTGCTGCCCCGGATTGTGCTCGCTTTTTCCTTTCTGTGCCCCCTTGCTGCCCCTGATTGTGCTCGTTTTATTTTCCTTTCTGTGCCCCCTTGATGCCCTGATTGTGCTCGTTTTCCCTTCTGTGCCTGTTTCCCGCCGCTGCGCCCCTGCGGCCCCGCCCCCTCACTGCCCATTCGCTGCCCCATTCCCTGCTCCTCCCTCCCACCTCCCCATTTATGGCGGCCGCGCCGCTGGCGCGCCAAAGGCGCGCCTAAGGCAAGCCCGTCTGCGCCCGTCCGCGCCGTGACCGTGCCCAGCGCCAGACCCCTGGTCCGGGCATCCCCGCGCCCGCCACATCAACAGACGCCGATACGACGCCAGCACCCTCCACGCACTCAACCCCGGAAAAGATCACGCCTGCTACCAGGCCACCCCGAAGCGCACCCAAGGGCCCTTCACCTGCCGGAACTGCAGCTTCGCCAGCACCCGCCCCGCCAAACCACCGCCCAGGAAAGAACCCAACTACCTCAGATGCATCCTCCTCAACACCCGCTCCGCCCGCAAACACGCCATCGAACTCTGGGACCTTCTCGACTCAACCTCCCCAGACGTCGCATTCCTGACGGAGACCTGGCTGAATCCCGCTTCAGCCCCGACATCGCCATTGCCATCCCGGACGGATACAAGATCACCCGCAGGGACCGCACCAACGGAGTCGGAGGAGGCATCGCCATCGTCCACAGGAACACCCTCAGAGTCTCAACCAACACCGACGACACCCTCAGCACCGCCGAACACATGCACTTCCAGATCCACACCGATCTCAACACCACCCTCAGAGGAACCCTCATCTACAGACCCCCGGACCCCGACCACAGTTCAGCGATTCCATCGCTGACTTAGTCAGCACACACGCCATCGCCTCCACGGACTACATCCTCCTCGGGGACCTGAACTTCCACCTCGAGAACAACAAGGACACCAACTCCACCACCCTGATCGACAACCTCGCCACCCTCGGACTCAGATAGCTCGTGACTACACCCACCCACGCCGCCGGCCACACGCTAGACTCCATCTTTTCCGCAAGCCCACACGTCTCCTTCAACCACACCTCCGAACCCCACTGGACTGACCACCACTGCATCCACTTCACCTACAGGAAGCCCACCACGCACCACCGCACCGAACAAATGCCTCGCCGCTGCTGGAGCAGAGTCACGGAAGACCAGCTAACCACAACCTCGCCCTGAGCCCACCCGCCGAACCCTCCGACCCCGACACCGCCGCCCGCAACCTCAGACAGTGGATCGACGACTGCGCCAACACCCTCGCCCCGCTCAAGAATCCGCCCAACAGCCACACCAGCAAGAAAGCCACCTGGTTCACCGAAGACCTCCAGGCCTCCAAACGAACATGCCGAAAACTGGAGAAGATCTGGCTCCACAAACGGACAGCGGACAGCTACGCCGCCCACAAGAGCGCCACCCGCAGTCACCATCACCTCATCAGATCCGCCAAAAGGGCCTCACTCAAAGACCGCCTAGACAACAACGCACACAACAGCAAAGAGCTCTTCAACATCGTGAAGGAACTCTCCAACCCCAGCTCCAACACCAACGACATCCAGCCGTCGCGAGACCTGTGCGACTCACTGGCCACCTTCTTCCACCGCAAAATCGCCGACATCCACGACAGCTTCAACACCACGACCGCCCCGGCAACCACCGAGACCACTGCCCCCACAACCACCAACCGCCTGCTCTCCTGGACCAACATCAACGACGAGGACACCAGCGAGATCATGAACACCATCCACTCCGGTTCACCGCTAGACCCGTGCCCTCACCACATCTTCAACAAAGCCAGTACAGCCATCGCGCCCCATCTCCGGAAAATAATCAACATCTCCTTCGAGACAGCAACCTTCCCGGAAAGCTGGAAGCACGCCGAGATCACCGCCTTACTCAAGAAACCCAAGGCAGACCCCAAGGACCTCAAGAACTTCCGACCCATCTCTCTGCTCCCGTTCCCCGCGAAGGTCACCGAGAAAATCATCAACAAACAACTGACCCGCTACCTCGAGGAGAACAACATCCTGGACCCTTCCCAGTCCGGCTTCCGCAGCAACCACAGCACCGAAACCGCCCTCATCGCCGCCACCGATGACATCAGGACCCTGCTAGACAACGGAGAAACAGCAGCCCTCATCCTCCTGGACCTATCAGCCGCCTTCGACACGGTCTGCCACCACACACTACGAACACGCCTTCACGACGCCGGGATCCAAGAGAAGGCCCTGGACTGGACCACATCCTTCCTTTCCGGCAGAACACAAAGCGTCCGCCTCGCCCCCTTCCGATCCAAGGCCACCAAGATCATCTGCGGCGTACCCCAAGGCTCCTCCCTCAGCCCAACGCTGTTCAACATCTACATGGCACCCCTCGCCCACGTCGCCCGACAGCACAACCTCAACATCATCTCCTACGCCGACGACACCCAGCTGATCCTCTCCCTCACCAAAGTCCCTCACACCGACAAAGCCCACCTCCACGAAGGAATGAAGGCCGTCGCCGAATGGATGAGGACCAGCCGCCTGAAGCTGAACTCGGACAAGACGGAGGTCCTCATCCTTGGTTCCAACTCTTCAGCCTGGGACGACTCCTGGTGGCCAACATCACTGGGAACAGCCCCGCCACCCACCGACCACGTACGCAACCTAGGGGTCATCCTCGACCCCACCCTCTCCATGACTAAGCAGGTCAACGCCGTTTCCTCATCCTGCTTCAACATCCTCCGAATGCTCCGCAGGATCTTCAAGTGGATCCCCACCGAAACAAGAAAAACAGTCACCCAGGCCCTCGTCACCAGCAGGCTGGACTACGGAAACGCCCTCTACGCAGGAACGACGGCTAAGCTCCTGAGACGGCTGCAACGCATCCAGAACGCCTCTGCACGTCTTATCCTCGACATCCCCCGACGCAGCCACATCACACCCCCACCTGAGAGACCTGCACTGGCTCCCTGTCAACAAGAGGATAACCTTCAAGCTCCTCTCCCACGCACACAAAGCACTCCACAACTCCGGACCAGCCTACCTCAACAGATGACTCAGCTTCTACACCCCCACCCGCCAGCTCCGCTCGACCAGCCTCGCCCTCGCCACAGTCCCCCGCATCCGGAAAACGACCGCCGGCGGCAGATCCTTCTCCCACCTCGCCGCCAAGACCTGGAACACCCTCCCCACCAACCTCCGACAGACCCAAGACCTACTGGCCTTCAGAAGACTCCTCAAGACCTGGCTCTTCGATCAGTAGCAGCACCACCCCCCCTCTTCCCCCAGCGCCTTGAGACCCTCGCGGGTATGTAGTGCGCTTTATAAGTGACATGATTGATTGATTGATAGGATGCTGCATGAGCATACTAAGCCTTGCCCTACAAGCTGGCTATCCTAGAAGGCGCGTTGTCTATGACCTTCTTTCTCTGGTTCCAAGCACAAAGTAGATAACGCCATACTGCCAGTGCGAATAATTCCCTAGTGTCGCTCTTAAGGAGCCTTAATGCTTCCCCCCGTGTCTCACACTCTTAGAGTTTGATGCCGCTTTTAGCCATTTCTTGCGCGGATTTCTATATTGTGGGCAGAAGAACATGAAATGTTCAACAGTTTCCGCGATGGTAGGGCAATTTGGGCAGAACTTGTTATTTGGAAGTGTCCTGTCCCTCCCATTTCATAGTGTGAGTTCTCAGGGGCAATATGCCACACCTGAATTGGACATACAAACACTTACAGTGGCGTGGATACATACGGTCCATGTAGGGCTCTGGGCAGGGAGAGCATTTGTGGAGGAGAAACTGACCGGTAATAGAATTTTCCTGATGTACTTTCCACGTTTGCAATACAATTTCCTCCCAGAACCGGGTTTTCACTCCACGGGCGTCACTTTTGGTGATCTGCTCCAGGGTGTTTCATAGATTACCCATGCCAATTCTATGGCATAACACTTTTATCGCCTTCAGCCAGGGTGTACTTACGTCCTTATCAAGGGATACTAGCTCTTTTACACAGTCTCTGTACATTGCTATATCCCTAGTGGACCAAAGTCTTATCCAGAATAGTAGGGGTTTGAGTTGAACCACTAAGTGTATAGGGTTGAGGGCAATATCAAATCTTAAAGGGGTGATAGGGAAACTTGGGGGAAGATTAAAGAGACCCCTTATGAACTTATTTTCTGTTCTTGTCAGCACTTCTGCTTGAACATAGCCCCATATTTCAGCTCCATAAGTCGCTGATGTTACAGCTGTTGCTCTATACACAGAAAGGACCGGGGACAGAGCGCCTCCCGTAGCAACCCTGTATTTTCTCCCTATAGCGGAAGTTTTCAATTGGAGGGTGGCTTTACTTTTCTCCAGTTGGGGGCCCCACATCTGTTTGTCACTCAGCCTAACTCCCAAGTAGTCAAAGTGTGGAACTTTTTCGAGGCAGACCCCCTCTATATACACGTTACCTCTATATGTTCTACGGGGATTAATAGTCATGACTTTTGACTTTGTAGAATTATGCTCAAGCCCTCTTTCCTCACAGAAAGAGACTAAGGCGTTTAGTTGAGCTTGCAGCCCCGTTGGAGTGCGTGAATTTAGCAGGGTGTCATCCGCATACATCAAAATAGGCGTCAGCACACCGCCTAATTTAGAGGCATCATGTATGCAATTCTTCAGTCTACTTACTGCTCCATTAATGTAGAGACTAAAGAGGGTCAGGCGAGGACACACCCTTGTCTAACCCCTTGGTTAATCTCAATCTTATCTGACAAATCCCCAGCATTATTCCATCTGACCTTGGCATAGGTGCTTGTATGTAAAACTCTCAGAATCCTAAGTAGGTCTGAAGGAATACCATAGCCATCCAATACCTCCCATAGTGTTTCCCTTGGGACCAGGTCGAATGCCACCCTTAAATCTATAAAGGCGACATATAGATGGTCACGCTTCAAGGTGATATATTTCCAGGTTATCACCTTGAAGCAGAGGACCTGGTCCAGTGTACTAATCATGGGTCTAAACCCAGCTTGCGCCTCTTCTAGGATGTTGTTCTCTTCCATCCAATCGTTAAGTTTGAACAACACCTGCCTACAGAAAGTTTTTTGGGTGTGGTCCAAGAGACTGATGGGTCTGTAATTTGAGGGGTTTTCTCTATCCCCCTTTTTGAAGATGGGTATGATGATTGTTCCATGCCATGAGGGCGGAATGGAATTGCCTTTTAAAATGGTATTATATACAGCGTTCAGGTATGGCATCCAGATGTCGGGTTGAGACAAAAAGAGATCACCTGGAATACCATCCATTCCTGGCGCCTTTTCTTTTTCATTAGCTTAACTGCTAGGTGGGTTTCCTCAATAGTAAAGGTAAGATTAAGTTTTAGGGTATCAAGTCTATTATACTCGTCATGGAGTGAGTTTCCCGTCGGGTCACTCATGGCTCCTGGTGGGAGACTTGTAAGATTATTCTGGTTCAGCTTGCCTTTATACAGGCCACTAAAGTGTGAGACCCATAGCTCAGGTTGTATAGTTCGCTCCAGATGGTTAGCACTAGAGGAGTTAACAGAGATTAATTTCCAGAAAGTGTTGTGGTCACCCATCTCCAGGACTTCTGCCATAAGTGACCACTGTTCCTCCTCCCAATCTCTTTTAGCCTTTTCTAATGTAGATTTGTAGTTTTTTCTGGCCTTTATGATTTCAGCTCTTTGTCCTTTTTTAATCGCACATAATAGAAGAGATTTATCGGAGCGGCAAGATTTTGAGTACCAGGAGGGGGTTTTCTTATGGAAAGCCCCTCTTTTTTGATGTATAACAAGGCACGAACTTAATGTGCCCATCAGTTCTGAGGTTATAAGGGCAAAGTTGATGCTATCCATATCTGCGAGGTCTACCTGAGAGAGTTTCCACATAAACAGAGTATACAAGTGTGTCATTCGCCTTATGTCCATCTCCATGACTGCCCATTTGATGTTTCTTAGATTGGACCATAGACGAAGAGGTCACTACTTGGCCCAATTTTGCGTAAGCAAACGCAGCCATGGAGAAGGATGCACTTAGGGCTTGGTGGTCGCTTTCTGGTCTAGGCATCACCTTCATATCATGTACATCTGCCCATAGCTCAGTGTCCAGGAAGATATGGTCTATTCGTGAAATACTAAAGCCTCTTTTAAAGGTTGTACAAGGGGGACAATCTGACTTAGTGTTCCCACTGAGTTAACAAACAGTACTCACAGTTTAGAGCCAAGGGGGGTGGCCCTGCCTCTTCCTGGCAATGACGGGCAAGGACAGGCCCGCCCTTGGCCCGGGCTTTGCCCTGGTGCGTCCAGCGCAGCGGGGCCTCTCAGCTGCTGATACGCGCCTCCGGGCACAAGGAATGGCGTCAGGGCAGATGCGGAGGCTCACTGGGCTGTAGTCCTGGTGCCCCGGTCTTGCGTGCAAAGGTAGCGAGGTCCCGCACAGCGGGGCCTCTCAGCTGCTGATAAGCACCTCCGGGCGCGAGGAATGGCGTCAGGGCAGATGGGGAGACGCACGGGGGCTGTAGTCCTGGTGCCCCGGTCTTGCGTGCAAAGGTAGCGAGGTCCCGCGCAGCGGGCCTCTCAGGTGCTGATAAGCACCTCCGGGTGCGAGGAATGGCGTCAGGGCAGATGCGGAGGCTCACGGGGCTGTAGTCCTGGTGCCCCGGTCTTGCATGCAAAGGTAGCGAGGTCCCGCGCAGCAGGGCCTCTCAGCTGCTAAGTGCCTCCGGGCGCGAGTAATGGTGCAGGGCAGATGCGGAGGCTCACAGGGGCTGTAGTCCTGGTGCCCCGGTCTTGCGTGCAAAGGTAGCGAGGTCCCCTTATTTAATTGGGTGGGCCATGCTCTGCGCGAGTTCTTTCTCCCGCCACCACCTTCAGCCCGGACGGCGCCATCTTCCTTAGCTGAGCTTCTTGCTTCTGGGTTTGTGCAGATAGTTATATTATAAATTACAAACATCTACCGAATCAGTCAGTTAGCAATTACATCCAGTTCTCGTTGTTCACGTTTAGTTATTGTTAGAGGACTAACCTAACTAGAGAGAAACTGAGCACTAAAAGGGAGGAACAGAAGAGTGAATAAAGGTGGGGACAATTACAAATGATTCAGGATCATTTACAATTATCTGGATTTTGTATTTTGCTTTTTCTTTCAAAGCCCATCAACAAATAAAACACCTGTAGTGGTGCCGTAGCGCTGGGAGAGAAAATGGCAATTCAGACTCCAGGTTAAATCAAGCGGTGTTGTGAGTATACAGTACCACAGGCTGTCCTTAGGTGTCCCTTGGGACCCTGCAACATGGATAGAGAAAGGATATGGCACACCGGTGAGAGCTGCAGACTAGGGGAGCTGGGGATCCCTGTTTGAGTCTGGTGTCAGCTCAACATCCTGTGATAATGGGCTGATCCTTTAATTTCCTCCGAGCGCCTGGATAGCAGCGCTACATGAATAACAGCTACAAATTTATATTAAGGATAAAAAAATTCAATGCAACGAAACTGGAGGTGGGGGTGAGCAAGAAGTGTTGAGCGAGGGGGTGGGGGAGGAGATTAAATGAGTCCACTGCACTGCAAATCATGTCAAGATTAACCAAATGGAAAAACAAGCAAAATGAGCTGTGGCATTGGAGGGGTGGAGGGGGGCCTGCAAGCAGTGTTGTGAGAAGGGTGAGGGGTGATGGGGAGGCACGGGGAGATTAAGGGATGGCAAGCAAATGAAGCTGACTAAAGCACAGGTAAGCAGAACACTCAATGAGCAAAGAGGCAGACCAACCAAAAAAAAAAAAGAGTTCTCTCAAAGTATAAATAACCTGAACAGTAAGAACACATATAACAGGGGCAGTCCTCATGGGAGGATATAACATTCTAAAAGGAGGGACTGCTAAGTGTATTCACCAATGAAAAGCCAGCATTTCTAAAGGACAGCAAGAGGAATCAATGAAAAGGATGGGTTTTTTTTCAGCCCATATCTTAGATACAGCATGTCTCTTCAAGACAGTGCATGCGCTACCTAGACAAGACCTAAAAAGGTAAATTGTACTGCATGCACTAGAATCTTTGCCTGCTAATATGTATTATTGATGAAATATTTTCACCTCTTCAAGATTTCCTTTCTTCTCCATCAGAGTGAGACAGCTGCACGATCTGCACAGCCATGGTCTTTCTTTAGCAGCAGAGAATACAATCTGCAAAGCGTTGTCAGGCATCAGGCATCACCCATCTTTTCCCTGCAAATAGTGGTGATATAGTACAGTCTGCAAAGTTGATTCAACTCATAGGCACTCCCCTCTCTTCTCAGTTGAATCAGGATGTACTTCTGTCTCCCTCTATAATATAGGCATAGCACAGTCGAACAGGAATGAATCTGCACACCTTTCTCTGATAATCAGAGACAAGTAAAATATCTTTACGGTTGAAGCTGCCATCAGGCTGCCCTTCCTGCTCTATGAATTAGAGGCAGGTAGTCAAATCTGCAATAGCAGAAAAAACCTTCAGAGTATACTTCTTTCTCTGTGAATGATAGAGATGTAGAGCAATATGTCATTATTGAATAAGCAGTCAGGATGCACTTCTGTCTGTCAGTTTGAGACAGTTATCACAATCTGTCACAGCTAAACAAATCTGTCAGCTTGTGCTCTCTTTCTCTGAATGGCATAACAGTGACGCAAGCTGTTATGGCCTTAGTAATTGTCAGGACGTCTTTCTTCTGTTAGTAGATCAGCAGCGCAATCTACAAAGCCACATCAGCTGTCAGGAGGAACCCAGTTGTGTGGTGTGTTATAAACTTTTGATTCAGTAAATCTTCTCCAACAGTTTGTTAAAACCGGAAGCATTACAATCAAAATTCAAATAAGGTTAAAAGTTCTGTTCAATGCAAGTATACAGAATCAATACTTAGAATCAATGAGATGCATGTTGGTGGGAGATCTTATCAAAAGGCCAAGAAGATTGCTAATAATATTCCTGACATCTCATGTCACACTGTAGATTCCAAGAAAATTGCATCGGTATTCAGGGACAATCATCAGAAATACTATAAGTAGATTATGGTTAGTCTTCATCATAGTTTCGATTAGCACGTCCCTTCCCTATTTTGAGTTGGCACATCATGCTGGGGCTGGCAGTTGCAGTTGCCCATAATGGTAAAACAGATCCATCAAAATTTCATAGGGTATTCTATACAAACCAGTGGAGTCGCTTAGCTTTAAGGATGAATTCAAAAGAACTTTTAAGGTGCTATGTTGTGCTCCAAAGCCTTGTATCTCTGTTGGTTTATGTCACAATATTGTTAGCAAAAACATTGTCCTACAGAAATATAATTTGGAAAAATATTGCTCTTACAAGACAAGAACAAGAAGATGGGCTTGATGGAAAGCTTCTAATGTTAGACAAAAAGTCAGATAAGATCTAGATAGACCTCGGTGAGGCCATCATCCATAGAAGTTCCAGAATTTTCTGGAGAATAATTGCACTGGCCAGAGGAAGTGGAGTGACTCACAAAGTCTGCCCAGTCTCAAGTGAGGCCTGGCTGAATTACATCTCTATTCTTTATATCACTAATTCTACAGAAATTTTGAAATCTTTCACTTGTAGGTTCCCAGGTGATAGAAGAAGCAGACTCCTATTGTCCATCAAAATCACAAATTAGGGACATCATTTATTTCCCAGAGCTTCCAGGGAAAGAAGCCCATATCAATTACCTATTACCATCATAAAGTTGAAGGAGGATTTGTGGTCCAGTTACTTGGTGCCTCTCTTTAAATGTTGTTATACTACCGGACAAGTCCTGAAGACCTGGAAGGGCAGTATTATTCTCCCTTTACATAAGAAAAGATCAATTAATTTACATAGTAACTATAAGGAGATCACGCTGCTTGACTGCATTGGCAGAATAATCACTGAGTGTTTTAATTCACTTAGAAAGCAGGGCGGATGATAGCAATATAAGACCATTGGACCAAGTCAGCTTTAAACAAAATAGTTCCACTCTAGATAACATTACAGCGCTACACAGGAATTTAGAGAATTGTGTGTATACACTGGCTATGCCTGTCTATAAGGCCTACATTGATTTCTTGACAGCGTTTGACTGTGTGAACAGATCTACCCTATGGTGAAAGCTTTGTGATCAAAATATACTAGAACCTCCTCTTAAAATATTAATGGCACTTTACTCATCCACCTGGTGTCATGTTCTACTTGTTTTTGCCGGAGTTTTATATAGCGCAAACTTGACCCGAAGGTATCAAAGCAGTTTACATGAGCACCAGTTGCGTTACAGACAGACACATTAATTTTTGGAGGGGGAGGGCAGGGATATTAAGTGATTTGCCCAGAATCACAGGATGTTGAGCATCGCTGTTGAGACTCGAACCCGGTTCCCTGGCTTCGAGGTCAACCACTCTAGCCGTTAGGCCACGTCCTCTCCCTCTACTTGGAGGCGACTGTGGGATTTACCTAAAAATCATTACAAAAAATTGTATAACACAACATTGTCTGCTTGCTCCACTACTGTTCTCCCTATACATTTTTGGTCTTCCTACTGCATTGAACGAATTAGGAGGCAATACACCGAAGTTAGATCATTGAAGTATTGCATCTCTACTTTACTCTGATGATATACTGCTCATGGACCTGGTCCTTAACGGATTCAAAAGCAATTGGACTGCTTGCAAAAATATGCACCCAGTCATCACTTGAAAATTAACCTTAAAATAAATGAAGAGATGATATTTCGAGGCAAGAGTAACAAAAATATTGAGAAATACAAATGGGGTGAGGGGAGTGAGGAGCTGGAATTTGTTACTACATACCCTTATTTACGGAAAGACTTTTCCGCTAATCTCTCGGATAAAGTGCACATCTCCCATCTCTCAAGCAAAACATTTACCCATGTATACGCACTTCTATCTTTGTATAGAGCTATTGGTTGAAGGTACTTTAAATAATTATTGTTGGTATACCATGCTAAAGTCCCCCCCCACACACTTTATTATAAGCCATAGAAGTCATCCATACAAAACACTGACAGTTTTTGCATAACATGGAGGGAAGAATTATTGGAAAAATCTGCACTTTTAATACACTAGCCCCAAATGAATCTATTGGTCTGGAAATTGGTTTATTGAGTCACCATATATTAGGGTTGGGGCAACCCTCCGTGGGGGGCATCAGATTTTATATAGCACGTAAAACACCTTAAGAGGTATTTTAGGTAGTTAAGTCACTTGTCTGTGTGGCAAAATGCTTGGCCCTGGAAATACGGACTGGTGACTCTGAAAGGAGAGTGGCCATGGATATTTAAGTTATCTTTGAACTGTTGCTGTGAGGACTCACTCCCCCAGGGAGCACTGGACAGCACTTTGAGGAGTGGCTCTTCCCTGCATTCCTGGGCCGCTGCACATAAGGCGCTTTTACATCTCCTGCAGAGTGGGACTCTTTGAACTGTTGCTGTGAGGACTCGCTGCTCCAGGGAGCACATGACAGCATTGGACAGCCCTGTGAGGAGGGGCTCTTCCCTGCATCCTGCACCACCATGCATAAAGTGCTTTTACACCTCCTGTGGTGTGGGACTCTTTGAACTGTTGCTGTGGGGACTCGCAGACCCAGGGAGCACATGACAGCATTGGTTACCCCTGTGAGGAGAGGCTCCTCCTGTATTCCTGCACCACCGTGCATAAATTGCTTTTACATCTATCACATTGCTACTGAGGCCTGGGACGTGCTAGACGGAACCTCAGCTCCCTGTCTTTGTCATTGGTGTACCCAACCGAGCCGGGAGGAGACTGGGCTGGACTACGCCCCTTGAATATGCAACTGTTTGTTGTGTTGGGAACTGACAGGGGGGACCGGAGCTGCCAGAATCCATCACAGGCCCAGGAAGCTGTCACTTCTCAGAAGGTCTATGGGTACTGTTACGCTTGGTGCTCGATCACTGTAATTTTGGCTGTGATGGGGAAGCATACAAATCGTATTCCTGTTAAGTCAAGCTGTTCTTCCTGCTCCCTGGATTGCTACATTAAATGTGTAATGGAGGCCTTAAATATGGAAACAGAGCATGCAGAACTTTGCCTCTCCGGCACCTTGGTGGTAGGAACTGGGTCTGGCCCATTTCTTTGAGGAATCAGGTTCAGAGGTTTTGTGTGATATTGTGCAGGACCCTGCTCAAGGGTTTGTTTTAGTGACACATCTCTCTAATGATGTCTCTTCTGTTGGTCTAGGATTGATTCCTTGGTTGGTCACCATGTCATCACATAATAACGGTCCCCCTGCTAAGCGTAAAAGCTGTCATGGGTTAAGGAAGCCTGACCCACCCGTAACCCCTCAATCCAGTCATGTCATTGCTCTATCTTGCTCAGCTCTGTGGACTTAGACTCTTTTCAGAAAACTCTCTTGAACAACATGAGTGGTGTGATTGAAAATTTGCTTGTACCTATATGTTTTAGGCTGGGGGCCATCGAAGAACTTTTATCTAGTGTTAAGGCAAGATGCTCTACATCTACTGTCATTCAACCTACTATACACTCGCGGGCGGCTGGAGGGGTTCCTACATGCCCCATGTGACCCCTTCAAGATCACAGTTCATTTTCTAGTTACCCTTGGGATAACAGACACTTGATTACCCCTCACCCCAGCTTTGCATTTTAAGCCTCCACAATTTTGCCCACAAGATGCGGTTCCTGGGCTCAGGAGGGAGGGTGATTTTAGCATCATGGGGGTGTTTACATGTGGGCAGGTCCATTAATTCCGTGAGGGGTGTGCAACATCCTTGATCAGCAGAGTTGTTAACATGGCTGGTCCCTCTAATAGTCAACTTTCTGTGGCAGCCCCTACTGAAACTTTGCCACAGGGCAGGAGGGACACAGTGGTGCATAGTAGAGGGGCAGGATACCCTAATACTGATGTGATTAACTTACCCCCACCTGCTGTCCTCATGTACTAATAATGGCAAATGTCCCACCTTTGCCCAGGAGCTCAGTCGAGCCGCCAGTCCAGTTAAGGAACAAAGTTTTGCACTGGCTGCAGTCTAAGTCTATTTTTCCAACCTCTGGTGCTGCTCAAATTCTGATGACATGTAGGGTGGGATGGATCAGTCCATCTAGGAAATCCTTTGAAGGGGATTGTGTCATTATTAATGTTAGACAATCCAGGTTTGCAGGGGAGAGTCTGCATAAGTCCTCGCCTGACTTCTACAAGGGGAGTAACGTTCTGCTTTTTGCCTTGGGTTTTTTCTATTGTCATCTATTTCAGGCACCTGTTGGTTTTGCCTATCAACCCTTTGCCTCCCACCCCCATTGCAGGTAACCATCCTTTTTCCCTTACACTCCCAAAGAGGTAGCATGCCTTAAATGACTTAGGCGGTAGATTGACTTTCGAATGCAGTGGTCACTATTTTCCTTTTCTTTTTGGTTTGAATGACCCATCAGCCCCTATTAGTTTATCTCCCTGCCACATAAACACATCTCCAGTTGATTCTAATGCCCCTGATCTATGTACTCCCCTGCCACTTGGCAAGGGAGCATTGGCAAGGAGTTCTAGTCTGTCTGGTCCAGCTGCCCTTCAGTTCAATCTGGCTATAAATGGTTATGTGGTCTTGTTTCACGGAACATTTCAGGGCTCCAGAATAAATTAACTGCCCCAGACTGGCTTGAAATAATTTCTACCACTCATATAATTTGTATTCAGGAAACGTGGCGGGTAGACCCTCTGCATGTTGGAGGTTTTTCCTTCCTACTCACTGCAGCAATACCATCACCTGCAGGTCACGCTAAAGATGGTTTACAGAAGTTGATTTCAAATTCACTGCCTGTTACCAATAGAAGATCTGTCACATTTTCTCCTTATTATCAATTTGTTTAATTGTCGTTTAAGAAGGGGACTGATGTTATGCTAATAAATTTTCATAATAATGTGATTGATTACACTTGCTGTGATGTTAACGCTCCGGAAGTGGGCCTAGAGGCGTTCTTGTCGCTATCTGACTCTACCTGTCCAATTGTATGGGCCTGTGATTTTAATATCCAAAGAAGTAGTCATTCGACAAGACAGGTGTGTGGTTTTATCAACTGGGCAGGTGAAGGTGCCCCACATTTCCTACATGGTGCGTATGGAAAGGTTTTTAATATTTTGATCCACAAATATGATCTTCTGTTGCTGGAAGACCATAATGTTATACACAATTTACAGAGCCATATGTTTGTGGGGAGAGGTGCACACTCCAAAATTGATCACTTCTTAACTAGCTTCACTGTCAATCATCTAGGGCCAGATGTATGACCTGCCAAATAGCGCCTCGCAAATTGCGTCGCATTTGCGACTCGCAATTTGCGAGGCACTATTTGACATGTACAACAGTGTGTTTAACACTGTTTGCGATTCCCAATGGGGTCGCAAATTGCGGGGCTCATAAATATTAATGAGCCTCTCGCAATTCGCGAGCCCATTGGGAATGACAGGCCCTCCCAGGGATGGTGGCCTAATGGGCTCAGCAGACCACCATGTCTGGGACTGCTTTTAAATAAAGCAGCTTTTTTTTTTTTTTTTAATGCAGCCCGTTTTCCTTAAAGGAAAACGGGATGCATTTAAAAAAAAGAATGAAACCTTTTCGTTTAATTTTTTAAGGGCAGGCAGTGGTCCCTGTGACCACTGCCTGCCCTTAAAAAATAATATTGCATGCATTTGCAAAAGGGAAGAGATCCCCTGGGGACCCCTTCCCATTTGCGAATGCATACCACCTACTTAAAGTAGGTGGTAATTTGAGAGTGTTTTGCAACCGCAATTGTGGTTGCAAAACATTGGTACATAGCTTTGCGGTCGCTATTAGGAAGGGAACGCCCCTTCCTAATAGCGAGTCGCAAAACAGTATTTTGCGAGTCGCAATTTATTTGCGAGTCGCAAAATACTGTTTGTACATGGGGCCATGCTTTTTCGCATGCGCAAACGGGTCTAAGACCCATTTGCGCACGCTAAAAAGCGTCGTACCTCTGGCCCCTAGTTTTTAATATCAGGGTTAAACCAACTGCAGTAAGTGACCATAATTCAGTTATGCTATCTATGATCTTTTATGCTGATCACTCTATAGCCTCTAACTGTGTGTTAAATGTTGTCCCTGTCATGCCGAATGGTGTTCATATTGCATGATCAGGAGTTGACCCTATGTGCGTACTGCAGAGGTTTCTGGCCATGAATGCAATTTTATTTGATCTTTGTTTAGCGCCTGATGTGGATAATGATGGCTTGGTCTCAACCTTTGGGCTAATTACTGGGGCCCTTAATACCCTTATACTGCAGCCCGCTAGCACAGGGGCATCCGATAGACTTGGCTGGTTCAATCAAGTATTCACGCAGGCCTCTAAGAAGCTGAGGGCTGCTATCCATTTTGTCCCAAGGGACTATTCTGTGATCAAGTCTCTAAGGAAGCATTATAATGAGGTGCTACCCTCTAGGAAGAAGGAGCTAAGGGAAAAGACCTGGTTGAGCCTGGTCTAAGCAGCTGAGACTAATGACAGTATCCTGTTTTGAAATAATGCAAATACCACATTTTTGAAAATCGATTCCATTCCTGAATTAACATCACACATCTCCTTCCAAGCCTGGGTCGATCATTTCAATAGGATCTTTGAACCTTTTGTTAATAATGAGTGGATGTACACCCACATGAATCGAGAGGAAGTAGAAATGAGTTCTATCTCTAAGAGTTGCATGCCCCTCAACTTTACCCTGGATGAGGTCCTTGAATCCTTGAAAGGCTGTGCCAAAGGTAACTCCCTCAGACCCGACGGGGTTTTGGTTGATGCTTTTATAGGAATGGGTGAGCTATGGGGACCAATTTTGACTCGAGTCTTTAATGCGGTGGCAATAGGCTTAGTACCCTCTACGTGGGCGAATTCAATCATTGTCCCCATTTTCAAGAAGGGGACAGGTACGACCCAAAGTGTTAAAGTTCCATTTCCCTCCTGGTTTCATCTGCAAAACTCCTGGGCAGGATTGTCAGACAGAGATCAGAGGAATGGGCAACCGATAATTCTATCTTGTTGGATGTCCAGTACGGATTCAGGATGGTTGCACAATGTGTAAACCTTGAACTCCGTATTGAGAAATACACAAAGGTGAAGCCAGAATCCCTTCACCTGTGTAGTGCTTTTAATCAGGTGGACCATTCAATTTTGTGGCATACTTTGCTCTCATATGGGGCTCCTGAAAATATTGTCTGTCTTCTTTCCCGGCTGTGTAAGAATCTTTCAGCTGAGGTACAACATGGTCCTAACGGGCAATTTTCTCCATCTTTTAGAATTAGGCGGGCATGAGACAGAGGTGTGTGCTGGTCCAATTTTTATTTTTACTTTTTGTACATGGCATAGTTGATGCTCTTCGGTCCTTGCAGGAAGATGCATCAACAGGAGCTGGTTGCCCGTTCCTGTTCTCCTGTATTCAGACGACGATGTCCTATTGTCTAGGAAGGGACACCCATTAAAAGGTTAATTCCTTTTATTATTTGGATATTCTTTTTTCTAGAAATGGTTCTGGGGTCCAACACATATAGAATGCCTAGTTTAAAATAAAATGTGTGAAGGTCTGTTCAGGTTTTCCAGTAAACTTGGACACTGTCCTTTCAGGGATATGATTGCCATCTATAAAGTAGCACAAGAATATGGTGGTGATGTGTGGGGTCATATGCCTAGTAGCCCCTTAAAGGTTGAAGAAAATGCTTTTTTAAGGCACCTTTTGTGCACTCCCCCTTCATTATCATCTTCTATTATTCATAAGGAAGTGGGGTTAACTCACCTGGAAGATATGCCGTCACTCAAACCTACTCTATTGTGGCGTTCAATATGGGCTAAACCTGAGACAGAATTCACGAAGGCAATCATACAGGATTGTTTAGCGATACATCACACCTTTAATATCCTGTGGTTGTCCTACATCAACAACACCCTTAAGCTGGTGTCTCGCTTTCCTGGGCTCCAGGAGCCTTCTAGAATTCTTATGCACCAGACGTCTGAGGTGAAGGCAGTTTTACTAGACGTTTGGGCAGAAAAAAGAGACCTTGTTGATGTTAGGAAACCCATGGTTGTCACATATTTGGCTTATGGCCTTCCAGAGGGATTTCAAACGTATCTGTCTCTGGTGACAAGTACTCAACACCACTTTGTTTTAACCAGACTGCGGCAGACTAGACATCATACACATCACCTCGTCACTTTCCCCATTATTAATCAATGGAATAGAGCGTTGGTCCCGTGCCCATGAGACAGAACTCAAAACAGAGCATTCAGTTCTTTATGCTTTTCTGCCAATTTTGTTCTGACTTAAGGAAGTACTTTTCAAAACCAATCTTTATTGCACACAATATCAGGGATCACAATGCTGCAATGTGTTTTTTGGACATTATGGAGGCCCCTGCAATATGTTGTAACGTTGTCTCTTACATCTGGGAAGCAATATGTGTTAGAAAAAGCATTCTCTATTAACTGTAGAACTCTTTTGTTTTTATGATAATGAGCCTTGGATGTATATTGTTTTAACCTGTTTTATGATGTATTGAATTTTAAACAATTGCTCTTTTATTGCCTAGTGCCAAAATAAAGATTTTGAACCTCAGTTATTTTATTTGTTCCAATCATTAAGATCACATTTCCTGAGCTTGTGATGTTTTTCCTAAATGGGGTTGCCCCTTTGTTTAATTCCAAGGTTGTCTATGAATAGATTAATATCAATGTGTATGACTAAATAAAGTGCCAATGGCTTAAATAGTATTCTATCAGCAACAGTTTCACTTTTGCAAGATGCGAATGAGGTGAACTGTATTGCTTCTTTTTTATAGTATTTAATGTTAAGTTACATGTGAATTTGTAAAAATCATATATCAGCACTAGGGTCTCACAGAGCTGGATGGAAAGAAACACTAGCAGAAAAAATCTCCAGGCAGTGAAAAGTGGATTTTTGAGTTTCTGTCTAAATTCAAAGGTCAGGGCACTCCATGCTTTAGTAGTGAGGTAGGTGAAAGAGCGACCTCCCATCTTAGCTCCAAGGACCTCTAGAACCTGTAGAAGATGCAGTCTGAAGATCCAAGAGTTCTATTGCGAGCATAATTCTTTATCCAAGATGAGAGAAAATACGGAGTGCTGGAATGAAAGCCCCGATGAACTAGGCAGACCATCTTAAAATGAACTCAGAAAGAGATTGGTATCCAGTGAAGATGAAAAGGCAGGGGAGAAGCCCTGAAGAAGCAAGGGCCCTGAAACCAATCTGGCTTCCTGATTCTGGATGACTGCGACTTTCCATGGTATCATCAGAGCCTGTAGTTTGTTTGATCCAGCTGTAAACTCAGGTGATAGTAGTACAATGTGGTGACTGGGAGTGGATAGGTAAATTTATGCAGATGACGTTATGTTATTTGTTGTTGAATTCCTGAGAACCTTTTGCTTTTTTATTTGATGCAAATGTCTGTTCCTTGTTTAATTAAAAGACTCAATGAATGGATTGTTATAACCCGTAGTTAGTCATGGGCGTGTAGGTATGCCCATTGTACTGCATTAGCTAGATGTTCATTTTTACAAGGCGAAAGCAGAGCTGTCTCATTCTGATAATTTCCTCAAGGCATCAGAGGCTTGTGTGATGTCATCTATCCAGTTGGCAGTACAATTATGGCAACAAATGGCACTATTGGTTATTTGGTCTGTGTGGTCACACCTTCTCAACATCTGGCGCTTTCTCCTCAGAGGAAGAGATGTAAGGCCTCAAACTGAACAGAACCGATACTTATCGTTCATGGAAATATTTTGTACTTAAAGTGTTACATAGATCAATTTGAGCTACAATTACAAACAGGGAAATTTTAAATGGATATTGCTGAAACCAGAAAAATTAACCTGCATGCCATTTTGCTGAGTGACAGACCATATGGGAAATGTCTTGCGGAAAAATCTTTTGTGGTCGGACAGAGTTGAAATGTCTTGAACAATGAGTTCTGCCTTGCTCTGATATACCACAGACATTGTTGCATGCAACATTTTTTAAAGGTGTTAGGTTAGATCTACTGTGCAATCCTATGAAATGAAAAATGCCCCAGAAATTGAAGCTTTTAAGCAGGTCATAAAAAACAGGGTAGATTTAATGCAGAAGGTTTAGCAGTGGAAATTTGCATTGCATTTTTTGTTAGGTAACCAGCCTCTGGTATGTCACCAATGTTTGCAGCCTTAGTGAGAGGGCTCACAATCCCCTCTAAATGCCAGAAGGCAGTCACCATCATCACCACCAGTCAAATAGAATATGGGGCAGAGATTCATGGTCTGTGTTTCACATAACAAAAAATGAGTACTTCTTAGAATAAGTGATCGAAGCACTCTGTTATTATTCATCCTAAAGGACCTTAGTAAGTAGCCCTATTAAACTGAGGTAGGCACAAACAGTGAAGGCTCACATGATAAAAGACTGTCCCTTCTGATAAGCAGGATTTTTTTTTTAGATATTTACAGAGACTGAATAGAGGTGTGCCCCTTAAGGCTCAAGGATTTTCACCTCTTATATGTTTGTGGGTGAGGACAGGCAATACATTTTGGGGCTTATTTACAAGGCCCTTTCGCCACTTTTGCGACATTTTTGACATGGGAAAAGTGACGCAAAAGTGGTGCAAGGGGCTTGTAAATCTGCCCCTATGTACATAAGCCAGTGAGCCTGTATCTAAGCTGAAAGAAAAGAAAACTTGCGTAGAGAAACTAAGCTGTTATGGTTAAAATGATTTAACAGCCATTTATCTAGACTGCAGTGTGAAAAATGCAGTCACACACATGTAAAGTATAATGTAAATTGCTGTGGTGCTGGCCAATGGAACTATCATCTGTTGCAACCGATCCACAGGGTCCTGGAGTACCAAGAAAATGCCGGCTGAGCTCACAGGCATAGTTTACAAGATGTACTCCATGGAACACAAGTTGACCAGTTTGAAATCTGAAATTCCAACTTACACAATCATTTAGAATGCCCTAGGCAGAGTGCTCATGGGCAACTATGGGAAAGCCCCCCCCCCCCCCCTGTACATTGTAAGGCCATTGCAAATCACTAAGTAGTTATGTTAAGGTGTAGAGGAACAAGGCTGAAGGCAGAGTTTCTGTTTGAGGTTGCAATATAGTTATAAAGTTTGGCAAGGGGTACTATTTTCCTTTCACATAGGCCACTTAAATCCTTGGTGCATTGCTGTTTCATATGAAAGATACAGCATTTTTACAAGTAAGAATAAAAGTAGAATCTCTAGTGCAAAATTAAACGCCAAAAAACAAAACAGTTAGATATTTGTTGCAAAAATATATTAGTTTAATACAAGTCAGATTTAAAAAATAAAAAAACAATGTAGCTCAGAATGTGTAGAAACATACAGAGAGTATTTAATTTTTCTATAATAAGGCATGTACAAATAAACAAGTTGCATTAAATATCTCCTCTCTATTTATCACTATTCATCTGGAAAAACAGAGCAGTATAAGAAAAGCCATGTTTCATTTTTTTCAAACTGCAGCTTTAAATATGCTCCGTGTCTTGCCTTTCAGCCTTTGATGCTGGCTCTGGTAGCAGGCTTTGTGGCATCAGAAATGAACTGTAATAAGTTGTTACAGTTGCATTGGTATGACATTTGTTTATTACAGGCAACAAGGTGTGTCACAAGTCAGCTGTAATGAGGAAATTAGAGCTTGGCCTGGGTTTTGCTAAAAGGAGGGCAGCTATTATATGACTTGGCAGTTGGCCACCCTCTATTACAAGTTGGCCCAAGGATGCAGAAGAAATTTATATGGAAAAGGTATGATCTGATGAGCGGCTAGCTGAGGCATGGATGGCTGATTTAAGCACTATCTGACCAACCTGATGCAACAACCCCTTAAATGAATGGAATGGTGGATTGTCACCGTGTATATGAACACAGTGCCTCATTGTAGTGTAAGACGTAAAACAGTTGTTTTATTTCTCCTTAGTCTGGGAAGGTGTAGGATGCTAAAGCACAAGATATCAGGGAGGGACTAGATGTGAGTAGACTGGTTTGTTAGACAAGTTTGTAGTGTTTAGGAAAGTTGCACTGTAGACCATCCACCACTGTTCTGGATCATCATCCTGTCGCACTGGCTGTGTACACAGACTATTATTATGTGTTGTTTTCGTCAGTTACATGATGTATCTGTATTTAAACATTAAGAAATATATTTTAAAAAATAAATAAGGAAATTAAAGATGGGGTTTATACATGGGAGGGATTCTCTTCCAAGCAATAAAGATAAGGAGGGTTCCCATGCTAATCCCCACACTTGCAGAGTCTTCCATCTGGCAAACTCCTTGAAGATAGGAATAATAAGGATTAGAGTTTGTTTTCATTTAAACACTTCCATGTCGTCTGGACATATAATTGCCTGAATATTACAATTCCAACAATAAGTTCAGCCTTATCCAATGTCCTTACTATGGGACTCCATTTATACTTCGGCATCTTAGACTGGGTGTATATTGCTAGAGCAAGTTTAATCATTTACAAAATGCTCGGTTAAAAATGAAATGTGCAGAATTTATGTTTAAGAAGAAAGAATGTTTTATGTAAAAATTGTGTAGTAGGAAGCCACACCAGAAACCTATATGCCTGTAACCTATTAATGACAATAGGATTTCTGTTAGCATATCTGCAGACACCATAGTTAAAATGCAAAGGCCCACTGATCATGAAATGCTTGTTTTTCATTTTAAAAGGCAATTGTGCAAGTTGTTTTTCTTCTCTTTGCTGCAGACGTTGCATGCTCATGGGATGAGTCCTGACAGGGAAGATGGTTCATGGGATGATGATATTACAAACAAGAAAGGATGTGCCTGCAACATCCACGGACACATGGCTGAAAGACAATTGTGTTCTGGTGAGGCGATGGGGAGAAGACCCATTACCAGGAGCGTGCTGAAATCTTATTGATCAACGTGAAGAAGCAAGATCATCAATGTTGCTACTGTTAACGCTACAATAAAAACGTATGTGTATATTAGTGCATGTTCCTAGACTAGATGCAGAGGAGATTCAAGCAGATTCAATGAGGGCAGCTTCTTCTATCATTTGACACTGAGACCCTGTTTTTCCATTCCTTAGACTGAGAGCTGCATCTCATTGTGATTTACTGCTTGTTCCCAACCCTCTGAGAGGAGCCTCTTTACTGGGTTTACTATGACATATCTTCATGAGAAGTTGTTACCTATTCCTTTGTCTGTTGTTGTTTTGAGCTGAGAATACTTTCCAGCTCTTATACTAAAGCTTTATGCTTATGCTCCACTCTATCTGGAACCCTTCATGGGTTTTCTGTACTGATACTTTCTAAATCACTTTGTACTTATCTTAACTTAGCCTAGAAGAGGGGCATTTCTTAACACGCTTGTCATATACTATATCAATGCTTATTTTCAATTTAAATTGATCTACTTCATTATCATATATTGATTGATAAATTGTTAACCTTTACTGATAATCATTGAAGAATAACTCCTTCATAAAATACTGAATAACCAAAAAGATCTCAAATAAAACTCTTTAACCCAACTAAACTCTCTGTATTGACTGTGCTAAAGTAATAATAATTGAAAATGATTTGTATTGAGATTTATTTTGACATCTCAGCTGACACCAAAGATCCATTGACTTCATGTGCCTGGGGTTCATGTGGATGAATAAATGTCAAGTTCGAACCCCAAGCTCCAGCAATATCATTCATTGTTTTTCTTATATGGGTTGCAGAGTTCAAGGCAAATCTGGCCAAAGAATTTTGGAGATAGAGAATGACATTGAAGGCATATGGGGCCATATGTATGAAGCTGTTTTGCGATCGCAAACACTGCGAATCGCAGAAAAACGGTGTTTGCGATCGCAAAACAGAGCCCCGCTATGTATGAGACACATCCTGACAGCCAATGTGCGAATCGCATAAATAGCGATTCGCAATAATTGCGAATAATACCATATTACGAATATTTTGCGAATTCGCTAAATACATCAAATCCTAGCGAAATTCGCAATTGTTGTGTCCAGATTTAGCGAATTCGCTAAATGGAATGCATGAACAATTCTCAATTTGCGAATTCACGAAATTCGCAAAATAGAAGAATCGCAATTACCACCAAGTCTGAGCAGGTGGTAACCAGGTGCAACCCATATAAAGAGACCCACAATGCAACTGATGTTTGCCACAATGTCAGGGCTGTACGTGATAGCCAGGAGGCTGCGACTGAGAGCTGCTGCACAGAGAAGGAGACGCCAGGAAAGGATCTTCAGAGCGCGCATAACCCTGCTCCAGCGGACTGAGGAGGAGATCCATACAAACTACAGGCTGGATGAAGAGAGCATCCTGGAATTAATAGCGGAGCTCAAACCTATCCTTGAACACCCCACACGCAGGACACACACAATCCCCACCCACATACAGGTCCTGTGCTCACTTCACCTCTTGGCGTCAGGGAGCTTCCAGGGGGTGATAGCCACAGCAGGAGGGGGTCTCACAGAGTGCATTGTCGCGCTTCTTCCACGCGTTCCTTGATGCCATGGTACAGAGGCTGCATAACCACATATACTTCCCCAGCACACCACAGGCACTAGCCCAGACCAAGCAGGAGTTCTACCACATTGCACAATTCTCCCACGTCATTGGATGCATAGATGGGACCCATGTCGCCATATCCCCCCTCCCAGAACGAATATGTGTTCAGGAACCGCAAGTCCTACCATTCCCTGAACATACAGGTGGTGTGTAATGCCAGGCACATCATCACCGACATCGTCGCAAAATACCCAGGCAGCACCCACGACTCATTCATCTTCCGCCACAGTGGGATACACCGCCGACTCACAAGTGGGGAGTTTGGTGAGGGATACCTACTAGGCAATTGCATGTGATAGAAGGACACACTAGTAATGCATAGCAGTGGCAGGACAGTGTTCATCCTAATTTTTCTCGCCCACAGGTGACAGTGCGTATGCGGTCCGGGACTACATACTCACTCCTTACCTTAATCCTGCAAATGCTGGGGAGCAGAGGTACAACAGTGCCCACATAGCAACCAGATGTACCATTGAGCGGACCTTCGGGATACTCAAGAGCCGGTTTCGATGCCTACATAAGAGTGGAGGGGCACTTCAATACAGCCCCCAGACCTGTTGCAAGATAGTGGTAGCGTGTGCCATGCTGCACAACATCGCCACCAGGAAGGGCACACCAGTGGAGCTCACTGAATCAGAATCATCAGATGAGGAGGGGCCAGCTCCTGGACGCATGCCGGCCGGAGTAATTGGTGCAGCTGCTGGGCGACAGAGACGTAATGAGATCACACAGAACAATTTCTAGGTAAGAAAAGATGACACAATGCCAAAGATCTAATACAGGACTGTGTTTAATTCCCCTTTGGACAGAATATCAATCGGCACACAGCCTGTGTGGCACACAATGTTTCGTCAAAAGTTCCGCACATGTGTGATCCACAGTGCAATCTGACTCCTGACCAAGTGTCTGTGTGCACTGGGTTAATGCACCCATATCCATGCCTTTATGTGGGCGCCTCAACTGCGGTGCTGACGGGCCGTAGGCTCTCACCGTGGGTGCACTGTGCCCTCTTCGCTTGTCCCAGCAGCCCTGCCGTGACGCACACTACGGCGCCTGTCCGGTGGGGGCGGTGGTGTGATGCTGCTCCTGCTGGATTGTGCGTCCTCGTCTGTTGGAGTGAGGACTCCTGGGCCAGCAGTGGCAGCTGCCCGCAGCTGATCCACAGCACATGTCACCTGTACCAGACCCCTGGCCACGTCCTGGCTGCAGTGTGACACCTCGTGCTGCATGCTGATGCTGCGCCTTGACAGCACTGAGGTGGCTGAGGAGAGGCGGTTTACTGCCCTGGTGTAGAGGTCTAGGCGGGTGTGGAGGCGCTGCCTCTCCCTGCGCCTAGCAGCACGGTCCGCCCTCAGTTCAGCACAGAGTGCCTCCAGGGCACCCGTCAGGCCCATGAAACCAACCCTGATCTGCCTCTGTATTGACCTTATGTTTTTGCCTGCAGGCGCTGGACCTCCAACATGTGGCCCTCCAACCCTTGGAAGACTGTGTCGTCTCCTGTGGATGCTGCACTGGTGGATGCACGTGGTGCCCTGCGCCTTGATGGGATTCGTGGAATTGGTTCGGCACGTGCACGTGCACGGTTGTGGCTCTGCCTGTCCCTGGACTGTTTGGACATTCCCATCGGTGTCCTGGGATTCCTCCTCCAGTGGTGGCAATGGTAGCACTGCAATCCGCCTGCGGCGTTTAGGTGGGATGACTGGGCTGCCCTCGTCTTCCTCTTCCTCCTCCTCCTCCTCCTCCTTTTGCCCTGTTGCCTCTGGGCTGGGGATTCATCCTCCCTCCACTGTATGTTCCCTGTGTTTCTGCTGGTGCTGTGGACATAAATGCACACATTAATTTACTGTCCTGCCTTGCATCTGTCATGCATTAAATATCACTGTTTGGAGTTACATGGGTCCTATCCATCTGCATTTTGACTTTCATGATGCACACATACTGTCTGAGCCTGGCTGGGTGTCATTGCTCCTCTGTTAGGTGCATGTGACTACATCTCCCATAATGCATTGCTGTGTGTGCTTGTGTACCTGCACTGGAATTGTAGTTTTGCTGTGCCCTGGGACTCTCCTGGGCGTGTGGGGGTGGTAGGGGGTATCAGGGGTGTGATGGCATGCTTCTTACCTTGTCTTGGGTGTGTGTGGTCGGAGCTGTCCAGGTGTGACACGCCCACTGCACTCTCCGGAAGCAGGGTCTCCTCAACCATTTCCTCAAGTGGAGTTGAAGCGGTGGCAGTGGAGGTCCCCCACCGGTCTTGTTGGCCTCCTCCAGCCTGGTAGCTACCTTCTCCTTGGAGCGCGCGCGCATGTCATACCAGCGCTTCTGCAGGTCTTTGACGCTGCGTTGTGTGACGCCAATTGCATTTATTTTGCGCTGTATGTCTGCCCAGATTCTCCTCTTACGTGTCTCTGGCACACGCAGGGACTTCTTGCCGAATAGGAGCTCATGGCTCACAACCATCTCCTGTATCAGAGCCTCCTGTTCACTTTCTGTGAACTTTGGCTTTCTGATTCTGGGTGTCTCCCCCTGCTGCATGTCCTTGCTGGCCATGTCTCCACTCTCTCCAATGTGTGTA
Organism: Calotriton arnoldi; assembly: GCA_963921515.1. Lineage (NCBI taxonomy): Eukaryota > Metazoa > Chordata > Amphibia > Caudata > Salamandridae > Calotriton > Calotriton arnoldi. Next base: position 1,113,739 of record CAWUFW010002470.1, on the reverse strand, counting down.
TCACTGCAGTGTTGCCTCAGCCTCTACTCCTGCTCTCACTCTGCTCCTGGGACTCAGGTGCAGCATGGGTAGTCACACTTCCTGGTTGTGATGTCATCAAGCTGCACCTGTGTCTCAGAATTGCCGTTTGCGAATTTCGCAATTTTGCGATTTTCTCAATATTGCAATTTTCTCAAAATTGCGAAATTCGCAATATCGAAGGTTCAATGCTAAATGAACGCTATTTGGGTATTCGCTATTTATTTAGCGAACTTTAGCGAATCGCTATTTTTTTGCGATTATTTGTTTACATACGGTTTTGCATTTCTCAAATAGCGATTCGCTAAAATTCGCTATTTGAGAATCGCAAAAGGGGACTTTGATACATATGGCCCATGGTTCCTTACAAAACTCCAAAATGCCAAGGTAGAAATTTATGTGAAGAATCTGCACACTATGATGAATGATAAACCAAAATTGTGGATCCACCGAATAAGAAACATACTAAAATCTCACAGGGATGCCGACTAGTTCCAGGGTGTGACTTCAATTTATCATGGGATGGCACATTAAATAGAATCTCAAAAATGATAATTCAAGGCAAAAAAAGTCAACAAATGCTAAACCTTTAACTAAAAGACATATGGAGATTGTCTTCCAGAATTGACTATATACTTATTGATGAAGCACATTTGCAATAGTAGAGCTCAACTCAGAAGTACTGACAACCACTATTAGAACCAGGAACCTGTGTTTACCGAAATTGCTTTGAAAGTATTGATGGCTTTGTTTTTGTCCTGTGATTCAAAAGTTTATATCTAACTGTGCCTTCACAAATACTAATACATTTAGGGACAGATGTAGGAAGCGAAATACCGATCGCAAACGCTGAAATTCGCAGAATCTCAACGTTTGCGACCGCAAAATAGCCCCGTGAAATGTAGAGAGGGAAAAAGCCAAGCGCAAAATAAGGAATCGCTAAAAACAAGAGAAGTCAGTTAGCGATTCCTTATTTTGTAAATTTGACCCACTGACTCCCAAATTCGCAAAAATAAATTCGCAAAGAAATATATGTAAACTCGCAAATAGCGATTTCTTGCAAATTCGCTATTTGCGATTCGCAAATTACCACCAACTCAAAGCAGGTGGTAACCAGGTGCACTGCATATAAACAGCCCCAGAATGCATCAGTTCCAACACAATGGCGGCCCTCTATGTCATTGCAAGGCGGATGCGGATGCAAGCAGCAGCACAGAGGATGAGGAGGCGACAGGAACGCATATACAGAGTGCGCATCACCCTTTTCCAAATCACAGAAGAAGAAATACATGAGAGGTACAGGCTTCACCGCACTACCATCCTAGACTTGATATGTGACCTGCACCCAATCCTGGAGCACCAGACACGCAGGGCGCACGCAATTCCACCACATGTGCAGGTCCTTTGTTCCCTGCACCTACTTGCATCAGGTAGTTACCAGGGGGTGATAGCTGTAGCTGGCGGGGTCTCACAAAGTTGCCTGTCACGCTTCTTCAACACCTTCCTGGATGCCATGCTACAACGAATACACCATTACATCCGGTTTCCCACCACGCAAATGGAACTGCATAAGACCAAGATGGATTTCTATCAGATGGCACAATTCCTACATGTCATTGGGTGCATTGATGGGACACATATTGCAATCTGCCCACCCTCTGCTACTGAGTACATATATCGGAACAGAAAATCATATCACTCAATTAACGTCCAAGTAATCTGTGATGCGTCACACATCATAACTGATATTGTAGCAAAATTCCCAGGAAGCACGCAGGACTCCTACATCTTCAGGCACAGTGGAATCTATACACGTCTGGCTGCGGGAGAATTTGGGGAAGGATACCTGCTAGGTAAATGCATGTGACACACTCGGTTGTACACCTTGGATGTATTGGAAGTGGCCTGTGATTGATGTTTTTTCCCTTTCTCATTTAGGTGACAGCGCATATGCAGTGTGTGCATTCATACTCAACCCATCTACCCCAAGTGAGAGGAGATACAATGCTGCCCATAAGTCTACGCGGAATGTGGTGGAGCGGACATTTGGACTCCTGAAGAGCAAGTTCCGCTGCCTTCACAAAAGTGGAGGTGCACGGCAGTACCGCCCCGAGATATGCTGCAAAATCATAGCTACCTGTGCCTTGCTACACAACCTGGCCACAAAGAAGGGACCCCCCGTCGAAATCACCGATTCAGACTCAGAGGATGAGGAATGTCCACGGCCACAGCACAGCGCAGCAGGTGTTGTAGGAGCGGCAGATGGGAGACACAGACGTGCTGAGATCATACGCAACTATTTCTGAGTAATGACACAAAGCCGTTACTGATAATTGTATAACGGTGTTTTATTGTCCTTACATCAGGCAATATGTATACACACCGCCTCACAATACTGGCCTCTGTGTGCCTTGAGTTGCCCATCATGGCATGTCCACACTGCATGCACATTGCCATCCACTGTCATTGGGTCACATGGGTTACCTCACCCATCAGCAAATGTCAGCCACAGCATGGACTTATTTCCTGCGCCCACGCCCAGCAGTGCTTCGCTCAGTGTGCACACTTCCCTCCCTTGCCGACAGTTCTGCTGATGGCCCTTGCCTTGCACTACGCCGTCTGGGCTCAGCGACGGGTGGAGTAATGTTGCTGCGGCTGGTGATCTCCTCACTGTCTCCACCATCCCCAGACCCTGTGGCAGCTATGTTGGCTGTCTGGAGGAGTTCAACAGCAGTGGTGACCTGCACCAACCCCCTAGCAACATCCTGGCTGCAGTGGGCCATTTCCAACTGCATAGCCACTGTGCGTCTGCTCAGGATAGATGTGGCATTGCATAGGCGGTTGACCGCCTTTGTGTATCCCTCCATGCGCTGTTTTTCCCTGCGCCTTGTGCCACGTTCACTGTCCGATTTGCTGCATAACTGCCGTACTGCCTCAGTCATGTCCCGCATGCCCTCAGCAACAGTGGTGTTCAGTCCATTGATGCCCTCCTTAATGTCCCTCAGGTTCTTGTTCATGGACACCATCTGGCGTTGCATTAATCGCATTGTCTTCATTTGCAGACGCTGCACCTTCACCATCGTGCCCTCAAGACCTGCGAAGACACTGGATTCATCACCCTGCTCAGACGGACTGTGTGCCCTTGGTCTGCGTCGGAGACCACTGGTGTGGCTACGCTGCATGGGTGACTGTGTTTCGGGCGACTGTGCTGGCTCTTCGGGCATGGTCTGTGGAGCTCCCGTGCGCTCCTCCTCTGCCCCCTCCATCTCCTGTAGTGTTTCCACTGTGTACCTCCTAGGTCTGGGTGGTGGTGTAGGTGTGTCATCTGTGGGTGTCTGGGACTCTTCCTCCTGAATATGTTGTTGCCCAGGTGCATCATGTGTCTCCCTCTCTTCTGTCTGGGGCGCAGGTTCGCCTGTGGAGACAGAATGTCCATTTACTGACTTGCCTTGCAGCATTTGTGTAACATTAAATTACATGAGTTCCTATTCACACTAACAGTCCTCCGCTTGGTAATTGACTGATTTGAGGCCCCTGCAAATGTGTTCACATATCTCACTGATATGCTATATGGGTCTTGGGACTACGTCTCCCATGATGCATTGCTGGTTGTTTGCAAAATATGGACTGGAGTGGAATTCTAACTTGCTCATGGGGGATTGGGGAGGGGGTGGGTTCAGGCCAGGCTGTGCATGCATCTTACCTTGTCTGGTGTTGTCTCGGGCTGAGCTGTCCACGTCTCCTATGCCACTGATGGTCTCAGGCTGGAGGGTGGACTCCACCAAATCATCCAGGGGTGTGGTTGCAGGCGCTGTGGATGGTCCGCCACCTGTCTTCTTTGCTTGTTTCAGCCTGTCTGCTACCCTCTCCTTCTCCCTGGAGCGCAAGTCATACCAGCGCGTCGTCGATGGAGCGCTGGGTGACCCCAATGGCATTGATCTTGCCTTGTATTTCCAGCCAGATCTTTCTCTTCTGGGATTCCGGGACATGCAGGGATTTCTTTCCAAATAACTGGTCATGTGCCTTCACCACATCTTCAGTGAGGACCTCCAACTCCTTTTCGCTAAACTTGTGCTTCCTTTTCCTTTCTGCAGGCTCCTTTCCCTTCTCCTGTGTGTCCATCCTGTCAGTTGGTGTCTGCCTGAACACTCCTGTACAGCTCCTGGGTGTGTGCTTCTGCTCTCTGCCTCTCCCACAGCCTCAGGCACTCAGAAACAGCATTGGTGTGGCCACTTCCTGAGTGTGATGTCATCAGAATGCACCTGAATGGCAGATTCGCAAAATTGCGATTTTTAAAATTGCGATTTCGCTAATTCCGAATCGGTATTACCGATTCGGTATGGGGGTTTGGGAATTTTAGGAATTGCAATTTGTTTGCGATTTTTTATCTATATAGCGGTTTGCGATTTCTTAATAGCGAATCGGTAAAAATCGCTATTAAGAAATCGCAAATATCTTTTTACCTACATCTGCCCCTTAGTATCCTGTAAAAGTAAGCAGGTATGCTTACGGTAAACCAAATTGTTTTAACTTTGATGTATGTTTCACAGTTTAATACTTATCAATATGAATACATATGTTTTGTAAACATTTTGTTATGACTAATCTACTTGTATATACTATTTGGATTTTTTAAATATTTTCTTTTTCTTTTGGAATAACAAACATCTTTTTGCTCATTTCCTCTTGACAAACCTACGGAAGTGACATTCAGTCGCAAAACACATGTTGACTGTTCGATTTTTAATCACTGAAGGGTTCAATGGAGTTTATCAATGAAATAATTGTGTATTTTTTTGCTGATATCGTACAAATTATGTTTCATTTGTCTGTGACAACTAATATTTACATATTTTTAAGAACATTGGATCTGGTCTGATGGCTGGATTTAAAAAAAAATTGTTTATTCAATTTTAACACGTTACATATACACATTGTGTACCGCAAAATTAACAGTAATGAACAACAAACAGCGAGACATAAGCTTAACACCCCCCATATGCAATTTTCTTCCAATGGAAAAAAAGCATTTGTGGTTATTACATTTGACACAGTACACAAGTCATATATGTTATATATACGAGTTTCTGTGAGTACAATACACAATTCGAGTATAATCAGCTGCCAAGGGTATCAATTGTTAAAGGGTGTGACAGGAAGTATGTCGTAAGGGGTCCCTATATATCCTTGGGTCTAGAGGTTCTCTGTAACTCTTCTGCATAGAGTTCTAGCTGTGATTGACAGTAATCCATATCCTGAATCCAGTTTGTTTGAGTGGGTTTAACTCTACTGCCCCAGTGCAGGGCTACATGTCTTTTTGCTAATAATAGGGCCACAGCTGTGTACTTCCTCGAAGTGGGTGAAACATTTTTAACCAGTCCTACAAGCAGATAGCTGGGTCGCATGGTATGATTCGGACATCATTTCAGTTAATGCCTCAATGACATGCATCCAATATTGACTTATAACATGACGTGTCCATGCCAGATTAATTAAATTAGCCCCCCCCCCCCCACTCCCACACCTGGATTCATTATCATCAGCTCTTAGCCCATATTTATATAATTTGGAAGGCATGTAATATGTTTGATGCAGGAGCTTGAAATTAATTAATCATAAGTTGCATTTAGAGGTGAGACTATCTGACTGTGCGCAACAGAAACTCCAGTCTTCCTCACCCTGAGGGTTTGTCAACACAGTGATCCAGCATTTCCTTGCCTTCTCAGTGGTCTGTGGTATATCTGCCTGTACTGCAATATATAAGTGGGTAATGAGATGCGTACGCGTATCAGCGGTGAGGAGTACCTGCAATGCTTTGGGCACTGGGGGCTCATCTGGGATAAAGCCGCTCTAAGCCTGTAGTATATGAAGGTTGTGAGTGGAGATGACCTCTTTGCTTTGGTAAATGCATATAGCATTATAAATGGACCCCAGGATAGACATCTCGCAACCTTCGTAAATCAGCCTGTGCTAGAATTTTCTGCGCAACGTGTTCTTGAGTCATAAAATCTCAGGGTGGTGCCTTAAATGCATCGCCTGTAAATACATCGCAGCAGTCTCCCAACCTCACCACCCAGCCTCGACCATGTCAACAACATAGACTGTCAAGTGTTGATTTCTGTGAGCATTATCTTCTCTCTTTTGTGCAGTATGAGAGCCAACAGAGAGTAGGATGGGCATCTGCATATTCCACCACAACATGTGGTGTGTATTCATGTGCGGCGTGCCAATAATGTGCAAAGTGTGCTAGTGCACAGAGGTAGTATAGATAGTGATCGTGGGCATTAAATCCAACCCCTCTCCTATGGCAATGTGAGTGTATCCTAGCCGATTCTCGGCAGTTTTCCGGCCCATAATAGTGTATTCAAAAGAGACTTGAGCCTCTTGAAGAAGTGGATATTAAGTGTAATAGGTAGGCTGACAAGGAGGTACAGGTGTTTGGGCAAGATGACAATTTTTAGCACCGTGGCATTCTTGCCCAATGTGAAACTTGATCTTCTAGCTTAGACACGGTGCATCCATAATTGTCTCACCAATTCAGGATATCTATGTACCATATCCCCAGATATTTGACCGGCTCAGTATCCCATACCAGCTGAAAATCCAACGTGCACTTTGGAGTCACCAATGTAAGCAGGAAGACAACTGATTTGGACCAATTAATACTGAGCCCTGAGTAATATTCAAAACGTACATATTCACATATAATCGGCGTCAGGTTGACAGAGGGATCATGGACGTACAGCACCATATCATCAGCATATAGCGATATGCTGAGAGGACGGGCTCGAAATTTTAAAGCCGCCTTGGTGTGCCGCTGTCGTATTATACAAGCCAATGGCTCTAGGATTAACACAAATAATAAAAGCGACAGGGGCAACCCTGTCTCATTGCTCTACCTATGTGGAAATAGTCAGAGAAACGTCCATTAATGGGGACTCACGCCATTGCTATGGTGTACAACAGCCTGACCCAGCAGGTTAATTCTTGGGGCATGCCCATGCGTGTCAATATAGCAAACATATAGTCCCACACAATAGACCCGAATGCTTTGGCAGCATCCAAAAGCACTGTTGCCGCTCATATAGTTGGATCTAATTGATGCAATAAAGCGAATATAGTACGCAGATTATGGGCAGTAGAGCGAGATGGTATGAAACTCGACTGGTCCTGCAGGACTATGGGCAATATTTTGGCAAGTATTTTCATATCTATATTTATTAGAGACAACGGGCGATAGGATTCACATGCTTCCAGCAATGTATCCGGCTTGAGTAGAGTCACTGTTAATGCCTCCCGAAGAGAGAGGGGCAGAAGAGTATGAGTCTGACAGGCCTCTTCATAGACTGCCTGGAGATGTGTGCGCCAAAAGTTCATTATATTCTTTATAAAATTCCCCAGTCAACCCATCAAGACAAGGAGCCTTGCCATTCAGGAGTTTTCGAATTGTCTCATTAACATCCTCTACTGTGGTAGGCTGCATGAGGTACTCCTGCAGCCCAGAGTACAACCACGCCAGTGCCACAACCTCAAGATATAGATTTATTTCATCCAGGGTAGCAGTGAGTCTGGCACTGTACAGATCCGCATAGAATCTTGTAAAGGCAGCTAATATGTTGGGTGTATCAAAATGTGCCTGCCCGTCTGTCTCAAGTATTTTCACTATATGTCCAGCGTCCCTCAGCTTATGTGCCAACATTCGTCCGGACCTCATCATACGACTTTGCCACGTGATGCTTAGACAGGAAGTTTAACTTCTGTGCCGCTAAATTGTGATATTCTGTCAATTGCTGTTGTATCTCAGCCAGAGTGGCTGGATTAGACTTATTTTTATACTCGTGTTCAAGTGTATGTAACGTTAAACTATGTCTGTTTTTTTGCACGCCAATTTCAAGACTATTTCTCTATCTTGATAATTTAGCAATTTGGTGATTATTGGGCGTAGAGTCGTGCCAGGCGGTGGGAGTGCCATCAGCTAACAATGGGCTCGCTCTACCACCAGAAGACGCAATAAGCTTTCAGCTCTGAAGATGGTGGTCAACATTGTCTTCATGTAAGTTTCCATCTTGCCAGTATTGGTGAACTATGGCTCACCAGTTATCCGCAGATTATTGCGGCGTGACCGCGCTTTAAGGTCCTCACTTTTCGCTTGAATGACAACCAACAATTTTTCCATGTTAAGGCATTTTGACTGCATTGCATTGACATCATCTTCAGTTGTCAATATTCTCTACTCTGCTGTCTTGATTCTTGTGGCATGCTTGCCTAGTTTGGTAGCCATATTGTCCATACGCAGATTTAGTGCATCTATTTTTCCATCAATTGATTGTAAACTTGCCTGCATCAATAGCAGAGTAGTCTCCAGCACGGTTGGTCCCTGCTCCCTGCAGGTTCCTCGTCTTCTGCCAGTATTCCCTGTGATGGTTTTGTTGGGCTTAATTTGAGCTGGCACCAGCACTTAATCATCAATACCAGAGCTTTTCATGAGCGCCAGTTAAGGACATATTAATTTATGGGGAGAATAAGTGATTTGCCCAGTGTTGGACTTGGCCCTTTTTGCAGGGTCATCCCTAAACTTTTTGCCTTTCTCCTAGCCTTTTTTCTGACATGGTGTTGGTGGTTTTAGGACTCTGGGCACTTTAGCACTGCTGTTCAGTGTAAAGTGCGTGTGCTGTCTGTGATAAACATAGTAAGATTGGTCTACACCTGTTTGGTCTATTTAATTTACTTGCGAGTCCCTTGTAAAGTGGTATCTCATTTACCCAGGGCTGGTAAATTAAATGCTACTGGCGGGCTTGCAGCGCTGATTGCGCCACCCACCAAAGTAGCCTTTCAAACCTGTCTCAGGCCTCTGCCATTGCAGGGCCTGTGCGCGCAGTGTGACTGCCGCTGTGACGTGGCACCTAAAGTGTGTGCCATGTCCGTGATCCCCCCTTTTACTGCTTGTCAGTCACCCCTAAGGTAGGCCCTAGCTAGCCCTATGGGCAGGGTGCATTGTAGGTAAAAGATAAGACATGTACCTTAAGTGTGTGGCATGTCCTGGTAGTGACAAACAGCCATTTTGGTTTCTCACTACTGTGGGGCTGCCCTCCCATAGGAATGCATTGGGGATTCCCTGATAAGTGTTTCAGTGGTAATTCCTGATATGAGAGGCGCAGCGTGGTCAAGTTTGGTATATTTGGAATAGTGATAATAAATGCTGCGCAATGGTGTGCGCAGATTTATTATAACTATTTTAGAAGTGCCACTTTTAGAAGTTGGCATTTCTGTGTGCTATGTGTCTGCCTGCTTGATGTGAATTGCATGTCTGGCTTGAGAGTGACAGGGGCTGGGAGGTGTGTGTGGCTCCAGGAGGGGCAGGGTGAGTCAGCACTAGGCTGAATGGGACATCTGTGCTGGGAGTAGTGGGAGGAGTAATCCCTGACCCTGAATAGGACTGTGCCCAGCCTGTACAATGCTGGCTCCGCCCCCTGTGGTGTGTCTGATCACTGAGCCCCCACCTGACAAAGGGAAGAGGAGCTTGGAAAACAAAGTGCTCCAAATCCCCCTGAACCAGTTGCATCTGGTTCCCCCATGCCCTGCACTGCAGACAAAGGAATGCTAAGTATAAATATGGGGGGCTGTGACCCCATGAAATTGTTCAGCTCTATTCTGGTGTGCTGTACCTGACTTGGGGGCGTGCTGCTGCTGGGGCCCAGGAGGAACCGCCATGGGGGCTTACCTCCCTGTTGGAGGACCCTGTGTGCTGGCCTCCCTGGGCCCAGCTGTGCCCCTGGACCTAGAGGAACATTTTGCGTGGGCCTGTTCTTTTTCCAGGACCTTCAGGACTTTTGCTGAGGAGCTGTGACATCTTGCGCACTGTGAGCGCTATATCTTGATTTTCCCCAGAAGAGGAATTTGTGGGTTTTTGCAGCGCTGAGCTGCTCGCCCTGTTGGAGGGAATCCCGGCGTGAGGGATTCCCCGGTGATGCTGATTGCGGGTGCCCACCCCGCTTTCGCTTTTATTTTATTGCGGGTGCCCACCCCGCGTTTTTGCTTATTTACCCGGAGCGGGAGCCCACCCCGCTCTCAGTTACCTTTGACGGCGGGTGCCCACCCCGCTTCACGCTTTTACCTTAAAGCGGGTGCCTACCCCGCATGGTGCCACCGAGAGAAGAAGCGGCCGCTGCAATCGTGCGGCGACCAGGAAGCCAGACTTCCTCTCCCTGCTCGCCGGACGTGCCCTGAGCCCCGCCCGCCGGAGAAGCCTTCCGGAGCCGGCAGGCTCCACGTTGAAGTCCTGGTCCCAAGAAGGGGGACCGGGCGAAGAGGAGAGCAGAGTTTCCCCGTCTAGAAGTCCGCCGGTCGGCGGGGCTCCCGTGGCAAGGAGGAAGCCCCGCTGGTTGCTGCGCCGAGAGAGGCGTCTCGAGGAGACTTCCCCCCGCAAGAGCCGGTGAGTGAGGGCTCTATGTGGGTGGTGCCGATCGAGGCACGGTGACAGTGCTTATTTGCTGAGCGGACCCGCCGTTGCGGGCCGCTCCAATGAGGGGCATATTTGTTGCTAGGGCCCAGTGGGGGTTCCGAGGGTCCGCGGTGCCCGTACCTTCCTTTGGCCATTTTTCTACAGCTGCCCCGCTTGCTAGAGGGCAGCTGCACTGATGGGGGCAATTTGATTGAGAGAGGCCCAGTGGGGCTGAAGAGGCACAGATGTGCCAGGGCCCCTTCATTTTGGTTATCCCCAGCTGCGCCGCACCAGCGTGGGTAGCTGCAACGTTTCTACCTATTTGTCCAGAAGGCACAGTGGTGCCAGGCCTTCTGCATCCCAGCTGCACAGCAATTAGCGTCGGCTGCAAAGTTTAGGACTGCGCAATTGCGCACTGGTGAATTTTGCTGCATTGGCAGCCAGGGGGCCATTTGGGAGGTCCCCCTTAGGGCCCTGACATTCTGGACGGAGGGCGTTTTGAGCCCCAGTGAAAGGCCAGTTGGCCTGGGGTCAGTTTATGGTTGGTAGGACGCAAGGCCCTAATGTGATTTATTGCCACGTCATTTATGCTGATGGTGTATGTATAATGTGATTTATGCACCGTGAGTTATGCCTAATGTGACTTATGCTTGTGATGCCTGTGACATAATGTGTTTATGTTTAGGATGTTTAGGTATACTGTGTTCATGCTGGTAAGGCCTAGTGCGTAAGGTGTTTATGCTTATGAGGTTATTGCATAATGTGTTTATGCTGGTGAGGCCCATTGCGTAATGTGTTTATGCTGATGAGGTTTGGGCCTAATGTGGGTTTATGTCTAATGCTAATAGGATAATGCTTAGGTCATTATGGTACCAGTAGTTACTGGTTGTGTTTTATATTTGCATTTACTTACCTGTTCTGATGGTTCTGACCATGGCCCGATTGGCCTGGTCCTGTATATAATTCCCCTGTGAATATTGCCTGTGCCAGTTGGCACAGTGTAAATGTGTGATTATGTTTCTAATGTGTTTATGACAATACAAAGGCTATTTTTTTATATAACCTTGTGTGGAGTTCCTTTTGTGGTGTGCCTAGTGTGTTGCTGCTGTGTGTGTTGCGCAAACGCTTTACACATTGCCTCTGGGATAAGCCTGACTGCTCGTGCCAAGCTACCAAGGGGGTGAGCAGGGGTTATCTTGGGTGTGTAACTCCCTTGCCCTGACTAGAGTGGTGGTTTCTGCCTGGCTTTGGCGCAAGCCTTAGCCAACCAGAAATCCCATTTCTAACACCCAGAATCACAGGATGCTGAGCCGACGCGGAGATTCGAACCTGGTTTCCCATCTCCAAAGTTGGCAGCTCTAGCCATTATGCCACATCTTCTCCCCACTTTCATGGGAAGTAGTTGGTTCTGTTTTAGGTGGCGCTAACAGCAGAAATGGGCTGGTGCAAGCTGCCTCCTGACAAGAGCCACTGCACTTATTTTTTTTACAAATTAACCACTGGTTCTGCGCATTCCTTATCAGGGTTGAGGCACCCCCGACTGCAGGTTATGAGCCGTGGCCCGCCGCACTCGAGTCTGCCAGCCCCCGCACTCCTTACGTCTTACCGGGAGAAGCACATGTAGATTCTCCCATCTTTACCTTCCAGTGCTCTGTGTAAGCCAGGCCGCAGCACTCATTCCGTGCCATAGCTTTTCAATCTGCGGCACAGTGGTAGACCCCAGCTGCATCGCCGTCTCCATGCGGCCCGGCAGCTCCACTGCGGTGCACCCCTAGGCGACAACCTTCAGCAGCCAAGGAGGCTGTCAATAGCACACCAGTGTCCAAAGCCATGTACCATGCATGCCAGGTATTCGCAATTGTAATCTGCGAGGTCTTTTTGCCGCTGGTGTAGACACATGCGGCTTTGCTCGACCAGGGACCCACCGAGGCAAAGCGGGCAGCCAGCCAGTTCGCTTCCCGCAATGGCCACTCAGCAGATTTGTGCACCACTCCCATCTTTTTATCCTCCGGGGTCTGGGCCCACAGCGGCGTGTCTCGGCAGGCCACAACAGGCTCACACATACCGCAGGTCACCCACAGCTCAGCTGCACATCAATGATTCTCCGCCGCTGTACTTCGGATCTTTTTAATTTACAAGTCTGCAGTGGCAAACAGGTGTTCTGGAATGATCCCTGTGCTGTCATCGTATCTGCGGCTTCAGAAGGCCGGATTATGGGAGGATGATGGAGCTCAGTCAGCAGAGCTGCACTGCAGTGCATCCATCTTGCCGAGCGCCCTCTAGTACCCCCATCAATTAAATAATTTAAATAATATTTTCAATAAAATTAACAGTTTAATCAGGTCTTTAGAGAACCAGTGTCTCCTTCTATTCAAAATGCTAATGAATGTGTCAATATTTTAGTGACAAAACATTGCCCAGCCAAAAAAGGGCATCCAGAATTATTTACCACAATAGTGAGAAAGTGATAGTTATAGTCAAGTTTATTATAATACGGAACTCCTACGGAGGTCCACAAAATTACACACTACAGGTTAAACGAGAAATACTTTACATTCAATAAATAATTCTTCCTTTGTACAAGGCTGCCTCCTTAAAATCTATTATCATACATACTGTGCAGAGTGTAAGGGATGATGACAGTCATATAAAACAGCAAAGTGCAAAATACTGCATACAAGAGAAAAAATAGGACAAAGCATTCCCATGAAGCAAGAGGAAAAATATTAGGACACATATACAATCAAATAACCAACCAATCAAAATATTATAGCATGCAAAATAGATTTTAAATTACCTAATAAACAGCCATGAAAGTTAAAAAAAATTGATAAATCCTATAAAAGACCATTTTATTTGGTGGGGACAAGACAAATAAACGGGCCTCATGGGCGGACTGAATGTTAAATTTGATAAATGATGGTCTTAAAAAAATTTGCCTAGCCTTTTGTAGCTCCGGACACACAAATAACACATGATTAAAATCTTGAACTTGTAAACAGCACATTTCACAAATTCTCTCCTCTTTCGGTATTTTATCCCAAATGACAGTAACTTCTCTTAGGGGCAACAAGTGGAGTCTCAACAAGAGTATCAACATTCTAATCCCATGAGGTAGGTTCCAAGTTAAATAGAGCTGTGGTTTATTCCCCAGTGCGCTCGCACAAACCACCTCATTACGCGACTTGGGCTGACTTAAAGCAATATCTCTGGCCAGACTAATAGAGGTTACAGACTTCTTTATAAACAGCTTCAATACAGACTTTGGCATGGGAGAGTCAGTGTTCCAGCTAAGCCCAAATAAATCGTTTGCTCGCTCAAAGGACCTAAAAAATGTTGATTGTTCTTTCAGCTTAGCAAAGATATCCACTCTCAAGGCAGCCCTAAGTGTACCCTCTTCCCCCCAGAAGAGGGAATTACCCCACCTCAAAACCACTGCCAGGAATAAAGTATATGAGGAGAGTAAGCCAAATTCAAGGAGTAAAGCATGGGGGGCGGCCAGAGTGTTTAGGTTACAGATTTGGCGCAGGATTCAACCTTCGGCCTTATCGAAGGAGAGCCAATGGTTCATATCCAGCACCTCAGCAGCGCATGACAATGAAGGGGGGATTTTAACCCTGAACACTGACAAAACATGACCTAAATGGCGTTTCCCACAGGTTCTATAGAATCTGTGCAGTGCGCTAGCCTGGGAAACAGCCCTACTTACACAAAGTTTAATATGCTCTATATCTCGCCCGGTTTTTGAAAAAACCTTTCCGAGATATAAATAGGAATCAACCAATTCCAGTTTTTCAGACTCCAACATCCACTGGAAACACCTCTTTATTCTGAGCCTTTTCTGAAGGAAAACCAAGATCTTACTTTTGGCAATGTTAATTTTCAAGAAATGGGCTTCTGCATATTTAGTCATGGCGTCCAAGCGATGTTGCAAGCCAATAGGCGTTAAATCAAAGATGGCCACGTCATCCGCATATAATAGAGAACCAACGGACATTGCACCAATTCTAGAGACATCCCCCCTCACTGAATTTAAGACGCCGGGAAGATCAGATATATATAAAGAAAACAAAAGAGGGGCCAGCAGGCAACCCTGCTTGAGCCCATTATGTGTTCTAATCTTACGAGATAAGCCCAGCGAACCTCCCATCAAGACTTGGCACCAGGTATCTGAGTGTAATTCCATGATAAGACCCAGAAGATGATGTGGTATACCGAGTCGAAGGAGCTTTCTCCACAGCATTTGGCGGTCCACTTTATCAAAAGCCGTGGAGAAATCTATGCCCTATAAAAAAAGTTATTTCTCTACGATGGACTGGAGAACCGCATTGTTGTCCAGGGTACTATGTTTCTTTCTGAAACTAGCTTGTTCTGGTGGTATGATATTCTGGCCATGGGCCCATTGTTGCAGATGCCATAGTATGTGTAGTAACGAAGGTCCACGCAGGTAGGTTAACTTAAAGGTGATTTATTCAAGCAGGTAGCAAGTAGTATAACAAGTAGTAAAGTTATAAAGGAGAGCCCCACCAGGAGCAGCCTGTGTGCTGCTCAGCCCATGCCTGTCACTTCACCTCGATGGTTGGTTCACGGCGCGCTGGTGCGCCAAAAAGTGTCATCAAAAGAAATCTTAAGGCGTGAGGGGTAGTGTCGTCATGGAGCATCCACGAGGAGGTGCGCACGGCAACAAAATGTGAGGTAAGAGGCGGTTGGGAAGACTGACAACCGAACAAACGGTCGCAACGGCCACAAAGTTGGCAGTTAGGAGCTTAGCCTGAAGGGAAAGTAGTAGAACCTGAGCAAGGTTGTATGGTACTCACCACAGGCAGAGCACAAATAGAGCTGTACTCCCTCACACACCACAGCCTCACAAAGTGCGATGCGTGTAGAAAAGTAGCGAATCCAAACGAAAGTCAGTCGCAGTAGATCCATCCGTGACAGACACACATTCAGTCAAAACGAATGCGCACCTCTTGACGCATACCTCCCAAGAGAGACTTCTATAAGAAACAGCTACGCAAATCCCACAAGGCGTGCCATTGTAGTTGAACTCTCATAAGGGAAGATAACTGTGGAATGGAGAGAAGAGCCGGCAGTAAACAGTTTAGTAGAAATGAAACCTTTGCGCTGTGACACTTGCTGTTGAAGTGTGTGGGAAGAAGATGTTCTCCCCAAACACGTTGTTCAGCGACATAGTAGAGGTCTTGATGACAAAGTCAATGGTAGAAAAATTCAAAGTCCAAATTACGTAATGTAGAAATGCTCAAGATCACACCACGTAGGCAGCAACATGACTCCATAACATGCCGCATTGTAGTTGTATTGCCACCAGATCGTAGAGTGCGAGTCTGGAAATGCACTAGCGTGACTGTAGTGAATTTTCTACCTGTAAAGATGATGTGCTTGAAATCACAGGCAGAAGATGTTTAATCAAAGTCCCATATTCGTAATGCAGATGAACACACCACGCCTGGGCTAGGGGCTGTCCGGTGGTGAGGACACTGGTGGGGCTGAACGGCGTAGTGCTTCATCTTACTTGTATTGATGTCTTCTTTTCTTTTATTTTTGATGCTTGTTTCTCACTTGTTGTCGTCATTCTTGTTGTTTGTAGAACACGCTTGTTTCATGTTGGCACCTTTACGTTTCCTTTGGATACCTCCGCTTTTGTACATTGTGGTAGTAGCCACTGTAGTTTCTGTAGATTGCGCCATCTCCAGGTCCACCTGTGTTCGCCAGGTACCTTAGATCCGCTTGTTCCACGTAGGTACGTCACCAACTCGTCGCCAAATTATGTAGTAACGAAGGTCCACGCAGGTAGGTTAACTTAAAGGTGATTTATTCAAGCAGGTAGCAAGTAGTATAACAAGTAGTAAAGTTATAAAGGAGAGCCCCACCAGGAGCAGCCTGTGTGCTGCTCAGCCCATGCCTAACTGTCACTTCACCTCTCTGAGTCCCAACATTCCGAGGCTCATCAGACTCCAACATTCTATTGTGATCAGAACACAGGCACTGACTGAGCAGGAGGTGTAAAATACATTACACTACATATGCAGGATACTACATATTCCTTTTCCTTCCAACAGAAGAACAAATGCAATTTATGATAAAATAGAACGAGTGAGAACAAGGGACAGAGAGCTAGGAAGGAACAACGGAGTGACAGAGAGAAAGTCAAGGAACAGAACAAGCAAAGCAGAGCAAAGAGATAGATGGGAGAAGACAAGGAGGAGAAGGTAAAGTGTAAGAAGCAAATAGAAAAAACCCATCCTCAACAACAGCGAAATAGAAAGTAAAAGACAGTGAGACGCAAGCGAGGAAATAAGAAATAGCGAAGATACAGACGTACCAAATGCAACCCCTACGCACACCCACTGGCCAGGCAGGCAAGCAAGGAAAGAAGGACAGGGCACGACGGGAACAGAACAGAAGACATACCCAAGCACAAGGAGAAGAGAAGGAAGAGATTCCTCCTGAACAAGGAAGAACGAGAAGAACACTGCAAAAAGGGAAAGACTGAAGACCCAAGAAGAATAACAGCGAAATGCGTATGGAACAGATTCCAAAGATGAAGAGGAAGTGAACATCAATAGGAAATCTGAACCGGAGAAAACAGAGAGGAAGCGAATGGACACAAACAGTATCACAATACTCCTCCCCATTTCCAAATGGATAATACAAATAAGAATTAAGTGTAGTTATGCGTGTATGAAACAGCAATGTAACATCATAGAAAATACAAGGAAATACCAGCCAATGGGACTGAGACCCATGGCCGTCCTCTACTCCTAGGCAGGAGGGTGAGGATCACTGTGAATGGGACAAAAAGCCCATGATGTAGCTGGCCGTGTAAAGTCAACCCCCATGTAGAGGAAAACAGTACTGCCCTGTAGAGATGGGACTGTAACCCATAAGACGCCCTGTGTGAGGGTGACTGTGTAAATGTGAATGGGACTGTGACCCATGAAACGGTGCCCTGTGTAAGGGTACCTGTGTAACTGTAAATGGGACTGTGACCCATGCAACGGTGCCCTGTGTAAGGGTACCTGTGTAACTGTAAATGGGACTGTGACCCAAGCAACGGAGAAAACTGTATGAAGCCCATGAAGGCACATGTATGTGGGTAAATGGGGCTAGACCCAATCCCATCCCTTTGTAGGGAAGAATATCGTGCAAAAACGTACACATGTAAATAGAACCATGAACCCAATGCAGGTAAGTACCCAGAGTCCATAATGCACGATGTAGCCCAGGTAAGCAATAGTGTAGTTAACAAAGTGGTAGTAGTACCCATTGCCATCTGAGTATAGGGAAGCGTAAGGTGTAATGAACACATAGTAAATGGACAAAGCATCAATGAGTGTGTATGGCATATGAAATGTGAGTTAGCCACAACTACAAAAGGCTACATATCGAATCACAATAACATTTCCTTAGGTAACTGTTAGTTTAATGGTTAATGGTGTGTGTGTGTCATAATCCAGTCACACACCCATGTTCGTAGATAGCAGGGCTAGCAAACAGTAAATGAGTCTTGTTACTCCAACGTAGACTGGCAGCACAATAGATACCACCCGTCAGGCAAAGTTAATTTGATCATGTTCCTCGGAAATGAAACGTTCCATTAATGACAAAGGAGAATATTCTACCTTAAACCCAAGTCCGCCTAGAGAGGAATGCGGTAATGTGACCTACTTTACCGCACAGCAAGCGGCCAAGGCGTGAACATGCCAGGATTCCCATGCTGACGTGGATTTCCCCATCCAGAGTCCTGATCCAACATACTGTAAACCTGACCAGCAAAGCGCTTGGATCCCACGACGACCTCATACGGCAACAAGTGTACATGGATGGCAGACAACGGGAACCACAGTAGTTAGGCGCATGGATGCCAAACAAAAGATGGCGGCACGCACGGCACGCCACGCCGGATGGTTCACGGCGCGCTGGTGCGCCAAAAAGTGTCATCAAAAGAAATCTTAAGGCGTGAGGGGTAGTGTCGTCATGGAGCATCCACGAGGAGGTGCGCACGGCAACAAAATGTGAGGTAAGAGGCGGTTGGGAAGACTGACAACCGAACAAACGGTCGCAACGGCCACAAAGATGGCAGTTAGGAGCTTAGCCTGAAGGGAAAGTAGTAGAACCTGAGCAAGGTTGTATGGTACTCACCACAGGCAGAGCACAAATAGAGCTGTACTCCCTCACACACCACAGCCTCACAAAGTGCGATGCGTGTAGAAAAGTAGCGAATCCAAACGAAAGTCAGTCGCAGTAGATCCATCCGTGACAGACACACATTCAGTCAAAACGAATGCGCACCTCTTGACGCATACCTCCCAAGAGAGACTTCTATAAGAAACAGCTACACAAATCCCACAAGGCGTGCCATTGTAGTTGAACTCTCATAAGGGAAGATAACTGTGGAATGGAGAGAAGAGCCGGCAGTAAACAGTTTAGTAGAAATGAAACCTTTGCGCTGTGACACTTGCTGTTGAAGTGTGTGGGAAGAAGATGTTCTCCCCAAATACGTTGTTCAGCGACATAGTAGAGGTCTTGATGACAAAGTCAATGGTAGAAAAATTCAAAGTCCAAATTACGTAATGTAGAAATGCTCAAGATCACACCACGTAGGCAGCAACATGACTCCATAACATGCCGCATTGTAGTTGTATTGCCACCAGATCGTAGAGTGCGAGTCTGGAAATGCACTAGCGTGACTGTAGTGAATTTTCTACCTGTAAAGATGATGTGCTTGAAATCACAGGCAGAAGATGTTTAATCAAAGTCCCATATTCGTAATGCAGATGAACACACCACGCCTGGGCTAGGGCTGTCCGGTGGTGAGGACACTGGTGGGGCTGAACGGCGTAGTGCTTCATCTTACTTGTATTGATGTCTTCTTTTCTTTTATTTTTGATGCTTGTTTCTCACTTGTTGTCGTCATTCTTGTTGTTTGTAGAACACGCTTGTTTCATGTTGGCACCTTTACGTTTCCTTTGGATACCTCCGCTTTTGTACATTGTGGTAGTAGCCACTGTAGTTTCTGTAGATTGCGCCATCTCCAGGTCCACCTGTGTTCGCCAGGTACCTTAGATCCGCTTGTTCCACGTAGGTACGTCACCAACTCGTCGCCAAATTATGTAGTAACGAAGGTCCACGCAGGTAGGTTAACTTAAAGGTGATTTATTCAAGCAGGTAGCAAGTAGTATAACAAGTAGTAAAGTTATAAAGGAGAGCCCCACCAGGAGCAGCCTGTGTGCTGCTCAGCCCATGCCTAACTGTCACTTCACCTCTCTGAGTCCCAACATTCCGAGGCTCATCAGACTCCAACATTCTATTGTGATCAGAACACAGGCACTGGCTGAGCAGGAGGTGTAAAATACATTACACTACATATGCAGGATACTACAGTATGCTTTTAGCAAATAATTTGCCCAAAGCATCCAGCAATGTAATCGGTCTGAAGCTGGATGCCGAAGTTTTCGGACCCTTTTTATACAAAGGGACTACAACACTCCCCTTCCAAGAAAGGGGAATCTTCCCAGTTCGAAAGCAATAATTAAACAGCGGGGCTAGAAAAGCTCCCCACGCAGCTGCCTCCTTTTTAATTAAGACAATCTGAATTCCGTCTGGACCTTGCGCCCCTGATGTTCTGGCGTTCTTTATAAACCCCACTAATTCATCCCCTGATGGGGGACCAAATTCCGAAAAAGAGGACTCATCCACTCCAATCTTCACAGGAACGATTGGACTGTTGTTCTTATATAATAGGGAGATATAACCCACCCAGTCCTTTTCTGGGATCAGAATAGGCAGAACATTCCGCCTTGAGTCGCAATATTCTGCTATTAGGCGTCAATACTTTCTTGAATCTTTGGCCCTTGCAGCTTCCCACAACCCAATCCACTGAGAGTCATACTCCCTTCTCCTTTCACTGAATTTACAGCGGCTTCTTACTCGTTTGAGGCGATTAATTTCCTGCTGACGACCGATAGAGAACTGTAAATGCTGTTTTCGAACTAATCAATTAATTTCTTGATTTAACTTTTTCAACGAAAATTTACCCTATTTAGACGAGAGAAGGCTATCAGATTTAGAGCTTGAATTGCAAATCTCTTCCATTTGGGCTTCAAAATACTGAATGATATTAGCGGGGACACCCCCCCACTGTTCTACATAAGCCCTCTTAACTATCAAACTGACCTCAGCTATATTTTTTAATGTCCAAAAGGAACGTCCGTATGCTTTATTAAAAACAGCCATTCCCAGGCCAGAGTTCCCCGGATCCAATACAGGTAAATCAAAAGCCACTGTCATACCCACTACACTATGGTCACTCCATGCCGAAAGAGAACAACAACATTTTCAAAAGCCCCAAACATTTGATAAGAAACAACCACATAATCTAAGAGACTCTGAGTATGGTGAGAATGGAACGTAAATAGAGCTGCTTTATCAACAGGCACTCTCCCATTTAAAATAATCAGATCTGTACTTCTGATGCTCTCAAGCAAGGAGAATCCTTGTTTATCTGTTTTTATATTTTTCGGTAATAAAATCTCAGGTATATGCCAGATTTCCTCTCTATCGGGGTTGGCATAGATCTCCGAGGCAGAGTTAGAGATTTTGGCATTTAAATCTCCGACGATTATCACTAGGGGGCATTCTTCCCTATTAGCTATATCATGAACGAATGAAAAAAGTACACTCAGCAGGTGGTCATAATGTCTCCCAGGAGGAGTGTACAAATTTGCCAAGAGGAAGAAAGAAGAACTGCCATTGTCTCCCAAGCATGCCACCTTCAAGCATATGCAAAGATTTGAGGGATGACAAAATACCATCTGATTCCAATTAATCGAATTCTTAAGCAGAATAGAAACCCCCCCACTAGTGTGTCCCCTTTCAGAGCGCTTAGCATAACTGAAAAACACAAAATAGCCATCACTGTCAAACTCTTTACAAGACCAAGTTTCTTGTAGACACATAATTAAAGGGTTCAGGGTTTTCAAAAAATTAAATTTTATGTCATTATGACCCAAACCGGACATATTCCAAGACAATAGTAAACACCCCAAGCTACCTCAAAGGATCACTCCTTTCCGCTACAGGGCGAATGTTGTTCAAGGCTCTCGCGACCCAGATCCACTGGGCCGATCATCTGCCAAGCCTGTCACCATATTTACTGATCGTCCCCTCTTGCCCAAAGAGACCACAATATTTTGGGGATTACCAGGTAAATACTCAGAGTCGGGACTCATCGCATATAACACCACTGGTTTAACGGCCCTTGGGGCTTTCGGGCACTGAATTTGGGATGCATGGGAGAAAATTCCTCCTTTTCTAAAATAGATGTAATGTCAATCCCTCGTTTGAGAAAATGCTCGCAATTCTACATACCAAGTTGGCAACAATCAAGGAGCCAAAAGTAACTCTAGAGTAGGGAAAAGTATCAAATGAGTTAATCTTCATGTTTATAAAAATCCCTACTAGATATCTACTTTAAAGCCTCTATCTCAGAAAAAAAGCTGAGAATGAATCCTCTATTTACCGGAAAGGATTCGCTGTCGTATAACCAAGTGAAGTCCACAATGGAGGATGAAACATTCTGCACCACACTGGTTTTCTTTGTGGCATCCCTCGAGGGGATCCATAGAGGGACCCTATCTCTAAGACTGCAAACTTGTGCACCACCAATAGGCTGAGTATTCGGATGTGAGACGAAAGCGACGGTTGGAGTGCCCTCCATGTTTCTGTTAGACAAAGGTATGGTCCCTGTGAGAGCCTTGTTGGGCCCATCCTGAATGACACTCGGGTACTTGACCCCACCCCTCTAGGTTTCCAACCGCTCTAACCCCAGGAACTGAGATGAATAGTGACGTTGACGTACTATTTAGAGCCCTGAAGAAGTCCTTGTTGGACGAAACGCGTTGGCTACTGTCCTTTAATGTGGTTTTTGAAAATAAAGACGAATAAAGAATTTATTGAAAGAAGAAACCTGGTACATATGCATCTTTTGTGACTCAGCAACAAATTGTTATGACTACTGGTGCTATATTCTTACATGAATCCATGCATAAAGCTAATGTATTTTGCCACACTTTATTTCTAATCTTGAGTGCTGAATCACCGATTGCATAACTTGGCAGAGATGTGCAAACCCTTTTAGTACTGTGGGATGCTTGTATTGAAAATGAAAATCAGAGACTGTTGATATCATTGGATGATCCTTGCAATGTGACTGAAATGTAATTTAATGATGATGCAGTCTGTCTTCATTGAGTCTCTCCTACATTTCAAGTGCTGCAAAATATCAGAGTAGTTGGTTGGCCAGGCGCCAACTGCCCTTTTGAGGATATAAGCTGGTCTGTTTAGCCAGAGGCAAATTTTACCTTTAGACTCCAAGAATGCTTTTTTGTACCAGCCCGTCAAAGGCGTGGACAGAGTCAGGACAATACTTGACAGAGGTTAAAGTCCCGATTTTTCTGTTGCCCGAAGGAAATAAACATTCCAGTGTGTTGAGAACCTGGCCTATTCAAATTCTAGAAATAAAGGTACGCTGCCTTCAAATACTGTGTGTACGAACTGCTGCTTAGAAGAGGAGTCTGCCCTAAACTAGAGTATTGCTGATGGCCTGTTCAACTCTAAGACCACCACAAGAACACAACTCTTCCTTCTCTCTTCACTTCCTTTAGGAGAGAAAATAATTCTTGTATCCAGTCGTCAGGTAGGTGAGGGAAGAGCGACCACATGGGGCGATTTGCTGCCAAATAGGGTGATGTTGCTAAAGTGCTCTTCCTCCCCCAATAGCCCACTTCATTGATCCTCAAAACAAAATGTGACACCGTCCTAAGCTCCGACCAGGTTTGACTGGAGCTGCCCCTCCCCAACCCTGGAAGCCGCACTGATTCTGCAAGAGAGCTGTGAACATTGTGCTCATGCTGTACCCAAGAACAGAGACTCATGCCATATAAAGTGGAGAACCTCTGAGTGTCTGTTTGCACCACCCTGAAGTATTACCAGCATTCTGAGCTGGCTCCGACTACAGGTAGTCGGAGAGTGCCTTAGGTTGTCAGACAAAAAGCACTGGAGGCACCTGGGCTTATCAGAATCCTAAGGCTAAAAGACTACAAACTACGCAGAACTGGGACTTTCTTACTTAGACCAGAAAGTCTATATATGCTGCATTTCATAAATGCCTTGCAGCCAACTGGTCCTTGCGTAGTGTGTTTGAATACCTGCCATATCAAATAGTCAGGCTGACAATGCATTTTAGTTGGATAAGGAGCCTTCAGTTGTTGTGTTAGCTATGACTTCGGCATCGTTCTTAAGTGAAAACTGTGAAAGCTAGGTTATTGTAGCCCCGAACAACCCTATCCAATACATTGTTGAAAGGGAGTTATTGCTTTTGGGTTACTAACAATCCGTATGAAGGGATCAGGGGCACCATGGTAACAGAATCAAACCTATTATGTTATGCACACTGTCACACACACACACACACACACTGCACTAAGAAGAATAGACTTTTTAAATAAAAGCATTTATTATGACAGGAATAACCTGTTCCTCAGTACATCTAAAACAACTGACTATTCTATGTATATCTTGGGGTGTAGTGTACAGATCACACTGCCTCTAACTGGTTGGTATTGCGAGCAATCCAGAAGAACATTTCGTCACACTTTGTTGGTGCTTTTCCCAAGATGGCGTTAATAGTCTGGGGACAAATGGTTTGTACCTGGGTAGGAGCAGTAGATCCTACTACAACAGCAGGTCTGGAGCTCCAAGTATGTTGTACAGATTGTAAGAGTCTCCTGTATAAGGTGACTGTATAGTATAAAACCCGACCACCTCAGCGAGTGTTAGGTTGTCGAGGCAAGAGACAAGCATGTAACCAGCCAAAACCAGCCGTGTAGCCCCTTCGATGCTCCGAGATCCCAAATGGACATTTCTGTGCATGTGTGGTAATTGACCAGCAAACCAGTTCTGGTGTTCCTGGTAGTCAGAGGGATTCCAAATCTTGGAAAGCCCTATAATGTGCTGGTGGATCTACTCTATGAAGTATGAAAGGGTCGGTCCTATGGCATCATCGATGGGCTCGAACTCCACCCATGAGTAAAATGTTTTAAAGGCATACACCGCAAGTGCAGCTATTACAAAAGTAATTGCCCCGCCTTATAAGTAACACCTCAATCTTTGAAATGTTGAGTAACTGCTTCCCCGTAATTGGCCCCTATCACAATAGCTACTGCCACAGTGAATGGATTCAATTGAATATGGAATCAAAGAATTAGAAAACCCAGAGAATGGGGAATAACCTTTGAGCAGTCAAGCTTGACAAACCTACGGAAACAGGTGCGCCCTTATCTCCATTAGGAGGTAGCCATGATTACTACGCACGGCTCCGTAATGGTGAAATAATGGTTTAAAAGTGTGTGAATAGTGAAAAACTACTCAAGGAGTAACCGAAAGGTACGAGCCCAAAGTTGGGTGCTAACTGTAGTGTAAACTACAACTTTGACATAGTTCTACAAGGTTTGTTTTCCCACCCACGGGTGACACCAATGAACTCAGTTCAATGCACGCAGCTGAATGTGAAAGACAGATAGGTTATTTCTGCAATAGTCTACAGAACCTCCCTAGCCGTAAACTCACTCTCCCAAGGAAAGACATCGTTGTTTGAACTCTTAGGAGTTGAAATCAAGCTTGAAAAGAAACTGCTAGCAAAAACACTCCTGCTATATCATCCTTCGGGTAACAACACAGTCTTCCTGGATCAACTCATGGAAATGATCACAATCAATGCTATCACACTCTCTAATACAATACTATTAGGAGATTTCAACATGCATTGCAACAACGACAAAGACTCCATAGTGGCTGCACTCAGTAACCTACTTCAATACCGCAACATGACTCAAGAATGAAATGGACACACAACAAAGGTAATTATATATGGGTCCACAATGGTATAGATCAGCGCACTCCTTTTTTAAATTATTTTTTATTTTTTTTTAATAATGATTTTTGTCGTTTGAAAAAAGGTAGGTGGTGCAGGTTAGTAAATCCTCCTGAGTATGAGCATGGAACATAATCTGAAAGCGCTATCCTCACGGACTGAGGGGCGTCTCCAACTTGCACTCAAACAAAAATGTACTTTCACTTCTCAATGATTCCTTCTCAATTCACTTTATTGAGTTCATGAATGTTCATTTGGTTAATATCAAGCGTGATACAAACGTAACAGTGATCCTCACTTAGTATCAAAAAATTTCATTTGACAAATAATCGTACGCCCAATGCATTTCGGGCTGTGGCCCTTCATCAGGGGCTTCACTCTGCAATATAGAAGAAACTCAAGTTCAGTACCGAAAACGGAAAACATGCCAAAATGTAGAACACAGTATAAATGCGAAAGGTGCCGTGTGTGACAAGAAGTGGTGAATTGTTAACCTCCAATAGGCACTGGTGGTAGTAAATAAAGACCACAGGCAAATAGACTCGGTAAATACATTCCAGTGGGTGATGGTGTGAATGCTAGCTGTGAAATTTTTAATAAAAAAAATACAATAAAACCAATAAAGTAGATCAAAGGATTAAGTGAAGTTCCCTCAAAAATAGAAAGCGGCACAACGTTTCCGAAAGTCGAAGATTCCACTGAGTGATGTGGTGGACATGCATCAATAAAGTTTTGTTAAAAAGTGCAATCGAGTCAGATGAAAAAGAAGGGAGAGTTATGAAATTATATAGATGCAATTCACAACGATAGTGGGAAAATACAAGTGAGGAACCCCAAAAAGTGAAACCCAGAGCGTGAGCGGTAAAATCAAATGCATGCGGTGAAACATGCAAACTTACAAACACCGTGTTTTCACAGGTAATCCTTTCGAAGGTATATCAAACACTGTAGAAATAGCTGAACAAAAGTAAAAATCTATCAGGCCCACGTGTCAAGACGCTGTGAGATCTAGATAATCAGTGTTAGAACTGCAGGTTAGCTTTATCAGCACTGAACGAGACGTTGCATCTTCGAAGTGAACCCGCAGTAGGTGAGACCATCTTCTGTCAGAATCTCTGGTGATAATCTAGGTGAAAAACCTCTCAATTAAATGGCCAAATGGTCGTACTTACATATTAAATCTTATCAGAGATTGGAATTTCTGACATAGGAGGATGTCAATTCAGACTACATTATTTTGACTAAGTCGATTTTGTTCTTATAGTAGACACATGACCCAGACTTATATTGCATCAGGTGTTGTATCTATGTCATGAGTCAGGCGACCTGACACTTTCACAGTTGTTAGAAAGATAATGTCAGACGACATCTCTGTCAACTGGCAGACATAACGATTTCGCATAAATGGAGAACCTCCATGATCTAAAATAGTGACCTCCGTGGTCTAAAATGGTGACCTCCATGATCTAAAATATCAATGGGGTCTACCTAAAATAAAATCAGATGAGTCGGACTCTAGGAGCCTTACGTCACAGTCATTTGCTAGTTTAGGTCAGCACCTTCAGCAACTATTTGAGACTTTGTCAAACATATTTTGGATATGCAGAGTATACATCTGATACCTTATACTAATATTTGTTTGGTTATTCCAGCTCCCAGGACGTTATTCTATTGCAATCCATATGAAATCCTTTATATCTGAAAAGTACACTCATTCATAACACATTCAATTCTTCATCATACTTTCATTGTATATAGGAAGCAATTCCTTTTTGTATTTGTAATGCAAGAAGCTTTTTTTAAAGGCCTTTGTCATGACTCAGGTGCAAGCCTGACCTTAAGAAAGGTGTCTACTTGCTTCTTTATGTTTACATCACAAGACTGCCTAACCCCAAAATGGCTCCCATGTGTCTTGTGAGATCTCAGATTCTGTTTATATTTTACATGCATTAGACACAGAAAACAATGTGTTATTTTTTGACACTGCTGCAGCATTTTTTTTTTTTTTAAGAATTGTCCTCGACTTTGAGTTTACAGGTGTGGCTTTTCTGTTCTGCTCTAATTGTCACTGCTTTAGTGTCCCAGCTCCTCTGTGTCACCTTCCTTGCTGAAGTTCAAGCAGGTACATTTGTGGTATCTTGAAATGTTATGCCTTGAAGGGGAGAGCGAGTATTCTAAGAATGTGGGCTGAGGGTTCTGAAGGGAGACAGTTGGAGTGATCAGAAGCGGCAGGGTGGCTTAGGCAGGTCTCTTGATGAAGCTTGAATAAATATCATTAAATATACACTGGACTGGTTTACTATTTCACATTGGTGACGATCTTCGAACCAAGAGAACGCCTCAATACCATTTTCAATTTGGCCGAAGTGGACCCTATTTGATGAGATATTGCTTTCTCACTTTGAGCCTGTGGGTTTGGAGATTTGGATCCCTTGGTGTAGACATAGATATATTTTGTTTAATTCCTTTTAATCAATGCTTTTTTGGGGGTTTTCAGTTGCACAAACATACTGCCTCACCATCAATTGGGTTACATGTTCAAGCCTGTCGCATGTTGCCTGTTACGGGCACTTACTTGGAATACATATGTGGATACTTGTATGCCTATTCTGTGAAGTGATGTATACATTCAGGCACTAACTTTTGTTTGGAATACGTGTGTGGATGTACTAGTGCATAGAGTGTTTCCAACACTTTCTCGCCATGTGGGTTTGCCTTACTTTATGGCGTTGGGCGTCAGTTCAGTCTGATTGGCTCTTTTCTCTGGCAACACCAATCCTGTTCCTGGTCTGTCTCCAAACGTTGGATCTTCTGATTAGACAGAAGATCTGCTGTGGAAGGGTCCTTCTCCTACAGCGATGTGTGCAGTGTTCAAAACTTCTGTTTTGGGATGTGTCACTAAGGAACTCTAACAGCGCAGTTTTAACACAGGTTGCTAAAGGTTGTGGTATAAACCAAGGTGAGGTGCATTTGTCCAGTCAACGCAGTAAAGAATTATTATTTTTGTTTGTTTTAATAAGAAATTGTACTCTGTTTTAAAGGGATCCTATTGGGTGCTTCTCAGCAGGATACCTCCAACGCTGGACATACTGACTTCTTTATGGATGAAGTGTGCAGCAGTGGCTTTTATTGTACTTATTTTAGAAATACTCCGTTATCATTTTGGGTACCGGTGAGGGTGTAACTGTTACTGGTATATCGGGGTGCCAATTCAGGTACCGGTGTGGGCTTGAGAGTTTATTTTACTTATTTTCTTGTGTTATGTTTCCTAACCTAGGTCTAAGCAGCAAAGCGACCTTTTACCTACATTTGTCCTATCTTGCTCTGCATAACAGTTCTAGCAATGACCTTTTACCCAGTTATGTGCTGAATAAATGTCGATTGGGTTCCTTGAAACTAGCCTCATTTATTATGCATGAGGATTCTTAGCATCATTGTAGGAAAGTAGGATCTGCTTTCATGGTCACCCCCACTTTTGGATGGTGTCATTATGTTTTACTGACTAATCTGATGGGGATCCTCCTAATCAGGACCCCAGCCTCTGTGCTTCTCCCCTAAATTGGACATGGTGAGTACTTAGGTACACTCCAGATTGGCTACTGGTGTACCCTTGTAGGTCCCTCGTATATGGTAGTAAGGTACCCAGGGCATAGGTACACCAGGGGTCTCCCATGGGCTGAAGCATGTATTGTGCCACCCATGAGAGACCACTCAAATTGTGACTACAGGCCTGCCATTGCAGCCTGTGTAAGCTGGTGCTAGCACCACTTACGGCAGATATAAGTTTCCTATCTGAGGTCACTGCACTTAAAACCTATAAGTCACCCTTAAGGGAGGCCTTTCAATCCTGAAAGCAGGGTGCTTGGTTATAAGTGTGAGGGTGCCCCTGAATGAGCAGGACACCCCTATGACCCTCAGAGCCCATTCTCCCGGGCTGTAAGTGCATCAACCATTACGATATATAGTGTGGCCCTGCGTCATTATCCGATGGCTATCTCTAAACTGGCTATAACGAACCCTGTAGTGTTTGGTATCAAACATGCTAGAATCCTACCCCCACACCGTAAATGGTGCAGGAGACTGCAAAGCTCCTCCGGGAGGCCCTCAGTGCTCCTGGTACAGCCTTCTAGACCCGGACAGCAAACTATGGATGCTGCTGACCAGAGACTCGATTCTGCCCTCCTGCTGCTGGGCCAAGCTTGAGCAGGGGAAGGCAGGACAATAGGTTTCCTGTCACAGGGAGGTGAGACCACCTCCCAGACAGGACTTAGTGTATTGGGACAGGGTGGGGGCGCTGGCCAGTGCCAATAGACTGCTTTGAAGGGCACATTTGGTGCCCTTCTTGCATACTTCAGATGAAACCAGTTCAGGGAGCCGGTGGCTCCCGCTCTGCAACGAAACTGGACAAAGGACATGGGAGTACCCTCCCCACTGTCCAGCCCCTCCTGTGGGAGGAACCCCTGAATCGTCCCAACCCTTTCCTTAGGGTACTTAAGGCCTTACCTTGTGGGTGGGTCCCTAGATTTGTCATGGAACAAGCTTCAGATCTGAAACCACTTCAAGTTCAACCGTCTGGGCACTCTGGACTTCGCTTTGGGAACAGAAACTGCAACTGGGAAGACTCATGCTGCTCCTGGTCTCGTCGTCCTGCACGTTTTCTGCAATGCTTGTACCTGTGCTCCATACAGGTTCTTCACAAGGCCTGTGGACATTCAAGACACCGGAAGGAATCTCCCTTTGAGTGAAGAAGTCACTTCCCTGCAACGATGCTGACCGGTCTGCTGCTCCTGAGCTCCTACAGACTCCAAAAGGTTCAGCAACACAGGTGGTAACTCCCACGAGGCCTGCCCTGTCTACACAGCAAGTTTGAAGTCAGTATCCCTCATCGGAACTGCTGGAGCAGTACCCCAGTGCACCGCAACAACTTGCCATTGCCAAGGCTTCTAGACTCTCTCCCCCAGAGATCTTCAGGCACCGAGAAGCTCCAGCCTCAAGCATCTCCTGCAGCCAAGATCTTTGCCTACACTGCATCCTCTGCACCGTGGGCCTTCATCCTTTGATGAGCTGCTCGAGGTCCTCTGGTGACTCCTGTGCCTCTGGCCTGTGGGTCCTCTCAAGGGTCTTCTTTGGCTCCAGTGGGCTCCCCTGCTTGCTCAGGGCCTGCTCTGACTTACCTGCTCACGGTGAGTCACTTGGACCTTGCTGGTCCCGATACTGCACTTTTTTGACTACTACGTTGGTTGCTGCTGCCAAGGCTTGTTGGTGCCCCTGCTGGACACCGACCACTTGGCTCTTGACGTCCGATGTGGGACAGCTGATGAATGGCTCCTGGTCTTCCTCAGAGTCGCCTGGTCCGTACTGGTGCAACTTCAAGGGCGCCCTCAACTCTCCTGCATCCCCGACATTGGTAGACATTCGTCTTCCGTGCCTCCTGGTCACTCCTGAGTGGCATAGACTCTGTCCCCTCTGCTTTTAGGTACCTCTCATCTGAATCCACCTTTGGGTTCCACCAGACACTTTCACCTTCTTCACTAGTGGCATCTTTTCTGAAGTCCTCCATTGTGGTCTAAGGCGGTTTCCAACATCACTTCGCACCTATCCACCAGGCTTCCCTGGTGTAGGTATCCTGGTTCCTGGGGTATCCACCCATGGGGTGGCTCTCCAACCTTCCCTCTACCACAGGGTTTCTTCAGGGTCCGCTGGGAAGGGTCTTTCCTTAAAATTGCAACTGCGACTTACCCGTGGGGTTCCTAGATACTCACCTTGAGTGATTCCTTAGGTCCCTGACTCTTCTACGTCTTCTGCGTCCATTCTCGACTTAGGTCGTGGTTCGCATGCCACTATTTTAGTATATGGTTTGGTCCCCCCCTGGAGACCACTGTGTATTTGTGCTATTTACGTGTTCTATTTCCAAAGTACTGTGTGTATTGTGGTTATATCTCCGGGTAGAAGATATTGCAATGTGCTAGTGAGTGTTAATAATAAATACTTTGTTTTTATAACTACACTTTGTGGTTCTTTTTCTCTTAACCTATACCATAAGATTAAGTACTGGCAAAACAAGCTGCTTTACACTCCTTCTGGGCTAAGTCTGATGGCTGCTCTCCACAGCTACCACATAGAGAGCTTTCTAAGGTTGTCTAAGACCACTAAAATCACCATAAGAGTTTTCTGGATTAGTGCAAAGTGCTACACTTAAATAAGTGAGCACCATATAATAAGCCAGCCTCCTACAAACATATCTTAATCCCCTGCACATGATGTACATAACAGGATTAACATACTCTGTACAAAAGTCATCGCTATCTTCATCCTCGGGTGACAGGGATACTTTGCATAATTACAATTATTGAGTCAGGTTAATCTACATAATCGCAATCATAAACATATCGATCTAGGTAGACCCCCAGGGCTACCCTTTTGATATAAGAAAACTGCACCTTCACTAGATAGCGAGAGGAGACGATTCTACGCTGACACTGACACGGAGGTCTCTGCATGCTGAGGCTTTAACATTCAGCGGTTTGACATTCAACTCATGACCAAGATGGGGTCCTTCATTCTCTCCCATCAGGTAATAGGGTTGGCTCTTTCCTTTCCTTTTTAATTTTTTTTTTTTTTTATTGAGTTTTCAACTTTCATAACAAGTAAGGCATAAATCAATGAAGCACATAAAATGCACAGCACGGACATTGGGCATGTATGCATCTAGATATCATGCTATGATATAATCTCTACATCAGATCACATCAACATATTGACGGGTGTTTGTTAGGTAAACACAGAGCACTTCTATAACGTGGGTACAGTATTGCGGATATCCCAGAACCTCCAACTGGCCCGTGAGGTGCTTCAGGCAGCCAGACAGAACACACATATTGTGGTTTACTCCCACACCCACAGGGGTCAAAGTCGAAATGTCCAGTTCATGTACCCGAGCCCTCACACCTAGGTTCAAATCGAATGTTCCCGCAGATAGTCCACCAAGGGTTCCCAGATGTCTCTGGGGCGAGACGAGGCAGGCAAGAGTTCTGCGTTGTTCGTTAATTGATCCATACAGTAAATGAAATTTGTTAGCCATTCCTTGAATTTGGGGGCTCGCACTCTGCTCCATCTACACACCACCCTCCGCTTAGCCAGCAACAGACCGAGTGCTGCAAGTTTTCTATATGGTTGTTGTATTTCAGCCGTATAACCCAGGAGCGCCAACAGGAGGGACTCAGGTAGGGGGGTACCAGTCATCTTGGACAATGCAGAGAGCACCTCACACCAATATCCATGAACTTCATGACAGTGCCATGCAAGGTGCAAGAATCCCGCCCCCGTTTGTCGGCATCTTTCACAGAGATCATCATTTCTTAATTAGTACTTGTACAGCCTACAGAGGTGTATAGTAGGTGCAGTGTATAAATTTAAAATGTATAATCTGTAAGCGGCTGCTCGCTGTGATGGCTTCTGTCTGTGTGCAGCAGTATGTCCACTGCCCATCCGTCAGAGGCAGCTCTAGGTCATGCTCCCATGCCTCCCTAACCCCATGTGTCCCCTGTGTCTTCTCCAATAGCGCAGTTCGGTATATGCTGGACACTGCATGTGCTCGCCCTGTTCTTTTTAATAAGGTGTGCAGTGTATCAAGAGTGGGGGGTTCCTGAGGAAATCCTGGGACATTGGCCCTGAGTTCATGTTTCAATCTTATATATAGGAATGCCTCCAGTGGGGTGGCGCAGTCTCCAGTCAGGAGCTCCTGTCTCTCCTTGAATGTGCCCCCCTGGTAGAGGTCGCCCCAAAGTAGTAGGTTTCTTTTGCAAAGCATCTCTCAACATACAGCCTCGTGGGTGACTGGCGCACATGGGAGGTACAGGAGGGGCACAAGCGGGGGAATATAGTGTCAGCTTGCTCACTATTCTGGCAAGGCGTTCCCATGCATGGTTGGTGCAAGTTACCGTATGGTGGGCTATCCCTTCCGCGGGGACTTGCGTCCCCAGAAAGGAGGTTGTGGGTATTGGTGCCATGTATCCCTGCTCAATGGCCAGATGTGGCATAAAGGGCGGCGGGTGGAGCCAGTATATCGCGTAGTGGGCTTGAGCACTAAGGAAATATAGTTCCATGTCTGGGGCTTGAAAGCCCCCACCAGAGAATGGTTGCGTCATGGTCTGCCATTGCATTCGGGGTTGTTTCCCACCCCATGCCAGTCTGAGTAACGTTTGCAGAGTGTCAAAGAAAGGGCATTCTGGGTTATAGGGTATGTTAATAAATAGATATAGTAGTTTAGGTAGTATGACCATTTTCATCAGGGCCACTCTGCCAGCCATTAAAAGCGACAGTGTGATCCATCAGACCACCCAATTCGTAATAGTTTTAATGGCAGTGCGCAAAGTGTTTCCTCTTTGTTTCTCGTTATTAACACGCCTGGATAATTTATTTCTGCTTTGCACCATCTCAGCGGAAATTCTGGAGTAAACTGTGCAGTGATGGGCGTGAGCGGAAAGATCTGCGATTTACTCCAATTGATCCCTATCCCAGAGTAGGAACCAAATCTGATAAATTCTCGCAGGAACGGGTTCAGACTAATATGCGGTTCACGTAAATAAAGGGTGATGTCGTCCACGTAGAATGATATTAATATCTGTCGCGAGGGGTATTGTATAGCGTATTCTCTATGGTGTTGCCGTATTATGGCCGCGTGGGGGTTCAATGGCTAGGGCAAAAAGTAGCGGGGATAGGGGGCAACCCTGCTGGGTGCCACGCTTGATAGGGATTGGGGTGGAAAATAATCCTTTGATCTGTATAATGGCCTCAGGCTGGGTATATAGTAACTTTATCCACGCCAGAAAAGGCTGAGGGAGGACCATTCTACCCAGTATAGTAAACATGTAATCCCACTCCAGGGAATCGAAGGCCTTTGTGGCGTCCCAAAAAATCCCTGCTGTGTTTATCTTTGGGTCGATGTCATGTAGTAACGCATATGTGGTACGGGTATAAAACCTGCCTGGTCTGGAAGGACAAGTCCTTCCATCAGTAATGACAGCCTGTTTGCGATAACTTTAGCTAGGATCTTGGTGTCACAATTAATCAGCGACAGGGGTCTACAGGCCTCGCAGCTATTAGCCTCTTTGCCCCGTTTGAGCAGGGATATGATCATG
This sequence comes from Calotriton arnoldi, assembly GCA_963921515.1. Classification (NCBI taxonomy): domain Eukaryota; kingdom Metazoa; phylum Chordata; class Amphibia; order Caudata; family Salamandridae; genus Calotriton; species Calotriton arnoldi. Next base: position 1,079,187 of record CAWUFW010002470.1, on the reverse strand, counting down.
GCTTGCCGCATGGCCATAGAAAGTGTCCCAGTCTCTCTGGCTTCTTCAAAGACCTGTTTAAGGAAGGGGACTAGCTCGTCTATATAGCTTTTGTAGAAATCCGCGGGCAGCCCGTGGGGCCCCGGGGCCTTGTCTGAGCGCAGATTCATTATTGCGGCCTGGATTTCGTGCTCTTCGATATCGACAGCCAGAAACTCCCTCCGAGAGTCATTGATCCACCCAAGGAGGGTGTCTTCCAAGTAGGACGCTATATCAGGTGGGGCTCTGGTGCCAGTGTGGTAGAGGTCCGTGTAGTATTTAGTGCAAACATTAAGGATTTCCCGTGATTCAATATGTCTAGTTCCCTCTTCATCCTGTATTTCTAGAATTGATTAGCAAATCTGGGGGGTTTGGTTACCGCAGCCAGGGCCCTACCGGGGCGCTCCCCTTCGCTGTAAGATCTGCCCATGTGGTATTTGGAGCAGAATTTAGATTCACGTTCCGCCTCCGTGGAGTATTCAATTAGCAGTTCTTTGAGCAAAGCCCTCTGTTGCGGTGTGGGGGCGGAGGTCAGAAGATCCTCAGCTTGCTTGATGTCTCTTTCTAGTCTATTTAAAGTCTCCCTGATGGGCCGGAGGATCCCTCCGCTTTTGGCCATACATAATCCCCGTATAGTGACTTTAAAGCATTCTCATATGCAAGTAAGTGCTGAGACGCTGCCTTTATTGCGAGGGAAATATTAAATAATTTCCTGGCGTATTTCTTCACAGAAGGCACTCTCTAGCAAGGTTGTGGGCTGTAGCTGCCAGAAACAAAATGGGGACGCATTGCCCGGTGAGGATAGCCTCATGAGCACGGGGGAGTGGTCTGAGAAGGTTCGCGCCAGGTGTGTGGTCTCCCGGAGCCACGTATTTAGCCCCTTCGAGAGCAGCCACAAATCAATTCGAGACCAACTGGAATGCACGCTGGAGTAGAAGGTACCCTCCCTCTGTGTTGGGAGGAGGGGCCTCCAGGCGTCAAAGAGTTGGTGATCCGTCATGATGCCTGTGAAGTATTTAGTCACCTGAAGATGTGAGGATTGGACCCCGTGTGAGCGGTTAGTTAGTGGGTCTAATGCTAAATTGAAATCCCCTCCCCAGATAATGAAGGTGGAGCCCATTTCCAGGATGCGGCCCCATAGCTTGTCATAGTACATGGCATCTTCAATGTTAGGGGCATAACAGCACACCAGGGTCACCGTGTGCCCCGCCATTCTGCCCCACATCATGCTGAACCTGCCTTGTGGGTCTTGGATCGCCCCAAGTGGGCAATATCCCACGCTAGCCTTAATAAGGATTGCTGTGCCTCTAGCATATGTTGAAAAGGAGGAGAAGCAGCTGTGGGCTGCCCATCTTCTCCCAAAAATGGGTGTGACTGTTGGATCAAGGTGGGTTTCTCGTAACATGGCCACCTGTACTTTAGGTCTGTCTAGGTAGCCTAGGATCTGTCTGCGTTTGCGCGGGTCTCTAAGTCCCCGCACATAGGGTTGGCTCTTTCCTAGGGGATTCTTGGCATCACACCCACATACATGCTAGGTAGACTTGGGTAGGGTCCGCATTAGAGGAGTAAGCAAAGTTTATTGTTTTTATATATGCCTGCATATATTCACTGTTTTAGCACCATGGTAGAAATGTATCTACTATTCACTCTTCTGGGGCTTTTAATCTCTTACGTTTGCTTCTGTCTACTGATTGTTGCAGCACATATGTTTTATACTAGAATGGCGCTGGTTCAATGGATGCTTATTCAAAATGTCCCCAACGTTTATTCTGTGTATCTCTCTGAGACTAAGTGAGCATGATTATCTGAGCAAACAGTACTGTACTGTTTCCACAATCCCTGAAGGATCAAGGGTTGTCATGTTCAGTGGTTGCCAGAAACTATTCGCTCCTTGGTAAGGTTAGGGGGCTTATGGTGGCACTGTGACCTAGCTGGTCTATAGGCCAACATATCCTGCGGGAGTGCCCGGAACCGTCTTTACACCAAGCCCTTAGTTTATGTTATCTAACAAATGCGCAGATCCTATATATTTTTAGGAACTACACAACTTGGTGTCGCCAACGTTGGTTTAGTTCATATTTAACGGTCAAATCTGGGTAGTTGAGTCATGCTTTCTCAGAGACCCCTACTCACATTTAACCAGAGACGTCTGTAGTGAGAAGGGAAATCTGCCTCAGCTGAGTAGGTAAAACCTATGTATTGGCTGTAGGTTATGAAAGCTTGAAGGATTAAAAGAATCCCACATTGTGCAAAACGTTATCTCTTTTCCTTACTACTTCCTTCCCCAATGTCTGTCAATGGTGACGGCTGTGTGGGTACAGGGGAAAAAAGGCAGGAAGCTGCTCTTAACATTACAGAAAATTGCAGACATGCAGTTACTATGAAATTATTACAATACGGCCTCCCGGCAACCGGTGGTGGTGCTCCCTTCATGATTGAGGCACACAAGGCATTCAGAACAGAGGTATTCTATTCTTGGGTCAGATTCCCGCTTGCAGATGCACGCACAAAGTTGTTTCATACTTATATTGCAGATGACACACCTGAAGAATATTTTCCATACGTGGACATAGAAGTCCCATTAACATACCAAGAGCATGTTAATTGGTTTAAAGGCACCCTCTCCCAAACCACAACAAATGTGAGACTCGGTCCGCTCAGCAGAGAAGGAGCGACCTGGCCGGTCCTAGCTGCAAGCAGGAGCAAATTCCGTCCTGGATAGCACAGCTTGAAGCAATATTTCCCCACACAGGCCTGCAGGAAAAACACAGAATACTAACAATTTGCTTGCCAATGGGGATGGCTCCACCAAAAGAGGATTGTACCACTTGGGGTACAGTTTTCGCTCCTGTTAATACCAGAACTCATGGTACCCCCTCAATAGCAGTTTTAACAAATGTATTGAAACAAATACAGAATGAGTACGGGGCAGAACCTGCCCTGGAGTTGGGGATGAAACTGATGGGCAATGTTGCCTAGGTATCAGCAATTATGTTGAGTAACATAAAAGGGAGGCAGCGGTGGTGGCTATACGCCAATGCCTGAGGAAATTCATTCCTGAACAACAGAAGCGAGAACTACCTAGGGTTATTGAAGAAACATCTGCTTCGCTGGGTAGAGATAACTTGGGAGCCAGACCTGGGAAACCACAAGTGGCGGGTAATACTGAAAAGGATAACTTGAAGCAAGCACTCGATTCTTCTAAAAAGAAATGGGATAACAAACAATTAAAAAATAATAATCAGAATGCATCACGATAACGTGGTGGGTCTCCTCAACAGGAGCCCTCTGAAAGGAGATACAATCTTAGAAACCGTGATAATATTAAAAAACCTGACAAGTATCTGGATACAGATACACGTTCCTCTTGTTCCTTTCAGAGTTCATCAAAAGACTCGGAGAGGGAAGGACGGTCAGAAAAACAGGTCAGAAGAGCAAGTCAAGCCAAGAGACACACATCGCACTTCAGACTACATTATCAAACAAGAAAATAAACACAAAACTAAATCTCAATTTAAAAAGAAGAAGGTGGCTGGCCTTAAAATAAGAAATGCCCAGGCTACTGAGGACTCTGCTTCTAAATGGGTAATTGGCTCTGACGATGTTAGACAGCGCAGCAGAAGTAACAATAGCTCACCAGAAACTGATGGAATTTCTGGTGACAGCAGCGTTGAATGAACATATCACGGTAGAGAAACCAGATACAAGGGTAAGTGTCCCACATCGTTTATACGGAATTACGTTCCAAATGGCGGGGGCATACCCAGGAAAGTGAAAGGTCTCTTTTGGGAGAACCTGACATATGGATACAACATTCTTTTGGCTGAAAGAGATTGGCCTCATGAGTTTGTTATGGAGTGCCCTAGGGGAAGATGTAATTTTACCAGCTTTCTCTGACCTTGTAACAGAGTCACTTAAAAATTCATATGCGCAGGAGTGGGCATTAGCGCTAGCTCCCACACTTTACCGCAATCATGTAGGGTGGGATGCTGAGTCACCTCACCATGAAATCCCATTAAAATCTACTCCTACTCCACAGAGGCAGTACCCAATAAAACATGACGCAAAGAAACAAGTCAGGGAGATATTAGATCAACTTGAGTACCAAGGTGTGATTGAAAACTCCACCTCTTCCATGAATAATCCTTTGTTTCCCGTAATGAAACCCGACAATTCATACCTCTAGTTTTAGACTACAGGCATTTGAACACATGCACACAAACATTTACAACACAAAATGCACACAGTGCTGCATTAATGAATAACATTGTGCAGAAAAAATACAAAACAACACTAGATATCTCAAATGGTTTCTTCTGCCAAACTATAGCTCCTGGATGTAGATATTTGACAGCATTCTCGGCCCTAGGCACTCAACCCCAATTCTGCAGACTGCCCAAGGGTATAAGAATAGCCCTGGGTTGTTCTCAGCAAGAGTAACAGAGTTATTTTAAAATTGTGATGAGGAGGCATTGTCCTACGTAGATGATATTTATCTGACGGACGATGAGTTATTGGAACACTTGAACAGGGTGAACATAATTCTGGGGTTCGCCAATGTGGGCTACAAATTTGCCTTTCAAAAATCAAAAATTGCCCACCTCAATGTCCTATTTTTGGGATATAAGCTACCAAGTTAAGGGAAAAGCCTGGCAGTTAATTTTTAGAAAAATGTGCGCTGCTCCAACCTCCAAAGACTTTCAAAGGTTTACAATCCATTTTAGGATTCCTAAATTTTGGCAGAACATACATTTTGGATTACGCTGAAAGGGTTACACCTTTCTATGACCTAATCAGACCTGATTTTTCAGTCCAACATTGGACACAGGAACACACACAAATCCTTTGTTCCATACAAGCTGACATGATAGCTTCCAAACACTCACACACACATGTAAATAACACTAATTTGGCAATTTGTGTAGTCGCACATCAATCAGTACCCATAGCATACAAATCACATTTGTACACAAACACTGAAATGCGTTAAGCATCTGTGGAAAAAGGTTCATGACAGCAGCACAAACTGCTGTAGTGAGAGAAAGAGTGCTAGCACAGGGGAAACGCATAATGGTTTGTTTGATTCCAGTACCATCCTTAGCAGCTGTTACCAAAGCAAGCGTTCCAAACGCAAAAGCACTGCACCCGCGATGGATACAATGGGCTAATTCTCTCACTGCAAAAGATGTAGATCACAGAGATGATCATACACTAAAGACACAAGCATTTCTTCAGTACGAACAAGAATAGCTTCTTCCGAATGAAATCCTACCTCTCGATCAGTATGATTGGATCATTTATACTGACGGATCTGCTCAGCCTGCCACAGGAACTGAAAAGCACTACGCCGTGGCTTGCGCAATCGTCAAAAGGTGCATGCATTATGGAAAGTTCCGACCTAATAAAAAACACATAATCCCTAGGGGACTGCACCGCGCAGCTGGCAGAACTAAAAGCCCTGGTACTGGCACTACAACATACGGATCGGGAATTCCCTACACTCATTGTGTGCAATTCGTTTTATTGTGTCCAGTCATACAATGAATATCTCCACTTTTGGGGCCAGAATGGGTTTAGAGATTCTAAAGGTTGCACAATAAAGCACAAGTTGCTTTGGGAGCTGGTGGAAAAGCTGAAAGAATGCTTGCCACGGGCTCATGTAATTCACACATTGAGTCATCAGTGTGTTGGCGTGCACGTTCAAGGGAATTCATTGGCTGATGAAGCCGCTAAGGCGACAGTGCGAACTTCTGCCGTTGTTGCAATCACTCATTCCAACACGAGGATAGACGGGCAAATATTGATAGCTATAAACGCCACGTGCAACAGCTCAGCCTTGCCAAAAGGTTTTCCACTCAAGTACTCCAACAAGTTTGATGCGCAAAACATTCCGTATGCTCAAATTCCAGGAGTGGGGGACAGAGTAATACCAAACATGAATCGCAGATTAGGATTAATTGTAGCTGCATACCAGGGTCTGGGTTCAGCACACGCAGGTATCGCTGTGACTGTTTCACTACTGAAGCAGCGTTATTGGTGGCCAGGTCTTGCTAAAAAAGACCAAGGGTTTTGTCCTCAAGTGTGGCATATGTCAACAGATGAAAGGTTCTACAGTAGCACACCCACCTCAAACACCACTACTGATATCAGACAGACCCCTCGCATGTGTCTATTTGGACCACTGCAGCCCCTTACAATCTGACGGAGCTTACAAGTACATCTTGGTGGCAGTGGATTCATGCTCTAGATTCCTGTGGGTTTGGCCTCAGCGCTCGGCTGACACCCAAACTGTTATAAAGGATTTGTGAGTCTTCATAGGGACATACGCAATTTGCACATTACATTCCGACCGTGGCCCTGCGTTTAGCTCACAGGCTTACACAGAAGCCATGGGAAGTTTGGGTGTAGCATTGCGATACTCTTCCCTGTACCATCCAGAGGGAAATTTGATTGTGGAGAGGAAGAACCAGGACTTAAAGCAATCCTTAACAGCTAGGGTATTAGGCTCGGGTGGCAGTTGGGTCAATCACCTATATGGGGTCCAGAGGGCACTTAACAACGTGCCAAGAAAATCCCTGGGGGGCCGTACTCCATATGAAGTCCTGTTCGGGATAAGAATGTGGGTACCAGACCTCGACTGTGGCAGCACAGTGGCGGATAAAAAACAATTTGGCATCAATGATCGTTTGGCTTTTACAAGAGCTCAATAAATTCCAGGCATTACAAAGCAACGTCCAAGTAAAGTGCAATGCCACTGGAGAAGTGAAAGCTGTTCCGGCAAGACCTGCCTGGGTCCCGAAGATTGGGGGGGCCGGTCAGAGAAACAATAGTGGACAAAAAAGAATTTGGGCCATCTTACAGAGTGTCTGTACCTGTCCTGGCTGTGGATGAAACAAGAACAGTACTTCTTCCGCCCCTTGCCGGCTGCATAGACAAGAGATTTGTCTCAATTGATTTGATCAAACCACACTATGTGGCCGATACTCAACATTAGGCTGCATGGGCTCCTGGGTAGCCACTGATCTCCTATCGCTACCATACAGGAAGTTCAGATGGAAAGATTAATAACTTTTGAAGACTCCACTCTGCGAAGTGAAGGAGTTACCAAATATGGAATGCAACTTGTACCTGTTGAAACTGAGCAACATCAAACTGCAAATGACACACAGGTCTCAATTCAGCCTAATACCGACATCTATGTGAATATGCCTCTTCCACAAAACCTGCTGAGCTGCCAAAGATAGATCGGACTGCGTCTGGCTAGTTCATCAATTTTGACAATTTTTCATTGCATCCAAGTGAACCCGAGTTACCACCACCACCTGTTCCCCACAAACAACTAATTCGCGATTTCTACCTTTGGCTGAAAAAGACTTAATTTACTTTTCCCTGGCTACAGCTCTGGATTGCAATTGGTCTACTATTCCTAGTCCTTTGGATTGGTATAGTGACTGTCTTTTCTTTTGCTCCTGAATGAACATTACCTCCCAGAATGCTCTGCAATACAACATGTGAGCTTGGTCCTGAAACCGCATGCATCATCACACCATGAATAGAGGGACCTGTCCTTAGTGAACATTACACCAGTTCCAGTTCCTGAAAGAATAGTTTGGGACAGAGTTTCCTATGATCTGTATGGTCCTAATGAACTTTTAAGAATACCTCATTTGTTCAAAATTTCTCTTAGTGATATCATCACCTCTAGTACTCTCTCTGTTGATTGGGACATTGAAAGTGTGCATACTAAGCTGTATGAATTAGAACAATCTGCTGCATTTCAAATGATGAATTGTATGATGATACATCTAACTTTGGTGACATGTCCTACTACCAACACTATGGTCACCATTTTTTGCACAAACAAGTACCCACGTTATGTTTTCACTTACCATCAATGGGAACATTGCCCAACACAGCCGAAAGGTAGTTCAACAACATTTGCACAGAAGTTGACTTATTTTTCTGGGTTTAACACTTCAGATCCAGCCTCTTATTACTATAGGCTTGCACCTACATCTGCAAAGAAGAATATGCTTACTAACACTAAGCTGATATACTCTGCTTCCTTTATTTCCCAACTGTCTTTACAGGGTTTGGACTTTTGGAGGGACATTATAGATATGAAATCTGTCTGGGGGACTAAAGATTGGCAGGTGCAGGGAATTGAGGCCCTATTTAGAGCAAGCCTCATACCACATCAAAGGATTTTCCTAAACAGGACTGGGGAACAGACTTCCTCCCTTGGGCTAGCCAAGATCAAGGATTTGAACACACCTCGGATTCCCTCACTTACACACTTTGAGGGTTGGCAAAATTATACACTACACAGTGAGGATACATTAGATGCCATGCTACACAATGGTTCTTACAATTCATCAGACACCATTTGGAAGGGATGGTTGGTTTGGCCTATTGACACAAATAGGTGTCAGTCAAGATTCAGGCGTACTACCGAAGGGTTTAGTATCCATAGGCCTGATCAGCACTATGTACAATCAGAACACTCCGGGATGGTGACATCTTACACTGTTGGGAAGTTATGCCTAGATTGGCTAAAGACTTCAACACTGTCCCAAGTGAAACAACACTTATCCCTTTTCTCGGATGACATGGATCTTAGGGATTTTTTGTTAGGTCCCCAGGAGCCACGTCAAAAGTGCTTCTTGTATGCTATTTACAATGAGCTATGGAAAATCTCCAACAGGAGGCTGCTGAGAGACTACGTGAAATAGATAGGGTTAACCTTGAAAAGGCCTTGGCGGTGGTCGACAATGGTATGACTACACTATCATCCAGAATCTATTCATTGGGCAACATTGTGTCTCCTGCAATAGATATAATGTAACAGGACTTGTCTATTCTACAACATGGACAATCACAATTGCGGTCCATTATATTATTAAGCTGGACGCTACAATCATTGCGTTCTGGCCACGTGCCCTGGCATTACATCAACAGCACGACTCTGTTCTCTGTATACAATCTAACGGAAAGGCAGATGGTTATGGTACACAGAGATGCAAAATATACCATGTTGCACATTGAAAAATTGGACCAATTACCTTTCACCGTGGCGGAGTCACCTTCCACAGAATGGTTAATCCATGGCTATATTACACTGTCAGTCACGACATTCCAATTTCGATACTGTCTAAAATACCGTCAGGTAGGAAGATATGAAGCGCTAGGAGAAGGGTACATATATGAGTACTGGGAATTAAAAATACAGATTTAGATGTAGGAATGGGGACACTGACGTTTTTCTCAGCGGTTCAAACTGTGAAAGTGCTTTGAGTGGGTCCTTAGTTTGCAAGGACATTTTGCTTCACGGGGCCTGTAATGCTTCGGTAGCAAACTTGTCCTTTTACTTGAAGGGTTCCCCAGCTGCCGTGATTCATCCGGTGTTAGAGCTGGTCTCGAAGGGGAGCTATCTGATGCTGAATGATCAAGGCTGTTGTGGGATGGTACCGGGCATAGCTTATCTGGTCACAGTGAGTTCCAGGGTTACTTGCTGTATGCAAGAATTGTTTCCACAGGCCCACACAGTTAGGGAGGCAACTCTATGGCCTTCATTGGCTGTTTCCTTTATACGGTTTGATTCTCTGAGCAGACTGAAAGCCATGCTTTTTCAGAAAGATGTTGCCTTAACCTCAGCCTGAGAGACGTTTGATCTCCAGGTTGCAAGTTCTTCATCTGAGATACAGGCACTAGTCCGTACGAACTTTCCGCTCCATTTTGGGGAAATGGTTCAGGGTATCTTTAACATGTCTGATAAGAGGGGGATCGTGCACCGATTTAAATGTATAGGTTCTGGACTGTTGAGCACCTTTCAGACAATCTTCGGAGTCATTCCAGCGTTCATACACTCCGTATTGGGAAGCGTTTTTGGAGGGCTTCCGCTGGTCCTACTGCTTGTAGTGGGCATCCTGGTTTTAATTTTCATGCTTCGCGATGGATGTCCATGTTCATCGAGAGATGGAAAAACCCTGCTGGTGCGACGTTGTTGTGAACACATGGTGCTCCATCTGGGCACACCTCGGCTTCCAGAGCTAAGCGGGCATTGGTTCCTATCATTCAGATCAGTCTGGTTTGACTTCTTCTTGCCTGTGTTCCGCTGCCTATTCTGCAGATATGAATGCGTGTTGGACCTGTGTCTGACCCTTCTATCTGTTGCGCCACCGGACATAGACGTACTACTGGACCCCTTAAAGGCCCACATGTATCCGTGTCCTCAGCGTATTCCCATGTTGATGACGGCATTCTTAGAGCCTCCACAGAATGCTTCAGCTCCTGGCGGAATGGACAATGGCTCTACAACAGGCTCACAGGTGTTGAGTTCTTCCTCAGCGGCTGCTGTGGGAACCGGGGAAGATCATCTTTGTTCCACTGACCTGATACAAGAGGTGTTATAGGGACAGTCATCTGCGAATGCGAGTGACAGTGATGTTGCGTCTCCCACACAGAACACAAAGATTTGTCTCTCCGTGTAATGGGAACAATTCGGCCTCTTTTCCAAAACAAGCAAAATTGGAATGAAAAACATTGTTTTTGTTTTCTTTTTTCTTCTGCTCTCACTGAGCACATGTGCTTTCGATAATCTCAGTTTGTCTGATCATATATTGACTTTTAGTGGACTTGTAGAGCCCGGTATTTTACTTTGCTAGTAGTACCATTTTTTTGTTTTTACATAGAACATGTTTTTTAGATGTTTTTAGACACTGGTTTTATGACAATGTTTTATGATTTTTAGCAGGCTTATTTCAGCATTAGTAACCTTGTCGACCTTCAGATGAGGAGTGGGTGTTATGTTTCCTAACCTGGCCTAAGTAGCAAAGCGAACTTTTACCTACATTTGTCCTACCTTGCTCTGCATAACAGTTTGAGCAATGACCTTTTACCCAGTTATGTGCTGAATAAATGTCAATTGGGTTCCTTGAAACCAGCCTCATTTATTATGCATGAGGATTCTTAGCATCATATCTTAATCCCCTGCACATGACATACATAACAGAATTAACATACTCTGTACAAAAGTCATCGGTATCTTCATCCTCGGGCAACAGCACTACTTTGCATAGTTACAATTATTGATTCAGGTTAATTTACATAATCACAGTCATAAACATTTCGATCTAGGTAGAACTCCCAGGGCTACCCTTTTGAAATAAAGAACCGCACCTTTACTAGATAGCGAGAGGAGACGCTTCTGCGCTGACACTGACACGGAGGTCTCTGCACACTGAGGCTTTAACACACAGCGGTCTGACATCCCTTGCAGGGTGTCCAACTCATGACCAAGATGGGGTCCGTCATTCTCTCCCATCAGGTAATGGGGTTGGCTCTTTCTGAGGGGATTCTTGGCTTCACACCCACATACATGCTAGGTACACTTAGGTAGGGTCCGCATCGTAGGAGTAAGCAAAGATTACTGGTTTTATATATGCTTGCATATATTCATTGCTTTAGCATCATGGTAGAAATGTATTTACTGTTCACTCTTCTGATGCTTGTAATCTGTTACGTTTGCTTCTGTCTATTGATTGTTGCAGCACATATGTTTATACTAGAATGGCACGGTTTCAATAAATGCTTATTGAAAACGTCCCCAACATTTATTCTGTGTATCTCTCTGAAACTAAGTGAGCATGACTAACTGAGTGAAAAGTACTGTACTGATTTCATGATTCCCTGAAGGATCAAGGGTTGTCATATTCAGTGGTTGCCAGAAACTATTCGCTCCTTGGTAAGGTTAGGGGGCTTATGGTGGCACTGTGAGCTAGCTGGTCTATAGGCCGACATATCCTGCGGGTGTGCCTGGAACCAGTCTTGGCACCAAGCCCTTAGTTTATGTTGTCCAACATGCACGCAGATCCTACATATTTTTAGGGACTGCACGACACTTGTGGGTATAGGTGGTTATGACTCCATTTATTTTTCTACTGCTTGTGGTGGGGAGGTTGTTCATAAATTAACAATGCAGAACATTGCACCACCACCATTTTTCTTGTCTTCACCTGGAGAACCACTGTTGAATTGGGAGAAGGCTTTTGCTCATTATGCAAGAGTATGTGGCACGTCGTAGAGTGCCGAAAGGAAACCTCTTTCCTCCTTCGTTGTTTAGGGCCTGAGTGTCAAGATGAGTTTGAACATCTTCCAAACCTTGAGGATACAGAAGGTGAGGGAATTAATTAATCTGAGGTCTGTATTATAAGGTTGGGAAAACATAATTTGCCGAAAGTTAGCACAATTCTAGAAAGGAACCATTTTATGAAGGGAATTCAGAGAACTCAAGAATCAGTAGAGAACTATGTTACTGACTTATTTAGGATAGCCTCTTCAGGTAATTTTGATGGTGCTTTAGAAGAAAGTATTAGAGTCCAATTTATGTTGAAGTGTAATATAGAGAAGGTTAGGGAGGAACTCTGGCAAAAGGATGATCCAAATTTAGATGAGGTTGTGCTTATAGCCATGAAAATCGAGCATTTGCTAGTGAGAATGGGAGTTTATTAAAGGAACATGTGCATAGTATTGGCAAAACGAGATGTAATGATGTACAGAAGGTGTGGTAGTGTTGTTAACATGACAAATTATAAGAATTTTTGGTGTGGGGGCATTGTGCAAGGCTTGTGGTAAGAAGGGTCACTATGGAAAGAACTGTAGATCACAGTCTAAAAACAACCATGTTAAGGATTTTGTGTTGAATGATGATTGCGATTATGACGATCTGCAGTGTGAGGAAATTGTTCTATTAGTACAGGATCAATGTAAGCTTGGACCTCTTGATTACGTTAGTGTCTATGGTTCAAAAGTAAGACTTCTATTTGATTCTGGTGCAAAAATCTCACTTGTACCAAGAGTGTTTTCTGAGCAACATCTCGTTAACAAGGTGAAGCTATTTAAGCCAGACATCAAACTACTAGCGCATGGTTGTCAACCGATCAAACTATTAGGTTGTTTTGCTTGTGAATTAGAATACAAAGGACGCTTCACTGCAAGCAAGATCTATGTCTCTTATAAGGGTGATATAATCAGCTGGTTTTACTAAGGTGATTTAGAGTTGATGTTCGATAGCAATAGTTATCCTGCGATTGTTTTGAATGATTAGACATCTTGTGAGGTTAAGTTAGTCCAGGAGAAGGAACTGAGTGATTATGTTGAAGTTTTATGGCAAGAATTCCCAGATGTTTTTTGTGATAAATTGGGGTGTTTGACGGCATATTCGCATACAATAGTTTTGAAGTACAATGCTGCCCCAGTAGCTTGCAAAGTTAGAGGAGTTCTTTTTTCTATGAGTAAAGCAATGATAGAAGAATTGAAAAGACTAAAGAAAGGGTATCATTGATGAAGTGGAAGCTACTTAATGTGCATCTCCTGTTGTATTGGCTTGCAAAGCTTCTGGAGGGATAAGATTTTGTGTGGACTTGAGAGGCTTGAATAAAGCTGTGGTTATAGACAAGTATCCTCTTCCTAATATAACAGACGTATTGTTGCAACTGGATGGTGCTGTGGTGTTCTCGACCTTAGATCTTAGGTCAATGCATCACCAAATCAGATTGGAGAGTCATTCCATGGATCGTATGACATTTAATACTCAATTTGGTGTGTTTAAATTCACTAGGGTACCGTTTGACCTGATTTCAGTGGCTTCAGCTTTTTAGAGGACCATGAAAGATGTGTTGGGTGATAATTCAGGTGTCAAAGGTTACCAGGATGATGTGCTGGTATATGGAACTGCACAGGAGAAACATGATCTTCGGTTAAGGTGTATACTAGAGAGGTTTAGGAAAAGAGGACTTGCTCTTAAGGAGTCCAAATGTAAAGTGAACTGTAAGGATATTGTTTATTTAGGTCACATGTTAACTGGTGGTGGTATGAAAACTAATGGGGATTTAATGAGCATGACATAGAATTTGTTTGTTCCAGAAAGGAAGGAGGATATGATCACATTTTTTGGTATGGTTGATCACTCCCCAATTTGCTCATTGAACTTTCAATATGAGTACATTTTTAAAGAAAGGGTGGCATATGCTTGGTCTTCGCAATGAAGTTTGGAGTTTCAGGACTTATCGAACGCTCCTTTATGGCAGAGCTTTAGTACAATGGATATGTCCATTTTAAATATAGATGTCAGTGCTAGGAGACTTGGAGCTGGGATAAAGCAGGGTGGAGGGAAAAATGAGAGAACAACTATGTTTATTTCAAGATGTTTAGAGGGTCCAGAGTACCGATATTTCTTTTTTTCTTTTTTTAAAGAGGCTCTTTGTATATATTGGGCCATGAGGAATCTTAAGAAATGTTTGCTGTATCAACAAATTTCTTGAAAGATTATGTAACCAATGTGGGATGCTGTGTTGAGGAACATTTTTGGGGTATGTTAATATGCATATGGTTATCAGTAATGATAAATGACCTAGAAATGCTTGATGGTTACCAGAAATGTGTTATGTATATTATTTATGGTGTTCAGCATTTGGTTTATCGTTATTTTTGTATTGATGTATATTGTTATTTGATTTTTGTACATTTGAAAATCATGTGCTATCTTGAAATGTTATGTCTGGAAGTGTAAAGTGAGTAAGTATGTGGGCTGAGGGTTCTGGAGGGAGATGGTTGGAGAGATCCGGAGCTGCAGGATGTCTACGGCATTTCTCTTGATGAAGCTTGAATAAACATCATTAAATTTACATTGGACTGGTTAAATACTTCAGAACTTTATTGGCACCCTATTGTTGATTTCATGTTTTTTTAGTGGGTTAGGAGCCTGCATTTTTAAAACATCCTCTGCTGCTATGTGCATCAGTATTCCTACTGCAAAGCCCTCTTCTTCTGCATATTCCACCATCACTACCATTACTTTTGACACCTTTGCCCCCAACATTAGCATTTCTAGCATTACCATGGAGTACCATTCTTAGGATAACAACCACTATTACCACCACCATACATACTACCACCAGCATCACCAACTCCCCACAACAACAATGACCATTTCAACCACCACTCAGCCCATGTTTGTGTAAATGGTGCACTTTACAGTGTTGTGTATGTGTAAGGGGAAGTTTGCTACTAGTCCATGCACCAATACTTCCTGCCTAGCCCACTATGCCCTGCATATTGCATTAATACCATGAACATCACCATAACTACCACTGTTATTGATGCCACCTCTGCAAACTCCATCAGTAACATTACCACGATCACCACCAATTCCACCATCTTCACAACTGCAAAGACCACCATGTTAGGGTGTGCTTGTGTGTAAGAGTATAGTTTGTTTGACAGTGCTGTGTATATGTGTAAGAGAAATTGCAAAGTGGGCATGTGTTTGAAAGACTTTGCACTATTTATATTAAAAAAAATATCTGTTGGCTTGTTAGGACAGGCCTAGAGAGTCCGCTTTAGCTGTGTGACCAGCCTATTACTATATCAAATATTATTATATCATATTAGATACAAACAGAAGAGTGATTTGGATCAGCCTCTTGAAGCTATTGCTCTCTTAGACTGTCACACTTTCAATTCACCCCACAAGACGGTATCGACAGAGCATGACAGGTCAGACCACTCCAGTCATTGTCTGTTCATCAATACCAGACAGATTTTGTATCAGCTCACCAGACATCCTTTCGGTATTTGACTGGTCAGGCAGTATGAGTGACATATTGGCATCTTATTGTGATGGTTATTGCCTCCTTTCACATCAGGAAGAGGCATGCACTCACAAAAGAGTTTGCATTGATCTGTCAACTTCTGTTCCATCATTCCTTTTTCAGTTTGTCCTGGGCAGCTCCTTTGAGATTATTCTTGTGTAGAGATTTTCACAAGCAACACTCCCAGCCTCTGCCATCCCTCATTGCTGGATGACTCGTCACCAGTAGGTAGCTGTGTGCACACGCCATACAGTGTCTGGCATTACTAATAATCCCAGCACCACAATTACGACCACTGCCATTACCAGCATTACTTACACCACCATTTATAATATGAATATAACTCATTAGCACGACCAAAATGACTAACACCATCACTACATCTCCAATTAACAGCCTCACCTTAAGCATCTCCTCCAATATCATATCCATTAACTTCACCAGTTAAAGGCAGAACTTGTTTTTTGCTCAATTTTCCCTTCTGTCAATGTTTACCCATTCTAATACTTCCACAAGAATAGAATGACGGGGGGCGTGGCCAAGATGGTGGCGGAGTATGACGCTTTTCGCTGCCTCTCCCGCTCGCCGCAGGCCTAAAAGCGACTTACAAGCAGTGACGGGCGACTAGCGAGGCTGAAATACCACTGACCAACTCTGCGGAAGCGGTGTACTGGCCTGAGGAGTCCTGCATAGCGGGGCGTGTCTACCAGCACCGGAGAAGAGGAAACTAGTGCCCGACTTTAGGCCCAGAGGGCGCGGTCAGCATCCGGAGACTGCAGCGGAGACTGCGGCAGTAGCGGGTGGAAGGTCGAAGTGGCTGAAGAATGGAGACAGCCGGCCGGGCTCCAAAACGAGAAAGCACGGTGACCTGGGCAGATGCGATGAACAAGTGAGGCCACAGGGTCCTAGTGGCGCCGGGGGAGAGAGCACTTCCACGCCTGCTGCTGTGGCCAGGGAGGTGATCGAGCAGGCCAGAGGCGAGACAACGGGACCCAGCCGCTCACTACCACAGCTACTACTGCCCATCAAAGCTTCCCAGGGGCCCAACTGAGAGCGACGGTGGCGAAGGAGCATATAGCAGCATGCGCCTGATGTCTGCAGGGATGGCTGATTGGGCCATAGTATCAGCAGATCCAGAAGTAAGGCCTGAGGCCAGAGAGGACCGCGTAGGCCGCACAACGCCTGCGAACCCACAGCGCTGCATAGAGGCAATGTGCACAGGATAAGTAGAGACGGAGAGCCATTCCTGTTGGAAGCAGCGTCCCTCACATCCCAGTGCCTTTCCTACAACATTCGGGTGCACTAGCTGTATGCTGGACACTGCAGGACCAGAGGAGAGGTAGCCCCAGTGTAACCTTAACAAAGAAAGCAGCGGTCGCATTGGGAGCGCGCTCCAGACTGGAGGGGCCTACTTCTGAGAGACCAGAGGTAGAGAACACATCGCAGTCTCTTGGACTGAGGCCCCTCGTGCGTCCAGAGGACGCATGGTCAGGCAAGCCAGTGCCAGCACAAAGGATCGTCAGCCCTTAGCCTACGTCCCCTACAGCAAGAGGTTCCATGCACATTGATAAACAATAGCTGGCACCCGCTCAGGATACGATGACGGACCGGAGGGGTGAGTTGCTCCAGCGACCCGAAGTGGGGGGAAGAAGAACTAAATCTACATCAGCGTAACAGCCACATAGCAATGGCGTCCGCCAGAATTTAAAAAAAGGCGGTTCCATCAAAGAGATGCTCCTGAAAATGGGGGGTCCGCAGGAGGGGGAGAATAAGAGTGGACTGAGCATAGCGACCTCCCCAACCACAGAAGACCCAGAGGCATCGGTCCCTCGTCCCTATCTAGAAGCCTTGTTTTTGAGGCTAAGGGAGGACCTTCTTGCTGTCAAGAAAGACCTTACAGGAGAACTGCAGGCCATTAGAAAAGAAGTCACCGACATTGGCGATAGGGTAGATCCCCCAGAGGAAAGAGACGCATCCAGAGGAGAAGAAATAGAACAGATGCAGCAGTAGACCATTTATCTTTCGAGCAACAACTGGACCTCCAGGCCCATGCTGAGGATTTGGAGAATCGTTCCAGGAGGAACAACATGCGCATACGTGGGGTGACACAGGACGCAGAGGGAGAGAATATCGAAGCATACGTAATAGGTATGTTCAAACATATCCTGGGCGACGCGTCACCAGAAGAGATCTGCCTGGACCGGACCCATAGAGTGGGCACCTGGGAAATCTTGCTCACAAGACATTTTAACGTGTGTCCACAGCTTCCCCCTAAAGGAACAGATTCTCAAAAAGGCAGGGAATCACAAGCAGTAGAATACCAAGGCCAGACCGCACACCTACTTCAGGATCTCGCTGCTTCCACACTTCAAAAACGGCGATAATTCAGGCCGGTCACTACATTCCTGCGGGATAAGAAGGTGCCCTACTCCTGGGGCCATCCCTTTTGTCTGGTTTTCTGATGGCAGGGTCAACTCAGGCAGATGCGCTCTCTCTCTGAAGCATGTGAGCTACTACAACTAGAACAACCAGAAGAACCATGCTTACACGCAAAAACCACAAGGCAGCAACAAGAGAGGGAGGGACGGTGGAGGAGAATTCCCATGGTACACAAGGGAAAGCAGTGCTGGACAGGCTAGCTGAAGGCAACACGACAGGCGCACCAGCCTAAGGTCTCAGCCGAAGATAGAAGAGCCGGTGGCGGGTGGGTTCTCTGAGTCCACAAGATGGCGCAACCCAACCAGAAAGCAGCGGGGACCCCACAAAAGACTTTTACCACTGGAAATGAGATGGCGGATCCTATTCCGTCTCTACACCAGGGACTCTTATTGTTTATTGTTATTGTTCAGGGGTGGGTTTATGGGGGCCTGCTGCTCCCTTAATCTTTTCTAGCATCCTCAGATAGAGTAGCGATTCACTGGGCTTATGGGGGGCAGGGGAGGAGAATCTGTCTGGTGCATCTGGGAGTCACGCGGGGACTAGATATGACTGTGAGATCTGGGAAACTGAGAGTGGTGACTCTCAACGTTAAAGCCCTAAATAACCCAGTAAAAAGGAAAGCAATACTGCCCTATCTCGAGCACACACAGGCAGACATATGTTTCTTACAAGAAACACATCTCCTACGTGGAGATTGGAATAGACTTAGGTCCTGTGTCTTCCCACAACAATTTTTCTCCTCTATGACACATAAGGCAGCGGGTGCAGCCATTTTGTTCTCATGCACTTTTCCAGTGAAGGTGGGGTTGAAGGTGGCAGAGATTAAGGGACATCTATTGGGGTATCGAATACACATAGGATCACAATCCATAACCCTGGGTACTATATATGCCCCAAACGAGAACCACGAGCAGTTTCTTCATGAGGCCATCAGGGATCTGATGGCAACACGAGATAGGTGGGTGATTCTGGGAAATGACTTAAACCTAGTATTTCATAATGACGTTGATCGTTCTACTCACCGACAGGGGACAACGGGGGCTCTTTGCACTGGGGCCCTCAGTTGGGTGCGAGAATTGGGACTGAGGGATCTGTGGAGGGACAAGCACCCGACCTTGAGAGATTACACGTTCTATTCCCATGCTCATAGAACGTATGCAAGATTAGACTACTGTCTGGGGTCCAGGGAGGTACAGGAGGCGGTAATATCAGTGAAGATAGATCCCCGGACCCTCTCTGATCATTCTGCTGTCATTCTAGACCTTGCGCTCCCGCTTCAGGGCCAAACAACCACGATGATGTGGGATGCCTTGAAGGCACTCATCAGGGGCGTGCTGATAGCAATATCAGCAGCGGATAATAAGACACGACGTGCCACCAGGGCAAAGCTCCAGGAGCAAGTTCGGGAACTGAAGCGCATCCACCATCGCACCGGGGCTCCCAGGATATGGAGGCAGCTAGAGGTAGCCCGGAAACAGCTAGCGGCCCTGGTCCTTGATCATGCAGAACACTCAATCCTAAGCCTCAAACATGCATATTTCACAGGGGGAAACAAGTGTGGAAGGATGCTGGCAAACAAATTGAAGGGGCAACGCCAGGCCAATACAGTAGAGGTTTTGCTCTCAGACACAGGGGAGGAGATAGCTGGGGATAAGACAGTGACTGCACAGTTGGGCGAATTCTACACGGCCTTGTACATGGCACAGCATCTCCCACCTGAGCCCATTAAGGAGTATCTGGAGAGAACTAGCGTCTCCAGACTCACGGCAGATCAGGCGATGGAACTGGATGCACAATCAGAATCGAAGAGGTCATATCCACTGTAGCCAGGTTACAGTCTAATAAGTCCCCAGGTCCGGACGGCTTCTCAGCTATCTTCTATAAAATGTACTGTGGCCTACTGGCTCCTCTTCTCACAAAGGTGTTTAACGCAATCACGGTTGCGTCGACGCTCCCCCCATCAATGCTAGAGGCCTCAGTTATGGTAATTGCGAAACCGGGCAAGGACAGGAAAGTTTGCGGGTCTTATAGACCCATCTCCCTTTTAAATGTCGATGCAAAGCTGTTCACATGGATATTAGCAGCGCGACTGAGCCCACTGATGGCTGGCCTGATTGAGCCCAACCAGTCAGGCTTTACATCTAATAGACAATGCCCTGAAAACACCAAACGGCTACTGCACCTCATAGACAAGGCATCCCGTTCCCAACGAGAGATTATGCTTTTCTCGATAGACTCTGAGAAAGCATTCGATAGGGTGCATTGGCCCTACCTGAAGGAGGTCTTAGCCCACTTCGGGATAGGGGAGAAATTTCGAGTCTGGATCCATAGTGGCTATAAGAGACCTCGAGCCTCAGTGCGGGTGAATGGCAGGAACTCTGATAGTATTCCAATTTGCCGCGGTACGCGGCAGGGCTGCCCTCTCTCCCCTCTCCTGTTTGCACTCTACATGGAGCCATTTGTACAGAGAGTGCAAGATTCGCCAGAGGTGAAGGGGGTGCAGTTTGGAGGCGAAGAACATTTGATCACTCTTTATGAAGACGACGCTATAGTCTCTCTAAATGATCCTCGGTCCTCCCTCCCGGGCTTCTTAAGAGAGGTCGGGAACTTTGGCGCAGTGTCGGGACTCCAAATCAATATCTCTAAATCACAAGCACTACCTTGACGGTATCCCGTAATACGCAAGACTACCTTGCCCAGAAGTACTCGATCAACTGGAGGCCAAGTATTCGCTATTTGGGCATTCAGCTCTCCCTGACGATTCAAGAGACTGTGACATTAAATACAGAGAATTGGTGGATAGAGTCAAATCGGACTCACATTGCTGGCAACCATACTCGCTATCTTGGTTAGGGTGAGTGGCAGCTTTAAAAATGACAGCTCTACCTAGAATATTGTAAGTGTTTTTGACCTTACCTCTTTGGCCCCCTCCCGGGGCAATTCAAATCATGCAGAGGGCATTCCGACGTCCACGGATGAAGCAAAGCTAGAGCTGGCATAGCCCCGGGGAGGGGGTCTGGGTATTCCATCCCTATGACGGTACTTTCAAGCGGCCCAACTCAGATACATGGTGGAGTGGACTTCTAGCGGAATCCGAAAAAACATGGCTGTTTATGGCTAGGGCATTGGCAGGTACCTCCCTATGGAAGATTCCTTTTTTGAGGAAATCTCAGCAGTCACAGCGCTGCTGCTTCGGGTATGGGACACAGTGGGGGACGTCAAACGGCCTTACTTCATTCCCTTTGCCGCTAACTTCAATAGTAGAGAATCCAGATTTCACTCCAGGGATGAATCGTAGGGCTTTTGAGGCCTGGCAGAGACCCGAGTGCAGATCTGTAGGACACATTTTTGACACAGAGGGGCCCATACCATTTGATACACTGAAAGCAGACCTGATCCTTCCCGAAGAAGAGAGGTTCCATTACACACAGATTAGACATTGGGTTCTTGACCCCACAATGAGGGAGGCAGCACAAAAGATACCTCACTAACTTCGAGAGATGGCTCCTCCGAAAGGATATGGATAAACGTATGGTCTCCGACCTATATAAATTCCTGATAGGCCCAGAACTGGTGACGAAATCTCCCGGCCAACAGCGATGGGAACACGAGCTGGGACGCCATCTAACACAGAAAGAGTGGCAAAACATATATTATAGGGCACGCCACACGACACCCAACACCTCTAGCATGGAGACAGCAGTAAAGATTGCCACATATTGGTACTGGACCCCGGTACGGCTATATAAAATCAATCTAGATAGAGGGGATAAGTGTTGGAGATGTAAAAATTGTCCTGGGACCCTGATTCATATCCTATCGAAATGCCCCAAATTAATGCTTTTTTGGGAGAAGATCCTAACAGAAATAGATACTCACTTCGACACTAACCTCCCTAGATTTCCCTCCTTCACCTTGCTGGGTCTCCCTAACCCAATCACTTATCCACTATGCTCTAGATGGGACAAACACATTACATTGGCTCTCCGAGCGGCCCGCCAAGCAATACTAGCCCTGTGTGGTACTGAAAAAGTTCCATCAAGGCTGGCCTGGCTACACCGTATTTGGGACCTGCTGGGTATGGAGAGGCTGGCAACAACATTCGACCCGGGGGGGGTGTATTTAGAGAGACATGGCGCCCTTTCATAGCACTTCTCTCACAAGAATTCACCGAGCTAACATGCCCTAGATACCTCAGGCTACTACATTTGACGGAACCTCCCTCCTCCTAGCTCCTTCCAGATCAGACAGTTTAGTGACTCTCTATAGAATACACCTTAGATACAGCTGGCATCCTAGGGGGGAAGAGGGTAGGATAGGGGCGGGAGGGGGTGGGTATTAGGGGATTTGGTTTATGTTAAAAGCCGCAAATGCTCTGAGTGAGCTGAATGTTGAAGCCACCTCAAATCTGTAACGATTCTTTGTACTCTGATACGCAGCACAATAAAACAAATTTAAACATACGAATAGAATGACATGGCTAAAATAATGAGAACATTTTATTTAAACAGGTTATTATATGCTAAGGTGTATATGCACTATTTAAAAGCGAAGAAACAAACAGGAAAGCACATAAACATAGTTTATGTTGAATACACAGCTGAAAGAGGTCCAACCACAACTACTATTAACATTCAGGAGGCATTTTCCCTTTTATCATTGTCGGACATAATTGCCAGATTTAATTATCATACCTGTAGCAGTTAGAGAAATCTGTTCTAGAAACTAGTGCGTGGTTTTTACAACTGCTCTTGTGCAATCAAAGAAACATTTCAATTTAAAAAAGTCAAGATTTTAATGAAAAGTGATCTGCCCAAGATAGATTTTGAGAATGCAATTTAGTTAACACTTATGATTCTGTGCATAATAGCTTCATTTGTTTCTCCTTAAGTGCTACACTGTCTTTTCTTTGGTAGCGAGCGCTGTCCTTTGTCATTCTGTGCCACCTGGTTGATTCAAAACTGTAGTCCTACTTCCATCTTTGTGCAGCGTCCTAGTTTTTGGTTTTCAAAATCTGGTCACCATATGGACCCACCATTATCTTCCGGATCAATTGGTGAGAAATGAACACTTTGTCCAGAGGTGTAATATAAACTTTTGCCATTCCTGATTCCCATCAAAAATGAGAGAAGAACCCTTATGATTCATGTAGACCCAAAGTACTCTCAGCCCTGAAAGGAGAGTCATTTTTATCGCCCCAAATATGGTCCAAGATTGAAAAGGGTAATTAATAGGATCAAATTACAATTATTGCCTGAAAATGGGGACATAAAATTCAGATTTTGGTGCTTACTAACCCAAAATCCACGTCATTCTTACCCTGGCTGCAGCATTTCAAGTGTGCATACTGGCTCGGTTTTTGTTCTTTCAGTTAGCCTCCGCAGCAGAACAATGAGGCAGGAGCAGACTGTTCTCGCTCTAGTCTTTCTTTAAACTAATCTACCCTCTGCACATATTTCAAGCATGCTTGTCAGCAGCATCTGTGCCCCAGGCGATGTTGGAGCAGTGCCAAGATCACTCATGGGGGTCGCATCTGAGCTCCTACGGTGTTAAAGCCTGCTGCTTTCATTTGCTGTTGCGTGTGACTGTCAGTTTTATGTTACAGTATTGTTAGAAATGGGCTTTCTGGTTGGCTAGGGTTTGCACTTAAGCAAGGCAGAAACGACCACTCTAGTCAGGATAAGGGGATTACACGTCTAAAATAACCCCTGCTCACCCCCTTGGGAGCTTGGCACGAGCAGTCAGGCTAATCCCAGAGGCAGTGTGTAAAGCATTTGCACATAACAAACAGTAATACAGTCAAAACACTACAAAGGGACACCACAGTTTCAGAAAAATATCCAGTATTTATCTGTGTAAAACAAGACCAAAACGATAAAAAAATCCACCATACAGTAATTCACAATCCCAATAAAGCAAAAATAGACTTTATAACAGTTCCTTGAAGTCGATAGCTCCGTCCGGGAATATCACGGCGTCGTGAACAACAAATCCAACAGTTCTGGCCGACCACGGCATTACGGGCCAGCTACGGTGTCGGGGAGACCCGTAAAACAGTACCTTTGGAGGTGCAGGGCGTCGGACCTTGCGGTGAGCTCCGGAGCAGCGGCTTCGGCAGGCGTCGGTTCCGGAAGTCGGGCAGGAGTTGTCGAACACTTGAAGTCACATGCGTTGCAGGTTGAACTCCTTGAGTTTGAAGCCAGGAGCTGAGGTGTGAAGGGGCTGTCGTGTGAAGTGGAGCGGTGCGACGTGCGGTGCCCTTGGGTCATATTGCAGGCAGCGGCTCGGTGACGGTCGCCCAGCCACGTCGGTGAGACCAGGGCTGTGGTGCGAAGTGGGGTGGTGCTCATTGTGGTGCTGACAGGTCACAGTGCAGGCAGCAGCGTCATCGTTGCTGAAGCACTGTCATCAGTATACCCAAAGCTGCGGTGCCAGACGGGGCAATGCAGTTTGCGGGGCTCACAGGTCACGGTGCAAACAGTGGCATCGGTTGATGATCTGGAGTTGATGATGCTGGCATCGGTGGGCTAAGGCTGCTGTGTGGGCCAGGGCGGTGCGTCGAGTAACCTACGAAAGGTGCCCCCAAAGCACTGTGCAGGCCGCAGCATCGGTTACGGCATCGCAGCGTTGTCTGGGATACTAGGGAAGCGGTGTGACGCGAGGCGGTGCAGAGTGCAGTGCCCACAGGTCACGGCATGAGCAGTGACTCGGTGGCGATGTCAGATGGTGTTGTCAGTGAGACCAGGGTTGTGGTGCGAAGTGCGGCGGTACCCTCTACGGTGCTTTCAGGTCACGGAGTCAGCAGCGGAGTCGTTGACGGCGTCAGGTTACATTTTCTCCTCTGTGGCAGCTGCAACATCCAATTCCAGAAGCCGGTACCCAGAAGATGTTGAAGTCTTTGATTTTCCTGAGATTTCCAACAGGAGGCAAGCTCTACATCAAGCCCTTGGAGATACTTAGGATGCAAAAAGCACAGTCCAGTTCTTTTTCTGCCCAAGACAGAAGCAGCAACTGCAGGCAAACACAGCAAAGTGGTAGTCTCTCCTCACAGCTCTTCCAGCTCTTCTTCCTGGCAGGTTTTTTAGTCCAGCAGTAATCTAAAGTTCTGGGGTCAGGGACCAAATATTTATACCACATTTTCCTTAGAAGTTGGTACAAACAAAGTTCCTCTGGCACACATAAACCAGCTCAACCTGGCTCAGGCCAGGTTCACCACAGGAGGTGGAGACAGCTTTGAGAGAGGCAGCCACAGTCCATTCAGGTGCAAGTGACAACTCCTCCCACTACTCTAAATGCAGCCAGGTCTATTTAGCCTGGCTATGAGTCACCCAGGAATGGCAGGACACACTATACCCCGTGTCTGTCTAGTGTGAATGCACATCCCCTGCTCCTGTCACTCTAAACCCAGACAGGAAATACACAAAAGACAGAGGCACACAGGATGGTTAGACAAGAAAATACCCACTTTCTAAAAGTGGTATTTTGAAACACATAATATAAAAAACATCTTTACTAAAAGATGAACTTTTGAATCCTTAGTTCAGGCATCACAAACTCACTTTTTCTATCAGCACCCGCTGTGCAAGTCACCTTGGTAAAGTTTTACCAAGCAGCTCCTATGTTATTAACCTATGGGAGAGATAGCCTTTCAACAGTGAAAACGAAACACACAGTATTTCACTATTAGGACATGAAAAATACACCACTCCTTGTCCTACCTTTTAAATACACTGTACCTTGCCCATGGGGCTACCTTCGGCCTACCTTAGTGGTTACTTAGATATTGTATTTGTATTGTATTGTAATTGCATTTATATAGCGCTTACTACCCGTGACGAGGCGTCAAAGCGCTTTTTCGGCGAGTAGCACGCTACTCCGGAACACATAAAGGATTAGTGTTGAGTTAGTATAGTGAAATATGAAAGTAATTTGAGTGGTGGATAGGTTAGTCAGTTATTTGGATTCAGAAGGATAGCGGAGGGATAGAAGAGGGAAAAAGGTTTGCATTTATACAGCGCTTGTTACCCCTGATGGGGTGTTAAAGTGCTTTCTTGGCGAGTAGCACGCTACTCCGGAACCCATTAAAGGATTAGTATTGAATTAGTATAGTGAAATATGAAAGTAATTTGAGTGGTGGATGTTAGTCAGTTATTTGGATTGAGAAGGGTAGCAGAGGGATAGAAGAGGGAGAAAGGTTTGCATATATATATAGCGCTTGTTACCCCTAATGGGGTGTTGAAGCTGCCGGCGAGTAGCACGCTACTCCGGAACCCATAAAGGATTAGTGGTAGAATTAGTATAGTGAAATATGAAATTTGAGAAGTGGACATGTTAGTTTGTTATTTCGATTGAAAAGGATAGTGGAGGGATAGAAGAATGAAGGCTTTAGACTTTTTTTTTTTTTTTTTTTTTTTTTGGGGAGGTCGTAGCAGTAGTGGGAGGGTTGGGATGAGTAAAAAGGGATGTAGAGGGGAAGAGTCCAAGGGAAGAGTTTAGAAAGGCTTGTTTTGGGGGATCAGTATAGTACAAGAGGTGTCAGGCGGTGCAAGGAGGGGTAGAGTAGGGGAGAGTCTAGAAAGGGCTATTTTGGGGATCATAGTAGTGGTATAGGGTGGAAAATAGGCCAGTGCATTGGAAAGAGTTGTAGAAAGAGGTTTGTGATGAGTCAGAGAGTTGAGGTAGAAGACATATTGAGAGAGGTATAGGGTGAAAATAGGGTAGTGCATTGGATATGCTGAATTAGAAGAAAGTAATAAATATATAGATCCATAAGTATATGGAAAGTTTATAGATGCATAAAGGAAGTAAGTATATGTAGATTAAAGATATTGATAGAGGTATAGGGTGAGAAATAGGGTAGTGCATATAATATTTATTTATTTTTGGAGGAAAGTAATAAAAATATATAGAGCCAAGTACATGGAAGGTATATAGATGCATAAAGGAAGTAAGTATAAGTAGATTAAAGATGCATTCGATAAACTCTGGTTTTGAAGTGTTGTACTTGCAATGCACATATATAGGTACATATCTATAATACTAAATAACTGCTTATATACAGAGGGATATGCTGTATATTTCTGTTTGCGTATGGTAATTATGTGGGGAAGAGCCAATTCTTGAGTAGTTTTCTGAAGATAAGGTGGTTGTCGGTGAATCTTATGTTGGGGGTAAAGAGTTCCATATTTTGGCTGCTTGAACAGAGAAGGATGTGCCACCCATGGTTTTTTTCTTGTATCTTGGGATTTTGAGGCGAGGTGCCACTCTAGAGCGGAGGTTCCTATGATGAATGTGTTTGGTGATTTTATTCCTGATGAAGAGCGGTCCCATTCCATGTATGGCTTTGTGGGTGATACAGAACATCTTGAACATGGATCTTCTGGCAACCGGTAACCAATGCAGGGCTTTCAAGGCAGGGGAGATGTGGTCTCGCGGTTTATATGTGCAAGAGTAGTCTGGCAACTGAGTTCTGAATCCGTTGCAGTCTTTTCATAGTCGTTAAAGGTGATCCGTGGTAGAGGCTATTGGCGCAATCAAGTTTGGACAGAACAAGGGAGATGGTAGCTTGGACCTTGTGTGGGAATCCCAAATGGGGGAAGATTCGTTGCAGAGTTTTTATAGTAACAAAGCTTGATCTTGCTAGTTTGTCCACTTGGGCATTCATCGATAGCTTGGAGTCCATGGTCATTCCGAGGTTTCTTACTTCCTTCGATACTTTAGGCGGTGATCCCAGTTCATCAGGCGGCAAGCGGGTCCTAATGTTTCCAATCGCCACACGTGAGTATTTCTGTTTTGGAAGCATTCAATTTGAGATGGCTCCAAGCCATCCATTGTTCCACAGCTCTGAGACAACTGAAAATTGGTGAGTTTCCAATGTCTTTGGGGCATTCCAATTGAAGGAGTATTTGCGTGTCATCTGCATAGTTATAGCATGTGAGTTGAAATTGATTGATCAGTACCGGTAATGACTTCATGTAGATGTTGAAAAACATGGGCGAGATGATAGAGCCTTGAGGGACCCCAGCTTTTGTGCAGTACGGTTTGGACGAGAAAGGTGGGGTATGGATTACATTAGTTCTGTTTTGAAGGTAGGACATGATCCAGTCTAAAGCAGTCCCCTCTATGCCGGCTTCGTAGAGTCTTTGTATTAGAGTGTCATGGTCAACCGTGTCAAAGGCAGCCAAGATGTCCAAGAGGAGTAGTGCAGCAACCCCGTTGCGGTCAACTGTGTTCTTCAGGTCATCCCAGATGGCAAGGAGGGCAGATTCTGTGCCTCTTCCCGGACGAAATCCTGTTTGGAAGTCTGAAAGTATGGCATTCTCTTCAATAAATTGTGACATCTGGGCGAACGCTGCTCTTTCTATCAGTTTGCCCAGGAAAGGTCCATTAGAAATGGGTCTGCAGTTGTCAGGGTTCAGCGGGTCCAAGTTTGTTTTCTTCAGTACAGGGCGTATGTATGACTTTGAGTTCTTCTGGAAATATTCCGGTAGTTAAGGAATCGTTGATGATTTTTCTTACTGGAGTGGCAGCAGAGGTTGTTAGAAGAATTCTCTTGAAGGTTTCAGGGTGGACATGGGTCAGAAGGGCTTCGGCAGGCCTGCTTGCTTTGACCAGGTCCATAAATTCATCATGTGAAATGTGTTGGAAGGAACAGAGAGGCTGAGCTAGAGTATTCTTGGATTGTTGTTTTGTAAAAGGGTTAGTGCTTGTGATTTGTCTCTGTTTTAAGTATGAGTCCAACGTGTCTGCTTTGTCCGTGTAATGATTTGCCAGTTTGTCAGTGAAATCTTGAGTAATGGGATGAGTTCCCTTCTAGGCAATTTGCTTACGAAATTCATTGAGTATTTTATAGAATTCTTTATTTGCACATTTAGCATTTTGAATTCTGTCTGAATAGTACTTTTTCTTTTGCTTTTTTGATAGCTGACTTGTATAATCTGTTAATTTTCTGTAGGTGAAGTTTGTCTTGTTTGTTTTTTGTTTTGAGCCAGGCATGTTGCAGCTTTCTAATTTGTAGTTTTGTCTTTTATCTCTGTATTTCTCCATGGCCCAACTCATACTTCACCTCACAGGCACCCAAAACGTTCCGTTCCGCATCACCTTTCCATGAGGTGCACAGCACATTCACACTGGGCTGGGCAGTAAGGAAGATAATGGCAGGATATAAGCAAGATACTACATATCCCTCTTTCTTATATAACAGAAGTATAAATATGTTAACCTGAAAGAAGTAATAACAAGAATGACCATAAAAAGGAATTAATGTATGGTACACAAATGCAGCTGAATAAATGCAATAAGAATGAACAAATAGGAAATAGCGAAAAGATGAGTAGGAGCAAATGAGGAAGGAGCAATAGAAGAGATACAAGCAATAGATGAAACCCATCCTCACCGTCAATAAATTTCAAAAGAGAAGAGTAAAATTAATAGGCATAAGAAACAACATAATAGCAGATTGACATAAGCGCACCTATGGTTACCCCCCCCCCCACACACCCGCTGGCCAGAGAGGCATGGAAGAAGGCATGACAGCACGACAAGAACTAACCGGTTGCCTTACAACTCTACACACAAAGTAACATAGGAACTGTCCCCTCCAATACATAGAAGAATGAAATCACACTACTATGAGGGAAAGACTATGGACATAGGATGTCATACAAACCAAATATAGTCCAGCTTCCAAGGATGAAAAAGAAATATAACATCACGAGGAGAACTGAACAAGCACGTAAACAGAGAGGATGAATAAAAATACAGAAAGTATCACTCATCCTCCCCCAAATTCATGTTGAGATGTAAAACAATATTTGGATAACGTAACAAGCAATAAGTGTAGACACAGAAAACTGTACCACACACAGGGATACCTAATGTGATGAATAAAAATCTGTGCTGTGAAAATGGGACAAAAGCCCATTTTGACACCCCACGTGTGAGGGTCAAAAACATGGAGACATGGGATAAAAACCCATAAATACGTACCTCGTGTAAAGGTTAGTGACATGAACCATGTAAATGGGACTGACACCCATTGAGAATCAAAACTAACAGAAATGGGACTGAAACCCATAAAGACACACCCTGTGTAAGGATTTTAATGTACTGTTAGTACGTGTAAATGGGACTAACACTCCATAACCTACCCCTGACATAGGGGAGGGAGGCTAATGTAAATGGGACTATGACCCATAAAAGGATACCCTGTGAAAGAATATAAATGTACAGCTAGTACGTGTAAATGGGACTAAGACCCATAACCTACCCCCTAACATAAGAGTGTGTAGCTAATGTAAATGGGACTAAGACCCATAAAAAGATACCCTGTGTGAGGGTTAAAAACCTAAAACCGTAAAAAAAAAAATGAAAGTCACCCATGTAGGCAAATGTACTATGAGAAAATGGGGCTGGAACCCATTCCGATCCCTCGTGTAAGGGAGAGTAAAATGAAATGTAAATACAGGCGAAATGAACACATGGAGCCAATCCCTGATGAAAAAGGTGTGTGCCCAAATATCAGAAATGTAAAATAATGTGCCACCAAATCCCACCTAACAATCCCATGGAGGATAAGTGGGCAGCCATGGAGGTATGTATAACAATTTAAGATGTGTAAAGCAGACTATGGCACATAAACAGAGAATGTCACTGAACACAAAAACCATTAGTGCCAAATGTCACAAGCATAAGGGATATGATGTGACCTAAATGGTTCCAGCCAAAACACAAGATGTAAATGGAATGCCCAAACAATGTGTAAATACCCACAAACTGGTACTCTGTTCTGTAGCCTGAAACAAAGAAATACGTCCAGCAGCAACAGCATAATTCCAAAAGTTGACAGATGAGAACACCTGTGAGCGAATACTCACACGAATCAGCTGAAAGGTTGTACCATGGTAAAGGTGGACAAATGATAGAGACACCAAGCGCTACAGTACTACCAAGCTGTTAATAGTGTGTTAAAGAAGTAACAGCAGTAGGAAAAGGAGTTGTCGGTATGCCGTTACCGTAAAGAAGTTCCACCGAGGAGATCCAAATCGGTGCACACTGAAAGGATAAATGCCGTGTAGACATTGCTGAGGAAGACGAGACTGTTCACGTTGCAGAAAATGGCAGCACGTACACGACGCAGTGCTGGATGGCTACTGGCGAGTCCATGCTGAAAAGCGTCCTTGAGCAGCTGGGGAAACTGCCTAGCAACGAAGACGACAACTCGAAGGCTTCACGCGACAAAGGAATGAAGGTAGGAATGCACGCACTGAAACCGTTTACTGGCTTCCATTTCAAACCGCTAAGCAGCAGTTTAACGGCCCAACATAAGACCGGTCCCAGATAAGGAAAACAATCAGGAACAAAAAACTGTCTCAACTGCAATGTCCCACTCCAGTCGCTAGTACTGCGACAATAGTATGCATTCCCCGGCAGTAGAAAAATACATAAAATAGGCAGCACACAAACGAACATGCCACAAAAGCGTTGAGACCAGACCACAGCATCATCCGAGTTGTTCACAAATCTTGCGCTGGCTGATTAAAAACAAAAACAGCTGATGCCACAAAAAGGGTAGTTTGCGCAGACCAGATCGTTCAATGACAGACCCAGTAAAAAACTGATAGCACAGCGTGGAGAAATTTCCATACCAGTGCACACGCCATTGTTGACTGTGCAGCTTGTCACACGTCTCGAAAGTGACCTGATACCAATCATCCCGTAAACTCCTTCAGGATGTAGACTGAATGAAATTTCCTTGCGCTAACTGCGACACGAAATACCATTACTTGCGCAATGTAGAATTCAGCCAGATCCTCCACAGAAACCTCTTCCAACCACCGGCAGACAAACATGCAGAATAACCAGCTGCCAGTAAGTTGTAGTGAGGTTACTCCAGACTGATGTGGATAAATCCAAAGTCCTTGAAAAATGTCAATGAGCGCCACACGCTTAGACTTGGGCTGTCCCGTGGATGGACACTGGTGGGGCTGCAAGGCATTGCGCCTCATATTCACTGCTTTCTTTTTGACATCTTTGGTATTCTGTGAACGACTTCTTGCTTTCTTGTGGACGCTTGTGCTTTTCTGTAAATACCACCTCTTGGTAATGTACATTACGTTGCCAGCATCTGTAGGCTCTGTAGGTAGCTTCATCTTTAGTTCCTCCTTTGATAGCTAGGTTCATGAAGTCCAGTTGTAACCCACTGAGTTATCCTCGCAGCATGTAAGCTTTAGTTAGCTCGCGTGACTCCATTTTTGTCTTTCGCAATCCATATTAGACTGTGACTGAATGTGTATGTACTGCTTGCTTCAGCAGAAACCTGCTGGGGTGCATTTTCTCCTAAGGTTGGGCCTCGCTGTACTAGTGGATATATTGTTTATACTTCTGCATACCTTTCCCATGAGACGGAGCCTGCTCCCACTAGCTCAGCTGCAAGCATGAACAGAATGACCTTGCCAGAGAGATAGTGTGTACCCGGCCTCAGACTCTTAGCTCATCCTTGTGTGCCCTCTTTGTCTCTTGCTGCCTTCTGTGGAAAGTTACTGGGTGGGTGTGTCTTGTGCTCCTGCTGAAATGTATAATTGTTATTCCTATACCTGGGAGAGTCAGTCCCTCTCCAGCCATCTTAGGGTGCAGGTCATGACGGACTCCTCTGCAGAGTATTAGAATAAATGCTTGCTTGTATTCTCTACTGTCTGACCGACTCTTCATTCTTTGGAAGGCAAAGCAGGTGGTTGTATATATATAACCCGCGGGCCCCTTGAGGGCCCCGTCCTTCACGCCCACGGCCAAAACGAGGTAAATGCCCCAGTCAGCCTGGAGCTTGAACACCCATTCATGGTAACTGTTTCAGGAGCGGTGACTCCTGCATAAGGGCAGACATTGCCCAGGCTGCTTATTTTACTCATATTGTGCCCTTGTTGACTATATGGGCGATTAGTCTGCCAGGGCCCACACTCCCTGCACCAGCTTGGGCCTCACAGGAGCGATGATCTCCAGATCCCTTGGGCCATTATAGATATTTTAGGCCTTGCAAGGCCTGTAGCCTGCCATTTCTTTAGCCTCCTAAGGCCTGTAACTTGCTGGTACCCTATTTTACTTAAGACACAAGGTCTTTTATAGGCTACTGCACATTGCTGTCCCCCACCCCCACACACACAAAATCTGATCCTCTTTTACCTGGTGGGAGGCTACCGTACCAGAAATATATATAGAGATATTTGACACCTGGAATACTTACCTCAGACCTCATGGAGGATTACAGCGACTTTTATGAGGAGGAGGACGACGTTTCTTACTTCCTGGTGACAAAAAGTTTTGCAACGTAGTGGACTCCTCCATAATTAAGGAGGTCTCAGACACAATGGCCCGTCTGGACAAGAGACTCATGGACATGGCACAACAGTGGCTACAAAGAATCAAGGTAGTGTCCCCCACGTGACACTTTGTTTTCTTGCACACCAGGCGCTCCCTTATTCACACCTCTACCACACAAAACTAAAGAGCTGAACCCATTTATATGTAATAATATACATTGGCTACAACCCCTCAAACCGAGGGAAGACCTTTGAGGGCCTTCATCCCCAAAACCTCCAGAGCCGGCCTCTGGCCCCTCCACCGCTACTGAGAATCCACGCAAAAGCCCGTAATACTCGGGGTGTACTTGGGCGATTTTGCCAAGCTGAGAAAAAGCCGTTCTTGGCCACCTATCCCCCTATGGTGCCCACCCCAATTGGCTCTTCTCCCCCAAGAAAGACTGTACCCAATGCACCTCCCCACTAATCCCCCAGCTTCTGATGGTTCCCCTACGGGTTCGGAGGGTGAGTCCAACCACGACTGGTCCTGGAGACCCTCTTAGACTCCCCCATTGGGTCACAGCCCACTGCAGAGGAGCCTGGTGACTCCCAGTCAGATCTTTTACAGCCTGAGGAACTGATGCATTCCCGTTCCTCTGAATGGACTCCGAGCCACAAGGTGGCCAAATACGTGGCTGGTAGGCTCCGCAAACTCTTTGACCAGGAGGTTCAAAATAAGCTTCGGGCGGAATGCCCCTGGCAATCTTTGGAAGGGAAAGTGTCCGTCACGCCTGAGATAAATGCACTTATGGCTATTTTTCTGGCCAAGTACAGCAAGGATCCAAAGAAAGGTATTGATCGCTCCTGGCAGTCATGCCAGGACAAGTTCCTGAAAATAACAGTCCCCATTGGTAAAGATTTTTGATATGGCGGAGGACGTCTAGGCGTCTGGGGCATTGATCTCTCCAGAGATGCTTTCTAGTTGGGCCCAACAGGCAGTTATATTTCTCGGCAATGTCAATTGCTCCATTTCTACGGAGAGGGGCAGGTTATTGCTCATTAAAATTGATACCAAGCTAGATGAGTTAGTGACTTCCGAGGCAGGCCAGGTGGCACAGGGAGGGCTCTTTGGCGACCCATTCGTTATGGAGCTCAGCAAAGCTGTGTCAACCTTTAATTGCTCCTCCTGAGCACGGACTGTCAGCCCTGCAGTTAATTTCCCACTAGGCACTCGTTGCCATTTCGGGAGGTGCCTGGCTCCCTGTTGCAGGCGCCATCTTAAAGGAAGCAAGACTTCCATTTTATTCATTTTATATTTTAACCTTTCGCACTGTTATTTTAATTACTATTGCTTTACCAGTATACAATGCTCACAGGGGAGCCTGGGCACTCTGTAGGGGTTGCTCTACCCCAATTAAACCCCCATTTTTCATTTGCCGTCACTTTTGTTTGTGCTCCAGCGCTGGTTCCTTGACACACCCCCTGCCATGGAGGGCTATTTAAATCACCGCTCGGCGTGTCCATGCATGGGGATGCATGCAGTGGAAGCGCACAGAGGGCATGCCTCTGTCGCGCCAAAGGTAAGCCCGTCTGCGCACGTCCGCAGCCGGATCGAGCCTAGCGCCAGGACCCCTGCCCGAATTACCAGCGACAAGCTTCACACAGTAATATACACCAGTAAGGAGCTGTGTGCGCTCAATGAATCTCGCAATAATTTACAGCATGTATGTGTGCGCTTTAACATTGCGGACCTTCCCAGGAGGGCATATGGCCATTGTGGTGATTGCGGCTCCAGGCTGGCTTTATTGGATTCCCCTAATTTAGGTCACACATCATAACATTAGCATTGTATCCAGCCTTAAGGGTGATGAGACAGCCAGAGTTCGTGGCGCTCATCAACGCGCGTTCCCTTCCTAAACACAAAAACGAAATAGCCGAATTGATAGATAACCAGCAACTGGACCTCCTATTATCACGGAAACATGTGCTGATCCTTCTACGGGCCCTGATTTTTGTACAGCTACCCCCGCCGGCTTTTCAGTGCAGACACAATAGACCTAAGAAAAGAGGTGGTGGGCCTGCACTTATATATCGCAACAGGTTTCTAGTAATGGGTGAGGTGGCTCCTTCCTCAGTATGCGAAGCATTTATATTTAAAATAGCAATCTCAAAGCAACAATTATTTAAAGGCATGCTCCTCTTTCGTCCTCCTGGACCTAAGGGAGTCTTTCTGGACAAGCTGCGGTTCCTCTTAGAGGCCACTGACTGTGAAAGCAGTTTCACCGTATTAGGGGATTTTAATTTCCATTTAGATCTCATTGCTGATAAGGATACAGTAACCCTCCTGGACACATTAGGACTCACACACAAAAAATCAACACACCCACTCACTCACCTGGACACACCCTAGACGGTTTGTTTACCGATAATGAGCAGATCACTTTAAAGACGGTTCTTCCTCTAGCTTGGTCTGACCATCACGCCATATTATATATTTGAGTTAAATGTGCTGGAATGACCTTCTTATACCAGGCCATGTCTTACCAAGTAGCTTTGGTCCTGGAAAAACAAATAGTTCTCTCCTCACGCAACAGCTAACTAACACACAACCTGATCCTTTTCTCGATGAGGAGCAGGCCTCCCAGAGCTACACAGATTGGCTTCAAACTGCCTTCTCTAAATTAGTCCCATACAAGAAAGGTTCTAAAAACAGAAAAACTCCATCCGCCCCATGGTTTTCCAAAGCGCTTGGGCTCGAAAAACAGCAATGTAGGAGACAGGAAAGACGCTGGCGGCTGCACTATGATCCCCAAGAGAAAACACACTACATGCAGGCTTTGGCCGCATATAAACGTCTTCTAATAAAGGAAGAAAGTGATTATTTCACACAGGAAATAGAATCCGCATAGGATTCTACTAAACGAACAAGTTACTTACCTTCGGTAACGATATATCTGTAAGAAACATAGGTTAGTTATAGATTTCTCACCCCAGAACCACCCACAGGTGTCAGGCCGGATCCAGAGAAACCCCCGCATCGAAAGGCGGCGTAGGTCGGCTCCGCGCCCGTCGCCAGCATCGCGGTCACTGGGACGCCGCGGCAGCCACCCAGACGCCGCCCTCGCGCGCCGAAGCCAGCTCTTTTACACGACATTCCACGCCAGAACCACAGAGCCATGCAAGACACTGACCAGATATAAGAAAAGCGAAGGGGCTGGCAAGGGAGTGCACTTGCCAGGTTGACTTGGCAGTTAAAAGCTGCATGCAGACACTGCAGTGGCAGGTCTGAGACACCTTTGAAAAGCTACTTAAGTGGGTGGCACAACCAGTGCTGCAGGCCCACCTCTAGCATTTGATTTACAGGCCTTGGGCACACACAGTGCACGGCACTAGGGACTTACTAGTAAATCAAATATACCATTCATGGAAAACCGATCATACACATTTTACATGGAGAGCATATGCACTTTAGCACTGAATAGCAGTACTAAAGTGCTCGGAGTCCTAAAACCAACAAAAACAAGGTCAAAAACATGAAGGAACAAAGTAAAAAGTCTGGGAGTGAAGCCGCTGAAAACGCCAAGTCTAACACAGATGCGTTGTTTTTCTTTGAAACTTTCATCTTTTCCTTTACCTCCCTTTTTCTTAAACTCATCAACTGTTATATTTTATTTTCACAGTGAACATTTGAAAGGGCATCGTTTATTTCCCATCCCACTGGGGTGTGATTGCCGAAATGTGTTACTAGGTTTTCGGTCATTTACCATACCTGAGATCTTCCTTAGTGTTAGTACTGTGATTTTAACAGTGCATGGATTTGATCAGAATATTTATGTGTTGCCTTCTATAGTGAATAGATAGCACTGTCAGACTAATTTGATGTTACTTGTGGTTTTGTGAGGTTGGTTAATTCGATAAGTACACTTTTCTCCTTCCACTAAGCAAGCCTTTGTTTACACTGTATAAAATGGAACCTTCGCGTATCAGTCATGGGAATGTTATGTTTCTGAAATGGCGTTGCTGCTTTTTGCATCACACCAAAAAGATAGTGAAATTCGTATAAGCCCTGACGCAAGCAATGCACATAGAGTGCACCTGAAATATAAGTTGGCACCTGAAATATAAGTTGCTTTCTCTACCCTCTCCACCTGTCATTTGGAGACACTGACCTGTTGTGACCCCCCCCCCCCCTCGGCCATGTCCATGGAGGCCAGCCCCGCTACCCTACAAGAGAAGATCATGTGTCAGAATGGGTAAGGTTGCCAGGGACTTCACATCACCAGTCCTGTGCATCTGGTAAACTAGTCAGTGCATTCTGCGAGTTGTAGTTCTTGGATAGTTGAAGTGACCTAACAAAGTCGTTTATAATGAATTGTAATGGAAAGGCTAGGACTGACAAAGATGTGTAAGCGGCACAGAAAGGTCGAGGCTCACAGTAGACCCCTTTCCTCCTCTATAAAGAAGATAATGCCTCTGCTCTCCATACAACGTCCCTCGTTTCTTGTGCCAACACATAGCTGTTTCGTTTTCAACCCACTTCTGAAAAGCATGTTTTGTAACCTTTGCTTAAAACTGATACCAGAGTGCATTGTGGGAATTGAGGCATCAGCGTGAAGCCCTACAAGCCATATTAAAAGATTCCTTGAAGGTGACCACTAAGGAGGGTGATCTCTGAGAACTAGAGATCAGTAAAATGTGATGCGGAACAGAGGTCTAAGTGGTCAGGTGTTTTTTGCCCAGCTCTAAGCGACGGTCGATTAGAGGTTTATGTGTTCCAGACACCAATAAAACCAGTGATGTTGGTGCACAGAAAATGTAAAATAAAAATAAGTACATGCTACTTGCAGCCAAATACAATTTAAAAGTGTCTGAAAGAAAACTGAAATAAACACAACTTCTGTTTGTATTGTGTTGTGACATAAAATGCCTCATAAAATGGCTGTATGTAGGGCGAGTTTTGACAATTTGAAAAGTCCACGCACCAGCTGCAGTGGAATTGCGTTTCTCAATTTTTTTCTCACAGTTAGTGGTGCAATTTTACAGGTTTTCTTAGAATACAATAAAAAATAAATTCTATTTAGCCCCCAAAAATTAATTCAGTAATTCTCTTAAATGGCCATCGTATAGACATTTATATAAGATTATGAGGATCTTTGAGTTACTTTTCAGTTTTCTGTTCTGCTTGACAACAAGGGCTGGCTACATAATAGGTTGGCCTGTATAAGATCTCTCTTTGCATCTTGCTAGTTTGGGTGTTGAAAGGCACGCTTCAATTAATCCAATTAGACACCATCAGCGCACTTTAATAAAAATCGATAGCAGGAATGACAGCATTTACCATGTAAAACATGGCCTTTTAATCCGTGCTGTCTGATTTCCCCCCATAGATTACACCGCCATTGTGTGAATGTGTTACTCTGCCGCCTTCATGTCTGCTTTAGATCCTTCATTTCCTCCAGTTGGGGACAAAGCCTTAAAGGGTTATTAGGGCTGGGGCAGGACGCATGACTGCTTGCAAAAGTTGGTTTGAATGAATGAATGAATGAATGAGTGCACAGCTACTCAGCAAGTGTTCCTGCACTAATAGTCTACATCTACCTTTCCAAGTACCTCTAGTTGCAGAAAAGCCAGGTTTTGAGCTGTTTCTTGAAGACAGTGATGGAGCAGGGTTTCGCAAAAAGAAACCTGCTCGAATTAACTCCCCCATAATACTTACTAACAGTGTGCAGTAAAAACTAACACGCAAATCACATGAACTACATGGAAAACCGCTTTGCGCATGCGTGCACTAATGTTAACTAATGCATAAAAGAACTAGGCCGCATTTTACATTGCGTTTCAAAAGAAACGAAATTAATGCACATTTAGGCCGCATTTTCGCATCTTGCTTTAAAAACGATAATAAATAATGCCGCTTTGCATGAAGCTTATGCTAAGAATATATTAACAGGGAATAGTGTAAAGGTGGGTGGTAAACAGTGAAGGATGCATTTCCATGTAATTAATGAATGTATGTGTTTATTTTGTCATAGTGAGCGGAATGGACCTGCATTTTTCTTAAATTGACCGCTTAGATGAGGGTCTGAAAAATGAGCAAAAATGACCTGACAAAACAGACAGAAGTGCTGAGCGCTGCGGATGATGAATAAAAGTTCAAGGTTGATCAGCTCAGAGAACATTGTTTGCCTGCCAAAAGATGAGACTGGCCGTGGGACTCAAGACTTCTTCCGCAGACATGGCTGAGAAATTTGTGTGAAATTAATTAAATGTAGCAAGAACAAAATTGTATGGACTGGTCAATAAATATGTAATGGGAAAGGATGTAAAACAATGAGCATGAAGAATTTTGAATGAAATCACTGTGGTGTGAAACACCACCTCCCCAAGCATCCAATGAGCAGTCGAATTCTGTGCAATGTTTCAATTAATGTGGGTTGGACATGTAGGTTTTAGGGTATAACTGGGGTGCCTTTGGGGGTGTGGTTTAGTAGTGGCAGCAGTAGGAGATTGAGGAGAAGGTTCGAGAGATTGAGAGGGGAGATGCGTCGCAGTCCGTCGGTTTGCAGAGAGGCCTAGCTGTTCCTGTCCTTGCCCAGTACCGTTCCTGAAATCTTTGTTTCCTGACTATTTCAGGAGACCCCCCACTGCTCCCTTGGCCAAGGGGGTGGTATTTCATTGATCTTTGGGTTTGTATTATCCTCTGACTTGAAATTGGCATAATTATTTGCAAATGTAATTTTGTCTCTTCATCTATCAACTCCGTCATAAGTATATTGTTTCACATTATTTTGCTGAAACTTATGTCTCTTCATCTATCCACTCCTTCATATGCATATCGTACATGGATGATGAGTATGACACTGTTTGCAATTTTTTTATTGATTTTCTCTCCTTTGTGGGATTCATTGTATGCATTATAACCTGTATGCGATGAGCATTTATCAATTACATTTATCTGAGATAAACTTTAATAATCTTACCGAGAGTCTGATTATTTAGCTAGTTAGATAGTTAGTTCTATTACCATCAACTACTCAACTAATTGGTCCGTCGACCGAGAGGAAAGAGAGTTGATATATAGGTCTAGTTATATATTTAGAAATATTAAACGTGAATCTGTGAAGGAAATAATTTTTCACGACATTAAAATTTGACCTCCAGCGCAACAGGGATTTATGAGTTGGGTGAATGTGTATGAAATATTGTTGAGTATCGATCCCTGATAAAGTGTAGCGCTGGATCAACAGCCTGGTCAGTTAAGGATCTGAGGGTCACCGGGAGCAGGTTCCAGGCTTGGACTCCCCGGAACTTAAAGGATCTTCCTCCAGATCATTTGAGGAAGACCTCAGAATTATGGAAGGCTTATACTGGGAAACTCTCTTTCTGAGTTTGCCAGGACCTCTACCTTAAGAGCTTTGAAAAACAGCACCAGAGCCTCAAAGAGCATCGTGCTTACTCACACCTTAAGCAACTTCTTCAAAGCTCATCACCTAGAGGTCATACCAGGAGCACTGGAATTATGCAATTGTGTATCTGCGTCTTTTTTGCATTCTTATAGATTTGCCACATTTGTCACAAAATACATATTCTGCATATTTTAACAAAAAAATTGCTTCTATCTGGAACGGTTCAAAAGTTACTACAAGAGCAGCGAGAAGGTTTGCTCTTGTTGCTGTCACTAAGAATGACTGCAATCATGTTGAAAGGAAGAGGCAAGCAGCAATTTCCTCCCCATAGACATTGCAAATAGTTTACAGCCCTGCTCTCATCTTACTGTTTTTTTCATAGTG
Organism: Calotriton arnoldi; assembly: GCA_963921515.1. Taxonomy (NCBI): domain Eukaryota; kingdom Metazoa; phylum Chordata; class Amphibia; order Caudata; family Salamandridae; genus Calotriton; species Calotriton arnoldi. The sequence goes on along the minus strand of CAWUFW010002470.1, from coordinate 1,037,997 downwards.
CTCTTTTGCTAATTGTACCTCTGAAAGCCGATCTTCCCGCTCATATTGTGCTTTATTTATTCTGACTTAGAAAAATATAGACATACATGGAAAGAAAACAGCCTTAATACTTCTTGATTGCCCTTCAGCCTACAGGACATTGGATCAGGATACTCTACTTGGAAGCCCAAATGCCCCAATCTGCCATGGAGTGGACCCAATCGCTTCTCAAACATACCCTAGGAATGTTAATTCGGTATCTTGTGTACTGATTTGAAATTTAATGCACAGACTCCATTTCAGTTTTTTTTAAATGTTCCTTTTTATTCATGTCTTCTTTCTCTTCTGATAATAAAACCAATTCTCCAATAGTAGTCACAAAATTTGTTTAAGGCGTGCTAATCATTTGTTTTGACTTAATGTGGAGGTGATTCTGTTTAGAAGGTTAGGGGTTTGACCTTCTGAATCTTTGCACTGCCCATATTTTGAACTATTGTGAAATCACTAGGAGTGATAGGTGAGGTTCCTATATCGCAACCGCTCTGTTTTTGTAAATCATTGGATATCTTGTGTAGTCTACTTGGAAGATTTCATATAGGTTCAATCTCTACATATGTTCACACGGGGGACCCTTTTAAGCAGACCCTTGTGGGCTTCCTCATGGAAACTGAGAGCTCATAATTCCTCTTCTCTCTGGAAGACAGGCCTTTGCCCTCGGTGAACACCTCAACACACTTCCACTCCATATTTCAATGTATGAAATAGTCTCTGCATGATCACAGCTATGGACAAGACCCTGATGTTGGAAGGGGTAAAGTTCCATTTTTTTCATTTCAACTGTCTGAAAACTCAGGTATGTCTCTACCCAGGTCTTTGAAAGCAGCCAGGAAGTAAACTCGCACACATCTTACCTTATACAGGGGAACATCTCTCACCCTGTACTCTCACACAATTCTCATTCTGCACCGAACTCGCATCAATCCCCATGCATTGAAGTACTTTCAGCCTGCACTCAGACACTTATCAACCTTCATTCATGCACCACTCATCTTGCACAGAGAGTACTCACACCATTCTCCTTGCACTCATTACTCTGCTCCAACACCTCTTAACTTATTATTAATCCCCTAGGCGAAACCTAATGCATTTACCAATGCTTGTTTTTCTGTGTCGTTGCCTCTTGATATATTCAATGGGTGGGGTGGTGGAACCCAGTTAGAGCCTTGACAAAGAGCTGGGGCACTGGCCTCATCTGCCTCTCCACTAGCAACACCACTGATCAAATTATTTATCTGGCTATTTTCATCCTGTAAATTGTGCCGAAATTCACCTGGGGAAAATGCAGGGGTGCAGTGTTTATTGCACAAATTATAATTGCAATATATGTTTTGGTAACAGGAGGTATCACAGATAATGCAACTACCAAGGGTTTGAGTGTAATCGGGGCCATAGAAAGCACCCCTCTCAGGACTGCAAGTTTATGTGAGAGCTCTAGACAGTAGTGCACTTATTCCAACTGGTTTCCAGTTTCTACTTCTAGACATCAATGAAAAGAGTTAGGCAAAGTTTAGGTATCGCTTTCTGGGGCTCTGCTGCTGTCTCGATCTTTTACAAAGGGTAGAAACTTGGATGGCAAATGGCCATTAAAGAAAAGACCTGGCTCGTTTCTCATGTGTCTGTCAGAGTCGGACTGGCCTATAGGGCAATCATGCAGTGCCGGAGGGCTGGTCTGACAGTTCAGTGTGTGGGCCAGTTTTTTTGGCTGTTTTTGGGCCTGCTTCCTGGGTCAGTTTTTACTCACTACTTTTCTGATATTACCATAAATGTTTCCTGCAGCAGGCTCAAATCCATGCTGTCTTCTATACCTTCCAAAACACTTATACAGCGTGTCCTTATAAATTCATAACTGCCCAATTTGCTAACATGGGCCACATTTTTAGCTAATTCTCTAATGTGGGCCACTTTTAGTTTTGTGCTCGGGACTCCTTTCTGTTCCAGTTCGACCCGGATATCTGAATCATAGTTTTAATGACTGTGCATTTGTTGTCTGTTCAGGGGCACTATAATGTAGATTCTTTTTACTAACAGCTGAAAGCATGTAAAAGCAACAGGTCTACTGTGTAGACAGACGACGTATAGTCTTGGCACACGAGACCGAGACACATAGGAAGGAGTCAGCAAGAGTAGACAGAAAGTATTATAATTCTAAAGTAGTCCCTACCCTCCAGGGGAGGTGCAAGGATACATCAGCTAATAGCATTCAGGGAATGTCACTTCAGCTGATGGGGCTAATGCAGTTATTTATAAAAACTAATAAAAGTGCACATGCAATATAATCGAATAAAACTAGAAACTGTTATTAAGTATTCAATGCTGTTTTTCCCAAAGGCAGACCCTACAGAGAGCTGAGCTGGCGCCAAATTGAGCATGAAAATAAAAGAAAGCAGGTAAACGCAGGTTATGTCAAACAGTGTGATGGTGATTCAGTGGATGGAGTAAAAGTGCTGTTCAACAGAGTTAATGACCAGGAGGGTGGCTCCCTTGCAGCAGGCTCTAAAACATATGCCAGGTGGGCTCTTTGTTAAATCGGTCCCAGAAAGACCAGGCTGGCCTGATATATTCGGATACAAACAAAGTAGCATTTCTATTTTGAAAGCACAGGATTTAAATAAAAGTAAAACGGTCATAAATTATTTTTAAGCGCTATTAGTGGCTAGCACAAAATAATGAATCAAATTAACTAACCTTAGTAACATTTGGACTCCTGCCCTACAGGGCATGTTGGTCGGTTGCAACGATTACCTCAACAAGGGAGTAGCCAGAAACTAAAAATCCTCCCCTCTTTTGACCAAACATCTAATGACGAGTGAACGGAGCAAGAATGCCTGGCTCATTTATATATTGCTTTCCTTGACATTTACACTTACACCTACACCTCCCATCTACCAATTAATCCTACAGTTCACCTTCAACGTTCATATTTTTATTCTTCTATCACTTCATTCACAAATCCCTCCTTTCATCCCACACCCATTCACTCACCATACCATCCATCCACTGACCAGCCAGTGCTTCTATCCGGACCCACATTTATCCAGCCACCTTTCACTCTTACATCTGTCAATTTTTTAGCATTCTATCCTTCCAATGTCCATTCTGGTCTCACACTGGATCTATCCACCCATTTATCCTTTCACTCTTAAATTCATACTTCTGTACAGCCATTCATGCATCCACCTTCCATTCATCCTTTCAGTAACTAAACCGTTCAGCCTTCTATCATTTCACCTTTACATCCATCCAACATTGCGTCCTTTCCTTTTTTAACCCTTCTTTTCATCTTTCCTTCCTTCCTTCCATATTTCAGCCATTCCTTTCACTATTTCCACCTGCCTCTTGTGCTTTCTAACTACCTCCTTTTCAGTTCCTACTTCCTAAACACGATTTCTTTTTCCATACGATTTATAATGTCTTACATTTCCACCCTCTCACTGCTTTCCGGCTCTTCTTGCCCCCTTTTCGTTGTTTCCATTACTTCCTTCTCTCCTTTACTGAACCTAATTTACTTAACACTCCCTGACCCCCACCCATCTGCGCAGCCCTAATCCCTTAGAACATTTTAATGAGCTTTCTGCCTGCAAAAAGTAGATACCAATATAAATGTCACGAATGTTTTAGCGGATTCGGGTCACCGTGACTAGGGCAACACTGCGTCACTGTACCCCAACACTCTACCCAGGATAGTCTCTGATTACTAATGGTAGCGCTCTGCTCAATTGGCGATAAACTGATAGGCTTCACTTCGCTTCCACCACTCAAACCACCAGCCCCGCAATGAGTGCATGAAACTTACTTAACGAGTCACTTAGACTGCACTATGAGCGCAAACACTAGTTTACGAGCCTTTCTAACGCAAGAGGGAAGTTAGATAACAGGTTCCAAGTGTAGGCAACCGGTAAGCAAAAAATAAGTTGGGCAATGTTTAAGTTTTGTTTTCCTGGCCCCCTGCTACTGCCTGCGTCCTTTAAAGGAGGGAATAACATGAGACGGCGAATTAACACTACACAGAAACGGCGAGGCTACGTTAAGGACTTCTGGGGCTCTGGTATTGAAGGCATGAACACTGACACATACATTCAAAGAGACGAGCTACTGACGAATGAAACTTGTAGCAAAAAAAACCCAAAGAGGTGTAAAGCCACCGACTATGTAGAGACTCGCCTAATTTGCATAATGAATGCCAGTTAACTTTATAAAAGGCGGAAAGTTTGAATTTTTTTTAGGCGCTTCGATTGGCTGTGCGATCATTAACATCAAGACCTGTACTATTGGATTGTGTTTTTTTTTTGTGGTTTTAAAAGCAGCAGGCGTGTAACCTTTCGCGAGTTAGTTGTGTGTTAAAAGCGGTAGTTGCAGCGTGGGTTATTTTTTTGTGTATAGTATAACGGGACTGTAATTTTTATTTTTTATTTTTTTTGTTCAGACACTTTTTTTGTGCTGACTACGTGCTTGTTTTGATATGAGAATAATTTAGCAAAATTAGTTTCTTGTTAAGCTTTTTGAAGAGTTTTACTATTGTTTTTTTATTATAAAACAAAACTTGTATTATGACAGTAGATTTTTTTGCTTCACAAAAAAACGAAGTGTTCAGTGTGGTATGTCAACATTCAATATGTTATTAAAATCACTTAATATGCTGGGTTTTCTTTTCTACACATTTTTGAACTGGTTGTTACATTGCAGGGGAGGCAGTTACTTTCCCAAAACTATTGAGGGGTATAAAACTAACAAAGTGGTGCGATGGCTAAGCTGTCTACTTCTAAAGCGTATTCTTGGGTTCTAATCGATGCTCCTGCTTTTGAGTTTCTACTGTGTGATTCAATGCATTTTACTGAATATCCTTGCAATTGTAAATGCGTAATATTTAATGCAATTTGCAAAAATGCCTAACATTTCTGTGCTTAATTTGTTTTTAAAAAAAAACTATCTGGGCCCAAATTTTTCATTTCTAAGAGCGCAGCTGGATTTATGGAAGCTTGGGGTGCCAAATACCAAGGCTGTGTAGTGTTTATTGTAACTTAGGCCTTGTTAATTCACTACCAGACACTTCCTGACTTTGTTACTCTAGTGCAAAGGTCTTCAAACTGTGGGGCGTGGCCCCCTGGGGGTCCGCGGAAGTGTTCCCAGGGGGGCGCAAGTGGGTCTGCAATTACATGGAAATGAAGACATTTGGAAGTGCAAAAGGTGCCCCCCCCCCCTCTCAAGTTCAGTGGCCTGAGGCTACTGGCTTGACCTTCAGTTACAGTTAGTGTCCCCTACAATGACGGTTTAGAGTTCAGACAAGCCAACAGGTGATTTTATTACGTTCCAAAATCGCTGCTGCCTTCTTGTCTCACATTATATACATGATTGTTTCAATGCCATATCAAAAAACAATGACCTGCATATTTAATGTGGATTGGTGGAACTCGGCAGGGGTCAAAAATGCCATTATCAACCCCCACACCCATCAACAAGTAGATAGCAGGAGTATCCAGCCACACTTCCTCTTCAACATGCGAGCCACAATAAATACCCATCACATGGTGGTTAAGAGGCTTTGCCAAAAGAAATTTGCTTTCCACAGAAAAGTCCATACATTTAGACCAGTGTATTGAATTACAACGTACATCTTTATAGAGGTCTATTTATTTATTGGTGCTGTTAAGCCAGTGATATTGCGCAGCACTATTAGAAGTAAAATGCATAAAAGAAAGATTACGTTTTGACATCAAATAAACCTTTCATATGTAAACCTGCTTACTGCTCATTATATACAGCTGGGTGTATGTAGTTGGGTATATATGCCATTTTTGTGCCATCTACAGATATCTATGAGCAACCTGAAGAGATATGGAATTCAAGCAGGGCTGTCCAACCTTTCACAGGCTGATAAAGTGGATATCACTGAGTTAAGGTTAGAACATGTTATTCACAGTGATGCAAAAATTGGAGCATGGCTGGTTCCTGTCAGAGATGGCATAGCGAGCAAAAAAAATGATGGAATGCAGCCTCAAGCTGTTACCAGTGGTAGAGAGTAATTCAAGCTTTTCACCCATTCCTTTTGTGCTTTCTTCAGCGCCACATTGTAAGAGCCTAGGCTTGGGTCCTGTGCTCACTCCATCATAGGACTCAATCACCTGACTGACCAGGGAAAATGGGCCAAAACAGGTTTAGGGCTGCTTGTGCTCTTGTTCTGAGGGGCTATGGCTCTCAGTCGGACTATTCCTATTGGAGCAGGGCCAAGGCTAATTTGCTAATTTCTGTCTGGGGTGGTTTGGTGGGCAAAACTATCATGCACTGGAATGGGGTTTTGCAAAATCTGATGTAGCAGTCACTACGTAGAACACAACATTATATTTGTTAAATGACGAAGGGTTCCATGGATTTTGCTGGAGTTTGTACCATGACCTTCATGGTGCATGTGGGACTATCATGACATCCTGGCCTTTTACATATTCTGGCCTCTGTTCCACTCCTAACGCACAGTGAGAAATCTGTGCTGACTGTAGAGTATTTACCAGCTGCTATGGGCTGGGTGTTTTAGCTCCTACCTTGTTGCTTTCTCTGGGCCTCGTAACCTTCACACCCTGACTGCTTTTACCAGCTTGACTATCTGCCATCTTACAGCCTTCTTTTGTTATCCTCTGATGGGGTTTCCCACCACACCTCCCAGGTGGCTGATGGCCTCCTAGTGTCCCTAAAAAAAAATGTAATGGGCTGGGTGGTTTGCAGATCAACACTTAGGGAAGACAGAGGAGTTCTGGGAGTTGACAGAGGCATCAGCAGGAGACCACTGACCCAACACTTTGAGCTGGCATCCACCCCTACTCTCCCCTTTGGCATATATTTCTGGACTAACCCTATCTTCAAACATAGACTTTAATGCAGGGATGATCCTCATGGCATAACCCTGCCCCTCTCACCAGCCTTCATACAATGTTGGTGTCAGCGGGGGCCCTAGGTTCCTCTTTCTGCTGTACCTGTTCTGTCTTTGAGGTAAGCGTCTATTGCTATTGCCAATGATGTATATGTTGTGTGGGAGAAAAACATGCATAAATGGTACTTATACTCTGCCTCTTTAGTGTGTCTTTTGGAAGGTGCAATGCTGCGACTGCCTTTGAAGTAACATTTCATGTTTGAAAGGTGGAGTGGGGTAATGTGCCATATAATATTGTGGCTGTACTACTGCCTTTGATTTTAGACCCAACTGCTGGCAGGAGGCATGGTGGCCATCTGGCAACGTGCATCCACTCAAGTTGGCCTGTCCAAAATTCTACCTTTTGTGAGACATCTGTTCTATGCAAATATCACTTGCAGCTCACCTGGGAGAAACCTTCTCCTAGGATTTTTTGTCGAAGGCCCACTAGGCCAATGTGGTGGAGGTCTGAGGGAGAATTTGATGAAGAGAGCAAAATAATTTTGCAATGGGGAAGCGGGGTAGAGAAAAGTAAGAGGGGAGATGAGTACAGGGGACTGTGGTGGAGGAAGAAAAAGTGAAGAAGTTGCAAATTATGTTGATAGTGATGGGATGAGAAGAGTTGGAGGAGGAAAGACTCTTTGGTGGATCTAAAGAAAGAAGGCCGAATAGGCCTGTAGGAATGTGGAATCTGACTATATGGTTGCCCCCACTTTTTTCCTGGTGGTTTGCTGGTTTATGAATTAGTTGGACTGGGATCCTGCTATTCAGGGCCCCAGTCTATCTGCTGCCTCTATAAAATGGTTTCCATGTGCCTTAGGCACATCTCTGATTGGAATCTGGAGTACCCTTATAAGTCCCTAGTATATGGTATACTATGTACCCAGGGCATAGGTACCTCAGAGGCCTACCAGGAGCTGCAGCATGTATTGTGCCACCCCTGGAAGGCCAGCCAAAAGGACACCGCAGGTCTGCTACTGCAGCCTGGGTAAGGTGGTGCATGCACCCCTTACTGTGATATAGGCTACCTATATCACTACATACATACACGCATATAAACCTATAAGTCACTTCTATGGCAGGCCTTATCAATCCTGAAGGCAGAGTGCGTGGTTCCTATGTGAGAGGGTGCCCCTGCATGAGCAGGGCCCCTCTGCAGCATTCGGAGACCCTTCTCTGATGCTGTTTGTAGTGCAGCCCGACCATATACTCTTAAGCGCATTATAACCTCGCGTTAAATGCTAACTTTGGGATGGCTGCACGGAAACATGTCGTGTTTGGTGTCAAACATCTTGGAATACTACCCCCCTTCCAGTTCTGGTGGCGGGGGTAGCATTCCACCCTTCTAGAGGGAAAGACATGTACACACCGGTATACCCAGTACTGACTTTCCAGAGCCCTGGCATCACAAAATGGATGCCGCTGCCACAGACACGAGTCTGGCCTCCTGCTGCTGACCGAAACTCCGGCAGGGGAGGCCTGGACAATAGGTTTCCTGTCCCAGGGAGGTGTAACCACCTCCCCAGACAGGATAGTGTGTATTGGGGCTGGGCGGGAGCACTCTCTGGTGCTTTGAAGTCTTGCACTGGGGGCACATTTGGTGTCCCTGTGCATACCCCAGTTCAAACCGGCTCAGGGGCTTCCTGCTCTGGCGTGAAACTGGACAAAGGGAAAGGGGTGTAACCACCCCTCTGCCCTGACCCTCCCATAGGTGGGGCCACAGAGTATGTCCAACCCCCTACCTTAGTGTAAGTATGGGACCCCAGTCCTTAGGACTTTAGATTTACCTGGACGAAACTCTGATACAGAATCCTGGACCTTCGACGCTCTACTTCAAGATTAGAGGACTGAAGAATCTCCCTTGGGGTCAAGGAGTGACTCCCTGCTTGGCAGGCACCAAAGAAGCAATTGTCCGGTCTGCATCGCTGAAGCTCCCGTTGGACGCCGAAGTCTTTGCATCACCAGAGGTGGATTTCCAGACTTCCCCGAGGCTGCCCTGAGTCCCCAGCAAAGCTGAGGCCCGTAGCTGTCGTGGGTAACGTGGAACCGTGACCCCTGGACACCGATTGCATTTGCAAGTGCATCCTCTTCTGGGTCTCCCACGAAGTCGTGCTTTGGGCTCCGAGTAGCTCCAGCATCCAGCACCAACTGCACCGAAGATCACTGGCCTCCACTCCACGAGTGTCCTGTGAGCCAGCTCCACGTGCATCGACTTGAGGCTCCTTCGCGGTCACTAGTCTGTTGGCTAGTAGGCCCTCCCGAAGGCCAATCTTTTTCTGCTTGGGCTCCCTGGTTGCTCCAGGCATGCCCTGACTTACCCTCGCTGGGTGAGTCCCACAGATCTTGCTGGTCTGCAACATCGTCCTTCTTCCATTTCCACGAGACTTGCCGTTGCCAAGGCTTGTTGGGTCCAATCCGGTCGCCGACACCCCTGCAATCGACAGACGTCGTGGGACAGCTCGAATCCAGCTCCTGGTCATTGTTGACGCCTCCTGGACCTCGTGGCTGAAGAGTCAAGACGACCGTCAACCTACCTGGAAGCACTCGACATCGGTGGGCATCTGCTCATCGCCTTCCTGGTCACTGGCTAGTGACCCAGACTCTGTCCCCTCTGCTTTCAGGTTCTTCAGATCTTCGATCCACCTTTGGATCCACCCGAACACTTTCGACTTGGCCGCCAGCAGCACTTTGCAGCAGATCGCCATTGAAAGCGACGACGAAACCCGACCCCGAAAGACACCTATGCACCCGGCTTCCCTGGGTGAGGTAACTCGAGTACTCCGGTGCTCCTGTGGGTATTGACACTAGAACAGCCTAGTTCTCAAACGGTTTGCTCCAAGTCCTCCTCTAAGTGTCCCTTTTCTTTTAAATTCTAATCGCGACTTTCCCCATAGAAGTTAACGGCGATTTGCGGCTGTGTTCATACACTGCACGCGTCCCCCGTGTGTCCCCTGTGTCACTACCTTGGGTGGTTCCTTGTGGTCCAAGCACTTCTACAGGCTCTAGGCCTTGTGTCTAGCTCAGTCGTGGTTCTTATACCACTTTATTGGTATATGGTTTGGTACGCCCCTGGGGCTCAAAAGTGTATTTGTGCTATTACTGTAGATAAGTAACTTATAATTTATGTACTTCGAACTCTAGCCTCATAAAGAGACTAGAGGGGTGTGTTTAGTAATAAATACATATATTTTGAATATATACCTGGTGTGGTCCTCTTTCATTTGGTCACTCAAGAGATTATAGACTGGTAAAACAAGCTGCTTTACACTCCTTCAAGACTTAGCCTGAAGGCTGCTCTCCATAGCTACCACTAGGATAGCTTTCAATAAAGGTTGTCTTTAACCTATCTCCAATAAGGGGTTGTTTGGACTGGTGCAAGGTGCCCACTACAAATAGTGGACAGCATATGCCAGGCCAACTTCTCACATTGGTGTGCAGCGTGTGGGATTCCAGCTTGCTATTGTTTTACCAGATAATCTCAATTGAATTGATCAACTGAAAACCACTAAGGGTACCTAAGGTACATATAAATCAAGCTTAGTAATACAGTAAGTTCTACTGAACTTAGAGTTGTGTGTTAAGGGATAGCACACCCTTTCTACAACTCAAGAGAGTTTAGTAGGCCACACTAGAGTAGGTAGTGCATACACCACACCTCACTAGTAATGTCTTCAAAGCCAGGACCCAGTGAGTCCTTGCCAGAAGCCAGTGGGCTTCTTCCTCCAAGTATGATAAACTCCCATTCTTGGAATTGAGAGCATTATGCAATACTAGGAAGTTGAAGGCAGGCAAAAGTGCTAGCACCCAACACCTCAGGGAGGTGTTACTAGCTGATGATCTCAGCAGGCCCCTAGGGTCTGAAGGGGTAGGCAAAGAGGGTGGGGCAGAAGATGAGGAAGGGGCCAGGGGTGAAGAAACCCAGGCCCCCCTCTGAAACTGGCCAGGAAGGTGAAAATGACCTTGTCCTGGAAAACCCAATTCCTCCTGTGGAGGAGGAGGAGGAGGATCAGACTGACCTCCCCTTTGTCCCCCAGGAAGAGTTCTGAGTGTGCCCAGAAGGTCTAGGTCTCCTTCTCAGGAGTCTAACCACTCTGACACCTCAATAGGGACCTCTGTCTCCTCTCATAGGAGGGAATCCTCTCATGAGAGGAGAAAGAGACTGATTCAGTATGAGCAAGCCCAGCTTGAACTCAGAAAACAGCAATTGGCTATAGACAGGAGTCCCTAGATCTCTATAGAGAGAGACAAAAGTTGGGACTAGAGTCCCATGGTGGCAGCAGTTTCCCCAAAGATAGGGAAAGGTCTTATGACCATAGAAACCTGAGCAAGATTGTCCCTCCCTACCAGAGTGGGGATGACATCCACAAATGGATAACTGCTCTAGAGAGGGCCTGTAAAGTACAGAGGGTCCCTCAGGAGCAGTGGGCAGCAATCTTGTGGCTCTCCTTTGCAGACAAAGGTAGAGATAAGCTCCTCACTGTTAGAGAGGAGGATGCTGACAATTACAAAGTCTTGAAGAGTGCTCTGATAGATGGGTTTGGCCTAACCACTGAACAGTATAGGTTGAAGTTCAGAGACACCCAAAAGGCTCAGACTCAAGACTGGGTTGATTTTGTAGATTGTGCTACTAAGGCTCTGGAAGGTTGGATACATGGCAACAAGGTGCATGACTTTTTAGGATTGTACAATTTGATTATGAGGGAGCAGATCCTTAATAATTGTCAAAACCAGCTTTTACACCAGTACCTGGTGGACTCTGATCTGACCTCTCCCCAAGAATTGGGAAAGAAGGCAGACAAATGGGTCAGAACCAGAGTAAAGACTAAGAATCAGGGTGGTGACCAGAAGAAAGATTCTACCAAGTCCCAAGAGAAAGGTGGGGATAAATCTAAGGATAAATCCACTACAGGGCCCCAAAAGTCCTCTTCTGGGGTGGGTCCCAAACTCCTTCCTCTCCTGAAAAGAAACCATATTGCCATGTCTGTAAAAAGCCTGGACACTGGAAAACTGATCCCAGTTGCCCCAGGATTGGCAATAAAGAAAATGTTCCTCCAACAACTACTACCACCCCTCCTGGTACTACCAGTAGTAATCCTCCAGTGGGAAGTAGTGCACCCAAAAAGTTAGGTGCTTTTGCAAGAGGAACAGAGGTGGGCCCTAGTTTAGACAGGACCCCTCAACAGACTCCTCTGACTCTGATGGTGGTGTAGGATTTGCCACCTTTACCATGGGTCCCAATGCATTGGGCAGGTACAGACTGGAGCCAATAATTAATGGTCAGAAAGCTGTGGCATTTAGGGACACAGGGGCTAGTGTCACCATGGTGGCAGGGAAACTAGTCCCCCTCACCAGCATTTACCTGAGTTTAAATACCAGGTAACCAACATTGATGGTGTCAGAACAGATCACCCCATGGCCATAGTCAATCTCAGCTGGGAAGGGGTCACAGGCCCAAAAGAGTGGCAGTGTCCCCAACCTTGCCTGTAGATTGCCTGATGGGCAATGATCTGGAAATTTCAGCCTGGGCTGAAGTTGAACACCAAACCCATCTGAGAATGCTGGGCGTCCCTGTAAAGGTTAGTGGGGCTGTGATGGCCACAGCCCAAGCCCAGGGAAACTTTGGAGAGATGGAGCCTGGAAGAATGGCCCACTCTCCCCCAAAAGAGAGCACAAGGGTTGAAGAAAAGTCTTCTTCCCTCCAGACAGTAGGTAAGGGTCAGCCTCCTCAGGGAACTGACCCTACCCCTAGTGAAGGAACTGCCCCAGAGGTAGTCAGGCCTGGCCTGGCCCCACCCCTGATGGCAGAGGACCCTTCCAAGGTGGTACCCAGTCTGGAGCAGGTAACCTGCCCCTCTCTACCCTGCCTCAGTCAGCCCAGGGCTGCAGAGGTCAGGGAGGTCAGTGGACCCCCAGGGCCCCCTGTCCAGAGGAACCCCCATCAGCAGATTAGGGGCACCCAGGCTAGTAGCCCTAGCCAGGTGAAAATTCCTCAACACACTGAGGGATCCCCCATACCTTTGTGTAGGGACCTCCCCAGAAGGACTCTGTTAGGCAAGGGCAAACCTGGGACCAAAAGGTTCCAAACCTGCCATGTCCCTCCAGTGGTCCATCCAAAGGGACCCAACCCCCAGCTGTAGGCAGCCAAAGGTTGACCCTTAGAGCACAGTGCAACTCAGTCATGGAAAGACAGGCATACATGGTGACCAGTGATCTGAGGAAGCTGAGACCAACCTTCCTAGGGCCTCACTTCCCTTCTCAGACACCTCACCAGCCTTGTACTTTACCAAAGCACACCACAGGTAGTAATTCCCCATGGTGGAGACCCTCTCATACCCTTAGGGTGAGGGATTGCTTAGTGGACCATAAGATAGGGGGCAACCATGCTAGTGCAGGTGCTTCCTTATATGGCCACTTAGTCAATAAAGGCTCAACTGGCCAAGGTTAGCCTTATCTCCTTTCGTTTGGGGGGTTATGTAGGAAGGTGGAATCTGACTATATGGTTGCCCCCACTTTTTCCTGGTGTTTTGCTGGTTTATGACTTAGTTGGACTGGGATCCTGCTATTCAGGGCCCCAGTCTATCTGCTTCCTCTATAAAATGGTTTCCATGTGCCTTAGGCACATCTCTGATTGGAATCTGGAGTGCCCTTATAAGTCCCTAGTATATGGTATACTATGTACCCAGGGCATAGGTACCTCAGAGGCCTACCAGGGGCTGCAGCATGTATTGTGCCACCCCTGGAAGGCCAGCCAAAAGGACACCACAGGTCTGCTACTGCAGCCTGGGTAAGGTGGTGCATGCACCCTCTTACTGTGATATAGGCTACCTATATCACTACATACATACACACATATAAACCTATAAGTCACTCCTATGGCAGGCCTTATCAATCCTGAAGGCAGAGTGCGTGGTTCCTATGTGAGAGGGTGCCCCTGCATGAGCAGGGCCCTCTGCAGCGTTCGGAGACCCTTCTCTGATGCTGTTTGTAGTGCAGCCCGACCATATACTCTTAAGCGCATTATAACCTCGCGTTAAATGCTAACTTTGGGATGGCTGCACGGAAACATGTCGTGTTTGGTGTCAAACATCTTGGAATACTACCCCCCGCCAGTTCTGGCGGCGGGGGTAGCATTCCACCCTTCTAGAGGGAAAGACATGTACACACCGGTATACCCGGTACTGACTTTCCAGAGCCCTGGCATCACAAAATGGATGCCGCTGCCACAGACACGAGTCTGGCCTCCTGCTGCTGACCGAAACTCCGGCAGGGGAGGCCTGGACAATAGGTTTCCTGTCCCAGGGAGGTGTAACCACCTCCCCAGACAGGATAGTGTGTATTGGGGCTGGGCGGGAGCACTCTCTGGTGCTTTGAAGTCCTGCACTGGGGGCACATTTGGTGTCCCTGTGCATACCCCAGTTCAAACCGGCTCAGGGGCTTCCAGCCCCTGCTCTGGCACGAAACTGGACAAAGGGAAAGGGGTGTAACCACCCCTCTGCCCTGACCCTCCCATAGGTGGGGCCACAGAGTATGTCCAACCCCTACCTTAGTATAAGTATGGGACCCCAGTCCTTAGGACTTTAGATTTACCTGGACGAAACTCTGATACAGAATCCTGGACCTTCGATGCTCTACTTCAAGATTAGAGGACTGAAGAATCTCCCTTGGGGTCAAGGAGTGAATCCCCTGCTTGGCAGGCACCAAAGAAGCAATTGTCCAGTCTGCATCGCTGAAGCTCCCGTCGGACTCCGAAGTCTTTGCATCACCAGAGGTGGATTTTCAGACTTCCCCAAGGCTGTCCTGAGTCTCCAGCAAAGCTGAGGCCCGTAGCTGTCGTGGGTAATGTGGAACCGTGACCCCTGGACACCGATCGCATTTGCAAGTTCATCCTCTTCTGGGTCTCCCACGAAGTCGTGCTTTGGGCTCCGAGTAGCCCCAGCCTCCAGCACCAACTGCACCGAAGATCACTAGCCTCCACTCCACGAGTGTCCTGTGAGGAAGCTCCACGTGCATCGACTTGAGGCTCCTTCGCGGTCGCTAGTCCGTTGGCTAGTAGGCTCTCCCGAAGGCCAATCTTTTTCTGCTTGGGCTCCCTGGTTGCTCCAGGCGTGCCCTGACTTACCCTCGCTGGTTGAGTCCCACAGACCTTGCTGGTCTGCA
Source organism: Calotriton arnoldi (assembly GCA_963921515.1). NCBI lineage: Eukaryota > Metazoa > Chordata > Amphibia > Caudata > Salamandridae > Calotriton > Calotriton arnoldi. Next base: position 1,022,903 of record CAWUFW010002470.1, on the reverse strand, counting down.
ACATCGTCCTTCTTTCATTTCCACAAGACTTGCCGTTGCCAAGGCTTGTTGGGTCCAATCCGGTCGCCGACACCCCTGCAATCGAGAGACGTCGTGGGACAGCTCGAATCCAGCTCCTGGTTGTCGTCGACGCCTCCTGGACCTCGTGGCTGAAGAGTCAAGACGACCGTCAACCTACCTGAAGCACTCGACATCGGTGGGCATCTGCTCATCGCCTTCCTGGTCACTGGCTAGTGACCCAGACTCTGTCCCCTCTGCTTTCAGGTTCTTCAGATCTTCGATCCACCTTTGGATCCACCCGAACACTTTCGACTTGGCCGCCAGCAGCACTTTGCAGCAGATCGCCATTGAAAGCGACGACGAAACCCGACCCCGAAAGACACCTATGCACCCGGCTTCCTGGGTGAGGTAACTCGAGTACTCCGGTGCTCCCGTGGGTATTGACACTAGAACAGCCTAGTTCTCAAAGGGTTTGCTCCAAGTCCTCCTCTAAGTGTCCCTTTTCTTTTAAATTCTAATCGCGACTTTCCCCATAGAAGTTAACGGCGATTCGCGGCTGTGTTCATACACTGCACGCGTCCCCGTGGGTCCCCTGTGTCACTACCTTGGGTGGTTCCTTGTGGTCCAAGCACTTCTACAGGCTCTAGGCCTTGTGTCTAGCTCAGTCGTGGTTCTTATACCACTTTATTGGTATATGGTTTGGTACGCCCCTGGGGCTCAAACGTGTATTTGTGCTATTACTGTAGATAACTAACTTATAATTTATGTAGTTCGAACTCTAGCCTCATAAAGAGACTAGAGGGGTGTGTTTAGTAATAAATACATATATTTTGAATATATACCTGGTGTGGTCCTCTTTCATTTGGTCACTCAAGAGATTATAGACTGGTAAAACAAGCTGCTTTACATTCCTTCAAGACTTAGCCTGAAGGCTGCTCTCCATAGCTACCACTAGGATAGCTTTCAATAAAGGTTGTCTTTAACCTATCTCCAATAAGGGGTTGTTTGGACTGGTGCAAGGTGCCCACTATAATTAGTGGACAGCATATGCCAGGCCAACTTCTCACAAGGCCTATGGATAAGTTGGGATTGAAAAGGGAGAGGAAGTGCTATGTGGTTGCAGGATGATGAGCAGAGGAGGAACTCAGAAGGATGAGGGGGTGAAAGAAAACAAGAGAATGAGAGAGAGAGGGAGAGAGAGAGAGACTGAAAAAGTTACTAGAAAGAGCGATCCAGGAGAGCATCACAAATCTAGAGGAAATGCAAGACCACAAGAAAGTTACAGAGAGGAGTAGAGAGAGAGAGAGAGAGAGAGAGAGAGAGAGAGAGAGAGAGAGAGAAAACATAAGGTTGAAATTCAACAGACTTCAGGCTGTAGAATTTCCTATTCTTTCACTGTTACTATTTTTAGAAATCACTACTATTTATTACTCCCCTTCTACTAATGTGCATATATGTGATGCATGCTTGGGTGTTGGTCCTGTGCTGTCATGGACTTTAAACAATCAAAGTACCAAAATGAACCTGACATTTCATGCCCTTTAACCATGAATGGCAATACATGGTTGATCATCGTTGACACACCTTAGGCCTCTCAGACCTCCTTTTGATTGATCAGTGCAGGACTTTCAGAGCATTGTTTAGTTTCTGATCCAGCAATTGCCTTGAACCCCAAAAGCAGCAATGCCAAAGGGACCAGGGATAACAAATGTCCAGACAGCTGTAGCAGCTGATTCCGTTGGATAATTCTAATCTTTGTGCTGTAGATGCATCATGGATAATCATACTTTATGCTCACTTTCTGTGCTTTTTCATGTGCTGTTGGCACCAACATCTTCCCAAATATTAGTTGTTTTAATGAGGCTGTGGTACTTGCCAAGAATATCAAAAGCATGAATACACGCTGGAAGCTAGAATTCAGGGTTACCATGTAGTACTACTAAATACAGATTCAACAATCTGTGTGTTATGATACTGTCCAGCTTATATAGCATACCGCAATAGTAAGGGGAGCCTCAACTAGCCATTGTGACCCAGGTTCTGAAAATGGTAATGCCGCCATTGATCAAAGTATTAGCCCCCCTCGAACTCAGAGTCTCGGTCCAAGACATGGCTAAAAATTCTGCATTTTAATGTTTTTTGTTAACCTTTGGGTAACTGCATATAAAAACATGCGCACACCTCAAATAAAAAATAAATGCAAGTTAAACTAATCAAGGGAAAAATGCTATTTTACCTTATGAAACCTCAGTTGGCTTTTGTGATCACTGCAGATGGCTTTGTGTGTGACCAGACAGAGTCACAGAATTACATCCTGATTGGTGCAATGAGGAATAGTGATTTGTTTATAGCGCTACGAGGTCCCAGTCTGTGACAGAAAGTACTATGAATGCCATTATTTTAAAATTGCATTACACTGTATAAAACTGGCTGCTGCAAAATACTGTTTAAGGTAAAATAAGTGCCTTAAAAAAACACATTTCAGTGATAAGTATTCAAACTATATCTAATGTAAATATATTTATATGTGCCCATTACAAAATAAGAACTCCTTTTAATGGACACATATATTACCTCTCAAAAAGAATAAATGTTTGTCACCATGTAGCTGATTGACTCCTTTAATAAAAAGCTACACTGACTTCAAAGCAGCCTTTATATTTGGCTTCTTTAAAGCCTTGGAGAAATGAACCTAAGGGAGAGGAAGAATTAGTGCAGAGGAGACACCTTGATTTGGACATCAGAGAGATGAGAGGGATGCAGAGAGATGGGAGGGAGAGGGATGGTGTGAGATGGGAGCCTATGTTGTTAACAAACGTCTGTACCTATCATTAGTGAAACAGGTGCAGTGACACTTTTGCCCAGGGGTCCGCTGCATCACAAGTTTGAATGTTTTACAATAAAAAGGGTGCATGGGGGGCTCATTTTCCTTGCTAGCAATAGGACAGATGGTGCCCTTGGAGCAAAATAGGTGGACGGGGCGAGGTGAGGCGGACGGGGGCGAGGTGAGGCGGACGGGGGCGAGGTGAGGCGGACGGGGGCGGACGGGGGCGAGGTGAGGCGGACGGGGGTCGGACGGGGGCGAGGTGAGGCGGACGGGGGTCGGACGGGGGCGAGGTGAGGCGGACTGGGGCGAGGTGAGGCGGGCGAGATGGCGCGGTGAGGCGGGCGAGACGGCGCGGTGAGGCGGGCGAGACGGGGCGAGGCAAGGGGGATGAGGGGGGCGAGGCGAGGGGGATGAGGGGGGCGAGGCGAGGGGTGACGGGGTGAGGCAAGGGGGACAAGACTGGGCGAGGTGAGGGGGACAAGACTGGGCGAGGCGGACAAGACTGGGCGAGGCGAGGGGATGAGACGAGAGGGGCGAGGCGAGGGGATGAGAAGACGGGGCGAGGCGAGGGGGATGAGAAGACGGGGCGAGGCGAGGGGGATGAGAAGACGGGGCGAGGCGAGGGGGATGAGAAGACGGGGCGAGGCGAGGGGGATGAGAAGACGGGGCGAGGCGAGGGGGATGAGAAGACGGGGCGAGGGGGATGAGACGAGATGGGGCGAGGGTGAGGGGGACAAGGAAAGGCGAGGGGGCAAGGCAAGGCGTGGGGGTGAGGCGAGACTGGGCGAGGCTAGGGGGACTGGGTGAGGCGGACGAGGCGAGACTGGGTGAGGCGGACGAGACGAGACTGGGTGAGACGGGGCAGCAAGTGGGATAAACAACCCTGCAGTTTAAAAAGAGAAAGCAATGTAGCAGTCCCTGTTTAAAGTTCATTCGTTTTTCAGTGCATTAAAAGCATGGGGGGGGGCGAGGCGGGCAGGACGGCGCGAGGGGGATGAGACAGTACGAGGGGGATGAGACGGTACGAGGGGGATGAGGACGGTACGAGGGGGATGAGACGGTACGAGGGGGATGAGACGGCGCGAGGGGGATGAGACGGCGCGAGGGGGGCGGGGCGTGGGGGATGAGACGGCGCGAGGGGGCGGGGCGGGGGGACGAGACGGGGCGAGGGGGACGAGACGGGGAGGCGAGGGGACGAGGCACAACGGGGGAGGCGAGGGGGACGAGGGGGACGGGGCGAGGTGAGGGGACGGGGCGAGGTGAGGGGACGGGCGAGGTGAGGGGGACGAGACAAGGTGAGGGGGACGAGACTGGGCGAGGCAGATGAGACGGGGCGAGGCAAGGGGGGACGACATGGGTCGAGGCGAGGGGGGACGAGACGGGGTGAGGCAAGGGGGGACGACACGGGTCGAGGCGAGGGGGGACGAGACGGGGCGAGGGGGATGACACGGGGCGATACAGGGCGAGATGAGGGGGACGAGATGGGGCGAGGGGGATGAGACAAGATGGGGCGAGAGGGATGAGACAAGATGGGGCGAGGGGGGCAAGGCGAGGGGGACCAGGCGAGACTGGGCGAGGCCAGGGGGACGAGGTGAGACGAGGCGAGACGGACGAGACTGGGTGAGACGGGGCAGCAAGTGGGATAAACAACCCTGCAGTTTAAAAAGAGAAAGCAATGTAGCAGTCCCTGTTTAAAGTTCATTCGTTTTTCAGTGCATTAAAAGCATGGGGACTGAAAAATGAACAAAGTATAAACAGGCTACTGATTTCAGCATGTCTCTTTTCCTGAATACAAGCACACAGAGCCCATTGCTCTAAAAGGACTCAGATCCCTTGCCCCACCCGCCGCCTGTGCTGTAACCCGGGCTGCTAAAGCTTCCAGGACACAGAGGATTCTTTTCTGATGTATGTGCAAGACTCCAGTACTTCACAGGCCATTCAAAGCTTTTCAAAACTAAAGGAGGTTATATTTCTTTTAGGCTTTGCCTGCACAGCACTGTGCCTGTGAAATCTATTGTATTTAATATAGCTTATAAGGGGCTTCTCTTATCAGTTCCTAAGGTTAAGGTACTTATCCAAATCCGCTTTAGTAGGTGGAACTTTTTTCTTACATTAAGGCTTCACAGCATGTTCAGTTTACAGATACTTCCTCTGGCTGCACGCATTTACGATACTTATCTTCTACTAAAGCTATTCACACTGTTTAAGCTCCATTCTCTGTCCAGACTTCAAGGCCTGTCAAACTATAAGATAAGATCTCTTCCCAGGGAAAAGGCAGACAGCGTCTAACAGTATGTGGGAATGCTTGCTTCTTTATTACTTTGTTGTGTAAAGCAGATGCTTTAGCCTTAGAACATTTGTGGCATTTCCTATTCATGAATCAGTACCTTTCTTTGCACTTTGTAGGCATTATCGGATCGATTTTACTACTATACAGGCAGTCACAATTGCAGTTAAAAGGGGCTTGATATAAATGGTGCAGCAGGTGCAGTGGCATCGGGGACAAAAGTTGTCATGACTCCACTAAACACCAAATATTGCTATATTTTACTACTAAACAAGCAGTCACAAATGCAGTTTTCTTGCAGGCACTACAGGCATGATTTGAATGGGCAGCAGGTGCAGTGGTACTGAAGGAAGTGGCCCAACTAGGGTCACTCTCGACCTCCTCTTGCCTTCCAATAATGAAGAGTCGATGATGCAGTAGAGAATACAAGCAAAACTAGTTTATTCACAAAGTACATTGCAGTGGAGTCCAGTCTGACCAGCCTCCTATGATGGCTGACGAGGGACTGACTTTTTCCAGCATAAAGGGAATAATTATACATTTGAGCATCAGCACAAGACACACCCACCCAGTAACTTTCCACAGAGAGCACAGAAGAACAAAGGGGCACGCAGAGATGAGCTAAGAGTCTGAGACCGGGCACACACTATCTCTTTGGCAAGGTCATACAGTTTGTGCTTGCAGCTGGAATAGTGGGAGCACCCTCTATCTAAGGGAAAGGTATGCGTTAATGAGCAATTTCAACATTGGAGACACAAAACTTACCTAGGACTATTTCTATTAAATGAGCAAGTGACAGTTTCGATTATAATACAAGATGGCGTAATCGAGAGCTAAAATGGTGGCACAATTGTTAACCTAACAAACCTAATGTCTGCATTTACTAGTTGCGTATACATACAGTATGCATAATGATGTATTAGCTATATTAATGCTAACATACTATTGGGTAAAATACGAGTAATATGGCACTTTTACGTTTTAATTCTAACAGTACCAGGGCAAAAGTTGTCATAACTCCACTAAACTCATAATATTGCTTTTACATCACTTAATTCTATTATTTCCCCCATTTAATTTTTCAAAATATTGCTATTACTTACCTGCACTATTCCACTAGTAACAGCACAATATATTGCCTTTTTGTACATAAACGAATCATAATACTTTAAAAGATTTTCTGTAACTTATATTGTACAACTGCTCAGTAAGCTACAACTTACAACAAAAAACTGCTTATTATTAATCATATAGCCGAAACCTAATGCATTTACAAATGCTTGTATTTTAATTGCTTCTTGAGCCCCCTGCAGTCTTGCGCTGTCCAACCCACTTGCAAGGTGTCAAAGGCTTGGAGGGGACAGATAAACAGGGATGAACAGCTCCATTAGCATATCTCTCCCAATTGACACATACACTGCAGTAGTCATTTGTCACATTCTTAAGTACCACAAATGAGAGGTTATGCAAGTTTCCTATAAAATATAAATGAGCAAGACAGTTACATTGTATTATTATATCTGCATTTCTGCAGTGCTTTCCTAACCCGTGTGAACCCAAGGGGCTGAAACATAAATATTTATGACGAAATATAAATGTTATGGACTTTTAACCCCTTCGCTGCTAGGCCTTTTCCCCCCCTGTGCTAAGCCTTTTTTGGCTTATTTGGGCTAGTTCGCGCTTAGGCCCCTGTAACCTTTTGACCACATAAGGTATCCATGCCAAATTTGAGTCCTTTTCTTCCAACATCATGGGGATTTAAAAGGTACCCAGGGTTTGTTGATTCCCCTGGAGAGGACCAAGAAATTAGCCAAAATACAGCTACATTTTTTTTGGGGGGGGGGGAAGGGCTACAGATGAAAGCGTCTGTTTTTTTTCCCTGCAAATAGTATCAACAAAGGGGTTGTGGTGCTGATATCACCATCTTCCCAGCTTTCAGGGACAAGCAGACTTTTGTCAGAAAACCAAAATGTTTGTCACAGTTTTGGCATTTTACTGGGATACAGCATATTTTTGCTATTGTTTGTGCTTTCAACCTCCTTCCAGTTAATGGTAAAAATGGGTATGAAAGTAATGATGGATCCTGAAAAGCTATACATTTCTGAAAATTAGACAACATTTTAAATTCAGCAAGGGGTCATTTGTGTAGAGCAAACACAAGGAGATGATGGATGGAGCACTGAAACTTTTCAGACACTCACCCCCAGTCACAGATCTGTTTTGAATCCATCATCGTTCTTTAGCTCACTTCACCACCCCAGTTCAGACACAGCTATATGCAAATCAGCCTTGACCCTGTGCCTCATGGGAACAGTCCAGCCCGAACTGCCAAGCCATGTCTTCCCTGGAAACAAGAATCCTGGGACCGGTTTCGGGCTAACAGCCCTCATCAGCCAGGCTAGCTTGAATCCATTGGCAAAGTGAGCAAGGGACCCACGTCTGGGCATACCCTGCCAACTTAGGGCGAACAAAGCAAACACAAGGAGATGATGGATGGAGCGCTGAAACTTTACAGACACTCACCCCCAGTCACAGATCTGGGTTGAATCCATCATCATTCTTTAGCTCACTTCGCCACCCCAGTTCAGACACAGCTATATGCAAATCAGCCTTGACCCTGTGCCTCATGGGAACAGTCCAGCCCGAACTGCCAAGCCATGTCTTCCCTGGACCGGAAACAAGCATCCTGGGACTGGTTTCGAGCTAACAGCCCTCATCAGCCAGGCTAGCTTGTTTTGTTTTGCTGCGTCATTTGTGTAGATCCTTCAAGGTTTTCTTATAGAAACTAACAGTTGAAAATAAGAAAAATTGAAAATGAGTTAAAAAAAACAGCCATTTGTGCCAACGTTTTCACCTGTAACTTCTACTAAGTATGACAGATGTTTGAAAGCAATATACTGTTACATCCACTGGACCCTTCTAGTTGTCGGGATATATAGGACTTGTAGGTTCACCAAGAACCTGAGGAACCCAGAGCCAATAACTGAGCAGCGACTTGCAATGGTTTTTTCTTGTGTACCGGGTATATAGCAATTCATTTGGGAAAATATAAACAGGGAAAAATCAGTATGAAAGACACCTATGTATTTCTGAAATGGGAACAAAATATAGAGTTTAGAAACAGTAGCTATTTGCACATCTCCGAAATATTGGGTACCCATACTAGCATGTGAATTAAATGGCATTTTTCAAAGTGACTTCTTTTTTACACATTGTCTTACATTTGGAAGGCAGAAATGCATTGAAAGTCCATAGGTAATAACAGTTGCTCTACAATTCTGTGTTCCCCCTAAGTCTCCCAAAACAAACAGTACCTCACTTGTGTGGGTAGGTGTAGTGCCCGCGACAGGAAACGGCCCAAAATGCAACGTGGACACACCACATTTTTACAGTGAAAACTAACCATTTTTTTGCAAAGTGCCTAGCTGTAGATTTTGAACCCTAGCTCTGCCGGCACCTAGGGAAACCTAGCAAACCTATACATTTTTGAAAACTAGACACCCAGGGGAATCCAGGATGGGGTGACTTGTCTGAGTCTCACCAGGTTCTGTTACCCAGAATCCTTTGCAAACCTCAAACTTTGTAAAAACAAACAGTTTCCTCACATTTCTGTGGTGGAAAGTTCTGGAATCTGCATGGATCCACAAAATTCCACCCACCCCGCATTCCCCAAAGTCTTTTGAGAAAAATGGTACCTCACTTGTAATGGTAGGCCGAGTGCCCGCGACAGGAAACGGCCCAAAACGCAACGTGGACACACCACATTTTCACTTTGAAAACGGACCCTTTTTTTGCAAAGTGCCTAGCTGTAGATTTTGAACCCTAGCAATGCCGGCACCTAGGAAAACCTAGCAAACCTCTACATTTTTTAAAACTAGACACACAGGAGAATACAGGATGGGGTGACTTGTCTGGCTCTTACCAGGTTCTGCTACTCAGAATCCCTTGAAAACCTCAAACTTTGTCAAAAAAAACACATTTTCATCACATTTCTGTGATGAAAAGTTCTGGAATCTGCGTGAATCCACAAATTTCCTACCACCCAGCGTTACCCCAGGTCTCTCGATAAAAATGGTACATCACTTGCGTGGGTAGGTCAAGTACCCGCGACAGGCAAGGGCCCAAAACATATTGAGGAGACATCAAAATTACCTATCACAAAACAACCTGGTTTTGCAAGGGGGGGGGGTCACCTGGGTTTTTGGCCCTGGGCTCGGCGGCCATCTTGGGAAACTACCAAACACACACATTTCGGAAAACTAGACACCCGGGGAAGTCCAGCGAGGTATGGCTTGCGTGGCCCCCCCCAACATTTACCTACCCAGAATCCCCTGCAAACCTCTAATTTAGCTAAACAAAATCACATTTTTCTCAAATTTATGTGTGGGAAAGTTGTGGGATGACCGGGCTGACACAAATTTCCTACCACCCAGTGTTCCCCCAGGTCTCCCAATAAAAATGGTACCTCACTCGCATGGGTAGGTTAAGTACCCGTGACAGGCACCCGGGGGAGTCCAGCGAGGTATGGCTTGTGTGGATCCCCCAACGTTTTCCTACCCGGAATCCCCCGCAAACGTCAAATTTAGCTGAAAAAAACACATTTTCCACATATTTTTGTGTGGCATCACCATGCCTACCCCACAGCGTTCCCCTCAGTCTCCCGAGTAAAATGATACATCACTTGTGTGGGTGTCCAATGCAGAATTGGCTAAAAACGTATTTTAAAAAAATTTAGCACTTAGAATTCTCGGTGCTATACCCTTAACCCCTATGTTTTTGGCTCTTCCCAGTCACAGGCCTTTGCCCCATCCACACAAGTGAGGTATCATTTTACTCGGGAGACTTGGGGTAATTTTTTGGGGGTGGGGGCATTGGCATGCCAATTCTGGGCAGCCCCCACCCCTAAGTATATTAAAAAAAATCCCTATTGCCTTGTGGGCTTTTTGCCCCCCCCGGGGGAGATCAGTGGCTACTGCCCCCATCTGTCTCCTGGGGGGGCAGAAAGACTGTGGCATTTTTTTGGGGGTGGGGGCATTGGCATGCCCATTCTGGGCAGCCCTCACCCCTATGTATATATTAAAAAAAAAAAACCTGGGGTCTAGTGGGCTTTCTGCCCCCACCGGGGGCAGATCAGGGGCTATTGCCCCCATCTGCCTCCTGGGAGGGCAGAAAGTCTTATGCCTTCTTTGGGGATGTAGGGTGGGGGCATTGGCATGCCCATTCTGGGCAGCCCCCACCCCTGGCCTATAAAAAAAAATCCTTGGCGTCTAGGGTGCTTTCTGCCCCCGGGGGGGTAATATTGGGGGCTACTGCCCCCAACTGCCCCCCAGAAGGGGCAGAAGGGCTGTATGGCAACATTTTATGGGGGGGAGCAAAGGCCCTGGCCCAAGGGGCCGCTCCCCCCTCCCTGGTGGCTAGTGGATGCATCCCTGCATGGGGATCGCCCTCCTGGGGTGATCCCCAAGCAGGAATCCACTAGGGAAGGGTACCATTGCAAAGACTCTCCCCTGTTTTTCAGTGCTCGGGGGGCTGAGATAGCCCCACAAGCACCGAAACTGTCAAACTGAAACTAAGTTTCAGTTTCGTTTTCATTGTATTGACAGCGCGCCATGTGCGCAATCGTCATTACAATGAAAACCCTAACCATGCCTTGGGAGGTTAGGGAAGCTCTTCCCCACCTCCCAAAGCAACAAAAAAAAGGGAAATCCCGCTGCTGTTTACAGCAGAGGGATTTTTTTAAAGTGGGCTCATGACGGAATGGTTCCGTCATAAGCACACTTGCGCTCATGACGGAACCATTCCGTCATGAGCATAGAAGGGGTTAAAAAAATTCTTAGTGCCTTGAAAACATTCATAAGACACTATTTAAACAGAATCTTTAATGCTAACAGTTATATTCTGTCATTAGGTTCTATAAAATATTTTATTCAATGGCCTTGCCCTCTTTGTCCATTCTCTCTTATTCCAGATAATTGTTGTGTTTAGCAAAGTGCATTGTGAGTGCTATAGGCACTATTGTGTCGCATATTTCTGCTACAGGAGCTGCTTTGAGGGCGACTGGGTGAACTTAGGGGCATTTAACTGCATGAAACACTGGTTGCACTTCAGAAGGTCGATACCCTCTATCTCGTACCAAAATAGTCCAAACATAGGCCACAAGGCACTCGCACACATCTATCTATCCATTAGAATCAATAAAAAGCAACTTGTCACTTCTTTTCACCTCAAATTCATGCATAAGAGCAGCAAGAAAGTGTTAAAACAATACTAATGTTCTAAAACCTTTGCTCATACAGTGTTATGATTTATAAAAATGTCAAAAAAATTAAGTAATACCATCACAAAAGTGTCACATTATGCAACATCATTTGCTTTTTATTGCTGCATAATTTAGTCAATGCGGTCGCATTATTTGTTTGCCACTGATCTGTGGAAAATCCATTATTCTCGGAGTAAAGCTCAGTTGGTTCATAGGGAGGTGGACGAGCCAACAAATTAACAGGGTCAGCAGAGTCGGAGCTGAGCCAAAGGTCTGGCTCAGAGCTTGTGCACGAACTGAGCCCTGAAAATGTTTCCCATGAAAATCATACACCAAACATCACTTAAAATATGATAAACATCTCTTCAAAACTCAAAAGGTTTATTACTTTAACATGTAAAAGTTTTATCTTTAATACATCACATTATAGCACTGCACTGAGAAGTATTTATTAAAAGTGATAGTTTTTAAACATGAACTTAGAACCATTTCTGTCCTGACGGTTGTCATGTTAAATCTTTATGCAGCCCACATTCTTATAAACAGAGCAACATTATAGTCTATTAAATGAAACACAATAGGTTTTGTACAGCTGGTACTCTGAACTCATGAATTTGAAGGTGATTTCATATGCAATAGTAAAGAAACAGGAAGATGGGTAAAATAAAATATTTCCCCAAGATCACACAATTTGTTTAAATGGGGAAGCCATGATTAATCCTAGTTTTCTGGTTTCACTTTGTACAAATCCGCCACTAAATTGGTATTTATTTCCCTCTCCTTTTTACCTCAAATGCTAATGTTTTACTTTTATCTTTTTGTGCATGAGGGTAGAGTGAGGGTGGCTGGCAAAAGCAACATGAAAGCTTGGCTTCCAACGGGATGTCAGTCTGAGCCAGAGGCCCGGCTTCATGCTCGAGCCTGGTTGAGCTTTCAGCGGTTCACCCACCTCTAGGTTAATGATTACTTCAGATGCCTTCATGTATTACCAGTTGGTGTACTGGGGACAAGTGACTTGTGTGCTTATAGACCTATGTGGTCCCGGCCTGGGAGTGAAAGCACTGTGTATGCAGTGCAATTAAAAAATGTATTACAGGCTGCACACAAAGAATAAAATGCCAGAAAATGTGCAGAAAGACAGGCTGATGGGTCCCTCCTCACCACTTTTGTCCTCTGGCAAGAAGAGTGTCTGCCTGGGGGGGCAATGGTCAGCCTAACAGACACTCTTCTTGTTCAGGCCAGGCATCCAGGAGCTGTACAGGTGCTAAATACTCAGGCTGCTGGCTGCGTGAGCGGAACTTTGGCATGCTGAGAATTTCACAGCCCCCTGGGCGTGACCTTCTCAGCCTGGCAAAAGTGCCTCGAGGTCCCCCCCCCCACCTCATGACAAGGTGGAGTGTCACTGATTACCTCGGACCTGGGCACTTCGGTTTTAAGCCATAAAGTGCTGAGGACCCAGTGTCAATCAGTGACACATCGTCACAGAGTGGGGTGGGTTCAGCAGTCTCACTGACCCCATCCCATTCTGTGACGAGTGAGGGATTGCTGCCTTCCCCCATTGGCTGACCGTAGGTCTCATGGGACCTCCGAGGCTTCCCTCCCGGAGAGCTGCACTGAAGTAAGTTTTGTTTTTTAATGTTTGATGTATTTGTATAGATATATGTAAACGAGTGAGCGTTGTGAATTTTGTGTTTGTGCGCCACCCCTCCCTGCTAAAATTGCTCCAGGGGAAATTCACTACCTTTTTTCACCAGGTTTGCATTACAAAAAAGTAATGTAAACCCAGGACAAAGTGTTGTGCTGTAATTTACTCTTCAACATACACCCTGGTTTGCATTGGAAAGTTACCTAACATAACAAAGTAGAGCTAAGTACTACTTTGCAGCATAGGTACGTTCCATGTGTTGTACATGGGCGTTCCCATTAGACGTGGGCAATCCAAAAAACTGACCGGGAGAGCCGAGCCAAGGGTCAGGCTCGGATCTTGGAGCCCATGCACAAGCCGAGCCCTGAAAATATCTGCTATGTAACATACAACAAACATCACGTAAAATATGTTAAAGTTTCTTCAAAATTCAAGAGAAGTACTTTTTTAAAAGTGATAGTTTTCTACCACTGGTAGTCGGAATTCACATATTTTAACATGCTTTAATAGGCAAAAACTAAGATAAGAGTTTGGTGAAATAAAATATTTGCCTAAGATCACACAATTTAAGCAGTGAAGCCACGATTTATTCAGGTTTTCTCATCTCACTTTGTACATATCAGCCAGTAAATGGGTATCTATTTGTCTTTCCTTACGTTAAGACTTTATATTTACCTCTTAGTGTTTTGTTCTGCAGTTTTGAAAATATAGCACAAACGTGTGCCAGAGGTATTGGAGTGCTTTATATGAGCACCAGTTATATTACACAAAATCACATGTATTGTTTATTGGCATGGGGAGATTAAGTGATTGGCGCAAAATCACAAGATGTTGAGCCGATGCAGAAACTTGAACCTGGTTACCCAGTTTCACAGTCGCCAGCTCTGACCGTAATGCCACATCGTGGGTAGAGGGAGGGTGGCAGGCAGAAGTGAAAATCATGGTTCGTTATGGGCTCGAGGTTCCAAAAGGACCTCAAGATAAGCTAGAGCCAGGCTTGAAGCTTGAGCCTGGCTCGAGCTTTCAGTGGCTCTTCCACCTCTAATTCCCATACAACTATCGATGGTTTTAATGCAAAGCCTTATTTACTAAATAAAAGATAGATGGGACCTTGTGCCAATAATTTACATCTCCTCAAGGCAAGTATAAAGAATGAGCAAAGTTTTCCTTTCTCTAATCTTTTGAAACTTTACAGCATACATACAGTGGTAAAAATATTTAAACCATGTTAAAACATTGTTTTTGTACAGAAGAGTGCCTTTCCAATAAAAAAACCTATGCTTTATATCACGCACACACACGCACACCCATGCACGTAAGTGCATGGCTGTCTGCATTGGTGCAAGGCAGTCAAATGTGCACCAGCGTGTGTAGAGACAAAACAGATGTCATACCTTAGTAGATTTGGTGCTGTTCTACTCTCTTGTATTGATGCAGTAAAGCAACCTTGGTTACTGTGCTATGCTGCATCAGAAATTACAAATTTGCCCCTCAATGTTTAAATGCTTACAGTGCTTTCAAAAATATTTTTTTTAGCATGGCACATTCGGACTGCACCTAGTGGAAACCTTTCCAGGACTGATAACCTTAAGAGTGCCTTTCAAAAAAGAATAACTCTGACACCAAGAAACTTCAAATTCTTGTATGAATTAAAGCCTGTACTGGCTCCAAAGAAGACCTTAGATTTGTTTTCTAACCAAGCATCACCCACACATCTCGTTTTGCATACTTCCCTATGCTGAGTTTCTGTGAGCATCTCACAAGCTGGTGACACATATCTCATTGTGTCAAGCATCTCACGACATAGGGTATTCTGTGTTTCACACAACAAGCTTTATGCATTTGTATGACCTATCACACACACTGTATCTTGTTTTTGAAGGCATCTCACATACTAGGCATTATGTATCTGTTTATTTCACACAAGGTTTTTCACATTTGTAAAGCATGTATCACCAGTACACACACTGCATCTGATTTTGTGAGTATCTCATACAGAAGGCATATTTCAAGTCGGATTTGTCTGCTTCTTGAGTTATTTAGTTTGTGAGTGTAGGAAGGTGGAATCTGACTGCATGGTTACCCCCACTTTTTTTCTGGTGTTTTGCTGGTTTTTGACTAGTCTGACTGGGATCCTGCTAATCAGGACCCCAGTTTATCTGCTTACTCCCTAAATTGGTTGTTCATGTACTTTAGGTACACTCCAGATTGGATTCTGGGGTACCCTTATAAGTCCCTAGTATATGGTATACTATGTACCCAGGGCATAGGTACCCCCAGGGGCTGCAGCATGTATTATGCCACCCCTGAGAGACCATTTAAAATGACACAACAGGTCTGCTACTGCAACCTGTGTAAGGAGGTGCATGCACCCCTTACTTAGATATAGGTTACCTATATCTATTCTAAATCACTACACATATAAACCTATCAGTCACCCCTATGGCAGGTCTTACCAATCCTGAAGGCAGGGTGCTGGGTTTTATGTGAAAGGGTGCCCATGCATGAGCAGAGCCCCTCTGCAGCCTTCGGAACCTATTCTCCGGGGTTGTTTGTGATGCAGCCAACCATATATACTTAAGTGCATTATAACCTCGCGGTAAATGCTAACTTTAAAATGGCTGCATGGAAACATGTTGTGTTTGGTGTCAAACACCTTGGAATCATATCCACACCAGTAACTGGTGTGGGAGGTATGATTCCACCCTCCTAGAGGGAGAAATATGACAACACCGGTACACCCGGTACCAGCTTGACAGAACCCTGGCATTACAAAATGGATGCTGCCAGCCACAGACACGAGTCTGCCCTCCTGCTGCTGGACGAAACTCCGGCAGGGAAGGCTTGACAATAGGTTTCCTGTCACAGGGTTGTGTGACCACCTCCCAGACAGGCTTTAGTGTATTGGGGCTGGGTGGGTGCACTCTCAGAGTGCTTTGATGTCTGCACTGGGGGCACATTTGGTGTGCCTGTGCATAGTCCAGTTCAAACCGGTTGCAGGAGCCATTTGCTCCTGCTCTGGCGTGAAACTGGACAAAGGAAATGGGTGTAGCCACCCCTCTGTCCTGACCCTCCCATAGGTGGGTCCCCAGAGTTTGTCCCACCCCTTCCTTGGGTATAAAGTAGGAACCCCTGACTACAGGACTTTAGATATTACCTGGACTAAACTCTGCTACAGAAACCAAGTACTTCAACGATCTGCACAACGCTGGATGACTGAAGAATCTCCCTTGGAGTAAAGGA
The DNA here is from genome assembly GCA_963921515.1 of Calotriton arnoldi. Lineage (NCBI taxonomy): Eukaryota > Metazoa > Chordata > Amphibia > Caudata > Salamandridae > Calotriton > Calotriton arnoldi. The sequence goes on along the minus strand of CAWUFW010002470.1, from coordinate 1,006,642 downwards.
GTTACTCCCCTGCTGAGCAGGCACCTAAAATGCATCTGACTGGTTTGCATCTACGAAGCTCCTGTAGGACTCCAAAGATTTCTGCAATACAGGAGGTGGGTTCCCAAGGTCTCCGAGGTTGATCTGCGCTCTCAGCAATTCTGAGGCCCGTATATATCTGGTGGGGACCGTGAAACCCGTACCCCTGGGCACCATGTACATTTGCAGCAGCATATGCTTTTCAGCGATCCCTGAAGCTGTGCTTTGGGCTACTTGTAGTCCTGACCCCGAGCAGCAATTCTACTGAAGATTTCCGGCCTACACTCCACGGGTGTTCCGTGGGCTGGTATTTAGTGATTCAGCTTGAGGTCCCTTTGCGATCCCTGGCCCATTGGCCTGTGGGTCCCTGAGAAGGCAACTTTAACTTTCAGTGGGCTTCCCTGGTTGCTCCAGACGTGCCCTGACTCTCCATTGCTTGGGGAGCCCCAGGACCTTGCTGGTCCTCACAGAAGCATCTTTCCTCTGACCTCATGGGTTGCAGTTGCCAAGGCTTGTTGGTGTTCAATCCGGACACTGACCCCCCCAGCACTCGACATCCTTTGTGGGACAGCTTGAGTCTAGACTGTGGTTGTCGTCGACATCTCCTGGTCCCTGTGGCTGCAGAGTCAAGCTTCACCTCTACTCACCTGAAGCACCCGACCTCGGTGGGCATTCGATTGCTCCGCTCCTGGTCACGTGAAGTGACCCAGACTTTGTCCCCTCTGCTTTCAGGTTCTTCTCATCTCCGATCCAGGCTTGGATCACACCGGACACTTTTATTCTCCACAGCAGCAGTACTTTTTCGCATCACGCCATTGAAAACGACGAGGGTTTCCAACACCACTTGACCCCTATGCACCGGCTTCCCTGGGCTAGGTAACATGGGTACCTCAGTACTCACAAGGGTGCTGGCCTTAGAACCTTCTATGTTTAGCTGGGTTTGCTTAAAGTCCTCTCCTAAGTGTGCTTAAACTTTAAATTTCCAACCGCGACTTTCCCATAGAGTTGTACGGAGCTCGCGTCTGTGTTCCCACACTGCACCCGTCCTCCGTGGGTCCCCTGTGTCACTACCGTGGGTGGTTCCTTGGGGTCCCAGTGATTCTACATGCTCTAGGCACTGTCTCTAGTCAAGTCGTGGTTCTTATACCACTTTCTTAGTATATGGTTCATTCTCCCCCTGGAGCCCGCTGTGTATTGTGCTATTTACTGTCGTTCTAGTGATTTAATATTGTGTGTCTTGTTCTCTAATCTCATAAAGCGGTTAGTATAGAGTGTTTAGTAATAAATACATATATTTTATATACACCTGGTGTGGTTCTCCTTTCATTTGGTCATTCAGGAGGTTATATACTGGTAAAACAGGCTGCTTTACATTTCTTCGAGACTTAGCCTGAAGGCTGCTCTCCATAGCTACCACTAGGGTAGCTTTTAATAAAGGTTGTCTTTAACCTAATCATCAATAAGGGTCATTTGGACTGGTGCAAGGTGCCCACTTTAATTAGTGGACAGCGTATACCAGGCCAACTTCTCACATTGGTGTGCAGCGGTTTGGATTCAAGCTTGCTATTGTTTTACCAGATAATCTCATTGAGTGACTAACTGAAAACCACTAAAGGTACTTAGGTACATATAAATCAAGACTAGAATAAAGTAAGTTCTACTGAACTTAGAGTTGGGTGTCAAGGGCCTAGCACACACTTTCTCCAACTCAAGAGAGTTCAGTTCCCACTAGGGTAGGTAGGTGCATACACCACACCACACTAGCATGTCTTCTAGGCCTGAAGCCAGTGGCTCCTTGCCAACTAAGTATGACCATCTCTCATTCCAAGAATTGAGAGCCATGTGTACATCTAGGAAACTGAAGACAGGAAAAACCCAAACACTCAATGTCTCATAGAGACTTTGCTTTTAGATGACCTCAGAAAGACCCCAGGGTCTGATGAGGCAGGCAAAGGGGGTGGGGCAGCAGAAGAGGAAAGGCCAGGAAGTGAAAACTTCAATGACCTGGACTCTGATGCTGGCCAGGAGGATCAAAATGATTCTACCCTGGACAATCCAATTCTTCCTGAAGGTGAGGAAGGAGGCCTCAATGGGCCTCTCTTTACCCCACCTGGAAGGGTTAACAGTTTACCAAGAAGATCAAGATCTCCCTCTCAGGAATCTAATCATTCTGGTACATCTGTAGGGGGCTCTGTTTCTCATAGGACCTCTGCTTCTCATTAGAGGGAGTCCTCTTATGAGAAGAAGTGCCAACTGCTTGAGTTTGAGAGAGCTAAGCTCAGAATCAAGAGAGAGCAATTGGCCTTAGATAGGGAATCCCTGGAGCTTCAGAGAGCTTCTCAGAAGTTGGGGCTAGAGCACCATGGTGGCAGCAACAGTGTCCCTAGGAGTAGAGAACATACTCATGACCATAGGAACCTGAACAACATTGTCCCTCCCTACCAGAGTGGGGATGACATCCACAAATGGATAACTGCACTGGAGAGGGCCTGTAAGGTACAGAGTGTCCCTCAGGAGCAGTGGGCAGCAATCTTGTGGCTCTCCTTTGCAGACAAAGGTAGAGACAAGCTCCTCACTGTTAGAGAAGAGGATGCTGATAATTACAAAGTCCTGAAGAGTGCTCTGATTGATGGGTTTGGCTTAACCACTGAACAATACAGGATTAAGTTCAGAGACACCCAAAAGGCACAGACTCAGGACTGGGTTGACTTTGTAGATTGTGCTACTAAGGCTCTGGAAGGTTGGATACATGGCAGCAAGGTGCATGACTTTTTAGGATTGTACAATTTGATTATGAGGAGCAGATCCTTAATAATTGTCAAAACCAGCTTTTACACCAGTACCTGGTGGACTCTGATCTGACCTCTCCCCAAGAATTGGGAAAGAAGGCAGACAAATGGGTCAGAACCAGAGTAAAGCCAAAGAATCAGGGTGGTGACCAGAAGAAAGATTCTTCCAAGAACCAAGAGAAAGGTGGGGATAAATCAAAAGATAAATCCACTACAGGGCCCCAAAAGTCCTCTACTGGGGGTGAGTCCCAAACTCCTTCCTCCCCTGAAAAGAAACCTTATTGCCATATATGTATGTAAGAAGCCTGGCCACTGGAAAAATGACCCCAGTTGCCCTAAGGCCAGCAATAAGGAAAATGTTCCTCCCAGCAATACTACCACTCCTCCTGGTACTACAAGTAGTAATCCCCCAGGTGGAAGTAATGCACCCAAAAAGTTAGGTGGGTTGGTATGGGGAACTGAGGTGGACCCCAGCTTATCAAGGTCTTCCTCACAGGCCTCCTTAGTCTGTGATGGTGGCATGGGATTTGCCACTTTTACTGTCAGTCCTAATTCTTTGGGCAAGTACAGACAGGAGCCACTGATAAATGGTCAGAAAGCTTTGGCATTGAGAGACACGGGCTAGTGTCACCATGGTGACAGGGAAACTAGTCCCCCCTCAACAGCTTTTACCTGAGTTCAAGTACCAGGTGACCATCATTGATGGTATTAGAACAGATCATCCCATGGCCATAGTCAATCTCAGCTGGGGAGGGGTCACTGGCCCAAAGAGAGTGGCAGTGTCCCCAAACTTGCCTGTAGATTACCTGTTTGGCAATGATCTGGAAATTTCAGCCTGGGCTGAAGTTGAATACCAGGCCCATTTAAGAATGTTAGGCCTCCCTGAGAAAGTTGGTGGGGCTCTTAGGGCCTCAGCCCAACCCCAGGGAAATTTTGGAGAGGTGGAGCCTGAAAGAATGGCCCACTCTACTCCACTAGAGAGCAGAAGGGTTGAAGAGAAGTCTTCCTCCCCCCAGACTATAGGTAAGGGTCAGCTTCCTCAGGGAACTGATCCTACCCCTAGTGAAGGAACTGCCCCAGAGGTGGTCAGGCCTTGCCTGGCAACCCCCCTGATGGCAGGGAACCCTTCCAAGGTGGTACCCAGTCTGGAGCAGGTATCCTGCCCCTCTCTACCCTACCTCAATCAGCCTAGGGCTGCAGAGGTCAGGGAGGTCAGTGGACCCCTAAAGGCCCACTGCCCAGAGAACCCCCCATCAACAGATTAGGGGCACCCAGTCTAGTAGCCCTAGCCAAGTGAAAATTCCTCAACCCCCTGAGGGATCCCTCTTACCATTGAATAGGGACCACCCCCAGATGGAGTCTATTGGGCAAGGGCAAACCTGGGACCAGATGGTTCCAAACCTACCCTCTCCCTTTAGTGTTCCAACCAAAGGGACCCAACCCCCAGCTGTAGGCAGCCAGAGGTTGACCCTTAAGGCCAGATACAACTCAGTCATGGAAAGAAAGGCCTCCATGGTGACCAGTGCTCTGAGGAAGAGGAGACCAACTTTATTAGGGCCTCACTTCTCTACTCAGACACCCCACCAGCCTTTTACTTTGCCAAAACACCCTACAGGTAGAAATCCCAACTTTTGGAGACCATCCCATACCCTTAGGGGTAGGGTCTGCTTAGTGGACCATAAGACAGGGGTATCCATGCTAGTGCAGGATCTTCCTTATATGGCCACTTAGTCAATAAAGGCTCAACTGGCCAAGGGTAGCCTTATCTCCTTTCGTTTGGGGGGGGGGGGTGTTATGTAGGAAGGTGGAATCTGACTGCATGGTTACCCCCACTTTTGTTCTGGTGTTTTGCTGGTTTTTGACTAGCCTGACTGGGATCCTGCTAATCAGGACCCCAGTTTATCTGCTTACTCCCTAAATTGGCTGTTCATGTACTTTAGGTACACTCCAGATTGGATTCTGGGGTACCCTTATAAGTCCCTAGTATATGGTATACTATGTACCCAGGGCATAGGTACCCCAGGGGCCTCCCAGGGGCTGCAGCATGTATTATGCCACCCCTGAGAGACCATTTAAAATGACACAACAGGTCTGCTACAGCAGCCTGTATAAGGTGGTGCATGCACCCCTTAGTTAGATATAGGTTCACTATATCTATCCTAATCACTGCACATATAAACCTATCAGTCACCCCTATGGCAGGCCTTACCAATCCTGAAGGCAGGGTGCTGGGTTTTATGTGAGAGGGTGCCCATGCATGAGCAGAGCCCCTCTGCAGCCTTCGGAACCTATTCTCCGGGGTTGTTTGTGATACAGCCAACCATATATACTTAAGTGCATTATAACCTCGCGGTAAATGCTACTTTAAAATGGCTGCATGGAAACATGTTGTGTTTGGTGTCAAACACCTTGGAATCATACCTCCACACCAGTTACTGGTGTGGGAGGTATGATTCCACCCTCTAGAGGAGAAATATGACGACACGGTACACCGGTACCAGCTTCACAGAACCCTGGCATCACAAAATGGATGCTGCCAGCCACAGACACGAGTCTGCCCTCCTGCTGCTGGACGAAACTCCGGCAGGGGAAGGCTTGACAATAGGTTTCCTGTCACAGGGAGGTGTGACCACCTCCCAGACAGGCTTTAGTGTATTGGGGCTGGGTGGGTGCACTCTCAGAGTGCTTTGATGTCTGCACTGGGGGCACATTTGGTGTCCCTGTGCATAGTCCAGCTCAAACCGGTTGCAGGAGCCATTTGCTCCTGCTCTGGTGTGAAACTGGACAAAGGACATGGGTGTAGCCACCCCTCTGTCCTGACCCTCCCATAGGTGGGTCCCCAGAGTTTGTCCCACCCCTTCCTTGGGTATAAAGTAGGAACCCCTGACTACAGGACTTTAGATATTACCTGGACTAAACTCTGCTACAGAAACCAAGTACTTCAACGATCTGCACAACGCTGGATGACTGAAGAATCTCCCTTGGAGTAAAGGAGTTACTCCCCTGCTGAGCAGGCACCTAAAATGCATCTGACTGGTTTGCATCTACGAAGCTCCTGTAGGACTCCAAAGATTTCTGCAATACAGGAGGTGGGTTCCCAAGGTCTCCAGGGTTGATCTGCGATCTCAGCAATTCTGAGGCCCATATCCCTCGTGGGGACCGTGAAACCCGTACCCCTGGGCACCATGTACATTTGCAGCAGCATATGCTTTTCGGCGATCCCTGAAGCTGTGCTTTGGGCTACTTTTATTCCTGACCCCGAGCAGCAATTCTACTGAAGATTTCCGGCCTACACTCCACGGGTGTTCCGTGGGCTGGTATTTAGTGATTCAGCTTGAGGTCCCTTCGCGATCCCTGGTCCGTTGGCCTGTGGGTCCCTGAGAAGGCAACTTTAACTTTCAGTGGGCTTCCCTGGTTGCTCCAGACATGCCCTGACTCTCCATTGCTTGGGGAGCCCCAGGACCTTGCTGGTCCTCACAGAAGCGTCTTTCCTCTGACCGCGTGGGTTGCAGTTGCCAAGGCTTGTTGGTGTTCAATCCAGACACTGACCCCCCAGCACTCGACATCCTTTGTGGGACAGCTCGAATCCGGACTGTGGTTGTCATCGACATCTCCTGGTCCCTGTGGATGCAGAGTCAAGCTTCACCTCTACTCACCTGAAGCACCCGACCTCGATGGGCATTCGATTGTTCCGCTCCTGGTCACGTGAAGTGACCCAGACTTTGTCCCCTCTGCTTTCAGGTTCTTCTCATCTCTTATCCAGGCTTGGATCACACCGGACACTTTTATTCTCCACAGCAGCAGTACCTTTTCGCATCACGCCATTGAAAACGACGAGGGTTTCCGACACCACTTGACCCCTATGCACCCGGCTCCTCTGAGATAGGTAACACGGGTACCTCGGTACTCTCAAGGGTGCTGGCTTTAGAACCTTCTATGTTTAGCTGGGTTTGCTTAAAGTCCTCTCCTAAGTGTCCTTTAACTTTAAATTTCCAACTGCAACTTTCCCATAGAGTTGTACGGAGCTCGCGTCTGTGTTCCCACACTGCACCCGTCCTCCGTGGGTCCCCTGTGTCACTACCTTGGGTGGTTCCTTGGGGTCCCAGCGATTCTACGTGCTCTAGGCACTGTGTCTAGTCAAGTCGTGGTTCTTATACCACTTTCTTAGTATATGGTTCGGTCTCCCCCTGGAGCCCGCTGTGTATTGTGCTATTTACTGTCGTTCTAGTGATTTAATATTGTGTGTCTTGTTCTCTAATCTCATAAAGAGGTTAGTAGAGAGTGTTTAGTAATAAATACATATATTTTATATACACCTGGTGTGGTTCTCCTTTCATTTGGTCATTCAGGAGGTTATATACTGGTAAAACAGGCTGCTTTACATTCCTTCGAGACTTAGCCTGAAGGCTGCTCTCCATAGCTACCACTAGGATAGCTTTCAATAAAGGTTGTCTTTAACCTAATCATCAATAAGGGTCGTTTGGACTGGTGCAAGGTGCCCACTTTAATTAGTGGACAGCATATACCAGGCCAACTTCTCACAGTGAGCACTCTACACTCATGGCATCCATCTGCACTCATTTTTCCCACAGAGTAGACAGCAAAAGTATATATTTTTTTTTATTGTGTTTTATATTTTGTGCGTTAAGTGCATATAGTTCCTCGATCTCCACCTTAGATCCACAGGACAGCAAGTAATACACTTCAACTGTTTGTCATAGTATCCTCACAGACTCTACCCCCCCTGTGCAATGGTAAAGCAAATGGCAGCAGAGTTTTGTGTTGAAAATATAATTGACCATACGCACACCATTTTTCAGTGGAGAGGCTCGGAATAATAATAATAATAATAATTTTTCCTAGTTCCACATTGCCCTCAGCACTGCAGTTATGGTGGAGTCTGTTCTGATCAAAATGCCCAAAAATTGCCCTCATGTACAAATGCACTGTTGGGAGCCCTGTGAAAATTTTAATGTAGTACTCATTACATCATATTTTTATTAAAAAACAGAAGCTGGCATTAGAAATCTTATAGTTCTTTGACTAACATTTACACACAGGACCACATCTACTGGAGTCGTGCTGTCTGCTAATGCAGCGAATTGCCAACTGGAGGTCTGATCAAGGGTTTTTTAATAGCTTTCTTTCTAAGTTCTTGCATTCTTTGACAAGCGGAGTGTTAAGCCTCTTCTAGAGCCCTGGTGGTGGTAGGTGGTTACTGAATGAAGGATACTGTAAAATAATGGGTTTTTGATTGAGTGGGTGAAATCCTTCTCAAGCAGCAACTACAATCCTGGTCAGGGTGAACCACAAAAGTCACTAAATTAATCTGTGCTTAACCCTCTGGTAGCTTGGCACAAAGCAGTTAGGTTTAAAGTAGAGATACTGTGTGAAGTATTTATGCAGCCCAAAACAATTATAAAGTGAAACCACAACAAAAAAAAACACACTAATTTAGAAAATATAGTAAAATGTAATAAATTAAATGAGTCCAAAAAGACAAAAAATCCGCTCAGCTGAATTGGAGGCATGCATTTTTAAAGGTAAAAGTAAAAATAGCACCAAAAAGCTCTATTTGTAAGTGTCTGGTCACTAGACTGGGCAAAGTCACTACCATGGAGTGCAGGCTGGATACAGGGACCAGGTTAGTTCAACTGAATAAGGTTACCTTCTCAAAGTCATGCGCGCAGAGTTTAAAACTTCAGGATTTCACAAGAGGAGCTCAACTAATGCCAGCCCAAGGGTCCAGGGCCTGGGGAGAGACCTCTTGGGGATCAAAAGCTCACTCCAGCAGAGGCCAGCAGGGCTCGGGCAGGTCCAGTTGCAGCAGATCATCTGAGCTGTTGCAGGGAGGCCCCTTACACTTGTTTTGTTCCAGGAATTCAGAACAGGAGATCAGCCACCTGACCCTTAGAGTCACTCTGGTAGTCCTGGGCTCAAGGAGTTGGTCCTTTCTCTTTCAAGAAACAAGGCAATCCTCATGAAGAAGGCTAGACCTCTGAAGAACAAGGCAGGATTCAAGCAGCAGGGCAATCCTCTGATAGCAGCAGGGCAGTCCTTTGGTAGCATCAGAGCAGTCCTCTGAGAAACAAGGCAGGCCTCAAGCAGCAGGACAGTCCCTGGACAAGGCAGTCTTTCTGTAGTCTTCCATAGGTCCAGGAGCGTACTGAAAAATTGTTCTGAGGGTGCAATATTTATACCTGGTGCTGTCCTTTGAAATGGGAGAAGCTTCTAGACTTCCCCACATCTGGTTCTGGAATTTCCTTCCTTTCCCAGCCCAGGTTCCAAGGGGTCTGGCGTGGCTATAGACTGGTGTCAAGCTCTTTGTAAGTGTGCTGAGGCAGACCCTCTGAAATGTAATTGGGCCCGGGAACAGCTCTACTCCTCCCATTCTGTCAACACCCAATCCCCTTTGGCTCACTGTCTGAGAGCAATATGGAAAGACCAAATAGACCCAGTCATGTGATCTAGGACACAGGAACCAAATGGTTAGGACAAGAAAATGCCAACTTTCTAAAAGTGGCATTTTCAGAATTGTCCAACATTTCCATTAAAGAGGGTTTTAAATTAGAATTATTTAGACACCAAACTTAAGCTTCTTACCTGATCCCAATTGAAAGTTATCACTTACTAAATGTAATGAGGTAAACCAATATTATCCTATGGGAGAGGCAGGTCTTGCAGTAGTGAAACATGAATTTAGGAGTTTTTCAATACCAGTACATGTAAAACTCAAGCACATGGCCAACATTTTAAATTCACTACACTCTGCCCTCTGGGCTATTTAGGGCCTACCCCATTGATGACATATGAATTTAAAAGGAAGGTTTAGGCCTGGCAAAAGTTTATTTTGCCAGGTCGAAATGGCAGTATAAAACTGCACAACCGGCTGCAGTGGCAGGCCTGAGATGTGTATTAAAGAGCTACTTAAGTGGGTGGCACTGTAGGTGAATGAATGAATGAATGAATGAATGAATCAGACTTGTAAAGCTCAAACAAATGCCAAATGGCATCAAGGCGCTGATAGTAGATTCGTTTTCGGAAGGGAGGAAATGAGAAGGAGCTAACTGGTACCCATTACAGAGTGAACAGCCAAGTCTTTAAGGCCTTGGGAAATAAGGCATGGGATTGAAGACTGGAAATCGAAGGGGGAAGCGAGTTGCACAATTTGGATGCAGCCACCGAAAAAGCTCTACCTCCCCATCTTGATTTCCTATACCTAGGAATAATTAAGAGATGTTTACCGGAGGATCGCAACTGTCCAGAGGGAAAGTAGCGTTGAAATAGATTCCAGAGTTGTTTGGGGCCTCTGTTGTCAAGGTCATATGAACAATGCAAAGACCCTTGAAGATAATTTGCTTGGTCAGAGGAAGCCAGTGAAGTTCCCAAATCCCCTAAGAAACAGACTGAAATTTTGCAACGTCAAGAAACAGTCCGGCTGCAGCGTTCTGAACAAGATGCAGTTTGGCAAGGACAGTCTTAATAATGTGCAGGTAGAGGGCATACAGTAATTCAATCTGGACATGATAAGTACCAGAGCCACTTGTTTTCGTGGCTCAGGGATTTAATTATCCAAAAATAGGCAGTGACTGTCCTGTTTACCTGCAGATCAAACACTAGATTTATATCGACAAGTACTCCAAGATTTTTTGCAAAGTCTGTTGGAGTGGGTAAGGCCCCCAGCCTGTCCGGCCACCACAGATTGGACCACATGGAGAGTGCCCAGCAAAGATCAAAACCTCCGTCTTGTCCCCATTCAGTCGTAGGTAGTTTCTCCCCATCCATATGGCCACTGCCTGCATACCGTTTTTAAAATTGGAGGCTGTCGCTTAGATGTCCCTCGAGATGGACACGATAATTTGGGTGTCATCAGAATATGAGAGAGAGCTTGGAACCCAAAAGATCTAATAAGTTTTGCCAGTGGGAAGACATACAAGTTGAACAGGGTAGGGCTCATAGAGGAGCCCAGAGGGACCCCGCATGGGAACATTATAGTCTCCGAGCGAAATTGATCCTACATGACCATCTGTGACCTGTAACTTAGAAAATATGCCAGTAGCTTAAGTGCCAAGTCTGTGACCCCCCCCCCCCACCCCCCCATCTGCTTGAGCCGCTTGACAAGCCGGGTCGGAGAGATGGTATCGAAGGCTGCAGATGGGTGTAGGAGGACCAACAATGCAGCCTCCCCAGCGTCCACCATGGAATGTTGTTGTTGACTGCAGATACTAGTGCCGTCTCAGTCCCATGGTTGCTCCTAAAGCTAAATTGAGAATCGTCTAGGAGTTGAAATTGTTAAAGATAGCTCATAACCTGGAGGTTCAGATGTTTCTCAAGGATTTTAGTGGGTGCAGTGCTGCAGGACCACTAGTAGCATTTAATTTACAGGCCCTGGGGACAAGTAGTACAACTTTGCTAGGGACTTAAAAGTAAATTCAATGTGCCAATTGAATGTAAGCCAATTTTACCATGTTTAAAAGAGAGTGAGAGAGAACACAAGCGCTTTCCCACTAGTTAGCAGTGGTGAAGTGCACAGAGACCTAAAAGCCAACAGAAATGGGTTTGGAAAACAGAAGGGGGAAAAGCAAAATGTTTGGGGGTGACCCCAGGGGCAGCTGGTAAGATATGAAAGTGGTGTGGCAAGTGGAGTGCCCCACCGCTTCCCAAAACAGACAATAAAACAAGCAGGCAAAAAAAAAAAAACACTCTGGCATGCATTACAGTAAAATTCAAACTAAAATAAACGTGTTTACCTGGGCTGCTCCTCCACGTCTTGTCTGGCTCCGAGCACGATGCAAACTTCCCTAAGCAATACTGACGCTGGAGCACCCTGCATAGAGGGCCAAGTCCAACCGATACTGTTTTTATTATTGGTGCCCCATTGCTGAAGATTCTTAAGTTCCAATTCAATAATCCTTTATACAACTAACTCTGAAAAAGTGTCAACAGTGGGCAGTCGAGGTTCAGTTGATGTTATAGAGAGATGGTGATTTCCTTTCGGCATGATACATTAATCACACCCATTAAAATTCAATGAGCGATTACAGCTTTATCTTTCAAAAAGACTGAGGTCATATTGTAGAGAATTGCGGTATGGACTGAATCCTCAAAAATGGGTGCAAAGAAATACAAGACACCATTGCTCAAAACCAAGACATTGACCCTTAGCTACCCTCACCTGAGCTAACTGTATTATCAAGTACTCTTCAAGACCAGAACTTGAAGCCCCCCCCCCCACTGAACTGGAGATGTCTGCCCTGCAACAAACCCCACTCAACCCTCATTCGGTATTCTTGTCACGGTCTTTCCTCCTGCCACCCAGGAAAACCCTTTCCAGGTGTTCTTCTGCACCTCCCAACCCCCTGTCTGCCAACTCCTAACTGTCAAATCTAACTCCAAAGCCATTCACCGAGAACTTTTGTAATTGTCCGGTCCAACAGCCAAACAAACAACTATACAGTGCAATAAGATAATGATGGCACTTTACAATCTGAAAAAAATCTCTTGCAGTGACCTCAAAATATCTGCAAGTATTACCTATTAATCTGTCTTCTCTTGTCCCCCTGTACAACCTGCAAAGAATTCAGTGTTCCAGCTCCACAACATTGATGGTTCATACCTCCAGGAACAACTTACTGTAAAAGGTAATCTCAGCTGGCTTCCCTACAATAGTAACAACTGGCAATTTCTTCCAAATCTGCTCAATTACAAAATGCTCTACAGCCCCCTTTATCCTCTGTAATTCCTCCTTTGATACTCCTAAAATCTTCTTTCAGACCCACTTTCTAAAAGCTCCTGTCTGCCATGCATGTATATAGATCTCCTTATGGATGGGACCATCTTTTAACCAGCTACAGCACCATCTGTTACCCAGATGCCATAGTTCATGGGGCATCCTGGTTTTTTCATCTCCTAAGACCATCTCACAGAACCTCCACTTTGAACAAGACAATGGCCACATGTATCACCCAATTTTGCGTTTGCAAATGGGCCGATTCACAGAATGGGCCCATTTGAGAACTCAAAAAAGGCTTTTTACATGTATCAAATCCTATTTTGCGATTAGGTATTTGGAAGGGGCTTATTTAGGGCGTCCCTTCCAAATAGCAATTCGTAACGGTATGTATGAATGTTTTGTGACCGTGAATGTGGTCGCAAAACATTCACATATTACCACCAACTTCAAGTTGGTGGTAACCCATTCGCAAACAGGAAGGGGTCCCCAAGGGACCCCTTCCCCTTTGTGAATGTATGCAAAAACTTTTTTTAAGAGCAGGCAGTGGGCCATGGGACCACTGCCTATTAGTAAAAAATAAATAAAAGTGAACTATTCATTTTTTGTTTCTAAACGCAACCCGTTTTCCTTTAAGGAAACAGATTGCTTTATTTGAAAGCAATCACGGACATGGTGGTCTGCTGACCCCAGCAGGCCACCATCCCTGTGATTTTAGCGATTCCTAGGGGATCGCAAATTGCGACCTACCTCCTTAATATTAATCAGTTAGGTCGATTTGTGACTCCCTACGAATCGCTATCTGAAACTCTTGGCGTTTCATACATTTGTAATAGCCATTACCTAATTGGGATTTGTAGAAAATCGCAATTAGGTCATCGCTATTACAAATGTTGATACATGTGGCCAAATGCATCTACAATGTTATTGTCCATCCATTCACCAATGGTACTATTGTTTGACTATCCATGTTAAGGCTCAGTCCTGTTTGCCGGAGCTGTGCCCCACAGCATCGTTTCCTCTATCTATGGAATAAATTGCAGGAAACCAATGCCTTTTTTCTGCGGTCAACTGCCATCTCAAAATAATTCAAAGCCTTTGGAGCCCATCACTTCTTGGTAAATGTGTACCTGCCTCAATTATTCCACCTGCAGAGGCCCACATAGTCATTCCTTTGAAATCTATTAAAAAGAAAATCCTTGCTGACAAATCTTTTCTCAGTCCAACATTTAAGTAACTCTTTGACGTGGTAAGATAGCACCCAACATCGTAAAATTCAGTCTCCTGCAAAATGCCCTTCCTTTTCTTACTATTAGTTGTGGAGATCAACCTGCTGTAGCGTAATTATAGCAAAACTATGCAGGATTATTCGAGCAGCATAACCCTGCGTTCACTTCTATTTTCATAGTGCACACTGCACCCTATCGACCAAAATGAACTAGAGGATGCATTATGCGTCTCAAAAATAGTGCTAAATGCAACAGAACAGGAACAGCAGCTGTCTCTGGGGCAGGTAGTTTACCCCAAATTATGTGAATGGCCTAAACGCAATAATATTCTGTAATTTCGCCCCACAAAAATGAGAGATTTCTGAGATTACTTCATTGTAATTCAATTTTCACTCTGGCCTACTGACTAGCCTGCATCATATCACCTCACCAATGCAGTGCCATTGCCCACTGACACATACATAAATATTGTCGCTTCTACCCAAATGTAGTCCTACACAGAACAATCATCTGGCCAAGACAAATTATGAATACGCCTGATTTTGCCTTCCTGCATTTTGGGAACCATCCATTGGGGAGATAATCAAATCTGGTAATGGGTAGTGTGTAAAAGGCCTGCAACCGTACCTTCCCGCCCCCAACCCCTTTTTGCAAATTCTCAATAACATGTGAGATGTCTTTAGTAGACTTCAAATTCACCTCCTCACACTTAGACCCTGATAACTCACATGATACCTTTAGTTAAAACCCCATTCCAGCGTCTTCCCTGTGCAAGGATTCGCCTTCAGTGCCCCCAAACCAAACTGGGAGGGATACCGCAGAAAGAGTCATGTCTATTTCACCAGATCAGACAGCCAACCACCCATCCCTTACCTCGTGCCTTCAAGGAGTAGCCAGTTGGATGGCCAGCTGCAAACTAAAACTCAATGAAGACCAAACAGAAGTCATGGTATTGGACAATAACCCTCAGGCAGTTTCCCCGAGGTCCATCCCAGACTGCCTAAGTCAGCTACCGACTCCCACAGGCCCAATAAAGAGCCTGGGAGTATGACTAGACCCTAAACCTATGATAAACACCAGGCCAGGAAAACCTCAGCTATCTGTTATGGCACCCTGAGGGTACTGAGGAAAGTTCTTAAGCTCCTTCCTTTCTCAGCAGGAGAATTATTGTTCAGGCTTTGGTACTAGGACGCCTAGACTATGGTAATGCCTTATACATTGGTTCACCATCTTATGTGGTAAAGAGGTTGCAGACTGTGCAGAATGCGGTGGTTCGACTTCTCACAGACACACCTAGATGCCAGCCATCCACCAAAGCTTTCAGGGATCTCCACTGGCTTCCAGTGGAGTGCAGAGTGCAGTTTACATACCTATGCATCATTTACAGGGTGATACATTGAGGCCCCCCACTACTATGCTCACTGGCCTTTCCCCTATGCACCCAGTAGGGATCTTAGATCAGCGTCAGCCCACCTACTAAAGGTCCCTGGGATTTGGAGATCGCTCTCGGGTGGATGCTCCTCTTCTTTTCTGGGACCCAAGCTCTGGAACTCTCTCACTCAGCAGCTTCGTCAGCTGGAGCAAGAGCTCCCTTTCCGTAAAGCCTTGAAGACCCGGCATTTCAAGGAATAATGTCACATCAGGCCATTATTTCGGTAGCTGCGAGAAGCACTGGGAGGCCTTTGGATCGCCATGCGCTAGAATAGAAAGGGTTTGTATGGTGTGGGCTGTTTACTCACTGTATAAATTAGTGGTACGGGTCTGGTTGGTTTCGCCCATTCAAGTCACAATTCACTTTCCATCTATCCCCTTTGCTATCTGTAGATTCACAGCCAGTGTGGCTCGAAATTCCACAACACAGCGAAGCCATGTGATGCCCCCATTACCTAATTCTGCTCTCTGTATGATGTCCATATGCTTAAAATGTTCAGCGCATCACACTGGGTGGCGTTCTTTGTACATGCTACTGTATATTAGCCAATGTTTAAATTTTAATTGAAAGCATTAAGTAGTGGCAGGATGCACACCTGGTTATCGGTGTACTCCATTTTTTTTCTCGGTTTGCGTGCAGACTGGATCCGTGCCTCACCTCAGCGCACGTTTACGAAATTCATCACACATTTGTTGCGTAAAGACGCTCCATTTCCAATCGCACAGCCAAAAACACTATTTCCGAAACTCTTTTTACTTTAATCCGTATTTATTCCATGTAATCACTGCTTCAACCAATTTTTTTTTCTTTGTAATTCACGATAAAGCTGATGAAAGTCCCAATTTTTTCAAATGACACAATTATGCCCGTCCGGGCCTTTTACTGCATCACGTGGGTACATATAATTCACGATCGGCAACTCAGAATAGAATAATATCCCAATGCATTTCGGGCCTTCTTTGTGCCCTTCCTCAGGGGAAGCTGTCAAATCAAAATAACAAACCTCTGTTAATTCATATCTAGACCTATGTTGTTATGGTAACAATATATACTGTAAATAAACCGTGTATCCATACATTGAATTGTGAAAATAACGTTGAATTGTGAAAATAACCAAACTCCTACTAACTCATAACTATAATGACCCCTTATTCACCCTTATATCTCCCCAACAACCTTTGCTGATGTAACATCCCCGTGAGAGCTTCGTGCAACGCAGTGACCTCCCCTACATCCATCCTCGATTTAATACCTGCCAATTTCGACCGCGTTACAAAACGAAGTCCTAACCACCCAACGTGCTAATTCTCCTACAGTTAACAAACCTAACCTATGTATTCCGCCTGGTGTTAAACCTCCCAAACCATAACTTAATGCCCCAGTCATTTATACTGTCTGTTGTGCTCAAAAAACAACCCTCGTACCTGCTCCTCCTTCATCATTGCTTTTAACGATTCCAACGACTCCTTTCATTCTGACCGTATGGCCGTACAAATGCTCAAACACGAAGCTCTTACGGGGATGTTACATCAGCAAAGGTTGTTGGGGAGATATAAGGGTGAATAAGGGGTCATTATAGTTATGAGTTAGTAGGAGTTTGGTTATTTTCACAATTCAACGTTATTTTCACAATTCAATGTATGGATACACGGTTTATTTACAGTATATATTGTTACCATAACAACATAGGTCTAGATATGAATTAACAGAGGTTTGTTATTTTGATTTGACAGCTTCCCCTGAGGAAGGGCACAAAGAAGGCCCGAAATGCATTGGGATATTATTCTATTTTGAGTTGCCGATCGTGAATTATATGTACCCACGTGATGCAGTAAAAGGCCCGGACGGGCATAATTGTGTCATTTGAAAAAATTGGGACTTTCATCAGCTTTATCGTGAATTACAAAGAAAAAAATTGGTTGAAGCAGTGATTACATGGAATAAATACGGATTAAAGTAAAAAGAGTTTCGGAAATAGTGTTTTTGGCTGTGCGATTGGAAATGGAGCGTCTTTACGCTAACAAATGTGTGATAAATTTTAATTGACACACTAGGACACTTTATTAACTCCCACTCCTAATTTGCACCTTCCTTTAACTGAAAATCCACCTGAAACTCGCATGTCTGAAGCATATTATCTGCTTTCACCCAGCTCCATGATCTCACTATCCTTCAACTCTACTGCTCCTCCTAATTCATTTCCTCTTTATGCTCCGATGGACTACCCCCTTCCCTTGCTCTCATCACACCCATACTCAACAATTCTCCCAATTCCACATTCCTCCCCAAACAACCACCATCAAACCTCTGCCTTTGGGGGATGCACTGGTACCCCCTCCCACTCCCCCCACCCCTTTGGGCTGGTACCCACAAATCACAACAAACTAGCCAAGTTTTAGGTGATTTGTGGATGCTGGCTGGAAGATATCCAGACTGTAAATCTTCACTTACCTCATCTTCCAGAATTGTTGCTGTTTGTCCTCCCACACCTCTCAACATGAGGTGTGCCATACCTTGAGGACTCCATGGCTGCACTGGAACTTACCTCCAACGTTTGTAAACCCTCACCATCTTCATCCATCCATCTTCCTTTCCCTTTACTGCTTAGCAGGTTCTCCTGTCACCAGTATCCCTCTTGTTCTTAACACTCACCCTATTATTAGGTTTTATTAAGCATGCATATCACCCAAAAGGGACTCATTACTCTGTAGCTGGTTCAATGGAGGACAATCACACACGGTGTAGAAAGTGTGTAAAACAGCCAAGTTTTAAGCTCCTTTTTGAACAGTCTGTTTTCTGCAATGGCTCGTTTTGCTTTGGAAGTTGGTTCCAAAAAAGGGGGGCTAGGTGTGAAAAGGATCTGCCACCATTTCTGGCAATTCAGACCCTGAAGGCGTCAGTAAATATTTGGTTGCTGACCTGAGATTCGTTTTTGGTACATACCAATTGAGTTTCTTCGCCAGATACCTCGACCCATTTCCATACACAGGCATGTGTAAGGCAGATAAGCTTGAAACTAACAAGTTTACTGATAGGGACCCAATGTAGGGATTTTAACCTTAGAGCAGATGGGAACCGAGATGGAAGATTGAACACCAGTCTGGCAGTGGTGTTCTGCAATACCTGGAGTCTAGTGTATAGTTTGGCTTTCCAGTCTGGCTTCATTCTAAACTGCAGCACTGAAACAGCCCTGCTGCAAGTGATTGATGACGCATTGCGGATACTCGATTCAGGGGAGTCTTGTCTTCTAATTCTCCTTGACCTTTCTGCAGCCTTTGACACTGTCAATCACAACACTCTCCTTAACACTCTTCAACAGAGAATGGGCATGGAAGGCACAGTGCTTAAATGGTTTGCTTCCTTCCTCTCTGATAGATCCCAAATGATCAAAATAGCGAACAGTCTCATCTCCTTTGGCGGTAGGTCAAGGTGTTCCTCAAGGCTCTATACTTGCACCCACTTTGTTCAAACTCTATTTGGAACCTTTGGGAAATCTCCTAAGTAAATCTGGGATCCTCTATCATCTCTATGCGACGACACTCAAATCTACCTCAAGGTGTCCTCCACACACGATCTCTCCATCCTAAACTCTACTCTCGACTCCATTCAAAACTGGATGCTAACTCATCAATTGATTCTGAATCCCTCCAAAACTGAATTCCTCCTCCTCTCCTCCTCACTCTCTCCTCCTCCAGTTCAATCATGGATGGATCAGATGAATCTACTTAACAATAAACCTATCATTGTCGACAGCGCAAAATGCCTTGGTGTCATACTCGACTGAAAACTCAATCTACTCTCCCACATCAATTCCATTGCAAAGTCTGCTCGATACCAACTGCGCTTTCTCTGGGGGATTCGAGGCTTCTTCCCAGAGCGAGACCGAAAAACCCCGGTCCAATCGCTGGTTCTCTCTAGACTGGACTACTGCAATTCTCTTCTTACTGGCCTCCCCAAATCCCACCTGTCCCCCCTCAAATCTGTGCTCCATTCAGCAGCTCGTTTCATATATGGGACCAAAAGAAGCGACCACATCACACCCATTTTATCCTCCCTCCGTTGGCTTCCCATCGAGGCAAGATCTATCTACAAAACTGCCTGTATCACCCACAAAGCCTTGCATTCCTCCTCTCCTCGCTACTTGGCGAATAAACTGAAACTCTCTGGAGGCTCTAGACCATCACGTAATGTGGAAAACTTATTGCTTGAACCTCCCACTTTCAAAAAGGAAAGATCGATGGCCCAATCCTTTTCAGGCAACGCAGTGAGAATCTGGAACTCACTTCCGCCTCAGCTCCGGACTACCACCTCTTCCCGGTCCTTCAAAACTGACCTCAAATTTCTCCTTCTCCAAAGACACTTCCAAACCTAATTCACGCCCTCTCTACTCCCTCAAGGAAGTTCTTCCACTATAGAAAATTCTGTACTCCATGCCTATAGAAGTGCCTTCCCAGTGTGTTCTGAGTGACTGCCACTTATGGCAGTATTATACCTTTATTTGTATTTTGTATCTTATGTATCATGCACACTTGTCACTTTTTCCTCTTGTAACGTATCATTTGCTACCTCTTTTTGTATCTTGTTTGTTTTTGTTATTTGCACAATTGTCACTTTTTCCTCATGTATTGTAACGCTTGCTTTTGAATTATGCTCACTTGTAATTTTCTCCTCATGTAATGTTACTGTTCCTATTGTGAAGCGCTCTGACACCTTCGGGTAAAGTCCGCGCTGTATAAAAACGTATAAAAAAAAAAAAAAAAAAAAAAGTTCCTCATTGATAGATGCCATCAACCCTAGCCATCTTTATATCTGGCGCTATGTCCTGAAAACGTACCCTGAGCCCACTGCTTACAGTCTCTAATATTCCTCTTGGCAGGCAGCTACTTCAACCCACCCCACCGAAACTATCATCCCTTTCAACTTCTTTCCCATCTGCCTTACTGGCTGTCATTCCTTACCATTGTCTCTCCCTTGAGCAATCACTCCTCATCCATGTGACTAGCTATTATGTGCACCCTCAATGGATGCTGTCATCAATTTTTTTTTCCTGCATCCAATGGTCGTCCATGTTAAGCACATATGATCAGCAGTACAACCTTCAAAAATAGTGTGGTTTTCTTCAGCTCTGATGACTGACTCTGAAGAAAACCAAATAAAAAAACAGTCAAAAAATACGACACTAGCTGTTTTTTAGCTCTAACTCTGTGCCAAAGGTACTGAGGCTTGGACGGGTCAGAGATAAGGGCAGGGATTTTACCACTTCAAATAATAAATGACATTAAAAGATGCACTGTAGTATATGTAATGACATTTGGCAGTAATCAATATTGTGTGTCCCTACTGGCTTTTCCAAGCTGATCTTATCTTCACGGTAGACGTAATAGGGGATGGTTGCAAAACAATGTCGTACCCACTCATCACACCAAGCCAACCTTTACTAATCTCCGCTCTTAAATCAATTGTTCATCAATTTCATGATTGCGTGCTTCTGACCAGTTCATTCGAAGAAGCCCCATTCTCCGGGTTACAGAAATTAACCCTGTGTTATAAATCATTGGTAAAAGTAATGTGAAGCCTGTGTCCTTTAACATTGTATGAAATGGCGGAGCCTAAGGCACAAACAAAACCTAAGTGCACCTGTGTTGAACAAGAATATATTAGAAACAGTCAAAGATTGGGCTAAAATGCCAGTCAGCAGTGACAGTACAGAGTGGCATGATGGGTGTGATGCAGCTGATAAGCAGCTCCATCATTTGATACATATCTAGAATGACTTTCAAGATTTTTTGAGTAATACGACTGAACGGGTATTAATTACATGTTGAATAGACACGAGAGAACTTAGTTACTGTATTGTTAAAGCATGCAGATAAATGTAGAGTAGACAAAATTATATTCACACAATATAATAGGTTAACTCACATGTTTGAAACTCTAAATCTTATGCATTGAAATGTTAATGTGCGTGAAGAAGTAATTAAATTTAACATGATTTGATTCCTTATATGTATTATTGGAGAGTTCATTCTGAATTTCATCACTGTACATGCAAAACCGTGCACCATATGAGAAGAGAAAAAGTGGTGCTGCACAGTTATTTTGAATGACTGTTACCAAACTCTCAATATCAGATTCTCATATATGTACTAACGTAATCCACTGAAAACAATATTAATATTTTATAATTTGAAATAATTTTACACATTGGTACTTTTAAAATGCAGTAATATGTCATAGTTAAATGCGAGATTTACAATATGACTAATGATTCCTTTTGAGTGCTTTTGCATTAAAGAATACTAGTGCCTTGCTTTATATTCATGAAATGTGTATTTCCATTACTTAATATTCTGCACATCTTTTAAGCAAATATAGGAGGCCTGCATTTTCTCCTTTCCTTACACTGCCTTATCGTGAGAAAGTTTCATAAACTTACAATGTGAAACGAAACTGTGTCTGATTAGAAAAGACCAGGAATTATTGGTCTGTATGATTTTGGACCGATTGAATTTCTTCATGAGATTCATACTAGCTGTGATAATTCTGTACATATATAGCCTGGTCTTGCGAGTCCTATATATGAATTTGATTACTAGCCTATAAATGGTTGTCCAAATCCTGGTCCTCGTTGGATAACCTGACAACGGATCCTCTGTCAAACCCCTCATTGGCACAATACAAGCTCCATCGGAGGGCCAAGTGAGTGTCATAAGAGAGAGTGTTAAGAAGCTTGCGATATCAGGAAAATAAATAACAAACATTGGTAAATGTATTAGGTTTCGCCTATCTGATTAATAATAAGCTGTTTTTGTTGTAGCTTGGTGAGCAGTTGTGCAATATAAGTTACTGATACTTTGTTAAAGTGATATAGCTGTTATTGAGAGGCAGTATATTGTGCTGGACACAATGGGGCCGATTCCGATCTCGGTCGGAGGCGCACCTAACATCATTCGGTCGGGAAAAAAGCCATGCGAATGCCTGTTTCCCGACCGAACCGCACATTATACCGAACGAGCAAGTACGATGCGCATAACAGCATAGATTCCGACCCAGTCGTACTCACCCAATCCAGGTCCTGTTCCCCGACCGAGCCGGATCCGTAAACGCAGAATCGAGTCGCACGGAAGCCAAAATGCAGCCCCGTCCGGCCGGACAAGTACGATGCGGTTCCCGTACGCGCCGAACCCGTCGCTACGCACGGCACGTCAAAGCATCCGGGAGAGCGCACATAAGCTCCGATTCGCACCACAACACGATCCACGGCTACGAGACGAACACGCCAGCGACGAGGACGAGGCGAAGCAAAAGAAAGACGAACGAGACGAACCAACCATGAATCCCTTCGTGCCGATCCTACCAATATTCTACCTCTATTACCGGAACAGGCACGGACGCGTACGGCGCAGAAGGTAAGTCAGACACCAACAACAAAAACAAACTACACGTACCCGACACATCACACACAGAGGGATGCAGAAATACCTACACCAGCAACAGCAGCACCATAGGGGCGGGATGGCCCTCACCAATGCCACACATACGGGCCTGTATGCCTACCACTACTACCACCCCTACCCAGGGTGGGCTGGATGCCTGTCACTACTACCCCCTCTACCCATGGGGGGCTGAATGCCTGTCACTACTACCACCCTTACCCAGGGGTGCCAGATGCCTACCACTACTACCACCCTTACCCAGGGGGTGCCAGATGCCTACCACTACTACCACCCTTACCCAGGGGGTGCCAGATGCCTACCACTACTACCACCTCTACCCATGGGGGCTGGATGCCTGTCACAACTACCACCCTTACCCAGGGGTGCCAGATGCCTACCACTTCTACCACCCTTACCCAGGGGTGCCAGATGCCTACCACTACTACCACCCTTACCCAGGGGTGCCAGATGCCTACCACTACTACCACCTCTACCCATGGGGGGCTGGATGCCTACCACTACTACCACCCTTACCCAGGGGTGCCAGATGCCTACCACTACTACCACCCTTACCCAGGGGTGCCAGATGCCTAACACTACTACCACCTCTACCCATGGGGGGCTGGATGCCTAACACTACTACCACCTCTACCCATGGGGGCTGGATGCCTACCACTACTACCACCCTTACCCAGGGGTGCCAGATGCCTACCACTACTACCACCTCTACCCAGGGGTGCCAGATGCCTACCACTACTACCACCTCTACCCATGGGGGCTGGATGCCTGTCACAACTACCACCCTTACCCAGGGGGTGCCAGATGCCTACCACTACTACCACCCTTACCCAGGGGGTGCCAGATGCCTACCACTACTACCACCCTTACCCAGGGGTGCCAGATGCCTACCACTACTACCACCTCTACCCATGGGGGCTGGATGCCTGTCACAACTACCACCCTCACCCAGGGGTGCCAGATGCCTACCACTACTACCACCCTTACCCAGGGGGTGCCAGATGCCTACCACTACTACCACCTCTACCCAGGGGGTGCCAGATGCCTACCACTACTACCACCTCTACCCATGGGGGCTGGATGCCTGTCACTACTACCACCCTTACCCAGGGGGTGCCAGATGCCTACCACTACTACCACCTCTACCCATGGGGGCTGGATGCCTGTCACTACTACCACCCTTACCCAGGGGTGCCAGATGCCTAACACTACTAACACCTCTACCCATGGGGGGCTGGATGCCTAACACTACTACCACCCTTACCCAGGGGGTGCCAGATGCCTACCACTACTACCACCTCTACCCATGGGGGACTGGATGCCTACCACTACTACCACCCTTACCCAGGGGGTGCCAGATGCCTACCACTACTACCACCCTTACCCAGGGGGTGCCAGATGCCTAACACTACTACCACCTCTACCCATGGGGTGCCTGGATGCCTAACACTACTACCACCTCTACCCATGGGGGGGCTGGATGCCTGTCACTACTACCACTCTTACCCAGGGGGTGCCAGATGCCTACCACTACTACCACCCTTACCCAGGGGGTGCCAGATGCCTACCACTACTACCACCCTTACCCATGGGGGGCCGGATGCCTAACACTACTACCACCTCTACCCATGGGGGGCTGGATGCCTACCACTACTACCACCCTTACCCAGGGGGTGCCAGATGCCTACCACTACTACCACCTCTACCCAGGGGGTGCCAGATGCCTACCACTACTACCACCCTTACCCATGGGGGTGCCAGATGCCTACCACTACTACCACCCTTACCCAGGGGGTGCCAGATGCCTACCACTACTACCACCTCTACCCATGGGGGGCTGGATGCCTGTCACAACTACCACCCTTACCCAGGGGGGGCCAGATGCCTACCACTACTACCACCTCTTCCCATGGGGGGCTGGATGCCTACCACTACTACCACCCTTACCCAGGGGGTGCCAGATGCCTACCACTACTACCACCTCTACCCAGGGGGTGCCAGATGCCTACCACTACTACCACCTCTACCCAGGGGGTGCCAGATGCCTACCACTACTACCACCTCTACCCATGGGGGGCTGGATGCCTGTCACTACTACCACCCGTACCCATGGGGGGCTGGATGCCTACCACCAACACCACCCCCACTCATAGGATGGACAATGCATGACACAACCAGCACACCACAACCTAGGGAATGCAAGAAAAAGACATCCCCCCAACACCATGACAAGCGTGTGTAGACTGTGTCAAATGCCTACAACACTGAACATGACTTTGAACATACAATGTGACCCCCTATCACATGTGCCACACATATATGTGTGTGGCCCCCACAATGCAAGCAGGCCATGACCATTGTGGCAATGGGGATCAAAACCCCATCATCACAGTGAGCAAAATGTAAGTGTGGGGGCCCATAGCTGAAGCACATGCAGAACATTGTGGCAATGGGGTCTAAACCCCCATCATCACAGTGACCAAAATGCAAGTGTTGACAAAGAAAAAGCTGCAACTGCCAAACTGCATGGATGATTCCTGGTCACAGAACATAAAACACATCAGTGGCAAAGTAGTGCATGTGTCCCATTGCAACATAGATTGGGGGAGGCAAATACTGCAGTGCAAATAAGACATACCGTTGGCCATGTGCAGACAAACAACACCCATGGGGGCTGACACTGTCAACATTCATCAATGACACAATGCCAGAAGTGACCATCAGAATGCAGACCCACATATTTGCACCAATGGGCACACAAATGCAGATACCCTGTGGAGACTGTAGATGTGAGGTGAACAGATACCATACCATGGCAGCAATGGGACACACAAACCATGATCATTGTGCTGACCGATGACCTAGGAGTCCCAGGGACAGCAGGGGAAACCCACCAAACAACATACAGCCAATGGCACACCAAAGATATGCCAATTCAGTGGTGCAGATGCACAAACACAAACAGGCAGACCCACACTGCACATCAAACACAACAGGTGAGGGGGGTGCCAGTGTCCCCAGGCAACCACACAACACATGAGGAGGCCTGAATACCAATTACACAGATGTGCATACAGTGCCACACAAAGGTAACTCATGGATCCAAATCCCCTATGTGGGCAATCAGGCATTGTCAGATGAGAGGGAGCACAAATCACACATGTCACACAAGCATGTAGGAACAGCAACTGACACAGCAAGACACAGACACACCACAGCACTACCCCCAGGGCCCCAACAATGTGGTGACCCTGGGCTGCATTACAATCCCACTGTGATGACAAAGCTAAATGTCGTTCACACTGTGAACTACAGTCATGTGTCCTGAGCAACAAACTACCATCACACCTACACAAGCACAAATCAATCAGCATGGCCAGTAAGCCAAGGCCAACATGGAGGCAGGGGTCTAGCCGGGCAACAACTCTCATCTGCACACACTCAACACCACACACCTCGACCTCCAAGAATGTGCAGCAGTGAAGCACACATGCACTGGTGACATTGCACATGCACCCATGACAATCCCAGGGCGGTGGGTGGGAACCAAGGTGCAGAAACACATCACACATGGCCACTCAACAAGACTCCTGAATGTCTGACACACTGCACACTACGCTGTACATGGACATGACGGCAATACCACACCAACCAATGGGATCCCAGCCACAGTCACACACCAATGAAGAAGCCAAGGTCACCCACAAAGAACACACATAGACAACTACCAACATTGCAGCCCGGACCCTGAGCAGTGCCAGCAGTCACACACACAACGTGTCACAATCACTGAAAGATAACACAAACTGGAAATCACATGACAGGTGTAAACAACAAGTGCCAAGGGGAATCCTGACTGTGACCCATCTTCGTCTGCACACAAACTCAGCCCTGACAGCAAACACACCTATGGGTGACACCCTGATGACCAGTAATGTGCCATGCACCCACATCACAGAGAATCCAGGGAGAAGACTTGGGGGGAACATAGGTCAACTCAGCAAGCATCACAAACAGGTACAACACCAGGGATCCCAGCATGCACAGCAAAACGGAAGTGAACACACAGACATGCTCATACAACACATACCGTGGGCGCAGGCAATGTCACAGGAGTACACACTGCCATGAGGGGACTCCGCTCCTGTGTGAGGAAAGCTGTGCCATATGTTGCCTCAGTAGGGCTCCATCATGTCAGCTGAGCACTTGGTCACACAGTCAACAATTAGCACCAAATGAAGGCTCCCGTCACATCAGCCTGGTCATGGGAGTGTCAACGAAATCATCAGCACAGATCCAACACACATGTATAGCAAGTTGCACTGACAACACAGATGAGTCCTTCCCCATTGATGCCCAAACCTGCATGTCCAGTGGAGATGGCCACACGGTCAGGGAAGTAGACTAATTGAACAATGGCAGGCACAACAGATGTGCAGGGGTGGAAGCCACAGATGTGAAATTGCTAATGTAAGTAGGAAATCCCATTGCCAAATATTGAACACATGACACCCTCAGATGCTGCTAAGGATGACATGGATACACCACAGGATAGGACACATTCCCCTGGACCACATGTGTTCCTGCACAGTAACACTTCATTATCATGAGACCAAATATCACCATCACTGCAGCAAGGGCATGGTTAGCATCATCAACAACATGTACATCAGAAGCAAAAGCACTAGAGAACAGAAAGGTGCTTTATTCAGCATATGTGGGTCTAACAGTTGATGTCCAGCAAAAAATTAACAAAGGCCAATGGCCAGTCCAACATGAAAGTCAAAACAGGGTGACAGTGGCAGATGTCACCCTACGCATGCCTGCACTGATGAAAACCAGTGACAATCCCCTCGGAGGGGCATACAGGGGGCAGGCCAGGCACCGCAGGGACAGGATCATGGCTCACCAGAAGGAGGCAGGGAAGGGGTGGTGGGTGCTGGAGAGCCACTGACAACTGCAGTGGAGGTGTCTGACATGGTGTGTGCCGGCACAAGTGGGGGGCATGACTCTGATGGTGTGGGTGCCGGCAAGACTGCAGGGGACCGTGCAGATGGAGTGGACAGGTTCCCCACTGCAGTGCCCAAGTCAGACAGGGTGGTAGTGGACTCCACTGCAGTGCCTACCTCCAGGGGAGGAGAATGGGGATCAGGTAAGGTGGGCAGGACAGAGGGGAGGACACCGTCTCCACACCAGTGGCACAGACAAGCGCAGCGGGGGTGTGGGGCCGGAAGAGCAAGTGGCAGGGGGAGAAGGCCTGATCTTTTTGGGGATGGTGTATCTGTGGGTGGGGGAACCTGGGGCAGGGTGTGGTGGGGGCACCTGTGGAGTGGGGGCCTGAGGGATGGAGGAAGGAGACTTGGTGCCTGAGCTGCAGGGCGGCGGCGGGGTCTTGCTCTTCCGGGTCCGGGGGACTTGCGGATGGGGGCGTCAGTCGGTCTGCGCCTGGGGAGGGTGTCCGGTGGCGAGGGACACTCCGCTCCGTGTGGGTGGGCTTCCTCTTCCCCCTGAATGCTGGATCAGCTGGATCGGAGGGGAAGAGGCCGAGGTCACTGAGGAAGAGCCGCTGGGTCTTTGGGGTTGCAGGTGAGGCAACGGAGGGGGCTTTGGAGGGAGAGGCAACTGTGGACTGCGCAGTGCTCGTGGATGCGTGTGTGTGTGACTGGGCCCCATCCCCTGTGAGTGTGGTTTCAGTCCCCTGACTGTGCGTGCGTGTGCGTCTTGATTTTGGCGTGTGTGTCTGTGTGCTGCTCGTGTCTGTGCTGGTGTGTGCCTGTGCCGGTGTGTGTGTGCTTGGGACAGGTAAGGTGCTGGGGAGTGTGGATGGGGCAGAGGCAGGAGGGGTGAGGGACTGTTGGAGGAGGGACACTGCTGCCGTCAGGGAGGAGTCCATGGACCTATTGCCCCTCTGTAGGGCAGACATGCCCGATGAGATGCCCTCCATGAACGACACCAGCTGAGTCAACAGAGTGGTGTGTGCATGGAGGACACTCAGCATCGCTGTCTGCCCTACATGGAGCTGGCGAAGGAGGTACACAGACTCCTCACTCAGGGCAGCAGGGGACACAGGGGCAGGGGGTGCGGTGCCTGGCCCGAAGGAGACACGCTCCCGAACATGGGAGCCTCCACGGACCTCGGGAATGGGAGCCGATGGGAGGGTGGTGGTGGTGGTGGTGGCGGGGACAGCAACACCAGCTGGGGTGTGGTGGCTGCTGACACCCGCCTCCATAAGGGAGTCATCCTCCGAGCTGCTGTGGTCCTCAGCTGAGGTGGATGGTGCTGAGGACTCCTCGGTGTGGCTCCCCTCGCCCTCCGTGCCACTGGGTCCCTCCGACCACTCCTCGGCTGCTGACCCAGTCTGGCTCTGCGGCTCCTCCTGGTCCGTGGAGCTGTCCCCTCCTGTGGCCGTGGATGTATCTGCAAACAATAGGGAAACAGACAGACATCAGTCACCTCCACCGAACGCACACACCACAGTAAGTACAGCACAATACAGAGCAAGGCCTGGCATCCTTAGTTGAACATTGCTAAAATTGCCCAAACAGAATAGGAGAAGCCAATTGTCAGTCTGATCATCAACCATGGCACTCACATCCCACCTGGCCTTGCACCCATCTGTCTGGCGTCCGTTGGCTGGCAATACCCCAGTGTGGACACATGCACCACCTACACAGTAGTTGGACGGTGCAGAGAACACGGTGAAGCATGTGAACATGCACACATCACAACTCTTGCCACTGAGTCAGTACAGGTGCCCGGATGAAAGTGATGCCCAGAGTCAGATATATGAAATGCATGTGATGCATACCAGCGACAGACACCATGATGCACCCATGTGCTGATAGCCATTGCCACTATGGTGTGCATGTAGCACATGTCACTCCCCTGCAGGATCACTCATAGGAAGTCACATGCCATGGCACAGGCATGCCTGCTAAGTCATACATCACTGTCTCCAGTCACATGGGCAGGGCAGCCACACAACAACAGTCTGCACTGTGTCACAATAGTAGGTCATGGGGAATGCAAGTCCTGGAGCTGAACAAGTGCACATGTGCATCCCCCACACACCACATCATCTGAACCCTTATCTGTCCTGGTCATACTGATTGGACATATGGGTGACCTGTAACTCAAGCCTCTGAACCTGAGCACCTCACAATCTGCTGTGAATGGGAAACAGCTGCATGGACTTCACATTCGCATACCCCAGTCTCCACAGTCAGGCGTTCAAACACCTATGTGTCACACAAGTATCGTCTCCTATGGTCACATCTCCGGTGGCATGCTGAGCCCCAACCGATAAACACCCCAGCAGTCCTGACATCGAAGCCACAGCACACTGACACAGAGGCTGACACCTGAGGGGACATATCACTGAGCACAACGTGTCAGCTGATACACGGGAGTGGTAGTACAGAGTGCATTGCATGGCCTGGAGTAGGCATGACTGTCCTGCCCCACATGAATGAGGGATGAACCCTGGACAGTAGGCAGCTGGTTAAGTATGTGTGACACACGTAATATACACACTCCTGGGGCCCAAACATTGTTCCCACCCGCAGCTTGGGTGTGTGCCAGTTACCCCAGGCACATGTGGTGGATCAGCTCAGCAATTGGACCACATATCAAAGTAACACGCAGATTACATGTCAGAACACAGGCATTGTGTAAGCAATGGACCCACCCATGATGCCCACCACAGTTAGGGGAACAGATGCTGTCCCCCACCTTGAGTCAAGCAAACTGCAAGGACACAGTACCCAAGTGACACAATTCCCTGACTGCAAGGGCCACACCTGGGTATCAGATGAGGAGTGGGCAGTGCACAATCGAGGGACATGGGTCCTGGACCACATGACTGATGTGCTGTGGAAGTTTAACCAGGCCAGAGGAGGGCACATAGCATGGCAGACAAAGTACACAATGCAGTCATGGACTCACCCCCTCCGTGCTGCTCCCTGGCCTTCAGCTGCCCATCCAGATCAGGGAAGACCACCGCCAGGATCCTGAGCATGTGGGGGGTCAGGGTCCGGTGTCCGCCCTCCTGCGAGGAGGCGACAGCTTCAGCTGGACCCGTGCGATCCTCCGGGTCCAGCCCCGAAGGTCCTGCCACCTCTTCTGGCAGTTGCGGATCCGGCGCTTGTAGTCCCCCACGGATCTCACTGCCCGGACGATGGTCAGCCATATCTTCTGCTTCTGGTGGGCATCAACCTGTGAGGATGACAAAGTGAGAATGCTATTACTACACATGCAACATATCCGTGCATTACACAGTTGTGTATACATGTCTCAATCACAGGGGCACATGATGTACACAGGCAGTGCAACGATGGCCATGGACAGTATGCCAGCAGTTACTACATGGTATCATTGCCTGGGAAGTAAAACCTTGTTTAAATGCACTGTCACTGCACTATACCTGTCCAGTGCATGTAACTACACACTATGGGGGGTGACAACTACTCAGTGAGCCTGCTAGCCAGTGGCGTGCAGACTGTTAGCCATGCTAGTCAGACAACATGCACATTTAGGAAGGCAGTGGACAGAACACTCACCTGCTCCCCTGCTTTCCCATACAGCTTGCTGTACTGTGGAAGGAGGCTGTCCAGCAGGGCCTGGTTCTCCTCAGTGCTGAAGGCTGGGGCTCTCTCCACAGTACGTGACATTGCAGGGTCCAGAGGGTGCAGATACAGCAGCAGTGGTGGTGGCAGATGTCGTCCTGGAGCATGTAGTGCAGGCAAGTGAGCTCTCAGGGGAACAGCCAGCCTTATATGTGTGCTGCAGAGGCAGTTACTGTCCCATGTGTCCAAAGTGATAGGTCCAAGTCGTTAGCATCTTCTGAATCTGGCCAATCCATGGAATTGCACCACTTACACACGCCCACAGCATCCTTCAAAAGTTCAACTTCATGACACCCATGAATTTGCAACATTGTTGTGGGTGACCAACTGAATTTCCAGCATCAGACTCGTTCAAGATTTGAAATCGCGTCCGTTGCCAGGGCCAGGCCATAGCCAATCGGTGCGCACCGATCGGTCCATTGCTGTTCAACGCGTACCTAGGATACAACGCGTACCCGCACACATTGAATGCAATGGGCCGGCCGGGCACACCGATCGGTCCATTGCTGTTCAACGCGTACCCAGGATACAACGCGTACCCGCACACATTGAATGCAATGGGCCGGCCGGGCACACCGATCGGTCCATTGCTGTTCAACGCGTACCTAGGATACAACGCGTACCCGCACACATTGAATGCAATGGGCCGGCCGGGCACACCGATCGGTCCATTGCTGTTCAACGCGTACCCAGGATACAACGCGTACCCGCACACATTGAATGCAATGGGCCGGCCGGGCACACCGATTGGTCCATTGCTGTTCAACGCGTACCTAGGATACAACGCGTACCCGCACACATTGAATGCAATGGGCCGGCCGGGCACACCGATCGGTCCATTGCTGTTCAACGCGTACCTAGGATACAACGCGTACCCGCACACATAGAATGCAATGGCCAATGTGTGCGCACCGATCGGTCCATTGCTGTCCAACATGTATTGCGAATACAACGCGTACCAGCACACATTGAATGCAATGGCCAATGTGTGCGCACCGATCGGTCCATTGCTGTCCAACGCGTCCCTGTACATGTCACTGGCATATGTCACCATGCCTGTCACAGGTGAACATATGCCAGCCACATATACTTCCCAGGGAGTGAGGGGCACACCTACAACACCACAGCCTGTCCAAACTGTATCCTAAGGCATGTAAGGCTGCATTACCTATTCCATGTATGGGGGTGAACATGTTGTTCTGTGGGTGTCACTTGGGGCAGCCACCCCCAGGCTGTGCACGTGTTCATGGGGACAGTATCCTTGGTGTTTCGTGTACATGGCCACTGTGATGTGCAACTGTTCATATCTGAGCATGTGGCATGGTCACATTCCACGGTGGTGTATGTGTATGTCATGTCACATGCCCCCTGAATCCCATGTGGGACGGTATGTTTAACCCAGGGTGACCCATTGGCACAATAGTGATGGTCCTCCACAGTCTGTGTGCATGTTGTGTTCACAATGTCTCGGATTTCATGTGCACAATGGGAGACAGTCTCCACATCCACGTTGTTTGTGCATGGACTTTGATGTTGTGCGTGTGTGTGTCACAGACGTCCATGTCTGTCCTGCCGAGGCAACAGGGACCATTACCTGTGGGGGTCATGGTTGTTTTGCTGTGGTGTATACATGATACGCCATGTCATGCCAGTGTCCATGTGGCAATACAGGGTCCCTGGGAATCTACCTGTCGTTGGG
Source organism: Calotriton arnoldi (assembly GCA_963921515.1). Taxonomy (NCBI): domain Eukaryota; kingdom Metazoa; phylum Chordata; class Amphibia; order Caudata; family Salamandridae; genus Calotriton; species Calotriton arnoldi. The sequence goes on along the minus strand of CAWUFW010002470.1, from coordinate 973,667 downwards.
CTGTGATGCCTGGGGCACATCTGTCCTCACATGTCACTGTGGGGTGTGTTTGTAACGTGGCAGCAGGAGATGGGAAATGTGACACGTCCTCATGATACCCAATGGCACAACCTGGGACTTATTGATGCCACTTGTTGTACTGTGATGTTGGATGTTGGCCATGTATGTGCCATACATGTCCTTACGGAACTGCACACTTCATGTACTTGTGCCTCATAATGATGTATCGTGTGATATTGAGTGTGTACAATGCCCACATATGTGGGGTGAGTGACAATCTTTCTTTCTTCACCTATGCACTGCAGGGCACCAGCTGTCCATAGACCATTCCCTGACCTGGCAACGATGGTGGAACGTGACAGCATCCGACGGTACCGCTTCACCAGGCAGCTGATTGATGATTTGGCAGTGCGCCTGGCACCACACCTGCAACGTGGCCGGCCGTACCCTACAGCACTGACCCCCAAGGTGAAGGTGATGGCAGCCCTACACTTCTTTGCCACCGGTACCTTTCAACACACTCTGGCGACTGCTGGTGGGATGTCACAGACCATGTTCAGCCGTGTGCTCCGTGATGTATTGGAGGCTATGTTGATATACCTGAACCAGTACATCTATTTCCCTAGACTCCAGCAACTCACTGACGGGAAGAGTGACTTCTATGCCCTGGGGAGGATGCCGCATGTCATTGGCTCCATTGATGGGACACATGTGGCTTTGGTACCACCACAGGCCCAGGAGCAGGCATACAGGAACCGCAAGCACTACCACTCGGTCAATGCACTGGTGGTCTGTCTTGCAGATATGACCATCTCACACGTGTGTGCCCGTTTCTCCGGTTCTGCACACGATGCCTACGTGATGAGGAGTAGTCGCATCCCGAGGATGATGTCACAGATGCGGAACCAGGGTGCCTGGCTTGTTGGTGTGTACTGACTTTGTACCATTGTGTGTGTTCTGCAATGTAGTGTTCCACCCTCTTTTCCAACTCAGCTAATGTGCAATTGTCTGTATGTAGGTGACTCCGGATATCCCAACATGCCGTGGTTGCTGACGCCCCTCAGGAACCCTGTGACACCAGCCCAGATGCGCTACAATGAGGCACATGGTCGGACGAGGAGAGTGATTGAGCGGACATTTGGTCTCCTGAAGAGCCGCTTCCGCTGCCTGGACAAGACAGGAGGGTCCCTCCCATATGCCCCGGCAAAGGTGTGCAAGATTGTCATCGTCTGCTGCATGCTACACAACCTGGCAGTGCGGAAGGAGTTGCCTCTCATCCTGGAGGACGATGACCAACGTCCGCCACCTGTGGAGGATCCTGGCCTGGACCACGATGCCAGTGATGATGATGATGATGATGGTGATGTCCGCACACAGCTCATCACCAACTTCTTCAGCTGAATGTAAGTATCCAGAGATGTCATGTAACTGATGTGAGTTTGCATGATATGTGTTGGTGGTGCTCTGGTGCTGTTTGAGTGTGTCCATGTGCTACATGACTGTATGCGTGTAGCGATGTGTGCTTACAGGTGGTCTGTACTCCCCAACAGTGTTGACATGCTACCTTGGTTCTGGGTGGGTATCTTGTGACATGTATTGGGCATGAGTATTGCAGTTCTGTCCTGTTCTTCAGTGCTTTTGACTGTGTGTCATTTCTGTCCTTCACAGGGTACTTTCAGAGTCGTTTGGTCAACTGTGATCCCCGACACTGTGATTCGACTTCCAGGGTGGTAGCTGTCGTGTCCCTACAGGTGATGTGCACCACACCCATGGACTTCCTTCCTTCTACACTTGTTGACTGTGTGCCCGCTGCCAGGTGGGATTACCTTGCATCTGTGGTGGTTACAACATGTTGCAAATGTGTAATAAACCTGTGCTTCACTTTGTGATGTGCGCTGTCTGTGGTCACACATCTGACTGACATTTGCTTACTGCACCAGTGGGCTAGTTAACACAGACTGTGAATAGGTGTTGGGTCTGTGCAATGCAACGTGTTTCCTGGCAACATCAGTGTAGGCGATGAGTCAGATGGCCATGGTGTGTATGTGTTGTGTAGCCCTGGTGGTGTGCCTCCCTCATATGTGTGACGTCGCCATGACTCACATGCCAGTGTTGTACTTGCTGTAGCAGTTAGCATGCACAGTGTCATTTCCCAGATCATCATCGCCACTTCAGAGACAACGTAGGAATCACAACAGAGGCAAGTATGGTGTATTAGTGAGTTTATTGACATACATGTGTGAGTATAGTGCACAGGATGGTGGGTGCTGTACATTGTGATTGTAATCCAAAGTTCCTAGATGATTTGGAAGTCCTGGTAGCAGAAATGTCCAGAGTAAAGTCCACAGTCATCTGAGACATTGGTCCAACTTGAGCTCCCCATGTCATGTGGGAGAGTTGTGTTGCAGTCAACAGGGTGAACAGTTTGCGCACAAAGGTGATTATCCAGAACAGGTTTAGGCTTCCTGGGGGTTGCACATGGCCATCGGCCTCTCACTTGCCCCTCCTCGGACGGCCCCTCTTCTTTGGGGGGGACCCTCAAGTGCAGGCTGCTGCGGTGCAGGGGACTCTCCGCCAGAGTCATCCTCCCTCCCTGTGGCAGTTGCAGTTGTTTCAGCACCAGATGTTGTGGGCACACAGGGAGGTGTTGACTGGTTGCTGCTCATCTGGCGGAGGCATTGTAATATGTCCCTATGCACCGCCGTCATCTCTTGCAGTGTGTCCCACTTGGACTCCACGCGGGACATGTGTGAGTCCAAGCGGGCATGATGGGCAGCCTGCTGCTGTTTAATGTCCCTGAGGAGCCCCACCACCTGGCTGAGCTCTCCGGTGCTGGACTGGCACGCATCGGCTATGCGTGCCAGTTGTGGGTCATCATGCAGTCCAGACCCCTCTGCAAGCAGCGACCTATGTCTCCCACCCCTCCCACCACCCCTGGCGACACGTGCAGTACCTGTGGTGGCACGCACAGGTGACCCTGGGCCCCCTTGGGGGTTGTTGGTGGTGTTGGTGTCCATGGCCCCACGTTGGTCCAGGGTCCCTGTGCTGGTGGTGGTGGTGCTCCTTGGTCTTTCCATGTCGGCAGGGGTGGTATGTGTGTTGACAGTCGTTGGAGGGGTGGGTGCAGGGGTGCAGCTGGTGGTCCTGCTGGTGCTGCATGATGACTTGCTCCGGAGGTGCCAGGTTGGTCTTCTTCATCCGAGGAGGGCAGAGGCTGTTCCACACCAGTGAGCTCCGTATCCTCTTGAGCCTGGGACGGGGACTCCTCAGCGTCTGCTGCTGTGTCCCCATCATCACCTGTTTTTGGGAGACACACACAATGTATGTTATGTTTCTGCAGGCATCAATGGTTGACACACCTGACAGTTGTGACTGTGCCTCTGGATGCGGGCCTGTACATTGCATTGTCCTACGTTGTCACAGTCAGGGGTTGATATTAATGTAGCACATTGTCCTGCATTATTTGGGCATTTCTATGTGAATGTTGGGGTGTGTACATGGTCTGCATTGGTTGTATTTGGTTGACATCCGGCCCTCCTTCCCACCCAGCCAGATATCCCACCATGGAACTTGCTTCCATAGCAGGGAGTGCAAGTTGTCTTTCAGGATGTCAGTCAGTGGTGTCCTGCTGTTGGTTGGTGCACAGTTGCCAGCAGGGCCTTGTGCTCCCCACAGCAGTAGCCAGTGTCAGCCATCTTGTCAGTTGTTTTCCACTCCCTGTGATGTGGGCATGGTTCAGGGTGGTGTTGATGGCCCAATTGTGAGGCTGACCAATATCTGTGACTACCACTCCCATCATGCTATTGCCTCCACCCCCTTCCCAGCATGCCCATACTTCCTTCCTTTTGAGTGTACTTCACTGTGTGTGGGTGTGACAGCAATGGCAAGATGGCTGACAGTGGTGTCCTGCTTTTGGTTGTTGGCCAGTTCCCAGCATGGCCTTGTGTTCCCCACAACAGAGCACCAGTGTCAGACATCTTTGATGGGGCTTTCCACTCTCTGTGAGGTGTGCATGCTTCAGTGTGAGCTTGCTGGGCCATGTGGGGGGGGGGATGTTGAGCTGTGACTTCCACTCCCATCATGCTATTGCCTCCACCCCCCTTCCAGGCATGCCCATACTTCCTTCCTTTTGAGTGTACTTCACTGTGTGTGGGTGTGACAGCAATGGCAAGATGGCTGACAGTGGTGTCCTGCTGTTGGTTGTAGGCCAGTTCCCAGCATGGCCTTGTGCTCCCCACAACAGAGCACCAGTGTCAGACATCTTTGAAGTGGCTTTTGACTCCCTGTGAGGTGTGCATGCTTGGGTGTGTTCTTGCTGGGCCATGTGGGTGGGGGATGTTGGGCTGTGACTACCACTCCCATCATGCTTTTGCCTCCACCCCCCTTCCCAGCATGCCCATGCTTCCTTCCTTTTGACTCTGCTTCCGTGTTGGGGTTGTGTGCCTGTGCTGACAAGATGGCTGACAGGGTTATCCTGGGGTTTGTTTTGCTACAAGTCCCATGTGTGTCCCTGTGCTTCACACTGCATGACCCAGGGTTGTGGTTCTTTGTGGGATATTTGATTGGTGTGTGTGGCAATGCTTTCTCCCAGGTGAGTTGTGTGTAGTTTGTGTTAGGGGGGTGTGTGGGTGGAGCTGCTGGTGACTATGGTCAGTGCTGTGAGTCCTCCTTCCCACCCAGCCAGATATCCCACCATGGAACGTGCTTCCATTGCAGGGCGTGCAAGTTGTCTTTCAGGATGTCAGTCAGTGGTGTCCTGCTGTTGGTTGGTGCACAGTTCCCAGCAGGGCCTTGTGCTCCCCACAGCAGTAGCCAGTGTCAGCCATCTTGTCAGTTGTTTTGCACTCCCTGTGATGTGGGCATGGTTCATGGTGGTGTTGATGTGCGCATTGTGAGGGTGGGCAATTTCTGTGACTACGACTCCCATGATGCTATTGGCTACACTGACTTGCCCAGCATACACAGTATTCCTTCCTTTCAGTGAGCTTCCCTGTGAGGTGGTGTTGTGGTGGTGGCTACATGTCTGACTGTGTTTGTTGGTTATATTTGTGCCACTGCCTAGCTCTATTTGTTGTTAGGTTTGTACATGTCATGACACAGTTACATTTCACTATGAGCTGGCATGTATTGTGTTTATCTGGCTGACATACACATTTTGGGATGATCTGTTTTGGTTGGTGTGTATTTGCTAAGGGTGCATGGTTTGACTCTCCCCTTGACAGTGATGTGTGTGTATTGTGGCACAATATTGTGTACATTTGTTGTGTACTCACCAGGCTCTGGGATGTTTTCTAGTCCATAGACGCTCACTGGTGGTAGGATGGCCCGCACCTTCTCCTCCCAGGGCCTGAGGTATACTGGTTTGGCAGGAGGGCCACTGCCGGTGTGTTGGCTCAAGATGTAGTCCTTCTTCAACAGCTCCTTTACCCTCCTGCGCACGTCATACCACCTGTTCTGGATGTCTACCTTTGTGCGCAAACATGGTGATTGTGCATTCACCCTGTCGACGATCCTCTCCCACATCTTGGTTTTCTGCGCCATGGGTGTCTGTTGGACCAATGTACCAAACAGCTGTGGCTCTACCCTGAGGATCTCATCTACCAGGACTTCCAATTCACTATCTAGGAACTTGAGATTCTTCTTTGGGGGCATGGTGTTGGGTGGTGCTGGTGTGTGATGTGTGTGTTGGTGTGCAAGTGAGGGTGTGTGAGTGTGTGTTTTGCTGGGTGTATGTGAGGGTGTTATTTGTTGTGGTGCTGCTGGTGTGTGGCTTGTGTGATGGATGAGCTGTGAGTGTGTGTGTGGTTGCTGTCTGTTGGTGTTGAGTGCTGGCAGGTAATTTGAATTTGCAAAGGATCATGGTAGGGATTTGTGTCCTTTATATGGGTGGAGTTGTGGGTGTGTCTTTGTTCCCTGTTCCCTGATTTGTGATTGCTTGTTTGGCCTTTTTTTGTGTTTTTTTTTTCCTTGGTTCTTTTTGTGCATGTAGGAGACGTTCTTGTGACCGAGTCGGACCCTCCAGTTGTCTCGTGCGAGCCTCTCAGATTCGTTCACGCTGTGTTTGTGCTGTTTTCTGTGCTGCGTACGCGTCGGTCGCGGGGTTTTGGGTTGCTTCGGCTCGCAGTTTTGAATGCGTGTCGGTCGTGCGGCTTGGGCTCCGTGCGACTCGGTCGTGTTTTCCACGTGTTGCATCGTACTTGGCGTGTCGGAGTTCGCGGGTACGTTTCGTTCGAGATTCTTCCTGGTGCGTGTCGGTCGGTTCGATTCGCGTGCTTTTCCGGCCGGATGGCTGTTTTCCGCGCGGCTCGGTCGTTCGGCTTGTGTTCCGTACGAGTCGGTCGTATTTTGCATGCTTCTCATCGTACTTTGCGGGTCGGGCTGCACCGGTACGTGTCGGTTGGTATTTATTCCGGCTCCGAGTCGGTCGGTACGTTTTCCGGCCCGAATCGGAATCGGCCCCAATGTGTCTAGAATGGCAGACATTTTGGCAAGGGAAAAACATGCCCTTTCCCATGAGGAATAGGGTACTACTTATCAACCCCCTTACCTTTGTAAGAAAAATACAAAAATACAGACAGTTGAAAGATCTCCAATCTATATCTTAAAAGGAAAAGTTGGGGGAGCACTGTATGCACACCACCATGATTTGTGAATTACCTACTGACGTGCGTCAACAAAGCCCACAGACGTGGTAACATCATCAATTAGCTAGTCAAATATATATCTATCTATATAGGAAATGGGAGGGTAAGGCGGAGATTAGAACATGTTATTGTCATCTCCTAAAAACTCATAACAGATTAAGCCAAAAGCCTACCAAAGAAAATATGAACAACTTACTACATGCAATCACAGGAATTGTCCTTAAGACACTACACAACACATGTAGGAACGTGAAGTCAGGATGTGCTTCTCCACAACGTACAAAGCTATTAACCCTTTAACCGCGGCGCGAATTCCGCCGCGGTGCGTGAGTTTAAAAGAGTGGGCGGGGCCGCGTCGGCCAACGGACGTGCGCAGCACTAGCGAGGTAGTGCTCGCGACGGCCGTTGGCCGACAGAAGCACGGAAGGGGTTAAGATCACTAAAGAAAAAAAGTACAGGCACCCCCTTGATAAGGTGTGATCACTAAAGACACAAACACAATGGAGGAAATATTTGTTGAAACCATCATAATAAACCGGTACAAACAGTAAAAGCCCTGTTCATCACTATGGAGAGGCAAGTGTCCCCCAGCATCTTGAGAAATGTTAAAGCACAAGTATGTCATAAATAGCAAATGATTATTAGATAGGGTAAGCAGAATAGATAGGCATATCTGATGAAAATTGCCTAAAAATTGAAGCATCATCTAAAAGTCGCTAGATAAGCATTACTGACAATGATTGTCTGGCAAGTAATGCGTTATCTCAGGAAGGAAACAGCATCATTCGTGATGGAAGGGGGCAGTTTGTAAATGCAATAGGTTTCGCCTATGTGATTAAAAATAAGCTGTTTTTTATTGTAGGTTGTGACTTGGTATTGGTGCTGCAGAAACACAGCAAAATAGATTTGCCCAGTGTTTGTTCCTTTGCGCATAATGCCACCCCTTCTAGAAGGTTCTTGGGAGGAAGGACAATTACACCAAAGCATGCAATCAAATAGCGGCAAGCATCAGTTTGGTGGTGTTACATTTCAACACTGAACATCTTTTTAAATTCTTATTATTTAAGCGGCAATTACATTCGTTTTTTCAGTCTATGTAATTTTTATTTGGAAAATATTAATTTGGGGCTGCCCAAAATTATCATCGAAGGTTGGGAATTACATTTATTTTGTTTTTACTGAGCAATAAAAATTGTGCTTCCAACCAAGAGAAATACAGGAAAAAATCAAGAAGATTAATAAGTGCGAAAATGAGAACGTTGAAATCGAGAAGAAGAAAAAACAGACAAACACTCACAAAAGAGAAAAAAAACGACGTGAGTAAAATTAAGAGGAAAAGGAGCGACATGCAGAAAGAACTGAAAATACAGTTGTGGTTGCTAGACAAGGGAAATAATGATTTTTGGTTAGCCAGAAATGGGAGCAAGAACAAGAAAACAGGCAGAAGACAAAAAAAAAATAATCGAGAAAAGCCTAGCGAGAAGGAAGAGGGCGACATAAGGTATACAGAGAGGAAAATATTCTTATGCAGGAAAACGTTTTTGAAAAAGATAATGAAATAAAAGAACGAACAGCTGGGGTATTGGGAAACAAATACCCGCTTGCTCACAGATAACGTACATCACAAGTTGCCAAAGTAGGTTATTATTTTGTTTTCCCAATCGTTGCTTGAGACTCTTAAAAGATGTTCCACCAATGTGGATGGACATAGTACTTTGCAGATGGGAAACTGGTGAGAGAAACACACACGCAAGAACAGAAAATAGAATGCCTACAACCAATAGAAATGAGGAAAAGTAGAGTGAGAAGCACAAAGACAAATAAGAAGTGAAGGCAGGATGCAAGTCTCTTTTAAGATATATTTAATACAATAAATTTCACAAGCACGGTGCAAACACTGTGCAGGCGAAACCTAAAAAGGGCCCGGTAACGCTGGAACAGGTGTATAGCTCTAGCAGCACTGGTCATCTGTTGGAGCACTTTAAGCACTGGTGAAGAGGTTCAACACTGTACATGGAGAGTCAAAGGAGGCCACATCCACTTGCTGCTGTAGTTCAGCAAATTCTGAGTGAGTTAGTGAAGGACAGGCTCTTTCTATACTTGAATAGCTCCCAAGTGGGCGATCTTTGGGTTTGTCTAAGAAATGTTATCATGCTGTGGAAGTGGGTGCTTTTGCTTGTGGACGAAAACCTCAGCCACAGAACTCCTGGGAGCAGCCCCATCATGAGAAGCCACCCCATTATTTAATCTTCTATAGTAGCAAAGGGAAGAGGCTTTTAGACTCCTCACAAGTATGAGTCTGGGTTTAGGCACTAGCACCCGTCCAACAATGTTTTTGTCTCAAGACTACCACTGAACAGGCTTCACAGTATGCCTTGTGGCAGAAGAATAAGATACAAAAGGCCTAACAAGACTTTCTTTTAGCAAATCAGTAGACTGTTTATTTTGAGTGTATTCTCCATATAACTCGGGTTATTTGTGCAGAGTATAAAACTTTGCATTTAAATTCCCCCTCAAATTATCAATAGACCTGACTTATCCCCAATAACTCAAGCATTTCTTGATAAGGTTTATGATCCTCACTTCTTGTAAGATATATAATGTTGGAACATTTTCTGGGGTCTCTGAGCATGCCGGAGTTACTAGGCTCAAACTGTGACAGTCAAACTTATATCGCTGACTGGTAATCTTACTGTTAAAACATGAAATAGGGCAACAAGTGCACTCCTTTGCTCTTGACCCTTAGGCTAGTGAAGTCTAGCAGCCCAATTCTTAATTAGGAATGTGGTGTGGGAGTAAGGACTCGCAACTGAATGATACCATCTATAACCTATAAATGAAGGTTCAACTCATTTTCTTTTCTCAAAAGGAAAGGCTCTTCAACACACACCACTACAAAATACTGTGCATAAGTTTCAGAAAACCACACTGTTAGTTATACCGGTGCACCTGTGGGAGGGATGGGTGACAGCTCCTGCTGATTTCTGAGTTCTTGTCTGGAATTGTGCAATGTTCTCTTCAGGGCTCCTCTTCAAGGTTTCACTTGGTGAATGATCTGATAATTGAATGACTCCCCCTTGTAGGATCTTCTCCGCTCAGGAGTTTTAGCAAAATTAGTGAGTCAAATAATGAAACCTGCCTCCTCTGGGCAAGACACCCAGATTTGACCAGTAGTTTTGACTCTCTCATGTAGCGCAGGCCTGGCCTATACTTCCCCTCTGTGGTCATCATACTTAATGCTTCAGTTGGCATGCTCCGTGTACAACCCACTGAGTAGGACTGTTAGCTCATCATCCCAATCCAGTCAACGTCTTGGGGTGCGCAGTTCTGGCAACTCCAGCCATGGACGCCTTGCGGTCCTTAGCTTCGTGGTTTCTTCCTTGGGGAACAGACACAAGCATCTCCACAAAAGCAAGGCTAGGAGCCCACCCCAACTGCAGAGCTGATCTTAAGTGTAACTTGTTTTCTTCATTTGATGATGGCTGTTGAGCAAAGGACAGTTTGGTAACTTAAGATGTGGCTGGTAGTTGGTCAGTACCACACAATTCTGAGCACTACATCTCTCAAAGAATTTATCACTGTGCACTGTGAGTAATCTTCTGGAAGGCCCCATGGGGTACTTTCCAATTGAAGCATATGCTGCAAGGACACTCAGAAGGTAGTGGTGAGGGGGGACTCTTAGCATGAGTGGTCAAATCAGTCAAATATTCTCTATTCAGTTATTTTCCATAACCATAAAAGAGTACATCAATCATACAGATAGATAAAATGATTATAAATAACTGTTCATTACAGTTAAACACAGTTCACAATAGTATTACAGAGGGTCAAAAGACAAAGTGGCATGTGCGAAAGTACATTCATATAGAAATAAACAATAAGTCAATAAAGACCATACAGTATAAGCAGCTTGTAATACATAAGAACCGTTTGAAATACATAAGAACCGTTTGAGCCTGTCAAAAGTCATCATAGATCAATAAACGCCATATAAATGCATAACAAGCACATCAGGGCCAGCAAATTAAGTGCATTGTGCAAAATCTATATGTTTCGTCACCAGGCAGGAGAGTGAGTCGATCATTTCCCTACTTGCTTGTGCAAGTGAATTGCAGAGGAAATACATTTGACATATATATTCTGTATTCAGGCGCGCTGTAGGTGATACAGGGCCAGCCTGCATTTCCTAATATTCAAACCCTTACTGAAGGGACAATAAAATCTCTGTGGCTTAGAATATAACTGACAAAAAAATAAAAAGTGGATCATATTCTGTTTTGACAGTCAGGGACATAAATAGAGCAGTAGTGGCCAGTGGTGGGCGTCCTGCCAGGCGATTCACGCTGGGCGGGGTAGTGAACTACGAATACGGCGCACAGAGGTAAGTACACAAACAAAGAAATAAAACGAATTTCGCTGCGCGCTGCATTGCATTTTGCGATGCAGCGCGGCAACTGAACTTCGTTTTATTTCTTTGTTTGTGTACTTACCTCTGTGCGCCGTATTCCGTAGTTTACTACCCCCCACCCTGCCCCTCCCCCACCCCGCGTCACCGCCCGGCAGGACGCCCACCACGGGCCGCTACTGAAATGGAGCTCAGAGTCACAGTAAGCCTTTTGGGGATACGAAACCAGCAGGTGTGCTATACTAAACGAAATCCTGACGAGATAAAACCTTTCCAAATGACTAAAGGGGAACAATAAATATGGTTCTATAGATTCAGTGCAGATCAACGGGAGGTACTCCTCAACTTTCTTCTTACCCCGCTCCATGCACTCACTATTCAGTTTTAACATCAATAACAAATCCTTTTTTATCTGAAATTTTAGGATTTTTGCAGACAATTCCGGATCACTAAAGCAATCCACTCTCCCAACTTGTTCTAACTGTTTTTTGATATAACTGAGCCACGGAATTTTCTGCATATAATTTAGGCTCATACAGTCTAATATTATAGCACGATTAAGTGCAGGTTCTTCTTTGACCCTCAAAGAATGCCACAGCATCGTAGGAGCAATTTTTAAATGATGAGTCAAGGGGATTAAACCTAATTCAATTTGGCTTAATACAGCTGGCGAAGTCTTGGGCACGGACAAAAGACGTCTAAGGAAAGAGTTTTCTGTTACCTGTAGACACCATGAATTACAGAAGCCCCACACTCCCGCCCCATATAGAACAACAGAGCATGAGCGAATCTATAGGTCTAGACTCCAGTTTCTTTGCAAACCTAAATAGTGCCTCTACATTCCATTCATAACATCTTTTCCTTGAGTCCACAAGGTGACGCCAGGTTCCTTTCTGATCAAAGGGAATACCTAGATATGAAAAGGTTGGGACATAAAACAGTTTATCACCATTAATGAAACAGGATTTCAAAGAACGGGGAGGGTTTCCTACCACTGACGTAAGACTTAGCTGTGTTAGTTTTTAAGCCAAGGGCACACATGAAGTCATTGAGTCTGCTTAAAAGCATTTGCAAGCCAACACCAGTTCTAGTCATTAGTACACAGTCAGCATAGAGCAAGGCTGGAAAATTTCTAGACCCCAGCCTGGGGACGTCAGCCTGTCCCTGCCCGAGATAGTTCTCCAAGTTATTGATGTAGAGGCAAAATAGGAATGGAGCTAACACTCACCCTTGGCGTACTCCACAATTCATTTTAATGGGGAGGAGAGTTCACCATCGGCTCCATATCTAACTCTGCCACTTACATCTAAACGCATCTGCACAAAAAAATGGACCAGAGGGGCATCTATCCCCATATCTAACATTTTCGCCCACAATTTCCCTCTGTCCACCCAATCAAAGGTGGATGTTAAGTCCATGAAACCTAGATAGAGTTCTCCGTTCTTGGCTAGCGTATACTTGGTTTAAGCAGATGGGGATTTAGGCACTGCTCAACAGTGCCCAAGCCTCTTCTGAAATTGTATTGGATATCAGAAAAATTCCCTCTCTCTGCTACCCAGGATTCCAAGCGGTCCAATATGACTCTTCCCATTAACTTACAGGTACAGTCAATCAGCGAAATTGGGCGATAGCATTTGGGATCTGCCCCACCCCTTTCCTAAAAGTAGGTACTATTTTCACATTAGTCCATGATTTGAGTGGGCCCAGAGGTTTTACACCCCCCAAAATATTGGTTAACACTGGCATCCAGAGATTGGGGTTGGCCAAAAAGAGATCGGCCAGGACATTATCTGGTCCTGATGCTTTTTTTTGCAGTGGTTTGATTTAGGGCTTTTGTGACTTCCTCATAGGTGGGTGGAGACAAATACCCCACATTAACATCTGGGTAATCACCCATAACCTTTAAAGGCCATATAGAGCTCCCCTCACTTCTATATACTGTGGAAAAATGCTCAATCCATCTCTCAGGGGTAATAGCATCAATGGTGCTATTATGGCTCTCCTGAAAGAAGGGGGCATGGACAATCTTCCAAAATAGAGTGCATCCTTATTGATGCTGGCTTCATAGTGGTTTTCCCATGCCTTCTGTCTAATAGTCATCTTACGACTCACGAGAGCTTGTTTGTCAGAGTGTCGACAGAATCTTACCCTTACATTGTCCCTCTGCTTTTGCCTCAGTGCAATTCTAAGATTGCTGTGAGCCCGTTTGCAGTCGTTGTCAAACCATTTAGAAGATTTTCGTGATGTGAATCTTGCCCCCTGTAATGCTGCGTTCATTGACCGAGTGATATCAGCATAGGCCACAAGCGTACAAATTGAATTAATAGGGCTATTCAAACACTCCTCAATTTAGGCCCTATTATTCAACATTAACTGTTCTAAAATGACATCCGCTTTTACAGTAGACCATTTCCGTAATGTACCCTTATTATTATGGTATGTTATAGGATGTCATTTTGGTGCCCCACTAGTTTTCTTGTTCTGAGTTTCAACAAAGCGTGATAACGGAAAGTGGTCACTAAAACGTTCTTAAAGGATAGAAAAACTTAACAATTGTGGTTTATAGTAGTCAGAAAGAACAATATAAATCAATAAGGCTGCCTTGTCCACTGCCCATATAAGAAATTTGATCTGGTGTTGTCTGCATAGTAAGGTCAGCTATCAGAAAAAGAGAGCATTTTGACAATATAGACTTAAAAATATCACCACAAGGATTATGCTAAAAAAGGCACCATTCTTCCTTGCCCCCAGCCCCCAGGCCGCAAGCAGACACTTTGGATAAGGGGCACAATTTGCAATTGAAATCCCCTCCCCAGAGCAAGATGTAGTCGGTCTTGATGTCCCTTAAATGATCACCTAGGGCGTGTTCCAACTCTGGGCTATTTCAGTGTTTGTATATACAAAAGTATTGTGGTAAAAATTAACAATGACCAAAGTTACATTTTTCCCAAAAACAACATTGATAATGTTGGCAACCTCGTTCTATCATACAGACCTTATTTCCTAGAGTAGTTGCTAGTAATGTCAATAATCCCCGTTTGTGATGACTCACCCCAAAGCCTGAGCAGCTAGAGTGTGAATAGAGACAAATCCGTCTATGTGAATGGTACCCCTGGCCCATGTTTCTTGAAGACAGATAACAGTATAGCCCTTTACTAACTTTAGCCAGGCCTCATTCCGCACTTTATTTTATAGACCAGCCATGTTCCAGAACAGACAGCCTAGAGTAGTGACATCATTTCTAGAGGGTGCACCTTGTCTACTTATACTTTCACTATTGCCAGAATTCTCAACAGAACTTAAAACTGTATTTAAAATTGTTGGATTTACCATGCTCACTAGCCCCAGACCGGGGCTGTTTTCTGCAACCACATCGTCAATGATCCCTAATGAATGAGAGGTGTCGATGCTTACACACTCGTTATTGCCATGGTTGTCAATGTGACCCCTGCCTATGCATGAAAATGGTATACTTTCTGATATTACTGGCCCATACGGTGGTGTATTTCCTACAACTGCATTTGCATTCACCAGAAATGTGAATACACTAGCATTATTATCTAACATCCCTATTCTGAAGATCATTGGCTGGGAGGTCTTTGCTCTAGTGCATGCAGTCAATCAACTTGCTCTAAGGGAGAGAGAGGATTAAAAGTAGGCACGGTAAAAGGTCGGGGGGGAACAGTAATGAAAAGACTGACGTTTTCGAGCTAATGGCATAATTGGCTTATAGAAATAGCCCAACGGGACTGCCGTGATATTCCTTCTGGAAGGATTAGGCCAAGAGAGTATTTCCAGAAGAAAGCTAACCAAATGCAAATTTTTAAAACTAATAACCACACAACAATCACCGCTAACATAGTCCTTTGCTTGAGAACCCACCCAACAAACTCTCTGCACACTATTTATGTTCCTGGATAGGTTTTCGCACAGTTGAACCAATTTGTTGATCTTGAGAGCCAGTGGATAACTTTGTTTTTTACTTGCATTATGTCTTCATCCTTCTCTGACCTTAAAGGGAACACATTCTTCAGCACTATGACCAGTGGGGTAGCTTCTGGTTGGAGATGGAGAACTCTGTTCGTGCTTGTGCTCATTAATGGAGGCCTGACATTGGGAGGAGCATCTTTCTCTGTGTAATGCCCAGTGTCGGAGAGAACTTGCCCCTGTCTAGGACCTAGGCTCTGGGCTTTGTTTAGACCCCGACATATAGGGGCAGCCAGCGGGCTGGGGGCCGGGATACTGTCTTGTTGGCCAGGCACTTGGTGAAGTTGTGACTGTTCCTGGCCTCGGACCAAAGGGGCAGAACAATTTTAACTATTTGGTACAGAAGCCAGGGCTACCAGCCTTACATCTGCACTTCCTGTACTCATTATGCTAGTTGTGCCGGTCGTACTCAAAGCAATAAGAGTTTTAGTGAAGTGTCAATGCTGCTGAGAATGACTACAAGCGGATTCAGGAATGTTTTCATGGTGTTTTCTAATGTGCTTGTAAACTGGGCATGTGTTAAAAATTCACCTACGACTTGCTTTACAGGTTCCTTCCGAAGAGTCTTTCCCTTATTGCCATTAGCAGAGATGAGCTTTTTATGAGCTATAGGTGGCTTTTGACTGCAACTTTTGGCCTTTTTTGGTGGTGGCGAGCATAGTGTGTCTGGGAGGGAGCCCACTGCTTCATTAGCGACAGTCTTTAAATCACCCTTGTATACACAGGGATTTGCAACTACAATTGGAAACGTGTTAACCTCAGCAAGGGGCATAGGGGTCCTAGTGTTAACTTGTGGGGTGGTTAGCGAGGCCTTCTTTGTTGCCCCCAGCCTCTCTTCCACACATTCAATCTGATTATTAATTGCCCCCATAGCTGTGGTGAGGAAGCTAGTAATTGTGGCAAACAATGGCCGCTCCTTGTCGACAGGCATGGCACATTTTATCTTGCCCATTGTTCTTACCTTGTATTTCCAAGAATATTAGGATGTTGGGAAGATGAGTTGAACAGCGAATCTCGAGGATAGGAAGGAGTGGGGGCCTCCAAGCACGACCAACAACATCAGCGACGTTCAACCACAGAGTTTACTAGAGCACGTAGATAGCCCCCCTGATCCTTGCAGCTCCTCTATCGCTCCTATGTGTATCTTGCTCTTTCTGCACAATCCATATACTTCCCCAGAGGGCCTCTCCTCCTCCCACCTCCCACCTCCCTCCTTCCCTTCCTCCCCCCCTCCCTCCCTCCTCCTTCCTCCCTCCCTCCTCCTTCCTTCCTCCCTCCTCCTTCCTCCCTTCTCCCTCCTCCTTCCTCTTCTTCCTCATTCCTCTTCTTCCTCATTCCTCTCTCTCCTTCCTCTCTCTCCTTCCTCTTCTTCCTCCTTCCTCTTCCTCCCTTCTCCCTCCTCCTTCCTCTTCTTCCTCCTTCTTCTTCCTCCCTTCTCCTTCCTCCTTCCTCTTCCTCCCTTCTCCTTCCTCCTTCCTCTCCTTCCTCCTTCCTCATTCCTCTTCTTCCTCATTCCTCTTCTTCCTCATTCCTCTTCTTCCTCCTTCCTCTTCTTCCTCCTTCCTCTTCCTCCTCATTCCTCTTCTTCCTCATTCCTCTCTCTCCTTCCTCTCTCTCCTTCCTCTCCTTCCTCTCCTTCCTCCTTCCTCCTCATTCCTCTT
Source organism: Calotriton arnoldi (assembly GCA_963921515.1). NCBI lineage: Eukaryota > Metazoa > Chordata > Amphibia > Caudata > Salamandridae > Calotriton > Calotriton arnoldi. The sequence goes on along the minus strand of CAWUFW010002470.1, from coordinate 956,970 downwards.
CTTCCTCATTCCTCTTTTTCCTCATTCCTCTCTCTCTCCTTCCTCTTTCCTCCTCCTGGGTTCAGGAATTCTGGGACGCCGAGTCCCTCACGGCCAAGACAAAGCACCTCCAGCAGTTGAACAAGCATCCCCTGCCGCAGGAGGTTATCAGCGCTTATCAGTGCATGACGCGAGGGAAGCTCCTCCTCTGCCCGTGTTCAGGGATTCTGAGACACTGAGTCCCTCACGGCCAAGACAAAGCATCTCCAGCAGTTGAACAAGCGTCAGTGGTGTAGGTTCTCCTGAGATGTAGCAGCAGTTTCATTTCTTCAAGCATGGGCTCCTTAGCTGCCTCTCTTCTGAGTACTGCCTTCCTTGCCCCCAATGTGTCTTCTCAGCATTTGGTCAGCTTCTTTCTTCAAGCAGAGTTAAGGCAGCTGTCTAGCAGGCTTGCAGCACTTCTCCTGGTTTCTGGTCCTGAACCTGGCAAGGGAAGGTGGCAGTAATTAAAGCAACCGTGGTGAACAGAAACATTTCTTAGTGGCTACTGGTGAAACCCCTATATCTGCTAGTTTTTGCCTCCTCTTTCTTTTAAAGTATAGTAGTTGTGTGTTCAAAGAGTTGTGAGACTGGTTCTGGGCACTGCTGCCCTTTTGCTTATTTCATTCATACTACACCAACCACGTTCCCGGCCACAAAAGAATAGGCCGGAAGGAAGCATGGAACAAGAAGTATCCAGGATGGAAATCTAAAAAAATGCAAGGGAGAATGCCCCACTTAACCACATGTTAACCTGTGGGGGTTAGCCCTTTTAGAGAATAGTAGGCTAGTAAAAGGCAGAGGGGTAGTGGAACCATTCCCTCACTTCAAAAGCTATTTCTCTCTCTTTCCTTTAAACAGTCTGATCTAATACAAATGACCTATGGATTGTTCTTGGCCTGCAATTCACATGTGCTCTCTGGAATTTCATTCCAAGCCTCTATCTTTGCAAAGCCAACAGATCCCTTTTTGGCTATTGCTACCTCTTACACATGCGCCGTATACTCATTTTCTACACTCTAAGCAATACACGTATGCAACACCCATGTGCCACATGGATGGAGGAAGGACACTAGCAGACCAATTGGAAAACTCAGTAGTCCCTGTCCCCCTGGCAGAACAATGAGCCATCAACCGAAATATAAATCGGCCCCTAAATGTCCTTCCATTCTGATCTTCAAAATTGAATTAAAAACGTAGAGTCCCACGTTAAAGGAAGTTCCTAAACACAACATGCGTGTTTTAAAACATCACAGCATGCATGTGCAGTTTTCGATGTTACTTTCCTCATTTGCTTCAGCAATACTGTATGAACTCTTCCAATTTAGGAGTCTCAGTCTTGCTAAAAAAAAGGGTTCATAAATGGACACACTTGAGATAACACTAAGACAGGGGATAAACTTTAAAAAGTTTACCCAAGTCTGCTGCATAAAATATGATCTGTAACCACAGAATGATAAAATAAATGCAACAATATATGACCATTCCTAACCCAGTTATCAAGTTCCTAACATGCTAAAACTATCTCACTACTTATAAGCACTATCCTCATTTTTAGCAGAGGCAAACAAATAGCAAGCCGTTTAATTTATTTTCATAGGGTGGATTGCACAGCATTCCTTTCTCCATAACATTTTTCTATCACAGCTTTTGTCTGTGAATTACAAGCAGTCAAATCTGAAGGCCATTTCTCTGCACTGCTTATTGGCAGCCCCCAGTCGAGGCTGGTTCTCTGTGCTAGCTGGCATGGCCTATGATTTAATGGTTCTGCTGTGAAACCCATCCAAATTACAGTCAGATACCTGGGGTTTTCATAGGATCTGCTGATTTTTATCTCCTGTTCCTAAAATAAAACAGCCCTTGGAGACAGTTTCTCGGTAAGACAAAACAAATATGTTGATAAATGCATCAACTTGATTTCTATATAGATTAATTTATCCTTATAACTATAAGAACAGAAGCATGTCAGCTTTCACTGCAAGCGACCATAATGTTACGGCAACGACCAAAATAAAAGCAACAAAAATGTCTGTCTAGATAGGAGTCAAACATAATACTGACCTTCCTGTGGGTGTCTGAAACCTCACACTTTCTGATAAGAGGGGTAAAATAATCCACAAGCAGGCTCATGGTACTAATAGAGAAGGTCTATTTGTCACAGTGTTAAAAACAACACTTTTTAATCCATGTTATTAGCTCTCTGTGCCTGCCCACTCGCTCCCAAAAAATGTCTCTGTCCAACCTCCCACTGTCCAACCCCTGTCACAAGATCTTTCCGAGTCACCTTCAAAACTGTATTCCGTATTGTCTCTTCCTGCTTTCCCACTCCACAGTTTTGGATACTAGTTGTCTTTTCCTTCACCACCCTGTCATTTCTGTCTCTGCCGCCTTGCTACTCTTGTTTCTTTCACTAACTTTGTATACCCTCCTCTCTACAATGCTATGATTTACTCTGCCTGCTTTCCATCACTGGCTATCTACTCATGAATGTTCTTTGTCTGCTCCATACACCACCAGTTCCCATCATTAAATTTATAAGGTATACTTAACTGTACCTGTTAACACAACAATCTACTGCTTGCCAATTGTCTGTTTTTTTCTGTCCTCCAAATCACCAAATGTTTGTCTTTTAGTGTCTAACACCACCACTGCACTTAACACTTTTTTTTTTTTTAACAACGAACACATACAACAAACCTATCCCAGATCTATTAGCTTTGACATTTGTTCTTTTTGGACGAGGGGGAAGGCTATCCCAGATATGAAAATATTGGGCAGTAATTTAAACTTTGATTAACCAAACATTACTTTCACAATGACTGAGTTTGTCATGAGATGTTTATAGGTTGTTGTGATCTTAATTTAAAATCTTGTTCATTTTTATTATAAGTGATTACCCTGATCAATGAATGTTCTGTATACTGAAATGCATTGAATACATATTGAGACAAACTATACTTCACAATACATTTGTATAAACTTACAGAAAATTAAACTAATTATTGCCTAAACAAAATCTGAAGTCAGAGTGGCATATTAAAATTGAGACATGTGGAATTTGAGAATCATAGGTAGTGCTGCGGATATCTGGTGGAAGAGACTTTCAACATTGACATGAGCCCTTTCCCATTGTGTCCCAATACTATTCTGGATTGGCTCAATCCTTTTCATTGAAGAAGAATCTTTTGTGTGAGGGGGTTTTGGCAATATGTCTCAGTGAGGATGGGGATGGAGGTGGTTGTGCTTATATCTTTCTCACTCTTTCCCCTATGCCTTAGTTGAGTCACACAACAAGAAAGGGCTCACTATGATATTGTCTCCAATTAACAAAGCCTGTGTGTGATAAATTGGGTTGTTGGTTGACTAGGGTATGAGCCCTGGTCAAGCAAAAGCCACTGGGTGAACCAAAAAGTCACTAACTCAACCTGTGCTTAACCCAGAGTAGATTGGTACAGAAGCAGTCAGCCTTAACTAAGAGGCAATGTGTGAAGTATGTATGCAGTGCACAAGCGGTAATAGAGTGAAAACACATGCAAGAAATACCCAAGCCAAGGCAGAAAAATAGATTATATTTAAATAAATTATTTGACACCAAAACAACAAATATTCAATGAGTAAAACCAGAGATATTGATTTTTAAAGTATGAAGTGAAAATAGCGCCAAAAAGCACAAAGTGCCAACAAGGGATATGTGGTCACACTGGACCGGGACAAAGCCTCGAGCGAGGCACTACTGGAGATAAGCAAGGCCAGTAGCGGTGAGGTAGGTTTGCCTAGATTTGAGGAAACCGCCAGCCCGAAGTCTGATTTTATTAGAAAGGAGGCTTTGATCTGCGGACTACTGAATGTTAGATCTCTTCCGAAACATTCCATAGAGATTCAATTACTTATCGAAGCACATCACCTCGATGTTTTATTTATGACTGAAACTTGGACCTTTCCTGATTCTGTTCTTGAACCAGGATTGGCCTGTCCTCCGGGCTATAAGATATTCCATAAGCCAAGAGTTACAGGTAGAGGTGGTGGGGTTGGCATTTTGTTCAAAGAAAGGTAGGATTTTGCCCTTATGGATATAGATGCAGTGGAGGGGTTTGAGCTCCTGGGGTTCTCCTTAAAGGACCCTAGGGGGCACTTGCTGGATGGCATAGTGTGTTATAAGACCCCCTGGTGCAGTCAGTCCGCCTCAGCTGCAGGCGATGATTGACGTTCTTAATAATATGGCCCTTACTCACTCCAGACTGCTTATTGCAGGGGACTTCAATCTATGGCCAAATGGGACTTTAGATACAGGATATAATAACCTTCTTCAATCCTGCGAAAGCATAGGCCTACTACAAGGGGTGACTGGGCCCACACATACAGGGGGGCACACACCGGACATGTGAAGGTGCTCCCAGTGGACTGGACTGATCACCATCTGGTTAAATTTTCGACGTTTATCCCCAGTAGAGGAGCCCCAGCTGCCAGGGAAGCTAGGTGCTTCTTGAGTAGGGATTGGAAAGGGCTATTGGAAAAGGCAACGCGTTTAACAACGTTTGCTAACATAGGGGACTTTGATGTATCTAGGTCAGTGGAGGAGAACTATGCGGATTTTTGTAATCAGATCACTACAACAGTCAATCAAATTGCCCCTTTGAAAAACTGTAAGAAAACTGGTAGAGCTTCTGCCAGGTGGTTTAATGAAAAATTGAAGACCCTGAAAATGAAGTGTAAACAGGCAGAACGAAAATGGAGAAAGTTTTATGCAGATGAGGATAAGATTGTATGGAAAATGGCCATCTCTATCTATAAAAAGAAATCTTCTCCACCAAAGCGGAATATTTTGCAGAGATCATTCTGAACTCGCAAAATAAGTCTAGATGTATTTTCAAAATAGTTGACGACATCACCAATCCGAAGTGCTCACAAAACAAGATTCAGCCAACTCAAGATCTTTGTGATAGTTTAGCGACTCTTCTTCGAAGCCAAAATTAGTACTATCATTAATGGTCTTAAAACAAATATTCCAGTAGGGGAAGAAGTTACGACTAGTGGAGTGGTAGTGTCGACTAGTGGGGTAGAAAGGGTATCTTGTGCAGGAAAACAGACTGGTGAAGGGACTGCCAATCCGAGTCTCCTGGATCACTTTGAGCCTCCATCGGAGGAGGAATTTGGTGGGATTGCCTTGGGTGTCTCCTCTGGCTCCCCACTGGATCCCCTTCCACATAAAATCTGGAAGAAATTTGCCTCAGAACTTTTTCCCAGGCTCCGGCAGATATGTAATCATTCGTTATCCAGTGGGGTTGTACCATCTGTCTGGAAACAGGTCGTGGTTATGCCACTCCTTGAAGAAGGCCACTCTTGACCCAACCTGCCCGGGAAGTTACCGGCCCATCTCTCTCCTACCTTACCCAGTGAAGATCCTTGAACGATTGGTCAGCAAATCTCTGTCACAGTTCCTGGAACTTAATAACAAGTTGGCGGATGTACAATTTGGATTCTGCCCGGAACATGGAACAGAGACTGCTCTGGTGACCGTGATGGACGATCTTCGATTATTGGCAGACAGGGGTCAATCGGCGATACTTATTCTGCTCGACCTGTCTGCCGCTTTCGACACGGTTAACCATGGCATCTTGCTGACCCGACTAGAGGAGGTAGGAATAGTGGGCACTGCCCTGGATTGGTTTCGATCTTATTTATCCGGCAGGTGTCAGGCAGTGGCTCTTCCTCCGTTTCAATCAGCCTTTTCTAATATCTGGCATGGTGTTCATCAAGGGTCTGCCATCAGCCCAATTTTGTTCAACATTTATTTGAGCCCATTGATTAACATAATTCAGGCTCATAATGTGAAGCTGGTTAACTATGCCGATGACACCCAGATTTTCTTATCCCTGGATGGAACCCAGTCTAATGCTTTGGAGGATTTCCATGCTTGTATGCATGACACTGCGCAGTGGCTACGGAATAACTTTCTACAATTCAACTCGGATAAGACCGAAATTTTACACTGTGCAGTTGGGAAGGTTCCTTTGCCTCTCCCTCACAACTTTTGGCCTCTTGTAACATCTACTCCTCCGGTTCCAACCAAGACGGCATGAAATTTGGGAGTCACATTTATCGCTATCCTGTCTTTGGAGACGCAAGTGAATAAAACTGTGGGGAGCTGTTTTGGTCTTATCAGAGCACTTAAAAAGATCCTCCCGCTGCTTCCAAATTCGGCCAGAGCCTTAATAGTACGAGGCGTTATTTTAAGCAGACTTGATTATTGTAACGCCCTACTGTTGGAGTCTCCAAAGTACCTGATTCAGCGACTGCAACGAGTCCAAACTACGGCGGCGAAATTAGTTCTGTCCAGGCCACGGGACTCTTCTGCATCCATGTGCTTAGCTGAGCTACACTGGCTTCCAGTGTTGCAAAGAATATATTTCAAGTCCTTATGCATAGTGTTTAGGGCTCTGCATGGATTTGGTCCTAAGCCTCTACAGAAGAAACTGGTCTGGTACACTCCCACACGGAGCCTTCGCTCCTCTTCTGCCAGTCTGGCGAAGTTTTCAAGGTTTAATAAGGCTAGATTGGGAGGGAGGGCCTTCAGTACTGCTGCTGCAAGGCTGTGGAATGAACTACCACTTGAAATTAGACAATGCAACACCTTGTCTCTCTTTAGGAAAAGGATTAAAACGTGGCTGTTCCCCAGAAACTGATTTCCTGTCTGTGAGTGCTGTCTAATTGGTTCTACCTTCTTCGTTTTATGATGGCTTGTGTCACGTACCATAGCGCCAGGGTACCCGTAGGGTGTTGGTTGCGCTTTATAAATGATATATACAATACAATACGTTCAGGCCGACCATGATGGAGCGTGGGCCAGCTACAGGGACCAGGCTTGGCCCATTGAGCAGAAGCACCTTAGTCCGGGTTGCATCAACATCGAAGATCCTGTTGACGAGGAAGATGCGGGATGCAGCCAAAGTGATGCGTCTGTGTTGATGCAGTGGTGGCGATGCGAAGGTCCTGCTCCATGCAGCAGCGTTGGTGATGCGTCTGCAATGTGGAGTTCTTGTCATCGAGGCTCCCGTCGACAGAGATGCAAAGACCTTGAGGGGAGAAGAGCATTGTGCAGTGCTGGTTCCGAAGGCGATGCGTCGGGTCGATCCACGCAGTAGATGCGATTAACCGGTTCTGGCCATGCAACTGGGGTGATGTGCTGGTTCCGATCCACGTATCAGCACCGATGCACAAGAGGATACGTGAGTTTGGCTGAAGCAAGCACCTTAGGCCCACTTTCAAGTGTTCAGGACTGGGGTGGCATAACGCGGCAGGACAGACTTACAGATGGTAGAGTCCAGGTGCCCCAACGGCCTTCCACGAGTGTTCCAATTGAAGGTTTTTGAGAGCAAACGATACACGGAGAATGGGAACGCGATCGATAAACAATACCGTCGAGGGTAGTGGATTGCGCGTCGAAGGGGGCCCGAAGACACGGTGCCGAACCGGAGCGCAACAATTCACATCCAACAGTCCAGCATAGTGGCAGTCCTTCAGCAGCACAGCAATCCTTCTTCCTCGCAGGGTATCCACAGGTCCAGAAATGTACTGAGGTTGTAAGGTCTGAGGTCCAGTTGTTGTACACAGTGGTGACTTTGAAGTGGGGGAGACTTCGAAGAAAGGCATTTGAGGTGCACAGAGGTCCTCCCTTCCCTTGTTCCATACTACAGGAGAGTACGCAGCCCTTTGTTGTGGGGGACAGGACACAGCCTATTCAGGTGTAAGTATGAGGCTGTGCCCAGCTCTTCCCTCCCATCCTCCCAGGATTACTTATGCTAAGCTCCCATTGTGTGTGGTTGCCGAGAGGAATGCACAAAACTCACCTGTCACCCACCCAAGATGTGTATCAGAGACAGGCTGTAGGCAGACAGGGTTAAGAGCAGAAAAATTACAACTTTCTAAAAGTGGCATTTTTAAAATTGCAATGAAAAATCTTACTTTGCCATTAAATAGGATTTATCATTAAACCAAACATGAGAGAGCCACCTCCCCTCAATTAGGAATGACAGCTTATTAAATGTAATAAGGAATCCCCAATGTTAACCTATGAGAGGGTTAGGCCGCACATTAAGATAAAAACAAGATTTTGGAGTTTTTTACTACCAGGATATGTAAAACTTAAGAGTTCATGTCATAGCTTTTATTTACACAGCACCCTGCCCTATGGGCTACCTAAGGCCTACCTTAGCGTTGACTTATATGTAATAAAAGGAGCTAAAGGCTTGGCTAAGGGTTTTAAATACAAAGTCGACATGGCTGTACGACACTGCCTTCAGGCTGCAATGGCAGACCTTGGACACATTTTAGAGAGCTACTCTACTTAAGTGTTTGGCACAACCAGTACTGCAGGCCCACTAGTAGCATTTACTTTACTGGCCCTGGGAATATGGTATACCACTCTGCAAGGAACTTATAAGTAAATTAAATATGCAAATTAGGTTAATGCCAATCAAACCATGTTTAGGGGAGTGAGCACTTTAGCACTGGTTAGCACTATTTAGCAGTGGTAAAGTTCACAGTCCTATGGCCTACAAAAAATATTTTGCAAAATTGGAGGCAATCAGGCAAAACGTGTGGAGGGGGAGACCACTCTATGGCTGACAGGTCTAACACTGTGTGATATGTTACATGAGATGCCTCAAGTGCATTTCCTCCCAAGCGACACCTGCGGATGCATCCACATATGTTTGATTGTCTTTTAAGCCTATGTGTCCTTCAACTGTGCCCCCACCTTACTCGTATCTAGTTTTGAGCCTGCCTATGGTTATAGGACCTTCCCATGACAAGGTGTGGCTGCAGCAGTGAAACTTTGCTCAGATTTTTCAGGCTGTGTGTGCCAAGGTATTATGCATGGATACTTCTCCTGTAGCTGCTAGGATAATGTTGCATTCTAGAGTCACAATTTCTGAAATTATGGCAGTGTGTGCTGGAAAAGCATGGGGATCCTGATAATTAGGACCATAGTGCTGCTCTTTGGCCCTTGCATCCAATGCTTTCCTTAATCCTCTTATTCATGTCTTCTTCGGGTGAAAGTGAGTTAGGTATAAAATATTGTCAGCTGTTATCTCTACAAACTGTTGTGATTTTGACAGCCAATGGCTCTGTCCAGTGCTTAATTTGAGCCGGTGGTTGCAGGTGTGGCCCACTGGCCCTCATTTCTGGGGGCCAGCCCTTTCTTTTCTTCTCAGCAGACGTTTTGATCCAGAGCATATGAGAAAAAAATACAAAATGGGAGACGGTGGAAGAGAAAGTTGGAAAGCAGTGATAAAGGTGTAAAGATGGGATGAAATAACCTGCAAGAGTTAGATAAAGGCCTAATTGTGATTAAAGAGGCATGAGGTAGGCTCAAGACTATTCAGCCTTGGTATTCAAACTTCAAACAGTCAGCCGGAGGCTAGTGAGCAAAATGTTGAGTTCCAGCACTTATTATTTTTGAAAATGTAAGCACTGGCTCCAGCCCTTCTTACTTCAGTCCTGCACAATATTTACCAGAGCTATGACATTTAAGTAATTGAAGTGTCCCTATTTTAACCACCATTTGAATTCTCAGGGTGGGTAGTATATGCAGCAACATTAGATCACATGCAGAGCCGACCCTTGCTCCGATAGCACCCTGGGCGGGAAGAAATGTGTCACCCTTGCCTGTTGCTAGTCACTAAAATAATGTAGTTACGTGGTCTCTATTGTGTTCACAGGCCAGTCCCTGGCTGATTACTTCAAAAAATTGACTACCCTCTGAACACAAACATCTGCACAACTCCCCCCCATCTCACCCTTACACTCACAACCTAGCTCTGTAATGCTTGTTCCAATTTGTTAGGTGGGATGGCTGTGGTCTGCTGGCAGTGCGGAAGGGGGTGTGAGAGAGATAGAAGGACAGAGAAAGGTGGCCAATATAACCCCTGCACTTGGCCCACTCCAAACAATACATATAATAGCTCATGCACAAAATGCACCAGGCATAGGTTGTGTTTTTTGGGAATTCTTGGCCATAGTTTTGATAACCTGTGTTGTGGTATGCCTTCAAAATAAGCACTGCACATGGAATTATTTTGTAGAATTTTATTGGCTCAAGTGCAAGTGCTACAGCACCACACAACCTTCACGTCCACTCCAGCCCTCATCTGTCCCAACCCCAAGGTTCCATGATTGATGTCACTTTTCCCATTCTGGAAACTCACACTCATAATCTTGTCCTGCATACATGAATGTCTAATCCCCCAAACTTTTTGTCTGCTTGCCTCCAATGTTGCTAAAATTGTTTTTGTAGGCCGTAGGATTGTGCACTTTACCACTGCTAAATAGTGCTAACCAGTGCTAAAATGTTTGTGCTCACTCCCCTAAACATTGTTTGTTTGGCATATACCTAATTGGCATATTTGATTTACTTATAAGTTCCTTGCAGAGTGGTATACCATATTCCCAGGGCCATTTAAAAGAAAATTAAAATTATACCCTCCTGTGGAAAACAGCAAAGGTAAGCCTACAGCATAGAATAATGAAACATTAAGAGAACATAACTGTAGCAGTTGTAGCACTACTTACCAATAACCACACTGGTTTCTTCTGGAATCTTTTGTATTGAACTTCACCTGGTCAGACATACCAGTTTCCCGGCCCCCCCATACCCCCTGGTTGAATATCCTCCACATCAAGTGAAACATATGATTCACACATTCCTTTTGCATTCTCCTCTGCCCTTACCAATCAGGACATACTCTACACACCCCCTGACTCCAACACCACCACATTCCTCTTTACTTCTTGTACTTTGAATGGTCCCAGAAACTTGGTTCTTTCCTTTTTGACAAGTCCAGGTTTTCTCACCTAAACTGTATCACTCACTTTCCACACCACCAACTTGGCACAGTTCCTTTTATCATACCAAGATTTGTATTTCTATTGGTAAGTCTGCCTCCTGCTCTGTAACCTGACCATCTTCTTTCTGTTTTCCCCCAAACTGTCAGCCCAGACACACCGGTTTAAATTCCGAACATGGAGTTCTTCCATTCAACATTTAGATGGGTGATTTCAATGTAACCAAATTGGGAGCATTGCGATGGGCCCACCAAGTTTCCCTCAACATTTCCTTCAAAGATGTGCCCATGTCCACCGCATGCTGTACACAGGAGTTGACCATTCTATTCATTCTCTCAGCTAGACCATTCGCTTGAGTTATGAACAGAGCTGTTCTGTGATGTTGAACAGACAGGATTCTCAAGAAATCTTTTATCTCATGCAAGGTAAACTGAACCCCATTGTCAGTAACAATGATTTCTGGTACCCCCTCACATGAGAACTCATCTTTGAGGAAGTCGATGACCGTACTGGTGTTTATCACACTTGCACATCTTGTGACAACCCACTTTGTTGCCTAATCTGTCAACAACAGAACATACCATTCCTTTGGTGACATTTCAAAAGGACCCATATTGTCCAACCCTAGTTTCCTCCAAGTTCCTCTGGTATCTCAACTGGGGAAAGTGGTACAGCACATGTAACTTTGCCTGTGTCATTCTTGCCACCCAGCCAACAGTCTTTCACAACATGCTCCACCTGCCGATCAAAATTCGGCCACCAATACAGTTTCGGTATGCGAGACTTGGTTAAATTCCTTCCCAGGTGACCCTCATGCCCTAGATTCCCAATTTGTCCTCACAACCCGGCTGGTGGCACTAACCTTGTACCCCTGAATAAGTCGCCATCGATAAAGCTCTGTTCCTCCTTCACATTCCAAAAGTCCTTCATCAAACCAGGGGCATCCTTAAGAACTGGCCACCCCTTCACCACCACATCAGACAAAATTTGGAAAGCGCCATCCTCTCTTCTCACCTGTGCCAATTCACCCTCTATTGTGACCTTCTACTTCACCCAGAATACTGCTACATCATTACATTGCTCAAACTATGTAATACCATTTTGATTATCCACTGGTAGTCCGCTGCTCCATTCTTGTCTCCCAGTAAATATTCCACCTGAAAATTGAAACTATCAATCCTTCCATTCATCTCCTGATCCTTGGCGTTGCACAACAACGATCCCTACACATGAAATTCTGTACTAACGGCCTATGGTCTGATCTGGTCTCACCACAAAAGGTATTCCCCAAAGATAAAAAATAAAAATTGTATTGCCCATGCTACTTACAGTGCTTCTTGTTCAATCACCAAGTAGCGCTCCTCCATCCCCCTCAAGGAGTGTGGCCAAATGCTACTACTCTTTGCTCTCCTTCAACTACCCGAGCTAAAACAGCAACGAGTCTACGCAAATTTGCATCAGTAGTCAGTACCGTTCTTTTACACGCAATAATGAGTCCCAATGTGGGTAACTTACTAATAACTGCTTTGACTGCCTGGAAAGCCACCTCAGTCATCAGACTATGAAAACACCACACCCTTTTTCAGCAAAGTCCTTAACGGTTGCACAATGCTTGCAAACTTGGCAATAAACTTGGAACAAAATTCTGCCAACCCAAGAAATGACATGACCTGACCTGATCTTTATTTTTGAGACTGGGAGCCCCAACAATACTTTCAGCTAATTCCTGCTTAGGACTGATCTCTTACCCACAAATTTTGTGCCCAAGATAGGTGACCCTTGTGGCACCAAATCTGCATTTTTCTTTCTTCAACGTCAACCCTGCCATTTGCAACCTCTCCAGCACCTGTCTCAAGACAGCATCATGATCTTGCTTATCCTTATCGTGCACCAACACATCATCTTGGAAAAATGACACCTGTGGCACTCCCTTCAACACCTGTTTCATTACCCTCTGAAAGCAGGCTGCTGCAGATGCTAGCCCAAAAGGCATTCTCAGAAACCGGTAAGCCCCCAAAGGCGTGACAAAAGATGTAAGATGCAAGATGCCTCAACTCTCTATGTAGGGGAACCTGTTGATAGGCCAAGGCTTGGTCCAATGTGCTGAAAACTTTAGCCTCCTTGAGAACCACCAATGTCTCATTTATATTCGAGAGAGGCAGCTGATACCCGCAGATGTGTTTGTTGAACCCTCTCAAGTCCACAAACATCCTCACATTCTTTCCTCCATCCTTAGGGGCTAGGACCACCGGAGCTAACCTTTCAGAAGATTCTATTTCCTCAATAATGCCCAATATCAGTAACTTTTCCAACTAATTTTTCAGGGGTTCCCTCATCAGGTTGGGAATCTTCCTGACCTTGAACACACGCGGCACTGCATTCTTCTTCAGCACAATTCTATGCTCAAACCCATGCAACAGACCTAACTTCTCACTAAGCACTCTAGGATATTCATTCACATCGTCACACTCTTGACCATTGTTTGCTACCAACATGATAAGCTCGGGGGAAATTGGGTTTAAGGATGATTCCCATGTCCCTCTGATGTCTCCAACCTAAAAGATTATCCCCACGATTTGCCATGTACACCTTACCCACAGTCTCTCTCTCCCAGAATTGAATCCTCATGACAGTGTAACCTAACACATCAATCCAAGCTCCACCATAACCCATGGACTGATATCAGATGGCAGCTGTGAGAAAGTGCCCTCTTTCTTGCATGGTATACCCCCACTTTTTGCTGAATTGCTGATGTGCTTTGACTGAGTGTGCCCTGGGCTCCTGCCAATCAGGTACCCAGGGCCTGTGTTCCTTCCCTTAAACTGCATTGAAGCCTAAACCCAATTGGCATCTCTGGCCACAGGTAGGCCCCTGGTAAATGGTACCACTGGTACCCAGGGCACTGTGACCAGAGAAGGCCTCCAAGGGCTGCAGCACTTATTGTGCCACCCTTGGAGGCCCTGTACCCTGACACACACACACTGCCTTTGCAGGCTGCGTGTCTTGGTGCAGAACAAAGTAAAGAGTCGACATGGCACACATCCCTGTGTGCCATGCCCACAAACCACTGCCCTGGCATACCTCAGTCACCCCTCTAGTTGGGTGCTCTATGCCAGTGGTGAGGGTACAGGTGCATGAGCCTTGTGCCCCTACAGTACCCAGGTCCATTCCTGGGCACTGTAAGTGCAGTGCTGCCATTAAGAGTATATGGTGCTGGGAGTTTGTCATTACGAACTCCACAGCCCCACAATGGCTACACTGAAGACTGGGAAGTTTGGTATCAAACTTCTCAGCACATTAAACCCACACTGATGCCAGTGTGGGATTTAATGTAAAAGGCACAACAGAGGGCATCTTAGAGATGCCCCCTGAAACTCGACCAACTCCCAGTGGCCTGACTGAGTGGCTGCTGAGGCTGCCACCCCAGACATGTTTCTGGACCCCTGGGTCGAGAGCTTGCTGCTCTCGGGGGCCTGAAACAATGCACATCCTGGGACGAGGTGCCAAACCTCCTCCCCCAGGATGGGCAGGGTTCACGAAGGAGAAGCTTCAAAGGTATACCGCCTTTGTGAGCCTCTCCAGATCACTTGCTGTACTCAGCAACTGGTCCCACCCCCCCCTTTGGGCGGGAGACCCGGCGGGAAAAACAAAGTGAGGAAGAGAGGTGTGCCCACCTCTGCCAACTCCACCCCAGGGTGGGGGAGGCGAGGTGAAGCACAACCTCGAGTCCCCGCCATCTTGAGGATGGGGGGACCGAGCCAACCAAGGACAGGCTCCTGCCCCCCTCCCACTGGAGAGTGGCAGAGTAGGGGGTGTACCCACCCCAGGGAAGGGACCCATTGGTCCCTGCCCTTTACCTACCTGTAATTTAGTATTTAGGGGCACCCTGAACCTTCCTTCCTTAGATCCCGATTCCGAAACAACAAGAAGAACAAGAAGAAAGAAGACCAGCCGTGCAGATGCTAACAAGAGGACGACACCAACTGACTTTGCCCCAGCCCTACCGGCCTGTCGACCCTCGAACCTGCTCCTGCTAAACCCCGACCTCTTCAGTGGTCAGCAACCTCAAAAACCCCGGAGGACCTGACTGCCTTGCTCAACTAAAAGACTGGGACTCCCACGAGCAGTGGTTCTGCTCAAAACATCTGCAACCCCAGGCCAGCCTGAGACCGCGGATCCTGCCCACTCTGCACCCGCCGAGCCCGGCCCGAGCCAAAGTGGACAAAGACCCCGAGGACGTCCCCCCGGCGACTGTGACCAAGAATCCAGCACCCAAGGACTCCCCTCGACGCTCCTGACGACGCCTGCAGCCTCAACACCAGGGAGCCCTCTAACCGCGACCAGCAGAGGGTAAGATTTCCCGACGCCTAAAGACACTCCTGCACCCGGCGCCCCACGGCCCCCTGTGCCCAACTCCTGGGTGTCTACCCCTCCTACAGCATCCCAACTTACCTCTCGAAGTGGTGGTCGCACCTGAAGAATCACCGTCCCCGAGTTTGCAGCCTTTGTTCGTCTTGCAGCTTTCCCATTGAAATCCATTGGCCGCCCGACGGCCCAAACGCTCACTGCACCCGGCCGCCCCAGTGCCGCTGAGGGTGCACCAACTACCCTGTTTGACTTCCCCACTTGCCCTGAGTAAGTGACCAGGAGCTTTGCTCCCACAGCCGAGTGGCCTGCCTGCCAGCAGCCACCAATCAAAGGCCCCCCGCCCGCCATAGGCTAACGTTGGGCCTACTCTCTCTGCACCCGGCCGCCCCTGTGCCGCTGAGGGTGTAACAACAGTACAAACCTGAACCTGAGAGACCCCTGAGTCTTGCCCCAGAACCTTAACTCTGCCAGCCGAGTACTTACCTGAAAGCCGATAACTTGTATTTTCTCCATAGGGTAACATTGACTGGTTTTCACTTGGAAATTCTTCTGTCGAGTTTTGTAACTTCGAAATATTCACTAAAAATCGTCCGAATACCAAAATCGAAATTACTCACCTGTTCTCAGGAGAGATCCCAGTGCTGGATTTAGGTACCCAGCACTGACTAGAAAAAGTGATTACAACTGTGATTTTCCGGTAACTTGATTTTCCTCCATAGGATAACATTGCCTGGTTTTTACCAGAAATTCTTCTAAGTGTCGATTTTTGCAACATACAAATATTCCTTAAAAATCGCCTGTGTAACAAAAACGATTTCTTTCAACTGTTTACAGGAAATGCACCAGGGCTGAATCCAGGATCCAGCCCTGAGTAAGAAAAACGTTCGTAAAGTAATTCTATTACAGTTTACTTAAAAATCCCATTGAGCTCAATGTTATAGTATACCAAGTATTGTGTTGCCTATTGCAACCCCTGTGCCATATTGCATTTAAAGTCTATTGTTCATTGAAAGTATTCAACAAACAGCATCTTATTTTGAGAAAGTATTTTTATGCAAACATGTGGTTCTAAAATAAAACAGTATATTTTTTATACAAAACAATTGGCCTAGAGTTCAGTTCTTGAGTGTGTGGTTTCATTTGCTGACTGAGTGTGTACATCAAATGCTTTACACTGTCCTCTGATACTGCCTTACTGCTCGACCAAGCTACCACTTTAGAGAGTAAGGTTCTATCTAACTTTAACCTCTGCCAAACCTCTGGAGACTCTTGGACTCTATACACACTGTACCTCACTTTGGTGCAGTATATATAGAGCCAGTTTCTTACAATGGTGGATCAGCGGTGGGATACAAACTTGCATTTGTTGGACTACTTGGTTACCATCTGATCACATGACAGAACTCTTAAATTGCCTTTAGAATTCTGATTTTTTCAAATTGGCATTTTTTTCCAAACTACTAAAAGTCTTGTTAGGGCCTTGCTTAAGTCCCTTTAGAATTTTAGAATATAAAAATTCACTATAGTCAAGGGTAGAGGGGTTAGAACTTTTTGTTACAATGTCTCAAGACAAGAACCCAGCTATTAGTGAAGATAATAATGACATGCAGGACATGGTTGAGGAGCTCGACCTCACCCCTTACCTTCACTTGTCTTTCAAGGAAGTAAGGTCCTTATGTAAGCTTAAAAATATACCAATGGGCCAGCATCCAACCAAACAATGGCTCCAGGAGCTCCTGGCTGAGTATGCAAAGGCCCACCCCTCTGATTATGGTGATGACCAAGCAGAGGAGGAAAGGAGTGAGGAGGATGGAGAAAGGAACCCACCTCCACCACTGCCTAGGGAAGAAAGGGTCCCTGCACCCTTATTTCCAGAAGTTAACCTCTGGGGACCTAGAGGCCAAACAGGTGGTTCAGGTCCCAGAGAGGACATTGAGGACAGCCTCAGTGAGGAGGACAACCTTTTAGCAAGGTTGGCCAAAAGGATAGATCTAGAGTCCAGACTCCTGGCTCTAGAGAAGGAAAGAAAGGAGATGGGTTTAGCACCCATCAGTGGTGGCAGCAATACCAATAATAAGGATAAAGAGCAATCTTATGATCCTAAAATCCCCAAAGGGATTGTCCCTAAATTTGAGGAGGGTGATGACATCACCAGAAGGTTCACAGCCTTTGAGAGGGCCTGAGACAGGTGAAAAAACCTCTCTGGGGGGCACTCCTGTGGGAACTGTTCTCTGGTAACTGCAGAGACAGGCTTCTGACCCTCTCTGGGCCAGATGCAGGGTCCTATGACCTCATGAAGAGAACTCTGATTGAGGGATTTGGACTCACCACTGAGGAGTACAGAATTAGATTCAGGGGGGCTCACAAAACCCAGAACCAGTCCTGGATTGATTTTGTAGACTAGTCAGTAAAGACACTGGATGGTTGGTTAACTGGACACAATGTGCATGACTTTACTGGACTTTACAATTTGTTTATGAAGGAACATCTATTAAGTAATTGCACAAATGAAAATTACATCAGCATTTGGTAGACCTAGGTCTAATTTCTCCCCAAGAATTGGGAAAGAAGGCAGACCACTGGGTCAAGACTAGGGTGACAAGGACAACCACTGGGGGTGACCAGAAGAAGGTGGTTACAAAACCTCCCCAGGGGAAAGGTGGTAAGAATCCCCAAGATAAAAAGTCTGAGTCTTCCAAAGGGCCCCAAAAACCTGTACGGGGGGTGGGTCCCAAACTACTCCCTATGTGCCACAGCCCTATAGGGGGAAGAACTTTGATCCCACAAAGGCCTGGTGTAACAACTGTAAGAAGTTGGGACACTTAACTGTAGACAAGTCTTGCCCTCACAACAAGGCCCCTAAGCCCACAAGTACAGCTACTCCTGGGGTGGCAAGTCTACAGAAGGGATCAACAGTGTGCCCAGAGCAAATCAGCATGCACACTGAAGCAGTTCTAGTTTCAGAGGGGAAGTTGAGTTTGCCACTGTAGCTGTGTGGCCACCCAACTTAAAGAAATACTTACAGTACCCTCGGATCAATGGAACTAGGATAGAGGCTCTGTGGGATACAGGTGCCAGTGTCACTATGGTGAGAGACACACTGGTTGCCCCTGAGCAATATTTGATTGGGCGTACTTACCCAGTCACCAATGCTGACAGTGTTACCACTAATCATGCTATGGCTAAGGGTGACATTAGACTGGGGGGGGGGGGTTACTGGCCTGAAACAGGTAGTGGTCTCTCCAAAGCTACCAGTTGCATGTCTGCTTGGCAATGACCTGGAAACCTCAGCCTGGGCCGAGGTTGAACTAAAAACCCATGCAGCAATGCTGGACATCCCTGAATTGGTGTGTGTAAAAACAAGAGCACAGATCAAAAGGCAGGGTGAAGAAATAGTGTTGGAGCCTGAAAGAATGGCCCAACCTACCAAGAGAAAAGGTAAGAAGACTGGGGGACCAGCTTCTATACAGCCAAAGGATCAGGACCCCTCTCCTCAGGGAGAGGACTTGGACACCCCAGAGGGAACTGAGCCCATGGAGCTTGACCCTTACCAGGTTGAACTCTTAGGCCCAGGGGGACCCTGTAGGGAAGAGCTGTGCCAGGGGCAGCAAGACTGTCCCACTCTTGAAAGCCTGAGGCAGCAAGCTGTTTCAGAAGCAAAGGGAGATGTCAGTGGTACCCACAGAGTTTATTGGGAAGAGGGATTGCTGTACACTGAGGCAAGAGACCCCAATCCTGGAACCACCAGGAGAGTGGTAGTGCCACAGAAGTACAGGGAGTTCCTCCTAACTTTAGCTCATGACATGCCCCTAGCTGGACATCTGGGCCAAACCAAGACTTGGGAAAGGCTAGCTAGCCACTTTTACTGGCCCCAGATGCACCAAAAGGTGAAGGAGTTTGTCAGCTCCTGTGTTACCTGTCAGGCCAGTGGCAAGACAGGTGGCCACCCAAAGGCCCCCCTGATACCACTGCCTGTGGTGGGGGTTCCCTTTGAGAGGGTAGGTGTGGACATAGTGGGTCCACTTGAACCTCCCACAGCCTCAGGGAACAAATTCATACTAGTGGTAGTGGATCATGCCACTAGGTACCCTGAAGCAATTCCACTTAGGACTACTACAGCTCCTGCAGTAGCCAAGGCCCTCATTGGTGTTTTCACCAGGGTAGGGTTTCCTAAGGAGGTGGTTTCAGACAGAGGTTCTAACTTTGTCTGCTTACCTAAAACACATGTGGAAGGAATGTGGGGTGCAGTACAAGTTTACTACACCCTATCAACCACCAACCAATGGCCTTGTTGAGAGATTTAACAAGACATTGAAAGGCATGATTATGGGGCTCCCTGAGAAACTCAAACTGAGATGGGATGTCCTCTTACCATGTCTGCTTTTCGCTTACAGAGAGGTGCCACAGAAGGGAGTAGGTTTCTCACCCTTTGAACTTCTGTTTGGCCATCCTGTGAGGGGACCCCTTTGTCTTGTAAAGGAGGGCTGGGAGAGGCTCTCCAAGAACCCAAACAAGATATTGTGGACTATGTGCTTGGCCTAAGGTCCAGAATGGCTGAGTACATGGAAAAGGCATCCAAGAATCTTGAGGCCAGCCAGGAGCTTCAGAAGCACTGGTATGACCTAAAAGCTGCACTGGTTGAATTTCAACCTGGGCAACAGGTGTGGGTTTTGGAGCCAGTGGCACCAAGGGCACTCCAGGACAGATGGAGTGGCCCTTACCCTATCCTGGAGAGAAAGAGTGAGGTCACCTACTTAGTTGACCTGGGCACAAGCAGGACACCCAAAAGGGTTATCCATGTGAACCGCCTAAAGCTCTACAATGACAGGGCTGACATCACCATGCTGATGGTGACTGATGAGGAGCAGGAAGCAGAGAGTGAACCTCTCCCTGACCTCCTCTCATGCAGCTCAAAAGATCAGTCAGTTGATGGAGTTGTCTTTTCAGACACCCTCTCTGCCCAACAGCAGACTGACTGCAAGCAAGTCTTGCAACAGTATGCTAAGCTCTTTTCCTTGTCCCCTGGTCTGACAAACTGGTGTACCCATGATGTGGACACTGGTGACAGTGCACCTGTCAAGAACAAGATCTATCGACAGTCAGACCAAGTCAAGGAAAGCATCAGAGCTGAGGTCAGCAAGATGCTGGAGTTAGGGGTTATTGAACCCTCTGAGAGCCCCTGGGCTAGCCCAGTGGTTCTGGTCCCCAAACCTCACCCACAGGATGGAAAGAGAGAAATGAGGTTTTGTGTGGATTACAGAGGGCTCAACTCTGTCACCAAGAGCAGATGAGTTGATAGACAAGTTGGGTGCAGCCAAATTCTTAAGTACCTTTGACTTAACTGCAGGGTACTGGCAGATTGGCATGGCACCAGGAGCAAAAGAGAAAACAGCATTCTCCACACCTGATGGGCACTATCAGTTCACTGTTATGCCCTTTGGTTTAAAGAATGCCCCTGCCACCTTCCAGAGGTTGGTGAACCAAGTCCTTGCTGGGTTGGAGTCCTTTAGTGCAGCTTATCTTGATGATATTGCTGTCTTTAGCTCCACCTGGCAGGATCACCTGGTCCACCTTGGGAAGGTTTTAAAAGCCCTGCAAACTGCAGGTCTAACTATCAAGGCATCCAAATGCCAGATAGGGCAGGGCACTGTGGTGTACTTGGGCCACCTTGTTGGTGGAGGCCAGGTACAGCCCTTACAGCCCAAGATCTAGGCCATCCTGGACTGGGCAGCTCCAACAACTCAGACCCAAGTCAGGGCATTCCTTGGCTTTACTGGGTACTACAGGAGGTTTGTGAAGGGATATGGGTCCATTGTGACTCCCCTCACAGAACTCACCTCCAAGAAGATGCCCAAAAAGGTTAACTGGACAGTTAGTTGCCAAAAGGCTTTTGACACCCTGAAAGAAGCAATGTGCTCAGCACCAATTCTAAAAGTTCCAGATTATGCCAAGCAGTTCATAGTGCAGACTGATGCCTCTGAGCTAGGGATAGGAGTGGTCCTATCCCAGACCAATGATGAAGGCCAAGACCAACCTGTTGCTTTTATAAGCAGGAGGCTTCTCCCCAGAGAGCAGCGTTGGAGTGCCATTGAGAGGGAGGCCTTTGCTGTGGTTTGGTCCCTGAAGAAGTTGAGACCATACTTGTTTGGTACTCACTTCCTAGTTCAAACTGACCACAGACCTCTCAGATGGCTAATGCAAATGAAAGGGGAAAATCCAAAACTTTTGAGGTGGTCCATCTCCCTACAGGGAATGGACTTTGAAGTGGAACACAGACCTGAGACTGCCCATGCCAATGCAGATGGACTTTCCAGGTTCTTCCACTTAGACAATGAAGACTCCCAAGGGCAAGGTTAGTCTCATCACCTTTCGTTTGGGGGGGTTGTGTGAGAAAGTGCCCTCTTTCTTGCATGGTATGCCCCCACTTTTTGCTGAATTGCTGATGTGCTTTGACTGAGTGTGCCCTGGGCTCCTGCCAATCAGGTACCCAGGGCCTGTGTTCCTTCCCTTAAACTGCATTGAAGCCTAAACCCAATTGGCATCTCTGGCCACAGGTAGGCCCCTGGTAAATGGTACCACTGGTACCCAGGGCACTGTGACCAGAGAAGGCCTCCAAGGGCTGCAGCACTTATTGTGCCACCCTTGGAGGCCCTGTACCCTGGCACACACACACTGCCTTTGCAGGCTGCGTGTCTTGGTGCAGAACAAAGTAAAGAGTCGACATGGCACACATCCCTGTGTGCCATGCCCACAAACCACTGCCCTGGCATACCTCAGTCACCCCTCTAGTTGGGTGCTCTATGCCAGTGGTGAGGGTACAGGTGCATGAGCCTTGTGCCCCTACAGTACCCAGGTCCATTCCTGGGCACTGTAAGTGCAGTGCTGCCATTAAGAGTATATGGTGCTGGGAGTTTGTCATTACGAACTCCACAGCCCCACAATGGCTACACTCAAGACTGGGAAGTTTGGTATCAAACTTCACAGCACATTAAACACACACTGATGCCAGTGGAGAGGTGTGGTGCAGCGGCCAGGGCAGCTGACTTCGGAGCAACAGGGTTCACGGTTCGATCCCCGGCTCCGGCGGCAGCTCAGCTCAGCACCATGTGACTCTGGGCAATAGCTCACTTAATTTCCACTACGGCCCCCAGCGCCTTGAGACCCGTAAGGGTGAGTAGTTCGCGCTTTACAAATACGGATTTAGATTTAGTGTGGGATTTAATGTAAATGCACAACAGAGGGCATCTTAGAGATGCCCCCTGAAACTCTACCAACTCCCAGTGACCTGCCTGAGTGGCTGCCGAGGCTGCCACCCCAGACATGTTTCTGGACTCCTGGGTCGAGAGCTTGCTGCTCTCGGGGCCTGAAACAATGCACATCCTGGGACGAGGTGCCAAGCCTCCTCCCCCAGGATGGGCAGGGTTCACGAAGGAGAAGCTTCAAAGGTATACCGCCTTTGTGAGCCTCTCCAGACCACTTGCTGTACTCAGCAACTGGTCCCCACTGGTTACACCCCCCCCTTTGGGCGGGAGACCCGGCGGGAAAAACAAAGCGAGGAAGAGAGGTGTGCCCACCTCTGCCAACTCCACCCCTAGGGTGGGGGAGGTGAGGTGAAGCACAACCTCGAGTCCCCGCCATCTTGAGGATGGGGGGACCCAGCCAACCAAGGACAGGCTCCTGCCCCCTCCCACTGGAGAGTGGCAGAGTAGGGGGTGTACCCACCCCAGGGAAGGGACCCATTGGTCCCTGCCCTTTACCTACCTGTAACGCCCCTAAATTCAGTATTTAGGGTCACCCTGAACCTTCCTTCCTTAGATCCCGATTCCGAAACAACAAGAAGAACAAGAAGAAAGAAGACCAGCCTTGCAGCTGCTAACAAGAGGACGACACCAACTGACTTGGCCCCAGCCCTACCGGCCTGTCGACCCTCGAACCTGCTCCTGCTAAACCCCGGCCTCTTCAGTGGTCAGCAACCTCAAAAACCCCGGAGGACCTGACTGCCTTGCTCAACTAAAAGACTGGGACTCCCACGAGCAGTGGTTCTGCTCAAAACATCTGCAACCCCAGGCCAGCCTGAGACCGCGGATCCTGCCCACTCTGCACCCGCCGAGCCCGGCCCGAGCCAAAGTGGACAAAGACCACGAGGACGTCCCCCGGCGACTGTGACCAAGAATCCAGCACCCAAGGACTCCCCTCGACGCTCCTGACGACGCCTGCAGCCTCAACACCAGGGACCCCTCCAACCGCGACCAGCAGAGGGTAAGATTTCCCGACTCCTAAAGACACCCCTGCACCCGGCGCCCCACGGCCCCCTGTGCCCAACTCCTGGGTGTCTACCCCTCCTACAGCATCCCAACTTACCTCTCGAAGTGGTGGTCGCACCTGAAGAATCACCGTCCCCGAGTTTGCAGCCTTTGTTCGTCTTGCAGCTTTCCCATTGAAATCCATTGGTCGCCCCACGGCCCAAAAGCCCACTGCACCCGGCCGCGTAAGTGCCGCTGAGGGTGCACCAACTACCCTGTTCGACTTCCCCACTTGCCCTGAGTAAGTGACCAGGAGCTTTGCTCCCACAGCCGAGTGGCCTGCCTGCCAGCAGCCACCAACCAAAGGCCCCCCGCCCGCCATAAGCTAACGTTGGGCCTACTCTCTCTGCACCCGGCCGCCCCTGTGCTGCTGAGGGTGTAACAGTACAAACCTGAACCTGGGAGACCCCTGAGTCTTGCCCCAGAACCTTAACTCTGCCAGCCGAGTACTTACCTGAAAGCCGATAACTTGTATTTTCTCCATAGGGTTACATTGACTGGTTTTCACTTGGAAATTCTTCTAAGTGTCGAGTTTTGTAACTTCGAAATATTCACTAAAAATCGTCTGAATACCAAAATCGAAATTACTCACCTGTTCTCAGGAGAGATCCCAGTGCTGGATTTAGGTACCCAGCACTGACTAGAAAAAGTGATTACAACTGTGATTTTCCGGTAACTTGATTTTCCTCCATAGGATAACATTGCCTGGTTTTTACCAGAAATTCTTCTAAGTGTCGAGTTTTGCAACATACAAATATTCCTTAAAAATCGCCTGTGTAACAAAAACGATTTCTTTCAACTGTTTACAGGAAATGCACCAGGGCTGAATTCAGGATCCAGACCTGAGTAAGAAAAACGTTTGTAAAGTAATTCTATTACAGTTTACTTAAAAATCCCATTGAGCTCAATGTTATAGTATACCAAGTATTGTGTTGCCTATTGCAACCCCTGTGCCATATTGCATTTAAAGTCTATAGTTCATTGAAAGTATTCAACAAACAGCATCTTATTTTGAGAAAGTATTTTTATGCAAACCTGTGGTTCTAAAATAAAACAACAGTATATTTTTTATACAAAACAATTGGCCTAGAGTTCAGTTCTTGAGTGTGTGGTTTCATTTGCTGACTGAGTGTGTACATCAAATGCTTTACACTGTCCTCTGATACTGCCTTACTGCTCGACCAAGCTACCACTTTAGAGAGTAAGGTTCTATCTAACTTTAACCTCTGCCAAACCTCTGGAGACCCTTGGACTCTATACACACTGTACCTCACTTTGGTGCAGTATATATAGAGCCAGTTTCTTACAATGGTGGATCAGCGGTGGGATACAAACTTGCATTTGTTGGACTACTTGGTTACCATCTGATCACATGACAGAACTCTTAAATTGCCTTTAGAATTCTGATTTTTTCAAATTGGCATTTTTTTCCAAACTACTAAAAGTCTTGTTAGGGCCTTGCTTAAGTCCCTTTAGAATTTTAGAATATAAAAATTCACTATAGTCAAGGGTAGAGGGGTTAGAACTTTTTGTTACAATGTCTCAAGACAAGAACCCAGCTATTAGTGAAGATAATAATGACATGCAGGACATGGTTGAGGAGCTCGACCTCACCCCTTACCTTCACTTGTCTTTCAAGGAAGTAAGGTCCTTATGTAAGCTTAAAAATATACCAATGGGCCAGCATCCAACCAAACAATGGCTCCAGGAGCTCCTGGCTGAGTATGCAAAGGCCCACCCCTCTGATTATGGTGATGACCAAGCAGAGGAGGAAAGGAGTGAGGAGGATGGAGAAAGGAACCCACCTCCACCACTGCCTAGGGAAGAAAGGGTCCCTGCACCCTTATTTCCAGAAGTTAACCTCTGGGGACCTAGAGGCCAAACAGGTGGTTCAGGTCCCAGAGAGGACATTGAGGACAGCCTCAGTGAGGAGGACAACCTTTTAGCAAGGTTGGCCAAAAGGATAGATCTAGAGTCCAGACTCCTGGCTCTAGAGAAGGAAAGAAAGGAGATGGGTTTAGCACCCATCAGTGGTGGCAGCAATACCAATAATAAGGATAAAGAGCAATCTTATGATCCTAAAATCCCCAAAGGGATTGTCCCTAAATTTGAGGAGGGTGATGACATCACCAGAAGGTTCACAGCCTTTGAGAGGGGCCTGAGACAGGTGAAGAAACCTCTCTGGGGGCACTCCTGTGGGAACTGTTCTCTGGTAACTGCAGAGACAGGCTTCTGACCCTCTCTGGGCCAGATGCAGGGTCCTATGACCTCATGAAGAGAACTCTGATTGAGGGATTTGGACTCACCACTGAGGAGTACAGAATTAGATTCAGGGGGCTCACAAAACCCAGAACCAGTCCTGGATTGATTTTGTAGACTAGTCAGTAAAGACACTGGATGGTTGGTTAACTGGACACAATGTGCATGACTTTACTGGACTTTACAATTTGTTTATGAAGGAACATCTATTAAGTAATTGCACAAATGAAAATTACATCAGCATTTGGTAGACCTAGGTCTAATTTCTCCCCAAGAATTGGGAAAGAAGGCAGACCACTGGGTCAAGACTAGGGTGACAAGGACAACCACTGGGGGTGACCAGAAGAAGGTGGTTACAAAACCTCCCCAGGGGAAAGGTGGTAAGAATCCCCAAGATAAAAAGTCTGAGTCTTCCAAAGGGCCCCAAAAACCTGTACGGGGGGTGGGTCCCAAACTACTCCCTATGTGCCACAGCCCTATAGGGGGAAGAACTTTGATCCCACAAAGGCCTGGTGTAACAACTGTAAGAAGTTGGGACACTTAACTGTAGACAAGTCTTGCCCTCACAACAAGGCCCCTAAGCCCACAAGTACAGCTACTCCTGGGGTGGCAAGTCTACAGAAGGGATCAACAGTGTGCCCAGAGCAAATCAGCATGCACACTGAAGCAGTTCTAGTTTCAGAGGGGGAAGTTGAGTTTGCCACTGTAGCTGTGTGGCCACCCAACTTAAAGAAATACTTACAGTACCCTCGGATCAATGGAACTAGGATAGAGGCTCTGTGGGATACAGGTGCCAGTGTCACTATGGTGAGAGACACACTGGTTGCCCCTGAGCAATATTTGATTGGGCGTACTTACCCAGTCACCAATGCTGACAGTGTTACCACTAATCATGCTATGGCTAAGGGTGACATTAGACTGGGGGGGGTTACTGGCCTGAAACAGGTAGTGGTCTCTCCAAAGCTACCAGTTGCATGTCTGCTTGGCAATGACCTGGAAACCTCAGCCTGGGCCGAGGTTGAACTAAAAACCCATGCAGCAATGCTGGACATCCCTGAATTGGTGTGTGTAAAAACAAGAGCACAGATCAAAAGGCAGGGTGAAGAAATAGTGTTGGAGCCTGAAAGAATGGCCCAACCTACCAAGAGAAAAGGTAAGAAGACTGGGGGACCAGCTTCTATACAGCCAAAGGATCAGGACCCCTCTCCTCAGGGAGAGGACTTGGACACCCCAGAGGGAACTGAGCCCATGGAGCTTGACCCTTACCAGGTTGAACTCTTAGGCCCAGGGGGACCCTGTAGGGAAGAGCTGTGCCAGGGGCAGCAAGACTGTCCCACTCTTGAAAGCCTGAGGCAGCAAGCTGTTTCAGAAGCAAAGGGAGATGTCAGTGGTACCCACAGAGTTTATTGGGAAGAGGGATTGCTGTACACTGAGGCAAAAGACCCCAATCCTGGAACCACCAGGAGAGTGGTAGTGCCACAGAAGTACAGGGAGTTCCTCCTAACTTTAGCTCATGACATGCCCCTAGCTGGACATCTGGGCCAAACCAAGACTTGGGAAAGGCTAGCTAGCCACTTTTACTGGCCCCAGATGCACCAAAAGGTGAAGGAGTTTGTCAGCTCCTGTGTTACCTGTCAGGCCAGTGGCAAGACAGGTGGCCACCCAAAGGCCCCCTGATACCACTGCCTGTGGTGGGGGTTCCCTTTGAGAGGGTAGGTGTGGACATAGTGGGTCCACTTGAACCTCCCACAGCCTCAGGGAACAAATTCATACTAGTGGTAGTGGATCATGCCACTAGGTACCCTGAAGCAATTCCACTTAGGACTACTACAGCTCCTGCAGTAGCCAAGGCCCTCATTGGTGTTTTCACCAGGGTAGGGTTTCCTAAGGAGGTGGTTTCAGACAGAGGTTCTAACTTTGTCTGCTTACCTAAAACACATGTGGAAGGAATGTGGGGTGCAGTACAAGTTTACTACACCCTATCAACCACCAACCAATGGCCTTGTTGAGAGATTTAACAAGACATTGAAAGGCATGATTATGGGGCTCCCTGAGAAACTCAAACTGAGATGGGATGTCCTCTTACCATGTCTGCTTTTCGCTTACAGAGAGGTGCCACAGAAGGGAGTAGGTTTCTCACCCTTTGAACTTCTGTTTGGCCATCCTGTGAGGGGACCCCTTTGTCTTGTAAAGGAGGGCTGGGAGAGGCTCTCCAAGAACCCAAACAAGATATTGTGGACTATGTGCTTGGCCTAAGGTCCAGAATGGCTGAGTACATGGAAAAGGCATCCAAGAATCTTGAGGCCAGCCAGGAGCTTCAGAAGCACTGGTATGACCTAAAAGCTGCACTGGTTGAATTTCAACCTGGGCAACAGGTGTGGGTTTTGGAGCCAGTGGCACCAAGGGCACTCCAGGACAGATGGAGTGGCCCTTACCCTATCCTGGAGAGAAAGAGTGAGGTCACCTACTTAGTTGACCTGGGCACAAGCAGGACACCCAAAAGGGTTATCCATGTGAACCGCCTAAAGCTCTACAATGACAGGGCTGACATCACCATGCTGATGGTGACTGATGAGGAGCAGGAAGCAGAGAGTGAACCTCTCCCTGACCTCCTCTCATGCAGCTCAAAAGATCAGTCAGTTGATGGAGTTGTCTTTTCAGACACCCTCTCTGCCCAACAGCAGACTGACTGCAAGCAAGTCTTGCAACAGTATGCTAAGCTCTTTTCCTTGTCCCCTGGTCTGACAAACTGGTGTACCCATGATGTGGACACTGGTGACAGTGCACCTGTCAAGAACAAGATCTATCGACAGTCAGACCAAGTCAAGGAAAGCATCAGAGCTGAGGTCAGCAAGATGCTGGAGTTAGGGGTTATTGAACCCTCTGAGAGCCCCTGGGCTAGCCCAGTGGTTCTGGTCCCCAAACCTCACCCACAGGATGGAAAGAGAGAAATGAGGTTTTGTGTGGATTACAGAGGGCTCAACTCTGTCACCAAGAGCAGATGAGTTGATAGACAAGTTGGGTGCAGCCAAATTCTTAAGTACCTTTGACTTAACTGCAGGGTACTGGCAGATTGGCATGGCACCAGGAGCAAAAGAGAAAACAGCATTCTCCACACCTGATGGGCACTATCAGTTCACTGTTATGCCCTTTGGTTTAAAGAATGCCCCTGCCACCTTCCAGAGGTTGGTGAACCAAGTCCTTGCTGGGTTGGAGTCCTTTAGTGCAGCTTATCTTGATGATATTGCTGTCTTTAGCTCCACCTGGCAGGATCACCTGGTCCACCTTGGGAAGGTTTTAAAAGCCCTGCAAACTGCAGGTCTAACTATCAAGGCATCCAAATGCCAGATAGGGCAGGGCACTGTGGTGTACTTGGGCCACCTTGTTGGTGGAGGCCAGGTACAGCCCTTACAGCCCAAGATCTAGGCCATCCTGGACTGGGCAGCTCCAACAACTCAGACCCAAGTCAGGGCATTCCTTGGCTTTACTGGGTACTACAGGAGGTTTGTGAAGGGATATGGGTCCATTGTGACTCCCCTCACAGAACTCACCTCCAAGAAGATGCCCAAAAAGGTTAACTGGACAGTTAGTTGCCAAAAGGCTTTTGACACCCTGAAAGAAGCAATGTGCTCAGCACCAATTCTAAAAGTTCCAGAATATGCCAAGCAGTTCATAGTGCAGACTGATGCCTCTGAGCTAGGGATAGGAGTGGTCCTATCCCAGACCAATGATGAAGGCCAAGACCAACCTGTTGCTTTTATAAGCAGGAGGCTTCTCCCCAGAGAGCAGCGTTGGAGTGCCATTGAGAGGGAGGCCTTTGCTGTGGTTTGGTCCCTGAAGAAGTTGAGACCATACTTGTTTGGTACTCACTTCCTAGTTCAAACTGACCACAGACCTCTCAGATGGCTAATGCAAATGAAAGGGGAAAATCCAAAACTTTTGAGGTGGTCCATCTCCCTACAGGGAATGGACTTTGAAGTGGAACACAGACCTGAGACTGCCCATGCCAATGCAGATGGACTTTCCAGGTTCTTCCACTTAGACAATGAAGACTCCCAAGGGCAAGGTTAGTCTCATCACCTTTCGTTTGGGGGGGTTGTGTGAGAAAGTGCCCTCTTTCTTGCATGGTATGCCCCCACTTTTTGCTGAATTGCTGATGTGCTTTGACTGAGTGTGCCCTGGGCTCCTGCCAATCAGGTACCCAGGGCCTGTGTTCCTTCCCTTAAACTGCATTGAAGCCTAAACCCAATTGGCATCTCTGGCCACAGGTAGGCCCCTGGTAAATGGTACCACTGGTACCCAGGGCACTGTGACCAGAGAAGGCCTCCAAGGGCTGCAGCACTTATTGTGCCACCCTTGGAGGCCCTGTACCCTGGCACACACACACTGCCTTTGCAGGCTGCGTGTCTTGGTGCAGAACAAAGTAAAGAGTCGACATGGCACACATCCCTGTGTGCCATGCCCACAAACCACTGCCCTGGCATACCTCAGTCACCCCTCTAGTTGGGTGCTCTATGCCAGTGGTGAGGGTACAGGTGCATGAGCCTTGTGCCCCTACAGTACCCAGGTCCATTCCTGGGCACTGTAAGTGCAGTGCTGCCATTAAGAGTATATGGTGCTGGGAGTTTGTCATTACGAACTCCACAGCCCCACAATGGCTACACTCAAGACTGGGAAGTTTGGTATCAAACTTCACAGCACATTAAACACACACTGATGCCAGTGGAGAGGTGTGGTGCAGCGGCCAGGGCAGCTGACTTCGGAGCAACAGGGTTCACGGTTCGATCCCCGGCTCCGGCGGCAGCTCAGCTCAGCACCATGTGACTCTGGGCAATAGCTCACTTAATTTCCACTACGGCCCCCAGCGCCTTGAGACCCGTAAGGGTGAGTAGTTCGCGCTTTACAAATACGGATTTAGATTTAGTGTGGGATTTAATGTAAAATGCACAACAGAGGGCATCTTAGAGATGCCCCCTGAAACTCTACCAACTCCCAGTGACCTGCCTGAGTGGCTGCCGAGGCTGCCACCCCAGACATGTTTCTGGACCCCTGGGTCGAGAGCTTGCTGCTCTCGGGGGCCTGAAACAATGCACATCCTGGGACGAGGTGCCAAGCCTCCTCCCCCAGGATGGGCAGGGTTCACGAAGGAGAAGCTTCAAAGGTATACCGCCTTTGTGAGCCTCTCCAGACCACTTGCTGTACTCAGCAACTGGTCCCCACTGGTTACACCCCCCTTTGGGCGGGAGACCCGGCGGGAAAACAAAGCGAGGAAGAGAGGTGTGCCCACCTCTGCCAACTCCACCCCTAGGGTGGGGGAGGTGAGGTGAAGCACAACCTCGAGTCCCCGCCATCTTGAGGATGGGGGGACCCAGCCAACCAAGGACAGGCTCCTGCCCCCTCCCACTGGAGAGTGGCAGAGTAGGGGGTGTACCCACCCCAGGGAAGGGACCCATTGGTCCCTGCCCTTTACCTACCTGTAACGCCCCTAAATTCAGTATTTAGGGTCACCCTGAACCTTCCTTCCTTAGATCCCGATTCCGAAACAACAAGAAGAACAAGAAGAAAGAAGACCAGCCTTGCAGCTGCTAACAAGAGGACGACACCAACTGACTTGGCCCCAGCCCTACCGGCCTGTCGACCCTCGAACCTGCTCCTGCTAAACCCCGGCCTCTTCAGTGGTCAGCAACCTCAAAAACCCCGGAGGACCTGACTGCCTTGCTCAACTAAAAGACTGGGACTCCCACGAGCAGTGGTTCTGCTCAAAACATCTGCAACCCCAGGCCAGCCTGAGACCGCGGATCCTGCCCACTCTGCACCCGCCGAGCCCGGCCCGAGCCAAAGTGGACAAAGACCACGAGGACGTCCCCCCGGCGACTGTGACCAAGAATCCAGCACCCAAGGACTCCCTCGACGCTCCTGACGACGCCTGCAGCCTCAACACCAGGGACCCCTCCAACCGCGACCAGCAGAGGGTAAGATTTCCCGACTCCTAAAGACACCCCTGCACCCGGCGCCCCACGGCCCCCTGTGCCCAACTCCTGGGTGTCTACCCCTCCTACAGCATCCCAACTTACCTCTCGAAGTGGTGGTCGCACCTGAAGAATCACCGTCCCCGAGTTTGCAGCCTTTGTTCGTCTTGCAGCTTTCCCATTGAAATCCATTGGTCGCCCCACGGCCCAAAAGCCCACTGCACCCGGCCGCGTAAGTGCCGCTGAGGGTGCACCAACTACCCTGTTCGACTTCCCCACTTGCCCTGAGTAAGTGACCAGGAGCTTTGCTCCCACAGCCGAGTGGCCTGCCTGCCAGCAGCCACCAACCAAAGGCCCCCCGCCCGCCATAAGCTAACGTTGGGCCTACTTCTCTGCACCCGGCCGCCCCTGTGCTGCTGAGGGTGTAACAGTACAAACCTGAACCTGGGAGACCCCTGAGTCTTGCCCCAGAACCTTAACTCTGCCAGCCGAGTACTTACCTGAAAGCCGATAACTTGTATTTTCTCCATAGGGTTACATTGACTGGTTTTCACTTGGAAATTCTTCTAAGTGTCGAGTTTTGTAACTTCGAAATATTCACTAAAAATCGTCTGAATACCAAAATCGAAATTACTCACCTGTTCTCAGGAGAGATCCCAGTGCTGGATTTAGGTACCCAGCACTGACTAGAAAAAGTGATTACAACTGTGATTTTCCGGTAACTTGATTTTCCTCCATAGGATAACATTGCCTGGTTTTTACCAGAAATTCTTCTAAGTGTCGAGTTTTGCAACATACAAATATTCCTTAAAAATCGCCTGTGTAACAAAAACGATTTCTTTCAACTGTTTACAGGAAATGCACCAGGGCTGAATTCAGGATCCAGACCTGAGTAAGAAAAACGTTTGTAAAGTAATTCTATTACAGTTTACTTAAAAATCCCATTGAGCTCAATGTTATAGTATACCAAGTATTGTGTTGCCTATTGCAACCCCTGTGCCATATTGCATTTAAAGTCTATAGTTCATTGAAAGTATTCAACAAACAGCATCTTATTTTGAGAAAGTATTTTTATGCAAACCTGTGGTTCTAAAATAAAACAACAGTATATTTTTTATACAAAACAATTGGCCTAGAGTTCAGTTCTTGAGTGTGTGGTTTCATTTGCTGACTGAGTGTGTACATCAAATGCTTTACACTGTCCTCTGATACTGCCTTACTGCTCGACCAAGCTACCACTTTAGAGAGTAAGGTTCTATCTAACTTTAACCTCTGCCAAACCTCTGGAGACCCTTGGACTCTATACATACTTTGGTGCAGTATATATAGAGCCAGTTTCTTACAGCAGCATTTTGTAGAATAGAATTGTATTGGCACAAGTGATGAAATACAGGACCACACAACCTTCAACGCCAACTCCAGCCCTCAACTGTCTCAACCCCAAGGTTCCATGATTAATGTCACATTTCCCATTCTGGAACCTCAATCTCACAATCTTGTCCTGCATAAATCAATGTCTTAACCATAGCAACATGTATGATTGGTACTTTGTCATTGCATTCATAAATTACTTTGACCGTTATAAATTGTTCTAACAGGGTCAAAAACAGGCAACAGGTCAAATAATATTTGCCAGACATCAATCATGTCATGTAATTTCCTGCTAAAAATTATTACACCTTTTATGTGCTGATATCCCATCAATCATACATGCCGCTTTTGTGGGGTAATAACGATTTTTGCTTTTGATTTTTCTCTGATAGGCTTAACGCACTACCCTGCTTTTCCATTGTTGTGCCCTGCTGTCCTACGGGTCTGGACTACTCCACTTACTCCCCCCATTGGCCGACTCACCCTGCAATAAGGCATTACCAGGTAGGTGGCCTTCATCTGCCACACACCCCTGCCGGTGTGCATCCTTTACCAACAGTTGTTCCCCTTTTTCTACCACACCACCTGTGGGGCTCATGTCTCCAGGTGGCCGCTCTTGAGTGCAGGGTACATTTCTGTCTCTTAGGTGCAGCCCTCCATTGTCATGGCTTCCCATAGGTTGGCCCAGAACACCTTGATTCCTTCATCTGACAGGTGCACTCCATCCTCTGGTTACAATTACGGGTGCCTTCGGTTGATCAGGCCATGCCTGAAACTCTCAAAGCCATTTGCCTTGCAGGGCTTGCTGACTGCAATGTTTAATTTCCTCCTGTAGTTATCCACCGCCCCATTTGACATGGCCCCATGCCATGTCTGCCTGGTGATGATTTCTGACCACATGATGATGGTGCTGCCAAAGGAGCTGGCCCCTCTGTCAGCCTTAGCCGGATATCATGGAGGAGTTAATTCCTCCCAAGCTGTGCACGATCGTTGCCCCCCCAAGTGTATCATCAGGACATCTGTGTACCTGACGGCTGTTGTCTGCCTTTTGGCCAAGTTTGACGATAGCTGCTCCAATCTCATCCCCAGGGTGCTCCACCATCTAATGCTTGTGGCTTCTGCCTGGCCCGCCTGTCTGCTGCCAACATGAGTCCACCATGCCTATATTGCATTTGATTTATAATTTATAGAGTGCATGAATGCCCTTGGGAGTCTTGGCACTAACATTTACAAATTTCCTGAATTGAAACCGCAGGTGAATGAATAAGTGCCCGATCACCCAAACTGTTCTGGGCTGGGCCTTTGCAAAGGCAACAAGAGAAATTGTCAATTTGCTTGTGGTGCGACTCCAGCTGGTCACAACGGTTGGGGTGTTATGTATGTTTTGTATGCATTGAAGCACCATCTGTCCACTGCTTTGATCCCAGCCTCTGACATCCTGTGTTGTGAGGCTGTTGTGCCACCCCTATCTTGAATGAGTGGACACAAAGGAAGCAGATGTTAGGCCTGTCCACCCCAGGGATTTGGACATGACCGGCAAGAATTTAAATTTGTTCAACAGGTCCCTGCTCGCATGCCTGAAGAGTGTGCCCCACAGCAGGTCCCGCTGCCATGTAGGTGTACAAGTTTCACACTGGGCAGTATTTGCAATGCAGCTGTATCCGTGACCCCCTGCCTTGCTGGTCTGTTTATAACTTTCTTAGTAGAAACTCCGCCCTTGACGCTCCTGACATGACATCCATTTCATGCAGGCATGCTTTGCTGCCTCCTATCTTGCTGGGGCCAGACGCTCGCTCACTATGAATGTCTCAAATATGCTGTGGTGCATTCTATTTTAAACATGTTAACCTTGAGAGAGTGTAATGCTACCCCCTTGATTTATGGGTCGTTTCATGTCCTGTCTCTTCCCTTCCAGGCACTTCCAGCCTTTCATTGCTGCCCTGATATAATGCAGGGTCAATGGGCTCCTCTCCTGTGCTTAGTTATGAGAAATGGGTCACTGCTGCAAAGTGGGCCTGTGCCCAATATTTAGATTTCTTCTGTATGTTTGCCCACTCAATGAAACTTTCCACGGCCCTAGACGTGGCTCTAGGGTCCCCCAGCGTCTGGAGCCCTCCCACCTGCCTCATCTCTTGGACTTTATCATCTGGTAATCTCAATGTACCCGCCACGGAGTCCAACTCAATCCTGATGAACACCAGCTTTGTTGCCTGGCCCATCCTCCACTGTTGAGTATTCCACCTCACATGCCTCTGGGCTGATCCCACCGTTTACAGAAGCTCCCTCCAGAAAAGACAGGTGTTGTATGTGTCTGAACTGGCCCACCTCTTTTTTTCGGTACCACTCCCAGGGGGTGAAATGACCAACCCCTTGGTGAATGGAGGGGACAGTGGGCCCTCTATTCACCCCAGGCCTTTCTTAATTGTTTGCAGGACTATTTCTGGTTGCTTCTGGGCGGATTTTAGATTCCTCTCTCTCCCTCAAATGGATTTTAAAACCCTCCTCAAAATCTTTCAATGGTAGGGTGGCATCCTTTCCGTTGTACCCATTGGCTAGTCTCTGGAGCTGGTGTGTTAGTGGGGGACCTGGCTTGCTGGAAATCTCCCCACATGGCCCCCCCACTGTTCTTACCCATGCTAGTGCTTCTTTTTCTTTCTTGTCACTGTGTCCTTTATTGCTTTCCTCCTCTCCCCCATCTCTCTCCTCTCCTACCCTCCCTCTCTCTCCCCCTCTCCCTCTCTCTCCCCCTTTCCCTCCCTCTCTCTCCCCTCCCTCTTTCCCTCCCCATTCTCCCTCTCTCCCTTCTCTCTCTCTCCTCTCCCCTCTCTTACGCCCCCTCTTCCCCTCCCCCTCTCCACTCCCCTCCCCTTCCCCTCTCTCCCCTCTCCCCTCTCTCCTCTCCCCTTGCCCTCTCTCCTCTCTCCTCTCCCCTTGCCCTCTCTCCTCTCACTCCCCTCTCGCTCTCTTCACCCTTTTGTTTGTCAGAATTATAATTGCCAAACAAATAAGAGCTTTAAATTTTCAGCGACTGCTTGATTCAATCCGTAGACGGAGCTAAAATCAACAATGTCCAATAAGCAGTGCGGCTCAGGACATCAATTAACCAATGACAGCGTGAAACACTATGATGTCGACATTTTACTCCTCGCAGCGTTCACACTCCTTTACAATTTCTTCGCTATTTTCAAACAACTTTTCTGACCAAACTTCTTTGCTTAATTCTTCTTGATTTCTTTAAAGAAATTTAGATTCTGCAGTCACTCAAATTCACAATCGCAAGTGACTTCTCGACCAACGAAAATTCACACCAATCAATGCAGCTTTACCCTAGTGCGCAATGAAGTTTCACTAGCATTAACAAAGTTAATCAATCACCAACGCTTGTCCCTATAGTTACTGATGGAAGTGATGGTACCTCACACTCCACATCAACTGACCTCTTTGCAAAACAAGATTAATATCCTGGGATCTTTCAACTTTTATGAGCCTGAAATCAACTTCTTCACAACATCAATTTCTTAATACTTTTCTCGTATAATATAATTTATCTGCAAAGAGAGCATACTCACACTACTCTCACAACCACGAAATGTTCTCCCTATTGATACTCACACCTCCAAGCCCCAACTGCCTTAACCGCTCGTCACTCCATCCGGATTCAGGCACTGGAAACTGTAATCTGGGATAGTTGTGAAAATATTTTGGGTATAAATTTAAGCTCTATACTGGGTGTAAACCATCAATCTGCTACCAGAAACTGCCGGATCCTAAGGACTCACCAAGATGGTTACATTTCTATATATCCATTGTAGTTTGCCTGAAGCACACCCTTTTTTAAAATTCGATCGTTTATGTTCTATTTTTCAGTTTAGCGTGCAGGCACTCAAATGCGCTCCGTCCCAAGTGCGCATATGTAAATTCATCAAGAAAATATGACGCGCGTTGTGCGAGTCATGAGAGATGCACAGCCTTTTGCATATTCGTGATTTAAATAATCCACATAATCAGTATTGTTTCCAGTCATCCAATTTATTACCAGTTTAACACTCTTTTTCCATCACGCCAAAGATAAAAGTTTCATTCTTTGCGTGTTTAATTACTCTAGAATTGCACCATCCGGGCCTATTCACAGGCATATGTTGAAACTTAAATCCTCCATCACTTATGCTTCACCCAATGCATTTCGGTTCTCCTCAACCTTCATCAGGGGTATCTACAATGTTTAGAATATGCATCAGCTACACACAAAAGTTTATGACAAAAGTATATTACAAACCTTTTGTGCCCAACTCCAAAACCAAATTTATCTGTACTCCCTAGAATGTGCCCCATTATTTACCACCTCTACCTGAAGAAAACTGCAACGCTCTAATGTGAAAACCTGTATGTATAACAAAATATAACCCTCTTTATTATCCCACATCCCAGACTCCGTTTTACCTTTATCAACCCCACTCATACCTGTGATTTAAACACTCGATCTTAAACAGCGCAACCACTCACTTCTCCTCAAAGGTCAATCTGATCTGAATCACTGCTCCAGCATTTAACCAAGCATCTCCTTCCCCACCTGTGAACCATTTATGACACGTGATAATTTAGGAGGTTAAAGGGCGGGGTAAATTATCACGTGTCATAAATGGTTCACAGGTGGGGAAGGAGATGCTTGGTTAAATGCGGGGGAGCGGGGTGATTCAGATCAGATTGACCTTTGAGGAGAAGTGAGGCGGTCGCGCTGTTTAAGATTCGGAGTGTTTAAATCACAGGTATGAATTGGGGTTGATAAAGGTTAAAACGGAGTCTGGGATGTGGGATAATAAAGAGGGTTCGTATTTTTGTTATACATACAGGTTTTCACATTAGAGCGTTGCAGTTTTCTTCAGGTAGAGGTTGTAAATAATGGGGCACATTCTAGGGGGTACAGATAAAGTTGTTTTTGGAGTTGGGCACAAAGGGTTTGTAATATACTTTTGTCATAAACTTTTTGTGTGTAGCTGATGCATATTTTTAAACATTGTAGATACCCCTGATGAAGATTGAGGAGAACCGAAATGCATTGGGTGAAGTTTTAAGTGATGGAGGATTTAAGTTTCAACATATGCCTGTGAATAGGCCCGGATGGGCAATTCTAGAGCAATTAAACACGCAAAAAGAATGAAACTTTTTATCTTTGACGTGATGGAAAAAGAGTGTTAAACTTTGGTAATAAATTGGATGACTAGAAACAATACTGATTACGTGGATTATTTAAATCACAAATGTGCAAAAGGCTGTGCAACTCTCTCATGACTCGCACAACGCGCGTCATATTTTCTTGATGAATTTACATATGCGCACTTGGAACGGAGCGCATTTTGAGTGCCTGCACGCCAAACTTGAGAAAATAGAACACAAACGATCGAATAAAAAAAAAAGGGTGTGCTTCAGGCAAACTACAATGGATGTATTACCGCCGTTCCAAACCCTGTTAGCACCCCGCAGGAATATGGATACAGGAACTACAAGAGTTATATTATCACGTCAAAGGCTTTCCATGAACTGTCACTTGTGAAATATGGATTGATTACACGTAAAGTGAGGATCTTTTTCGAATTAATTTGGATCGTGTTTACACAGCAGTTGTTTGGGTATCAATGAAATACGTTAATGTTTGTTAAGCACTGGGATGATGAAATTTGTGTTTTGTGAATTGTTGGACAGGGAGGTTACGTTACGGGAGGTGCACTAGGAGGTTAAAGGGCGGGGTAAATTATCACGTGTCATAAATGGTTCACAGGTGGGAAAGGAGATGCTTGGTTAAATGCGGGGGAGCGGGGTGATTCAGATCAGATTGACCTTTGAGGAGAAGTGAGGCGGTCGCGCTGTTTAAGATTCGGAGTGTTTAAATCACAGGTATGAATTGGGGTTGATAAAGGTTAAAACGGAGTCTGGAATGTGGGATAATAAAGAGGGTTCGTATTTTTGTTATACATACAGGTTTTCACATTAGAGCGTTGCAGTTTTCTTCAGGTAGAGGTTGTAAATAATGGGGCACCTTCTAGGGGGTACAGATAAATTTGGTTTTGGAGTTGGGCACAAAGGGTTTGTAATATACTTTTGTCATAAACTTTTTGTGTGTAGCTGATGCATATTTTTAAACATTGTAGATACCCCTGATGAAGATTGAGGAGAACCGAAATGCATTGGGTGAAGTTTTAAGTGATGGAGGATTTAAGTTTCAACATATGCTCTGTGAATAGGCCCGGATGGGCAATTCTAGAGCAATTAAACACGCAAAAAGAATGAAACTTTTTATCTTTGACTTGATGGAAAAAGAGTGTTAAACTTTGGTAATAAATTGGATGACTGGAAACAATACTGATTACGTGGAATATTTAAATCACGAATGTGCAAAAGGCTGTGCAACTCTCTCATGACTCGCACAACGCGCGTCATACTTTCTTGATAAATTTCTATATACCCACTTATAATCTCGCCATGGAGAATCCTTGTGGCTCCGGAGAGGTCAATGGACCTTTTCTACCATAAGCGAATTAGAGCGCTTCCAAAAACTTCAAAATATCATTGACATTTAGTATTTTAATGATTAGTCAATGTTGAAAGGCTGGGAAAGTTTCAAACCCTTTATTCAATTAAAAGTTAGTATCTCTAATTATCTTTATTCAGTTTAGTATGTTTACAGAAATATTAAGATTTGGTTAGAAGTCAGCATGCAAAAAATAATACACAGTGTCCATAAAGAACCCCAATAAATTAACTAATAACCTAACCTAATCTAAATAGAACCCATAAAGAGTACTTTGGAATAGAGCAAGAACGATGAACCACTCATAAGAGTAGTTCTGGAAACTTAGCCCAGTTCCCTATAGCTGCAAAACAACTGTATATAATGAAACAATCTCTGGAGTAGCAATGGCCTCAAAAATCAGAAATAAGTCAACAGCCTTGCATAAAGAAGAGTCTAGGATCATGAAAATATCCAGCAGCACTACCACCAGAATAAGGTATGAAAAGTAAAAGGCGGGGGCAGCATGTAAACACATTCTAAAGTGCATTCTAACTCAGTTGACAAGTCTCTTTTCAAATTTTGCACTATTTCACTCATCCTCCCTCCTTTTTGATGATGTTAATCATCACAATTTGGTTTCACATTCACTTCGGATTCTAAAGAGCAGTTTTGACCTCCAATATACCCAGTCTCTTTTTATCCCCCTAGTGTGCTGCAGTGTTTTCATGTAGTAGTCATTCATTATTCCCACTAAACCCATCTCCTTTTTGTAACGTTTTCATTGATAGGCATCATGTCTTTTGCGCAAGAAATATTTACAGCTCAGATATAGGACATACAGGAATATTAAACATAGTCCAATTATTAGTAGAAGCATTAGTATAGCTTTTATTATTCCCTTCCCAGCTGATGAGCACCAGTTGCCAATTGTATTTAAACCCTTCCCAAAGTTTTCGTACAAACTTGATGTTTACAAATCTTTTAATTCGGGTTTCAAGTTTGATATGTTCCCTGCAAGTTCTTCTATCTTCCTATTCTAGTCCGGTAGGTACGAACAGCAGTGAGTTAGCTTAAGCATGTGGCAGTCTCCTTTCTCGGCAAGAAGGATGTCTAAAGTAAGACAGTCTTGTAAAACCATAGACCTTATAGCAACTAATTCTGTGTTAATTAGGAGCAAGGCATCAGATGTGCTTGTCGCCATTCTATCCCCTACGGTAGCTAACTCCCTGATATTTTCATCATTCAGTATTATCCCCACTGTTGGTATCACTGCTCCAAATATATTTCCCACTAAGGAAAGCTCATTTTCTGTATTGCGTTTGTGCTGATGGTGCTAGTGTCAAACCTTCAATGCTAGTAACGTAATACATTTTCGGAATTAGTATTCCCAAATAACATGTTCCCTCCTAATCAGCAGGTAACAGAAAGTATGCACTTTCTCCACATATACAGTATACGCCAAGAATCTTGTTTCCGTCTCCTTGTAAAATTTGGCAAGCCTCCCCCCTAATAATTCGAAAGTTTGTTCACAACTACTAGTCCTACATGTCTAGTTCTTTTCTGTGTCCTCCTTTTATAAAAACAGACTTTTCACTTGTGTCGACTGTATAATCTGAATTTTGGATAAATAATTTTCTTTCTAAATTCATTCTTCTCTTTATTCCATGCATTCTCTAACACATCTTCCTTTCAGTCTGCAGTCTTTGTCATGTTGATGCTGATGTTCGTTTCCTCTAGGGCCATAATATGACCTTTTTCTTCGGGGTGCATTAAGCAGGTCAAATTATTTCTAGAAGCTTCTGCACTATTTATAAGCGCGGAAAGAAATAATACCTAACAGAGTCCATTGTTTACGTTTGCTGGTGTAAATTCATGCTCTCTATCAGGGGCACCTGTGACAGCACTAAATCACACTTTGAGTAGAAATACTCAATGTCCTCGTCTATATACTAGTGAAAGCAAAATACTACAAGAGATCACATAGGACATAGGAATGTGATAGTATGTGTCTTATTCTGAAACTGAGGCCAGCAAATGTGCAAAAACATAGCAATCCTTAACATCTAAATCATTTATGTATTCTTGCACTAATCCTGAATATACATTAGTGCAATAATCCTCTTTCCTAAAATTTATAAAGGTTTTAGTGAAAGTTTTATCCCTAAAATTCTGAGCTTACTCATTAGTGACATTAATTCTAGGAGACTCTGTATCAGGAGTTAAATAACATCCTATCAATACTATAGTTATGACTGTTATTACGAAAATCACACACAATTCATTTGCAATGTCTTCCAATGCAACACATCTTTCTGAATCAATAATTTGCTTTTGAGGAATTTATTTTTTTCTTCGTTTTTTTCTTTCTTCTTCAGCAGTACCCTAATAAATAATCCTTAACCTTACTCTATGTTCTTCTAAAATGTTATCCCTATTCATGTGTAACTTTCCTCTCTGGCCTAGGTTAGTCTTCTGTAAAACAACTAACAAAAATAACAACCAACTAATAGGTATAGTTCTGAACTGATCTTATTTAGCGTTAGAGTTCACTTTTGATTTTTCAATTGATTTGGTAGACAAATAGTGACTTCTTTATTTTTCAGGGAGGTTCTGACAGTTCAGGATTCACATTGCACAAATCTTCCAAAGTAACATTCAGTGCTGTGTTCATGTAGTAAGACCATTCAGGTGTAGAATACCTTCTGCAAGACACTCCAGTCCTTCTGGATCTTCTCAGAACATATCAATTTGGATCAAACGAGTACTCTTCCTCTGTCTCACTTACCTCAAGCACTACTTCTGGGATTCGTGCTATAGATTGACTCCTCTTTGGCCTTTCCTTGCTGGAACCTTTTGGCTGCTCAGCTTGTCGAAACCATCTCTTTATTCTGAAGCTTGTTCCTTCGACAGAATCTTCTTCTACTCCTGGTTCTGTTGTCTGTCTCCTTTTCTTCACCATTGGAGACTTCAGTCCCACTTTGTGTTTTTTCAGACACTTGTACTTCTTTTTGCTTCTTTAATCTTTCTTCCTCTCGCACGTCTGCTCGTATTACTGTTTGTGTTCTTACTTGCACTCCTACAGGTCTGACTGGTCTATCCACTGATGCTGCAATCCCTAGTGCTCTTTTCTCTGGATCTTAGACCAGTGACGCAGGTTTTGGATTGCTCACTGTTTAAGTGTGTGTGGCATAAATCCAGTTATGAATGAATGAAGGGCATAATGAATTTGAATTTGTAAAGCGCAACAGTTACCCAAGGGCATCAAGGCGCTGTAGACTACCATCCAGAAATATATTCTCTGAGAGAGAATGATACAGGAGATGGCTACCTGCAAAATAGCCATGTCTTTAGAGCCTTTCTAAAAGGCAGGTACTGGGAGATGGTCTTCATGTTTTTTGGAAGGGTATTCCAGAGCTTCCTGGCGGCAGTCGAGAATGCTCTATCGCCTCATCTCTTCCTTGTTGTTCTGGGTACATTGAGATGTAATTTGGAAGATGAGCGAAGGGATCTGCCAGGGGGCTACCAATTAAACATGGATTTTAGTTTCGTTGGGAAGGGGAGATAGAGAGCCTTATGGACCATACAAAGAGATTTGAAGCTCATGCGCTTGTTAATTGTAAGCCAGTGTAGGGTTTCCAGATCCTTGGCAGCTGAGTGTCTTTTGGGAATGTCCAGAACCAGTCTCGCAAGTGCATTCTGCACCAGTTGGAGTTTATACTGCACATTCTTGTTCGAGTCTAGGTAGAGTGAATTGCAGTAATCTAATCTGGACATTACAAGGGCGAGAGCAAGCTGCTTGCGTGCGGGGTGCAGAATAAGAAGGATGATTTTCTTCAACATCCTTAAGATCCAGGTGCAGGTGGAGACAGTGCGGTTTGTTTGGGCGTTAAAATTGAGGTCTGGGTCCATCAGAACTCCAAGGTTTTTAGCCTTGTTTCCTGGAGTAGGACACATTCCTAGAGGATGAGGCCAACAGCTGCTATTCCAGCTTGTTGCCCCTGGGCCAAAGACCATCACCTCCGTCTTATCCCCATTCAGTTTTAAGGAATTACCAGACATCCATTCTGCCACCTTAGTCATACAGCATTGAACGTTCTCAGCTAACGATACTGTGTTCTTGGGTATTGATACCATGATTTGTGTGTCGTTAGCATAAGACACTACCTCCATTCCGCAGGAGTGAATGATGTTCGCTATGGGTGCCACATAAAGATTAAAAAGTGTGGAGCTTAAAGAGGAGCCCTGTGGAACTCCACAGGGC
Organism: Calotriton arnoldi; assembly: GCA_963921515.1. NCBI lineage: Eukaryota > Metazoa > Chordata > Amphibia > Caudata > Salamandridae > Calotriton > Calotriton arnoldi. Next base: position 913,071 of record CAWUFW010002470.1, on the reverse strand, counting down.
AGGCAGGGAGAAGGCTTCAGAGTAGAAGCGCTGAAGCTTCACCTTCACCTTTTGAGATCGTTCCCCTAGGGAAGAGGCCAGGAGGGCTAAGGCTTGATGTGAGATGCCCAGCCCTTGGAGTCTGTCTAGCAGCAGAGTGGGAGAGATGGTATCAAACGCTGCAGACAGATCCAGGAGTATGAGCAGTAATCCCTGTCCTTCATCCACTCGGCTTCTAATACTGTCTGTGGCTGAGATTAATGCTGTTTCTGTCCCATGATGTTTTCTAAAGCCAAATTGGGAGTCATTGAACCAGTGCTGTTGTTCAGCAGTCTCTATCGGCTGAATATTGAGATGCATTTCCAGAACCTTTGCATGTACGGGAAGCAGCGAAATCGGGCGATAGTTTTTACAGTCCGTGTTGTCGAGATTCGTTTTTTTCAGCAGGGGCCTGATAATAGCCTGCTTCCAACTCTGTGGATATGATCCGGAGAGGATCACATTATTTAATAACTCACAGAGTGGGGCAGCTATCTCACTGGCGGCCATATGGAGAACTTTAGGGGGCAGGCTTTGGATGGCGAACCTGCATAGGTTCTCAAGAGGTATTGTTCGACCAACTCAGGAGAGAGAGTGGAGAAGACGGAGAGGCCCTTGGTCTCTTGGCTTGTGTCTGATACTGAGTCGTGCAGTGCTCGGGGGGAATCACGGGAGACGGAGGGATGGGCTGGAGAAGGGGAAGTTGGGCTAAAGCCAGTGTGGATGTCCATAATTTTGGAGTAGAAGAAGGTGGCTAGCTGATTGCAGAACACCTGCAAGCTCTCTGGTTCCGCTCTGGAGTGTGAGGCCGAGAGCAGTTGAGCTAGCTTAAAAAGCTCTTTTGTGGAGGCAGCATTTTCAATTTTCTGGGTGCAGTACTTGGACTTTTCTTATATTGCACGTTTGTATTCTTTGATGGTGATTTTATTTGAGATTCTATCTTGTTTGTCTTGATTTTTCCTCCATGCTCGCTCGTGGTGGCGGCATGTTTGTTTAAGCATCCTGAGTCTATCATTGTACCAAGGTGCGGATGGATCGAGCCTTTTATGTGCAGTTGTCTTCAGAGGTGCCAATATGTCTGCTGCACTCTCTAGCCAAGTGGTAAAGGCCTCTCCTCTGCTATCCAAGTCCTCTGGGATCACACACGGTATACTGTTTAAGGTTCTAGATAGTGCCTCAGCAGAGACCCCTTTCCAGTTTCTGTGGTTTTCCACGGTGTGTGGAGTATTTGTAATTCTGACTGTTAATATTGATGAGAGGTTAAAGGGAACTGCCTTATGATCAGACCAGCTGATGGGAATTGTGTTTTGATAGACGAATCTGGGGTCATTTCTAAAAATCCCATCAAGGGTGTGTCCAGCCTTGTGGGTGGGGGCGGAGACCAGTTGTGATAGTCCATGATTGCCGAAAGCTTCTAAGAGGCTATTCGAGTCATGATTATCCATCTCCTCTAAGTGGAAGTTAAAGTCCCCCATGACAGTCATCTGATTCTCTGCTAACAGTGGTTCTAGAAGGATTTTAAGATTCCTAAGAAATGGGGATCTGGGACCTTGGGGCCTATAGATCAGCAACCCACCAAAAGAGCAATTTAAGAACTCTGATACATTTAACAGCAGTGTTGTTTGTCAGCAGAATTTGGTAGGGGTCTTTCCATCTGGGTCCAATACACGTCTTCTGAACGTGCTTCTTGATGACAACTCAATATCCGTGATTGAGGTCGTGGCACTTCTTGAAGAGGATCTGGTGTGGCAGCTGAAACCTGGTGAGAGACGGAACAAACCAAATCAGTGAGGGCTTTGCAGTAGTCCATAATCATATCATCTGTGATATTCAGTAAGGCATCTGTGGCGACAGCAGGTAACCTCATGGCTCTCCCCACATCAGTATTTCATGCGGGATAGTCCTGTCTTCCTATCTGGACTGCATTGAACACTCATCAGTACAAATGGTAACATATCTGGCCATTTCAGTGATGTCAAAGTACATACTTTTGTCAATCTGGACTTTATCGTTCCATTTATCTGTTCAGCTATGCCTGACACTTCTGGTCTGTAACTGCAGTGTAACTATTGTTCAATCTGTAATGCAGTGTACAACATGCTCTCAAGAAGGACCGGCATTCCAAATCTTGGTATGATTTCACGTAATAACCGTTTGGCTACATTGAGCCGCTTACTGCTGTTGGGCTCCTGCTGACCGCCCAGGATTTTCCCGCTTCTGGTCCAGGGGGACCACAACTCCCTTGAGCAAGAGCGCACGGATGCGCTACAAAAGGAGAATGCCGGCCCGCGGCTCTTCGTAGCCGCTTATTGCTGTTGGGCTCCTGCTGACCGCCCAGGATTTCCCCGCATCTGGTCCAGGGGGACCGCAACTCCCGTGAGCAAGAGCGCGCAGATGCGCTACAAAAGGAGGACGCTGGCCCGCTGCACGGGACGCGCGTGGGGACGCGCCCGGGCCAAGGGCGGGCCCGTCCACGCCCGGGCTGGGCCCCCCTCTAACAGCGCTATCTCCACAAAGGTACTGTACGCAGATATTTTAATAATATCCAATCCCAGTTTCACCCTTTATAATGAATAAGCACAAGGGCCAGAGTGACCAGGCGGGCGGAGGCTTTGCGGGAACCCTCAATGCATTCCTAACAAGGGCTACATCTGTTTTAACTCAAGAAATCGAACTGCCTGATCGGTTATCCTGGGAGCCTTTTCCTCAGAAGCGTTCCTCTCTGGGGGGGCCAACCCATAGTTAGTGCTCTCATACAACCTCCTTTATTAGATCAAGAACCAGGAATACTCACAGGCCTGACCCCCCAAGACCCAATACCTCCATTGACAACTACCATGACAAGAGTTTCTACTAGAGGCTTGGGCCTGAAAAAGCCCCAAGGCGTCAACTCCGAACTACCAGTAAAGAGAAAAAGGGGTGGCGGCCCACAAAGACAGAAACCTGCCAAAATCTCTTGATCGGCCAAAACAAGGGGAGTGCCGAAACGGATCCTGCTCAAAGTGTAGCAAGCCCCCCGGTAACCCCAACTGTGTGCCCCTTGACGAATGATGATACGTGGCAGAGACTAGAAAATATGGTCGCTACCATGTTGAACCCTATCTTACTGAAGCTAAGCCAGATTGAAGAGAAGTTAGCCGGATTGGAGTCCCAGGCCTCTAATAACTTTTGTTCTCTTGAGGCATTGTACGCTAGATCCAGCACTGGGCAATATATCACTTCACCCACAACAAATATGGAAACTCCCTAAATAGGATTTTATCCTCCTCCGACATGGTAATCATCAATGAGTCAAATCCACCACCGGGTAATTTAGGGCGAACTTTCCAGCGAAATGGGTATGAGTCAACGATTGATTATATAGAAATCACTAACCCCTGAGTAATAGGGCTACCATGTTAGAAAACCAATTTACGATTTTTAGTGACCATGCCACTCTATCCTTGCAGTTAAGAGTACTTACAAGGGACTGAACCCCCCCATCAGAAAGTTGGAACACCAATTGTGGCAAGGAAAAATGGTTTTCAACTTAAGTGGGCCCATATTGATAAAATTAAGATGGTTCCAGAAATTATCTCAATCATAAAGGGAAATATATCCACATGCCTGGAACCCGACGCTGACCCAGGGGTTGTGGTGTACTCTTTTTGTGGTATTCTAGGGAAGGTAAAACTGGCCCTAACACGCACCAAATCATTAAATACTGGGAGAGGTAGGGGCTGATTACTCTCCCTGTACAAAAGCAAGGAAGGCCCTAATGTCTGCCCTGAAAACTAAACCTAGAGTCCCGGATCAAATAAGAGTACTGCGGGCCGCTTATAACCTAGCACGAAAAAACAGGGAAAGAGCTATTAAGGAGGAGGCATGGGCGGAACTCGAAGAGGCAGCTAGTAAAGGCAACAGTCGCGATTTCTGGAAAATAGTTAATGCACCACACTTCAAAAATCCCAGAGACCCTACAACAGATACTAATGTAGATGAAGAAGCATGGGTGGCCCATTTTGAAAACATCTTTGCCTCAAGCACTCATCCTCACACATTAACATGTACAACAGAGTCTAATCCCGAGGAGCCTCTTTTTTTCTCACTCATTGAAGTGAGAAGAGGCATAATGTCATGTAGCCCCGGAAAGGCCCCAGGACTGGATGGTGTCCCAATTGATTTCTTTCAGGAAACCCCGGACCTATGGGCGCCTTTATTAATGAATGTCCTTAACAGCATAGCTCTGGCAGGTCCTCCCCCCTCATGGTCAACAGGGGTCATCGTTCCTATTCATAAAAAAGGGGATAGGGCAAATCCAAAGAACTACAGACCAATTTCCCTGCTGGATACCACATCAAAGCTCATGGGCCAGCTCCTCCTCTTTAGGTTAGAGGGGTGGGCCAAGGAGAATAACACCTTAATCCAGGCCCAGTATGGGTTCCAGCAGGGAAGGGGTACTGTGGATCAGTGCTTGAACTTAGCACTGACAATAGAAAAATATACCAGAGTGAAGGAAGGGAAGATCTACATGGCTTTCATGGACCTGTCGGCAGCGTTTGATTGCATGGTCCATGCTAAGCTATGGAATATAATGAAGGAGATGGGGGTTGAACCAGCTATAATTAACTTTATCAGACAGTTATATTCAAATGCCACGGCGTCGGTCCGCTATGCCAAAAACGGGGACTGTACCCGTCTATTTAAAATCGCCCGGGGGGTAAGGCAGGGCTGTGTCCTCGCCCCATTCCTCTTCTCTATTTATACAAATGGAGTCAAGGACGCCCTCTCAGTGGCTACACAGAATGTCCCCATATTCGATTCACAACTGTTACCTATATTGGCCTATGCGGATGACGCGGTGTTGATTGCAAGAACGGGGCTAGCCCTCCAACGTTTGATAACTGCGTATGTATCCTTCATGGATTCAATTGACCTGAAAGTCAATCAAACCAAGTCTTTTGTAATCATAGCTGGAGCAAGAAAAAGAGATAAAACCCCGTACCTACATGCGGACTCTGGAAGAATTGAGGTGGTTGACACCTTTCCCTACCTGGGGGTTCTCTTTGATAAAAATCTATCGTGGATAAAACTGGTGGAAGGAAGGAAGCTGGGAATGGAGAGAAGCCTCTCGGCCATAAAATCTTTTACCCAAAAACTGGGTGCCAGACCATTACTACCGATAAAGAACATCTATCGTGCCAGGGCAAAGGCTGCAGCAACATATGGGGCTGGCGTCCTAGGTATGGTAGCGACAGACTCACTCCAAACCATTGAAAACAACTTTAAGTCCCTAGTGGGCCTTCCTCCCTGTACCTCTAATTATATCTTACACATAGAACTGGGCCTGCCTTATATCGTAGACTCAATTCGGTTAGCCCCGGTCCTTATGTGGCATTCAATCTGGCGGAGGGACACAGTGACCCTGACCCAAACTATAATAAGAAACTGCTTTAATTTGGAAAACCACAGGAGGTCCAGGTGGCTTAACTATGTTGAGTCTGTGCTGAAGGATATTGGGCTCCCTGATTTATTCAGGGATCCATTGGCATGTAGAAAGGTCTCAAAGCAAAAGGTAATTAACAATTTCTTATTGATGGCAGAATATAATCGGAAGGAAAATAACCGGGACAAACAGGCAGTCTGTATCTATCGCCAGAGCCCGCCACTTATTGAGGGAGAGTACTTCTATTTGGTAAATGTCACTAGTGCACAAGATAAATTCATACTATTGAGATTTCGTATGAACATGACACAGCTGATGTTAGGTTATCCAGAAAAAACATATAACCACTCAGATCTTATCTTGTGCCCGTGTGATAACCTCTCCCCACAAACTGAGTTACATTTAGTACTGTTTTGCGGACTCTATGTGAAAGAAAGGAATGACTACCTCGTACCGATTTTAAAGTGCCAAAATTTTAAACAATGTTGGGTTGCTTTTTATTTTTTTAAATTGTTGTCCGACCCTCTGGTTTGCTTTTCAGTAGCCAGGTTTTTATGGGCTTGTATGAGAAAGAGGAAGGGGGGGAGGGCTGTAGATAGTAATGGGCCACCTATGTGGTAAATCTGCACAAGACACTTTGGGGTTGCTCATACAACAGGAGCTTATATCACATGTGAAAGGAAACTGCTGCTATTGATTTTTATGCAAGGTGAATTGGGAACCTTCTATTGTTTTTTACTGTTTTATCTCTTATGTGTGCTTTTATGATCGCATTTACTGGATGGAACTACTGGCTACATTGAGACTGTCATTTCTCCTTTTGGGGTAGTCTTCCACCCATCTAGAGAATACACAGATAATTACAAGGATATATCTCAGCCTAATATGAACAGGCATCTCGATAAAATCCATCTGTAGTCTGTTAAAAGGACCACATGATCTTCCTAGTTGAGTGCTTCAAACTGGAGTCTTTTCCCCCCAACATTTAGTTGTTGACATGTGACAAATCTCTTGCAGTATTCATCATCAATCATTCAAAATCTAGGATTAAACCAACTTTGTCTAAATAGCCTCACCATCGCATCTCTCGCTAAATGTGTGTATCCATGGTAGTGCCTTAACATTGGAAACAAGCTGTCTGGCAACACTGGTCTCCCTTCTTCTGACATCCAAATGGCATTTACATTTTGTGTACAACCTGCTCTGATCCACCCACTCTGTTCAGCCTCTGTCACCTCTCCAGTATTCTCTTTAATTCTTCCCAGATATCAGTTATTTCCATCATCATTGCGAAAGCACTCTCTTCCTCAGATCTGCTTTTGAACAGATCATTTACTGTAAATCCTCCATTAATTGTGCCTGCTAGCAAGGCACATTACTTAGCTACAGATTCAGGGTATCTGCTGCCTATGGCAATATATTCTCTCCCTGATTGATGTCCTGGGCATTTCACCACAGCAGTTCCTTTGGGCAGGTGCATTGCACTGAGCAAATCTTTCACATTCTATCCATTTCTGATCGGTGATCAGGTGGAAGTCAAAAATCCTTTCTGCATCCATAATTGCCCAAAATATGCACTACACCAAACCCATATTGGCTGTCTTTAAAGATACAATGGTGACTCTCAATTGTGCAGTTAAATGGCAAGCTGGGGTAAGGGCAATTAACTCAGCAACTTGTGCGGAGAAAACATATTAGAGCAAAGAGTTATTGATCACATCATTTATAATGCACACAGCATATGCCGCTCTCAATGTGCCTTCATTACCTTGCAAGCATGAACCATCAACAAACAGGACATAGTTGGGCTCGATTTAAAGGTTCATCCTTGATATCAGGCCTTGGTTTTGTGCGTAGTTCAGTGACACTTAGGCAATCATGATCAAAATCATCATTTCTGTCTTCTAGTTCAGTTACAGAGTAGAGACATTTGAAATTACAATGCCCGATGATAACATTATCTGGATCAAGCAGTCTTTGTTCATATTTGCTGAGTCTACTGTGTCCCAGAGACTGCTTTTCCGTTCTAATCAGCAACATTTCAACTGAATGTAGTACCATGACAATTGAGAGATGTCACAGGACGCTGTTCGTTGCTGTTTACTGCTGGGACTGTGCTAGGCTGCTATTGGGGGCATCTGCAAACTCCTTCATCACCCTGGTGGGACCTCAGTCCCAGGGTGTACCTTTCCCTTGCTGCCCGCATCTTCTTGAAGCCCGCACCTCACCCTGGTGGGACTACAAGTCCCAGGGTGCAACTGGACCCTATCCCGCTGCCGCACACGAGGGGCAGGTGTCACCACCGCGCTTAAAGTGCTGCCTCACCCCCGCGGTGCGGGATGCTGTTCGTTGCTGTTTACTGCTGGGACCTGTGCTAGGCTGCTATTGGGGGCATCTGCAAACTCCATCACCCTGGTGGGACCTCAGTCCCAGGGTGTACCTTTCCCTTGCTGCCCGCATCTTCTTGAAGCCCGCACCTCACCCTGGTCGGACTACAAGTCCCAGGGTGCAACTGGACCCTATCCCGCTGCCGCACACGAGGGGCAGGCGTCACCACTGTGCTTAAAGCGCTGCCTCACCCCCCACGGCGCGGGACACGCGCGGGCAAAGCCCGGGCCAAGGGCGGGCCAGTCCTTGCCCATCAGAGCCCGGAGGAGGCTGGTCTGGGCCCTCCCCCCTTGGTTGTCTTGGACGATAAAACTACCCTGCACTGGGTGAGTGCTTTCCGAGGAGAGGTACGACATACTTTCTTTATTTTGATTAATTGACATTTCTATTTTACTCTCCCAAGAGGTTCTGTGTCACGTTTAGGCACAGATAGAGTGGGTACACACAGACTGCATACTATATGCGTGGAACGGGGTGAGTGACGTATGTGTGATTAGGAACTACAGCTACCATAATGCCAAGGGAGAGGAGTAGTCCTACCTCGGCACACTACTTAAGCACCGCCTTCTGACAGGCGGGTGCTCGTCAATCTCGATCCGTACCTTCATCCGACGAGACTACGTGTGCTTCGAGCACTGCCAGCTGAGCTCAGGATACCCGTGTCCATGCTGCCTCCAAGCTGGCTTTCTCAACGCTTCCGCGAACTCTCTGCAAGCTCCGTCAGCCGCACTGGTGCGTGATACGGACTCTTAGCTCAACGGAGCTATTTCCGGGTTTACCGCGCAGGAGCGCGGTCGCAAGCCCCGAGCATCGTCCCACGGAGTCCGCGCTGGGACACTTTGCCTCCGCGCTGGTGGTGGAGAGGAGTGCCTGGCTGCCTGCAGCTTTCTTTGTCATCCCGCGTAGGAGCGCCTTTTGGTGAGCTGTCTTGGGGCGAGTAGCAGCCCCGTATTCGAATACCGTCGCGGCCTGGGGGCCGTATTTACTTTTCTGCAAAGAGCCGTTGGGGAGGCTCGAAGATTCAGGCGGTTATTTCCTCGACCGCGGAGCCAAGCACTGAACACGCAGAACAAGCGCGTTCTCGCAGGAGGATCCCTACACGCTCCAGGGCTTTCATCCCTTCAGGAGAAACGGGAGTACCATTGAACTGATTGCTCCAAGCTAAGTACTGGTACAGTTATAATTTGCTTTTGAGGCTCAAGGGTACAGTGTGTCTAGCGCCTCGAACTCAGTACTGGAGTGTTTATTGCTTTTTTTTTTTTGCCTTTTTCTATGCATAAGGATGAATGCGGCCTGAGTAGCTGTAAGTGCACTCACATACTTCTTCAGCTATAGTAGTGTTTGCTTATGGTGTTTATTACATGCCTGTTATGCTTTTGTCTCAAAACAGGAAACACGGGGCAAGTCAGCAGGAGTGAAGCCTACAACTCCCGGGCCAGTGTTTTAGCCGCCGCATCTTTTTTGTTTCCTTTGTCCCTTTTTTTCCCTTTCCCCCATTGTGGTGTTTCCTGTTTGAGTGTAAGCTACAAGCTCGCAGGTGATTCCATATCAGGGATAGGGTTACCTGGCATCTGTTCTCGCTCCTGCTGTATCCGGCTTCTAAGGTTGGTGAATACCCAATCTGTGTTCTGACATTCTGCTTTTCTGACTTCCTGGCCACTTTTTCCAAGACGCAATACCCTTTGAGGGAACATAATCTTCTGCCACAAGAAACACATATTTACGCCTCTTTTTAGACCAACTGAGGACGACCTGACTATTGCTCGCTTAGTTCTGGGGAAATGGACAGCGTATAATACTGGTACTACCTATACCATTGGAGACGTTGTGTAAAGATATCTGTACTTTCCTTATATTGTGAACTTGCTATTGATTATTGATCTTCTCTGTCAGGATTAAGGATATAAGTGTGTTACTAACTTTAAAGGCTTCTGGCTAAGCAAAATAGCTAGTATTGCCGGTCATACTTTTGGCAAAAATTTGTAGTTGGGTAGTGGTATCTTTATTGGAAATGGTAAAAAGAAAGCAAATGGAAGTCCTCCAGGGGAAACCACGACCTAAAACATCGTATGACATTACTAATTATTTAACAAATGCGGTGGGTCTGATTGAAAATGAAATAAGTAATGTGGAGGAAAGGCTTGCAGCGACCAAACAGATCGTAAGCAGAGCTTCCCAAAAAGGAATAACATATGTAGAGGAGGAAATCTGTGCCGAGGTCCGGGGAACGGGGAAACCCGGGGAGAAATGCCCTCAACGCTTAGAACAACCTTGTGTATTAGATAAATCATTAGAAATAGATGAATTATCTACCTCACTAGATATAAGCCCACCCCCCACTAAGAAAAGTAAACAACCGGGGGCCCCGAATACGGTATTCCCAATAAAACAAAAGACGGGTTATAGTACCAGGGGGAAAACAACCACAAAAAAGAAAAAAGTGGCCAAAGTAAAAGAAATAAATGACTTTGGAACCCTAGAGGGTCTCTTAAACAAGCTGTATACCAAATTGGAGAAAGTCGAGCAGCGAATTATAGCCGAGCTTGCCGAAATAAAGGCCAGAATAATAGTACTAGAAAGTGCACCCATGAACATAGGGAGGGAACTGGCTGAGGAAACTGGGAGGGGGACAAAAAACAAGATACACAACTCCCGGACAAGCCACGATCTAGGGAAACATCATATCCTAGTCCAAAACGTCCACCTGCAACCTTAGAGCAAAGCAGAGAGCCAATTTTAAATAGGGAGGCCATGCGTAGGCACCAAAGCCCAAAGCCACCAAGAGAAAGGAACCACACCCCAGAGACACTGCACCTCCCTCCTGAGACAACCCCATATATTATCATTCTAAAAGGAGCCCCTAAATTATTCCTACAAACCAAAGAATCCTGGATCGAATTAAGAAATAAAGTGGTTCATTGGATGGCAAATCACAATTTAAATATTAGTCTCCTCTGTGAGGAAATCATAATGGTGAGACGCGTGAACTGGGTGGGACCGACAGAAAAAAAGGGAATTGGGGATTGTATAGTTATTAATTTTCGACATCCAGAGGTGGCAAGTTTAACACTTAAGAAAATCCATTCCAGACAACAGCACCTGACCAATTGGGAAGAACGAGTGATTGCTGTCCCTTTAGGATTTTTTTATAAGCCAACCTTTTTATTAACCAATCCACCCAATCATGGAAGGGTAGACAAGGTACATACATGTAGTTCGGGACCCATAGTACCCTCTCATAATCGCTATGCCCCACTTTCTAGTCTAGCTGATCAGGATTGACAAAATGACCAAAGAGAGAAAATAGTAAATCATAGGGTAATAAGTCCCCAGGAGCACACTGTTGATGAACAATTAATAAAAATCACTGAAAGAAGTACCCAAATAAAGTTTAAATCATGGAATATAGTCGGGATCAAAAAAAAGCTTAATGATAAAGAATGGTTAGATAGCCTAAAATTGGTTCAATTACTATGTCTCCAGGAGACTTGGCACACTCAAGAGCCATTATTCGATGGTTTTGTCACTGTTTCAACCACAGCTATACCATCAGCCTCCGGGCGAGCAAAGGGAGGTCTGGCTACTCTTATTTCTACTACAGCTCCTATCGAACTTAAAAAGATGTATAATGGGTTCCCTTATTTTCAATTGGTCCTCTTAGTTATGGGGAAAAATCAACCCTTTATTGTAATTAACTTTTATAACAACATCTTCATTGCTACCCGTTATAAAGTCGTAAATGAGTTGCAGAGGGTACTGGCTGATTTTATAAAACGGGGGCACCCCTCCTATATATGTATATGGGTGGAGGATTTTAATATTAGCAAATGTAGTTTCTCAGGAATGAACGTTTGCGGTTTTACTGACATAATGGGGAATAACTTACAACATTTTCCACATGACAGCTATGGAGAAAAGCTAAATGAACTCTTGTGCTTACATAGTTTAGAAGTTTTAGAATCAAGAGGGAAAGAGGGAGAAACAACAAATTCAACCTTCCAAGGCAGAGGAAATCCAACTTGTATAGATCACATTATAGTGTCCACCACTGGCCTTAAACATTGTGGTCTACCAGATAAGGAATTCACTAGATTTAGTGACCTCGCCTCATTGACCTTCTCAATAACTGTTAAAACAAATGGGCCGGAGGAAATATTATTGCTGCCTAACATAGTGGCAGCTGGAAAGAATACAATAAGCATAAAATGGACAGGTATCGATGAAGATATCATGCTGAATAAGGTTTTTAAAGACAACAAGGAAAGTTTCTCCATTTGTACTGACATTGACTCCCCCCCTAATATGATTACGACCGCTTATGAGAAAATTACCATGGCAATATCCATTAACTTAAGAAAAGAAAGTAATACCACAAAAAGGAAGGTAAAAGGCTGGTTTAATCATGACTGTACAAGGGCAAAACAAGAGTTAAATAAGGCCCTACACGCAACACCTAGGGATAGGCATGAAATCAAACATCTAAGACTATTATTTAAAAAGGCCCTAAAGAGCAGGAAGAGTGAGGTACGTGAGGATGCCTGGTTGACATTGAATCAAGCTGCAGATACTAGGGATTCCACTCTTTTTGGAAAATGATTAATTCACCAATGTGGAAAGACGAAGATCTCATGATCGAAACAGTTATTGCGCCAAGTGATTGGCTTGCCCATTTTAGTTGAATCTTTAATGCACCTTCTAATAACACTGAACAGCCGCCACCCATAGCTGTGATTCCTCTCCAAGAAATAAGGTTGGAGGAGGTAATTACAGCAGTGTCCAGGGGAATTAGACAGGGGTGTGTTATCGCACCCCTACTCTTCTCACTATATATAAATGGGATCGATACTATCCTCCAGAAACTAAATACTGATGCCCCAAAAATTGGAGTACGACCGACCCCTCTGCTCCTGTATGCCGACGACGCGGTTCTCATTTCCAGAACCGCAAATGGATTACAAAAACTGATCGAAGCGTTAGTCTCATACATGGAGCCGAGAGACCTTAAATTAAATCTGACCAAAAGATTTGTGATGGTCTGTGGTCGAGGTAGGGCCAAGAAAAAGCACCATTATGTAAGGGACCATAAGCTAATAGAAGTACAACATTTCTCCTACTTAGGTATTTTCTTTTCTTTTAATAGTAATTGGGCTCCCCATTTAGACCAGTCTAGACTCAAATTCATTAGAACCATAGAGGCGATTTTTAGATTCTGTAACAAGATAGGTAGCAAACCAATTCGTGATATGCTCAAAATATACGGCAGTAAATGCCTATCAGTAGCAACCTACGGCACGATAGTGTGGGGCAATGCCAATCTTAATGTACTGCAAACATGTGAAAATTATTTTTTCTGTCATATGCTGGCCGTACCAAGATCGACTGTTACTTATCTCTTGTATAAAGAGCTGGATGCACCATATGTGGCCGACCTAGTACAAGCAAGAGCTCTATGCGCGTGGCATAACATTTGGTGCAAAGATGGGCCAAAGTTTACAAGCGACATAATTAGGGATTGCTTAACTCTGGAACATACTAACAAAATCCCATGGCTAGCATACATGGACACATTATTAAAGAATATTGACAAAGAACTATCAGTTAAAAACCCCACAGACATCTTACAGTTTAGTAAAAAAGAAATCAAAAAACTGTATATGGAGAAATTAAGTCAGTAGAGGGCCAGGGGGGTTGAGGAAAAAATTAGCGTATCAAGATATATGGCCCACATTGAGTCGAATGGTTTACCCAATTATCTGGTTAAAATTGTAAACACTCAGGATAGATTTTATATGACAAGACTGCGTCTGGCTACCGCTCATGAATTGGTAGCTTTCCCAAAACATGACAAATGGCAGAAAACTGTTTACAAATGCCCATGTGACGGGAAAACAAACCAGTCTACTATGCACTTTATGCTCTTTTGTAAATTTTATCGTGACATTAGGAAAAAATTCTTATGGCCGATTTTTATTGCACAGAATTTATTTTTTTATAAGAATGCCATGAAACTTATTTGTAGTCTAGAAAATGAACTAGTCTGTTGTGCTGTTGCCGGTTTTATTAGCAGGGCTGTATATAGAAGGAAATCCCTTACACACCTAGACAATCTAGTCTATGAAGTTGATTGAAGTATGCCTCCTGAATGAGAAGTAAAATTTAACAGACGGGACAAAATAGTGATATGTTTAAATGCAGTCTTAACAGCAATTTTATGTATTATATAAAATTTTATCAATAGTAAAGTTTTAAATGCATGTACTTTTTGGATCAAAAAGATTCGAATAAAGTTTTATGATGATGACTGTTTTCGCTCTTTTCCAGATTCGCACTCACCGCAGCCATTGCCTTCAAGCAGATGGGGAATCCTGATGCTAAAAGGTCAAGGGTGGTTGAAAAGTATGCCACAGGTCTTCAGGCTCCTCCATGCATTTATGTTAATACTGAGTGCACACCCATCTCTTTCACTGCAAAATAAAGAAAACTCTTCAGTATAATCTGGCATTCCTAGAGCTGGGGCGCAACACAATTTATCTTTCAGCTCAAGGAAGGCTTTAGTGCATTCACCATCATATCTTTATTTCAGCTAAAATGCCATAGAACTACATCTCACGCATAACAATATTTCTATTAAACATTCACTTTAAATTTTTCCACAAAACAATAAAGTGAGTCTAATGTAAAGTTACAAATATAAATACAAATAATTAAAACAGATACAAGATTTAAAAAGTCGTCCCTCAACCACCTATGGTCATGGGAAGCAAATAATCATACCCAGCATATGAACCAAACCAGAGCCATATTAGGGCAAACTATTTTACTATATGCAAGGCTGGCACTGTTTTATTTTGGTGTTCTGACACAAGCCTACACAAGGGTGGCCTTTGCTCTCAATTTCCAAGCCCACAGCAAAAATCTAGATAACGCAAACACGATCAATTCACTTGTATTACTTTTCAGAATTCTCAAAGTGTTAAAGTTGTGGCTAACCCCCAACACCTTGCATAGTGAGATAATCTATTTTTTTATGAGATCTGTTATATTTGGCACAGAAAAAAAGAAAATGTGCTTCTGTCTCTTTTTGAGATGGACAAAGTGGGCAATCGGTTAATACCTGGCCTGCTTTTCCCCATTTGGCTGTAGCGGTATTCAAAGCAGAATGCCCATTCTAAATTTTACATAGAGTTGCTTACTCTGTGGCTGATAATGTCTGTCCACATATTTCTTGCAGCTGGGGGAGCACTATTGACTAAGGAATTGTCCCGTTATGCTATCCTCAACCTGGTCACTCCAGGTCGTCATTAGCATGAGTTTCCAGTAAACCAACTTGATATCCCAGATAACACCCTTCCTGATACTCCCTGGCGAGGACCATACTCCTTCCATTCCAATCTCTGAGTTTATCTTTGACATAGCTGAGCCACCAAATGCATTCTCCAGTATTCAATGAGATGAGTTCTACCAAAGCTTCCCTGTAAGGTTTCAACTCCTCTGAAGTCCAGAGACAAACCCAGTATAGTAAGGGTCTTATGAATGTCACCTGTTTATTGTTCGTAAGGGCCATATCAAGTATAAGTGGTGTAAGGTGTGTGCTTATGGGCAAGTTGGGCAGGGACCTATTGAATTTGTTTTCAACCAGTGTAAGTATTTGACAGTTGGTAAAACCCCAAAGTTCAGCACCATATGTTGCTGCTGCCACTCCTGTGGCTTTATAAACACTGAGGGCTTGTAAATAGGTCCGTCTGAAAAAGCCTTATGCTTCCTAACAATGGCTGAGGCCCTTTGGTGGAGACTGATTTTCCTTTTCCCAATTTGTGGGGCCCAGACCATATTATCCATTAATCTTACCCCTAGATAATCAAAGCCCTTTACTTGCTCTATGTCAGCACCCTTTAAAACCATTTTGCCCCGAAAAGATTTGTGTGGGTTTATTGCCATTAATTTCGATTTAGATGGATTTATTTCAAGTCCCCTGATTCCACAAAAGGCTGCAAAAGAATTGCGCTCAGCCTGCAGACCCATCCGGATTCTTGATATAAGGAGGGTATCATCCACAAACATTGTAATTGAGACAGGGAGACCACATAGTTTGGGTGCATCATGATTGCTCTGCGCAAGACAGTCTACTGCTCCAATAATATAGATACTGAGAAGAGAGGGAGCCACCACACAGTCCTGTCTGCACCACGCTTTATAGGGATCTGGATCGTAAGATCCCCCCGGTTCCACCTCCCTTTAGCATTAATGTCAGTGTAAACAAGTCTTAGCATCAGCAGCAAATCATCTGGGACCTTGTTCAATTCAAGAACCCTCCACAACTCCTCCCTTGGGACCAAGTTAGGTCAAATGCCGCCCTTAAATCAATAAAGGCAACATACAGATGTTCCTGCCTCAGGGTAATGTATTTCCAACACAAAATTTGGAAGCAGAATACTTGGTCAAGAGTGCTGGCCCCTTTCCTAAACCCTGCTTCGAGTCAGCAAGAATGTGATGATCAGTTAACCATGTTTGAAGCCGGACCAAAATATGTCTACTAAATATCTTCTGACTAATTTTAATTAGCCTTATTGGTCTATAGTTAGCAGGTGAATTTCTGCTCCCTTTCTTATAATTCAGCACTATAACAGCACCGTGCCATGTGGGGGGGGCACATCTCCCCTCGTGACAGCATTGCTTAACATGTTCAGGTATGGCAACCATACCTCAGGGTGCAATAGATAAATATCCCCGGGAATGCCATCTAATCCAGGAGCCTCTTCTTTTTTCAATAGCTTCAGTGACTGCGATGTTTCCTCAGTGCTTAATGTTAGGTGCTCTCTTCTCAGTTCACCCGGTATCTTAACCTCAGAGGGTGGAGCAATGATCAGCTCTTTGCATGTTGAGTGTTGCTTCTGATCATTTACCCATTCCTTATAAAGCTCTGCAGTAGGGGCTTTGCTGTCAAAGAAAAAATTGGTATCCACTGTCTTCAGTAGCCAACCATTCCCAAAAACATCCTGAGCTCTCTTTGTGAATGTGGTATGTTTGTGGTGGACACCTTCCTAACTCCGTTCATGTGAATGTGTCCCAGATAATGTACTTATTTTTTACAGTACTGCAGATGACCTGGAGACACTTTTTGTCTATTTTCTTCCAGGTGATTCAATAATGCAATGGTGTTGTTTTTGCATGCTTCTCGTGTATCTGAAGCTACCAGCATATCATCAATGTACTGGATTAAAATAGAGTCAAGTGGCATTTGCAGAGACTCTAGATTTTTCATTAGGATCTGATTGAAAATAGAAGGGCTCTCTGTATATCCTTGAGGGACACAACACCACTTGATTGTCCTCTGTTGGAAAACAAATGAAAACAAAATCTGTCTATCTTCTTGCATGGGGCACTGAGAAGAAAGCCTAACATAAATCAATGACCGTAAACCATTCTGCAGTACAGGGAATTTGGAAAAGCGCATTAGCAGGATTTGGCACTATGGGACAACAAGGCACCACTATGTTGTTGATTCGTCTCAAATCCTGCACTATCCTATATTTTCCATTTGGCTTTTGGATACCCATTATGCCAATTAATTATCTCAGTATGCCTTTCTGTAGCATGGCTTCAATTGCGGTTTATATCCCAGCAATTGTTTCAACAGACAACCGTAAGGTGGCATTCTTGGAAAAATTGCATTTAGCTTTATCTGGAATTGGACTTGTTATACACCTTTTATGAGTCCAATATTTTTTCCTATGTAAATCTCAGAATTCAATATTTATAGTATCTCTGAGATCTTCTGGCAATTCAGCAACCGTCAGTAAGGTGAACATTCCTATCTCAGCATTTTCCTTCATCAACTTAATATCAACATCCTCATCATGTGTTTGAAATGCAACACCATCCGGTGTACAGTAAATTGTGCAATTGAATTTACATTGCAAATCTCTTCCTAACAGGATCACTGGACTTGACTCGCAAACCACAAATTGATGTTTTTTTCTCAAATGTCCCTATTACTGGAACTTCTTCTGAAATTGCACTTGTTACATGAGGGAAAGTTCTCATGAGAACTCTTACCCAAGCTAAAACTTGCACTATAAGATCGATCTGTAGACAAAGGTTAGTCAGTAATATGAAAACAACTATCAATATTATTTGTAAGCAGCCTTCATGAAGCCTCTAAATCCTCGTGTATAGTTTTAATAAGCTTATTGTACTCTAGTGAACATGCCCTCGAGAAAGCATGGCGCAGAGACCCGACTGCAGACAACATGACCACCCTCAAACACGCCACCCGAAAACACCACCAGCTGATCCACACCACCAAGAAAACCGCATTCAAGGAACGACTGGACAACAACGCCCACAACAGCAAGGAACTCTTCATCATCGTCAAAGAGCTCTCGAACCCCAGCGCCGGAAACAACGACATCACCCCCTCGCAAGACCTCTGCAACTCGCTCGCCTCGTTCTTCCACAGCAAGATCGCAGACATACACAACAGTTTCAGCACACAGCCGACGTACCCCTCAACCGTTCCAACGTCCCCCACCTCCACCCTCCGAGCCTGGACCCCGATCAACACCGAAGACACTATCCGCACGATGAACTCCATCCACTCCGGATCACCAACCGACCCCTGCCCTCACCACATCTTCAACAAGGCCGACGCCGTCATCGCACCCCACCTCCGGGACATCATCAACACCTCCTTCGACACCGCCACCTTCCCAGAGAGCTGGAAGCACGCCGAACTCTGCGCCCTACTGAAGAAACCGTCAGCGGACCCCACCGACCTCAAAAACTACCGCCCCATCTCGCTCCTTCCTTTTCCTGCCAAAGTCATCGAGAAGACCGTCAACAGACAACTGGCCGCCTTCATCGAGACGAATGGATCCCTCGACCACTCACAGTCCGGCTTCCGGGCCAACCACAGCACCGAGACCGCCCTCATCGCAGCCACCGACGACATCCGAGCCCTGCTCGACAACGGGGAAACAGCGGCCCTCATCCTCCTGGACCTCTCCGCAGCGTTCGACACAGTCTGCCACCGCACCCTAGTGCAACGCCTGAACAACGTCGGAATCCAAGAGAAGGCACTGGAGTGGATCATCTCCTTCCTCGCCGGAAGAACCCAGAGAGTCCGCCTCCCCCGTTCAGTTCCGAGGCCACCGAAGTCATCTGCGGCGTACCACAAGGATCATCACTCAGCCCCACCCTCTTCAACGTCTACATGAGCCCCCTCGCAGCCATCGCACGCCAACACAACCTCAACATCATCTCCTACGCCAACGACACCCAGCTGATCCTCTCCCTCACCAACGACCCCACAACCGCCAAAACCAACCTACATGAAGGGATGAAGGACGTAGCCGAGTGGATGAGGAACAGCCGCCTGAAACTGAACTCAGATAAGACGGAAGTCCTCATCCTAGGATCATCACCCTCCGCCTGGGACAACACCTGGTGGCCCCCTGCCCTGGGCAACGCACCCAAACCAACGGACCACGCACGCAACCTGGGCTTCATCCTGGACTCCTCCCTCTCAATGACCAGACAAGTCAACGCCGTCTCCTCGTCTTGCTTCAACATCCTACGCATGCTGCGGAAGATCTTCCGGTGGATCCCCACCGAAACCAGGAAGACGGTCACCCAGGCCCTCGTCACCAGCCGACTGGACTACGGCAACTCCCTCTACGCCGGAACCACAGCCAAACTTCAGAAAAGACTCCAACGCATCCAGAACGCCTCAGCTCAACTCATCCTGGACATCCCCCGACACAGCCACATCGCCGGACACCTGAGAGACCTGCACTGGCTCCCCGTCAGCAAGAGAATCACGTTCCGACTCCTCACCCACGCACACAAAGCTCTCCACAACCAAGGCCCCAGATACCTCAACGACCGTCTGACCTTCTACACTCCCACCCGCCAGCTACGATCGACCAACCACGCCCTCGCCGCCGTCCCCCGCATCCGAAGAGCCACAACGGGAGGAAGATCCTTCTCCTACCTGGCTGCCAAGACGTGGAACTCCCTACCCATCCACCTCCGCCTGACCCAAGACCACCTCTCCTTCAGGAAGCAACTCAAGACCTGGCTGTTCGAACAGTAGCGGACCCCCCTCCCCCTAGCGCCTTGAGACCCTCCGGGTGAGTAGCGCGCTATACAAATGCTTGATTGATTGATTGATTGATTGATAGTGAACGATCTAATAGAGGGCGAGAAGCTGAATGAATGTGAGGTTGGGGTCAGATTATTTCTAACTAGATCACTAATGCTAATCAGTTGCAAAAAATGTTTACTTATGAAGCTGTGAGAGTCGAGAGAGGCTTTGGGCCTTATTCAAAATACATGTTAAGGGATGGTTGCCTGGTGCAAAAAGTTTCAAAAACACACATTTATTAGTAAATATTCAAGTAACACTCTAAATTCTACATGGGATTACTAATGCATTATACAGTTTATTAGCTATGGTTTCACAAATTATGCATTTACATTTTGCCTGCAAGTTATTTTCTGGTGTAAACATTTCTGCAGCATTTAAAACACATTCTAAAGTGCAATTCTAACAAAACTGACAAGTCACGTTTCAAATGTTGCACTATTTCCCTCAAATTCCCTCCCCTTTGATGATGCTAATCATCACAATTTGGTTTCACATTCAATTCTGATTCTAAAGAGCAGTTTCATCCTCAGATATATCCTGTCTTTCTTTTTGTCCCCCTAGTGTAATGCAGTGTTTTCACTTAGTAGTCATTTATTATTCCCACTAACTCCATCTCCTTTTTGTAACGTTTTCATTGATAGGCATCATGTCTTTTGCGCAAGAAATATTTACAGCTCAGATATAGGACATACATGAATATTAAACATAGTCCAATTATTAGTAGAAGCATTAGTATAGCTTTTATTATTCCCTTCCCAGCTGATGAGCACCAGTTGCCAATTGTATTTAAACCCTTCCCAAAATTTTCGTACAAACTTGGTGTTTACAATTCTTTTAATTCGGGTTTCAAGTTTGATATGTTCCCTGCAAGTTCTTCTATCTTCCTATTCTAGTCCGGTATGTACGAACAGCAGTGAGTTAGCTTAAGCATGTGGCAGACTTCTCCTTTCTCTGCAAGAAGGTTGCCTAAAGCAAGACTCTCTTGTAAAACCATAGACCTCTAGCAACTAATTCAGAGTTAATTAGGAGCAAAGCTCCAGATGTGCTTGTCGCCAGTCTATCCACTACGGTAGCTAGCTTCCTGATCTTTTAATCATTCAGTATTATCCTCACTGGTGGTATCACTGCTCCAAATATATTTCCCACTAAGGAAAGGTGTTATCCTATATTGCGTTTGTGTCTACATGATGGTGCTAGTGTCAAAACTTCTATGCTAGTAACGTGATACATTTTCGGAACTAGTATGCACAAATAACATGTTCCCTCCAAAATCAGCAGGTAACAGGAAGTAAGCACTTTGTCAACATATGTAGTATACTCCAGGAATCTCGTTTCCGTCTCCTAATAAAATGTGACAAGTCCCCCCCCTAATAATTCAAACGTTTGTTCACAACCACTAGTCCTGTATGTCTCGTTCTTTTCTGTGTCCTTCTTTTATAAAAACAAAGTTTCCCCTTGTGTCGACTGTATAATTTGAGTTATGGATAAATCGTTATCTTTCTAAGTTCATTCTCCAACACATCTTCTTTTCGTTCTGCAGTCTTTGTCATGTTCATGTACTTTTCCTCTAGGGCTATAAATATAAGCTTTGTGTTTGGGATACATTAAGTGTCTACACTACTTATATGTAAGTGAAGAAAGAAATACTATATAATATATATTTTTTTAATTCTCTTTATTGAATTTTCATGACCATCAAAAACATTATCTGCCTCGCAGGGCAGTGCAGTCAAAAGATATAAAAAGGAAAAAAATAAAATAAATAAAAATAAAACCACATATATATTGTAACTTCAGGGATCGGTAATTTGATAGCAAACAATGTCTAGGTCTCCACATAGTCTTGTAAGTGTACCCTTATTATAGCATATCAACATAACAGTACAATGGTTCAATCAGGTGTTGCGCTGTCCATTTGGGTCCTTGTTAACAAATATTGCCTCAATGGTTCCCAGATGTCTTTGGGTCTTGATGATGGTGGTAATTCCTCTGCAAATAATTCTAAGTTGTCACGACAGTACACCAAATCCGTAACCCACCCCTCAATCTGTGGAGTGCGTTTACTCTCCCACGTGAACGTAATTCTCCTCCTGGCCATCAGGAGGGCCACTCTGGCGAATCTGCCCACAGTACCTTTTAGTTGAGGAACATAGCCAAGCAGGCATGTGAGGGGTGTACACTGCAGTGAGGTACCTGTCATGGTGTGTAACCGCTGTAAAACTTCCTCCCAGTAACGTAGTACAGCCCTGCAGCCCCAGGCAAGGTGAAGAAAGTCAGCTGCTTCCTGTCCGCAACGTTTACAACGATCCGAATCCCGGAGTCCCATTCTATGCAATTTAATAGGGGTATAGTAAATTTGGTGGATAAATTTAAAATGAATAATACGCAAATTACCATTGGGCGTTAGTTTACCAGTTAGAGTGCAAATATTCTCCCATTCCTTCAGTGTAATTTGAGGGTCTAGTATAGTATTCCAGCGCTCGAGGCCCTTGTCCTCCGATCTCACTGCTTCTTCCAGCACTGACTTGTATAATTTAGTAATAAGCTTCCTTCTGGAAGGGGCTGTTAAAAGTAGTTGCAGCGGCTGGAGAGGAGGTGGCTTGGTAGGGAAATTCGGATAGTGATCTCTGATCGCTCATTTTAATTGGCGACAGGTGTAGTGAAAGAGTGGAGTGGGATTTGTGATGTACCCGAGGTCGCCTTCTGTGATATAGCTACCCTCAGAATAAAGGTCACGCATATGCGTAATACCGACTGTTTGCAGAGACCTCATTGGACCGGTCTCCTGAGTGACAGATAACGCCGCATGACCAGCTAGGGGCAGGGCAGGGGCATAAATAGGGAGCTTATGAGCTAGTTTGCCTATCGATTGCCATGCCTTGATAGTGGTGTCTATGGTATTTATCTCTGATTTGGGAGTACCTCTGTGAACATGTGTAATCAAACTTGCTAACGGTATCGGATAGGCATCCCCCTCTTCCACGGCTAGGTGTGGTGTGAAGGCATGTGGGCGAAACCAGTAATAGGCGTATTGGGCCTGAGCACATAGATAATATATATAAAAATCTGGACCTCCAAATCCCCCATGTGAGTAGGAAAGTGTTAGTGTGTCCCAGCTGATCCTGGCAGTTTTGCCTCCCCAAGCAAGTTTCAGGAGTTGCGTTTTTATTGTAGCAAAGAATTGCTTGTTGAGGCAAATAGGGATATTACAGAATAAGTAGAGGAAACGGGGGAGAATGATCATCTTAATGACAGCTATACGATCTGCCAACGAGAGCGGTAAATGTATCCATTTACCCACCTGACACACCATTGCGTCATATGCACGGCCATAATTTTCCCTTATCACAATCTCGGGGTCACGGTGAACCCACACTCCAAGATACTTGACGGGGTCTTCAGTCCATATGAGCGGGTATTCCAACGGGGGAGGAACTGTGTTCTTTGTTAGAGGGATCATGACCGATTTCTCCCAGTTAATCGATAATCCGGACTACAGCCCGAATCTAATGTATTCACGGAGGATCGGGGAGAGGTATTGCTGTGGTTCCCGAAGAAAAAGGACCATGTCGTCTGCATACATTGAAATGCCGACAGGTCTCTGATGAAAGTTGAGTGCAGAGCTCCTGTGTCGCTGACATATTATACACGCCAAAGGTTCCAATGTAATGGCAAATAAAAAGGGGGACAAGGGACATCCCTGCCTGGTGCCCCGCTCAATATAAAAGGGGTCAGAAGTGAAACCTCCCACGCGCACCCTCGCCAACGTATCAGTGTATAGCACCTGTAACCATTGCTGCAGCACCAGGGGAAACCCCATACGTTTTAAAACGTGAAACATGTAGCTCCATTCAATGGAGTCAAATGCTTTCGCAGCATCAAGCATGACTGCTGCAGCGGGCAAATCCGGGTCCAAAACATGAAACATAGCAAATATGGTCCTGGCATTGTGTGAGGTGGACCTCTCCGGTATAAACCCCGATTGGTCCGGCAGCACGAGCATGGGCATGAGGGGTTGGATCTTAGTGGCTAAGATTTTCACCAGTATTTTCGCGTCCAGATTAATCAATGATAGCGGGCGGTATGATTTGCAGTGTGTGGGGGATTTGTCTTTCTTGAGAAGTGTGATGATGAGTGCCTGTCTGAGGGAGGGGGTAGGACACCAGATTCATGAGCCTCCGCGTACATTTCCAATAAATAGGGGACAAGAAGGTCCACGTAAGCCTTATAAAATTCCACCGTTAACCCGTCCGGCCCGGGGGCTTTATTATTAGGGAGTGAAAGAATTGCTTCTTTAACATCAGTCTCAGTAATGGGGCGGCTCAGATATTCACGTTGCCCGTCTGACAGCCAAGCACAGGCAATGTCAGATAAATATTCATCAAGGGCGGTTTCCTCTCCCCCCGCATGTGGTATACATGTCACTGTAATAATGCCTGAATTGGTCAACTATCGCCTGGGGTGTGTAATGCTCTGTCCCATTGTCATCTACTATTTTAGTAATGTGATGAGGGCTCGCCCGAAATTTCAACTTGAAAGCCGAATTTCTACCCGGTCGTCCGCCTTCACCGTAAGACCTGGCTACATGGCGGCGCGCTATATATCTCTCCTCTGAGTCAGCTAACTTAATATATTCCACAAGGAGCTCCTGAATACGAGCGAGGGAAGAAGCAGACGGCGCGATCGAGTACTTTGCCTCTAAGTCACCCAATGCCTTCTCCGTCTTGGAAAGTTGACCCCTAATATCTTTCAATATACCCGATGTGGTACTTATGCACACCCCACATATTGTGACCTTAAAGGCCTCCCATAACAAGGAAAAGCTTTCCACCGAACCCACGTTTAATTCGAAATACTGCGTTATCGCTTGTCTAATGGTGTCCTCATATACAGGGTCCAGCAGAGCCTCCGCTCGGAACCTCCAGGTGAAGGGGCGGTGTGGATTTGTGGGAATTTGGATAGTCAAATACACAGGGTTGTGATCTGAGAGAGTACGTGGTAGATTATGAATATGTGTTACCCACCCATTAGCCTCTTCATTCACTAACCAATAGTCCAACCGAGACCAGCTGTTGTGGGACGGGGTGACATGGGTACCTACTTTGTCTTGAGCATTACGAAGGCGCCAAACGTCCACCAAGCCCAGTTCCTCCATGGCCTCCCGCACACACTGAGCCGTTCTAATGGTGCGTGCACCTTGTGGGTTAGATTTGTCCATGCTTGGGTTCAGATGCGTGTTAAAGTCCCCCCCCCCGAGGATGGCCGATTTATGGTAGCGTACGCAGCACATTCAGTATCTGTATGACTGGCTGAGGATCATCCACTACCGGGCCATATATGAGTGTAATCAATGTCATACCCAGTTTACCCTGCACAATCGCCCAGCGACCCTCAGTATCAGTGTGTGAATAAATAGGGAGGAAGGGTATGCCTTTTTTGATCAATATGAGGACCCCTCGAGCATAGGTGGAAAAAGATGAGGCCAACCTGAACCCCGCCCACTTGTGTGCAATATTAACTTCTGTTCGCCTATTCAGATGCGACTCTTGCAGTAATGCAATATGCACACTGTGCCTCTCTAAATATGCAAATCCTTGACATTTTTTGGGGAGTGTTGAGCCCACGAATATTCCAAGTTATACAGTTATACCTCTCACCCATCAGCCAATTTTGACAATACAAGGTGTACCTTTAGGACAAGACATTCTACGTTTTGTAAATACCATGTTTAGACCTTTGCTGCGCTTCATTAATCCAATCACAAACAATATAATAGGAGAAACAGTGAAACAACCCTCCCCCACCCACCTTGGCAGCCCCAAATTGCCAAAGCCATGACCCCACAATACAAACAATTCTGCACTAAAAAGAAAAAGAAACAAAGGAAAAATAAGGGAAAATCATCCAATATAGTCAATCGGGTTTTACCCATCGGGGGACGTAGCGGCACATACCACTCCCAGATGAGAGAGGGAGGGGGCTCTCCTTAGCGGATGAATGTGTTCCAATATGTAGGCCCAGTATGAAGAAACGATATAGAGGATAGACAGATTGACATAGGGGTCGCAGTCAAATAACAACATTTCAACAACGTAGTCATAGCCTCTATGTGCCTTTAGTCTGAGCACCCAGACCGCTTCCGGTCCAGAACGAGCGAAAACAATAAACTACCCACTGTGGTCGCAAACGTTCCGTATGTTTGTAACCCAACCGGAAAAAACAGCACAATTATTACATGCAACAACATGTGACACTCACAGAAACACCGGCCCATACGCTACCACCCAGAAGGGGCCCAGTCAAGCCCGACCGCCCTGCCAGCGGGCCTAACATGAGCGACAGCAAACGGGCGCTCAGTATCACGTGGTCAATTCAATATCTCATTATACAATAGCGCAGCTAAAAAGTGTAGTTATCATTCAACAATGTCTGAAGTCGGACCAGCTGTCTGTTGCCCACGTTTCAAGGATCTGCCGAAGTCCATTGCCAGTTTTGGGTTAACAAAGATCTTCGCCTTACCCTCCGTGCCTATACGTAGTCGAGCAGGGTGTATAGCATGGCGTAGGGAATTTGCTCTTTCATTAACGGTTTCTTGACCCCTTGAAACTCTTTGCGCGCTGCTTGAACTGTGGCTGTGAAATCTGGGTAACAAGACAAGACATTACCCTGATAATTAACGGTGCCCTTCTGACGGGTGATGCGCAATACCGCGTCTCGATCCCTGAAATTCAGCAAACGTGCAATGATGGGCCTGGGTGGCGCACCCGGTGGTGGGCGCGCGGCTAAGGATCTGTGAGTGCGCTCAACAATTAGCATTTGTGAAAGGTTTTCAGCGCCACAAACATCCCGAAAGAGGTTCTCCACATATTCTTCTAGTCGCCCCACATATGTGGATTCCGGTAAACCCAAAATGCGCCTAGAGCGCGCTTCAATGTCCTCATTTTTGTCACGAATCAGGATCTGAATTCTTTCAATGTCGGTAGTTTTGGCAGTCACCTGTTGCAGGCCATCCTCAGCGTCTGATATACGCTGTTCCGCCTCACCTAACCGGCCTGCCTGCTTAACTAATTTGGAGGAGATGTGATCCATGCGGCCGTTCAGCGCTTCTATCTTACTATCAATAGACTGCAGACTGGCTTGAATTGCAGATAAAGTTTTTTCCAGGGCGGTTGGGGCCTGCGCAGCAGTGTCGAGCTCTGAGTCAGAAGCCGTGGTTTGCGAGGATTTACCACCCCTGCGCAGTTCAAAATTCAGGCGCGATTGGTTCTTTTCCGGCTTGCCCATGATGACCAGTTATGACTGGAGTTGAAGTACACACCGCAAGGGGGGGGGGCACAACAGATTTCGAAGTGCGCCTCACTCCGTTAGTGCCGATTGATCAGATGCTGTTTACCAAAAGAGTGTCGCGTTGAGCAGAGGTTATGTGCCTGGTAGTGCGCTGCGCGCGCGCAAATTCTGTGTAGAGGCCCGTCTCGCCTTGCTAACGTTTCTTGCCGGTACCTGCTGCGCACCTTAGCCCCCAGCCGCCCTCGTGGTCCCTGCGCTGCCAGAAAAGGTCACTCACTTAAGTTCTGGAGCCCTGCTTGGGAACACGCAGAGCACCGCTCTGCAGACGTTATGCCCTGGGAGGGTGTCCCGATGTGAGGCCCAGAGCGCCGCCGCCTCCGCGCAGGCTGATGTAGCACAGTGCCTCCGCACAGGCCGGTCCCGTCCACCAGGCTCCTCCGAGGTGACTGGAGATCGCGCAGCGGGCAGTGCGTAGATCGATGTGCAGTTCACCTGCAATGTTGACTGCAGCCGCGAATCTCCGATACCGCCGCTCCCAGTGCAGCAGTATCCACAGCCGCTTTTCACCGTCCGGCGGGTAGTGATTCCTCCTGCCGCGGGGCCACCATCTTAAGTGCAGGCGCCTGCGTCAGAGTCCGCCGCTGTGCTCGGCATTCACCTCCTGCGACCCGAGATTGCGTGCGTCGGGTGCTCAGGTCCTCCGCTAGCCGCTCCTCCTAGAGAGCATCACCGATGGGCACATATGGAGCAGGATAATGTAAGGATAATAGTGGCGGCTGGCAGAGCTACACTACAGTGCGGCTATTTTGCTGCGCGCCAAGCCACGCCCCCAAGAAAGAAATAATATGAAGCAGTGTCCATTGTTTTCCTTTGCAGGTGTAAATTCATACTGTCTATCAGGGGCACTTGTGACAGCACTAAATCCTAGTTTTAGTATGTCCTCTTCTATATATGCTAGTAAAAGCAAAATACTACAGGAGATCGCATAGGACATAGTTATGTGACTTCTTCTGAAACTGAAGCCAGCCAGCAAATGTACACAAACAGAGAAATCCTTAACATCTAAATAATTTGTATATTCTTGCACTAATCTAGAATGTACATTAGTGGAATAATGCTCTTTCCTAAAATGTGTAAAGGTTTTAGTGAAAGTGTCATCTCTAAAATTCTGAGCATACACAATGGTGGCATTCTAGGAAACTCTGGATCAGGAGTTAAATACAATCCTATCAATATTATAGAGATCATCATCACTGTTATTACGAAAATCACACACAATACATTTGCAATGTCTTCTAATGTTACACATCTTTCTGAGTCAGTAATTAGCTTTGGAGGAATTTTTCTTTTTTCTTTTTCTTGTTTCTTCAGCAGTTCCCTAATAGACAATCCTTAACCCTACTCTGTGTTCTTCTAAAATCTTACCCCTATTCTTCTGTAACTTTCTTCTGAACCTAGGTGTGAGAAGTTGGCCTGGTATATGCTGTTCACTAATTAAAGTGGACACCTTGCACCAGAACAATTCGACTCTTATGGTAGATAGGTTTAAGACAACCTTTATAGAAAGCTATCCTAGTGGTAGCTGTGGAGAGCAGCCTTCAGGCTAAGTCTTGAAGGAATGTAAAGCAGCTTGTTTTACCACACAATCTCTTGAATCACCAAATGAAAAGACACCACACAGGTATATATATCAAATATATATGTATTTATTAATAAACACTCTCTACTAATCTCTTTATGAGATTAGAAGTCCGGAACATATGTACAAGTCAAATGTTATCAAAATAAGTTTAGCACAATCTAATATCACAATCTTAGTTTGGCTAGACCTAGGTCTAGGGCATCTAGAATCGAGGGACCCCCAAGAACCACCCCAGGTAGTTGTAGGAGACCCACAGGGGACGGACGCGGTGACCTGGCACCGGTGCGAGTCCTGTGCGAGTCTATGCGCTCAGACGCGATTGAGATTTCAATGTTAAAGGTCCCTTGTGTGTTCGAGGCGAACACACCGATCGGTCCTTGTACGAGTCGAAGGACGCGGTTACAGTTAGAGTTGCAAGGGAGATGGACGCGCTGTGTCTAACACAGATGCGAACCTTGTGCGAGTCAGTGCGATGGAGATCTCAATGTTACAGGCCCCTTGTGTTCGAGGCGAACACCGATCGGACTCAGTACGAGTCGAAGGACACAGTTCTAGATAGTGTTACAAAGGAGATGGATGCGGTGTGTCTAACACAGACGCGAACCCTGTACGAGTCAGCGCAATTGTCGCACTTAGAAAATAAGAGTTTTAGGACACTTCTAGGGAAGCTACAAGCAAGTCACTTACAAGGTAAGTAGTTCTAGGGCCCACACCCACAGGAGCACCGTAGTGCTGAAGTTACCTCACCCAGGGGAGCCGGGTGCATAGGTGTCCTTTGGTGTCGGGTCGCGGCGTCGTTTTCAATGGGAGCCAGTGAAGACTTGCTGCTTGCGGCAACAGGAGAAGTGTCCGGGGGAATCCAAGCCTGGATTCAGAAGATGGAAGACCTGAAAGCAGAGGGGACAGTGTTCAAAGTCACTTGGCAGTGACTCGGGGCAAGGAAGATGGATGCCCACCGTCGTCGCAAGATTCAGGTCATTCGCGGGTGCCTTGACTCTTCAGCCACGAGGTCCAGGAGGCGTCGACGATGACCAGGAGCTGGATTTGGCATGTCTCACAATGTCTGCAGCTTACTGCGGTGTCGGCAACTCAATTGGAGCCAACAAGCCTTGGTAACAGCAAGTCTTGGGGAAAGTGTAAAGAGACAATGGCGCAGACCAGCAAGGTCTGTGGGACTCACCCAGCGAGGGTAAGTCAGGGCAGGCCTGGAGCAACCAGGGGAGCCCTTTGGTTTCTTTAGAGAGTCTTCTGATGACCCACAAGCCGGCTGGCAAGGGATTGCAAAGACGCCTCGGGAGGATTTGCTCACCAGGGGACCACGGTCACTCGGGACGTGGTAGGCCTCCGATCTTCGGAGGGACTCCTGCTGGAGGCTAGGACCACACGTGGTCCAAAGCATAAGTTCGTGGAACGTTGTGAAGGGGTTGCACTTGACAATAGTGCACGGTACCCAGGGGTCGCGGTTCCTCATCACTCTTGGGGTCCACTGGCCTCAGCTTCGCTGGGGACTCACGATGGCCTTTGAGAAGTCAGAAAATTTACTTCTTGGGCTGCAGGGACTTTGGACTCCGGCGGGAGTGGCGTAGTTTGCGACCATTGTTTGTAGTTTTTGGTGCCTGCCAAGCAGGGGAGTCACTCCTTGACTCCAAGGGAGATTCTTCAGTCTTCCAAAGGTAGTGGAACGTCGAAGGTCCGGGATTCTTCTTCAGAGCGTCGTCCAGGGAAATCTAGTTTGCAATGCACAGGTTCCCCCTCTTATACTAAAAGAAAGGGAGGGACTAGCTCTATGACCCCACCTATGGGAGGGTCAGGGGAGTGGGTGGTTACATCTACTTCCTTTTGTCCAGTTTCGCGCCAGAGCAGGGGCAGGTAGCCCCTGAGCCGGTTTGAACTGGGGTATGCACAGAGGAGCCTTCCGCTCCCCCAGTGCAGGACTTCAAAGCACTCTAAGAGTGCACCCACCCAGCCCCAATACACTAAACCCTGTCTGGGAGGTGGTCACACCCCCTTGGGACAGGATATCTATTGTTGGGCTCCGTCCACTGCGAGTGTTGGTCATCAGCAGGAGGGCAGCCCAGTGTCTGTGACTGGTGGCATCCATTTTGTGATGCCAGGGCTCTGCAGGATTCTACTGCGTTTCCACAGTAGGTACATGTCTATCCCTCTAGAAGGGTGGAATGATACCCCCGCCGCCAGGACTGGCGGGGGGGGGGTAGTATTCCAAGATGTTTGACACCAAACACGACATGTTTCGATGCAGCCATTCCAAAGTTAGCATTCTACCGCGAGGATATAATGCACTTAAAAGTATATGGTTTAACCGCATCCACAAACAGCACCAGAGAATGGACTCTGAGAGCTGCAGAGGGGCCCTGCTCAGGCAGAGGCACCCCCTCACATAGAAGCCAAGCACCCTGCCCTCAGGATTGATAGGGCCTGCCTTAGGGGTGACTGATAGGTTTATATGTGTGTGTAGGAGAGATATAGGGAACCTATATCTCAGTGAGGAGTGCTAGCACCACCTCACCCAGGCTGCAGTAGCAGGCCTGTGGTGTCAGATTTAGTCTGCTTCCCAGGGGTGGCATAATACATGCTTCAGCCCCTGGTAGGCCTGTGAAGTACCTATGCCCTTGGTACCTAAGGTACCATATACTAGGGACTCATAAGGTACCACAGTATCCAATCACTAGTGCACCTAGAGTGCACTCCAAATCGTTTAGAGAGAACAGAGAGGCTGGGGCCCTGATTAGCAGGGTCCCAGCCAGACTATAGCCAGAAACCAGTGTAAACATCAGAAAAAAAGTGGGGGCAACATAAGAGGCAGATCCTACTCTCCTACACAACCCCCCCAAACGCAGGGACACTAAACTAACCTTGACCAGTTGAGTCTTCGTGTTCAAAGTGGAAATACCTTGAGAGTCCATCTGCATTGGCATGTTGGGTCCCAGGTCTATGTTCCACTGTATAGTCCATCCCCTGTAGGGAAATGGACCACCTCAAAAGTTTTGGGTTTTCACCTTTCATCTGTTTAAGCCATAGGAGGGGCTTGTGGTCAGTCTGAACTATGAAGTGAGTGCGAAACAAGTATGGCCTCAGCTTCTTCAGGGCCCACACCACAGCAAAGGCTTCCCTCTCTATAGCTGACCAACGTTTCTCTCTTGGGGTCAGCCTTCTGCTAATAAAAGCTACTGGCTGGTCTTGACCTTCATCATTCAGTTGAGACAGTACAGCTCCCACACCCAGCTCAGAAGCATCTGTTTGGACAATGAACTTTTTGGTGTAGTCTGGACTCTGTAAGATGGGGGCAGTGCACATGGCCTGCTTTAGGTCTTCAAATGCCTTCTGACAGCTAGCTGTCCACTGAACCTTTTTGGCATTTTCTTTGAGGTCAGATCATTCAAGGGGGTCACTATAGATCCATATCCCTTGACAAACCTCCTATAGTACCCAGTCAGGCCTAAGAAGGCTCTCACCTGTGTCTGGGTGGTTGGAGCAACCCATTCCATTATGGTTTGGATTTTGCTCTGTAAAGGCTGAACCTGGCCTCCACCTACAAGGTGGCCCAGGTATACAACCTGACTCTGCCCTATCTGGCACTTAGTGGCCTTGATAGTGAGGCCTGCTTTCTGCAGGGCCTCCAAAACATTCCTGAGGTGGACCAGGTGATCCTGCCAGGAGGAACTAAAGACAGCAATATCATCTAGATAAGCTGAGCAATAAGTTTCCATCCCTGTCAGAACTTTATTCACCAACCTCTGAAAAGTGGCAGGTGCATTTTTCAATCCAAAGGGCATCACCACAAAGTGGTAGTGCCCACCAGGGGTCGAAAATGCTGTTATCAGCTAACCTGATCTGCCAGCAGCCAGCTGTCAGGTCAAACGTGCTTAGATACTTGGCTGAGGCCAAAGTTTCAATCATCTCATCTGCCCTTGGTATGGGATAGGCATCAGTCCTAGTGACTGCATTGAGGCCTCTGTAGTCTACACAAAACCTCATTTCTTTCTTACCACCCTGGGTATGAGGCTTGGGTACCAGGACTACTGGGCTAGCCCAAGGGCTATCTGAAGGCTCAATTAGACCTAGCTCCAACATTTTCTGGACTTCAGTCCTGATACAGTCCCTGACATGGTCAGGTTGCCTGTAGATTTTATTCTTGACAGGCAGACTGTCTCCAGTGTCCACCTCATGGGTGCACCAGGAAGTCTGACTAGGGGTCAGGCTAAACATATGTCTATACTGTTGCAGAACTTGTCTGCACTCAGTTTGTTGATGGTCAGTGAGGCTGCTTGCCAAAGCAACACCATCTACTGACCCATCATCAGGGTTCTGAGAGAGCAGGTCAGGGAGAGGGTCACTCTCCTCCTCCTGTTCCTCATCAGTTGCCATGAGCAAGCCCATGTCAGCCCTGTCAACATATGGCTTTAATCTGTTGACATGGAGCACCCTCAGGGGGCTCCAGGGAGTTCCAAGATTCACCAGGTAGGTGACTTCTCCCTTCTGTTCAACTATTGTATGGGGGCCACTCCACTTGTCCTGGAGGGCTGCTGGGGCCACAGGCTCCAATACCCACACCTTCTGTCCTGGCTGGTATACAGTCAGTACAGCCTTTGGTCATGCCAAGCTTTTTGTAATTCTTGGCTGGCCTCCAGGTTTTTGGTTGCCTTTTTCATGTACTCAGCCATCCGGGAGCGGAGACCAAGTACATAGTCCATCACATATTGTTTGCGGGGCTTGAGAGGTAACTCCCAGCCCACTTTTACCAAACACAGTGGACCTCTCACAGGATGCCCAAACAGAAGCTCAAATGGGCTGTAACCAACCCCCTTCTGTGGAACCTCTCTGTATGCAAACAACAGGCAAGGAAGAAGAAGGTCCCATTTTCGCCTAAGCTTCTCTGGGAGTCCTTTAATCATTCCTTTCAAGGTTTTGTTGAAGCGTTCAACTAAACCATTGCATTGTGGGTGATAGGGGTGGTGAACTTATAAGTTACACCACACTCCTTCCACATTGCTTTCAGATATCCTGACATGAAGTTGGTACCTCTGTCAGAAATGACCTCCTTTGGGAAACCCACTCTGGAGAAGACTCCAATGAGGGCTCTTGCCACCACAGGGGCTGTGGTGGTCCTCAGGGGAATTGCTTCTGGGTACCTGGTGGCATGATCCACTACCACCAGGATAAACCTGTGCCCAGATGCAGTTTGAGGGTCAAGGGGACCAACAATGTCAATCCCTACCCTTTCAAAGGGTACCCCCACCACAGGTAGTGGTATCAGGGGGCCTTTGTTGTGCCACCTGCCTTACCACTGGCTTGGCATGTGACACAGGAGCGACAAAACTCCTTTGTGTCCTCTGACATATGTGGCCAATGAAAATGTGGAACAAGCCTGTCCCAGGTCTTGTTTTGGCCCAAGTGTCCTGTTAAAGGGATGTCATGTGCTAGGGTCAAGAGGACCCCCTAAACTTCTGAGGTATTACCATCCTCCTGGTGGCTCCAGGGGCTGGATCTCTACCCTCAGAATATAGGAGTCCCTCATCCCAATAAACTTTATGGGACCCACTAGCCCTCCCAGCAGCCTCAGCAGCAGCCTGCTGTCTGAGGGGTTCAAGAGAGGGGCAGCACTGTTGCTCCTTACTCAGATCTTCCCTAGAAGGGCCCCCTGCCCCCAAGAACTCAACCTGATCAGGCTCCAGTCCTTCTGGGGCAGTTCCTTCTTCAGGATCTGCTTCACCTCCCTCTGGGGGTGAATCTGTGATCTGAGACAGAGGGGAAGGCACTGCCTTTACCCTACTGCTCCTCCTCTTGGGAAGCATCTGGTCCATTGTTCCAGGATCCAGAGCTGGTTCAGTGTTATGCATTCTTGCTTGTGACCTGGTCACAGCAAATACCTCTGCAGGGATGCCCAACATCTCAGCATGAGTCCATAACTCTACTTCAGACCAGGCTGAAGTCTCTAGATCATTGCCCAATAGACATTCGACAGGGAGGTCTGCACTGACTACAACCTTCTTGAGGCCAGTTACCCCTCCCCAGGAGAAATTCACAACTGCCAGACTATGGTTGGTCCTGACATTGCTTGCATTGGTCACCTGGTACATTTCGCCCAGGATGATCTGTCCAGGGTCCACAAGATCCTCTGCCACCATGGTGACACTAGCACCTGTGTCCCTAAATGCCAAAGCCTGTTTGCCATTTATTACAGGCTGCTGTTTGTATTTGCCCAGATTACTGGGGCTTACTAGGAAGGACATATTAAGGTCTCCCTCACAAATCAGCATTGCCTGAGTGGGCACTCTGACTAGGTCAGAGTCCACTTCAGAACCCAGGGTCAACCCTACTACACCCTTATTCTGTGTACCGCCTCCACCAGTAGCTGAGCTAGGGGGAACAGTTGCCTTAGGGGCAGGAGTGGTGGTGGTTTGGTCTTTGGACTTGTTACAGTCAGAAGTCCAGTGCCCTTTCTGTTTACAGAATTTGCACCAGGGCTTCTTTTGGCCTTTTCCCTTGTTGGATTGTGACTCCCCACCAGATGCAGATTTTTGGGGCCCTTGTGAAGACTTCTGGTCTTTTGACTTATCCCCACCTTTCTCAGAGCCCTTAGGATCTTGCTTCTTGGTGTCACCCCCTTGGTTCTGGGGTTTCTGCCTCACCCTGGTTCTGACCCATTTGTCTGCCTTCTTTCCCAATTCTTGGGGAGAGGTCAGATCTGAGTCCACCAGGTATTGATGCAACAACTGGTTCTGGCAATTATTAAGGATCTGTTCTCTCATCATCAGATTATACAATCCCTTGAAATCAGTAACCCTACTGCCAACCAGCCAACCCTCCAGAGCCTTGGTTGCACAATCAACAAAGTCAGTCCAGTCCTGAGTCTGTGCCTTCTGGGTGTCTCTGAACTTCAACCTGTACTGTTCAGTGGTTAAGCCAAACCCATCTATCAGTGCACTCTTCAGGACTTCATAATTATCAGCATCCTCTTCTCTAACAGTGAGGAGCTTGTCTCTACCTTTGTCTGAAAAGGAGAGCCACAAGATTGCTGCCCACTGCTTTTGGGGGACCTGCTGTACTCTACAGGCCCTTTCCATAGCAGTTATCCACTTGTGGATATCATCCCCACTCTGGTAGGGAGGAACAACCTTGCTCAGGTTCCTATGGTCTGGAATAGATTCTCTGCCTTTAGGGACACTGTTGCTGCCACCAAGGGGTTCTAACCCCTCTCTTCTAGAAGCTCTCTGGATCTCCAGGGCTTCTCTATCCAGTGCCAACTGCTTGGTTCTGAGGGCAACTCTTGCTTCCTCATACTGCAGCAGTTTGCACATTCTTTCAGAGGAGGTCTCTCTTATGGGAAAGTATGAGTTCCTCTGGTGGACAAATTCTCTGCCAGAGTGATAAGAGTGGTCAGATTCCCTGGAAGGGGACCTATGCCTCTCCTCCACTCTGTCAGCTCTCTTAGGGAGAATTCCTCTGTCCTTTTCAGGCCCCTTGAGGCCTGGCCCTTCAATCACGGAGTCTTGGTCATTCTGATTTTCATCATCTGACCCAGATACTGTAATTGACCCACTCACTGATTCAGACCCATTAGCTCCTAGAGCCAATCTAAGATCATCTGCTGTCAGCAGATCTATCAGGTGCAGGGTGGAGCGACTCTGTCCTAGCTTCAGGTGTCTTTCAACACACATGGCTCTCAAGTCAGAGAAAGCCATGTCCTTATTCTGAGGCTGAGTGGATCCACTGGTTCCACCCTTTAAGGACATTCTAGTGTTGTGCAGTGTTGTACTACCTACACTAGTTTGTGGCCTACTGATACTAGCTTGAGCAGTAGAAAGGATGTGCTATCCCTTGGCACACAGCTCTAAGTTCAGTAGAACTTATTGATACTAACCTTGACTTTATATGTACCTTGAGTACCTATAGTGGTTTTCAGTTAGTAATTCAAATAGAGATTTTCTGGTAAAACAATAGCAAGCTGGAATCCCACACGCTGCCCACCAATGTGAGAAGTTGGCCTGGTATATGCTGTTCACTAATTAAAGTGGACACCTTGCACCAGAACAATTCGACTCTTATGGTAGACAGGTTTAAGACAACCTTTATAGAAAGCTATCCTAGTGGTAGCTGTGGAGAGCAGCCTTCAGGCTAAGTCTTGAAGGAATGTAAAGCAGCTTGTTTTACCACACAATCTCTTGAATCACCAAATGAAAAGACACCACACAGGTATATATATCAAATATATATGTATTTATTAATAAACACTCTCTACTAATCTCTTTATGAGATTAGAAGTCAGGAACATATGTACAAGTCAAATGTTATCAAAATAAGTTTAGCACAATCGAATATCACACTCTTAGTTTGGCTAGACCTAGGTCTAGGGCATCTAGAATCGAGGGACCCCCAAGAACCACCCCAGGTAGTTGTAGGAGACCCACAGGGGACGGACGCGGTGACCTGGCACCGGTGTGAGTCCTGTGCGAGTCTATGCGCTCAGACGCGATTGAGATTTCAATGTTAAAGGTCCCTTGCGTGTTCGAGGCGAACACACCGATCGGTCCTTGTACGAGTCGAAGGACGCGGTTACAGATAGAGATGCAAGGGAGATGGACACGCTGTGTCTAACACAGACGCGAACCTTGTGCGAGTCAGTGCGATGGAGATCTCAATGTTACAGGCCCCTTGTGTTCGAGGCGAACACCGATCGGACTCAGTACGAGTCGAAGGACACAGTTCTAGATAGTGTTACAAAGGAGATGGATGCGGTGTGTCTAACACAGACGCGAACCCTGTACGAGTCAGCGCAATTGTCGCACTTAGAAAATAAGAGTTTTAGGACACTTCTAGGGAAGCTACAAGCAAGTCACTTACAGGGTAAGTAGTTCTAGGGCCCACACCCACAGGAGCACTGTAGTGCTGAAGTTACCTCACCCAGGGGAGCCGGGTGCATAGGTGTCCTTTGGTGTCGGGTCGCGGCATCGTTTTCAATGGGAGCCAGTGAAGACTTGCTGCTTGCGGCGACAGGAGAAGTGTCCGGGGGAATTCAAGCCTGGATTCAGAAGATGGAAGACCTGAAAGCAGAGGGGACAGTGTTCAAAGTCACTTGGCAGTGACTCTGGGCAAGGAAGATGGATGCCCACCGTCGTTGCAAGATTCAGGTCGTTCGCAGGTGCCTTGACTCTTCAGCCACGAGGTCCAGGAGGCGTCGATGACAACCAGGAGCTGGATTCGGCGTGTCCCACAATGTCTGCAGCTTACTGCGGTGTCGGCAACTCGATTGGAGCTAACAAGCCTTGGTAACAGCAAGTCTTGGGGAAAGTGTGAAGAGACAATGGCGCAGACCAGCAAGGTCTGTGGGACTCACCCAGCGAGGGTAAGTCAGGGCAGCCCTGGAGCAACCAGGGGAGCCCTTTGGTTTCTTTAGAAAGTCTTCTGGGGACCCACAAGCCGGCTGGCAAGGGATTGCAAAGATGCCTTGGGAGGATTTGCTCACCAGGGGACCACGGTCACTCGGGACGTGGTAGGCCTCTGATCTTCAAAGGGATTCCTGCTGGAGGCTAGGACCATACGTGGTCCAAAGCACAAGTTCGTGAAACGTTGTGAAGGGGTTGCACTTGACAATAGTGCATGGTACCCAGGGGTCATGGTTCCTCGTCACTCTTGGGGTCCACTGGCCTCAGCTTCGCTGGGGACTCACGATGGCCTTTGAGAAGTCAGGAAATCCACTTCTTGGGCTGCAGGGACTTCGGACTCCGGCAGGAGCGGCGTAGTTTGCGACCGTCGTTTGTAGTTTTTGGTGCCTGCCAAGCAGGGGAGTCACTCCTTGACTCCAAGGGAGATTCTTCAGTCTTCCAAAGGTAGTGGAACGTCGAAGGTCCGGGATTCTTCTTCAGAGCGTCATCCAGGGAAATCTAGTTTGCAATGCACAGGTTCCCCCTCTTATACTAAAAGAAAGGGAGGGACTAGCTCTATGACCCCACCTATGGGAGGGTCAGGGGAGTGGGTGGTTACACCTACTTCCTTTTGTCCAGTTTCGCGCCAGAGCAGGGGCAGGTAGCCCCTGAGCCGGTTTGAACTGGGGTATGCACAGAGGAGCCTTCCGCTCCCCCAGTGCAGGACTTCAAAGCACTCTAAGAGTGCACCCACCCAGCCCCAATACACTAAACCCTGTCTGGGAGGTGGTCACACCCCCTTGGGACAGGATATCTATTGTTGGGCTCCCTCCACTGCGAGTGTTGGTCATCAGCAGGAGGGCAGCCCAGTGTCTGTGACTGGTGGCATCCATTTTGTGATGCCAGGGCTCTGCAGGATTCTACCGTGTTTCCACAGTAGGTACATGTCTATCCCTCTAGAAGGGTGGAATGCTACCCCCGCCACCAGGACTGGCGGGGGGTAGTATTCCAAGATGTTTGACACCAAACACGACATGTTTCGATGCAGCCATTCCAAAGTTAGCATTCTACCGCGAGGATATAATGCACTTAAAAGTATATGGTTTAACCGCATCCACAAACAGCACCAGAGAATGGACTCTGAGAGCTGCAGAGGGGCCCTGCTCAGGCAGAGGCACCCCCTCACATAGAAGCCAAGCACCCTGCCCTCAGGATTGATAGGGCCTGCCTTAGGGGTGACTGATAGGTTTATATGTGTGTGTAGGAGAGATATAGGGAACCTATATCTCAGTGAGGAGTGCTAGCACCACCTCACCCAGGCTGCAGTAGCAGGCCTGTGGTGTCAGATTTAGTCTGCTTCCCAGGGGTGGCATAATACATGCTTCAGCCCCTGGTAGGCCTGTGAAGTACCTATGCCCTTGGTACCTAAGGTACCATATACTAGGGACTCATAAGGTACCACAGTATCCAATCACTAGTGCACCTAGAGTGCACTCCAAATCGTTTAGAGAGAACAGAGAGGCTGGGGCCCTGATTAGCAGGGTCCCAGCCAGACTATAGTCAGAAACCAGTGTAAACATCAGAAAAAAAGTGGGGGCAACATAAGAGGCAGATCCTACTCTCCTACACTAGGTTAGTCTTCTGTAAAACAATTAACAAAAATAACAACCAACCAATAGGTATAGTTCATACTGTTTTTATTTAGCGCTAGAGTTCACTTTTTAATTTTTCAATGGATTTGGTAGACATATAGTGACTCCTTGATTTTTCAGGGACGTTCTAACAGTTCAGGATTCACATTGTACAAATCATCCAAAGTCACATTCAGTGCTGTCATGTCTTACAGAATAAGGACTGTATTCCAAATTGAGCCAAAACGTTCTTCTATTCACTTAGGTTGTCTATTAAGCCAAGATTATTTAATCTGGGCTGACTCCAATGTCATTCATTTAGAGTGTCGCTGGTGTTGAGAGTGCTCTTACTGGAGCTGCTTTCCACCTAAACTTGAGAACTACCCAGAGTTCTCTGCTTCTGTTTTTGCATAATTTATTCGTCACTCTATGCCTGAAAGGGTTTTGTTTTGACTTATACTGGGTGCTCCCTTGTGTCTGGACAAAGCTATACCTCTCTGAAGAGCTCTAACGAAAGCGAAACACGTGTCAGGGGTTGCTTTTATTCATTTCAGGTTGGCTTGGATGGTATTTTACCAATCCAAAGCTGTAATACTGTGCCTGGAGTGGTAAAAGGCTTTGGCCATTTTACAGCTCGGCAGGGATAGCACTGTGCTAATCCTATGCTTAAAGACTTTGCTGTAAAAATGGCAAAAGACTTTGTCCCTTTCTATCTCGGATTGGATAGCACTGCGCTAATCCTATGCTTAAAAACTTTTATAGAAAAGCAGACATTTGAGGTGAGCAAATTTAGAGTGTCGCTGGTGTTGAGAATATATATATATATATATATATATATATATCAATATCCATATCCATATCCATTTGAATGTTGTTCATTTGACATCTGGGAAAGCCTTTCTGTTAGAGAGTGGTGCGCAAATAAAACCCCATGCCTTATGGTGGTGTTTTCATTGCTTTGCCGTGTGGAAGGGCGGTATTTTCTATTATTTGGGAGAGCGAAGCAATACAGTGATTTTCCTAGAATCACAAGATGTTGAACCATTGCCGGGACTCAAACCTGGTTGCCCAGTTCCAAAACCAACAACTCTGGCCATTAGTCCACATCTCCTGATCCATGTGCTTTGTAAAGTGTAATCACTGATCACTCACTCCTTTCCTCACATATTTGTAAATTGAGCTTCGTTGTCAGCAATAATGCAGGGATGAAACAGGCCAGAAGGGATGGTTAGATCTGGACATACCATCTATATGTCCTCATGTGATGGCATTATTTTGATAGTAACTCAAGCACATAAAATAGTAATGACATTATACTTGGGTAAGGTCATATCTCATCTGGGTGGATCCTGTTGAGATGGATATGTATAATAAATGGTCTTGTTCTCTAGAGAGTATGGCCCTCTGCCATTCCTGATATGTTCTAATGAATCCAGACATAATGGAAACTATGGATGAAGGGGATGGGGGAGGAGGGCGGGCATGTTATGACTAGTGAGTAGCGTGTATTGAGTGTGGGAAGCGTAGGAGAGCGCAATTGCATGCTGTAGTACAGGAAATGCTGATGGTACCGATCTGAAATTGGGATAGGACTGGTGTGGTGTCTGAGAGCTATCGTCCCTGAGGGGTGAGGAGGGAGGTTCATCTGTTCAGACGGAGATGACGGTTAACATTGTCACAGGGGCATATCATCATTGTCTGTTACCTGGAGAAAGGGCATGAGCAGGGTTGCCCATTGTGGGATTATAGGTCGTCTGCATATTCGGCAGACCTCCTCATAGCAGAGGGAGTCTTCCTCCGCAGCACCCCATTTGGCAATGGCTCCTTGCCATGCCTCCACCGGGGGGCATCGGTGAGCGCCAATGTAGTGTGATTGTGCATTTAGCAAGTAGTAGGGAGAGGGCGGCAAAGCATGCCCACACTTTGTGCTGTTTTTGGCATTTAAATATGCCGAGGGAGGGGTGTGGCCAAGCCGGCGAGCAAGATGGCCGCACAGCATTGAAGCTCCGGAGAGCTAATTCCCATTTATTACTCACCGGGCAGACATACCCTGCTGTAACACTTTTATTTTCATCTGCTGGTCCGTGCTGATGGTGTCGGGAGTAGGATCGATCACTGTGAGGCCCTCGCCAACTCCAGCGTGATCCACCCCACCACGCTGCCTGCTGCGGCCTGACACAGCATTCAAAGGCCCTGCTGGGATAGGGCCAGCGGGCAAGCCTGAGTGTGGGGCAGCAGCGTAAGCGGCTACAGGGCGATACTTCCATGCTGCGGCCTTGTCTGGAGAGCGCCGTGGCACTGCAATACACTCCGGACTAAATACGGCTGTCCAGAGCCAGGACTGTGATTCAACTGTGACTCAGTGTGGCCTGATGTGCGGTGAGTGCTGGACCTGCGGCATGCAAATGGGTCCGCCGTGGGCCCGCTTCTGGCTCACTGTGCTCTCCGGCCATGCCCTTTTCTCACCCCTCAGCGGGTACAGTGTGCACTAATTGGGGGCCTCGCACACTACGAGGAGACTTTTGGATCTGAAGGAAGTGACCCGCTTGGGGCCACTCGGACCACCTCTCAGCCTTCCATACCAAAGGAAGAGTCGGAAGAACAATGGAGAATATACCAATAATTGTTTTATTCAGATACACTCAGAGTGGAGCCCCGTCTGCACAGTCTCGAAGAGTGGTACAGAGGGAACTGAAAATCAACAAGCGTAGAGATACATTATGTATATTTCATAGCCGGGCAAAGACACGCCCACAGTGGAATTTTCCAGGCAGATGCAACTGGACAGTGAAATACAAAAAAAAGGTTTTGGTTCTCGTATCTCACGCAACCTAGCACAATCCAAGGTCGTTTCACCCTGCGCCCACCAGACAAGTGGGAGAGGGCCTCTATCTAATGAGAAAGGTATGAGTTAATATAAGCAGTCTATTCATTACTGAGGCAAAACTTCAACATTTCAGAAACGAAACTTAACAGAGGTTTTTCTCGGAAATGTCAAAGGATTAGTTTCAATCGAAATGGTGTCTGAACAGAAATGGTGCCGTAAATGCTAACTTATATAAGGCGCTGCGGAAGCAATCTCGGGTCTATTCTAACAGATCTCCCCCGCACAATAATCTGCTCCTCGCTACTGTGCGCCATTAATAACGATTGCCACTAACTGCAAAAGAGCTCTCCACCAAGGTGCTGATCCTAATGCTGGCATTGCACCCCACATCTCTACTCCTCCACCCGCCACTGTATGCCACTCACTTCTTGGTACTGTAGCCCCCGATGCTGTGATATATGGACAGCTGCGACCTCTACTTTTGTGGCACTTACTCTCCTCTCCTTGCTGCGCTCCATAATATATTGGTACATTCTCTTTCAGCTACTTAGCCTTGGCCAACTGACGACTTTTCGTCTCCTATATGATATAGGAAACAAATTACCGATGATTTATCGACGCCATTGGAGCTACTTCTACCACTTTTCCTGGAAATACACAGAAGGCCCACCTCTTCCACTACCTCTGGGATCATCACTCCTGTTCTTCCCTACCTCCTCTCGCTTTTG
This sequence comes from Calotriton arnoldi, assembly GCA_963921515.1. Classification (NCBI taxonomy): domain Eukaryota; kingdom Metazoa; phylum Chordata; class Amphibia; order Caudata; family Salamandridae; genus Calotriton; species Calotriton arnoldi. The sequence continues at coordinate 869,594 of CAWUFW010002470.1, read as the reverse complement.
CTGGCGATTGTGGTGTACCAGAGTGTTCTATTTCCCACGGCTGCAATGATACACGGAGACCCCAAACAGAAACAACTTAATTTTGAGTCATCCAAGACCCCGTGACGACAGTGCTCGCCCACTGGCTCGGAATATGGCTTGGAGCACACTATGGCTGAACCTCTGCCTGACGGCATTGCAGCTATTATGTCCAAGCTCCGCGCAGGCTTTAAGGCTATTGATACCAGATTTGTTACCATCACACAACGGTAGGATACCATGACTGAGTGCCTGGAGCATCACAGTGCAAGGCTAGAGGGTGCGCAAAACCAGATCTCTGATGTGGAAGATGGTCATTCTGCGATGTTGAAGTGCCTGGAGCACATTGAGCGCATCTTGAGAACCACAGCCGCCAAAAATGAGGACCTGGAGGCCAGATCCCATAGAAATAATCTTTGCATTGCTGGCATACCCAAATCTACTAATACTGGTCGCATGGACCTTTTCATGGAACACCTACTGCTAGAACGTTTTGAAAAAAGTTCTAACACGGACACCTTTGTGGTAGAGAGGGCGCTTCGAACACTAGGACCCCATCTGAAACCGGGAACACCCAGCGGCAAATTACTGCTAGACTCCTTGATTGTAGGAACCAAGAAACCGCACTGTTCCTGGCTCATGATAAGGGTCAGCTCCACTATCAGGGCTTTGCTGTCTCACTGTATCCAGACTATACACCAATGGTCCAGGAAGCCAGATGCAAGTTTGTGGATGTCAAACGTACTCTTCAGAAGCTCGGTCTGAAATATGGGATGCTGTATCCAGATCGCCTCTGGGTGGAGGTGAATGGCTGCCATTACATCTTCACTACTCCTGAAGAGGCTGTGGGTTTTTGCAAGACGCACCCATCTGGTCAATCTTCTTCAACGGCCAGTCCAACTGCTTCAGCCCCTTCAGCCACATCACCTGATGTACAAAGGCCCTAAGATGCTCCTTGTATTTTTGTCTCTTTGTCTATGGGTTTCTCCACATGTTCTACTAATTGTGGACAGGTTATGGGCGGATGCCCATCTTTGTGGATCTATGCTACATTAATGGCTTTTTCACACTCCCACTCCCTTTTTTTCACAATTAATAATGACTACTCATACTCTGCATGATGTTCAAATCTCTTAGACTACCATTAGTGATTGGGCTTGCTCCTCATGGCGTTGCCCCTCCCACATGATGTATACCACTATGTTTATGGTTTAGTTTCTCACTTGGGTTGATTAGGTTCTTCAGTTGTTGTTATAGCTGGAGTTGGTGGGGGGTGGTGTTGGGTTTCTTTTTGTTTTCTTCCACAGCAATACTACTTTATCATTGTGGTACAGGTTGAAATAATAATATTGTTACTTACTAATTTTTCTCAACACTACAATTTCTTCTACTTTTAGAGACTCTGCATTTCAACTCTCTTGTATGACATGGAACATTAGAGGCTTGAACAACCCTAGAAAATGCAAACAGGTGTTTGCCCATCTGCAACGTCATGAGGTTCAATTGACTTTTCTCCAGGAAACACACTTAGGGCACAGGTCGGATTGTAATTATGCTACTTCAATTGGGCCCCCATCAATACTTTTCTTATTATAGCTCCTACTCACCCGGAGTATGCAGTTTGATACACAGAGTATTTCCCTTTAAAATGATCAAGTGAACCCCCGATCGTGGTTGCTGCTACCTCATGGAGCATGAGGAATTGATAGGCCAAATAGCACTTCTTGCCAATGTAGATGCACCGAATATTGACTCCCCTGATTTTTGTCTAGATTTGTCTGTACAGATTAGCCATCACCAAGCCGACTATATTATTATGGGTGGAGGCTTTAATCTCACTTGTCAGCCTGACCTAGAGTCCACTGGTTCTCCCCTTGTTACTAAACCTCAATCACTGCAGACACTTCTGGATCTACTCCACTCATTCCACTTGACTGATGTTTGGCAGCATACATTTCACTGTCAGAGGGATTACACCTTTTATTCTGCTCCATACAATGTGTGGACCCGAATTGATTGTTGATATTTATCCCAAGGAGCTCCGCTGTGGCTGCGCGCTATCACACATTATCCTCGTACACTCTCAGACCACGCACCGGTCCTCATTACATTGACCATTCCTACGCATGCTCCCTTAGTTCATCATTGGCGTTTCCCTCCTGCGCACTGTGTGACATGGCCTTCTGCTCCAAGGTTCGGGAGGCCATTATAGAATATTTTTCAACTAATACGGGAATCGTCGAGAGATATTCTACCCTATGGGAGGCCTTTAAGCCCTATATCAGAGTAGTTTGTATTTCTAAACACAGAGGCATTCTCCGTAGTATTCGTCAGGACCTTACTAAAGTCAAAAATGCACTCCGGGCTTTGGACTCCAGAGATGCAACTGCAGCATATATGCATCACCTTAGTGACACGTCCCAACTTATGCATGGGTTTCATGACCTTGCTGCTTGGGAGGTCAATTACCTTGGCAAGCATGTTGTGGCATGCAGATATGGCAAAGTCGAACGTCCAACAAAACACTGTCCCGTCTTTTTCGCCCTCCATATCACGCCACATATGTGACTAAATTAGTGCGGACCGACGGCACTAACGTTACTGATGCCCACACCATATTGGCGGACTTCATGCAGCACTATATAACACTCTACACAGTTTGCTTAGGAGGGAACGAGGATGTACGTGTGAAGAAATTTCACAAGCCATCAATGCTTTGAATAGTGCTAAGGCACCTGGCTTAGACAGGTTCACTGGAGACTTCTATAAGGCCTATAAACATGTTTTAGCCCCACAACTATTGGAAGTATATGCAGAGTCACTTGAACATGTTTCCCTCCAACTCACGATGCGGGAAGCTGTCATCATACTATTACTCAAACCTGATAAATCCCCTCATCATTGCTCTTCTTATTGTCCACTTTCTCTTATAAATCATGATGCCAAAATACTGTCCAAGGTGTTAGCCACTCGTCTTTCTTTATTGATGGATAGTATCATATTTCCGATGGAATCAGGTTTCATCCCGCACAGCTCCACCTCCATTAATTTGCGTACCCTCTTTGCCACAATTAATAAAATTTCCACCACCGATCCATCACCAGTAGCTCTGCTGGATGCCAAAGAGGCATTCGACTCACTCGAATGGCCATTTCTTCATGCCATTCTGGTCAAGATAGGCAAACCTGACAGGTCTGGCGACTTGATTCACTTACTTTAACGTGACTCTACTGCCAGACTGCGACTTAATGGCACACTTACAGAGTTGTTTCCCCTGACACAGGGCACTCAGCAGGAATGCCCTCTTTCCCCTCTTTTGTTTATAATTGCGACTAATCATCTAGTCTGTCATCTATAGAATAAGCACTTGCACAGAAGTCTCACGTTCCTCATGGGACATTATTAGCCTCTCTTTATGTGGACAATATTATGTTATTCGTCTGTGACCCACCCATTAATCTACCTTCGCTTATCCGTGAGGTGCAGAGTTTTGGCACTTTTTACAGTCTCCATATCAATTGGAATAAATCCGAATTATTCCCTCTCACAGACGACACCACGCCTTGCTGTCTGGAATTTCTTCTACAGTGGTGCTCATACTCTGCCAAATATTTGGGCATTCAAATTCTTAGAGATCACTCTGAGGTGATACGACGCAATTACGGACCCACCTTGAGCAGACTCGAGATGCAACTGGAGAGGTGGATCAGGCTCCCGTTCAGTATAGCGGGCGGATAGCCATTATTAAGATGGTTATATTACCTAATTTTTTTATGTTTTTTGTTAAATATTCGCTTCCCCCTCACTGACTTTTTTCGCCACTTTGCGTAGTCTCCTTATCCAATTGATATGGGCTAGCTCACGACCCCGTGTTCACTGAGAGGTTCTCACACTTCCGTACGAGCGCAGAGGATTCGGGGTCCATGATTTTCAATGTTATTTTTATATAGCCCAGGCGCACTACGCTTATTATTGGTATCATCCTGATGCCCGACTATCGTTCCTAAAACCTGTAAGAGCCCAATTATTACATTTGCCAATGTCCACTATATTGCCTCACGGCCTACCCAGCGATCCTGATGCTATAAATACACTTGCTACTACTAGATGAGCATGGTTTAAATTATTGCCATATTTGGGTGGCGACACTCTTTATTCCCCACATCTCCCACTACTGAAGAACCCCTGGCTCCCACTTAACCCTGGAGCAATTGGTACATCGTGCAATGTGCATACATGGTGTAAAGACAGTGGGTGATTTCTTTACAGATGGCATCCTCAAACCCAGCTCCACACTGGCTCAGGAAGGGCAATCTATTATCATGGACAAATTTATATTTCATCGAATGCATAGTGCGCTGCGTGATGCATTACCTGCCTATCCGACCAAGCCAGCATACTTTCCTCCGCTCTTGTTAGTGATCACTTTCTCTGACAACAGTCACCTGGTCTTCAGATTGTACCACATTTCCTTACAATTAAAACCCATGGTGTGGAGAAGACCAGGATGGCATGGGCACAGGACCTAGGCATCACGATCTTGGATGGAACATGGTATTACTGTTGTACGCAAACCAAACTGATTTCATGCAATCACCTTCATAAAATATTGCATTATAAATACCTCCACAGGGCCTATACTACTCCAGATGCTTTGGCAAAGTTTGACCCCACTAGATCACATTGTTGCCCTAAATGTTGGGTAGACCATGCAGATTTCTTCCACCTGACATGGATGTGTAGGGTGGTAGCAACCTTCTGGAATGATATTTACTCTACTTTGTCTTTGATGGTTGGCCAGACTCTCACACCTGATCGGCTTTTGGCCTTACTGGGCTATGTTAAACCATTACTATTAGGGATATGCCGCTACACTCCATTGCTTTATTGCTGGCTAAAAGACAAATTTCACAACACTGGGGATCTCATACAACCCCAACAAGGGCAGCCTGGCTTAGAGACCTATCTTACTGTGACACTACCTCTAAAACATATGCCTCATTGCAACTTATTACATCTAGACCCAAAGATATTTGGCAACCATTGTGTAACTATCTGTTATCTATTGAAAGTGACTGTGATGAAGACTCGACAAACTAGTTGGTACACAATTTACGTAATGCATTACTTTGCTTTTTGAAGGTTGCTTTTATACCCCTTGATATATTCCTTGTCAATACATATTAGTATTGGATTTCATGTTTTTTTCTTGTATGTATCTGAACTTCATTCTGTTTTCTCTCCTTTCCTATCTTGACTCTGATACGGTATTTCCTTTTGGAGAATCACTGTACCACTAATACAACTGCTGAATTCTATTATCTGCTTTGGCCTATGTATGTGCTGTTGTTTAAAATGCATAAATAAAGGTTTAAAAAAAAATATGCCATGGGAGCATGCCTACCAGGTATAAATATCTGGAAGCTCTGTGAGTTCACGGAGTGTGGCGTGATCCTCTCTCGTCTCATTACAAACATGAGCCCAGAATGTGCTTAAATGTTTGCAGCTTGAAAGCATCTAAGACCCAAGCGTGCTCACCTCTCATAAACCTACCCTGTATTGCTCTAACCCCAAGCCTCTGCAATCTTAAATCTAGTTACTACACCCATCTCAAGCTAAATGCACCAAATATTCAGGACACTGCTGTAGGAAAGTAGGATCTGCTTCTTATGGTTACCCCCACTTTTTGCTTTTTGCACCCACTGTTTTGACTAGTCTGGCTGGGATCCTGCTATTCAGGACCCCAGCCTATCTGCTTTCTCCCTTAAATTGCAACATATGTACTTTGGTACACTCAAGATTGGATACTGGGGTACCCTTATAAGTCCCTAGTATATGGTACCCATGTACCCAGGACATAGGTACCCCAGAAGCCTCCCATGGCCTGAAGCATGTATTATGCCACCCATGAGAGGCCATGCAAAATGGAATTCTAGGTCTGCTACTGCAGCCTGTGTAAGCTGGTGATTGCACCACTTACTTAAGATATAGGTTCACTATATCTATGTATATCACTACACTTAAAACTTTGTAAGTCACCCGTATAGCAGGCCTTAACAATCCTGAAGGCAGGGTGCTGGGTTTTGCGTGAGAGGGTGCTCCTGCATGAGCAGGGCCCCTCTGCAGTCTTCGGGGACCATTCTCCCGGGCTGTACGTGATACTACCAGACATATAGGTAGAGGTGCATTATAACCTCGCGGTAAATGCTATCTCGAAAACGACTGCAACGAAGTATGTCGTGTTTGGTATCAAACACCTTGGAATCATACCTCCACACCAGTAACTGGTGTGGGAGGTATGATTCCTCCCCTCAGAACCGAGGTTCTGGGGGTACCTAAGTCTACCGGTACCAACTTTCTCGAGTCTAACAGCACAAAATGGATGCTGCCAGCCACAGACACGATTCTGCCCTCCTGCTGCTGAGCCAAGCTCGAGCAGGGGAAGGCAGCACAATAGGCATCCTGCCACAGGGAGGTGTTACCAGCTCCCAGACAGGATTTAGTATATTGGGGCTGGGTGGGTGCACTGTCTCAGTGCCAGAAAGTCTGCACGAGGGGCACACTTGGTGTCCCTGTGCATAGTCCAGTTCAAACCAGTTCTAGGTGCCATCCGCTCCTGCTCTGGCGCGAAACTGGACAAAGGACATGGGTGTACCCACCCCCCTGTCCTGTCCCTCCCCTAGGAGGGTCCCAAGAATCTGTCCAACCCTTTCCTGTGGGTATAAAATGGATTACCTGGCTACAGGACATTAGATTTTACGCGGACAAGATTCTGCAAGAAGATACCACTACACTTCGACCATCTGGATACGCTGGACTTCGCTGGACCTCCCTTGGGCTCGACTTAGTCTTCCCTTGCCGCCCCCAGTCTCGCCACTGTCCGTGATCCATACAGGCTCCATTCAGGACCCTGTGGACCTCCAAGACAACAGAAGAATCTCCCTTGTAGTGAAGGAGTCACTCCCCTGCAAACGCAGGCACCATAATGCATCTGTCCGGTTTTCTGACCCTGAGATCCTGTGGACTCCGAAGGCTCCAGCAACACAAGAGGTGGGTTTCTGAAAGTCGCTGAGGTTGAGCTGCCCTCTTACCGAGTTTGAGGCAGATATCCCTCGTGGGGACCGTACAACCCGTACCCCTGTGCATCGCGTCCATTTGCAGCAGCACATGCTTGTTGTCATGCAACAATTCAGTGCATTGGGCAATTTGTAGCCCTGACCCCAGTGCATCTTTTCTGAGAAGGACTCTAGCATCCTCCCATTCTGTGTATCCTGTGAAACCGCCTGAGGTCCCCTCGCGACTCCTGTGCCTTCGGCATGTGGGTCCACCTGAGGGTCAACTTTGCTTTATTTGGGCTCCCCTGGTTGCTCCAGGCCTGCCTTGACTCCCCTTGCTGTGGTGAGTCTCCTGGTCCTTGCTGGGTCAGATCCACACTGAATTTGACCATCTATGTTGTTTGCCGCTGCCAAGGCTTGATTGGTGCTCCCGCCGGACACCGACCCCTCAGCACTCGACATCCTTTGTGGGACAGCTCGCCTCCGGCTCCTGGCCATCCAAGATGTCTCTGGGTCCTCGCAGCTGAAGAGTCGAGCTCACCATCAACGCACCTGAAGCACCCGACATCGGTGGGCATTTGTCTACCGAGCCCCTGGTCACTCCAAAGTGACCCAGACTCTGTCCCCTCTGCTTTCAGGTTCTTCTCACCTAGAATCCACATTTGGATTCCTCCGGACACTTTTCTTTCTTCCAGCAGCAGCATTTCTTTGTCGACATCCATAGAAAACGACGAGGGTTTCCGACGCCACTTCGCACCTATGCACCCGGCTCCTCTGGGATAGGTAACTCTGGTACAAAGGTATCCATGGGTGGGGTGGCTCTCCAAACCCTTAAGGTCCAAGGGCTGTCTTCTTATTCTGCTGGGAAGGGTCCTTAATCTCTGATTTTCCAACCGCGACTTTCCCATTGAATTGTACGGAGCACGCTGTCGTGTTCTCACACTGCACCCGTCCTCCGTGGGGTCCCTACTCACTCACCTTGGGTGGTTCCTTGGGGTCCCAGCGATTCTACACCTTCTAGACTAGGTCTAGTCCCGAGTCGTGGTTCTTATACCACTTATTTAGTATATGGTTTGGTCTCCCCCGGGAGCCCACTGTGTATTGTGCTACTTACGTTTGATTCTTGGCAACTTTATTATTTGATTTGTGTTCTATCCTTGGGTAGAGGATACTAGAGAGTGTTATATATAATAAATACATATTTTTATAACTACTGTGTGGTTTCCCTTTCATTTAACCAATACTATAAGGTTACATTCTGGTAAAACAAGGTGCTTAACATTCCTTCAAGATTTAGCCTGAAGGCTGCTCTCCATAGCTACCACTAGGATAGCGTTCAATAAAGGTGATCTTTGACCTAATCACGATAAGGGTTGTTTGGACTGGTGCAAGGTGCCCACTTTAATTAGTGGACAGCATATACCAGGCCAACTTCTCACATTGGTGTGCAGAGGTTGGGATTCAAGCCTGCATTGTTTTACCAGAAAAATCTTTGTATTGATTAACTGAAAAACCACTAGTATCTAGGAACATATAATACTAGCTTAAGATAGTAAGTTCTTCTGAACTTGGGGTTGGGTAAGTCAAGGGTCTAGCACACCCTTTCTCCAACCTAAGAGTTTAGTTCCCATTAGGTTAGGTAGGTGCCTACACTACACCTCACTTAGTATGTCTTCTACTGGGAATGCCACTGGTGGAATCCTGCCTACTAAATATGATCGCTTTGCATTCACTGAATTAAAAGCAATGTGTGTATCTAGGAAGCTGAAGACAGGGAGAAATGCCAACACTCAACGTCTAATAGATGCATTACTGCTAGATGACATTAGGAAGACTCCTGGGTCAGATGAGCAGGATAGAGTGGGTGGTACAGGGGAAGAAGATAGGTCAGGAGGGGACACCTTCTATGACCTAGATTCCAACCCTGGACAGGAGGATCAAAATGATCCACACCTGAACAACTCAGATCCCCAGGAGGAAGAGGAAGAAGAGGGTCAAGAGGACCATCACTTTAGTCCTCCAGGGAGAGTGCAGAGTTTGCCAAGGAGATCTAGGTCTCCCTCTTCTGAGTCAAATCATTCTAGACATTCTATAGGGACCTCTGTTTCTAGCAAGAGGGACAACTCTTATGACAGGGAGTGCCAATTGCTAGAGCTTGAGAAAGCTAAGCTTAGGCTCAGGCAACAGCAATTGGCCCTGGATAAAGAGTCCCTAGAAGTCCAGAAGACTAGAAAGAGATTGGGACTAGAGTCCCATGGTGGCAGCTATAGTGTCCCTAGGGTTAGGGAACACACCTTTGATCATAGGAACCTGAGCAAGATTGTCCCTCCCTTCCATGTAGGGGATGACATCCAGAAATGGATAACTGCTTTAGAGAGGGCCTGTAAAGTACAGAAGGTCCCTCAAGAGCAGTGGGCAGCTATCTTGTGACTCTCCTTTGCTGACAAAGGTTGAGATAAGCTCCTCACTGTAAGAGAGGAGGATGCTGATAACTATTCAGTCCTGAAGAGTGCTCTCATTGAAGGGTTTGGCTTAACCACTAAACAGTCCAGGATTAAGTTCAGAGACACCCAGAAGACACAGACTCAGGACTGGGTAGACTTTGTTGATTGTGCCATTAAGGCTCTGGAAGGCTGGTTACTTGGTAGCAAGGTGAATGATTTTAAAGGATTGTACAGCTTGATTATGAGGGAGCAGATCCTTAATAATTGCCAAAACCAGTTGTTGCATCAATACCTGGCTGACTCTGATCTGACTTCTCCCCAAGAATTGGGAAAGAAGGCAGATAAGTGGGTCAGAACCAGGGTGAAGCAGAAAGCCCAGACCAATGGAGGTGACCAGAAGAAACCAGACTCTAAGAACTCAGATAAGGGTGGGGACAAAAATAAAAATCAAAAGTTTTCATCAGGGCCCCAAAAACCTGCATCTGGGGGGGAGTCACAATCCAAGAAGGGAAAAGGCAAAAGGAAACCTTGGTGTCGCATCTGTAAAGAGAAGACCCATTGGACAAAAGATGCCAATTGTCCAAGGGCCAAGGATTCTACTCCTACCACCACTGCCCCTAAGGCAACTGCTCCCCCGTAGCACAGTTTCAAGTGGTGGTACACAGAACAAGGGAATAGTGGGGTTAACCTTGGGCTCTGAGGTGGGTTCTGGCCTAGTCAGAATTCCAGCTCAGGCTGTTCTGGTCTGTGTTGGGGGCATGGACATTGCCTCCTTATTTGTTAGTCCCAGTAACCTGGGCAAATACAGACAACAGCCTTTAATAAATGGTAAGGAGGCCATGGCATACAGGGACACAGGTGAAAGTGTCACAATGGTGACAAAAGATCTTGTGGACCCTGACCAGATCATACTTGGTGAGATGTACCAAGTGACCAATGCTAGCAATGTCAGGACAGACCATTCCTTGGCAGTTGTTAATTTCACCTGGGGAGGGGTAACTGGCCCTAAAAAGGTTGTGGTAAGTTCAGATCTCCCTGTGGAATGCTTGTTGGGCAATGATTTGGAGACTTCAGCCTGGGCTGAAGTGGAACTCAGGACTCATGCAGCAATGTTGGGCATCACTGCAGATGTGTTTGATGTGACTAGGTCACAGGCCAAACTGAAAGCCACTGAACAGGCCCTGGATCCTGGAAGGATGGACCAGGTGCCTTCCAAGAAGAGGAGCAGGAGGGGTGACGCTGAGTCTTCCCCCCTGGCTCAGGAAGAGGATCAGTCTTTGGAGGACGTTGATCCCAGGCCTTGTGAAGGAACTGTCCCAGAGGAACGTGAACCTGACCAGGTTGAGTTCTTGGGGACAGGGGGCCCTTCCAGGGCAGAACTGAGTCAGGAGCAGCAAACCTGCCCCTCTCTTGGACCCCTCAGACAGCAAGCTGCTGCTGAGGCTGCAGGGAATGTCAGTGGATCTCACAAGATCTATTGGGATGAGGGACTTCTATATTCAGAGGGTAGAGACCCCAAGCCTGGTGCCACCAGGAGGTTGGTTATACCTCTGAAGTTTAGGGGCTTCCTACTCACCCTAGCACATGACATTCCCCTAGCAGGACACTTAGGCCAAAGCAAGACTTGGGACAGGCTTGTCCCTCACTTTCACTGGCCTCATATGTCAGAGGACACAAAGGAGTTTTGTCGCTCCTGTGTCACTTGCCAAGCCAGTGGTAAGGCAGGTGGTACTACAAAGGCCCCCCTGATACCACTACCTGTGGTGGGGGTTCCCTTTGAGAGGATTGGGATTGACATAATTGTCCCATGAACCCTCCAACAGCATCTGGACATTCTTACATCCTGGTGGTGGTGGACTATGCTACCAGGTATCCAGAAGCTATTCCCCTTAGGACCACCACAGCACCTGTGGTGGCAAGGGCCCTCCTGGGGGTTTTATCCAGGGTGGGTTTTCCTAAGGAGGTCTTAACAGACAGAGGTACTAACTTTATGTCTAGTTACATAACTGCAATGTGGAAAGAGTGTGGTGTCAACTACAAGTTTACCACACCCTATCATCCTCAATGCAATGGGTTGGTTGAAAGGTTCAACAAAACCCTAAAGGGCATGATAATGGGGCTCCCAGAAAAGCTCAGGCGAAAATGGGATGTTCTGTTGCCCTGCCTTCTCTTTGCCTACAGAGAGGTGCCACAGAAGGGGGTTGGCTACAGCCCTTTTGAACTTTTGTTTGGTCACTCAGTTAGGGGTCCCCTGTGTCTGGTGAAGGAGGGATGGGAGTTACCTCTCAAACCTCCTAAACAGGATATTGTGGACTATGTACTTGGTCTCTGCTCCAGGATGGCTGAGTATTTGAAGAAGGCATCCAAAAACCTTGAGGCTAGCCAGGAATTGCAAAAGGCCTGGCATGACCAAAAGGCTGTCTTTACTGTTTACCAGCCAGGACAGAAAGTGTGGGTGCTGGAGCCTGTGGCCCCAGCAGCTCTCCAAGACAGATGGAGTGGACCACACACCATACTTGAGCAAAAGGGAGAGGTCACTTACTTGGTGGACCTTGGAACTCCCAGGAGCCCCCACAGGGTGCTCCATGTGAACAGGCTCAAGCCTTATGTTGACAGGGCAGACATGGGCTTGCTCATGGCTACTGATGAGGGACAGGAGGAAGAGAGTGACCCACTTCCTGACCTCCTCTCACAGAACCCTGATGATGGCTCAGTAGATGGTGTAGCTTTGGCAAGCAGCCTCACTGAGCAGCAACAGTCTGATTGCAGGAAGGTCCTCCATCAGTTTAGACAAATGTTCTCACTGACTCCAAGTCAGACCACCTGGTGTACCCCTGAAGTGGACACAGGTGAAAACCTACCTGTAAAGAACAACATTTACAGACAACCTGACCATGTCAGGGACTGAGGTCCAAAAGATGCTGGAATTAGGAGTCATTGAGCCCTCAACTAGTCCTTGGGCTAGTCCAGTGGTCTTGGTACCTAAACCTCACACCAAGGATGGTAAGAGAGAGATAAGGTTTTGTGTTGACTACAGAGGACTCAATGCAGTCACTAGGACTAATGCTCATCCTATTCCAAGGGCAGATGAACTCATAGATACTTTGGCCTCAGCCAAGTTTCTGAGTACTTTTGACCTTACAGCTGGCTACTGGCAAATCAGACTAGCTGAGGATGCCAAGCCAAAAACAGCATTCTCAACCCCTGGTGGGCACTACCAATTTGTGGTGATGCCTTTTGGCTTGAAGAATGCACCTGTCACATTTCAAAGGTTGGTGAACAAAGTTTTCACAGGCCTGGAAGACTATAGGGCAGCTTATCTAGATGATATTGCTGTCTTTAGTTCCACCTGGGAGGATCACCTGGTCCACCTGAGAAATGTTTTGGAGGCCTTGCAAAAGGCAGGCCTCACTATCAAGGCCACTAAGTGCCAGATAGGGCAGAGTCAGGTTGTGTACCTGGGCCACCTTGTGGGTGGAGGCCAGGTTCAACCATTGCAGAGCAAAATCCAGACCATAATGGAATGGGTTGCTCCAACTACCCAGACTCAGGTCAGAGCTTTCTTGGGTCTGACTGGGTATTACAGGAAATGTGTCAAGGACTATGGGTCCATAGTGACTCCCTTGAATGACCTGACATCAAAGAGAATGCCCAAGAAAGTTCAGTGGACAGTTAGCTGTCAGAAGGCATTTGAGGACCTGAAGCAGGCCATGTGCACTGCTCCCATTCTGCAAAGTCCTGACTATTCCAAACAATTCATTGTTCAAACTGATGCATCTAAGTTGGGGGTAGGGGTTTTGTTATCACAATTGAATGCAGAGGGTCAGGATCAGCCAGTAGCTTTTATTAGCAGAAGGCTGACCCCCAGAGAGAAATGTTGGTCAGCTATTGAGAGGCAAGCATTTGCTGTGGTTTGGGCTCTGAAGAAGTTGAGGCCATTTAGATATCAAAATGAGAATGGATCACTTGACCTGAGTAACCAGGGTTTTATGAAATTCGTTAAGTGTACCGATAAAAAACCCTCATTCACGTACAAAAGTCGGAAAAGCGGTATATCTTGATTATCCGCCCTGCTCTTAAAAACGTGACAGCATCATCATAGGGTTAGTTTTTGTATGCTTCCTCCATCCAGAGGAAAACCACTGGATATTGCAGTAGTGATCAAAGAAAGGTGAAAGTGTTTTTAGTGAAGTGAATCTCAAAATGTTAAAAACTCAGTAGACCCCGATTTGTAAAATTTAATCAATCTGGGTTCGAGATATATTAAAATCTGTGTCGTGCGTGGGAAGACTAGTTAGTGGTCTAACGCACTGTGAGTGTCCATAAAAAGGTCGACATGTTTCAGCCCCAGTGATTGCCCTTGTGGGTCAAGTGGGCTTTCTTCAGGACCTAAGAAAAGGAAAAGTGGTGGAGACCTTATTTTGTATGGGTCTCTATGTATCAGGGTGTATTGACCCGATTCTCATGCGGTCAAGTAGTACCTTGAGTCTTAAATTGTGGATTTCAACGGGCAACCAGGGAGCTTGTTACCTGCTGCTGTGCAGTGTAGTACGACTTGTGCTGACACTTCCTCTGGTTGCCTGGAAGTTGAGGCCAGTTGAAACTCACTTCATTGTTCAGACTGACCACAAACCCCTCTTGTGGCTAAAACAGATGAAGGGTGAAACCCCCAAACTTTTGAGGTGGTCCATTGCCCTACAGGGGATGGACTATACAGTGGAACATGGACCTGGGAGTAACCATGCCAATGCAGATGGACTCTCCAGATATTTCCACTTAGAACATGAAGACTCAACTGGGCAAGGTTCGTCTCATCTCCTTTCGTTTGGGGGTGTGTGTAGGAAAGTAAGATCTGCTTCTTATGGTTACCCCCACTTTTTGCTTTTTACACCCACTGTTTTGACTAGTTTGGCTGGGATCCTGCTATTTAGGACCCCAGCCTATCTGCTTTCTCCCTTAAATTGCAACATATGTACTTTGGTACACTCCAGATTGGATACTGTGGTACCCTTATAAGTCCCTAGTATATGGTACCCATGTACCCAGGGCATAGGTACCAAAACCAAAGGGGATGATGGACGGAGTGTTGAACATTGCAAGCACTCACCCCCAGTCAACTGATCTGGGTTTAATCCATCATCATTCTTTAGCTCACTCCGCCACCCCAGTTCAGACATGGCCATATGCAAATCAGTCTGACCCTGTGCCTCATGGGAACAGTCCAGCCCGAACTGCCAAGCCATGTCTTCCCTGGACCGGAAACAAGCATCCTGGGACCGGTTTCTGGCTTACAGCCGTCATCAGCCAGGCTATCTTGAATCCAGTGGCAAAGTGAGCAACTGACCCACGTCTGTCCACTAAAATGCACTAATTGTGTTAAAGCTTAGAATCTCACAGGCGGTCAGTTGGGTGGCAGTTGACATGCACACTGGATGACAGTACAAGTGTCTGGGAATCTCATACAAGCAGAACTTCCACTTGTGGGTTGTATAACTAGGTGCCACACTCTTTCTGAAACAGAGAAAGAGCCTGTTTAGTGCTAGAAATATGAAAACGGTATGCTGCCACCACTGCCTAATGTAGACAACCTAGGATATGGGCAAACGTCCCGTGTCTGCTAGAGAGCATGCTTTGTGCACCCGCCAGGTCTCAAAACCAGCCTCTAGATCTCTGAGTCAAAGAAGAGGACTAGCTGCAGTGCACACTGGATTATCGACCTGTATTGCCATCAACAACTTGAGTGGCTTGTGGTTCATCTGGACCGCAAACTTGGTGCCAAACAATTGAAGCTGGAACCCGCTCAGGGACTCCACCATTGCAATGTACTTCTCAACGAAAGCCCAGTTCTGTTCCATAACAAGTAGTCTGTAACTAATATATGCCACTGGACACTCTGCCCTTGTTGTTGAGTTGACCAACATTGCTCCAACTCCCTTGTCTGAGGCGTCAGTCTGCACAATGAAGGGTTAATTGTAGTCATGTGCCTTCATCACAGGTGCATTACATAGTGTGACTCTTTCATGACCTTAAAGGCCTTCTGACACAATGCAGGCCAGATCACTTTCTTAGGCTTCTTCTTGGAGTTCAGGGATTTTAAGGGTGCCCCATTGGCAACAAAAGCCCTGTTATATCCAGTGAGTCATAGGAAGAGCCCTGCTTGTTGCCAAGTTGTGGGAAGCTTCCAGTCCAACACAGACTGGGTCTTGGCATCCAGTGAGCTGATCTTCCCATTGCCAACCTGGTGTCCAAGACCTGACATACCTGAGTGGACTCCTCAGAATGTATAATTCTCATTCCTGCACATATATCACAATTCATTGAAGATAATGCCATACTTTCAGACTTCCAAACGGGATTCCGTCCAGGAAGATTCACAGAATCTGCCCTCGTTGCCATCTGGGATGACCTGAAGAACACAGTTGACCGCAAATGGGTTGCTGCGCTACTTCTCTTGGACCTCTCGGCTGCTTTTGACACGGTTGACCATGACACTGATACAAAGACTCTACGAAGCCGACTTAGAGGGGACTGCTCTAGACTGGATCACATCCTACCTTCGCAACAGAACTAATGTCAATCAATCAATCAATCAATCACAGAATTTGTAGAGCGCACTACTTACCCGCGAGGGTCTCAAGGCGCTGGGGAAAAGAGGGGCGGGTGCTGCTACTGGTCGATCAGCGAGGTCTTGAGTAGCCTCCTGAAGGTCAGCAGGTCTTGGGTCTGTCGTAGGCTGAGTGGAAGGGTGTTCCAGGTCTTGGTGGCGAGGTGGGAGAAGGATCTGCCGCCGGTGGTTGTTCTTCGGATGCGAGGGACGGTGGCGAGGGAGAGGTCGGCGGAGCGGAGCTGGCGGTTAGGGACGTAGAAGAAGAGTCGTCTGTTGAGGTAGGCTGGGCCGGTCTTGTGGAGTGCCTTGTGTGCGTGGATGAGGAGTTTGAAGGAGATTCTCCTGTCGACGGGGAGCCAGTGCAGGTTTCTCAGGTGGGGGGTGATGTGGCTGTGGCGTGGTACGTCGAGGATCAGGGGTGCAGAGGCGTTTTGAATGCGTTGCAGTCGTTTGATGAGCTTGGCCGGGGCTCCCGCGTAGAGGGCGTTTCCATAGTCGAGTCTGCTGCAGACGAGGGCCTGGGTGACTGTTCTTCTTGTATCTGTCGGGATCCACCTGTACATCTTGCGGAGCATGCGGAGGGTGTTGAAGCAGGAGGAGGAGACTGCGTTGACTTGCTTGGCCATGGAGAGCGTTGAGTCGAGGAT
The DNA here is from genome assembly GCA_963921515.1 of Calotriton arnoldi. Taxonomy (NCBI): domain Eukaryota; kingdom Metazoa; phylum Chordata; class Amphibia; order Caudata; family Salamandridae; genus Calotriton; species Calotriton arnoldi. The sequence continues at coordinate 852,823 of CAWUFW010002470.1, read as the reverse complement.
GACTCCCAGGTTGCGTGCGTGGTCGGTGGGTGTCGGGGCTGCCCCCAGTGTCATTGGCCACCAGGAGTCGTCCCAGGCTGAAGGGTTGGAGCCGAGGATGAGGACCTCCGTCTTGTCCGTGTTCAGCTTTAGTCGGCTGCTCTTCATCCAGTCGGCGACGGCCTTCATTCCTGCGTGGAGGTTGGATTTGGCGGTGAGGGGGTCCTTGGTGAGGGAGAGGATCAGTTGAGTGTCGTCGGCGTAGGAGATTATGTTGAGGTCGTGCTGTCGGGCGATGCGTGCGAGCGGGGCCATGTAGATGTTGAACAGTGTCGGGCTGAGGGATGATCCCTGGGGTCCGCCGCAGATGATCTCGGAGGCTTCGGATCGGAATGGGGGAGGCGGACTATCTGGGTTCTGCCAGAGAGGAAGGAGGTGGTCCATTCCAGGGCCTTGTCTCGGATCCCTGTGTCATGGAGGCGTGCGCATAGAGTGCGGTGGCAGACAGTGTCGAAGGCGGCGGAGAGGTCCAGCAGGATGAGGGCTGCGGTCTCACCGTTGTCCAGCAGGGTCCTGATGTCGTCGGTGGCGGCGATGAGGGCAGTCTCGGTGCTGTGGTTGCTGCGGAACCCTGACTGGGATGGGTCCAGGATGCTGTTTTCTTCGAGGTATCGGGTTAGCTGCCTGTTGACTATCTTCTCGATGACCTTGGCTGGGAACGGAAGCAGGGAAATGGGCTGGAAGTTCTTGAGGTCTCCCGGGTCTGCCTTGGGTTTTTTGAGTAGGGCGTTGATCTCGGCGTGTTTCCAGCTCTCTGGGAAGGTCGCGGTCTCGAAGGAGAGATTGATGACGTTGCGCAGGTGGGGTGCGATGGAGCTGCTGGCTTTGTTGAAGATGTGGTGCGGGAAAGGGTCTGACGGGGAGCCGGAGTGGATTGTGCTCATGGTCTTGATGGTGTCATCGATGTTCACGTTGGCCCAGGCTGGCAAGGGGTCGTGGTTGATGGTGTGCGGAGAGTCTGGTGTGTATGTGTCTGTTGGGGCTGTCTGGGTGTTGAAGCTGTCGTGGATGTCGGCGATCTTGCGGTGGAAGAAGGTGGCGAGGGAATCGCACAGGGCATGCGACGGCGGGATGTCGTTGGTGTTGGAGCTGGGGTTGGAGAGTTCCTTCACGATGTTGAAAAGCTCCTTGCTGTTGTGTGCGTGGTTGTCGAGGCGGTCTTTGAAGGAGATCCTCTTGGCGGACCTGATGAGGTGATGGTGGTTGCGGATGGCGTCTTTGTGGGCTGCGTGGCTGTCCGGTGTCTTTTCACTGTGCCATTTATTCTCTAGTTTCCGGCAGGTACGCTTGGATGCTAGGAGTTCCGGGGTGAACCAGCTGGCTCTCTTGCTGGTGTCTCTGTAGGTGGGTTTTTTCAGCGGGGCGAGGGTGTTGGCGCAGTCGTCTATCCATCGTCTGAGGTTGCGGGCAGCGTCGTCGGTGTTGGAGGGGTCGGTGGGTGGGCTGAGAGCGAGGTTTGCCTGTAGTTGGTCTTCGGTGACTTTATTCCAGCAGCGGAGTGGGATCTGTTGGGTGCGGTGGTGTGTGGTGGGTTTCTGGAAGGTGAAGTGGATGCAGCGGTGGTCGGTCCAGAGGAGTTCGGGGGTGTGGCTGAAGGAGACGTGGGAGCTTGAGGAGAAGACGGGGTCTAGTGTGTGACCGGCGGAATGGGTCGGCGTTGTGACGAGCTGTCTCAATCCGAGGTTGGCGAGGTTGTCGATCAGGGTGGTGGAGTTGCTGTCGTTGTTGTTCTCCAGGTGAAAGTTCAGGTCTCCGGGGAGGATGTAGTGGGTGGAGGTCAAGGCGTGCGTGCTGATGAAGTCGGCGATGGAGTCGCTGAACTGGGGTCGGGGTCCGGGGGGGTCTGTAGACGAGGGTGCCTCTAAGGGTGGTGTTGGGGTCTGTGTGGATCTGGAAGTGCATGTGTTCGGCGGTGCAGAGAGTCATGAATGTCATCCATACCCCCCCTTTCTCGTCCAAACCGTACTTCACAAAAGCAGGGGTCCCTCAAGGCTCTATCATCTCATCCATGCGATTCAACATCTACATGAAGTCATTACCGGCACTGATCAATCAATTTCACATCACATGCTATAACTATGCAGATGACACACAAATACTCCTTCAACTAAAATGCCCCAAAGACATTGGAAAGTCGCCTATTTTTAGTTGTCTCAGAGCGGTAGATCAATGGATGACGTGGAGCCATCTCAAAATGAATGCTTCCAAAATTAATATACTCATGTGTGCCGAATGGAAAAATTGACCCACTCGCCACATGACCTGATGATCTGGGAACACCACCTAAAGTATCAAAGGAAGTAAGAAACCTCAGAATGACCATGGACTCCAAGCTATCAATGAATGCCTAAGTGGACAAACTCGCAAGATCAAGCTTTGTTACTATGATAACTCTGCAACAAATCTTCCCCAATTTGGGATTTCCATACAAGGTCCAGGCTACCATCTCTCTTGTTCTGTCCGTACTCGATTACGCCAATAGCCTCTACCACAGATCACCTTTAATGACTATGTAAAGACTACAACGGATTCAGAATTCAGCTGCCAGTCTACTCTTACATATAAAGCCGCAAGACCATATCTCCCCTGCCTTGAAAACCCTGCATTGGTTACAAGTTGCCAGAAGATCCACGTTCAAACTGCTTTGTATCACCCACAAAGAGCTACATGGAACGGGACCGCCTTTCATCAGGAATAAAATCCCCAAACACATTCAGTAAAGGAACCTCCGATTTAAAGTCGCACCTCGCCTCAAAATCCCAACATACAAGAAAAAAAACATGGGTGGCACACCTTCTCTGTTCAAGCAGCCAAACTATGGAACTCCTTACCCCCAACATAAGAACCACGGATAACAACCTTATCTTCAGAAAACTACTCAAGAATTGGCTCTTCCCCACAAAACCACCATACGCAAACAGAAAAATACAGCATATACCTCTGTATATAGGCATTTATTTGAACTATAGATATGTGCCTAAATAAGTTTTTAAAAATACATATATTTTCTTTGGTTCTGCTCAACAAATGTACATATTACTGATAGTTACATTATTCAATGTTTTAAAACGTATATGTGACTGCATAAATAAGCAAATCTTTTATCATAACTATTTATCTACAATTGCTTCAGTATTGAATTACACACAAAAAAAGAAAAACAAATAAATTAATTTAAAGTACAACACTTGAAATGCATCATTAATCTACATATACTACCTTCCTTATGCATATATATACCTTCCATGTACTTATGTATCTATATATTTATTACTTTTCTTCTAATTCAGCATATCCAATGTACTACCATATTTCTCACCCTATACTGCTCTCAATATGTCCTCTACCTCAACTCTCTGACTCATCTCAAACCTCATTCTACTACTCTTTCCAATGCACTACCCTATTTCTCACCCTATATCTATATAAATATATCCTCCACCTCCACTCTCTCATTCATCCCAAACCTCATACCACTACTATGATCCCCAAAATAACCCTTTCTATACTCTTCCCTACTCTATCCCTCCTTGCATCATCTCATACCTCTTTACTATTCAGATCTCCCAAACAAGCCTTTCTAAACACTGCCCTCTGACTCTTCCCCCTCCACCTTTCTTTTACTCATCCCAAGCTTCCTCCAACTGCTATGAGCTCCAAAATATATAAATAAATACATTTCTAAATCCTTCCCTCTTCTATCCCTCCACTATCCTTTTCATTCCAAATAATAGACTAAAATGTCAACCACTCAAATTAATTTCATATTTCACTATACTAATTCACCACTAATCCTTTATGGGTTCCAGAAGAGTAGCATGCTACTCACCGAAAAAGCTCTTCAACACCTCATATGGGGTAGCAAGCGCTATATAAATGCAAACCTTTTTCCCTCAATCCCTCCACTATCCCGCTCAATCCAAATAGCTGACTGACCTATCCACCACTCAAATTACTTTAATATTTTCACCATACTAATTCACCATTAATCCTTTAAGGGTTCCAGAGTAGCGTGCTAATCGCTGCAAAAGCGCTTCAACACCTCATCAGGGGTAGCAAGCGCTATATAAATGCAAACCTTTTTCTCTCTATCCCTCCACTATCCCGCTCAATCCAAATAACTGACTGACCTATCCACCATTCAATTTACTTTCATATTTTCACCATACTAATTCCCCACTAACCCTTTATGGGATCCGGAGTAGAGTGCTACTCACCGAAAAAGCGCTTCAACAACCCATCAGGGGTAGCAAGGGTTATATAAATGCAAAACTTTTCCCTCTTCTATCCCTCCACTATCCTTCTCAATCCAAATAACTGACTAACATATCCACCACTCAAATTACTTTCATATTTTCACCATACTAATTCACCACTAATCCTTTATGGGCTCCGGAGTAGTGTTCTACTCGCCGAAAAAACGCGTTGACGCCTCTTCAGGGGTAGTAAGTGCTATATAAATGCAATTACAATACAATACAATACAATACATTTTCTCCTGTGCCAATGCTTTGATGATTTGTGAAAGCATATGCTATGGCTCCATACATAAAGGCTACACGTTTGTGTTGCTTCCTGCCGCATATCGGTGGACTCATCAGGTATGTGCTGCAGCTGTATGCATAATGCCAATTACTATAGGTTGTTCCTTTCCATTCAGGCGTGGACTCCTCAAGCATGTACTAGGGCTGGTTGTATAAAGGTACAATTGTCTCGCCTCGATAAATCCATCAGAAAATATATGATAGCTACTTGTATAAAGTAAATTTCTGTGGTGGGTTTCTCTACTGCTCCAGCTTAAACTCAGGAGCATATACTATATTTGATGCATGATCGTAGCTTCCAAGGGTAGAACCCGTCACCTCTCTGCACATCTCTAGTCACCAGAGTGAAAGTATTTTAAACTGTATGGTACAGGCCACTCCAAAGATGGCGTCTGCTTGCATGAGATTCTGTGGATTCTCACACTTTCCTCCCATCCACTATGTAGAAACGTTTGCTAAGGCACATTGAGCAGTCTCTGCCTACACACAATCCCTTCCTGTATAGGCCAAGCCACATTCACACTTTCTGCCCATCCACAAAGTAGCATCCAATGCTTAAGCATCCTATCTTTCACAGATTTCACTTCAAATTCATGCACAAGTACATTGACAAAACACAGGAAAAGCACAACTCGGGTCCTCACGCACGATACAACTATCTATATATGCCACATGACAGACATACATTATTCATCCATAGCAATGCCGCGAAGTAGCGTGCTTCCAGTTCTCATATGGTCTTTGATGCCTAGTCAGGTGCATGAAGTGCTATAGAAATGCAAGCACAATATCGTATTTGTGTGTCCCCACTAATAACATTCTAGTTAGGTGCGCCATGTCAGGTTCCAGCTATATTGTGTATACGATTTGTGAGCCGCAGGGACTGGGTGAAGGGCTTCGCCGAAGGATAGCCCTGTGGTCAACTTCTCTGCACATGGCCAAATACTGTGGGCAACGGGTGTTGCCCACATTCAGGGGTTTGTTGCAGTATAGCACCAAAGCAAATCACTGGCAAAAGTTTTGCCAGGCGAGAGTGATAGTTTCTTTTATTCTTAGTAGATTGACATTAGTTAGAAACCATCAAAGAAATGAACATTCAAACAGTTAATGTATAGCTGGTTAACCAACTAATGTTGAAATCCCCCTGAAATGTCCCTTTTTTGGCTCGGCAAATCATAGCTCACACACCCACCTTGTTATGGCTCGGCAAACCATAACTCGCACAACAAAGGCAATGCGCATGACCTCACGTTATTTATAGCAGATAAGAGGATATCAGTTCAACATTAAATTACAACATATAGCCAAGTAAATAAATTGTGAAGCATTGAGCCATTCATAATGCTAAAGGCAAGGCAAGGTAATATTCTGTGTCTCTAGTGAGATCATTTAAGTCATCTGTTACATAAATGGCGAGGTCATGAGCAGTGGACTTGGTGAGTGGGTTATGGTTTGGATGTAATTGATTGCATCAAGAGTGTGAGTTATACTTTACCTATTTTTTTTTAAGTAAAATTTTAAGCAACATGTTGCTTAGTTAGTATCAGGAGTTATTTTCCTCTCTCTTAATTTCCTTTTCTCTTCCCTTCTTTTTGTCATTCTTCTCCAATTTGCACATCTCACTTTTACTTTTGTCTCCAAACTGTGCTCGTTCCATTTTGTTACTCCTTTCCCTTTGTCATTTTTGTGCCAGTATGAATGTTTTTCACAGTAATGTTGTCAAAAAACAATTGTTTTGAGTTGTCAAAGTTTTTTTTTGCTCAATTTGGTTGTTAGCCTTATTTTTTTCATTTTCTCTCAATGAACAACGGGAACGCCTCACAGTTTTGAAGATGACATGTGGGAGGAGACATCCAAGGCTCATCTGTCTGCTGCTGGAGACGAAAGTAGAGCCTCTTAAATGGCCACCATTTGTAATCTGGCTCCTTGCAGGCACAACTCCCTTTTACTCCACCCCCATTAGTGCTAGCTGTGATGCTCTAAAACAGCATCGCCATTCCCCCAGGCTTAATTGTCGTGCTCAGTGACATGCTGTGCCTGCTCAGTTTAGCTCAATGTCCGACAGCACATGACAATGAGCACCCAAGGTCTGTACTTGGTCCCGCTGAGGTCTGACCTCTATTTCTAGCCTGCAGTGGCCTATGCCAACAGCCAAGGCAAATGCTGGGAGTTTATTTGCAGCTGAAAAAAACCACGGCCCACCAGCTGACCTTTATCACAAGCCCCTCGGACAATGGCCTGCCAATCCGATCCTGCCTGGGAGTGAGCTCCTTCACAATGAACGTGGGCTGAGTGCTAGAGTGCACTAATGAGAAGTGAGCAAATGAGCATGCACACATCGATGTGCATGCTCTCACTGCAGTCCGGAAAAAACGGACAGCCTGTGCTAGCCCATAAAACAGAGCCCGATAGGGAGCTGTTTCGAGGCCTCCTTTTAAAAAATGCCGGTGCTCAGCACCGGCGGGACCCGGCCCACTTAAAGCCCTGACCTCCACTATCTTGACAGTACCTCATCTGAGAATTCTAGAGCTAATCGCCGGTCAAGCAGTCAACTCTGTACCTTGAAAGGAACCACTGTCACAGCAATTCCCCTCAAGGTATGAAAAGTTTGGTGGACGGATGCCGCCAGCTTTATGGCCATACACTAAACTTTTGAAAAAAAATTGTTTTTAAGAAACAAACTTCCACACTGAAAAACTAATGACTCTCATACCCTGAGAGAAATTAACACCAATGGTCTTACTTTTGAATTAGATTTTCAGCATTTTTTCGAAGGCATAGAGAATTCTAGGAGAACTTATGCAATGTTGTGACATTTGTAGATTTGTGGGAGTAGCTTTGGAGCGCTTTGTAAATTCACCCTCTATTTGAAGTTTAGAGCAAATATATCCAACCATATATATTGAGCAAGGTACCTGCCAAGAGTTTATGAAGAGTCCACAAACTCGCAAGTTTGAGAGTGTTCACCAAAATAGGCAAAGATCCTGACCACGGAACACCCACGATTTGCCTTGTGAATAGATTTTATCGGGTGAATTTTCAATATGTTGGTGTAATAGTAAGAGAGAGCAAATCAATTTATAAACGTAGATTCACATTTGAATACACAAGGTAAGCTTACTCTCCTAAATAAAAGTAGGTGCCCAAATACATTTGTGATTCGGACGCTAGGTTGCTAGATCACAGTGCAAGTTTTTTCGACAACTTTTAATGAAAATGGAGTAGAAATGAGTGAAAGTATAATGTGCACGAGCTTACTAATGTTGTGCTAACTTTAAAAATCAGTAATGTAGTGTGGGCTGTGTAAAACCTGTTTAAATTCAAGCCCTATTCTATTTGAAGGCTTCTATTTTCGGGCAGACTTTGATTTTCCTTTCCACTAGTAAGAGTTGGTTGCCTTGTGTTCGAGATTAAATACTTTGAAATACAGGTCATAAAGACAAGACTGGATTAACTAAAACATTGGCTGTTGCTGTGGGCCCACACGCTGAGGATAGTAACATCAAGGAAAACATGTGAAAAGGGTAAACTGATAACTATAGCAGTGAATCTACCAGATGCTTCACTAATGAAGGTTAAGGGTTTATCTGACAGCAATAACTTTCAATACAGGAAATGAAACCCCCATAATTAGGTGGAAGCCAGTTATTTATCGGTTTTCTGTCCATCATTAAATTATTATATGGCATTAGTTGGACTAAAGAATAGACGGAGATTCCCTTTGGTGTCGAGAGAAGCTATAAAGTTATACAAAATGAGGGCGAGGTGGGGGGAAGAGGTTACTTTTAGAAAATGATGCGGCAAAAAAGGGTGAATAATGTATTCTCTGGAGTATTTATCTCCATTGTTTTACGAAGCGTGGGTGTGTTGCTATATGGCAACTTCAGAGCAACAAATTACATGAGAATGACATACAGATTAATGTTGCGGGTTAATATTTAAACATCTCACATTTTAGTGGGTATGAGCTCTACAGTATCCTTAGAGAGATCCTTAGACCCTTCCATGCCACCTCTCAAAATACACCCTTGGGGGGAACAGAAATAATATCCTCCCTGGTGACACACAGTTAATATACTGTCCTCCTCCCTCCCCAAATGACCCCATTTGCCTGCTCTTATGATGCTAAAGGATCCTAGGTAATCATTTGCAATGGGCCATACTCCATAAAAATGAGGAACACCCACTTTGCCTTTGTCAGACTCCATTTGGGTGCCACTGGATTAGAAGGGGCTCCTGAGATTCACCGGTGGGGGTTGAGGTAATTTGTTTCTGATGTCCCAGGGTCTGTCCTACTATGGCTCTGCAAACTGGGCCAAGTACAATCTTTTGATCACTTGACTCCCTGTCTTCGACAAGCTCATTGGTCTATCTGGAGACTCTGTGTATATTTGTTTTCATTTAACAAACAATGAAAGAGAGTCTGCTACCAACGTTCTAAATTCTGCTGTGCCCCTCACTCACATCAGTCAGGAAACCCTTTAGGTTTTTAAAATCGAACCCTCAGGCACTGACACTAGTTATTGACATGCTTCATCATAGGGTTCCCAACTGAGATGCCTAATACATCTGGGAGGGCTACAATGCCTGAGTTACAGCGGAGCAGGTTTTTTGGTTTCACATGGATCAAGAGGGTAAAATTACCTTAAGGTTTCCCACCACTAAAGGCAATGTTTAATAATGGGAGCTTTAGGTAAGATTAAAAACACAAATGAATTCAATAAGAGATAATAATGATCTCCCACATCCTAGGTCTACATGTTTCAGCCATCTCCAGAAGTGCCCACAGGGTCAGAACGGCTATCTTCAGGACCAAAATGTCCCTATCAGCGATGCGTAACTCTTAATAGATGTGCACAGGCACACTATGAAAAGTGGTACATGTAAGATAATTCGTAACTTCCGATCCTCGTTATCAATATTTCATTGTATCTGTAGTGGGTAAAGTAAGAGACATTATACCTGGTTATTTGGAACCTGTTGTCATGGTGAATCATTAGGGCATAACAAGCACACCATATGCCCGCCATGCAATCTATTCCAAACATGCTGGAAAAATAATAACCACATCAGGTTCAATTGTGAATTATCTGTTAAACAACTGATTAAACTTAATGCAGTAAGCAGTCATTGTATGCCTGTGAGAAGTTGGCCTGGTATATGCTGTTCACTAATTAAAGTGGGCACCTTGCACCAGTCCAAACAACCCTTATGGTGATTAGGTTAAAGATAACCTTTATAGAAAGCTATCCAAGTGGTAGATGTGGAGAGCAGCCTTCAGGCTAAGTTTTGAAGGAATGTTAAGCAGCTTGTTTTACCAGAATGCAACCTTATTGTATTGGTTAAATGAAAGGGAAACCACACTGTAGTTATAAAAATATGTATTTATTATATATAACACTCTCTAGTATGCTCTACACGAGGGTATAACACAAACAAAGTAATACAGTTGCAAAGAAACAATCGTAAATAGCACAATACACAGTGGGCTCCAGGGGGAGACCAAACCATATACTAAAATAGTGGTATAAGAACCACAACTCGGGACTAGACCTAGTCTAGGAGGTGTAGAATTGCTGGGACCCCAAGGAACCACCCAAGGTGAGTAAGTAGGGACCCCACAGAGGACGGGTGCAGAGTGAGAACACGACCGCATGCTCCGTACAATTCTATGGGGAAGTCGCGGTTGGAAAATTAAAGATTAAGGACCCTTCCCAGTGGATGTCGAGGAATTCCCTTGGAACTTAAGAGGTTGGAGAGCCACCCCACCCGTGGATACCTTTGTATCAGAGTTACCTATCCCAGAGGAGCCGGGTGCATAGGTACGAAGTGGCGTCGGAAACCCTCGTCGTTTTTTATGGAAGACCTCAAAGAAATGCCACTGCTGGAAGTACGAAGAATATCCGGTGGAATCCAATTGTGGATTCTAGATGAGAAGAATCTGAAAGCAGAGGGGACAGAGTCTGGGTCACTTTGGAGTGACAAGGGGCTCAGTAGACGAATGCCCACCGATGTTGGGTGCTTTAGGTGCGTTGACGGGGATCTTGACTCTTCGGCTGCGAGGATCAGGAGACGTCCAGCACAACCAGGAGCCGGAGGCAAGCTGTCCCACAAAGGATGTCGAGTGCTGATGGGTCGGTGTCCGGCTGGAGCACCAACAAGCCTTGGCAGCGGCAACCCACGAAGATCGTCAAGTTCAGTGTCGATCTGGCCCAGCAAGGACCAGGAGACTCACCACAGCAAGGGAAGTCAGGGCAGGCCTGGAGCAACAAGGGGAGCCCAATTAAAGCAGTGTTGACCCTCAAGTGGACCCAGAGGCCTGAGGCACAGGAGTCGCGAGGGGACCTCAGGCGAGTTCACAGAACAACAGCTAGCACGGCACAGAGTGCAAAGAGGCTGAAGTCCTTTGTGGAAAAGGTGCGCTGGGGTCAGGGCTATAAATAGCCCAATGCACGGAATTGTTGCACAACAACAAGCATGTGCTGCTGCAAATGAACACGGTGCACAGAGGTACAGGTTCTGCAGTCCCCACGAGGGATACTGGCCTCAAAATCAGTGGGAGGGCAGCTCAACCTCGGAGACTTTGGGAACCCACCTTCTGTGTTGCTGGAGCCTTCGGAGTCCGCAGGAGCTCAGGATCAGCAAATCCAGTCAGTTGCGTTATGGTGCCTGCAAATGCAGGGGAGTGACTCCTTCACCCCAAGGGAGATTCCTCTGATGTCTTGGAGGTCCACAGGGTCCTGCACGGATCCTGTATGGAGCACGGAAACAGAAGAGGCTTTGGACGGAAAGGGAGACGAAGTCAAGCCCAATGGAGGTCCAGCGTGTCCAGACGGTCGAAGCTTAGTGGTTTCTTTTTGTAGAATCTTGTCCACGTAAAATCAATGTCCTGTAACCAGGTAACCCATTTTATACCCATGGGAGACGGTTGGACAGATTCTAGGGACCCTCCTAGGGGAGGGTCTGGACAGGGAGGAGGCTCCTCCCATGTCCTTTGTCCAGTTTCACGCCAGAGCAGGAGCAAATGGCCCCCAGAACTGGTTTGAGCTGGACTATGCACAGGGACACCAAAGGTGCCCCTCGTGCAGACTTTCTGGCACTGAGACAGTGCACCCACCCAGCCCCAATACACTAAATCCTGTCTGGGAGGTGGTCACACCTCCCTGTGACAGGATGCCTATTGTGCTGCCTTCCCCTGCTAGAGCTTGTCTCAGCAGCAGGAGGGCAGAATAGTGTCTGTGGCTGGCAGCATCCATTTTGTGCTGTCCGGGTCGAGAAAGCTGGTACCGGTATACTAGGTACCCCAGAAGCTTGGTTCTGAGGGGAGGAATCATACCTCCCACACCAGTTACTGGTGTGGAGGTAAGATTCCAATGTGTTTGATACCATACATGACATATTTAGTTGTAGCCGTTTTCGAGATAGCATTTACAGTGAGGTTATAATGCACCTCTACCTATATGTCTGGCTGTATCACAGACAGCCCTGGAGAATGGACTCCGAAGGCTGCAGAGGGGCCCTGCTCATGCAGGAGCACCCTCTCACGTAAAACCCAGCACCCTGCCTTCAGGATTGGTAAGGCCTGCTATAGGGGTGACTTATAAGTTTTAAGTGTAGTGATATAGGTTCACTATATCTATATATATCTCTCGTAAGTGGTGCAAGCACCAGTTTACACAGGTTGCAGTAGCACACCTGTAGTTCCATTTTGTATGGCCTCTCATGGGTGGCATAATACATGCTTCAGCCCATGGGAGGCCTCTGGGGTACCTATGCCCTGGGTAGATGTGTACCATATACTACGGACTTATAAGGGTGCCCCAGTATCCAATCTGGAGTGTACCAAAGTACATGCATAGCAATTTAAAGGAGAAAGCAGATAGGCTGGGGTCCTGAATAGCAGGATCCCAGCCAGACTAGTCAAAACAGTGGGTGCAAAAAGTGGGGGTAACCATAAGAAGCAGATCCTACTTTCCTACAATGCCCATAAGGGAAATGTGTATGGCTCCCTCAAAACTGTTTATTCCAATTATTAGGCATTATCAGGTTGTGCGATACATACGTTCCATGCACCGCACCATACAATCAGGCTTTTGTGAGTACAGGCAGTGCGATACATGCATTTAATGCATCACAACATTTTATAAGGGGTATGTAACCTCCTTATAATACGGTATTCCTTTGCGGCATGGATACTCAGAGGGGGTGGACACTAGTCACAACCCGGGGTGAGTAGAAACATGTCAGATAATGCTCCCCGATGGTTCACAAAAGAATTGCCAAGAGTACCCATCCCCCAACTTACTTTGTCCAGGTGTCAGCCCGCATACTACCTCTTTGGTATCCTCAAAGTTCTACATGTTACTGTGCCTCTCTCCCACCGAGAATAAATACACTTACTAGCAAGGACGGAGAGCATCCGCATCCGCATACGCACGTAGGTGTGGGGGCGTGGCTGCCAGCTCTGCAGGCTAAGCGAATATGCAACCCCATGCGTGTCCTTGAATGGGCTGGGTCTCAACGTGGTTGTAGTCTATTTCCAATCTCAATGTGGCATCCAATGGTTTTAAAAACTGAGTCCCGAATGTATTGCTCTTAATGTGGCATATTTATAGTCTTACGGTGGCATGTGATATTTGTACATAACTAAGGATGGTGACATTCTTAAGAAAAAAGGGGGCTCGTGAATTTGTCATTTTTCAGCGTATAGTAGGCACATAATTGTTGTGTATACAATGGCAACCAGAATTCAAATAAGCCTTAATACGAAATTAATTTTAAAAGATCATGGAATGTATACAGCACCAGGGACATCTGAAAGTCCATCAGATCTCCATGGTAACCCAGTATGTCTATGGGTGGTTACCCGATTACTGTGCTCCTTGGTGAATATCAAGCATGCAGAACCCCTAAATTAGAGAGGCCAAGGTTACATAAACATTACTGAGGGTAGAAATACTGTGGCAGTCTAACCTCAATGTGCCATTATCTCAATTACAAAAGTGAAGTGCCTCCCCAAAGGTACTTCATGGAAGTGCCAGAGGGGTATAAATGCATTAGCAGTGGATCACAATTGTACAGCATTCCAAGGTATGTTGTAATTTAATCCTGTTTTGAGTGTGGATAAGCGATATCTACTCCGTTCCTTTTCAAAGAGTAACTTCTCTGGGTTTCTGATCCCATTCTCCAGTTGCTCAATGATGATCCATTCAAGATCATTTGTTGTGTGTCCCACTGTAAGGAAATGATCAGTCATTCTAGTGGTATTACGCTTACACCAGAAATTACTCCAGTTTTCACATATTCTTGTTTTTTTTTTCTGCTTGTCATTCCCACATAATGAAGCACACAGGGACAAGTGATCATGTAGATTATGTTTGAAGAATTATAGTTTTTGTGTTTTTTGATTGTCCACATTCTCCCTGGTTCCAAATCCAATGTTATGGTGGTGTAAGTCAGGTAGCAGACACAGCAGTTCCCACAGGCATAATGCACTACAATGTCCGGAAGACCCTAGCTGTTGAGGACAGTAGCTCTGGTTTCTGTGTTTTTCTTGGGGCACAAATTTGCCCTTTAGGTTTCTAACTTGTTTGTAGGAAAACAGTGTTTTTTCCTATTTCAGGTTGCCTTTGTGTATAATGTGCCAATGTTTATCTACGGCCTTCTTTACCTAGTTTGTGACCATGTTAAAGGTTGTGACCAATGTTCCCTCTAATTGTTTTCCTCTGTGTGCGGCAATGAAGGGCCTCTGTGCACTGCAGCCAAGGCTTTGTGCACCAACTCACCGTGCAAGCGAGTTCGTTTCTCAAATGCATGACATTGAAAAGGGGCAAGGAGGAACGTGAGTTTGAAATTGTAGTGAGTGAGGTACCGTGTTTCAATGTGAAGTAAACTGGGGGGTGAGCATATGAATATTTATATTGAAGAGTCAAAAAATTAAGCAAGTACTCTGTTGATCTTAAAATAGTTCAAGATGAACAGTTTGAAAACTTGTGGCCAACTAGCTCTCAATTCAGATAAATTCTTTCTGGTTACGCTGAAATTCTGGATACAGTAGAAAAAAATCTTTTCTTTGATATATTACTTACTATCACTTTTTATATTTTCATTGATCTGTTAATGCACCTCTTAAAATTACCCAATACAGTGGTGGTCATTTTATCAACCTTGAATGGATGAAGGGTTGAGTGAGCACTGGCAGAATTTGAGCCTGTTGCTTGTGAATTAGATTTAGATTTCAGCAGAGCACACTTAGCTTGCGATGTTACCTTAATATTCTTTTAATGGATTTTGATTTAAGGTGCAATAGTTTCACACAGCAAATGGCTATTTAAATATAATGAGAAAAGAAAGAGTACACTTCAATTCAATATAAACTGAATTTAATTGTTTGATATTTTAACACAATGTGACAAAGTAGTAATAGATGTCAACCATGATTAATTTGGAGAGTTTACTATATATCTGGCCCTAAAAGTGATATCTTGGGTCTATCAAAATTTCTCTGAAAATTAGTTAAGCCTTCTTTCATTGAACTTACTTCTACAATCAACTTAAGGCAATGAGGTCTCAAGTTGTGCATCACATCCCTTCAGTGGACTGGTTTTAACTAGCCAAAGAGCTCTAATTAAAGTGAGCAGATGATGCAGTTTCTTGTCCTGTTAACAGAGGCCACTTTCTTTCACCATTCACAAGTAGTTAAAGGAGAAAAGCCTGAAAGTCTCAGACATGGTTTCTGTGCTATGCTTTCATTCCTGCAGTCTCTCAGTATGTTATTCTTTCACGTTAAATGGAAATGACAATAGACACTTATTTGACCATTGCCCTGTGTACTCCACAGAGAGGCCAATGATTGGATGATCATGTAGTGTACTCCTAGGGAATTCAAGATGACGTAAACCATGAAATGTGAAATGTAAACTAGAAAGCATCACTAACATGGCAGGGACAGAGCCTGTTAACACAATGGGAACCACCAATTTCTTACTATTTTTATGTTTTTGGAGGGAATTCACAAACACACTGCTATTTGTCAGTGTATCAGTTAGACAAATTAGATCATGCAAGTTGGAATCTTGCTTCCACACTAGACATTTTATCAGAAGAACAAATACAAGTTACATTTATAAAACAGTCCATTCTTTTCACACTCATAGACTTTGTACAGTGTCTGTCCAGTTTCTACAAAGTGGTTTGTGAAAGAGTGCAGTATCAATAAATAATAGAGGCGTATGAGCCACTTAAAGCTCAAGCCAGATGCTGGGCTCTCGCTCAGCTCGAGGTCCTCTTTGAACCTCAAGGTCAAAACGAGTTGAGCTTTCCTGTGGCTCTGCCTGCCACCCTCACACTACCCTTAAGAACAAAGTTAAAAAGAAAGCATGAACATTTTAGGTAAAAATGAGAGACAAGTAGAAACTCATTTGGTGGCTGATTTGTACAAAGTGAAACCACAAAACCTCTGACTAATCCCGACTTCTCAGCTTAAACAAAGTTTGTGATTTTAGGAAAATATTTTATTTCACCAATCCACCTTTTTTTGTCATTTTTACCTTCAAATTTGTGCATTCAGAATAAGGGCTGTACACATGTATTATGTTCGGTGTAATAGACTATAATGCTTTGCTGCATCTATACGTCATTGGGTCACATACATGGTGCACATGACAAGTGACTTGCCTGTTAGTTCACTAATGGCGTTTTGTCAAGGCAGAGACAGGAATGGTTCCAACTTCATAATTAAAAGCAAATCACTTTTAATAAGTATCTCTAAGTGAACGTATAATGTGACTTTATAGTGTCAAAGCTGGCCCATGTTAAAAAAAAGAGGTTTTTTAAATTCTGAAAAGAATTTATGATATTTTTCATGATATTTGCTGCATGATTGACATGGCTAACATTCCCAGGGCTCGGCTCATGCAAGGGTTCCTAGAGCCAAACCAGATCCTTGGCTCAGCTTTGGTTCTGCTCTCCTTGTTAATTTGTTGTTTTGCCCACTTCTAAAAAATAAGCGCACTCAATTCTGTTTCTGAAGTTCTTTTTCAGTAAAGCGTCTCTACAGATGTCTCATATATCCCACATTCATTTATGAACTGCTTTGTGCTACCTTGTACAGCAACTGTAGACACTCACCAAAAGAACTAATCACACAGCTTCAAAATCCCGGGTTGAAAAGGTGCAGCAACATGTCGTAATTTACATACTGCACAAAAGAAAGTGAGAGCCATTCTCAAAGCGCCGTCCCGCTAGGTGCTAATAAAATATGAAAAAGAAACCTATTTCTTTAAAACAGGAAAAAGAAAGACAACTTCATATTTATGTTTATATGCGCGCTATTAGCCTCATGCCAGTGGCATATAGATGGAAACTGGGCAGGTGCGCAAGCGCACATCTTACGAGGAACACTGGTCATGAATTTTTCTGTGAGGGTTTTTGCTTGGAGGTTAAAGTCTGTTACTTTACTGCAGTTCCTCCTGAGTCTGAGGAACTGCATGTCAGGAAGGTTTTCTCTCAGAGGTCTAGGATGAAAGCTGTCAAACTTTAAAAGAGTGTTCCTGTCAGTAGGTTTATGATATTTATTTTGTGTAGTTTGCCATGCTCGGCAAAGATGGTTACATCCAGAAATGTTATGGAGTTCTCATCCACTGTATGGTTGAATTTGAGATTGTTGTCGCAATCATTAATCCAGGCCAAGAAGGGAATGGTAGAAGCACTGTCTCCTTCCCAGATGACCAGTATGATATTGTCTATGCACCTCTTCCATAGCACTATGTTCTTTTTGAAGGGATTGATAGTATTTAAGATGTCTTTTATTTCAAAGTTGAAAACATACAGTCCGGCCACACCGGGGGAAAAGGTGCTGCCCCTTGAAGTGCCAAATGTATGTAGTGGGTACCTTCAAATTCAAAGAAGTTCCTAGTAGGTGCCAGGCTGGCACATTCGCGAACAAAGGATATAGTGGTGGTATATTCCCACTAACCTTATTCTAAGGCTTCTTTGATGACTGCAGAAGTCTCCTCCTGTGAGAGTCTAGCATACAGGCTCTGAATGTCCCGACTTATTAGTATGTTTTCATCTGGATCGTATTGTATTTCATTCAGTAGGATCAAGAGATCCTTAGTGTCTTCAAAAGTTACTTTTAATAAAGAGTATCTGAACCAAATTCTCTCTAGTCCGCCTCAATGATCTGATCTCAATGTGACACAGACAAAGGACTGGGACACACTCACAAAACAAAAATGCAACGGAATTAAAACAATACTACAAGGGGTAATAATGACAAAATATTTAAGATCTAATTCCGCACCAAGAGGCCACATAGCCACAAATGTGCCCAGAATATTTCAGGAAGATGCTTCTTTCAGAATGGACTGGACCCAAATAGCATGGCACTGCACCAGGGATTGGTTAATTCTTATTACAAAAACAGCCAAACGCTTATCGGAGGCAATGCTGGTAGAGATCCAGATCTCAGAAAACCATTTAAAAACCAGAATAACAATATGTAAGAAAAGAATGGAGACAATAAATAAAGAGATGATAGAATATAAGGATTATTTGTCCCAGTCCAAAATGCAAAAGTTTCAAAAAGAACTTAAACAGTTCTCATAAATTAAAACCTAGCCACACTCAGCACCTGACTACACTAGTACTAAGAAACTCTAAAGCAACAAGGAAACAGCCAACCTATACAAAAAACTCCCCGGTTTTTGTGATGCACCATCCACCCTATATCTCCTTCCCAATAGTTAAAATCAAACACAGAGCCTTATACTCGCATTGTGTGCAACTCTGCTACCCCTGCCGTTCCTCTAGGGGCGGTTAGAAAAACCAAAAATACAATTATAACAACTGCAGGTTGCACCACTTTACGGAAGAGTCCATATGAAAATACATATACGAATGTCCGTCCAGTATTGAAATAACAAAAAAGTCTTTATTCTTCTTTACAAAGTTGGCAAATGTACAGCAAACAGCAACAACAGCCAACGCGTTTCGTTCTAAACCAAGAACTTCATCAGGGCAAGTATATTAAATGGTTCCAAAAAGTTGGCCAAGAATTGCATACATAATCCTCCAGTGTACTCCACTGGACAATCACCGTAGACCACCAATTTTCTTTTTTAAAGAGCTGCAGGCAAAGACTGAATAAGTCGAGTTATGCCAGAAAGGTCCGGTCCTGCACGACATAACCGACAGTTCGTTAAGAGCGCGTAACGACAAGCATCCTGGGACCGGTTTCTGGCTTACAGCCGTCATCAGCCGTGGGTCCCTTGCTCACTTTGCCACTGGATTCAAGATAGTCTGGCTGATGACGGCTGTAAGCCAGAAACCGGTCCCAGGATGCTTGTTTCCGGTCCAGGGAAGACATGGCTTGGCAGTTCGGGCTGGACTGTTCCCATGAGGCACAGGGTCAGACTGATTTGCATATGGCCATGTCTGAACTGGGGTGGCGGAGTGAGCTAAAGAATGATGATGGATTAAACCCAGATCAGTTGACTGGGGGTGAGTGCTTGCAATGTTCAACACTCCGTCCATCATCCCCTTTGGTTTTGCTATGTTCACCCTAAGTTGGCAGGGTATGCCCAGACGTGGGTCCCTTGCTCACTTTGCCACTGGATTCAAGATAGCCTGGCTGATGACGGCTGTAAGCCAGAAACCGGTCCCAGGATGCTTGTTTCCGGTCCAGGGAAGACATGGCTTGGCAGTTCGGGCTGGACTGTTCCCATGAGGCACAGGGGTCAGACTGATTTGCATATGGCCATGTCTGAACTGGGGTGGAGGAGTGAGCTAAAGAATGATGATGGATTAAACCCAGATCAGTTGACTGGGGTGAGTGCTTGCAATGTTCAACACTCCGTCCATCATCCCCTTTGGTTTTGCTATGTTCGCCCCTAAGTTGGCAGGGTATGCCCAGACGTGGGTCCCTTGCTCACTTTGCCACTGGATTCAAGATAGCCTAGCTGATGATGGCTGTAAGCCAGAAACCGGTCCCAGGATGCTTGTTTGCGGTCCAGGGAAGACATGGCTTGGCAGTTCGGGCTGGACTGTTCCCATGAGGCACAGGGTCAGACTGATTTGCATATGGCCATGTCTGAACTGGGGTGGCGGAGTGAGCTAAAGAATGATGATGGATTAAACCCAGATCAGTTGACTGGGGGTGAGTGCTTGCAATGTTCAACACTCCGTCCATCATCCCCTTTGGTTTTGGCACTTACTGACACACATCTCAAGGTCCTGAACAAGGGACTGGGGTTTGTACCCACAGCCCAATTTGACAAATTCTGCCTACACTGTGAGCTAGCGCAGTTCTTCAGAAAACTCAAGCTAAAAGCATTTTTTGAAAAAACTGATGCTCTCAATGATACAGAGTATAAAGGTGACACTGGCTTAAAGAAGAAATCCATGTTCTGCCCTCATGCAGCGAGAATCCCTATAGAAGTGCTTACATTCGAACAAGCTGTCTTCAATGAAGTAGAGACACTATAGGAGGGAGACAAGAGAAGCTTCCATAATATGACCAAAGAAGAGACAAAAGCACTGAAAGATGTAAAAGCCGGTAATAGAATCATTAAGATAAAGGGGGAAGAATTGTAATACAAGACACAAAGGAATACAATATTGAATCTAATTGTCTTCTAGAAGATTGTAAGAACTACAAAGTCCTTCCCTCAGACCCAGCACCCCAGCTAAAATCTGAGATCAAGGAACTGATAGAGGCAGCAGAATCCAACAAGGTTATATATAAAAAAGAGGCAGAATTTGTTTTTACTAACAACCGGTAACACCCTACTTCTACACTCTCCCTAAAATACACAAGAACAGAAGTCCCTCTCTGGGACACCCGATTGTATCTGGGATAGGCTCACTGTTGGAACCCTTGTCCCACTTCTGCGACTTCATCCTCAAACCACTTACACAAAGGACTTCTACGTACCTCAAAGACACTAAGAATCTCTTGATCCTACTGAATGAAATACAATACAAATCCAGACAAAGCAATACTAATAAGTTTGGACATTGAGAGACTGTATACTATTTATTTATTTATTTATTTATTTATGGGTTTTGTATAGCGCTTGAATCACCCCCTGAGGGGTATCTCTGCGCTTCGGACGGTACTGCCTGACGGGCTGACGAGAGATGTTAAAATAGGGTGGTCTTAAGAAGTTTCCTGAAGCGCAAAAAGTCAGGGCATAGTCTCAGGTGTATGGGAAGCTTGTTCCAGTAAAGGGGAGCGAGGTAGGAAAAGGATATCCCACCTAATCTCGTTTTCCTGACCCTGGGGACTAGAAGAAGCGATTTGCTTCCTGACCTAAGGGTCCTAGTAGGAGCGTAAGGCTTAAGTTTCCTAGAGATGTAAAGAGGGCCTTTGTTATGCAGGGCTTTATGGACGATACAGCAGACTTTGAATTTGACACGCTTGCGGATAGGGAGCCAGTGGAGCTGGTGGAGAAGGGGAAGGGAGGGAGTTTTGAACAGAGCATTCGTGACGAGGCGCGCAGCGGTGTTCTGGACCACCTGCAACCTGCTGAGTGAAGACTCATTTGCAGAGACCAGGAGAGCGTTACAGTAGTCGAGACGGCTCATAACCATAGTCTGAATGAGGGTTTTACGGGTATATTCTGGAAGAAAAGGAAAGACTCGTCGTAGCCAGCCCAGCACATAAAAGCAGGTGCTGGCCGTGTGAGCAGCATGCTCCTTTAATGTTAAGGCAATATCTAGACGAATGCCCAAGTTTTTAACTAGGGCCTTAGGGCCAGGAGGGGCACCAAGGGCAGCCGGCCACCAGTCTGGGGTTCACAGAAGAGGGGCATCTCCGAAGAGCATAATCTCCGTCTTCCCTGCATTGAGTTGGAGAAAATTGCTTTTCATCCAATGAGCAATGGCTGTCATTCCCTCCGAAAAAGTGGGCAAAGCCGACGTGGAAGATTTGTTAAAGGAGAAGAGAAGCTGGGTGTCATCAGCATAAGAAATGGGCAGAAAGCCGCTGGACCTGAGGAGGTCGGCCAAGGGGGCAATGTAGATGTTAAACAATGTAGGGCTCAAACATGAGCCCTGAGGAACGCTCTTGGTCAGTTCCATCGTCTTTGACCGAAAAGGACGTAGATTGACAGTCTGGGTACGGGAGGACAGGAAGCTTGTCATCCACTGAAGGGCAGGTCCTCTAAGTCCAATCTCCTCCAATCTCCTGAGCAAGATCTGGTGTGAGACCGTGTCGAACGCGGCAGAAAGGTCCAACAGCATGAGAATTGTAGAGTGGCCACTGTCTAAGGTCATCCTGATGTTGTCCGTGACCTCCAACAGGGCCGACTCCGTTCTGTATTTGGGCCTAATACCGGATTGAGAAGGGTCCAGGCTGCCATTATTTTCGACATGGACAGATAGATGTTGATTAATGTATATTTCCAGAACTTTGCTCAGGAGAGGTAGTAGGGAAATGGGGCGGAGGTTGGAGAGCTCTTCCATAGCGACCTTGGGATTTTTACGGATAGGGATGACCTGTGCCGCCTTCCATTCCCGAGGGAGATGACCCTCTTTCATAGAGAGGTTGAGGATTGTGCCTATGGGTGAAGAGAGTTGGTTGGAAAGGGAGGAGGCTACTTTTGCTGGGATAACATCCAGGGGAGAGCCTGATTTTACAGAATGAAGTAAGGCTGCCACCACCTCAGTTGACATTGAGGGGAAGCTTTCCAGCAATTGTGTGGTTGCAGATACTGGTGGGTCAGGAGAAAGTGCAATCCCAAAGTAGGAGACTCTCGCAAAGAAACCTTAGAACAAGGTGAGTGGTAACATACCACCCCTATATCCATTGTTCTTGACTGTGCCTACCTAGCACTTACTAGGAACTTTTTCGAATTTGAAGGAGCCCTCTGCTTACAAACGTTTGGCACTTCAATGGGCAGCTCCTTTGTCCCAAATGTGGTTGGACTGTATGTCTTCAATTTTGAAATGAAATACATCTTAAATACTAACAATTCTTTAAAAAACAACATAGTGCTATGGAAGAGGACCACAGACAACATACTTGTCATTTGGGAAGGAGACAGAGGTTCTACCATTCCCACCTTGGCCTGGATTATTAATCGCAATAACAATCTCAAGTTTACCCATACAGTGGATAAGAAGTCCATAACATTTCTGGGTGTAACCATCTTTGCTGAGGATGGCAAACTAGACACAAAAACTTATCACAAACCTCCTGACAGGAACACACTTTTAAAGTTCAATAGCTTTCTTCCTAGACCTCTGAGAGAAAACATTCCTTACGGCCAGTTCCTCTAGTTCAGGGGAAACTGCAGTAAAGTAACAGACTTTAATCTCCAAGAAAAAACCCTCACGGAAAAATTACGGGCCCATGATTACCCTGAGGGGATGATAAAAACTACTGGAAAGTGAGTCAGAACAGGGAGGCACTTTTAGAGAACCATGCCCGTAACAGCACAACAATCCCTTGAACCAGGAAAAGAAAGCCATTGACAAACATTGGCGCATTTTACAAACAGGCAACCTGAAATGGGAAAAAACACTGTTTTCCTATAAACAAGCGAGAAGCCTAAAGGACACTTTGGTGTCCACTCGCCCAAAGAAAAACAGAAACCAGAGCAACTGTCATCAACAGCTGGGGTCTTCCGGACATTGTAGAACTTCTAGAATGCCTGTAGGAACTGCAGTGTCAGCCACCTGACTTACACCACCAAAACACTGGATTTGGAACCAGGGAGAGTGTGGACAATGAAAAAACACGCTAACTGCAAATCTGGAAACGTAATCTACTTGATCACTTATCCCTGTGAGCTTCGTTATGTGGAAATGACAAGCAGAAAAACAAAAACTAGAATATGTGAACACAGGAGTAATATCCGGTGTAAATGGAATGCCACGAGAATGACTGATCACATCCTTACAGTGGGACACATGACAAATGATCTTAAATGAGTCATCATTGAGCAACTGGATAACGGGATCAAAAACCCAGAGAAGTTACTCTTTGAAAAGGAATAACGGTGGATATATCGCTTATCCACACACAAAGCAGGTTTAAGTGACAATATACCATGGAATTCCATGCAATTGTGTTCCACTGCTAATGCATTATTACTCCCCTGACAATTCCATGAAGTACCGTTCGGGAGGCACTTCACATTTGTTACTGAGATAACGGCACATTGAGTTTAGACTGCCACAATATCACTACCCTTAGAAATGGTTTTTATGTATTCTTGGCCTCTCTAATTCAGGGGTTATCCACGCTTGATATTCACCAAGGAGCACAGTGATAGGGAAACCACCGGTAGACATACTGGGTTACCATGGAGATCTGATGGGCTCTTGGGTGTCCTTGGTACTGTACAAATGTCATGATCTTTAAAATGAATTGAGTATTAAGGCTTACCTAATCTCTGGTTGCCATTGAATACACATAAAATCAGGTCCTTCCTGAATTGAGGCAGTGATGGTGCTTGCCTGAGGTGGAGAGGCAGGGTGTTCCAGGCCTTTGCTGCAAGGTAGAAGAAGAATCTTCCTCCAGCTGTAGTCTTGCGGATACGTGGGATGGTGGCCAGGGCTAGTTGGGCGGAGCAGAGGTCTCTGGTGGTACGTGGAATGCGAGGCGGTGGTTGAGGTATAAGGTCCCGCGTCATGTAGGGCTTTTAGGCATGTGTGAGGAGCTTGAAGATGATTCTTTTGTTGACTGGCAGACAGTGAAGGTCTCTTAGATGGCTGGTGATGTGGTTGCAGCGGGGGATGTTGAGGATGAGTCTGGCAGAGGCGTTCTGAAGGTTCTGCAGTTTCTTGAGGAGTTTCTGGGTGATGCCGGCATAGAGTGCATTGCCATAGTCGATTCTGCTGCTGACGAGTGCGTGGGTGACCGTCTTTCAAGACTCAGTGGGAATCCATTTGAAGATCTTTTGGAGCAGTTGTAGTGTGTGGAAACAGGATGATGAGACGGCGTTGATCTGGCGGCTCATGGTGAGCAAGGAGACCAGGATGATGCTGAGGATCCGCGCGTGGTCTGTGGGTGTGGGGGAGGTTCCAAGTGCTGCAGGCCACCAAGAGTCATCCCAGGCAGAGGGGGTGGAGACCATGATGAGGACATTGGTCTTCGAGTTGAGCTGGAGGCAGCTGTTCTTCATCCACACACAACAATTATGTGCCCACTATTCGCGGAAAAATGACAAGTTTGTGAGCCCCCTTTTTTTCTGAAGAATAACACCAGCCTTAGTTATGCACAAATATTACATGCCACTCTAAGACTATAAATATGCCACATTAAGAGCGAGTACATCCCGGGAATCCATTTTTAAAAACATTGGATGCCACATTGAGATTGGAAATAGACTACAACCACATTGAGAAAGAGCCCATTCAATGACTTGCATGGACGTGCATATATACTTAGCCGGCAGTGCCAGCCACCACCCACCCCACGCTTTAGCGCGCCGATACCAGCCCATGTGCTCATGTCACGCACTTATGTGCGTATGTGGATGCTCTCGGTCCTTGCCGGTAACTGTATTTAGTCTCGGTGGGACAGAAGTACAGTAACATGTGGAACTCTGAGGACACCAAAGAGGTAGTATGCTGGCTGACACCTTGACGAAGTAAGTTGGGGGAATGAGCACTCTTGGCAATTCCTTTGCGAACCATCTGGAGCATTATCTGACATGTTTCTACTCCTTCAGTGTGTGACTAGAGGATCCACCTCCCTCTGAGTATCCATGCAGCAAAGGAATATCTTATTATAAGAAGGTTACATAATAAGCTTCCAAATGTCCCAATGCATGTATCGCACTGCCTGTGATCACAAAAGCCTGATTGTATGGTGCAGTGCATGGAACTTATGTATCACACAGCCTGATAATGCCTTAGAATTGGAATAAGGACTTTTAAGGGAGACATACACGTTTCCCTTATGGGGACACAACGACTGCTTACTGCATGAAGTTTAATGCGGTTGGTTAACAGATAACTAGCAATAGAACCTGATGTGGTTCTTATTTTTCCAGCATGTTTGGAATAGATTGCGCTTGCTATGCCCTAATTATTCAGCATGACAACAGCTACCAAACAACCCTGTAAAATGTCTCTCTTACGTCTCTCTTACTTTACCCACTACAGATGCATTCAAAGAGACATAATGAAGATCGTAAATTACAAACAATCTTACATGTACCATGAGTCATAGTGTGCTTGTGGACACCTATTAGCATTAGACATCGCTGATAGGGATATTTTGGTCCTGAAGAAAGCCATTCTGACACTATGGGAGATGGCTGAAACATGTAGACGTATGTAGAAGATCATTTGTTATCTCTTATCGCATCCATTTGTGTTTGTAATCTTACCTAAGGCTCCCATCATTAAACATTGCCTTAAGTGGTGGAGACCTTAAGGTAATTTTACACTCTTATTCCCTGTAAAAACAAAAACCTGCTCCACTGTAACTCAGGCATCGTAGCATACCCAGATGCATTTGGCCTTTCGGTGTGAACCCTGTGATGAAGCATGCCACTAACTAGTGTTAGTGGGTGAGGGTTTTTATTTTAAACCTAAAGGGTTTCCCGTCTCATGTAAGTGAGGGGCACCGCTGGAGTTAGAACATTGGTAGCAGGCTCCTTTTCATTGTTTGTTATATTCAACAGGTATGTAAATCACTTGACCAACCCACTGCAGCCAGCCAAGAGATTGGAGGGCTACAAAAGGAAGACAGTGTAGTCAAAGTGATGATCTTAAGTTACAGGAATAGCCACTGAAATAAGTCCTGGAGGGTGGGAGGTAATTTTTGAAAACTGCATGGCTTGCATGGATGAGGTAGAATTATCCACAACAATCTGCATACGGGAACTTAGCAAAGCTTCAAAGTTTCCTGGTGTTATAGACACAGAGGTCGTGGCTCTTCCACCCATGACATTTGCCCACACTATCGCTGTCTAAATGAACTACCAGCCAATGATACGACCAGCCCAAATTCCGATCTCTCTGATGCAGATCTACACAAACATTCAACATTCTCACGACTTCAGATATTCCCTTTGCCATTCATACCGGCAATGCCCCTGGAAGTGAGATTTGAGATGATGAGGGATAATGTACACCAGTTATTGAACTTGTGAGAGTGACTTAGTGTACATGTGCTAGGCAACTATGCAGACAACATCATTTCTTTTCAATTAATCAATCATCATTTGTAGAGCGCGGCACTGTCACCCTGGAAGTATCTGGGCGCTGGGGTGCGAGGTCTCTGTCAAAAAGCCAGGTCTTGGAAATGGCGGCAAGAGGGAAGAAACAAGCAGAAAAGGCAAAACAGTATGCAGAAGAACGAGCAGAAAAGGCAAAATAGAGGGCATAAAACGAGCAGAAAAGGCAAAACAGAGCAGAAAAGGCAAAACAGAGCAGAAAAGGCAAAACAGAGCAGAAAAGGCGAAACAGAGCAGAAAAGGGCAAAACAGAGGGCAGAAAACAAGCAGAAAAAGATAAACAGAGGGCAGAAATATTAACAGGAAAGGCAAAACAGTACAGAAGAGGGCAAAACAGAAGGCAGAAAAACGAGCAGGAAAGGCAAAACAGAGGGCAGCAGGTAGACAGGCAGCAGAGGGTAGTGTACTGCAGGCAAGCTGGGCAGGAGAACTGGTGCAGGGGGAACTGTCCCGAAGAACTGCTCAATGAGGTCTCGCTGTGGCCTCCATTAAGTAGGTCCTGAGGGGGAGGGCAGGGCGCTGGTGGCAGGAAGAGGGAAGAAATGAGCAGAAAAGTCAAAACAGAGGTAAAAAAAACAAGCAGACAACGAAAACAGAAGGCAGAAAAACAAGCAGAAAAGGCAAAACAAACCAGAAGAGGGCAAAACAGAGGGCAGAAAGACAAGCAGAAAAGGAAAACAGAGGGCAGAAACACGAGCAGAAAAGGCAAAACAGAGGGCAAAAAACTAGCAAAAAAGGCAAAACAGAACAAGAAAACAAGCAGAAAAGGCAAAACAGAAGGCAGAAAAACCATCAGGAGAGGTAAAACAGAGCAAAAGAGGGCAGAAAAATGAGCAGGAAAGGCAAAACAGAGGGCAAAAAAGGCAAAACATAGGGCAGAAGAACGAGCAGAAAAGGCAAAATAGAGCAAGAAATGAGCAGAGGAGGACAAATAGAGGGCAGCAGCGGAGGGTAGAGGACTGCGGGCAAGCTGAACAGGAGAACTGTCATAGGGTGAGCTGGCACAAGGAGCTGCTCAATATGGTCGCACTGCAGCCTCTATTAAGTAGGTCCTGGGGGGAGGGTGGGGCGCTGGGTGGTGGAAGGAGGAAAAAGGCGGGAAGAGGGAAGAAACAAGCAGAAAAGGCAGAACAGAGGGCAGAAAAATGAGCAGAAAAGGCAAAACAGAGGGCAGCAAAATGAGCAGGAAGGCCAAAACAGAGCAAGAAATGAGCAGAGGAGGCACAAACAGAGAGCAGCAGGCAGACCGGCAGCACTACGGGCAAGTTGGACAGGAGACCTGAACAACAATCCCAAATTGACCCTCTGTTTGGTCACATCTTATGGTAACACCTGTTCATAGCAGCCGGTATACATATATCTACGGGAAGGGCTACTATCAATTCTGGCTGATCTGTGTAAATGGTTCCATCTTTATGTTTGTGATGGCCACTTGTATGCATGAATGCACAGAATATGTAATAGGTGATCACAAGTATACCATGGATGTATTCCATAATGCCAGGCACACTTACAATTTGCCAAGGGTTTTGAGCATTATGCAATGGGTGGGCACCATCATGTGAATGATGCTCACAATAGGTCATAATCAACATCCATTATGCAAGGCCCAGCATTGTGCCAAGATAAAAGAAAAGTGCCATCATGCCAAGGATGCCAGAATAATGCCACTGATTGACTCCAACATACCAAGAATGCCCTCAATAGGCCATGAATGACTGCCTTCTGAGGCTTCTCTAGGGCCGAGAACTGTCTCTTAGTGTCCCTCACACCTAGAAGTCTTTCTCTTTCAGATGATGCTACAAATAACACTTGTTAGGGGGGTCCCTTCACGAAAAAAAAAAATATATTACTTATTTCCTACTAATTCAAGCCCACAAAAGGCCAAACAATGCTGAATTACTTTAACAGGGTCACACAAACACCGTGAAATATGTCTTGTGATGCAGCGCGTACAATGAAAATTATTCTCCTCCCAGGTTACTTATAGGTCATCCAGGGGTAAACTATATTTCTCATATCCTCATGACGATGGGGCCCATAAACATCGCCTAACACACACACACACACACACACCTGGATTTCCTTTTACACCTGTATGAAATTCTGTACTCCTAGGAGAAGCATGAGAACTAAATGGAGAACACCATTTTGTGTACCGCTGGAAGAGCAAGGATATCTATTTACCTTAATTTGTCACTTTCTTTTAGTTATTTCTTAAGATATTCCTGCTCATTGTTTTGTCGATGAATCATTCATTTAAGAAATTAGTTCATAGTGATTAAGACCAGCTGAATCACAATCAACCAATTACTCAGGTCACAATCATTTAGGAAAATAACCACTGAGTCATTTTGGGTTTAAAGAATCTTAATTTTTATATAATTTTAAAAGCATGGAAAGAATTTAATACTTTATTCAATTATTCATTTTTAAATTCACAATTTTATTAAGCATAACCAATTTATTGCAGAAAAGGAAATTTTGTCATGAAGCCAAAAACCCTAGTTACCTGCCTAGCTTCCTAATTTAGCCTAATGATTTCTAACCTAACTTTGGGATTAGAAATAGCCTGATTCTCATACTCAACTGTAAAGTTAAGACAGCAACAGCAACTTCAGCTCGTCTGCATCAGCTACCTGCAACCCGTCTCCTCTACTGCAACCACAACTCTCGAACTGCTTGGAACTCTGACTGGAACTCTCTGGAACTTCCCTGGAACTGAACCCCTCCCACTAAGAGTAGGCCCTCTTATACCCCAATTCTAACTTTGCTAACTAACTGTTGCAACATTAATATCACGTTTTTCTTTCATTGGTCCATGCATGTCAGCTTATTCATTCTTTAATCAAGTTCTCTTGGATTCAAGGGTCCTTGGATCATTTCCTTTCCCATACGCTTAAACATTTCCATCCGATTCGATCAGTCCATTTGTATCTTCTTTTGACACATTCAAGAACTCCGCAGTCATTGTCCTTTCTCTTGGGCTCCTTTCCCACGGACTCTCTCCTGATCCTCACGGCACACTATCAGTTCAATTAGGTCACACCAGCCTTGACCATTTCTTGCATCCTAGCCTCTCAGAGACATCACGAGGCTCCAGATTTCTTCAATCTCATCCCGTACCACGTGTCCCCTTGCGCCTGCGCACATCTTCCCACTGGCGGCCATTTTATATCGCCACTCAGTTCTACTTTAGAAGCACTAATTTGAGGCAAATAAAACATAATTAAAATAGAGAAAAATATCCCTTTCGTTTCCCTCCCGTCTCACGTACCCCAATTAGTTGTTACCTAGCAGAAAGCAACATTTAAGCCGTTCCTTACTTACCATCACTATTTGTTTTTGCAACGACACGTTTTATTTCTATGAAGCACAATAACATGCATTTATTTTATTTAGTACGCTTTTTATTCTTACGTTATGATTAGACACACGGACATTCATTAATAGATTATTTAGCACATACATTGGCATATTACCATTCCCACATATACAATGTTGATTAATACATTTAAACGAACATTTTTAATTAATTAATTATATAATTTGTTAGGGGTTAAATTTTTTATTTTTACTGCTCCATCAATCCCCCTTTGGTGATTTTTAAATCACCACATAAAACCCAAGTCATACTTCTTTTCAGGCAGCATGTCTTTCATCCTTTACTTTCTGTTATTCATATCTCTGTCTCTTCTTCATCTTGCCTTTTAGTCTCTTTATACATGCTTTCTTTCATTTTCTCCAACTCAATTTCACCCATTTCTCTCTCTCTTTCTCTCATTATTCTGTTATTTCTTCTTATCTTATTCTGTCTTACTTTTCTCTTTATACATGTTATTACTATTTTCAATGTCATGGCTAACAATATCACTATAGTTGCTACTATTATAACTTTCCCTATTACTAGTTTACTCATCCTAGTTAACCAATTTGCTACTGAGGAAAACCCTCTACCAAGTTTTCCCAAAACACTTTCAACCTCCAGTGGGACTAATTCTTTGTGCAGACTTGTAATATTTGTAATATACTTCTGTATATTTTCACTGTTATCCGGAATGTAAGTACAACAATGTTGGACTTTCAACATTCCACAGACTCCACCCTCTTTTGCCAAAAGAATATCAAGGGCAAGCCGATTTTGCATCACCATAGCTCTCATGGCAACCATTTCGGTATTTACCATTAAGAACCCTCCCGCAGTATCTGTAGACAAACGATCTACTACTGTGGATAACTTCCGAATTTTAAATGCATTCAAAGATATTCCCACTGCTGGTATTAATGCTCCAAAAATATCACCTACAATTTCTGAAAAACTTTCCCTTTTTCTACGTGTAAATCTATTAATCATCTTGTATGTTCCCTTTTCTTCTCTGTCCATGTGAAAAATCTTTGGAAAGACCAGGCCTACATAGCAAGTTCCATACCAATGGTCTGGTAACCTGTAATAAGCTCTATTCCCACAAATATAATAGATACCTGGAAATATTGGGTCCTTTCCACCTTTGAATCCCCAACCTCCCAGAATTTGATAATTGTCATGGCAGATACTGGAACCTACAAAGTAATTGTCATAGACTGTCTTATTTCTCTTAATGCACAACTTTCCTGTTTGTGGCCAATCTAAAGTCAATGCTGCATTTATCCTTTTCCCTTCATGATTTCCTTCCTCAAACGTCCATAAACGTTTTCCTTCCTCTTTTATTGCTTCTTTTTGAAATTTCATTCTTCTTTCTTCAACCATATCCAAAAATACTTTTTCTTCTTTCTTTAACTCACAGGTAAGGTTGTTACCAACTATTTCTTCTAACGTTAATTTTCTATGTTCTAAAAAGAATTCTCCTAAAACTTTTGCTGGTTTTACTTTGTTAAGTTCTGGTACTACAGGAATGTTTGCAAATATCTTATCTATATCAGTATAATAAGATTCTAATCTACCTGTTTTATAAAATAAACTTGCTATTACACTACATGTTATTCCATAAGTCAAAGGTAAGTGATGATAAGTCACACCTTCCGATACTGATGCAGGCAACTGCATACAAACATAACAATCTCTTACTTCCATTGTTTTTACGTACTCATACAACAACTTTGTAAAAACATTCTTTGAGAAATCTGTTACTGACCTATCCTTATGCAACTCTGCACTACTTCTTAAAACAACTTGTTCTTTAATATTAGTTTCTTTTTCTTGTTTAGTATCATTCTTTGCTTCTATCACAGCTACACTAATAGGAATTGTGATTGCTAATACTATCCATATGGTCATTAATAACCCTGTACAAAAGCAGCACATTTTGCACCATCTCTTTATAAATTCACATTTATCTCTTCTATCCCTATTATTTTCCATTTTTCTTTTTCTATTTGTTAAGTTTCAGAAAATTGTGTCACTACACCTCAAGATGACTTAGACGCCACTCTGCTTTCAAAAAGTCTTTGCTTGGTACTTTCTTTAATTCTCTCCAGAATTCTTTCGTTGTCACATCCGGTGATTTGTCACGTCCAGTAAATTTGTCACGTCCGGCAGAAGCACTATAAGTCTTCACTTCAGTTTCGTTGCATCTCACCTTTTCCCATCCGACTTCTCAGTCTCTGGTTTCCGTGAGTGTTTTCTTCTTCTTCTTTGTAATCAGTTAATGCAATATACAGCCACTCAGGTGACTTAAATTTTGAATTCACTTTCTTTGTCCTTTTGGACTTTTGTAATCTTTTTCCACTGGGTTTTTCTTGTCCCTTTTGACTTGTCACCTCATTTACTTGTTCAGCATCTTCATCTTCTGCTCTTATTATTCTATATCTCAATTTTCTTACATAGCTGTTGGGCCAATTATCTCCTTTTCTTGGCCTTTTGGCTTCACCTTCTCTTTCTTCTCTTTCTGATTTCCAATTTCTTTTTCTTGATTCAGTCTTTGCTTTTTCCTCTCCTCCACTTTCTTCTGTTTCTGTTTCAACTGTCTCACTATTGTCTCTTATTTTGAAACTTATAATCTCGTCATCTCCTACTGGTGGATCTGTCTTCTCCTTTTTGTTTTCCCTTATCACTGTCCCTCCTCGGGGTTCTTCCGATTTGGTGTTTTCCTCCTTATCTGTTTCTGAATTTCCCTGTTCTCCTGTTTCTCTATCTATCCCTATTGCTCCTCGGGGTTCTTCTCGATTTTCTAACTTTTTGTGTACTTCTTTCCCTACTTCATCTATTAATATTGTTTCTGAAGGATTTCCACCATAACTTGTACTTGGTTGTTCATCTAACTCAATTTCTTGCTCAGTTTCTTCTCTAATTGGTTTATAACCCCAAGTTTTCTTTCGGAATTCTTCCCAATTTGCAGCTGAATCATCAGATCCTGAAGTTGTGTCAGATATTTCCAGATGTCGACTTACAGGTCGATCTTCAAGTTCTGGAACTTCTGAATTTCTTTCTTCTTCTTCTTCTTGTTCCTCTTCTTCTACAGAGGTGTTTTCCGTTGGGGTCTCCAGATGTCGACTTTCAGGTCGATCTTCAAGTTCTGGCACCCTTTCTTTTATCTTGGTTGTTCCAGCCGTTAAACTTTTATCCCACACTTCCAGACGCCGACTCACATGTCGATCTGTAGGTTCTGGAATTCTGATTGTGTGGCTGGCATGAACCCAGTTCTTCACTCCTGCACACTTGACAGCAGTCGTTGTTACTAGGATTACCTGTCTTGGCTCATCCCAACGCGGAACTAGACAGTTTCTTCTCCTGTGGACTTTAATACGGACCCAGTCTCCTGGATTCAAGTCGTGGGCTGGTTTTCTTTCAAGAGTGGTCGCATCCGGTCCAACCTGATGAAACACAGAACGCACCACATCAGCCAGTCCTTTGCAATAATCCAGTATTAGATCATCAGTTATTGTTAATAACTTGTTGACTGGTACGTGGGCTTGTCTCATTGCTCGTCCCATGATCATTTCATGAGGACTGAGTCCCGTTTTCTTTTCAGGGATGCTTCTGATAGTCATCAGAACAAGAGGCAATGCATCTGGCCATTTGAGTCCTGTAGCTTGACACATTTTCCCCAATCTATTTTTAATTGTTCCATTTATCTGCTCTACTACCCCAGAAGCCTCTGGTCTGTAAGCACAATGTAATTTTTGTTTAATACTCAGTGCTTCACAAATCAATTGGATCAACTCATTTTGAAAATGTGTTCCTCTATCTGTCTCAACTGTGACTGGAAACCCATACCTCGGAATGAACTCTCGTAGCATAAGTTTTGCCACTGTTGTTCCATCATTCCTTCTTGTGGGGTATGCCTCCACCCAACGAGAGAACAAACAGACGACCACCAGAACATATCTTAATCTGTTACTAGGGGGCATCTCAATGAAATCCATCTGTATCCTTGTGAATGGACCTCCTTCTCGTCCTATTGTTCCTAGACTCACTACGGTTTTCCTTCCTGGGTTAAACTGTTGACAAATAAGACATCTTTGACAAAGACTTTCAGCAATGGCTCTGAATTTTGGGTTATACCAGGTCTGTCTAAAAAGTCTGATCATTGCATCTCTCCCAATATGAGCTTGTCCATGGTACATCCGTGCCATGTCTGCAATCATGCTATCAGGCATAACTGGTCTTTCATCTCTGTATACCCACACTCCATTATCTTCCTGTCTTCTACATCCTGCTTTAATCCAGTAATCCTTTTCCTCATCTCTTGCTGTTTCTTGTAACTGCCTTACTTCATCCCATGTTTCGACTGCATTAGTGAAAAGCAAAGGACAAGAGACATGCTCCCTTTCTCTATTTTTGTTCAGGGACGCCATGTTTTCCGCACAATATCTAGCGATCTCATCAGCATAATTATTGCCGACCGCTATGTAGTCTTCGTTTTTCTTATGCGCCTTGCACTTCACTACAGCTATTTGTTTAGGCAGCTGTATCGCCTCAAGCAGTTTTTTAACATAATCTCCATTTCTGATAGGTGTTCCTGCAGATGTCAAAAATCCTCTTTGTGACCAAATCTGGCCAAAATCATGTACGATGCCGAAACCATATTGGCTATCGGTCACAATCGTGATTCGTACATTTTTCCCCAATTTACATGCTTGAATCAAAGCAATTAGTTCCGCAACTTGGGCTGACCTAACTCCTTTCAGACAAGACGCTTCCATCACAGTTGCCACTGTGCATACTGCATAAGCTGCGCTTAACACTCCTTCCTTTGTGCGTAAACATGAACCATCTACAAACATGACATAATCGGATTCCTTTAACGGTTCATCTTTTATGTCAGCTCTTGGTTTTGTGCAATATTCCAGCACATTCAGACAATCATGATCTACTTCATCTTGTTCAATTATACTCTCTTCATCTGGCAATGATGTCGAAGGATTTACATTTATGCATCTATCTATGGTCACATTTTCTGCACTCAAGATGACTTTTTCGTACTTAGTCAGCCGACTATGTGTCATGTACTGTGTTTTTGTTCTTGTCAAAAGAATTTCTACTGAATGGGGAACATATACTCTCAGTGGATACCCCATCACTATACCTTCACTTTGTTCCAGACTTACACAAGTAGCAGCAACTGCTTTCAGACACCCAGGCAATGCTTTTGCTATAGGATCTAAAACAGCTGAGAAGTAAGCTATAGGCCTCTTCATGGTGCCGTGTTTTTGTACCAGTACTGAAAATGCACATCCATCTCTTTCACTGCAGTATAACTCAAAATCCTTCTCATAATCAGGCATGCCTAATGCAGGGGCCTCACACAGTTTCTTTTTCAATTCTTTGAAAGATTTCATTTCTTCTTTGTTTAACTCAAAAGGGTCTTTTACATCTTTCTTTGTCAATTTTTGTAATGGTTTTGCAATCAAAGAAAATCCACTTATCCATTGTCGACAATATCCAACCATTCCCAAAAACATTCTTACCTCTCTTTGAGTCATTGGTGCTCTCATTCCTTGAATCATTCTTACTCTTTCTGTCGCTATTTTCCGCACTCCTTTCTCAATTTTATGTCCTAAATACTGGACTTCTTTCTGACAAAACTGTAATTTTGAAGGGGACACCTTATGTCCTCTTTTCTCCAAATGGTTCAGTAAAGCAATTGTGTCACTTACACATGCCTCTTTGGTTTTCGATGCCACCAATAGGTCATCGATATACTGCACCATCACTGATTTTTCTGGCATTTTTAAATCTTCCAGAGATCTCTTTAGAATCTGATTAAAAATTGAGGGGCTTTCTGTATACCCCTGTGGAATTCGGCACCATGCCAAAATACGCTCTCCGAAACGGAATGCAAATAATGGCTGGCTATCTGGATGCAAAGGAATAGAGAAAAATGCATGACACAAATCTATCACAGTGTACCACTCAGCTTCATGCGGAATTTGATATAGAATCACAGCAGGGTTTGGCACTATTGGACAGCATGGTACAACTATTTTGTTGATCTTTCTCAAATCCTGTACTATTCTGTATGTTCCATTTGGCTTTTTCAGTCCCATAATAGGTGAATTACATGGACTGCTCATGATTTCTTTCAGAATTCCCTGTTCAATCATCTTATTTATCACAGGAGTTATTCCTTCAATTATTTCTGGAGTTAATTTATACTGTGGCGTGTTTGGATAACTTATCCCTTCTTTCACTGTCACTTTTACGGGATCAACTTCTCTCATTAATCCAATGTCCTCTCCTGTAAAATCCCACACACTTTCTTTTACTGCACCTTTTAGTTCTTCTGGAAGTTTTTCTGCATCAAATGCAGGAAATAAACCATTCGTTTCAGGTTCTTGATTCATCAAAGTTACTTTATACAAAACATCTTCATCCGAAGTCTGAAAACCTATTCCTTCTGGTGTACAATAAATCGTGCAATTCATTTTACACAAAAGGTCACGACCTAGAAGATTTACAGGACTACAATCGCACACTACAAATTTATGCATTTTTCTAAAAGAACCAATTTTTACTTCTACCAATTCAGTAAGTGGGGTTTTAATCTGCTGATTGGCTACTCCTACCACTTGGATGCATTCACCTGAGAGAGGAAGGTTCGGAATTTCCACTGACCTAACAGTAGAACGGGTAGCTCCAGTATCGACAAGGAATGTTACGTTTGCTCCATTCACTTCTCCATCCACAAAGGGACCAGACTGATCTACCTCTAGAGTTGCGCCAAGCACGCACTCTTTCCCCTCTCTTGCGCACCGTCAGAAACTTTCATCCGGGTCATCCTCACTCTGATGCAACCAATACTGGGAAATGTTAGCTGCTCTCGGCAACTGTGTTACCTGCTCTCCTCCGTAGAATCCTGTTTCTGTACTGTATCTTTGCTGGTTAACAGTGTTGGGAAGTGGTGGTTGTGGCACCTGACTTTGTTGAACAACTACCTCATTCTGCACCTGTGGAGTTAATGATTGATGTTCCGGATTAGGTTTAGGTGGGAACTTACACTCATTTCTCCAATGCCCTAATTTTCCGCAATTATGACATGGCCATTTCTTCTTTGCCTCTTCTAAACTCACTTGTCCTTTTCCTTTACCTATATTTGGTCGCATCTTATTCTGTCCTGATTCGTTTCCATTATTATTATCCAATTGGGCTTCTTGTTTTTCTGCCACTTTCACTTGTGCCCACATTGCTTTTTCTTTCAACTTACGCTGTTTACTCTCTATTTCATCACTACAATACTTAGCATACCTCAGTACCTCATCTACACTTGCATTCTGCCAGTTTATCATATGTTGCTTAATCATATCGCTTATTTCTTGTTTCAAGCCAAATACAAATCGGTATACAAAATGACTCATATCCTTCTCACTTAATTCCTCATAACCACTATACTGTTTGAAAACCAACAACAATCGCTCATAATATGCATGTACACTCTCCTTACTTTCCTGTGTAGTTCTATCAATCTTAACCCAATCTGTCTCTTTTGGAGGAATCTTATTTTTCAAAAAGGTAATCACCTTGTCGTATTTCTTCATCACATCTGGTCCTGGAGCTCCTGTCTTAGGATCTCTTGGATATTCTGTAGTTGGCCAGTCAACTGTAATCTTACATTCTGACCACAGATCCGTTGGTACTACTATGTCAAACAATCCATCCAAATCTATCCACAACACTTTCGAGACCTTTACAAACCTTTCTACCTGTCGGTACCACTCAACTGGCTTTTCTCTTAACTTTGGAAAGTCATTTGTAAATGACAGGATGTCCTGCCTAGTCCAGGGAACATGCACATAACTACCACCTGGAGTTTCTCTCATAGGGTACTCTTTAACAACATGTTCCTTTTCTGTTATCATAAAAGCCAATGAACCTTTGTCTACGCTTTTCTCATTCTTCTTTGTCCATCTAACCTTCCATCTGTCCACATCACCCCATTTTCTCAACAAAACAATCAACTCTTTTATCTGTGTCAGCCTTCCTGCTGTATTCAAATTTTCAATATCTTTTTCACAAAAATCTACTCTGTATGGTTTCTGCAACGTTTTTACTTTTGCAAAATCTATTCCAATCTCACCGGCCACTTCTTCTAGTTTGTCATGTAAATTCTTTGCCCTCCATGTTATACTTTTGCACAGAAACATTATTTCATCATCCTGATAATTCTTTATCTTTTCTGTACCAATCGTTCCTAGAATTAATTCTTCCATGTCAATTTTCAATCTGATCACATCTAATGGTTTTTCTTCTGTTTCTTTTATTTTAAAAGCTTTTATCCACTCATTTAACTCATC
Source organism: Calotriton arnoldi (assembly GCA_963921515.1). Taxonomy (NCBI): domain Eukaryota; kingdom Metazoa; phylum Chordata; class Amphibia; order Caudata; family Salamandridae; genus Calotriton; species Calotriton arnoldi. The sequence continues at coordinate 814,314 of CAWUFW010002470.1, read as the reverse complement.
AGGAGTCGGACCTATAGGAGTACTATTTATTTCTGTCCAATTTCCACTCTTTTCAGGTGTCACTGTTGCAGATTCAGTTACCATAGGCATTTTCCTACCGCTACACTCATTCACTGTCAAATTTTCAGGTGGACTTGGTCTGTAAGCACTAGTCAAATTGCTCGTACCTGGACTTGTTTCCATTCTTTCCTTTTCTCTTTGGAATTGCGAACTCAAGGGAATCACCAAAGATCGTTCATCAATTTTCTGATTCTCGAAAACTGGTATTACTGGACCTATTGTTACAGGTACGGTAACTGCTTCCATATTCTTGGTTAATTCTCTAATTTTCTCAGTTAATTCTTTTGTTGTCCTTGCCAATTCTCTTGCACTATCATTTTCTATTCCCTCATTTTGGGAAGTTCTTATTTGTTCTTGTGACCTATTTATTTCTTGTCTTTTTTCTGGACTTTTATTTCGCATAGTTTCTATTGGTGGCGCATTTGGTGTCACCACTGTAGAATTCTGCTGATACGGAGGTGGATTTTTATTTAATATATCTTCCAGCAACTCGTCATCCGTTTCGCTCTCATGCATATACTTTTCTCTCTCTAAATGTTTCTTTTTCTCAGTCCGTTTTTTTCTTAGTCCCTTCCTCAACTGTAAAAGCTGGAAACAAACCTCCTGTCATGTTAGCACATCTCCATCGTTTTATTCTGTCCTCATGATTCATTCCCCACAATCTTCCGGGCACGAACTCATAACCTTTCATACCTCTGAATCTTTCTTTCTCGTACATCTCATCTTCCCATTCTGTTAAAGCCTCAAACTGTGTCGGTCTAGGTCTAGGTTCCAATTTAAGCATCTTTTCTTTTAAATTCCGTAAAATCGCTACATTAAAAGAACCATTTTCAGGAAAAGCCAATGCTCCATCATTCTTTGTATATTTTACCCAATTGTCCAACCATATACACGTATGATATCCATATTTCAGCATCATATGTGAAGCTGCTGATTTCGGCGGAGGAATTACTTGTCCCTCTCTAGTCACAACCTTTTTGTCTTTCTTAAAGAAATTCTTTAATTTCGTTGTCCATGACGTTCTCTCCCTTTCATACTCGTAATACGACATGTTTTCTATTTGTTTTCTCTTTACTCTAACGCTGTTTCTGTGTACGGAACTTCGTCCAATTACAGCGCGATTCACACTAACGTACCAATCAGAACAATTTCCACCGTCCGCGAACCAACCAATGCTAGCGCGGCACTTTTCTACGTCACTCCTGCTCTGTATTCACGTGACTAGTGCACTAACCAATCCTAGCGCGGCACTTTTCCACGTCACTTCTACTCTTTACCCCTCCTTTACAAAATTTATCGGCAATTTTTCTTTTTACTGTTTTTCTTCGTTAGTTACAACAAATAAACAATTCCATAGTCTGATTCGCTAAACAAAGTGACAGCCTTGTCCTTTTACACAAGAATCCTGTTTTTCCAGTAGGCAGCGCTTACCTCTACCCTACCACAGAATTATTTACTCTCGCCGATAAAGTAGCACTTCCCTCTACCTTACCCTTCTTTCAAACAAACAATTTACTCGTTTCTCTGGGGATAAGACACATGTGGAGACTAGGCTCCTGAGAATTAAGGCCAAAGTTTCACAAGTAAACGTGATTTGCTATCTCAGTTACACACCTTTCATACAGAAAATCCCTAACATAACACAACCTGTGTTATTACCAAAATGAATTCAGACCATGTACCAAATTCCATGTGACTTCTCTTGTCACACGTGTTCCACTTCCTACATCCCAGAAGCGTGAAAACTTACATATAACATAACGTGACTCAACATTTAGTGTTAATCATAAAAAAATAATCAATAATCAATAAACAATAATCACTAAACTAATCTATAGAAAACCATAACTCTGCTACCAAGAAATCTGATGCAGCGCGTACAATGAAAATTATTCTCCTCCCAGGTTACTTATAGGTCATCCAGGGGTAAACTATATTTCTCATATCCTCATGACGATGGGGCCCATAAACATCGCCTAACACACACACACACACACACACCTGGATTTCCTTTTACACCTGTATGAAATTCTGTACTCCTAGGAGAAGCATGAGAACTAAATGGAGAACACCATTTTGTGTACCGCTGGAAGAGCAAGGATATCTATTTACCTTAATTTGTCACTTTCTTTTAGTTATTTCTTAAGATATTCCTGCTCATTGTTTTGTCGATGAATCATTCATTTAAGAAATTAGTTCATAGTGATTAAGACCAGCTGAATCACAATCAACCAATTACTCAGGTCACAATCATTTAGGAAAATAACCACTGAGTCATTTTGGGTTTAAAGAATCTTAATTTTTATATAATTTTAAAAGCATGGAAAGAATTTAATACTTTATTCAATTATTCATTTTTAAATTCACAATTTTATTAAGCATAACCAATTTATTGCAGAAAAGGAAATTTTGTCATGAAGCCAAAAACCCTAGTTACCTGCCTAGCTTCCTAATTTAGCCTAATGATTTCTAACCTAACTTTGGGATTAGAAATAGCCTGATTCTCATACTCAACTGTAAAGTTAAGACAGCAACAGCAACTTCAGCTCGTCAGCATCAGCTACCTGCAACCCGTCTCCTCTACTGCAACCACGACTCTCGAACTGCTTGGAACTCTGACTGGAACTCTCTGGAACTTCCCTGGAACTGAACCCCTCCCACTAAGAGTAGGCCCTCTTATACCCCAATTCTAACTTTGCTAACTAACTGTTGCAACATTAATATCACGCTTTTCTTTCATTGGTCCATGCATGTCAGCTTATTCATTCTTTAATCAAGTTCTCTTGGATTCAAGGGTCCTTGGATCATTTCCTTTCCCATACGCTTAAACATTTCCATCCGATTCGATCAGTCCATTTGTATCTTCTTTTGACACATTCAAGAACTCCGCAGTCATTGTCCTTTCTCTTGGGCTCCTTTCCCACGGACTCTCTCCTGATCCTCACGGCACACTATCAGTTCAATTAGGTCACACCAGCCTTGACCATTTCTTGCATCCTAGCCTCTCAGAGACATCACGAGGCTCCAGATTTCTTCAATCTCATCCCGTACCACGTGTCCCCTTGCGCCTGCGCACATCTTCCCACTGGCGGCCATTTTATATCGCCACTCAGTTCTACTTTAGAAGCACTAATTTGAGGCAAATAAAACATAATTAAAATAGAGAAAAATATCCCTTTCGTTTCCCTCCCGTCTACGTACCCCAATTAGTTGTTACCTAGCAGAAAGCAACATTTAAGCCGTTCCTTACTTACCATCACTATTTGTTTTTGCAACGACACGTTTTATTTCTATGAAGCACAATAACATGCATTTATTTTATTTAGTACGCTTTTTATTCTTACGTTATGATTAGACACACGGACATTCATTAATAGATTATTTAGCACATACATTGGCATATTACCATTCCCACATATACAATGTTGATTAATACATTTAAACGAAAATTTTAAATTAATTAATTATATTTATTAGGGGTTAAAAATTTTTATTTTTACTGCTCCATCACTTGCACTGGACTCCAAAATATTTTCAGATGACACTGGTTAGAAGATAAAGTCAGAGGCAGAAGTAGTCCGAATGGGTGAGAGATTTAACTAGAAAAACAGAGGTCAAACGGAAAGAAAGTTCACTGTCCCAGGAAGCTCCTTGGAAGGTGGGAACCCTTGGAAATTGCACACTTCGCCCATGTCTCAGCGGTAGTGATGGCAAACAGTCACAGGCTTCTCAGGGAAGTAATGTGGTGTGCTCGAGCTCAGCACTCAACAAACACACACCAGTGTAATAAAGAATTGCCCAGCCCAATGCCTTTATTTAAAGAAAAGTACTTTAGACACACTAGAACTAAATACTACACATACATGTGATGCATGATGTAATTTAATGACCTTTCTCTAGAGTAGTTTGGCACCTCTTCTCGCTATAGCCCACAATTCCCCACTCTTGGTTCAGGTGGATCTCTCCAATGGGCAATGCAGAGTGAAGATCGGCTCAGGCGCAGTTTACCTTCCAACACTCTTGTAATAGCGCACTGTCTTTAGTATTAGCCAACATCTCAGTGGCCACTCTGCTTTCCTCTGATTCAGCTGCTCCCCTACTGCCAGGGCTGAACATGAGCAGGCAGTCATTCCGGCCCCCCCCTCCACGCTTGTGTCTGCTGATGCTCCAGGCTGTTAACAGCTGCTTAGGAGGACGCTGGGTCACAGCTGCTCCAGTGGTTCGCAGTGTAGCCACGGCCGGACTGGGCAAGTCTGGATCAGTGCAACCATGTGTAGGCTTGATTCTTTGCAGCAGGTGAGGCATCAGCAGTTCTTAATTTGAGCCGGTGGTTTCCAGTGCTCGGTACCAGCACTTAATTGTCAGCATCAGCACTTATGACAGTGTGTGACATGGTGGCGTTGTCTGCCTAATTTAGAAAGAAGCACAATGACAGTTGTTTATTAATTCAATATACATTAAAAATTACTAATACGTGTCACCCAAGCCATTCTTATAGATTTGGGGGCATGGAATGATCTGAATTGTCACACTTGTAGGAATGCGATGGTTAGTAGTTAAGTTGGTACTGTCATTGTCAGCGCTGGCAGTGGTCAATGGGTAGTGCAAACTGCCGAGGCTTCCTGACAAGGGACCTGGCACTTATTGTTTTACAAATTAAGCACAAGGTGGGCCTCACCAGGTGGGTAAGAGACCACAGCTGTGGTAACGCCACAGTCCTATATTGGTTACTTTGGGTGCATCGACTCATGTCACACCACTTCATCACAACCTGGGCACTTCAGGTCAGGTCTTGCCATAGTTGGTTAATTCAGGTGCAGTGACTCAAGTCATGCCTCAATTTGTTACTTCGGACACAGTGGCTCTGGCCATCCCTTGTCTTCACAGTTCCGGTGAGAAGTTGGCCTGGTATATGCTGTCCTCTGGCTAAAGTGGGCACCTTACACCAGTCCAAACAACCCTTATGGTGATTTAAGAGGTCAAAGATAACCTTTGAAAGCTATCCAAGTGGTAGCTGTGGAGAGCAGCCTTCAGGCTTAGTCTTGAAGGAATGTTAAGCAGCTTGTTTTACCAGAATTCAACCTTATAGTATTGGTTAAATGAAAGGAGAACCACACAGTAGTTATAAAAATGTGTATTTATTGATGTAACACTATCTAGTACGACACAGTATCTCCTATACTATGGGTACTCACAAACATTTCCCCAGGGGCCGCAAAGTACTGTCTGTGACATGCCCGAGGGCCGCACCAATGCAAACAATGCGAGGGTCAGGGTGATGAAAGGTGAGCATAGGGGTACGCAAAGCAGATGCATGGTGTGGACAACAAACCGAGCCTTCACGTGACTTCTGTCTGCCACCTATGCTCTATTCTCATGCATCAAGAATTAAAGTCAAAGCATTAACTTATAATGTAAAACATGAGAGGGAAAAAGATACTCATCTGGTGGCTGAATTGCAAAATATGAAACCAGAATACCTGGTTTCAGTCCTGGCTTCCCCATTTGATGAAATTGTGTGATCCTAGGCAATTTGTTAATTTTACTTTGCCTTCTATTTCTGCATTAACACATATGGTAGCCCCTTAAAATACATGAGTTCAGGAATAGGATATGTACGGTACAAAACCTTCTCGGGTTTCATTTAATAAACTATAATGGTGTTCCAATTATATAACAACAAAGGCTACACACAAGGTGCACCTGACAAATGACTTCCCTCGTGGTTCACTAATAGCATTCTTTTCAGAATGGGGGCGGCATGAAAGTTTCCAAGATCATGTTTAAAAACGATCACTGCCAATAAATGCCTCTCAATGCAGTGACAATCTGATCTACTATGGTAAAACTCTCATGCATGTTAATAAAATACACTTATTTGCACAGAGTTTATAACTAAAGGTGTCTTTAAAATGAAAGGTGTTACTAAAGATAAGTTGTCTAGGGCACTTTCTTTGGGTACTTTAGCTAATGTGTAAAACGTGTAAATAAAATATGCATGTTTGTTTTGCAGCTTTCTAAATTTTCCTGCTCTGTTAAGTGAAGAGCAGCTCAGTGCTGCTATTCACCAGGGGGCCGCAATTGAAGGTCAGGAGGGCCGCTTGCGGCCCCCGGGCCGTACTTTGAGTATCCCTGTCCTATACGGAGATAATCACAAAGCACACAATACTTAAGCACAGAAATGACAGTAAATAGCACTAATACACAGTGGGCCCTGGGTGCGACCAAACCATATACTAAATAAGTAGTATAAGAACCTTCGACTCGAGTCAAGACAGTGTTGAGAGGACGTAGAATCACTGGGACCCCAAGGAACCACCCAAGGTGAGTAGATAGGGACCCCACGGAGGACGGGTGCAGTGTGGGAACACGACTGCGTGCTCCATACAATTGTATGGGAAAGTCGCAATTGAATTTACAGTTTAAGGACCCTTCCCAGTAGACTTCGAAGAAACCCCGGGCAAGATAGGAGGTTGGAGAGCCACCCCACCCGTGGATACCAAGGTGCCCAAGATACCTATCCCAAGGAAGCCGGGTGCATAGGTCTGAAGTGGCGTCAGAAACCGCTGTCGAACCCAATGGAGGATTTCGAAGCTACTGGAAGGAAGAAAAGTGTCCGTTGGAATCCAAAGGTGGATTCTCGTTGAGAAGTACCTGAAAGCAGAGGGGACAGAGTCTGGGTCACTTGGGAGTGACCAGGGGCTCGGTAGACGAATGCCCACCGATGTCGGGTGCTTCAGGTTGGTTGATGGAGTCCTTGACTCTGCAGCTGCGGGGACCAGGAGATGTCGAGGATGACCAGGAGCCGCATGAGAGCTGTCCCACGAAGGATGTCGAGTGCTGAGGTGTCGGTGTCCGGCGGGAGCACCAACAAGCCTTGGCAACAGCAACCCATGCAGAAGGTCAAGGATGTGTACGATTCAAACCAGCAAGGTCCAGGAGACTCACCAAACACAGGGGAGTCAGGGCAAGCCTGGAGCAACCAGAGGAGCCCAAGAAAAGCAAAGTTAACCCTCAAGTGGACTCACAGGCAGGAGGCACAGGAGTCGCGAGAGGACCTTGAGCGATTTCACAAAACAGCCCACGGAGCACTCAGTGCAAGGAGGTCGAAGTTCTTTGTAGCAAATGGTGCCAGAGGTTGGGGCTACTCGTAGCCCAATGCACTTGTTCGGGAAATGCCAACAAGCATATGCACTTGCAAATGTATAAGGTGCACAGGGGTTCGGGTATTGCAGCCCCCACGAGGGATTCTGACCTCAAACTTGGTGATAGGGCAGCTTGGACCTCGAGGGACATATAAACCTGTGTTCCTGAAGCCTTCAGAGTCCGTAGAAGCTCAGGATCAGCAGACCGGACAGCAGTGTTGTGGTGCCTGCGGATGCAGGGGAGTGACTCCTTCACTCCAAGGGAGATATCTTCGGTTGTCCTTGATGCTCCACAGGTCCTGCATGGATCCTGTATGGTGCACGGACACAGACGATGCTTCAGACTGAGAGGGAGACGAAGTCGGGCCCAAACGAAGTTCAGCGAACTCCAGAGTGTCCAGACGGTCGAAGTTCAGTGGTTTCTGGTTCAGAATCTTGTCCATGTCGAATCTAAGGTCCTACAGCCAGATAAGCCCTTAAGTACCCAAGGAAGAGCATTGGCAAGATTCAGGGGACCCTCTCAGGGGAGGGTCTGGACAGTGGGGAGGTTACTCCCATGTCCTTTGTCCAGTTTCGCGCCAGAGCGGTTTGAACTGGACTATGCACAGGGACACCAAATGTGCCCCTAATGCAGACTTTCAGTCTCTGGCAAGCACACCCACCCAGCCCTAATACACTAAATCCTGTCTGGGAGGTGGTCACATCTCCCTGTGACAGGATGCCTATTGTTTTGCCTTTCCCTGCTTGAGCTTGGCTCAGCAGCAGGAGGGCAGAAAAGTGTCTCTGGTCAGCAGCAACCATTTTGTGCTGTCCAGGACTAGAAGGCTGGTACCGGGAACACCAGGGACCCCGCAAAGCTCGCTTCTGAGGGGCGGAATCATACCCCCCACACCGGTTACCGGTGTGAGTGTATGATTCCAACATGTTTGACACCAAACACGATAGGGTTTGTTTCAACCGTTTTAGAGTTGGTCATCACGCGGTCGCATAATGCCACTCTATATGTCGTAAAGGGCTGCTTCACTAACAACCCGGGAGAATGGACTCCGTAGGCTGCAGGGGTGTCCTGCTCATGCAGTGGCACCCTCTCACTTAGAACCAAGCACCCTACCTTCACGATTGTTAAGGCTTGCTATAGGGGTGACTTATAGGTTTTAAGTGCAGTGAGCTTTAGATATAGTAAACCTATATCTTAAGTAAGTGGTACATGTACCAACTTACACAGGCTGCAATGGAAGACCTGTAGTTCCATTTTGCATAGCCTCTCATGGGTGGCATAATGCATGCTTCAGACTATTGGGAGGCCTCTTGGGTACCTATTCTCTGGGTACATGTGTATCATATAGTAGGGACTGACAAGGGTACCCCAGTATCCAATCTGGAGTGTACCTAAGTACATGGCATAACAGTTTAAGGAGAAAGCAGATAGACTGGGGTCCTGAATAGCAGGATCCCAGTCAGACTAGTCAAAAACAGTATTACATTCAGCAAAAAGTGGGGGTAACCATAAGAAGCAGATCCTACTTTCCTACAGTTCCTGACAGGAATCGCAAAGGAGCCTCTGGAGCCTGCTGACACCAGGACACACAGATCACTCTCCATAGTCCCCTGCTCCTGTAGACCCACCGCACTGGAGTCATGCTGCGCCTCTCTCCTCCTAAACAGTCTCTTCCTGGAGGGTTGGGAGCCTCCTTTCCTATCCCAGCAAGCATGCTGGCATCTAGGCAATTCAGGACAGGTGTTTCAGCTCTCGCATCAAGGGATATATTCAAAGTGATGACCCTCACCTCTGGGAAGCTGGTTTTCAGGTAGACAGCGGCTCTGGATACACAGCAGCCCTCTGAGTATTCTGTAGAGCACTCTTTTCCTTGTTGAAAGAGCATAAAACTGGAACAAAAGTTGAGTGGATGCCAATATATATATATATATATATCTCTCACGCTCCACTGTCTTGCAACAGTAAGGACCAGCACTCTTGTTGGTGAAAATCAACTTATGGATTTATTGGTGCACAGCAAATAAAACAAACGCGTTTCAGCCTCAGCCTTCGTCAGTGTATATATATATATATATAATCTAATCTACTGGCAGTCGCCAGTAGTTAGTTATAGTTAGGACCTAGTTTCCATAGGAAAAGCGTTTTTTATTTTCCCAATAACTTTGGCGCCGGATGACGAATCTTCGCGAAATTTTCAAAATTTGTGGCCCGCTCCGATCAGCTCCTATCCTAAAAGTTTCGGGGTGATTCGGCAAGCGGGGGCCGGGAAAAAAGGGGGGTCCTAAAACGTGTTTTTTCCATGTTATTTTCCATACGAAACTTTAGACACGGCTACAGCCCGAACTGCTGAACGGAATTACACCAAATTTGGCAAAAAGGTAGCCCTTGTTTCAGAAAGAGACCTTTTTGTTAAATGGTGTAAATCCGTTCAGTAGTTCCTGAGAAATTAAAAAAAAAGAGGTCAAAAAATGCATTTCCCATAGGAAACTTTAGACACGGCTACAGCTCGAACTGCTGACCGGAATTACACCAAATTTGGCAAAAAGGTAGTGCTTGGTTCAGAAAGAGCCCTTTTTTAAAAATGGTTTAAATCCGTTCAGTAGTTGCTGAGAAAATAAAAAAATAAAAGTTTCGATATATAGAGGCACGGAGGATCCGCGCACCCTTCCGACCACGAGCTTTATTCTAATTGGCTGTCAACACTCCAAACCAGGAAGTGTTGGCAGCCATCTTGTGCCTCGGTAACCGAGGCACAAGAAAACAGAAAAACAAACGCATAAAAACAAGAAAAGGAGACAGGGTAGAAACACCCTGACCCCCTAGGCCTGCTCAGAGGGTCCCACAAGGACCCCCAGGGCCAAAAAAAGCATTTTTGTTTTTTAAATCTGCGAGATTTGCGCACCCAGCGCGAATTTCGGCCGAAAATAGAAAAAAAACGAAGCGCAGACTCCCGCGCTTTGTTATTATTTAGCCCCCGGGTGGGCCAAGTCCCGGGGGCATGACATATTGTAATTGAGGGGGCCCAGGGAGGCCCCCGCAGCCCCGGGGACCGCCACCCCCGGGGCTTTCCTTAAATATTTGCGGGGGCACAAGGCCGCCCCGCAGCCCTGGGGACCGCCACCCCCCGGGGCTTGTTTTATTTAATGTGTAGGGGGGCCTCCAAGGCCCTCCCAAGCCCCGGAGACCACCACCCCCGGTGCTTTTCTTAAATGTTTGCGGGGAGGCACATGGCCCCCCCGCAGCCCCGGGGACTGCAACCCCCCGGGGCTTGTTTTTTAATTTTTTTTAAAGAACCTGTGTGGGGGGGCTTGAGCCCCCCCACATGCCCCGGGGACCGCCACCTCCCCGGGGCACTATGTAAATTCCACCTCCCCGGGGCTTTGCCAATGTTGGGAGGGGGGCCGCACGGCCCCCCTCCAGGAGCCCTTGATGGCCCTGGGGACCGTCACCCCCCAGGGCTGGCTCCTGCAGTGTCCCGGGGTGCCCACCCCTGGGACACTGCTGTTTGCAATGACAGGGCGGGAGCCGCGCGGCTCCCGCCCTGTCATTGCAAACTGCTTTGCTTCATTGAAGCGAGAGCAGGGAAACCTGCTCTCGCTTCAATGAAGCAAAGCAGATTGCTTTTCCACAAGGGGAGCTGCATGTCAGCAGCTCCCCATGTGGAAAAGCAATGCCGGCTCCTGCAGGACGTGGGGAGCCGGCGGGACCGTGGGGGCTTTGGGGCTCCCCCCACAGTCCCCAACGGATAGGGCCTGCCCCGGGGGATGGGGTCCCCGGGGCTAGAAGTGGCCCGGGAGGGGGGCCACGCGGCCCCCTCCCCAAAATTAAAAAATAAATCTATAAAATAAATAAAGGCCGGCCCCAGGGGATGGGGTCCTTGGGGCCAATAGAGGCCTCAGGAGGGGGGCCACGCAGCCCCCTCCATACATTTTTTTTTTTTAAATGTGACCATGCCCCGGGGGATGGGGTCCCCGGGGCCGGAATTGGCCATGGGAGGGGGGCCCATGCGGCCCCCTTCTCGTTAATTTTTTTTTTTTTAAAAGGGGTAAGGCCCTGGGGAATGGGGTCCCCAGGGCCCAAAAAAAGGGAAAAGAAGGGGGGCCACACAGCCGCCCTTCTAAAAAAAAAACAACAAAAAAAAACAAATAGACCGCGATCGTGCCGGAGGCCCCACCCCCTCCCAGCAACACTCTGCAAACGCGCCCTGTGGCGCGTTTTAAATTGGGGAATTGATTCCCCTTCAATACTGGGGGTCCCTGGGGGCCAACTAGCCCACCAGGTACCTCCAGTAAGCGCCACAGGGCTGCGATGCAGAGAGGTGGTCCAGGCCACGCCCCTTTTTACACCTCTCTGCAACGCAGCACTGTGGTGCTTACTGGAGGTACCTGGTGGGGTAGTTGGACCCCAGGGACCCTCAGGATTCAAGGGGACTTAATCCCCCAACTTAAAATGCGCCACGGGGTGCGTTTGCACAGTGGTAAAGGGAGGGGTCGGGGCCTGAGGTGACATGTGTGCAAACACACCCTGTGGCACGTTTTAAGTTGGGGAATTAATTCCCCTTCAATCCTGAGGGCCCCTGGGGGCCAACTAGCCCACCAGGTACCTCCAGCAAGCGCCACAGGCCTGCGTTGCAGAGAGGTGGTCCAGGCTACGCCCCTTTTTACACCTCTCTGCAACGCAGGTCTGTGGCGCTTACTGGAGGTAGCTGGTGGGCTAGTTGGACCCCAGGGACCCTCAGGATTCAAGGGGACTTAATCCCCAACTTACAACGCACCAGGGGGCGCGTTTGCAGAGTGGTGGAGAAAGGGGGCATGGCCTTTGTCTACCTCTCACCAATCCCACTGCGTGGGGCTTACTGGAGGTAAAAGGTAGGCTAGTTGGCCCCTAAAGGACCCCCAGCAGTGAAGGGGACTTCAATCCCCATCCAAGAGCGTGCCAGGGAGCGCGTTTGTAGAGTGGTGGGCAAAGTGGGCGTGGCCTGGTACGAGTACTTACCAATGCTGCTGTGTGGGACTGACTGGAGGTAATAGTTTGGGAAGTTGGCCCCCAAGGATGTCCTCGGGTGCCAACTACCCCTCTTGTTACCTCCAGTAAGACCCACACATTGAGATTGCTAAGACGTCTTCGGAGGCCATGGTCCCCTTTCTCTACCACTCTGCAAACGTGCCTAGTGGCAGACTAGGGGATGGGCGATGAAGTCCAATTTAGTCCTGAAGGAGTTTGGGGGCCAAGAATCCCTCCTGGTACCTCCTGTAAGTCCTACGCAGTGGAATTCCTGAGCGTTGGTTGGACGCCCACCACCCTTTCTCCACCACTCTGCAAACGCGACTACTAGTTAAAGTAGCATATTTCTGCACCTCTGACTTAGAGGTAGTTTTAATCCCCCTGCCCTATTATGTACTAGGGCCTTACAGAGGAGGTCAAGCTAATCACAGGGGTACCCCAACGCATAGTGTTCCCTAGTGTATGTAGGTGCTTTCACTGTATTCTAAGTGTCTTTTAGCATAGCACTGGCTCTAGGCCTGGTTAGTCAGTCAGTTACCACCAGTACCCGTCTGAAAAAGTTGTGGGCACAGGATGATTTTGCAACAAGGCCTCTTTCTGCTCCTCTGTTGGTTCTTTCTGCACATGTCTTGCTTCTTCCTGCACTTTTCTTCGTCTTTGTGGACTTCTGTTGCTTCTTTCTGCATTTCTGTTGCTTCTTTCTGTGCGTTTATTCTTCTTTCTTCACATGTCCTACCTCTGTAGGCATAGTTAGAAACTAGCATTTAAAAAACCTTAGAAATTCACTTAAAAAACCATAGGTTTCAGGCACGTTATAGTTAGAAATTAGCATTTAAAAAACCTTTGAAATTCACTGAAAAAACCATAGGTTTCAGGCATGTTATAGTTAGAAATTAGCATTTAAAAAACCTTTGAAATTCACTGAAAAAACCATAGGTTTCAGGCACGTTATAGTTAGAAATTAGCATTTAAAAAAACCTTAGAAATTCACTGAAAAAAACATAGGTTTCAGGGGCGTTATAGTTAGTTGGACATTTCACTCGTACAAAACCATAGAAATTCCCCCGTTATAGTTAGGTCAGCTAACTATAACTCGAGCCCCCGCAATACACTGCTGATGACGTCACATATTACATCACTCATGACATGGTCAGTGACATCACTGATGACATCACTGATGACATCACTGATGACATCTCAAATGACATCACTGATGACATCATCCATGTGATAATTTCATGCATCTTCTCTCATCCTAATATAACTTTTGATACACCCACTCTAAATTACAGACTGCCATTCTCAGAATCATAGACACTCCAACACCAATAACCACATACCCACTCACTGATTCTTAGGTCTACACACACATCCACTCACTCACCCGTACAGTCACTCATACTTACGGTCACTCAGTACAGGACTATCATATGCACTCATACACCTATATAGACACTCACACACCGCCACTCATCCATAGAGGTACTCACACACCTAGTCAGTCATGGAAATAATTAATCACACTCCCATTTACTCACCTATACAGTTATACACACACCAGCTCACTTACTCATACAAATACTAGCACATTCTTACGCTCTTATACAATCACTGATACAAGCACACACTCATCCATACAGCCACTCTCACAATCACACACTCTCACTTATAGCCATTTATATACTCTAACACACATATATACTGCCTTTCACATATGTAGTTACTCACAAATGTACCACTGAGATATACATTCACTCACTAACACACCCATACACACACACACCCATACAGTCCATCACAGATGCACTCTTGAAACCATGCACCCAGTGAATCACCCACTCACACATCTATGCACAGTCACACACACCCCACCCACACAAACACTCAGGCACCCATACAGATACTCAGACAACTAATCAATAACTCATATAGACACTCATCTAGCTATTCACAAACCCATGCAGCCGCTTACACACCAACAGACAGACGGATACAGACATTCACACAGTTTAGTCACTAACCCGTGCATTCAGTAAGATACGTTTAATCACTCACTTATAGAGTCAGTCACACACCTACTAAATCATCCATTCAGACACTTATACACCCACTCATTCTTCAATACGCCTTTCCCTATATATATTAAACATATTTAAACTTTACAGAAACACACAGTCACTGGATGATGTCATCAGTGATGTCATCAGTGATGTCATTTAAGATGTCATCAGTGATGTCATCAGTGTAAGCGGCTGCATGGGTTTGTGAATAGCTAGATGAGTGTCTATATGAGTTATTGATTAGTTGTCTGAGTATCTGTATGGGTGCCTGAGTGTTTGTGTGGGTGGGGTGTGTGTGACTGTGCATAGATGTGTGAGTGGGTGATTCACTGGGTGCATGGTTTCAAGAGTGCATCTGTGATGGACTGTATGGGTGTGTGAGTGTGTGTATGGGTGTGTTAGTGAGTGAATGTATATCTCAGTGATATATGTGTGAGTAACTACATATGTGAAAGTCAGTATATATGTGTGTTAGAATATATAAATAGCTATAAGTGAGAGTGTGTGATTATGAGAGTGACTGTATGGATGAGTGTGTGCTTGTATCAGTGATTGTATAAGAGCGTAAGAATGTCCTAGTATTTGTATGAGTAAGTGAGCTGGTGTGTGTATAACTGTATAGGTGAGTAAATGGGAGTGTGATTAATTATTTGCATGACTGACTAGGTGTGTGAGTACCTCTATGGATGAGTGGTGGTGTGTGTGTGTGTCTATATAGGCGTATGAGTGCATATGATAGTCCTGTACTGAGTGATTGTAAGTATGAGTGACTGTACGGGTGAGTGAGTGGATATGTGTTTAGACCTAAGAATCAGTGAGTGGGTATGTAGTTATTGCTGCTGGAGTGTCTATGGTTTTGAGAATGGCAGTATGTTATTTAGAGTTGGTGTATCAAAGGTTACATTCGGGTGTGAGAAGATGCATCAAATTATCACATGGATGATGTCATCAGTGATGTCATCAGTGATGTCACTGACCATGTCATGAGTGATGTCATATGTGACGTCATAAGCAGTGCATTGCGGGGGCGCAAGTTATAGTTAGCTGAACTAACTATAACGGGGAATTTCTCTGGTTTTGTACGAGTGAAATGTCCAACTAACTATATCTTTCCCTAAAACCTATGGTTTTTTCAGTGAATTTCTAATTTTTTTAAATGCTAATTTCTAACTATAACGTGCCTAAAACCTATGGTTTTTCCAGTGAATTTCAAAGGTTTTTAAATGCTAATTTCTAACTATAACATGCCTGAAACCTATGGTTTTTAAGTGAATTTCAAAGGTTTTTAAATGCTAGTTTCTAACTATGCCTACAGAGGTAGGACATGTGAAGAAAGAAGAAGAAAAGCGCAGAAAGAAGGAAAACAAATGCAGAAAGAGGCAACAGAAGTCCAGAAAGACGAAGAAAAGTGCAAGAAGAAGGAAGAGATGTGCAGAAAGAACCAACAGAGGAGTAGAAAGTACTCCTGTGCCCCCAACTTTTTGCTGATGGGTACTGGTGGTAACTGACTCTGTCTCTGGTGGTAAAAGACACTTAGAATACAGTGAAAACACCTACATGCACTAGGGAACACTATGCGTTGGGGTACCCCTGTGATTAGCATGACCTCCTCTGTATTTGCCATGAGTTAGTGCCTGGGTCATTGGATGAGTACATGGGTACTGACTGGATGATTAGAGTACTGCAAGGAGAGTGGATGGTGAATTTATAAGTGCTTGTGTTTTGGCGGAGTGATTGGATAAGTACATGGTGCTCGCTGGTTGATTGGAGGAGTGCATGGGTAGTGACAGGGTGATGGCTGGACTGCATCAGTAGTGCTCAGGGTAAGTTGGAGGATTAATTCCCCTTGAATCCTGAGGGTCCCTATTTGATAAAAGCCCTGGTGGTGGCGGTCCCCGGGGCTTGGGGGGGCCTTGGAGGCCCCCCAAACATTAAAAAAAAAAGCCCTGGGAGGTGGCGGTCCCCGGGGCTGCGGGGGCCCCCTCGGGCATATATTTGTTGGCAATGCCCCCGGGACCTGGCCCACCCGGGGGTCTCAATTAAATGAAGCGCGGTATCCTGCGCTTCATTTTGTTTTACATTTCGGAGGGATTCGCGACCCCAGCGCGAATTTCGCCAATATTTTTTAAAAAAATGCTTTGTTTGTCCCTGGTGGTCCTTGTGAGACCCCCTGAGCAGGCCTAGGGGGTCAGGGTGTTTCTACCCTGCCCCCTTCTTCTTTTTCACCTTTGTTTCCCTGTTTTCTTGTGACTCGCAAGATGGCTGCCAACACTTCCTGGTTTGGAGTGTTGGCAGCCAATTAAAATGAAGCTCGTGGTCGGGAGGGTTCGCGGATCCACCGCGCCTCTAGTTATCGATATTTGTTTTTTTACAATTTCTCAGCAACTACCGAACGGATTTACACCATTTTTAAAAAGGTCGCTTTCTGAGCCAAGCAGTTCTCAAATAGCGACAAAGCACTTTTGAATTATTTGTTATCTCTATGTTTTTTATCCAGTTGACCACTTGATTAAATGTTACGCTTAGGGAGAAAATGTGGTGTTACCAAGTTGGAGTTTCTGCTTCAGCTCGTCATTCTGTGATTCTGGTCAAATCACTTAATCTCCCCATGTCTACAACCAAAATGAGTTTGTCCTTGTATGATGTAACCAATGCTCATGTAAAGCACTCCAATATCTGACCAGCCTGCACTATATAAAACTGCAAAAAAACAAGGGATAAAAAGTGTTTTCCACACTTCTGTCATTGGGCTATACGTGGGCTACATCTGGGTGATATTTGTGCTACATTTGGGCTCATTTTTCTCTGGTGGCCATCTTGGGAGACTTCAATTACATTCATTAAACTTTATTCGATCTGATTTAGAAACATAGATCATAAGTGTACATAAAAACAGTAAATCCTCTTTCTTAATACAATACAGTGAGAATTAATTAAACCAGTAGGTAAAAACGGGTGTTACAAAGCCCGGTTCAGAGCAACTTCAGGTTAACAGAATAGTAAAGTTCAATGTTTCGCAAGATCAATCTCATGTACTTCGTGCAAAATACGCAATAAGGGGTCCAAGTAAGATGCAACGCTCCAATACCTGACCAGTCTGCACTATATAAAACTGCAAAAAAACTAAAAATAAAAAGTGTTTTCCACACTTCTGTCATTGGGCTATATGTGGGCTACATGTGGGTGATATTTGTGCTACATTTGGGCGCTTTTTCTCTGGTGGCCATCTTGGGATACTTATTTGTTATGAAGTTTCCTAATTTCCTCATTTACTGCAGTCTCCTCAGTAGGAAATGCTTTCAGTTTTTTAAATTCAGAATGTTAGCACTCTAGTTGCTCATTAGATCACTGTAGTAAAGCTACTGCTCACCAGGGAGTTAACTGGAAGTCTACTGCTGGTATTGAAAGTGATTGTTTCAGTCTGCATGTCAGAATTTTCTAATGAAATAGAAGAGGATTTGAGATCTCACTTAAAACATGCCCTAATTTTTCTTTCTGCAGAACTAACCATAATTTCTATTGCAAAATGAACCCCTCATTTTTTCCTTTTTAAATTAAATGTTTTGAGTGTTACCGGTTTATTCCAATCAAGATGGCTTCAGGTGTGCCATAATTTTGTCATAAGTAAGACTGTTAGCGCTCTAGTTGTTCTTTAGAACACTCTGGGAAGCTGCAGTAGAACACAAAGGAATCAACTGGCAGGCTGCTCCTATTGAAATATAACAGGAAGATATTTGTAATCTCACTTAAAACATGTCCTAATTTTTCTTTCTACAGCACTAACCATAATTTCTATGACAAAATGAACCCCTCATTTTGTTCCTTTTTAAATTAAATGTTTTAAGTGTTACCGGTTTATTCCAATCAAGATGGCTTCAGGTGTGCCATAATTTTTTCATAAGTAAGACTGTTAGCGCTCTAGTTGTTCTTTAGAACACTCTGGGAAGCTGCAGTAGAACACAAAGGAATCAACTGGCAGGCTGCTCCTGTTGAAATATAACAGGAAGATATTTGAGATCTCACTTAAAACATGTCCTAATTTTTCTTTCTACAGCACTAACCATAATTTCTAAGACAAAATGAACCCCATCATTTTGTTCCTTTGATGGAGCAAGGACTCATAAATGAGACTTGCTCGAATGCAATCTCCTCACAGTATTAATTTATTAATCTTGTATTGTGTATATTAACTTTGCATACACTACATGAATAGCAAGGAAGCTTGCCTATGTGTTCTAACTAACAAGTAACGCTTGTCTTTTTCTAAAATGGCCGCTAAAGCGCGGGAACTTTACTGCGCATGTCTCAACCATATCACGTGGTGTGACGTCTATCTTTGCTTGGTGGGAAACTCCTGCTTCTGCGCAGTGTGCATTAAAATGGCTGCTTGATGTTTTCACATGCTTCAGCTTGCTCTTGTGTTATTATTAATTTGTCGTTTTCTTAACGCTACTAATGCGGGATAGAATTATAAGTAAATGGGGATAGAGTAGAAAGAGTGGGTATACAGTGAAACATTTTATTTGTGATTTTAATATTTTCTTCTTTGACTTTTATTAGTTCGTAAACTTGGGCCTGGGGTTGGTGAACTGAAACTCGAGAGACAATGATTCTGCGCATGTGCCCTGCTTGGCTGCCAAAGAATAAAGATGAAGTCAACCTGGACGTCGTCCAAGGCCGCGACCTAATGGCCGATATTGATATATTCATGTGTTCTTGCCAAACTTGCAACTATGTATATGGAAAATGAATAAACTTTGTCGTGAGACGGGTGGGAAATAAAGCCAATGTATTACATTTGATGGGCGGTATTTTAAAACAAAGGTCTTCAGAATTCGTATTAAAATCATATGGTGTGAGAATCAACCCCCTGTCCCTGTCCAATCAAAAGTAGTGGTCCCATATTTTGGCAACATTAATGGGAGGTACATGGGCGTAGAAGGGTATAATAGATATAGAATTAGCTAATTAATTTAGACTAGACGCTGACAAGAGCGCGCACAGGAGACTAGAGCTTACTCTCAGAACGCACAGAAGAGCTCCAGACTGTCAAGCTGATCGATTGCAGACTGATCTGCTGTCCAGAGAGGTCCTGAGGAGGGGGCGGCGGTGTCCATTAGAAGGAAGGCACGGGAGAATCGAGGAGAAGTCGAGTATCAGAGAGGGGAACGGCGCAGGCGTCGTTGTAGAGAGGTCACCGGTCCTGTCCTGATCCTGGAGGAGGTCTTTGCTCTTCATCCTTCTTGCGTCCTATTCTTTTCCAACTCCTTGGCCAAGGGGTTTGGTTCTCGCACTTAGGTAAATATAAATGCAACCTTTAGTTGCGCTGCTGTCTCTATCTTCTCCTTTCTGCGGGACCGTCATTAATCAATAATTATTATTCTATGCTTCATCCTTGATATGTGATTAAGTACCATGTGGTTCTGTAATT
This sequence comes from Calotriton arnoldi, assembly GCA_963921515.1. NCBI lineage: Eukaryota > Metazoa > Chordata > Amphibia > Caudata > Salamandridae > Calotriton > Calotriton arnoldi. The sequence continues at coordinate 794,616 of CAWUFW010002470.1, read as the reverse complement.
TACTCTGCTAAATCTTTAGATAAACATTTTAAAACTTCCTGACTCAGTGGTTATTTCAGGATTATGTACTATAATGAATGTCACTCATTTTAAACTTCCCAATTAGCAAAGGATTCATTGGTAAGTCATTACTCTTCAATCGGAAGGTAATTGGTAGCAGGGATTTTGATAAAGAGTAACAACTGACAACCCCAGCATAAGTATTAGCGTAGTATGAATGTATGGGCCCAAGTGAGTATCTAGTGTATGAATGCTGTTTGCTAATATCGCGCTGGATCAGTTTTCTGGTAATCAGAGGATGGTTGTACTTTGTTAATTGGGTAATGAGAATTTTATTTTTATGAACTAACATCCGTGTATTCAAAGTTTGTTTATGTTGTCCAGAATTCGCCGGGGAAAATTGAATAGCGGTTGGTAAGTGGAAGCCATACTGCAGTGAGGTTATCTGTCAGGCAGAGATAGTACTGAAAAGTTAAGCAGGACTATCAGTACTGGTTAGGGACTCTATATGTGTGAGTAATAGCAAAGGAGTACACTGGTAAAAATTTGATGTTATATCACCTAGAAAGGGTAACATTGAAGAAGTAACAGGTACTTCTGGAGCTTGTGTGAAGAGTAAACGGAAGGGTTTTACTCATAGTATATGTTTAGTAAACGGAAAGGTTTTACTAAGTGTGAGAGAAACTATCTTTTTCTAGTTTAGAGAAACTGGCACGATAGCGAATGTTTTATGTTGTTACTGAAATTTAATTTGATAGAGAAAATTAAGTTCTTGCGTACGAATTTGTAAAGGGAGCGTCAGCTGCCGGAGAGGGAGCTGACGTCAGAAAACGCTGCGCTGGAATTGGTTGAAACAGCGGGTGTGGAAAGACCCTTGTAAAGGAGGGGTCAGTAGTCAGGAGCAGTACTGACGTCACAGGTGCCGCGCTGGGATTGGTTGAAATCAGCACGGGACAGAGAAGCACAGATTGTGAAGGAGGGGTTGACAGACTAACGTCACAGAAAGGCCGCGCTAGGATTGGTTCAGAAATAAAAGTTAGCAGACACTTAATTGGTTGATATTCTAGAAGCTAAAATATTAGTGGATAGAGAGTGCATGTTAAAACGCGATCCAACTTTAATAGGAACTCGTCCGGATAGGAGATTCCTAGGTTTTGCAGAATATAACTTTATACACCGAAGATTAGATAGAATGTACTGAGAGAAGAGAAAAATGTCCTTTCTGCAAAAGATTAAGAACTATTTTAAACAGGATAAACCAGTCAAAACTAGGGAAGGAATTATTATTCCACCAGCTAAAACGCCCGCTTCATTCATGATGATGGAGAGAGGTTATCATACTTGTGTATGGATAGAAAATTGGATAGAATATACAAAAAAGGATGGAATATTAGCATTTCCCGAGAATGGCACCTTCAATGGAAGAATTCTTCAAAACTTGAGATTGAGAATGAACGATTTGGAACCCAGACCTAGATTAACTCAATACGAAGCCTTAGAGGAATGGGAAACCGAGGCATTTGAGCGTGACCGATCCAGGAGTAGTAGGGGTTATCAAGGATTTTTCCCAAGAAACCAACATGAGTCTAGGGACGGTCAGATGAAACAGTGGAGGAGGGCAATGCTTACCGAGGGATTATATCCAATATTGACAGCAGAAGAATTGTTAGGGAGGAAATGCGCAGAAAAGACAAAACACTTAATGAGAAATGGAGATTCTGAAGATGAATTTATGGAAGAGTTACTAAAGAACCCCCCACCATATCAGGAAGGGGCAGGTGGATGCACCCCAAGTGCACCACCGTTAAAAACTCCATTAGTACCACAGGTAATGCATGATTTCACACCTAGTAGGATACTTCACGACAAAGAAAAAGAAGCCCTAGAGAAGAGCAGAATTAATACAGAAAATAACACAGATAAAAGTGCATCCTGACTCTTTGACCATACCTGTGACAATTGGTCCAGTAGTCCCTTTATAGAGTGACAAAGGAAACTATCCTCCACTGTTAGTTATGCCTACTCCTGTGAATATTCCTAAACCTGAAGCAGTAGTAATGGTTGAGGATCATTTTAGTGATTGTGAATCAACAATATCATTAATGGATTTACCAATTCGGGATTCTGTCAATAGTACTCCCAGAAGAACTACACCTGGGTGCTCGAAAGATATAAACTTAACAACTTCATCGGGAGCAAAAAGTGTCACTGTAGTTAGTCCAGAAGACTTAGAAAGGTGGGCACAAGGATCAGATCAACAGTGTACACCTCCAAAAATTTTGGATATTTATAAATTAAAAGTTGAATTAGAAGAAATAATAGCAGGAAATGTGGGATTAGATCGCCTAAATGCTTACGATGAAGAAGAATTATTGTTCGTATGCAGAAGTATCACCAGAAATGTAAAAATATTCCATGAAAAATTATCAGATTTAGCTCTGCAGATGGGAATTGAAATAGGGAGATCAAAAGTGTTGCAGAAACCCTAAAGAGCAGATTTTTCAGACAAAGATTTAGAAAATATGAATGCCTCTGGAAGAAAATTACAAGTAAAGGAGTTAATGACAGTCTTGCAAAAATGGGGAGACCTAGATAAATGGAGAGTTCGATGGGCAAAGAAAAAGGAAGAGGCACGATCCAGTAGAACAGCCTCTGAATATTTAATGAAGGAAACAGGGAAGACAGATCAAATGTATCCGATGCAAGAAGTTCCAGGAGGGGGATATGTACATGTCCCATGGAGCAGACAGGATATTTTGTCATTTACGAATGATTTTCCAAAGTTGAGAGAAAAACCAATTGAATGGTACAAGCAGGTTGAGAGGTTTGTGAAGGTGTCAAAGGTATTGTTGAAGGATTTAGATGGTTTGTTTGACATAGTGGTACCCGCCGATTTGTGGACAGATTGTAAAATTACAGTTGATTGGCCAAGTGAAGAGTATCCTAGAGATCCAAAAACAGGTGCCCCGTCAAATGATGTAATGAAAAAGTATCAGCAGGTGATAACTTACCTGAAAGGCAAAATACCACCAAAAGAAACAGATTGGGTGAAAATAGACCGTACCACCCAAGAAGCCAGTGAATCGGTACACGCCTATTATGAGCATTTATTGCAGGTATTTAAGCAGTATAGTGGATTTGAGGACATTGGAGACAAGAACATGAGTCAGTTTGTTTATCGATTTGTCTATGGTCTGAAGCCAGAGATTTGTCAGATGATTAAACAACACATGTTGTGTTGGCAGGGAAAACCGATCGACAACATTTTGAAATATGCGAAATACTGTGGAGACGATATTGAGGATAGGCACAAGAAATTGCAGGAAAAAGTGATGTGGGCACAGGTGAAAATGGCCGAGAAACAGGGAATTAATTTGGATAATCCGAGTGAGAATCAAGGAAAGGATTCTGGAACGAATGGCGACACTTGGAATGGTGGAAAAGTGAGAGGACGAATGAGTAGAGAAGAAGCTAAAAAGAAATTTCCTTGTCATGGATGCGGAAAATTGGGGCATTGGAAGGATGAATGTAAAAAGATTCGGAATAATCATGGCCCAAATCAAAATTTAAATCCACAGACGCAGAATGACTCACAGCAGGGTGTAAATCCTCAGAGTCAGTTGCCACCTGCACCTATTCAGGGTAATGTAAGCAGAGCAAAGCACGGTACAGACGTCGGATATCAAGGAGGAAGTGGTAAGAATGATTATGTAACATCACAGTTTCTTTTACAGGACGATTTCTGTCAATACAGTTCATGACAGTGCCTAGGAGAAAGGGAGAAGGAGTGCGTACTTGGCGCATCCTTATCGGTAGACCAGTCAGGTCCATATGTTGAAGGGAATGTGAAAGGTAATGATATTACTTTTCTTTTGGACACTGGTGCTACCCGGTCTACTGTGAGAACAGCAGACATTCCAGACCTTCCTCTCTGGAGAAGCTATCCAAGTAGTGGGAGTAGCTAATCGAAAGATTAGGACACCTCTTACCGAACCAATGGAAGTTAAAATTGGAAATTTCAGAGAAATGCATCAATTTGTAGTGTGTGATTCCAGTCCAGTAAATTTATTAGGCCGTGATTTGCTATGCAAAATGAATTGCACAATTTTCTGTACCCCGGATGGTGTGGCAGTTCAGACCCCAGATGAAGATCATGTATATAAGTTTATGATTGCAAAACAAGGTACAGAGGTAGATGAGATGTTTTCTTTGATAACAAAAGATGAGCTACCAGAAGAATTAAAAACTACAGTAAATCCTATAGTATGGGATTTCTCTGGAAAAGAAGTAGGACTTATGGCCAAAATAGACCCAGTTAAAATTACTGTAAAAGAAGGTGCGATTTTCCCAAATACCAGACAGTACAAAATGAGTGCAGAAGTAAAGATAGGAGTCATTGAAGAAATCAATTGAATGGTAGAACAAAACATACTAAAAGAAGTAATGAGTAGCCCATGTAATTCACCAATAATGGGTTTAAAGAAACCTAGCGGAAAATATAGGATTGTTCAAGACCTGCGGAAAATAAATAAGATTGTGGAACCATGTTGTCCCATAGTGCCAAATCCTGCAGTAATTCTATACCAAATCCCTTGGAGTGCAGGATGGTTCACTGTGATTGATTTATGCCAAGCGTTCTTTTCAATACCATTGCACCCAGACAGCCAGTATCTTTTTCATTTAAATTTGAGAACAAAGTCTATGTATGGAATCGTGTTCCTCAGGGGTACACGGAAAGTCCTTCCATCTTTAATCAGATATTGAAAAAGTGCCTTGAGAAACTAGTGATGCCAGGAATCTCAGTCCTAGTGCAATATATCGACGACTTACTGGTGGCATCGAACACCAGAGAGGACTGTGTTGTTGATTCCATAGCACTATTAAATCATTTGGCTGAAGAAGGGCATAAAGTCTCACCAGAAAAATTGCAGTTCTGTACAACAGCAGTTAAATATTTGGGTCACCAAATTGAGAGGGAAAAAGGAGAATAACCTCGGAAAGAGTACAATTGATTAAGAAAATGCAAATGCCTGTAACCCAAAGAGAAGTGAGAATGTTCCTAGGAATAGTAGGTTACTGTCGACAATGGATACTAGGATTTTCCTTGTTAGCAAAGCCCCTAATTCAAATGACAAAAAAGAAAGCCAAGGACCCAGTTGAATGGGATGATGAGAGTGTAGGAGCTTTTGTAAAATTGAGAAATGCTCTGTGCTCAGCACCGGCCCTAGGCATGCCCGACTATAAGAAAAGCTTTGCATTGTTCTGTCATGAGAGAGAAAATTGTGCACTTTCAGTCTTGACTCAAAGACATGGTCTAGACAGACGTCCTATAGCATATTTTTTTGCTACATTGGATCCAGTGGCAGCCGCGTTGCCAGGCTGCTTAAAAGCAGTGGCGGCTACCTGTTTAAGTTTTGAACAAAGGGAGTCAATTGTAATGGGACACCCAGTAAAGGTGTTTGTTCCACATGCGGTTGTGATTCTGTTGACAAGAACACGAACTCAACATCTTACTCCTAGTCGGCTGACTAAATATGAGAGAATAATAATGGGTGCTGAAAATGTGAACATAGTGAGGTGCACAATAGTAAATCCCGCTACCTTACTACCAGACCCATATCATGAGGAAATTAAAGATGACGAAGAAGAAGAACATGATTGTTTACAAGTAACAGAGTTATGTACGAAACCACGTCCAGACATTGAGGAACAGCCCCTTAGAAAGCCAGACAGGGAACTATTTGTTGATGGTTCATGCCAAAGACATGAAGATGGTAAACTAACTGCTGCCTATGCGGTGTGTGAATTAACTGGAATAGTTGAAGCATCCTATTTACCAGGAGTAAAATCTGCACAAGTAGCTGAATTGATTGCTTTGATAAAAGCTTGCGAAATTGGGAGGAATCAAAAAGTAACTATATTTACAGATAGCCAATATGGTTACGGGGTTGTGCATGATTTTGGCCAACTATGGATGCAGAGGGATTTCATGACTTCTTCAGGATCCCCCATTAAAAATGGACAGTTTGTAAGGGAATTGCTAGAAGCAATACAATCACCAAAAGAATTGGCTGTGGTGAAATGTGCCGCACACCAGTCAGGAGATGACTGGGTGGTAATCGGCAACAGATATGCAGATCTTGTGGCTCAACATTGTGCCAAAAATAGGTTGTCAGTCAATAAAAGGGTGGAAAGAATGGTTATCAGCTGCCAACTTATGTTGTATGTGCCACCTGAAACATGGAATGATGTTAAAAGATTGCAAGATGATGCTGATGAAAGTGAGAAGAAAATATGGGTCAAGATGGGTTGTTCCCAAAGAGGAGATGACGAAGTGTGGATTTGCGCTGATGGCAGACCAGTCATGCCTGACTGTCTGCTCTCTCAAATGGCCAGGATGTATCATGGAGACACACACATAGGGAGAGATGCAATGATTAGGCTCTTCAGACAAAATTGGTACAATCCCAAATTCAGAGCAGTAGCAGAGAGTCTTTGCCAGAGATGTTTAACCTGCCAGATGCATAATCCAGGGAGGAAGACAATAATTGGGTTTGGAAAGATTGGAAAGGGAGAGGGTCCATTTATAAGACTCCAGTTCGATTTTATACAGTTACCACCATGCAGAGGGTTGAAATATGTACTAGTCATAGTATGTCTGTTTTCAAAGTGGGTGGAGGCTTACCCTACCAGGAGGAGTGACAGCAATACAGTCGCAAAGCTGTTACTACGAGAACTCATTCCTAGGTTTGGTTTCCCAGTAACTTTGGAATCAGATAGAGGAAAACATTTTAACAGTGAAGTGATTCAAATAATCTGCGAAGCATTCCAAATTGAACAAAACTTGCACTGTGCATATCGTCCAGAGGCTTCTGGAGTAGTTGAACAATTGAATGGCACTATAAAATCCAGACTGGGAAAAATGTGTGCATCAACATCATTGGAGTGGTCAGATGCATTGCCACTCGTCTTAATGGGACTCAGAAGCATTCCCGATAGAAATACGGGATTGAGCCCACACGAGATAATGATGGGAAGAGCAATGAGACAAGCACATGTTCCCATAAACAAACTGCTGAATATATCTGATGATATGGTTCTGGATTATTGCAAAGGATTGGCTGACCTAGTGCGTTCTGTCTCTCATCAGGTCGGAGAAGACGCAGTTTCGAGGCAGCCTGAACAAGAACATGATCTGAATCCTGGTGATTGGGTGGTAGTGAAGAATCACACCAGAGAGACGTGTCTATAACCTAGATGGGGAAAACCTTGTCAGGTCATACTGACTACCAATACAGCAGTGAAGTGTGCAGGATTTCCTAATTGGATTCATGTAAGCCACACCAAAAGAGTACCAGACCCTGAAGAAGAAAATCCTCAGTCAGCATCAATCACTGAGGAAGCTGAAGGTTGCCCAGCTGAAGAATCTCAGGCTCGAGATTCAAGAGAAGCTGCAGAAGAACAACCAAGCACAAGTCAGGATTGGATACCAGTGGTAGAAATTCCTGAAGTATACCACAGAACCAGAAGTCAAACAAAATTGGAAGAAATTGAAGAAGATCCGATAGGTGAAGAAGAAGCAGCTCAGGGAAAAGAAGAAGATACAATAAAAGAACCTGAGCAGGACAAGATAGGGAGAGGAAACTGGGCTCAAATTAATGAAGAATCAACAAATTTTGAGCAGGGACAGACAGGTTTAGAAGAATCCGGTAAGGCTGCAGAAGTACAAAGTGCAATAAGCCTTGATCAGAACCAGTTAGATCCAGAAAAACACACAGAAGAAAAAGATCTCGAGAAACATAAACATGAAGAATTAAACAAAGAACAAGGTCAATTATTGGAAACTCACGGAGGAGCTGCAGAAGAAAAACCAATAAGGCCTGAAAAAGAGCAAGAAAGAAAAACAGTAATTGCAGAAAACGAAAAGGTGTCAAACAGTGAAAATAAAGAGATTGCTGAAGACAAAAATAAAGAAACAGTGCAAACAAAGAAAACAAGAAAAGGTGATCATTGGCATAGTGTCATTAAAAGAATAAAATACCACATAAGAACCAGAAGTGAAGATCCAGATCAAGTAAATAAAGTAACAAACCGAACGAGAAAATAAAACTGAGAAAAGAAGAAGTAAAAGACTGAAACTTGTGAATAACAAATTCAAGGGTCCTGATTGGACTTACATCATTCTTGAAGATTACGAAAGCTCAGAGTCAATTGAAAGTGGTGACGAAGGAACAAGTACAGAACTGACATATGAGAAAGAAACAAGACCACCTTGACTAAGTGAAATAATAAAATAAAGAAAAGCGAAAACAGATAAGAAGAGCAATTTTCCTTGTCGAAATGCCTGATGATAGAGTTGCTGGGAGACCAAAACAGAGATGTTGTAAAAGATGCTGTGCAATATGCATATGTAGTCTAGTAATGGTGCTTATAGTATGGTTAGTCCTGATCGTAGCAGTTCCTTACCTTATGATAATGGATAAAAAGATTAATAACGATACTAAGGGAAGGACAGCACACTTGAAGGGTAATAGAGTAGAACTAATGGCAGAAAATGAACCAGAATTTCATCATGAAATAACTGATAACAACACTAGTCTAAATGTTTTCACAAAGTTATTGTTTCAATATGTAGACACCATGGAAGTTAGTAATTGTTATGTCTGTATGAAGTTACCTGAATCAGTAGCAGAAGGGTTAACATATCACCACCTACCATTAACATATGGCATATCATGTAGTGTTTTATCTAGTTTATTTTATAGAACAGGGAGACTTCAATATTATTATTCAAACATAGATGTGATATTTTCTGAGGTTCCGATTCGAAAGAGTATGAACCCAGTGCTTAGTAGTCAAGACGCACAGTTTATGGGAGAATTTTTCTTAACAATGAAAACAATAGATATAACACATGCACATAGACACAATCTAACATGTTCTTTACATGAAGAAGAAAAGATATTTTTGAACTTAGTGGAAGATAGAAGACAAGATTTTCAAAAGAAAGCTTCTGATCATAAGGCTCATTTGCCACCTTGGGCTGAGAAAGAAGGGAGTTACACACCTGGCAAGGCTCAAGCTGCTATGGCTCTGGATTTTGTAAAGACAGGGAAAATTTGTCTACATAGATTAAAGACTGATTATAACAATGTTTTCATCGGTACCAGTGAATGTGAACACAATTTCTTAATTCTTGGAGGTTGGGGAATAAAAGGAGGAACAGATTCAGTTTTTCCTGGGATCTATTATGTGTGTGGGAATAAGGCTTACTTTAGGCTTCCTGCACGGTGGTTTGGAAGTTGTTATTTTGGAATAGTATTTCCAAAAATATACCACGTAAAAAGAAACACTGGGAGCAATGAAAACAATAGCGAATTAAAACGTAGTAAAAGAGCTAGTTTTTCTGAAATTGTAGGTGATATATTTGGTGCATTGATACCTTCGGTGGGAATAATTCTGAACTCAAGGAAAATATGTAAATTGTCCACAGTGGTTGATCGTTTATCAACGGATACTGCTGGAGGATTTCTAATGATTAATGCGGAGATGGTTGCGATTAGATCTATGGTTATGCAAAATCGACTTGCTCTTGATATTATATTGGCAAAAGAGGGTGGAGTCTGTAAATTATTGAAGACGAAACACTGTTGCACTTACATACCTTATAAAAGTGCAGAAATTGGAACATATATACAGAATATAACGAAACTTGAGAAAGAATTAAAACCACTGGAAGTTGATAGTGTATGGGAAAGATTGACAAGTAGTATTGCGTCAATTGGTACCTGGTTTTCTAATGTAGGGAAAGGACTTGTAGGTCAAATATTAGTACCCTTAGCAGGGATAGCAATAATAGTACTGACGATAATAATATGGTGCAAATGTTGTAGAAAGAGTGAATCATATAATGTGACAGGAAAAGGAAAGAAGAGAAAGTTTGATGAAATTGAACTTGAAGAATTGAGAAGTGAATTAAACAAGAAATTGAAAGGGGATGTGAAAAATAGAAAGTGTAAAAATGAGAATGAAACTATTTGCTAGAAGTTGGCATCTGATTATGGGTAGTATTTGATGGCTCTTAAACGCCATCAGAGAGGGGATTGATGGAGCAAGGACTCATAAATGAGACTTGCTCGAATGCAATCTCCTCACAGTATTAATTTATTAATCTTGTATTGTGTATATTAACTTTGCATACACTACATGAATAGCAAGGAAGCTTGCCTATGTGTTCTAACTAACAAGTAACGCTTGTCTTTTTCTAAAATGGCCGCTAAAGCACGGGAACTTTACTGCGCATGTCTCAACCATATCACGTGGTGTGACGTCTATCTTTGCTTGGTGGGAAACTCCTGCTTCTGCGCAGTGTGCATTAAAATGGCTGCTTGATGTTTTCACATGCTTCAGCTTGCTCTTGTGTTATTATTAATTTGTCGTTTTCTTAACGCTACTAATGCGGGATAGAATTATAAGTAAATGGGGATAGAGTAGAAAGAGTGGGTATACAGTGAAACATTTTATTTGTGATTTTAATATTTTCTTCTTTGACTTTTATTAGTTCGTAAACTTGGGCCTGGGGTTGGTGAACTGAAACTCGAGAGACAATGATTCTGTGCATGTGCCCTGCTTGGCTGCCAAAGAATAAAGATGAAGTCAACCTGGACGTCGTCCAAGGCCGCGACCTAATGGCCGATATTGATATATTCATGTGTTCTTGCCAAACTTGCAACTATGTATATGGAAAATGAATAAACTTTGTCGTGAGACGGGTGGGAAATAAAGCCAATGTATTAAATTTGATGGGCGGTATTTTAAAACAAAGGACTTCAGAATTCGTATTAAAATCATATGGTGTGAGAATTAACCCCCTGTCCCTGACCAATCAGAAGTAGTGGTCCCATATTTTGGCAACATTAATGGGAGGTACATGGGCGTAGAAGGGTATAATAGATATAGAATTAGCTAATTAATTTAGACTAGACACTGACAAGAGCGCGCACAGGAGACTAGAGCTTACTCTCAGAACGCACAGAAGAGCTCCAGACTGTCAAGCTGATCGATTGCAGACTGATCCGATGTCCAGAGAGGTCCTGAGGAGGGGGCGGCGGTGTCCATTAGAAGGAAGGCACGGGAGAATCGAGGAGAAGTCGAGTATCAGAGAGGGGAACGGCGCAGGCGTCGTCGTAGAGAGGTCACCGGTCCTGTCCTGATCCTGGAGGAGGTCTTTGCTCTTCATCCTTCTTGGGTCCTATTCTTTTCCAACTCCTTGGCCAAGGGGTTTGGTTCTCGCACTTAGGTAAATATAAATGCAACCTTTAGTTGCGCTGCTGTCTCTATCTTCTCCTTTCTGAGGGACCGTCATTAATCAATAATTATTATTCTATGCTTCATCCTTGATATGTGATTAAGTACCATGTGGTTCTGTAATTTACTCTGCTAAATCTTTAGATAAACATTTTAAAACTTCCTGACTCAGTGGTTATTTCAGGATTATGTCCTATAATGAATGTCACTCATTTTAAACTTCCCAATTAGCAAAGGATTCATTGGTAAGTCATTACTCTTCAATCGGAAGGTAATTGGTAGCAGGGATTTTGATACAGAGTAACAACTGACAACCCCAGCGTAAGTATTAGCGTAGTATGAATGTATGGGCCCAAGTGAGTATCTGGTGTATGAATGCTGTTTGCTAATATCGCGCTGGATCACCTTTTTAAATTAAATGTTTTAAGTGTTACCAGTTTATTCCAATCAAGATGGCTTCAGGTGTGCCATACTTTTGTCATAGGTAAGGTTGTTAGCGCTCTAGTTGTTCTTAAGAACACTCTGGGAAGCTGCAGTAGAACACAAAGGAATCAACTGACAGTCTCTGCCCTTGTTGGATTTACATGTTTTACTGAGAATGTCAGACTTCATTCTCACATGACTGAGAAAGATAATGTGAATTTACAGAAAATATGCTCTCAATTTAGCTTCTGGAGCACCTTCCAAACCTCTGTGGGACAAGCATGAGAAAATTGTTTTCTCTCAAACATGATTCATGAAATCCCAGCAGAAGGTTTTTCACAGGGTAAAATCACCCTAGAACACACCACAATTCCTGAAATTAGTATGGTACCATCAACAAATGAATTCTAATGTAACTAAAGTCTGTTATCACCCTTTATAGTTCTCCTTTTGGTGACCCTCAAAATCTTCTATTCACTACAATGCATTTCATTGGGGTGCTATCATGTATATTGGTCCCAAGATGGCTGCCAACACTTCTTGGATAAAGTGCTGACAGCCAATCAGATCTCACGATGACATGTGTGGTTAGGCTCCGCCCAGATATATATAGTTCTTTTTCCTTTAATATTTAAAAAACTACTGAACGGATTTACACCATTTTTTAAAAGGTCGCTTTCTGAGCCAAGCAGTACCTTTATGCCAAATTTGGGGTAAATCCGTTCAGTAGTTTCCGCTGTAGCCTTGCACAAAGTTCCCTATGGGAAATTGATTTTTTTACTCTTATTTTTTGAATTTCTCAGCAACTACTGAGCGGATTTACACCATTTAACCAAAAGGCATGACACTGAACCAAGGGCTACCTTTTTGCCAAATTTGGTGTAATTCCGTTCAGCAGTTCGGGCTGTAGCTGCGACTAAAGGTTCCTATGGAAAATTGCATGGGGAAAACACGTTTTGGGACCCCCCTTTTTTCTCGGCCCCACTTGACGAATCACCCCGAAACTTTCAGGATAGGAGCGGACCGGAGTGGGCCATAAGTTTTGAGAATTTCGTGAAGATTCGTCAACCGGCGCCAAAGGTATTGGAAATAGAATGTTGCGAATTTCCTATGGAAAATAGGTCCTAACTATAACTATCTACTGGCGACCGCCAGTAGATAATATATATATATATATATATATATATATATACCAATTTTATTTGTTTTTGAAAAAGCAAATAAAACAACAAGCATTGCATTCCAGTCATTTCCCCCGGCCCCGCTTGCTCCACCCCCCAACAATCACTAAAAAACTGAATCATTGATGAGCACAATCTCAGATATAGAGGACTAGTCATTGAAGTCCCCCAATTTGTCCCAGACCCTAGTAGATTTCTGAGGACAGTCCCTAGAGATGTAAATCGATTCCCATTATTTGGCACACCAGTCCATACCATATCTCCAGAACTGCAGTCCAGGGGTCTGGAACAATTTACGATTCTTTGCAGTGTCTCTCTTGGCCACCAATGTTGCCAGCCCCACAAGCTGTTGGTCCCCTCCCAAGGTCCTCTAAAAGTCAGAAAAGGACTATCTTGGGCATGAGTTTAATGGTCGTGTCCAGGACCCTGGAAGTGTGTGCCCTATACAGGACCAGTATTGATTGATCTGCGGGGAAACCCACACCACATGAAAGAAGTCGGGCTTGGGGGCAGAGCATCTAGGGCAGTTAGACCAGTGCACCAAAGTCAACGGGGTGACATTTATATGAGATGTAGATACAGTAACTTCACTAGCCTAAGCCACACAGAAATAATGAGTTCTCTGGGACTCATACAAGCCATCTGCCACTCTACATCATCCAGGTCTCCAACCTAGCCCTCCCATCTTTGACGGGTCAAGTCCAAGACCTCGGGGGCATTGTTGACCAAAGAGCAAAAAAATTGAGAAGTCATCCCCATCAATTGTCGAGCCTCTAAGGGGCTATATTATGGCAACTTGACCAGATCTGCAGAGTGTTTCCCAAGTGCGTGTCGAACATGCAAATATCTATGAAACTGTTTGTGTGAAAGCTGAAAGAGGGCCTGCATGTCTGCAAAAGAAAGCATGTGGCTATCTGTCCAGACGTCGCCCATTAGTGTAATCCCAATTATGTCCCAGCGCTAAAATTCCTCCAGTTGTGTCGTGTGAGTTAGCCAGCACCCTCTCCTCAGTGGGGTTTTCTGGGTGAGCTTTCTGGCCCACCTGAGAAATCTATCAGTGGCTCACCAAACGAGTAAAATTGTTCTGGTGAGTTCAGGCCTATGAAGGGGAATAGGCCTGCCGTTCAACTAGCCCATAACCCCATCTAGCCCTAGTCAGTGCAGTTCAAGTTGGTAGGCCAGATCATTCCATTAATCAGTCAGCCAGTCATTAATCACTAGTAGCTGGGACGCCCAATAATACAGATGGATGTCAATGTCTCGCAACCCCCCATCACAGACTGAATGACGGCATTCATCAAGAGCAATGTGCAGAGGGAGGCCTCTCCAAAGGAAAGAGCGGAGGTGGGCCGCAACCTTTGTGACCCAAGTATTTGGGATGTGGAAGTTCTGCAAAACGTAAAGAAATTGTGGAAGTAACATCATCTTAATAAGTGCAACACGGCCTAGGGCGTTGAGAGGAAGGGTGGACCAAGTAGCCAAGCGGGTCTTAGTTGTACAGAGGAGCGGCGCTAGGTTAAGAGATTGAATAAGCTCGGGAAGGGTGGATATGTGGACCCCTAGGTACTTAAAACTGAGTTGACAGACTGTGATGTCCTGTTGCCAGCCCATCATTGCATTGCCCCCGTACAGGAATAAGGAGTGATTTAGATCGATTAACCTGGAGCCCGGAAGCCTCGCCAAACAGACGAAAGATGTCCAACATAAGGACACTCAGGTCATGCTTCAATTTTTTACTTCGGACACAGTGGCTTTTGCCATGCCTTGTCTTCACAGTTCCTGATGGGAATCCCAAGGGCGCCTCTGGAACCTGCTGACACCAGGACACACAGATCACTCTCCATAGTCCCCTGCTCCTGTAGACGCACCACACTGGAGTCATGCTGCGCCTCACTCTTCCTGGACAGTCTCTTCCTGCAGGGTTGGGAGCCTCCTTTCCTATCTCAGCAGGCATGCTGGGTTCTTGGCAATTCAGGACAGGTGTTCAGCTCTCGCAGCAAGGAATAGATTCAAGTGATGACCCTCACCTCTGGAAAGCTGGTATCAGGTAGACAGTGGTTCTGGATACACAGCAGCCCTCTGAGTATTCTGTAGAGCACTCTCTTCCTTGGTGAAAGAACATAAAACTGGAACAAAAGTTGATGATGGATGCCACTTTTTTATCAACCAATATTTTTTGTTTTTGAAAAAGCAAATAAAACAACAACAAGCATTGTATTCCAGTCAGTCCCCACCACACCGCCCGCTCCACCCCCCAACAATCACTAAAAAACAGAATCATATAGATATAGAGGACTAGCCATAGAAGCCTCCCATTTGCCTCAGACCCTAGTAGATTTCTGAGGACAGGCCCTAGAGAGGTAAAGCAGTTCCTCTTGTTTGGCACACCAGTCCATACCAAATCTCCAGAACTGCAGCCCGAGGGTCTGGAACAATTTCCGATTCTTTGTCATCTGGGGGGCCGTTAAAAAATATTAGAACGTTGTCTGCATATAAGGTAATTCTGTCCTCCAGTGTATCGCTCCATCTCCACCCTGCAACTGGGCATCGCACCGCACCAGACGAGCTAGGGGCTCAATCGCCAGCACAAAAAGGAGGGGAGACACCCATGCCAGGTAACAAGTCTAACTGAAAATTCCTGGGATAACACCCCATTACTGAAAACTACGCACCAAATCCTTGGGTCTATTATAAATCTGAATAATACAGAAAAGGGTTTTTATTTTTAAGAAAAAGAATAATTTGAAGCAAGCTCTTTTATAAAAAACACAGCCTATAACACACAGATCTAACCGTGGAAAATTCCCTTTTCAGGACGAAATCCCTCACTCACCAAAGGTGACATGCTTCATCATATGGGATTCTCCTCTCAAGAGAAAAACCTAGTTCTCTTGAGGGCTACAACCCCCTCTCTGAGAGGGAGGAGCTCAGGGATGTTTTCAAATTCTAATTTATTGCAAATATTCTTAATCCACATGTGATGAGCAAAATAGTGTGAGTGAGGGCGCAGCGCAAAAAGAAATAAGCAATGTGGAAGAAAGTGAAAATAAAACTAGCTAGGGGCGCAAAAAATATATATTTTATTCTGGCGCACCCTCTGCCAGGATTAAAAACAATGCACCAGCGACATGGATCTAAGTCGCGATTGTATGGTGGACAATAATGGTCAACATGAGAGGAGAATCCCATATGATGAAGCATGTCACCTTTGGTGAGTGAGGGATTTCGTCCTGAAAAGGGAATTTTCCACGGTTAGATCTGTGTGTTATAGGCTGTGTTTTTTATAAAAGAGCTTGCTTCAAATTATTCTTTTTCTTAAAAATAAAAACCTTTTTCTGTATTATTCAGATTTATAATAGACCCAAGGATTTGGTGCGTAGTTTTCAGTTCGTGATTATTTGGGGATATAATCCTGTGCAGGTCTTTAAACTTCCCTAGGACCCTCCTGCTTGAACGAGTTGGTGTGTAATATAACACCCCATTAACCAGGACTTGCGCCGTGGGTTGTGCAGAAAGAACATCGATCATCCTTCTTAAGCGAAACACCAAAACCCATGGGGAGCAGGACCTCCCTGAGATAATCCCAGCTTACTGTGTCAAATGCCTTTTTTAGAATTTCATCAGCATCACGTTTGTCCTCCCCCCCCCCCCCCCAGCGTCCTGGGCATACGCCAGGGCCGTATAAATTTGACAAATGCAGTGTTGCGTGCTTCGGTTGAGCATGAAGCTGCATTGATTGGGATGAATCAAGGTGGTAAGGACCGGCTGCAGTCTATTCGCCAAGATTTTGGCATATATTTTGATGTCTACGTTAATTAGGGAGATTGGCCTGCTCTAGGATGTGCCTCCTACCGCACAATCTGATTTAGGAAGAACCACAATGGCAGCCAAATCAAGGTCTGAGGTGAAGGAGCCGATGCCACTGGCTCGTCATAGAGCCGCAGTAGGTGTGGGCTAACAATGTCTCAGAATTTAAAAATAATACTCAAGAGGAAACCCATTAGGACCCGGAGTCTTTCTGGATTTTAAATCATGGATGACTGTGAGGATTTCATCCTCCGCAATGGAGGGGTCCAGTGCCGCACGCTAACCAGCAGCGATGCTGGTAAGGGGGATATCCGATAGGAGGGGTTGTGAGATCTCACAGGGAGGTGAGAGGGTCCCACATTTATACAGTCACAGCAGAAAGAAGATGTGGATCGACAGCCTGCACTTTAAGTACTGGTTTGGGGAGGTTCAGACAGCCTTTGGGTGGAGTGATGCTTCTCACAAGAGAGCAGTCTTAAGCTTGGAGCACCCACAACAGAGACACTAAGAGGTTGAGCTTTCTCCACCTGGCTTCTCGTCAGCAAACTTAAAAAGTGTTCATGAAAAGACAAAAAGGCTGGCCTCCCCTATAGGGTCCTTTTTAACCTTGCACAACAGTCTGCAGTCCCATACTTCACCCCCACCATCTACCAAATGGTAGTGCTACAGGAAGAATAATCAATTTCTCCTCCCAGTAAAAAGCTTAATAGAATTTCTAAAGAAGCTTTGTCTTCCTCCAGCTTCAGGTTTGTCAGCAATACACTTCCACTGTATGGGAAAACATCCTCACCCCCACCTTTTGCAAAAGGCCAGGTCAGGGGCATCCAAAATGGATAGTACAGACCTCCATTACTCACGTATGCACACTATGCATGTACCATACAGGCCGCACACACAACAGTACAACATACACTTGGGATGTTAACATTAGGATCTGGATTAGTGCACAGAATTAGAACCTTACACAAGTGAGTACGTAGACCTCCACTCTAGTAACACGGATATAAAGATCTGGGTCACAACTAAGAATTCACAGTACATGGTTCACTGCCAACACCGCTCTATGTACTAGTCCCATTGGAGGGATAGTATCTGCTCTTTGCATAATGAGGCAATGCCTGGTGGGGGGCGTGGCTAGCCAGCCAACATGGTGGACGCAGCTCCGTAGAGCTCTGTCCCAGTGACCTCGATTTTCTGCAATTTATAACCAGGGATGCCGCACTACAGAGTGTCAAGGCAGTACGAACCCCCAGCACACACCTCGGAAGGAGCAGAGCCGCAAAAATCTGTGCATCGAGATAGGAAAGGGCGAGGCCCGCAACGTGAAGCATGCCACCAGAGCGACTGCGAGGGCAAGTCTGCCATCCTATACGGAGGAACCCAGGAAGCCCCGGAGAACATCGGGCAGAGCTGTAATGCAACCAGGAGAAACAGCACTGGAGCCGTAGCGAACCCAGAACACACAGTAGCACGGCTGCCCTCCACATGCCGCTGGCTGCGGTTTATGAGGTACGACACGTGTGGATAAGCGGGACGTCCTGGGCAGAGGTGCGGACGAGATCATGAGGGGACGGCCGGGATCGCCTCCAGTCGGCGCAGGCCGCGACGGTCGAGGGACTGGCTGGGTCTCGCTGTTTCTGTGCCTGTCAACAAAAGTGGACAGAGCAGTGCTAGTGGGAACAGGTCCCCCGCACCCTAGGCGGTAAGACATAGACATCTGTGCGGTGGGAGAAGGGGGCGAGGCCGGCCTCAGCAGACATGAAGCATCGACCACAGAGACTGAAGCACTCCTGAGAGGCCGCACCCACGGAAATGCGAGCGGTGCCCCCCTCGGCCCTCACAGCCTAAAAAAAAAGCAGCGAGATAGGCTCAGCCCCAAGGAATCAGTAGAGCCACTGCGAGCCGCGTCCAGCCCCAACAACACGGGCAAACCGCACCCGTCGAATAGGAGGTAGGGCCCCCTAGGCTCTGGTCGGTGAGGCGCAAGTCCCCAAAAGCTTATAGAAGGACAGAACCTACCACACCAGCCCCAGGGGCAAGAAGCCCAGCAGTCGGGACATATTTTGCGGCCCTGCCCCTCATTTCCCTGTTGCACACGTTTGTCTGCCAAATAGCGAAGTGGAGACTGAGGAGCAAGCACGCCCGAAACCCCAGGCAGAAGACCACACACATTGACTGGTGCAGACCAGGAAGGAAGAGATAGGACAGGAGACTTCAGGCAGTGCAGAGCACTGATAGCGAGCGCCCCTAGGGTGGACAGTCCAAGCTCTGACACGCATCGTGGTCACACTAGAGATCTAAAGGCCTACTGAGCACTGAGGGGCAACTTCACAGTGGTAACAGCAGCCCAGAACTACTTGGCAGAAACAAGCAGAGGTGCGCATATGCACTGGGCTAGAAGTCAGCAACCCAGCACGCAGCACCACAGTGCAGTGCACGGCTGACACCCAATTTGAAAAATACAGCGGGGAGCAGAGCTGCACACCAAAGAAGATTACCCCCAGGCGAGACCTACATGCCCACGGCACAGAAATTAATCAATGGGACGCCTAAAAGGCACCGCACAGCATTCTGCTGCACAACGGGTGATGCTATGAACCCAATGTTATTATCCAAGCTCGAAACAGTTTTGGCAGCAGTCGAAAAAATAGGCGCCACCTTGGATCAAAACCGCACAGTGCTCGCAGAAAGAATCGACAAAGTAGCGTCAGATTTCAACCTACTCACAGCAGATCACCACAAACTGTCAGATAAAGTGCAAACACACGAGCAAGCCCTATCAGAACTGAAGCCCACCACCCACAGTCATGCAGCAGCATTGCAATATATCATAGACCATGTCAATATACTAGAAGATCGATTGGAAGATGCGGAGGGCCGCTCACGCCGCAATAATATACGCATGGTAGGTCTTCTGGAAGGAAAGAAGGGCAAGACCCGACGCCATACATCAAAAATTGGCTACAGGAGCTCCTCCAGGAAAACTCCTTGTCGCCGCAATTTGTAGTGGAGTGAGCACACAGAGTACCAACACGTCGACCACCACTAGGATCCAGGCCACAGCCACTACTATTCAAACTTTTAAACTATATCGACAGAGACACAGTGCTCAGAGAGACCCACAAACTCACGGAAATTAAGGTACAAAACCAGCAGATCATGTTGTTTCCAGACTATACATTACAAGTACAAAGACGCAGAGGCTTGTTCACAGAAGTCAAGAAGCAACTCCGAACACTGGACATCCGCTATTCCTTAATGTTCCCAGCTAAGCTGCGTATAATTACGAAAGACCAAGCAAATTTCTTTGACGCACCGTCTGAAGTGTGGGACTGGCTGGAAGAGACAGGCCAGTTAACAGGGCTCAGGCCACCCGTGGACTCACACCCTCCACGCCAGACCACAAGGAATCGCCGATGCGACAGAACAGGGACAAACAAGCCGGCAAGAATACCGTTGTCTATCCCAGACAAGGAACAAAGGAAGATGGAGCAACAAGAGGCCCTTCTAGGGGCCGCAACCATCGAACTGCCTCGCAATCCTCTGAGCTGGATGCACACTTGACTCGCTCCCGAAGCTCCACTAATTCATCACCGACCCGCTCCGAAGACAGAGACTCCGTTCAGTTACCCGATATCATGCCGCAAACATCAGAGAATATAATATAGACAATGGACAATTGTGAAGTACAATGTATCCTTTTAAAGCTAGTATAAGCAGTACAAACAGGCGTGCAGCAAAGTATGAAATTCGTAGAGGCACACACAGGCACCTCACGCCCCAAACGGGTGAGACAGTGCGCCCTCGCCGCGGCACGCGCCCCACACCATGATAGCTATACTCTTAGTGCGTATCAAAGAAAGGCAGGAACCCATTAATTATTCTCACCCAGAACGAGGCGCGTCCCAACACGCACAGCACATGTCACCCCAAATTATGTCATTCCCATCATGACAGTTGCCACTGTTAGGCCCCATAGTTTGGACGACCATCAACCACGAACTTGCCCGATTCGTGTTCTACATTACCCAGTTAAACCCCCAATCCCTGATATGTCTATTCTGTCGTAGAATTCCCAGCTGGGCGCCTCGGGCCATGGTAGCTTTCAAAGCTCTTCCCATGCAAGGAAGTGCAAAACAAGTACATGGCGCAAACTAACATCCTGACCTGGAATGTGAGGGGCATACACACGCCCAGCCGCAGGTACTCAATATATGCATACCTCCTACGCAGGCATACTAACATCGCACTTTCGCAAGCAACACACCTCACCCAGGCAGAAGCAACCCACCTGCGCAAACGTTGGAGAGGGCAAGTATATAGTACAAACTACTCCTCACAAGCTAGAGGGGCAATGATATGGATCAAGTCAGGCGTTCCACACAAAGCAGATGAGATAGTAATAGATCCGGAAGTGGGTACGTGTTTGTCAAGGGCAAGCTGAACGATCAAGCCTTACTTCTAGGTTCAATATACGCCCCAAATGTAGAGCAAAACTCATTCCTCAGGAAGCTCACGGGAATACTGGCTAATTGGTGTGAGCTCCCTTTGGCTGATAGGGAGAGACTTTAATTCAGTACTAGACATAGACTTGGACAGGCCATATCCCCTTTGACATGTACCGTAACAACGTCCAATGCACAGGCTCTCAAGGAGTGGCTAACAAACTGGTCGCTAGTAGATATATGGAGGGCACTCAATCCCACAACATGAGTATACTCTTTTTACTCCACAGTGCATGATCTACACGTTCGTCTTGACCAAATAGTGGACTCATCCCCTCTACTCCCTCTCACTAAGCACACAGAATACCTAGGGCACAGACACTCTGACCATAATCCACAGCTCCTACAACTCACATGGGACACAGCCCCTCCCAGTACCTACCTGGCGACTACAACCTGTAGCGTTAGAAGATCAGGTGTTTCGCGCGTCCCTAGGGACATCCATATTAGAATACTTCAAGATAAATGAACACACAGCAGAGGACCCCCTTCTGGAGTGGGATGCCTTCAAGGTGACCCTTAGAGGGCACTGTTTGGGGGCCACCTGGAACATCCGGAAACAACTCAACAGCAACTGTTGGGGCAAGAAATCAAGCAAGCAGCGGGCAACCCAAACACTAGGAAAACTAGATGCACTAAGATCAGAACACATAGACTTACTGGAGCGGTTATGTTGCCATAATTATGCAGCACATTCAGCACGTATGCATGCCACTGCAGACCCCGCAGGCAGAATGCTAGCATGGCTCCTGCACCAAGAACAAATTAGCCACCCCATAGGAGCCATACACACCGAGACAGGGCAGCTAGTCTATACACAACATGAAATACATGATGCAAAGACCAGACACTACACTAAATTGTATCAATCCCTGAGACCATTGAATGACAGATTACTTTCAGAATTCCTAGACTTGGTACAACTGCCCGAAACAACGCCAGACCAGAGGCTACAGCTGAACGCACAAATAACGCCCGAAGAAATTAGAAGTGCAATCATGGCCCTTGCTAACGGGAAGACACCTGGCCCGGACGGCCTCCCGGCAGAGTTCTATAAAGCCTACGCCACAGCACTAGTTCGCCATGTACACACATTGCATACAGAAGCAACTAACGCACAGCGGCTTCCCCAACCTCGCGGGAAGCGAGATTGGTATCTTTTCCTAAACTGGACAAAGATCCTACAGACGTGGGATCTTACAGACCCCTAGCCCTCTTAAACTTCAACTAAAAAATACTCGCAAAGCTACTGGCTGACAGACTAACACAAATAGTACCCTCATTAGTACACGCAGACCAGAATGGATTCATACCCTCCAGCTGCACCTCATTAAACTTAAGACGATTCTTTAGTCTAGCTACTTACTCACAAAGTCGCTGGCCACATGCAGGGTTACCTGGTCCTAGACCTAGAGAAGGCCTTCGACTCACTAGAATGGGGGTTTCTCTTCGCAGTTTTAAACAAATATAATCTGGGAGACTATTTCACCAGCATGGTTCGACTGCTGTACGACATGCCAACGGTAAGGGTAAAGATAGGCCCTTACATGTCGGAACCGGTAAAGATATGCAGAGGGACTAGACAGGGGTGCCCCCTCTCCCCACTCCTATTTGCTTTAGCAATTGAGCCACTTGCAGAAATTCTCAGATCAGAGGTGAGAGAGGGTATCATACTCATACTAGGGGATGGCACACATGTTATATCGTTATACGCAGACGATCTCCAACTGTACATAAGGGACATTTGCCAAATACCTCACCGATTGTCTCTCACACTTGAAAGATTCACTAATATATCAGGACTTAAGGTAAATGTCCCTAAATCCGGCCTGTACTCCTTTAGCGAGAGCAATGTACACCCTGGTTACACACTAAACGGAGAACTGGTTCAATGGCATGAAACTACATTCCGCTATCTCGGTATACGGGTATACCACAACCCGCCAGATTTACTAGATGGAAATCTTGCCAAGGCCATAGCAGCAGTCAGGTCCCAAACGTCCTTCTGGAAAACTCTACTGCTATAAATCACGGGAAGGGTGGCACTGATAAAGATGGTAATCCTCCCCCGGTTCTTATACTATTTCATGAACCTCCCATTATACGTCCCCTCATCTTATTTCCGCCCCTTAGAGACTCCGATCCGGGATTTCATATGGGGAAATTCAAGGCACCGAGTAGCAATCAGAAAGCTGTATTTACCCACAAACCAAGGGGTTCTAGCTGTCCCAAATCTCGAGTATTACTACCTGGCTGCTCAACTGCAGTGGATAGCCACGTGGTTAGCAGACAGGTACAGGGAAGACCCAGCTACCATACTCCCTCCTGCGCAGCTTCCAGACCTGCTGAGGCTACTCCATCCTTGCACCAAAGCCAGACCCCCCCAACTCGTTAATACTGTGCGTGGCGCATAAATGCTTCCGCAGAGCACTATACATAACTCGAGCATCAACCCCATACGCTCCCACCCTCCCACTGGAAGGAACCCCTAGGGGTTTCACGGTAACATCAGCAGCCGAATTGCAACAATGGCGAGATGCAGGAATTCAGGAAATAGGAGATTTATACCTTGACGGGGAGCTACGACCATATACCACACTCGTAGAGCATCAGGAACTGCCCCCGGGCAATTCCTATTACACCGTTCTCTCATAGCAGCACTAACTACCAAATGGGGCGATTTAGCCACAGAACCAAACATGCACCATACAATGCGAATATGTCTCTTTACAACGCGAGTCATTACATTGCGTGCTAACGCGGTTGTTACAACGACCGCGTTGTTACAACGCAGTACCATTACAACGCAAGTCGTTACAAGGACTTGCTCTAGATGGCGCGCTGGACTTAGGAATAGTATAATTTACTATTCCAACTCCAGTGTGTGCAACAGTAGGGACGGTGTTGGAATAGTAAATTATACTGTTCCTTAGTTTAGAGCGCCATCTAGAGCAAGTCGTTGTAACGGTACTGTGTTGTAACAACGCGGTCGTTGTAACGACCGCGTTGTAAAGGTATCGTGATGTAATGACCGCTTTGTAAAGGTTGTTTCCCCACAATGCAATATATACACGTTATGGGCCAAGGGGGGCACTTAACTAAATGGTTCGCAGCCTTGCTGCGGCACCACATAGCTGCTGACCTGTCGTCCCTTAGGCAGCACTGGGACATCAAAGCAAGTCGCCAACTCTCAAATGCGGAATGGAATTTGGTTTTGCAGAGTCCATACATATCCCTAGAAACACTTGTCTTCGTCAGATCTAATTCTTCATTATACACAGAGCATACCTCACGCCTGCAAAGATCAACAAATACTTTAGTCACCAAGACGCAAAATGTCCTAGATGCGCACTCATAGACGCGGACCTATTGCATATGCTTTGGGGATGTCCCGCGCTAGCCGAATATTGGAGAGCAGTAACGGAAGACCTAGTACACTGCACAAGGAGAGACCTCTCCCCAGAATGGCCCACATACATACTGCACCTATACCATAGGAATCGGAACAACAAAGTCACTTCCCGATTCCTGGATCTAGGAATAGTGGTAGCAAAGAGACTAATTACCAAAAAGTGGAAAGCCTCTCTTCCCCCTAACATTGCAATGTGGAGACGCTTAATGCACACCTGGGCAAAAGCAGAAAGCGTGGCACTTCACAGAGAGGATACGCTGGGACTTCGAAAGACCCCGATCGCAAACAGCTGGGACGAGATCCTAGCAACTCTCTCACGCATAGATAATAATGACGAACCTACTTCACCCCAATAATAACAATGACAAGATGAACAGGGACGCATAATTAGACTGGACCAAGATGCAGAGTCAGACATAAAGCAGAGAGGCAATCAGCAGCACTGGGCGGACTCCCGCACAGCCCAACAAACGCCATGACATAGATGTTAGCCACGCATATTCATACTATATACGACATAAAACCAGGACGCGATAGCATTCATAACTCAGTTTTAAAATCATCATGTATCATTTGTTCTTGTTATATTATGACCCTTCCCCACAGTTTATTCTGTTAGCAAGTATAATCACAATTAGGCAATGGCAATGATGTGCAAGCTATGTTCAGCTTAGAGGGGTCGAGCAGCGTTAAAAATGTTGCAAGCAATAAAGGAAAAGTAAAAGTAAAGGGATAAAATGTAACACAGTTGTATAACAGTGCTAAACATGTGAAAGTAATGAGATAATAAGAGAGGTAATAGTGCACTGTACAGCAAATCCTTGACATGACTACACTTTATGTTCATAATGTCGTAGAACAGACCAGCTGATGTATGTACAAAAGCAACTCTTGCAAGCTCCAATTGGACACATATGTGAAATTTATGTACATGTCCTAATCGAAAAATTAAAAAAAACAGATTTAAAAAATATATATATATCTATATATATATAAAAAGAGGCAATGCCTGGTGCACACCTCCAGGTCGGAGAACAGGTACAAGGCTTCACTCATGTCAAGGGACAGGCCTAAGACTCTGCGCACATACTACATTACTATGAGGTTCAAAATAATAAAAAAGGCTACCAGACACACAGCACTCAGGATCTCAGCAACACAGCTGTTCCCCTACACAGGGCACATTTCCATTGTAACAGCATTGGATAGGCATTAACTTTGTTCCTGCACAACTTGTATTACAGAATGGGCAACAACACACATTTAAAGTCCCATCCCGTAGGTATGTCAGGAGTACAAAAGAAAAGACACAAATGCAAGTTGCACGCATACACGCGTTTGCATGATGTCGGATGTTCTCTAATGACTGCAGTTCTCCTCTAGATACAGTCTCACCAAGGTCATTTGAGGAACACTATGTAACAGGCATTGGCAAAGCCAATAGATTTCGCCTATGTGAGAACTATTGGCTTTGCCAATGTCTTTTAGCCATCTTGTACAGCACCTTGGAGTGGAGTAGAGTAAAGTGGAGTGGAGTGGCATGGTGTTGAGTGGTGTGGAGTAATATAGAGTGCAGTAGAGTGGCGTAGAGTGGTGTAGAGTCGAGTAAAATGCTGTAGAGTGGTGTAGAGTGGAGTGGCTTAGAGTGACTTACAGTGGAGTGGAGTGGTATAGAGTAGAGTGGAGTGGCTTAGAATAGAGTGGAGTGAACTGGCTTACAGTAGAGTTGCATAGAGTGGAGTGTTAGAGTGCAGTGGCATACACTGGATTTGCGTAGAGTGGCGCAGAGTGGAGTGACATGGAGTAAGTTAGACTGGAGTGGCGTGGCGTAGAGTAGAGTGGCGTAGAGTAGAGCAGTGTGAAGTAGAGTGGCATTGTTTGGAGTGGAGTGGGGTAGAGTGGCACTGTGTGGAGTGTTGTGGCCTACAGTGGAGTAGAGTGTAGTGGCATAGAGTGGAGTGGCATAGTGTAGAGTGCAGTGGCATAGAGTGCAGTGATGTAGAGTGGAGTGGTACAGAGTATAGAGCTGTGGCGAAGAGTGTTTCAGAGTACAGTAGAGTGCTATATACTGCACTGATGGAGAGTGCAATGGAGTAGAGTGGTGCAGAATGGAGTGGCATAGAGTGCAGTGGCATAGAGTGCAGTTGCAAAGAGTACAGTGGCATAGAGTAGAGTGGTGCAAAGTAGAGCAGAGTGGCATAGAGTGCAGTGACGTAGAGTACAGTGCAGTGGCGTAGAGAAGACTGGTGCAGAGTGGCATAGAGTGCAGTGACATAGGGTAGAGTGGTGCAGAGTAGAGTGGTTTAGAGTGCAGTGGCATAGAGTGCAGTAGCATAATGTGCAGTGGTGCAGAGTAGAGTGTAGTTGTTTAGAGTGCAGTGGTGTAGAGTACAGTGCTGCAGTGTGTAGTGGCACACAGTGCCCTGGCATAGAGTAGAGTGTAGTGGCGTAGAGTGGTGCAGAGTAGAGTGGCATAGAGAGTTATTGTTACTTTAACTTAGTATAGCGCACGAATCACACCCGAGGGTTATCTCAGTCTTTGGTTAAACACAGGTAAGTCAGTATGCGAAGTTAACATAGAACTGTCTTAAGAAGTTTCCTGAATTTGACATGATCTGTGCAGGTGTGGATACGATAAGGTAGAATATTCCAATAGGAAGAGCCCAAATAAGAGGGCTGCCTTCAAATATTGTCAATTGGATACGGGAGACGGTCGTAAGGATTTATCTTAGATCTCAAATTTCTGACTGGACGATAATAACTGAGCTTCTGATGTAAGTAGCTGGGACCTTTTCCCATTAAGGATTTCTGCGTAAGGCAGCAGAGTTTGAAAATTGTTCTTTTTCTAAATGGAGGCCAAAGTAAGGCTCTCAGTAGAGCTGCAGATGCAGAGCAAGAAGGGAAATTACAAACAAGCCGGGCTGCTGTGTTTTGGACTACTTGCATTTTGAACATCAAAGTCTCATTCACTGATGCAAGTAGTGTATTTTGATAATCTAATTACTGATAACGAGCGCCTGGACCAAGTGTCTCCAACCAGTCAATGGTGAGCTATCAGTAGCTCACAGACACCTTCAGAGTAGCTCACAGCCTTGAGTTCATTTTTAGGTGGATCCTAGACAGCGCTTGCGCTTTCAGGTGATCTGTTGTATGTTCTTTGTGGGGTCTGACTTCTCCCACGCTCTGGATTGGCTTTTGTCTGTGTTTTGTGCATTAAAAAATCGTAGCCTTCAAATGATTAATGGTTGGTGCATGTCCCACTTTTTTCCAAAAGTTAATTCCCCTGGAGTATTGCCGCGGGAAGAGCAGCGACGCCATGCAGCCCTTAGGTATGGACATCCAAGGAACTGAAATGCGGGTGCAGTCTGGTTACTGCCGGCGGTTCTTATCACGCTCTTGACGCTCCCCTGCATCCCAGCCAGCACCTTCAACCATCTCCACAACCCGCCCCCACCACCCCTCCCAGGTCACTACTTGCCTGTTACCAATTTGCCCCCCTCCCCACCCCCGTGGCCGCTTCTTTAAATGTATTTATAATACAGCATAAGTAAGTAAAAAGACGGCATGTATATGGCCATTCAGCAGCTAGCCCCGCCCCCAGGCATCAACAGGGAAGACAAACACCATGGCCCCAGTGTCTCTGGTACTAGTCTGCAGCTCTCGCTTGCTACACGCAGTAGGATGGCTGGTCTGACAAAATTTGACAGTGCTGCTTTTAATTCTCGCAAAAAGAGCAATTGATGGACAGAATGCAGAACAATGTCATACATTCACCCCAGTACTGAGATCTGGGCCTAAATCCATCGTTTTTTTGCTCACCATGCCATTCCAGTTTGGACCCAGCCATATGCAAATCAGTCTTGACCCTGCGCCCAATGGGAACAGTCCAGCCCGAACTGGGGTGGCATGGTGAGCAAAAGAATGATGGATTTAACCCAGATGTTTTGACTGGGGTGAATGTTTTGATTTGTTCTGCATTCCGTCCATCAATTGTGTGTCTTTTGCTTTCTCGCCCTAAGTGCGCCAGGTATGCCCAGACGTGGGTCCTGGGCTCACTGTGCCACTGGAATCAAGCTTTCCTGGCTGATGAGGGCTGAAACCCCGAAACCGGTCCTAGGATGCTTGTTTCCGGTCCAGGGAGGACCTGGCTTGGCAATTCGGGCTGGACTGTTCCCATGAGGCACAGGGTCAAGACTGATTTGCATATAGCCAGGTCTAAACTGGGGTGGCATGGTGAGCAAAAGAATGATGGATTTAACCCAGATCTCTTGACTGGGGATGAATGTTTTGATTTGTTCTGCATTCCGTCCATCAATTGTGTGTCTTTTGCTTTCTCGCCCCAAGTGTGCCAGCTATGCCCAGACATGGGTCCTGGACTCACTGTGCCACTGGAATCAAGCTATCCTGGCTGATGAGGGGTGAAACCCCGAAACCAGTCCTAGGATGCTTGTTTCCGGTCCAGAGAGGACCTGGCTTGGCAGTTCCGGCTGGACTGTTCCCATGAGGCACAGGGTCAAGACTGATTTGCATATAGCCAGGTCTAAACTGGGGTGGCATGGTGAGCAAAAGAATGATGGATTTAACCCAGATCTCTTGACTATGGGTGAATCTTTTGATTTGTTCTGCATTCCGTCCATCAATTGTGTCTTTTGCTTTTAATTCTCAGTCCGTCCTTGTTGGCCCCAAACACAAAACCATAATGGGGAAGTAAGCATCCTAATAGATCATAAAACTCCTTTCGATTTATGAGGTCCGCTGAGATGTTGCGAAGGTGGGAGGTGTGACTCGTTTACTGCGCATGCCTTGAATATTAGAAACTAATCACCATAAGCTTTGCAGTAGTTTCACTAAATAACATGCTCAAGAAAATACTAATTCACATGGAGTTAACATAGAAACAAAAAGCTAGAGAAATGTTAACATAAAAAAGCTTGGTTAGCTTCGCCACCATGGAAAATAGCAGGTCTTTGAAAATAGTTTGGACTGAGGATGCGTTCATTAGCAGCCTCTCTTCTGTGAGCATGCTGTAGTTATACTGCGGAAGTAAATCAAATACAACATCCTTGCTCACCCAAAACCATGATACAATATAGTTTATTATTTAAGAGTGTATGCATGCTTTGAAAGTGTTTCCCTTGTTTGAACTGCTTCATGGGAGAGCCTGAACAGCGTGTCTGAGTGTTCCTCAACAGCTGCAAACCAGTAACTGGTTCGACAGTTTCATGTAGACAGACTGCTTAATGAAAATCTTGAGAGAAATGTCCCAGATGATTTTGCATGAGGTGAGTAATT
This sequence comes from Calotriton arnoldi, assembly GCA_963921515.1. Lineage (NCBI taxonomy): Eukaryota > Metazoa > Chordata > Amphibia > Caudata > Salamandridae > Calotriton > Calotriton arnoldi. Next base: position 764,689 of record CAWUFW010002470.1, on the reverse strand, counting down.
GGGATGTTCATGAATGACGTTTAATTAGTTATATCACGTAATACAGTGCTATGTAATGTTTGCATCTCTTGAGTGTTTTCACAAACGGGTACTGGAACTTCCCCATGCTGGTTTTAAAGCGTTATCTTTTATTATTGTGTGTTAAGATCACTTGGAGAATTAATTGCTTTTTATTTGCTTTAAAATATTTCAAAATGTATTCGAGAGAACTGCAAAGTTAAATGTGTACGATATGTAAAACAAAGGGCTGAAATGGAGGATCTCAAGACATTTCACCCCCGGAACAGGCACCGTCGAGTTGTGCCTTGTTTGCAGCACTTATGCACTTATGCACTTATGCAGACAATGATGTGCATGCACATCATTGTCGACAGCGCAAAATCCCTTGGTGTCATACTCGACAGAAAACTCAATCTACTCTCCCACATCAATTCCATTGCAAAGTCTGCTCGATACCAACTGCGCTTTCTCTGGGGGATTCGACGCTTCTTCCCAGAGCAAGACCGAAAAACCCTGGTCCAATCGCTGGTTCTCTCTAGACTGGACTACTGCAATTCTCTTCTTACTGGCCTCCCCAAATCCCACCTGTCCCCCCTCAAATCTGTGCCCCATTCAGCAGCTAGTTTCATTTATGGGACTAAAAGAAGCGACCACATCACACCCATTTTATCCTCCCTCCGTTGGCTTCCCATCGAGGCAAGATTTATCTACAAGACTGCCTGTATCACCCACAAAGCCTTGCATTCCTCCTCTCCTCGCTACTTGGCGAATAAACTGAAACTCTCTGGAGGCTCTAGACCATCACGTAATGCAGAAAACTTATTGCTTGAACCTCCCACTTTCAAAAAGGAAAGATCGATGGCCCAATCCTTTTCAGGCAACGTGGTGAGAATCTGGAACTCACTTCCGCCTCAGCTCCGGACCACCACCTCTTCCCGGTCCTTCAAAACTGACCTCAAATTTCTCCTTCTCCAGACACTTCCAAACCTAATTCACGACCTCTTACTCCCTCAAGGAAGTTCTTCCACTATAGTAAATTCTGTACTCCATGCCTATAGAAGTGCCTTCCCAGTGTGTTCTGAGTGACTGCCACTTATTGCAGTATTATACCTCTATTTGTATTCTGTATTTAGTATTTTGTATTTAAAACACAATATTTAAAAACACAATATTTAAAACACAGCAGCCAACGCGTTGGCTGCTGTGTTTTAAATATTGAATAAAAAGAACCTATAACAGCATCATTGTGAAAGGACTACTATTTCTGTCATTGCAGTCTTCTTCTTGCATGGGATTTAAACCCTCTGATATTTTGCCTAGGATTCAATGCCTCTCCCACCTTTTGTGCTTAACAAAAAATGAACCTCTGTTAAAAGCTTGTGCCTAAATAATCATTCTTTGAGGTAGTGTTGGAAATGGCCCTTTTTGCAGGGTTATCCCCCAAACCTTTTGCTTTTTACTCCGATTTTTCCCTGACCTGTTTGTGTTGGTTTTAGGACTCTGGGCACTTTACCACTGCTAATCAGTGCTAAAGTGCATATGCTCTCTGTGTAAATTGTGTTATGGATTGGTGTTTCCATGATTGGATATTTGATTTACCTGTTAGCCCCTAGTAAAGTGCACTGCGTGTGCCAGGGCCGGTGAATCAAATGCTTCCCGGGGGCCTGCAGCACTGGTTGTGCCACCCCGTGAGTAGCCCTGAAAACGGTAACTCAGACCTGCCATTGCAGAGTCTGTGCGCAGTTTGTAACTGCCATGTCGACTTGGCCAGTGCACACACTGGCCGATCCCTAGCCTTCCCTTTTCTTACATGTCAGACATCCCTCAGGTAGGCCCAAGGTACCCCTGTGGGCAGGGTGCAATGTATGTGAAAGGTAGGACATGCCCTGGTGTGTGTGGCATGTCCTAATAGTGAATTACAGCCAATTTCGTTGTTCACTATTGCAAGGCTACAAGTTCCCCATAGGACAGAATGGGAGGTTTGTTTATAACATCTTATAAACATAACTGGCCCAGGGAATTCGGTAAGAAAATAAAAATTAGGATGCCTGAACTCAGAATCTAAAGATGCATCTTTTAGTGAAGGTGATTTTTACATTCTGTGTTTGAAAATACCACTTTTAGAAAGTGGGTATTTTCTTGCTCAGTCATTCCGTGTGCCTCTGCTGGAATGTAGATTGCCTGTCTGGGTTTTGGATGACAGAAGGCTGGGGAGCGGGAGGGGCGCCAGATGGTCTAGGTAGGTCAGGAAAGGGCTGAAGAGACCTGAGCTGCGATGGGGGAAGGGGGAGGAGATTTCCTTGCACCTCAAAGGGCCTGCTCTGTCTCTGACAAATGCCGTCTCCACCTCCTGCCAGAAATTCACACCAGAGAAGGCAGAACTGGCCTGACCGGGCACAGGCCCTCTCTCTGCCTAAGAGATCAAAGGATTTTCAGACATAAATGCTGGGTCCCAGACCCCTGAACTTTAGAACTCATCTGGAACAAGAAGACTGCCAAGAAGAAGAGCCAGAGAAGCTGCGAAAAGGAACGACTGCTTTGCTGGGTGCTTTGCTGGGCTGACCTGCAGTGGCTGCTTCTGTCTTGGGCAGTGAAAGGCCTGGACTGGACTTTCTGCAACCTAATTTGTGAGTCTCTCCAAGGGCTTGAGGTAGAGCTTGCCCCCTGTTCACGAAGTCTCAGGAACAGCAAAGACTTCAAGTTCTTCGACCCGCAGCACTGGGGACTGTGTGTTTTGTGCTGCCACCCGAAGAACACCAACTCGACGACGTCTACGACGCCACTGCCGACTCCGTGTCCTGAAGGCACTGCAGAGGACACCGCCGCACCGCAACCCTGGTCTCACCGATGACGCCTGTTGACGCCGCCACCGAGCCGCTGCTTGCACCGCGACCTGTGGGCACCGCACTCCGCACCGCCTCGCTTCACGCCGAAGCTTTGGCACCTCAGAGGGCACTGCCGCAACGCCGCAACGCAACCCTGGTCTCACCGACGCCTGTTGACGCCGCCACCGAGCCGCTGCTTGCACCGCGACCTGTGGGCACTGCACTCCGCACCGCCTTGCTTCACGCCGAAGCTTTGGCACCACAGAGGGCACCACCGCAACGCCGCACCGCGACCCTGGTCTCACTGACGACGCCTGTTGATGCCGCCACCGAGCCGCTGCTCGCACCGCAACCTGTGGGCACCGCACTCCGCACCGCCTTGCTTCACGAGGACGCCTTGGCCTGCCTGACGCCGCCACTTCCCGCGAGATCGACGCCACTGCTTGCACTGTGGTTCGGGGGCACCGCTTGTAAGTTACACGACGCACCGCCCTCATCCCACACCGCAGTCTTGGCCTGCCGGCGCCATCGACTCCAGTTCGTTAACCGACGACAGGGCTTCAGCAACGACGACGCTGCTTGCACCGTGACCTGCCAGCACCGTGACGAGCACCGCCTTCATCTCGCACCGCGACCCTGGTCTCACCGACGACACAGTCTGATGCTGCCACCGAGTTGCTGCTCGTACCGCGACTTGAGGGCACCGCACGCCGCACCGCTGCACTTCGCACCGCAGCACCCGACGCCTGCCGACGCCAGCGCTCCTGACTCCATCAGAGAGGAGATCGACCTGCAACAAGTGTGACTTTGAGGGCCCCGACGACTCCTGCACAGACCTCCGGAACCGACGCCTGCGGACGCCGTGTTTTCGGGAGCTCAACGAGAGGTCAACGACGCCCTGCATTTCTAAAAGGTACTGTTTGCGGGTCTTCCCGACACCGTAGCTGGCCCGCGACGCCGCGGTCAGCCAGAACAGTTTGGATTTGTTTGCTCACGACGCCGTGATAGCCCCGGACGGAGCTATCGACATCAAGGAACTGGGTTTCAAGCGTATTTTGATAATTGAAGATTTTTGAGTACTGTATTGTGGATTTTTATCGTTTTTGGTCTTGTCTTAAGTATATAAAAATATTGGATATTTTTCTAAACTGGTGTGGTGTCCTTTTGCAGTGCTTACACTGTATTACTGTTGGTTATTTGCAAATGCTTTACACACTGCCTCTAAGATAAGCCTGGCTGCTCGTGCCAAGCTACCAAGGGGGTGAGCAGGGGTTATTTTAGACGTGTAACTCCCTTATCCTGACTAGAGTGGTGGTTTTTGCCTGGCTTTGGCCCACGCCCAAGCCTACCAAAAATCCCATTTCTAACTGGTAGAATGAGGTTAGAATAAACCAATTTCTCTCTCTTTAGCAGCCAAAAATAGCTGAAGTATGTTACCACGAAACAATGACTGGTGGAAGGAATTATTAGGGCTGTTAGGCTTACATGGGGCAATCTTGAACCATGTGTCAGCTGACTCTAGAGAGGCATGTTCTCTGCATACAATGTAATGGTCTAATATTTTGGCTTCCTGCTTTTATGTAAATGGGGATTTGTCTTTTAATTATATTCTAAAACAGGCATTTTGTGTACTAGTGCAACAACCGGTAATCCACAACCAATTCAGCAAGTATATCCTCTGCGCTGCATTCTATGAGTGGCACGTTTATTGCTGAAATTATATTTTAGTCCACACAGAATGCACACAAATCTGCAACCCTATCACCACAGTTACAATAATGGAAATTAGTCCTGCTCACTAGGCAGTTTTTGTAAGTGCTCTGCGTCTTTGTCCTAAGTAAACACTGTCATCTCTCTCCTACATACCCACTTCCCCTCTCATCTCTTTCTCCCACTCACACTCCCACTCTTATCTCACAATACCACTGCCCTCTCTCATTCTTCTCACACTACCTGTCTCCTCTCTATACTTCTACTCACACATACTGTTGCAGGGATTCTACACATACACAGAACTATGCGCAGGAATATGGGACCTCGGTGTATAGGGGCTAAGCCTTCCCACCACCTTAGTGCCCACGAGCCCAGGACCGACTAGCTATTGTGTCTCATTCGCTCTCCTACAGACTCATGAAGAAGCAAATGATTAGACACCCCAGAATACAACACTCCCGTATCTCTCAGGAATCGCGGTAACAGAACACACCTTTTCGCTCACACTCTTGTACCTGTCCACATTAAGAACTGACTGAAGCACGAATATAGTTTAAAATAGTTATTTTAACTATTGTGCTCTAAAACGCAGATATACGAGCCACAACCAGCAGAAAATGCATAAAACTAATACAGTTAGCATTGACGCTAGGCCATATATCATAAAGGGAGGTGTCATCATATAGAGACGGTAGAGAAAGGACTATAAGGCCTAACCACCCTCCCCTTGGTAAGAAGATGTATTATTATATAATAGAAGATCTCTGGGTTGTATCAGCAGACCCCATACTTTAGTGCCTAGATGGTACATCATAGGAACAGCGTTGCTCTTCTCCCTGGAAAGCTCCCTCTCCAAGTGTGTTTTTCCTAAACATGCATCCCCATAATATCAAAGTACGAGTTTCCAGCAGCAGCTGCATTAGGATGTTTTGTCTAGGTGTTAGGGACTGACTAGAACAGAATAACAAGGGGCATTGTTTAGCGGCCTTGCTCACAGTGTTCAGACTAAACTCCAGGAACAGGCAGAGAACGAACAAAGCAGACAGTTCTCATGTGAAAGGCATAACAGAGTCTTGCAAAAATAAAGTCATGTAGTAATGTGCGCAAAAGCTGCATCATGGCTGCCGGGCTCATGCTAACTTAGCGATGTCGACAATGTCCCTATCGGCCACGTGACAATACTACCTCTTCTACCTCCTTACGCTGTATACTAGTCCACCTATCGCCTCCTCCCCAGGTGCCCCTTCCACTTGTCCCTCTATCTCTCTCTCATACTCTTTCTTACACATCTCTCTCGCTCTCTCACACACTATTCTCGCCTCTCCCACATGGTTAACTTTACGTCTTCAAACACAGTTTCTAGCCCGTAACTTTTCGAAGTTTCCATCCCTCAAACCCACACTCTCCTCCTCTTCTTAGGATGTCTTCTGCGAACACACAACCTCCCTCTTTATGTGTCTATGGCTTGCTCCCCCCTTCTTTATGTCTTTCTCACACACTATTTCTGCTCCTGTCTCAAGTTAAATAACCGCTTCCTACACAAACTACCTATCCCTCTCATTCTTCCTTTCTGTCTACTCTCTGCAGCTTTCACCACTATCTATTCACAATACCTAATAATTCCACAACACAAGTCACAATCCCCCAACTAACAATTCCAATACAACCCACATAATTCCACTCTACACCATAAACATCCACTACACTCCAAAACAAAACACATACGTAAAAAACATTATCATTTACAACGCCAATAGCTCTAACTCTCACAAATGCGAGACCTATTGCATTGCAAATGCTTGTTAAATAACACAGGGTCACATTTTCCTTTTACAGTTAAGGGAAGGCTGTGTTTATTTTACATTATTATCTTCAGGCTGCAGATAGCAGGGCCTGATAGTCAGCAGTGCTTGGGTCAGATTTATGACATTGGGCACAGAGGTGAAGAACTAAAGCACTGAGGTATTTAAATCTTAAATAAAAGTCCTTGTCAACTCAATATTAGAGCATGAGAACAAAATGATGTTTCTGAATGCTTTTAAATTCAAGAAAATTAAAATGAAGAGTTAACTTCATGATTAAGTTAACTCTTCATTTTAATGTTATCCCATTTAAAAGTGTTGCATTTACAAACAGCAGGCCTCTTGCTCCCAGTGGCCTGTAGATACCGTGCCATATTTATAACTGAAAGATACTGTCATTTTTTTCACATGGGAGAAATTTAAAGTAGATAAAAATATTTCTATGAGCCAATGTTTTCAAAATTTTTCAATTAAGCAAATTAAGTCTTTATATTTTACTAAGCATATTTCTTCACTTTTTAAATTCCTCCTATTTAAACAAATGGCTGTATTGTTCTGTTATAAATATGGCACCGTGTCTATGGCCCACTGAGTGCAAAATGCCTGCTGTTTGCAAATGCGACATTTTGAAATGGGAGAAAATCTAAATGAGTTTAATGGAATCCATATAAACATAAAATTAACTTTTCAGTTTAATTTTCTCCCATTTCAAAATGTTGCATTTACACACCGCAGGCATCTTGCTCCCTGTGACTGTTAGACACACTGCCATATTTATAATTGAAAAATACAGCAATTTTTTTAAGTGGGAGAAATTTAAAGTGTAGAAAAGTGTTCCATAATATGAAACCTTTTGTGCAGAACAGTTGTTCAGCACTTTAAATTTCTCCCATTAAAACAAATGGTTGTATGTTTGTGTTTGTAACAGTACCACATATGGCAAAAGGTTTGTACTGTGCCACAAGTATACATGGCACAGACTCTCATTCACCCATACACATATATCCCATTCATACACATACAAGTTCATGTATCCCAAAGACCACGCTCTCACTTACACACAAGTGCCCTTAGTGAAATTATTTTGTTCAAACTATAGCCTTTGGCTCTATGGACATTAGGCTTAATTAAATTCAATGAAACTGGACATGGGGGTCTCTGGTAATGTTGCACAGGTGGCTCAGCCTTCAGTAGCTCAAAATAATTTTCACTGATCAGAAGTAGCTCTCAATACAGAAAAGGCTGGAGACCCCTGGCCTGGACTAAATGTTTCCTAGCAGAGAGAGGAAGAAAATGAAATGCGTTCTTTAGTGGGCGCATCGTGTTGAAACGGGTACCACTAATGGATACAAAATGTTCTTTCATGGATAAGGATTGATCCATTTTGACGCCAACTTTATTAACTGACTGCCTGGGAATGGGTGCATGACCTAGCTCCAGGGGCCACCATTCAGGAGACCAGAGGTGTTCGGCCTTACCAAACAGCATAATCTCTGTGTTATCACTGTTTAATTTTAAACAGTTTTTGTCATCCAGTCTGCAATCGCTTTCATGCCTTTGGAAAAACGGTCTTTAATTTCATCCAGATCATCATGAAAGGAAATAACAAGCTGAGTGTCATGAGCATATGATAATATTTTGAATCTGTAAGTTTTAAGATCTTGGCAAGGGGGTCCACGCAGATGTTAGACATTGTAGGGCTTAAACAAGAGCCCTGCAGGACCCCCTTGTCGATCAACATGGTGCATGACTAAAAAGAGCCAAGAGAAATTGTTTGTGTTCTGTTTTCTAGAAAGTCTCTAAACCACTGTAGAGCTGTCCCATAAATGCCTATCTCATTAAGCCTTTGATTCAGCTTTGTGTGGGACACAGTATCAAAAGCTGTGGACAAGTCCAGCAGCACCAGGCATAGATGGAATAGCAGCATCAAGTGAGAGTCTTATGGAATCCGTGATAGCAACCAAGGCAGTCTCTAAAGTATGGGAGGCCCTGAACCCTGATTGCGAAGGGTCCAAGATCATATTCTCCTCTAGATAGGCTGAAAGTTTGTTTTCAAGCACCATGCCCAGAAGTGGAAGCAGTGAGATGGGACGATAGTTCGTTAAATTTCTAGGATCCACATTGGCTTTCTTTTGTATAGGAGACCTGTGCTGTGCAGTGGCATGGAGTAGAGTGCTGCAGAGTAGAGTGGCATAGAGTGTAGTGGTATAGAGTGCAGTGGCCTAGACTAGAGTGATGTGGCATAACGTGCAGTGGTGTAGAGTACAGTGGCATAGAGTAGAGTGCTGCAGAGTAGTATTGTACAGTGCATTGGCATAAAGTGCAGAGGCGTATAGTGCAGTAGCATGGAGTTGTGCAGAGTAGAGTAGTCAGAGTGCAGTGGTGCAGAGTGCAGTAGTCTAGTCTAGAGTAGAGTGTGCAGAGTAGAGTGTCATAAAGGGCAGTGGTATAAAGTGCAGTGATATAGGGTGCAGTGGTGCAGAATGCAGTGGTGCAGAGTGCAGTGGCACAGCGTGCAATGGCATATAGGGTGCAGTGGTGTGGCAAAGAATCAGAGTAGAGTGGAGTACAGTAGAGTGGTATAGAGTGCAGTGGTGTAGAGTGCAGTGGCACAGAGTCAAGTGGGGCAGTGTAGAGTAGAGTGGTATAAAGTGTAGTGGCATAGAGTGGTGCAGAGTAGTGTAGAGTGCAGTGGCATAAAGTGGTGCAGAGAACAGCAGAGTGGAGTAGTGTGCAATGGTATACAATAGAGTGGCGTGGACTAGAGTGGCATGGAGTAGAGTGGCATAGATTGCTGTGGCATAGAGTGCAGTGGCATAGAGTGCAGGCTGGGAGAGAAAAGAAGTAACATGGAAGGGGGACGGCTGGGAGGGAATAGAAGCTACATGGACCGTGATATGGGAGATGGACTGAAAACACAAGAACTTGTAGGGAGTGCTCCAACACAAAGAAAAAAGTAGCTCCTAAAACAGGAGCAGTGGATGGATAAAAGTACTTCCTCCATGCTCCAGGGGAGGGCCAAGCACAAGAAGAGGACATAACGCACGCTTGCCATGACAAGTGAGGACAAAGGAAATGAGAGTGACGCTGAAGCTAACAAATGGTAAGCTATGTTCATGCTGTAAGACCACTGTATGTAAACAACATGTCTTGCAGAGACAGAGCATGCGCTGCCTAGCCAAAACCTAAAAATGAAGAATACACAAATGGGAAATTGAAACAAAGGAAGAATCCTAATGATGTACTGATAACTGCAGGATGAGCGCTCTACTTCACTGAGGGGAACCTGTTTGCTTAATCATCTGGTACAGTGGAGTTGCACAGAAAACACTACCAGAAGGCGTTTATACCACTGATAATGTGCTGGCCATTTGCTTAATGGCTAAAAAACGCAAGCCACTGGAAAAAAATTCTACAGTTCAACAGCTTCCAATCATATAAACAGAAAACTTTATGGTGAAAGGTTTGGATTGATCAAGGGCTGGTGAAGTTGGCACAGGCCTTTCATCAACAGACGTGGTGGAAATGTGCTGTGCAGAGTACCTGTTAACAGCAGGTGTTTACAGGGATGTTGTGAGAAGTTGGCCTGGTATATGCTGTCCACTAATTAAAGTGGGCACCTTGCACTAGTCCAAACAACCCTTATGGTGATTTAAGAGGTCAAAGATAACCTTAGAAAGCTATCCGAGTGGTAGCTGTGGAGAGCAGCCTTCAGGCTTAGTCTTGAAGGAATGTTAAGCAGCTTGTTTTACCAGAATGCAACCTTATAGTATTGGTTAAATGAAAGGAGAACCACACAGTAGTTATAAAAATATGTATATATTAATATAACACTCTCTAGTATGACACAGTATCTTCTACATGAAGATACTCACAAAGCACACAATACTGTAGCACAGAAACAATAGTAAATAGCACTAATACACAGTGGGCTCCAGGGGGAGACTAGTCCATATACTAACATACGGGTATAAGAACCATGACTCAAGTCAAGACAGTGTCTAGATGTCGTAGAATCGCTGGGACCCCAATGAACCACCCAAGGTGAGTAAGTAGGGACCCCAAGGAGGACGGGTGCAGTGTGGGAACACAACCGCGTGCTCCGTACAATTCTATGGGGAAGTCGCGGTTGAAGTTTTAAAGTTTAACCCCTTCGCTGCTAGGCTTTCCCCCTGTGCTAAGCCTTTTTTTGGCTATTTGGGGTAGTTTGCGCTTAGGCCCCTGTAACTTTTTGACCACATAAGGTATCCACGCCAAATTTGCGTCCGTTTCTTCCAACATCATGGGGATTCTAAAGGTACCCAGGGTTTGTGGATTCCCCTGGAGGGGGCCCAGAAATTAGCCAAAATACAGCTAAATGTTTTTTTTAGAAAAATGGGGAAAAAGTGCTGCAAATGAAAGCGTCTGGTTTTTTCCCTGCAAATAGTATCAAAAAAGGGTTTTGTGGGGCTGAAATCACCATTTTCCCAGCTTTTAGGGAATGACAGACTTTTGTCAGAAAACCAACTTTTTTTACACAGTTTTGGCATTTTTGCTATTTTTTGTGCTTTTAACCTCCTTCCAGTTAATGGTAGAAATGGGTATGAAAGCAATAATGGATCCTGGAAAGCTATACATTTTAGAAAAGTAGACAAAATTCTGAATTCAGCAAGGGGTCATTTGTGTAGATCCTTCAAGGTTTCTTTATAGAAACTAACAGTTAAATTTTGGAAAAATTGAAAATTAGTTGAAAAAAACAGCCATTTGTGTCAACGTTTTCACCTGTAACTTCTTTTAATTATGACAGCTCTTTAAAAGCAATATACCGTTACATCTGCTGGACCTTACTGGTTGTGGGGATATATAGGACTTGTAGGTTCACCAAGAACCCGACGAACCCAGAACCAAAAACTGAGCAGCGACTTGCAATGGTTTTTTATTATGTACCGGGTATATAGCAATTATTCTGGGAAAATGTATACATGGAAAAAACGGTATGAAAGACACCTATGTATTTCTGAAATGGGAACAAAATATAGAGTTTAGAAACAGTAGATATTTGCACATTTCCGAAATTGGAAATAATCATACTAACATGAGAATTATCGGTCATTTTTCAAAATGACTTCTTTTTTTACACATTGTCTTTCATTTGGAAGGCAGAAATGCATCGAAAGTCAATAGGTAATAACTGTTGCTCTACAAATCTCAATTACCCTAAGTGTCCCGATAAAAATGGTACCTCACTTGTGTGGGTAGGCCTAGTGCCCACGACAGGAAACGGCTCAAAAAGCAACGTGAACACACCACATTTTCACAATGAAAAATGACCCTTTTTTTGCAAAGTGCCTAGCTGTAGTTTTTGAACCCTAGCTCTGCCGGCACCTAGGGAAACCTAGCAAACCTATACATTTTTGAAAACTAGACACCTAGGGGAATCCAGGATGGGGTGACTTGACTGGCTCTCACCAGGTTCTGTTACCCAGAATCCCTTACAACCCTAAAAAATTGTCAAAAAAACCACATTTTCCTCACATTTCTGTGGTGGAAAGTTCTGGAATCTGCGTAGATCCACACAATTCCACCCACCCCGCGTTCCCCAAAGTCTTCCGGGAAAAATGGTACCTCACTTGTGTGGGTAGGCCTAGTGCCCGCGACAGGAAACGGCGCAAAACGCAACGTGGACACACCACAATTTCACAGTGAAAAATGACCCTTTCTTTGCAAAGTGCCTAGCTGTAGTTTTTGAACCCTAGCTCTGCCGGCACCAAGGTAAACCTAGCAAACCTATATATTTTTGAAAACTAGACATGCAGGGAAATCCAGGATGGGGTGACTTGACTGGCTCTCACCAGGTTCTGTTACCCAGAATCCCTTGCAAACCTAAACAATTGTCAAAAAACCCACATTTTCCTCACATTTCTGTGGTGGAAAGTTCTGGAATCTGCATGGATACACAAATTTCCACCCACCCCACGTTCCCCAAAGTCTTCCAAGAAAAATGGTACCTCACTTGTGTGGGTAGGCCTAGTGCCCGCGACAGGAAACGGCGCAAAACGCAACGTGGACACACCACAATTTCACAGTGTGAATTAACCCTTTTTATGCAAAGTGACTAGCTGTAATTTTTTAACCCTAGCTCTGCCGGCACCTAGGGAAACCTAGAAAACCTATACATTTTTGAAAACTAGACACCCGTGGGATTCCAGAGAGGTATGGCTTGCGTGGATCCCCCAACGTTTTCTTACCCAGAATCCCCTGCAAACCTCAAATTTAGCTGAAAAAATCACTTTTTTCACACATTTTTGTGTGGGAAAGTTGTGGCATCACCGGGCTGAAACAAATTTCCTACCACCCAGCGTTCCCCAGGGTCTCCCGATAAAAATGGTGCCTCACTCGTGTGGGAGGCCCAAGTACCCGCGACAGGCAAGGGCCCAAAACGTATTGAGGCGACATCAAAATTGCCTATCACAAAACACCCTGGTTTTGCAAGGGGGTCACCTGGGTTTTGGCCCCGTGCTCGGCGGCCACCTAGGGAAACCTACCAAACCCATACATTTCTGAAAACTAGACACCCGGGGGATTCGGGGGAGGTATGGCTTGCGTGGATCCTCCAACGTTTTCTTACCCAGAATACCCTGCAAACCTCAAATTTAGCTGAAAAAATCACTTTTTCCACACATTTCTATGTGGGAAAGTTGTGGCATCACCGGGCTGACACAAATTTCCTACCACCCAGCGTTCCCCAGGGTCTCCCGATAAAAATGGTGCCTCACTCGTGTGGGAGGCCCAAGTACCCGCGACAGGAAAGGGCCCAAAACGTATTGAGGAGACATCAAAATTGCCTATCACAAAACACCCTGGTTTTGCAAGGGGGGTCACCTGGGTTTTTGGCCCCGTGCTCGGCGGCCACCTAGGGAAACCTACCAAACCCATACATTTCTGAAAACTAGACACCCGGGGGATTCGAGGGAGGTATGGCTTGCGTGGATCCTCCAATGTTTTCTTACCCAGAATACCCTGCAAACCTCAAATTTAGCTGGAAAAATCACTTTTTCCACACATTTTTGTGTGGGAAAGTTGTGGCATCACCGGGCTGACACAAATTTCCTACCACCCAGCGTTCCCCCGGGTCTCCCAATAAAAACGGTGCCTCACTCGTGTGGGAGGCCCAAGTACCCGCGACAGGCAAGGGCCCAAAACGTATTGAGGCAACATCAAAATTGCCTATCTCAAAATGACCTGGTTTTGCAAGGGGGATCACCTGGGTTTTTGGCCTGGTGCTCGGCGGCCACCTAGGGAAACCTACCAAACCCACACATTTCTGAAAACTAAACACCCGGGGAATTCCAGGGAGGCATGGCTTGCGTGGATCCCCCAATGTTTCCTTACCCAGAATCCCCTGCAAACCTCAAATTTAGCTGAAAAAAATCCCTTTTTTCACACATTTTTGTGTGGGAAAGTTGTGGCATCACCGGGCTGAAACAAATTTCCTACCACCCAGCGTTCCCCGGGTCTCCCGATAAAACGGTGCCTCACTCATGTGGGAGGCCCAAGTACCCACGACAGGCAAGGGCCCAAAACGTATTGAGGCGACATCAAAATTGCCTATCTCAAAATGACCTTGTTTTGCAAGGAGGTCACCTGGGTTTTGGCCCGGTGCTCGGCGGCCACCTAGGAAACCTACCAAACCCACACATTTCTGAAAACTAGACACCAGGGGATTCCAGGGAGGTATGGCTTGCATGGATCCCCCAACGTTCCTTACCCAGAATCCCTGCAAACCTCAAATTTAGCTGGAAAAATCACTTTTTCACACATTTTTGTGTGGGAAAGTTGAGGCATCACCGGGCTGACACAAATTTCCTACCACCCAGCGTTCAGCGGGTCTCCCGATAAAAACGGTGCCTCACTCGTGTGGGAGGCCCAAGTACCACGACAGGCAAGGGCCCAAAACGTATTGAGGTGACATCAAAATTGCCTATCTCAAAATGTTTTGGGCCCTTGCCTGTCGCGGGTACTTGGGCCTCCCACACGAGTGAGGCACCATTTTTATTGGGAGACCCTGGGGAACGCTGGGTGGTAGGAAATTTGTGTCAGCTCCGTGATGCCACAACTTCCCACACAAAATGTGTGAAAAAAGTGGGTTTTTTCATCAAAATTTGAGGTTTGCAGGGATTCTGGGCAGAAAAGTTGGGGGATCCACGCAAGCCATACCTCCCTGGAATCCCCCGGGTGTCTAGTTTTCAGAAATGTGTGGGTTTGGTAGGTTTCCCTAGCTGGCTGCCAAGCACGGGGCCAAAAACCCAGGTGACTCCCCCTTGCAAAACCAGGTTGTTTTGTGATGGGCAATTTTGATGTCGCCTCAGAAGGTTTTGGGCCCTTGCCTGTCACGGGTCCTTGACCCACCCAAGCGAGTGAGGTACCATTTCTATTGGGATACTTGGTGAAAGGCGAAGGGGTAGGAAATTTGTTGTTTCTTTCTGCAGCGTGAAAATTTTGGCACAATATTGCAAGGAAAATGTGACAGACATTTTGAGGTTTGCAGGACATTGTGGGTAAGATAACTTGTTGGAATCCACAAGAGAGACATCACCATGTACTCCCATGGGTGTCTAGTTTACGACAACATCTACAGTTGGTAGGTTATTCTTAGATGGAATGTACACCTTGGCAGAGAGACTAAAAAGACAAAGATTACTGCACAGCCATCTATTCCTCAAGCACACACACATACTGGTTGGATTTGGCACGAGGGCGAGTGATGGTTCAGTATATACAATTTTATTAACGAGAGATTTCACAAAAATGAAATGCACTGTCAATAATTGAAAGGGCAAAAAACTGAACCAGTGACTCACAGCTCATTAGCTGTAAAGCCACGTCAAGGCCCCAAACGCTTTACAGGCCATTCACACACCTTTCATACCTAATACACACAAGACCATTCACATCACCAGGCACGAAACCAACACATTACAACATTCACAAAAAGGGACAAGGTACACCCTGCTTGAGAAAGACAGAAAAGACAAATATTTCTGCACAACCACCTATTCTTCAAGCACACAGACATACTGGTTGGATTTGGCACGAGGGTGAGTGATGGTTCAGTATATACAGTTGTATTAACCAGAGATTTCACAAAAATGAAATGCACTGTTAATAATTGAAGGACGAGAAACTGAACCATTGACTCACAGCTCGTGAGCTGTAAAGCCACGACAAGGCACCAACCACTTTACAGGCCATTCATACACCTTTCATACGTGTGACACATACAAAACCATTCACACCGCCAGCCGCGGGCCCAGGACATTACAACACTCACACCAGCAGACAGCGCCATTCAAGGGCCCATCACTTTCACACGCCCACATTCCTGACACAGCAACCACACCAGCTCACGGATTGCATGGAGTGGCGTTTAGCTAGCAGTGTGTAGTGACCAGCAGCAAGTCACTACTCACACACCGCCAGCCAAGCGCCCGTCCACGCCCACCACCAGCCAAGCACCAGTCCACGTACACCGCCAGCCAAGCGCCAGTCCATGCACACCGCCAGCCAAGCGCCAGTCCACGCACACCGCCAGCCAAGCGCCAGTCCACGCACACCGCCAGCCAAGCGCCAATCCACGCACCACCAGCCAAGCACCAGTCCACACACACTGCCAGCCAAGCACCAGTCCACGCACACTGCCAGCCAAGCGCCAGTCCACGCACACCGCCAGCCAAGCGCCCATCCACGCACACTGCCAGCCATGCGCCAGTCCACGCACACCGTCAGCCATGCGCCAGTCCACGCACACCGCCAGCCATGCGCCAGTCCACGCACACCGCCAGCCAAGCGCCAGTCCACGCACACCGCCAGCCAAGCGCCAGTCCACGCACACCGCCAGCCAAGCGCCAGTCGACACACACCGTCATAAAAATTTTTTAAACAAGAAAGAAAACACAAACCAATTGCAACTAGATACAAAACTATAACTACAAAAACAACAGCAGTAACTAAAGACATCATTCTATTGCCAAACGTGAAACTGAACAACTATATAAAACCATACAGACCAGGCAGTATACTATTAGACTCACGGTTGCTCCCAAAAACTCTTTTTAGTGTGATACAATCTGAAACATGAGGGCACACACAGCCCAGGATTAGAAGGACAATCGGCACAGTGCATACGACTCTCCTTCCGCACACCTCTTCGCAAGCAGACTCTACATCTCTTACAGGGATTGTTTTTTTTGGGCGTGGGAGGAATTAAATCAGGAAAGTGGCGATCTTTCAATCTAGCCACATCCTCCACCTCTAGGAACACTTGCCTGTTCCACAACAACAAGGCTGCTTATCACAGACTGCTGAAACTGAACAAAAGTCAACTTTGACTCAGGAGAACACTCCTTGTACACAACAAAAGCATTGAAAGTTGCTAAATTGAAGAGATGGATGGCCAACTTTTTATACCAAATGTAAGCCTTACGAATAGCAGTGTAAGGTTCCAACCTCTGATCTAGTCTATCAACACCACCCATGTGCTTATTGTAGTCTAAAATGCACACAGGTTTGCGTACTTAAGCAAACTGACCCCAAACAGCCACAGGTGAAGTACTCTCATCATGGATGGTAGTCAGCATGTACACATCCCTCCTGTCCACAAATTTCGCGGCTAGTAGTTCATCACTACGCAAGGAACTGCACTGTCCCCTCTGACGTTTTTTTGAAACAAGCTCTTTTGGATAACCTTTACGGTTAGAGCGGATTGTGCCACAAGCAAAAGTATCCACTTTGAACAATTCCTTAAACAATTGCACAGCAGTGTAGAAGTTATCAAGATACAAATGGTGGCCTCTGTTAAACAGTCCTCTAGCAAGATCCCACACAATTTTCTCTGAAACTCCAAAAGTGGACGGACAACCAGGGGGGTCAATAGTGGAATCCCTACCAGTGTACACACGGAAATTAAAAACATATCCTGTCCTACTCTCAGACAACATATACAGCTTAATTCCATAACGTGCCCTCTTGCTAGGGATGTACTGCCTAAAACCAAACGGCCCTTGAACAGGACCAAAGACTCATCAATAGATATTTCTTTCCCTGGAGTATAGATCTCTGAAAATCGATCTACAAAGTGATCAAGAACAGGCCGAATCTTAAAAAGACGGTCACAGTCAGGGTGATCTCGTGGCAAAGCCAAAGTATTATCAACAAAATGCAGCATCCGAAGCAAAAGTAAATACCGATCACGGGTCATAATCACAGGAAATATGGCCATTGCCATCAAGGGACTGGTAGACCAATATGAAGCCATGGACGGCTTCCTTATCAAGCCCATCAAAAAAGTCAAACCCAAAAACTTCTTCATCTCATCCAGATTTGTGGGAGTCCACCGGGTAGCTCTAGAGTGGGGCTTAAGTGTGGCACTGTTGTCCCTCAAAAACTGTTCAGCATACAAATTAGTCTGCTCAACAATCTCAGCCAAAAATACATCATCCATAAACAACTGAAAAAACTGTATAGGCAAAAAAATCCCGCAATCCACTCTACACCCTGCATCCACACTAAAGGCAGGCAACACCGGCTGCACCATGTTTGGATCAACCCAGAGTCCAGCACTTCCAGTAGGAAGCCTTGCAGCCTCAGGCTGCAATACCGATGTCTCTTGCTGCACCATCGGCACTTCAGTGTCCCCCTCTAAAACAGGCATTTCATCCGCACTGAGAGTAGCTTTATCCGCACTGAGAGTATCTTCATCATCCGATGATTCCATGTGGAGAGAAAACTCACTGCCTGAATCTTCCCCTCCCTCCTCTCCCTCAGACGCACTGTCAGTCTCATAATCCTGCTGAGAGGAAGATTCAAGAAGCATACCAACCACCTGCTGAGCAGTCATTCTACGGCTAGCCATAATTCTTACTAATAAAGGTAACTTGTCAAACAAGTCAACAACAACAAACACTTTGTAAAATAAGTAATAAACAAAATGCGTCTTGATCAGAAAAACCTATATACTCCAAAACGATACCACTCACTTGCCAGAAGCAGCTAGACTCACCACCACCTACTCTGCACAGACACAGTAAGGATCAACAATAGCCCACTAAAAAAGAAAAAGAAAAGAAAATTACACATAAGACAATGCAAAACACATCGCAAATAATTTTATGCTCAAAACACCAACTAAATATGCTGCCATTATGACACCACATACAAAAAAATTCATTCATGCATGACAATAATACTCATTTGGAGTAAATACAACAAAAATGTTTTTCTTACCAAAAAAATGCAACTATGCAAAACTGCAGAACAACCACTGCCGAAACCGCAAACAGAAATCAAAAGCTTTACATTAGAATAAAAAGGAGAAATAAAACATTACAATCACATATGCAAATAATGCACTAGTCCACATACTATCCACCAGCCAAGCAAAGGTGGTAGGTGGGCGGTAGGTGGGCCTAAAAGCATAAGGCTGATCTGCCCCCACAGGGAGCAGAAACAGCCAAACAATTCACCCTCATAAAGGGGGAGCGACCCTTGCCCAAGGGGTCACTCCCCAACACCAACATTTAAAAAGCCCTGTTGTCTACTGGCTTCTGCCCCCCCTAGGGGACAGATGGCCCTGAAAACATATGGCCGATCTGCCCCCGAAGGGGCAGAAACGACCACAATAAATACCCCATAAAGGGGAGCGACCCTTGCCCAAGGGGCCGCTCCCAACAACACAAAAACAATCCCTGGTGGCCTAGTGGGCATACAATAAAATTAATTGTTTATTTGGGTCGATCTGCCCTTCCAAGGGGTCATAAACGGCCCAAATAAATGCTTCCCAAAGGGGAGCGACCCTTGCCAAAGGGGCCGCTCCCCAAAAACATATTGCTCCCCCAAGGGGAGCGACCCTTGCCCAAGGGGCCGCTCCCCAACAACACTAAAACAATCCCTGGTGTCTAATGGCTTCTGCCCCCCTTGGGGGCAGATGGTCCTAGACTCACAAGGCCGATCTGCCCCCAAGGGGGGCAGAAACGGCCAAAATAAATGATCCCCAAAGGGGAGCGACCCTTGCCTAAGGGGTCGCTCCCCAAAAACATAATTTAATTAAAAAAAAAATCCCTGGTGGCCTAGTGGGCACAGGGGGCAGACCCACCTAAACAAATTGCTCCCCCAAGGGGAGCGACCCTTGCCCAAGGGGCCGCTCCCCGACATACAAAGGGCATTTACAAAAAAAAAACATCCCTGGTGGCCCAGTGGGCGACACATACTTTTTTTTTTTTTTTTTTTTAATTATCCGATCTGCCCCCCCTCTCCAAGGGGGGCAGAACCAACTACACATATTTCTCCCCCAAGGGGAGCGATCCTTGCCCAAGGGGCCGCTCCCCAAAACACAAAGGGCATTTAAAAAAAAAAAAAAATCCATGGTGGCCCAGTGGGGGCACACACCTTTTTTAAAAATAAATATTACCGATCTGCCCCCCCCCCAAGGGGGGCAGAACCAACTGCACATATTGTTCCCCCAAGGGGAGCGACCCTTGCCCAAGGGGCCGCTCCCTGACACAAATTGGGCCTTTTAAAAAAAAAAATTTTAAAACGAGCATTCCTGCTGCACGATTGCGCCCCAGGCGCGATCGTGCAGCAGGAATGCTTTTTAAAAGACATCGGAGGAAAGGAAAACCCTTTCCTTTCCTCCGATGCCTTTTAAAATATACCCCCCACCCTCCACGAGGAGAAACTCACCTGTTTGTTTCCCAACGCGCTGGAAGCAAATGGCTTCCAGCGCGTCGGGAAACAAAGGGAAACCTCCAATGACGTGGAGGGGGGGCGGGGGGAGGCAGGGGAAGAGCTTCCCCTGCCTTCCCCGGTGCAGGCACGAAGATCGGCATCCCACGGGGGGAGCGCCAGCGCTTCCCCCGTGGGTGGGTGTCACGACGGCCGAGAACCGTCATGAGCACACGCCCACTGTGTCTCATGACGGCTCCTGGCCGTCGTGAGCACCGAAGGGGTTAAGGACCCTTCCCAATGGACTTCGAAGAAACCCCCTGTGGAAGTTAGGAGGTTAGAGAGCCACCCCACACGTGGATACCGTAGTACCAGAGTTACCTATCCCAGGGGAGCCGGGTGCATAGGTCTGAAGTGGCGTCGGAAACTGCAGTCGAACCCGAAGGAGGACTTCGAAGAAGAGCCACTGCTGGAAGGAAGAAAAGTGTCCGTTGGAATCCAAAGGTGGATTCTTGTCGACGGGTACCTGAAAGCAGAAGGGACAAAGTCTGGGTCCCTCAGGGGTGACCAGGGGCTCGGTAAACGAATGCCCACCAATATTGGGTGCTTCAGGTGCGTTGAGGGGTTCTTGACTCTGCAGCCACGGGGAGCAGGAAATGTTGAGGATGACCAGTAGCTGGATATGAATTGTCCCACAAAGGATGTCGAGTGCTGAGAGGTCGGTGTCCGGTGGGAGCACCACAAGCCTTGTCAACCGCAACCCACGCAGAAGGTCAAGACAGGTTACGGTTCGGACCAGCAAGGTCCAGGAGACTCACCAAAGTCAGGGGAGTCAGGGAAAGCCTGGAGCAACCAGGGGAGCCCACGAAAAACAAAGGGGACCCTAAAGTGGACTCACAGGCCGGTGGCACAGGAGTCGCGAGAGGACCTCGAGCACTTTCACCAAGCAGCAGCCCACGGAGCACTCGGTGTGAGGAGGCCAGAGTTCTTGGTAGGAAATGGTGCCAGAGGTTGAGGCTATACAGAGCCCAATGCACTTGCTCGGGAAACGCCAACAAGCATATGCAACTGCAAATGAACGCGGTGCACAGGGGTACAGGTATTGCAGCCCCCATGAGGATTCTGACCTCAAACTTGGTGAGAGGGCAGCTTGGACCTCGAAGGATGTAGGAACCCACCTCCTGTATTGCTGGAGCCTTTGGAGTCCATAGGAGCTCAGGAGCAGCAGACTGGTTGATCGTGATGCGGTGCCTGCGGTTGTAGGGGAGTGACTCCTTCACTCCAAGGGAGATATCTTTGGTTGTCCTTGATGCTCCACAGGTCCTGCACAGAGTCTGTATAGTGCACGGGCACAGACAATGCTTTGGACGGAGTGGGAGACAAAGTCGGGCCCAAACAAAGTCCCGTGAAGTCCAGAGTGTCCAGACAGTCGAAGTTCAGTGGTTTCTGGTTCAGAATCTTGTCCACGTAGAATCTAGGGTCCTACAGCCAGGTAAGCCCTTTTGTACCCATGGGAGAGGGTTGGACAGATTCAGGGGACCCTCCCAGGGGAGGGTCTGGACCGTGGGGAGGTTACTCCCATGTCCTTTGTCCAGTTTCGTGCCAGAGCAGGAGCCACCGGCTCCCAGGACTGGTTTGAACTGGACTATGCACAAGGACACCAAATGTGCCCCTCATGCAGACATTTGGTTGCTGGCAAGTGCACCCACCCAGCCCTAATACACTAAATCCTGTCTGGGAGGTAGTCACACCTCCCTGTGACAGGATGCCTATTGTTCCACCTTCCTCTGCTTGAGCTTGGCTCAGCAGCAGGAGGGCAAAAATGTGTCTCTGGTCGGCAGCAACCATTTTGTACTGCCCAAGACTAGAAGGCTGGTACCGGGAACACCAGGGACATTACAAAGCTTGTTTCTGAGGGGTGGAATCATACCTCCCACACCGGTTACCGGTGTGGGGGTATGATTCCACAATGTTTGATACCAAACACGATAGGGATACTTTCAGCCGTTTCAGAGTTGGTCATCACGCAGTCGCATAATGCCACTCTATATGTCGTAAATGGCTGATACACTGACAACCCGGGAGAATGGACTCCATAGGCTGCAGGGATGTCCTGCTCATGCAGTGGCACCCTCTCACTTACAACCAAGTACCCTGCCTTCAGGATTAGTAAGGCCTGCTATAGGGGTGACTTATAGGTTTTAAGTGCAGTGACCCTTAGCTATAGTAAACCTATATCTTAAGTAAGTGATGCATGCACCATCTTACGCAGGCTGCATTGGCAGGCCTGTAGTTCCATTTTGCATGGCCTCTCATGGGTGGTATATTACATGCTTCAGCCCATGGGAGACCTCTGGGGTACCTATGCCTGGCTACATGGGTACCATATACTAGGGACTGACAAGGGTACTCCAGTATCCAATCTGGAGTGTACCTAGGTACATAACAGTTTAGGGAGAAAGCAGATAGACTGGGGTCCTGATTAGCAGGATCCCAGTCAGACTAGTCAAAAACAGTATCACATTTAGCAAAAAGTGGGGGTAACCATAAGAAGCAGATCCTACTTTCCTACAGACGTCAAATTTGTTTAACCTTTACCTTGCTGACCTTTGCATTATCCAATCCAGGATAGGTTAGTGCAACATGTTTTAGTTAATCCATGCGGACGATCTCCTCCCAGTGGACCAAACCGTCATAAGGCTACAAAGGTTAATTAAAAACGGTACCTATAACACTGTTAATTTAATAAATGTGAACATAAAGACAACAGATAATGATACAATGCAGAAGGAAAACAATATCTAAGTCATATAACTATTTAGAGATGTTTCTCACATACAATGTGAATTGGTATATTGTCTAGGTTACTAAGATCAAGAATTGAGAGTTTAGTGTCAAGAATAAAGATTTATATTAGCCATTTTTGTGGGCTCTTCCTACAGCCGGTCTAGGATGCTTTCAACACTAAAACTGTCAATATGTTTTTGGATAGGGCTGTAGTATATGCGGGCAGTATGGATAAACAACTAAACATAACTCAATGTAACTGTACAGTGATGGAGCGTAGATATTATCCGATGTCTACCTTTATGAATTCTCACCTGTAAAAGATCATTACGACAAATATTTCTTGATGAAGACATATTAACCTGCTAAGTCGAAAAACGTGAGAATACATACTGCATCGTAAAAGCATGCCGAGTGTTCTAAAATGATGATACGAAAATGTAAACAAAATAAAGAGATACCATGAGAACTACACATGAGCGTATTTATGAATTGTGAGAAAATAAAACATCGTTAACATAGAGCGTTGTGTGATAATAGCATTCAAATGTGCATATATATATGTTTGGTTGAACACAATCAAGAGTTTATTAGCAAAAATGGGGATGAGCAATTTGTGGGAAGATCCAGCAGGTAGCACTTTTCCCTCCAAAAAGGACCTTAGGTTAGCTTACTGGAACATGGTAAAGTCCGATCAGTACTCTGCAACTGCAGGGTCTTCCCTAACTGGGCTGTTCTTGGAGTTGAAAGAGGCGACCGAGTACGAACCATACTGGAACTTTATCACTAAGCCAAGGGACAGGAAGCTGTTCCATCAATTTAGGGTGGGCTCCCTTCCAATAAAAACTTTCACCAGTGGGTGGCGCTCCCAACAGGATGGTAAATGTCCCACGTGCCCTGCCCACTTAGAATCTTTAGCCCACATCCTACTTGCATGTCCAGCCTATAAGGCTCCAAGGAATAGGTGGCTGAAACCGATTTGTTTACGACTGGGCACAAGATCTAGCACTGAGGCTTTGAGAATTTTGAAATCTAGTACCCAGGAGTTTTTAGTGATTGCTGTTGCCAAATTTTTGGGGTGGATGTGGGTCATACGAGCTACCTCGATGAGGACCCACCAAAATTCGCTGGCTGTACCCAATAATGTTAATCCCTAGTATAGAATTCTGGATCAGCATTTTAGTGGATGGTCAAAACACATAGTATCGGTGTATGTTGTTTTATTTAGGAGGGGGGCAGATAGGGTTGCCGTCAGATATGTCAGCAATTCGACGTATGTTTTGTATTTGCACTGAGCACTTTATTGAGTATGGATTTAGATGTACGGATTTTAACTTTTTTTTTAAATTGTTTTAATTTTGATGTTTTATATGGTTTTAAATGGAATCATGGTCATAATTGTGTCTTTTATGATTACGATAATCGAAATAAAGACGATTTGACTGACTGACTGGCATATATATATATATATATATATATATACGCATAATGAAGTTCTTGAAATGCAAAATTGTTTAAACTAGAGAGATTTGACTTAGTGCAAATCTGAGCTACTGTGATGTACATATAATAACTCATGTATTGAGAGTGACATTAATAATAAGATTTGAAAAGAAAAAAAAGATAACGTACAAATAATGCTTTAGAACATTTTTAGTAGTACCTAATATTGAGATGTAGTACCTGAGAGAAACTATAACTGCTATAATGGAGAGAATCGAAATGCATTTATGAAATGTGTGATTTATAATGGAATTAAGAGGTAGTAAGTCAGCTAATTTTCATGTAGGCCTCAAATGCTTCTCTTACTCTGTGTTAATGTAAAACCATGTGAGACAGTCACCTAAGCCCTATGAGAACTTTCTGTGGAGTTTCATTTCTGTATTTGCTCACAAAGGACTCATATGTTGCTAAGAAGCATATTCGATAGAAATGTAACAGTATTATGGCAAACGCAGGGGAAAGGCGCCTGGGAACGGATGGACTGTAAGCAAAGTAAAGTTTCACCTACTTCCTTGGAAATGACAAAATGGGAACACAATTGAACTTAATAAATCTTAATGAAATTTGCAAAAAGGATTACTTAATTCTCTTGGATTTGTGTGATTCACTGATCACCACACAACAGCCCAGTATGAGTGACCAATAAGAACCCCACGGACTGATGGAATTGATACGTTACGGGGTGTAAACCTGGAACACTGGAGGTATAATTGCCCCATTGGAGGAGGAGTCAGTGCTGGCTATCATTTTCCTTTCCTGCCTAGCATGCTGTCGGACAGACTTTTGATCCCTATTGTCTTTTCTGTGCCCCTTTCTATCCACTTTGGGTGTAATAGACTTTTAATAACTGAACTATATCTAACTGCCACCTCGAATCTTGTCCTTTGCCAGCTAGTACTGTGTGCAGGGAAATACCCTTTTGGCTGACAGGTTATCTGACTCCGACTGCGGCATATGGTGCTGCAGATCAGACTTGACCAGAACTAGCTGAGGACTAACTTGAAGCGATCAGCTTTGCTTTGATTTGTATGATTAATAATTGAACCTCAAATTTACCCTGTTTCCCTCCACAGAGGATTTTCCAGATGTCTAATAATGCTCTGTTTCATGCTGTGAAGCTACATGTAATAAGATCTTGTCATTAAATCTGATTTGAAATGTATTTTCTTGACTTGTCTATGCAATACGAGGCAGTAGATAAATGTTTTCCATAAATTATCTTTATCGATTCTGTCTCCTTCTTTTGGTCATATTTCTTGTGTCGAGGCATTTGTGGCTGAGAGAGGTTTTAAATTAGGTTTGAGGTAACAGTTATATTATTCCAGGTCCTCATAGAATATTTGTTCACGTTTCCTAGTATTCCGGTCCCTGTCAGCTCAACAAAAAGATGCATCGGAGGACCATGGTTTGTAGAAATCAAAGAAATTATTGAGACTATTGTGAGACTGAGGGTTGGTTAATGAAATGGGCCTACTTAGATAAAGTTGTTTGTAGGGTAAAGACAAATTTGGTAAGTTTCACGCTGCATCAGTTTACTGGTAGCTTGTCGGATGGTTAGTTTGACTGATTGAAACTGGGATATGAGAAGACGTGGTCATGAAGAATTCTTTCTCGCTTAGAGGTTCAATGAATTTTCAATCGATGATAAAATTGACTTAATGAGACTAGTGTGGAAATGTCATCACAGAAGCGTCATGTCAGATTGTGAAATGTGCATGTTTGTGTTGTACTGAAGTTGAGTACGGTCCGTCTAGGCCTTAGATCCCTGGATATGTACCTACGGGTGGGTCTCAGTGTGGCATACACTGAGTAAGTTTGTCTGCTGTTTCGAGGGTGTTGTGTGTGAGACGTTGTTGCCAGTGCCACCAGTGAAGGGAACTTTTTGAAAGTGTATCGAGTTAAAATCTTATTGGGGTTTCTTCTAGAGTGCACCAGGAGGAATTCTAAGGAATTTTACTTACAGGGTGAAATCACGCTGGTCGTGATTTTACTGGGAGTGAATGGAAATCTTCGGTTGTATGAGTATCTATAATTCTTTTTAGTGGAACAGACAAAAGTTGTTTTATGTTTTGTGTTGTTTTGCGTGAAATCAAGTAAAAGAAAAAAAAGACTACGATAATTGTAAAAGGAGGGTCAGTTGCTGTGAGGAGTTAGACTGACGAAATACAAGCGCAGCGCAGGGATTGGTTTGTTGGTGTGGAGCCGCGCTGGAATTGGTTGTTGAAATCAAGTAGTAATTGGAAGCTGAAACCATAACAACTTAAGAGAGTTCCGCAGAAATAAGATCAGACTGCAGTAAAAGGGCAAAATCATGAAACGTTTTAAGTGATTAAGGGCTTTAATACGCAAGGATGAGCCTATTCCTACTAGAGGAGGAGTTCCTGTAGCTCCGGAGGGTACACCAGCTCTGCATATGTCTTTAGAGAAGGGATCTCACACTTGTACCTAGTTAGAGAATTGGTTAAGAGTTACTGAAAAAGATGGTTCCTTAGCTTTCCACAATATGGAACAATTAACGTACGGATTTTAGAAAATTTGAGAAGACAGATGAATGATATGAAACCGACACCTAGGCCCATACAAGATGAAGCTTTCGAAGAATAGGAACATGAAGCCCATCACAGAAAGAAAGAGAAATATCAAGGCAGATATAAGAATACTTTAAATAGATATGCAAAAGCGAAATGGGATTCACAGAAAAAGATGTGGAGGCAGGATGTTGCCATGAGTGCCCAAATGTATCCTGTAATGGTAGCTGAGAATAAGGAAGGAGAAACATTTAAACAGAAAAAGAAACATATCGAGGAGCCACAAACACAGGTTCTCACATTAACAGATGAGAATTTGTATGAAATAGATGACGACTTGTTGAATGAGTTATTGTTGAATAGACCTCCACCTTATAATGAAGAACAGAGTAATGCAGAAACAAACCAGTTTGTAGGTATGACCCCCGAAGCACCACCTATAACCTTAGATTTAACTCATAGAAATATCTTTTTGTCTGGAGGACAACCTCTGGAAGGAGCAGGATTTCCAAATTCTGCTATAACAAATAGTCCAGATGCATTATTCGTTTCAGTTACCATAGGTCCAATTGTCCCAATATAGTAGACAGGACGAGGAGTTTCACAAGTACATGCTATAATGATACCTAATGGGACAGTAGGAAACTATCATTCCTCATCGGAGATAAATAAGAAGGTAGCGGATCAGAATCAGAAAACATCATTTACACGAGAGAAAACTGTAACACGTAGGAGTGATGAGGGAAAGAGTAAACTCCACCACAGAAGGGGAAGTAGAATAATTAATTAACATTTCAGAGAAAAGTTTTGAAACACCAAATAGAGGTCCACAGGTAATAACGGGAAAGGTTTTACAAATGGAAAATCTAAAATTAAACGCTCATGTTACATGACGAACAGGAGAAACTAGTGGAGAGTCTCAGAGAGAGGTATCGGGTACATCAATAGGGCCATCACCAGAGGAACTTGATGATGGATTAGGGATATTATTCCTATAGCTAGTGCAATGGGTAATGTGGGTCGAAAAGAAAAAATTAGTGGAGAATGATGCCCATACTAATATAGTTCTAAGCAGACTAAAAGTGGAATTGGAAGAAATGATATTGGGAACAATTAGTCCAGAAAGGTTGGCGAATTACCGAGACAAAGAATTATTATTCATGTGCAAGGATATAGCATGAAAAGCTAGGAATACTCATGAAAGAATTGCTGAGGTAGCTCAAAAATATGGAGTAGATGTAGAGAAATCTAAGGCGTTACAAAAAACATATCGATTGGATTTTAATGACAAAGACCTAGAAAGTCTAAACCCTTCAGGAAAGAGGTTACAGATTACAGAACTATTAACTACCTTGAAACGATGGGGAGAAGTAGAAAGATGGGAAGGCAGATGGGCCAAAAAGAAAGAAGATGTGGCGATGGTTTTGCCTCTATACCCAATGATGGAAAAAGAGAGGGGGAGAGGCAGAAGCAACAGCATATCTTGTGAGAGAAGTGCCAGGAGGAGGATATGTTCATGTCCCTTGGAATAGACAGGATACTTTGTCTTTTACAAATGACTTTCCGAAATTGAGGGAGAAGCCTGTTGAACGGTACAAGCAAATGGAAAGATTTGTAAAGGTTTCAAAGGTTTTGTTGAATGATTTGGACACTCTGTTTGATATTGTAGTACCAACTGATTTGTAGACTGAATGTAAAATTGCTGTTGATTGGCCAGAAACAGAGCCTGCGAGAGATTCAAAAACTAGTGCGCCATCGGTGGAAGTGATGAGAAAGTATAATCAGGTTATTACTTATCTGAAAGGAAAGATTTCGCCGAAAGAAACCGATTGGGTAAAAATAGACAGAACTACACAGGAATTAAAGGAAACAGTATATGCATATTACGAAAGGCTTTTGCAGGCATTCAAGCAATATGGCGGAATCGAGAATGTGACAGAAAAAGTCATGGGACATTTTGTGTATCAGTTTGTGTATGGCTTAAGATCTGAAATAAGTGCCATGATACAACAACATTTGATCTGTTGGCAAAGTAAGCCCATTGATGAGATTCTTCGTTATGCGAAATATTGTGGAGATGACATTGATTTGTGTCACAAGAATTTAAAAGAGAAATTAATATTGGCAAAAATGAGAGCAGCCAAGAAAGGATATGTGGGTTTTGATTCTGATTTTTCAGGTATGGTACAGGGAAATGGTCAGACGACTACTGGAATGCGCGGTGTAGCAGGAAGTCCTTTACAGACTTTTGTGCCTCAGGGAAGAGGAAGGGGGTCACAAATAGATGCGTTGAAAAAGACTTTTCCATGCCACATTTGGGGCAAGTTCTGTCCCAGGCCTGAACGTATCCTCAGGATCCTCAGGATCGAACCGATGCTCTATGGGGTCCACCTCTCGACAGTCCCAAGTCTGGATATGAAAACACACAGACTAAAGGATGGTCAAGCGGGGAAGGGAAGGATGGGGACAGCGGGGAGGGAGACCTGTGGATACAAAAGAACAAATTACCACCTAAGCCTTTCCAACACCTCCCTGTTCCCTTTATGATTAGATGTACCCATACTTCCACTAACCTGTAAGGAAAAGAAAAGTTTGCCGGCTAACAGGGGTGCTGAGCATGTAATCGCAATTCCTCCCACCATATGCTGGAAAATACAACAAAAGGTATGTAAGTCTAACAATCCTGTATTCCTGTTTAACCTATCTATAATGGAACATGTACTTTCTAATTCTACATGTAACACCTACCCTGATATAATGGGAGGAGGGCTTCCAGCCCAGAAGGAACACCTGCCTAGGACCACCCCTGTAGGCAAAAGCAATAGAATCACAAGCGATGAGTAATGTACGAGACAAATGTTAGGTAAGCACATTCAAAAGTACTATAAGCAAAACAGAGGACTGTGAAGAACGTATTTCAAAGGACAAAATCCAGGAAAACTTCCGGGATTAACAAAAAGGAATTCATCGAGAGTTGAAAGTCACTCTCTTAGCCAGCACTAGGAAAGCTCATTGATTCTGCCCTGCATGAACCCTCTGACCAGGCTCTCCAACAGGGAAGACACAATGAGACTCTCCCTCCACGACAAGGAAAGTATCAACTTTAAGTCAAAGAACAAAACACACAATGCCAGGCACTATAGTTTTCCCTCCCAAGAGTTCTGAGGATAAGGATCCAAGAACGAGAGCTCACCAACGTAGGGAAAGAAAGTTATGTGCTCCGAAACTAGCCGTGCCCAGAAAAAGCACAGGTTGCCTTGACAACAAAGCCAAACTAATAAGAGACAAGCGGTGCCGCTGGCACCCTTACCCGACCATTAACTGCAGAATATGGCCAGCGTCCGAACCGGACTTCCAGGAATAATCGGCAGCGTCTTCTGCAGCTGCCTCGCCTTATCCCGGGTGTTCCGTCGTCACGTGGGGCGGTGCGTCTGACGTCAGACGTCCGCCGAGGCTGCCGGGAATTGTAGTCTTACGTGCCTGTGCGAGCGCCGATACCGGCGTTACCGTGTCCCCTGACAAGTTCGGGCATTGAAAACGCGAGTGTAAGTTTAACACAGTTAATCAGGCAGAAGGACAGACAGTTACAAGTGGAGTTGTACAGCCCCAGGTAAATAATGAATTGCCAAATCAATCAGTGCAGAGATTGAGAGGTTAAAATCAGAATATTCCGCAAGCTCCTATGCCTCAATTGAATGGACAGGTACAGAGTTGCAATGCTAACATGGGTTTTCATACCAATGATCAGGTAAATTTGAATGTACAGGTGGCATCACAGTACTTATTGCAGACTGATAACAGTGACACGGAAATGTCCCAATGAGGGTGCCTGAGAGGAGAGGAAGAATGCGTGCGTGGCGCATCCTTAGAGGTATATCAGAATGGTCCCTATGTGGATGGCAAGGTAAATGGAACACCTTTTTCATTCCTTGTAGATACTGGTGCTACCCATTCCACTGTGAGGGCTGTGGAAATTCCCAACCTACCCCTCGCAGGAGAAAGAACACAAGTTGTAGGAGTGTCCAACCAACTGATATCGACCCCCATTGACAGAACCTGTACAAGTACGAATTGGGTCTTTTGAAGATTTACACAAATTTGTGGTGTGTGATTCTAGTCCAAAGAATTTATTAGAGCGAGACATTGTGCAAAATGAATTGTTCCATTTATTGTACGCCAAATGGAATAGAATTCCATACAAAAGATGAAGATGTGGTGTTTAAAATGGCCAGGCAAAAGACAGGAGTAGAGGTATTATATCCCTTACTTACTGAAAATAATTTACCACTTGAACTGCGAGATAGAGTCTTACCGGAAGTGTGGTTCTTTACAGGAAAGGATATTGGTTTGATGAAAGGAGTAGCTCCAATTCGAATCACAGTGAAGCCAAATGCAGAATTTCCTAGAACTCCGGCGTATAATCTGAGTCCAGAAACCATTGCAGGCATAACACCTTTGATCAAAACCCTGATTGAGCAAGGAATTTCGATAGAGATTTTGGGAAGTCTGTGTAATTTACCTATCATGGGAATTCGAAAACTAAACAGGAAATATAGAATTGTCCAGGATTTAAGAAAAATAAATCAAATTGTGATACCATGTTATCCAATTGTACCAAATCCTGCTGTTATTCTATACCAGATTCCTTGTGAGGCTGAATGGTTTTCAGTGATTTACTTATGTCAAGCCTTTTTCTCGATCCCTTTGCATCCAGATAGCCAATATTTGTTTGCGTTCTGGTTGGGAAACCGTGTCTTGGCATGGAGCCGAGTTCCACAAGGGTATACAGAGAGTCCTTTGATTTT
The DNA here is from genome assembly GCA_963921515.1 of Calotriton arnoldi. Lineage (NCBI taxonomy): Eukaryota > Metazoa > Chordata > Amphibia > Caudata > Salamandridae > Calotriton > Calotriton arnoldi. Next base: position 733,028 of record CAWUFW010002470.1, on the reverse strand, counting down.
CAACCAAATATTGAAGAGAAATTTGGAATCATTGGCAATGCCGAATCACTCTGTGCTGGTGCAATACATAGATGATTTGCTGGTCGCATCCGGTACAAAAGAGGCTTGCGTTTATGACACTATTGCCTTATTGAATCATTTGGCAATAAGTGGACATAAGGTGTCATCTGCAAAAATCCAATTTTGCAAAAGAGAAGTTCTCTATTTGGGACACCATATTGAAAAAAGAGTCAGGAAGGTGTCACAGGATCGGATCACTGCTATTTACAGATTAATCCACCGAGCACCCAAAAGGAGGATCGCATGTTTCTGGGAATGGTTGGCTATTGTAGGCAGTTGATACCAAATTGTTCCCTGATAGCCAAGCCACTTCAAAGACTTACACATAAAGATGTGTCTGATCCCATTGCATGGGATGAGGAATGCATGTGCTCTTTTCATGAACTGCAGACAATTTGTGTCGAGCTCCAGCATTGGGAATGCCCGACTTTAACAAGAGTTTTGCATTGGTCTGCAGTGAGCGCGAAGGTTATGCACTATCAGTTCTAACACAAATGCATGGAACTGCTTGCAGACCTGTTGCATACTTTTCAGCTACTTTAGATACTGTAGCTGCTGCGTTGCCTGGATGTTTGAAAACTATTGCTGCAACATGTGTGAGTTTGGAGCAGTGTGAGAACATTGTGATTTTGTCACCCTTTGAAAGTGTATGTACCTCATTCTGTCGAGATTCTGCTTACTCAAACTAGAACACAACATCTTACAAATAGACGGTTAACCAAATAGAGCAAGTGATTTTAGGAGCAGAAAATGTGACTGTGACAAGATGCACGAGTTTGAAACCAGCTACTTTGATGCCGTTGCCAGTTCATGAAGTTGTGATGGATGAAGCGGCTTATGATTCTTTGAATGTGACTGAACTGTATACCAAACCGCATCCTGACATCCAAGATGTCCCATCGCCTGAGTCAGATCATGTTCTGTTTGTGGATGGATCCTGTTTGAGAGATTCCGGAGGTACCTTGCGAGCTGCATATGCTATCTGTACTGTGGTGGGTGTAGGCGAAGCATCGTGGTTGAAAGGAGTGTATTCAGGACAAGTGGCTGAATTGATTGCACTTACCAGGGCTTGCAGCATTACTGAACAAATGAGAGTAACTATATTTACAGACAGTCAATATGGTTTTGGGGTTGTCCAAGATTTCGGGCAGTTGTGGTCTCAACGTGGGTACATGACCTCTTCGGGTTCACCCATATGAAACGGAGAGTGTGAAAAACATACTGCTGGCACTACAACTGATAGCGCAGATTGCGGTGGTGAAGTGTCCCGCCCACCAAACTTGTCACGAATATGTGATGGTTGGTAATCCCTATGCAGATGAGACCACGCGCTATTGCGCTCTAAATTCTTATGCATTCAATGGGGAATCTTTGAAGGAACAGACTGATGACACAGAATGCAAACTAATGTTTCCAGTTGTAGATCAAAGAATTACAAGATGCAGTACCCCAAATTGAAAGAGAAGGGTGGATTAAAGCAGGATGCATTAGTCGACAAGAGGATGAAGTTTGGGTGTACAGAGATGGGAGGACAGTTTTACCAGATAGTCTGTTGTCACGGTCCTGCACGTGTGGGAGAGATGCTATCTTACGTCTCTTTCAACAGACCTGGTACAATCCCCGATTCAGAGCCACTGCAGAGAGTCTGTGTCAGATGTGTGACATGTCAACAACAAAATACAGGAAGAAAAACATTGGTCAGTACAAGTCATTTGGGAAAATCAGGAGGCCCTTTTACCTGTATGCAGATTGATTTTGTTGAAATGTCCCCTTGCAATGGATTAAAATACGTCCTTGTGTGTTTGATCTCTTGTTGGGTGGAAGCCTACCCTACAAGACGCAATGACAGTTTAACAGTAGCTAAACTACTTTTTAGAGAATTGATACTGCGATTTGGATTTCCGACCTCTTTGGAATCGGATAGAGGTACACATTTTAATAATGAATTAATACAAATGCTTTGTGCTGCATTGCAAACTGAACAGAAACTGCATTGCGCCTATCGGCCTGAGAAATCTGGAGTGGTTGAACAGGTGAATGGAACTCTAAAGTCCAGATTGGCAAAAGTGTGTGTCCACATCCCTGAAATGGCCTGATGCTCTGCCTTTGGTGTTGATGAGTTTGCAAAGCATCCCAGACAGAAGAACTGGACTGTCCCTTCACAAGATAATTATGAGGAGGGCTATGAGGCAGCCTACAGTCCCAGCAAATCAGCTTGCGAATATTACTGATGACTTGGTACTCGATTATTGTAAAGGATTGGTTGATGATGTGGTGTGTTCTGTGTCTCACCAGGTTGGGGAAGTCGCAACTACAGTACAACAGGAGCAGTGCCATGACCTGTGACTGGGTACTGGTAAAAAAGCATGTGCGAAAATCCTGCCTGGAACCTCATTGGCATGGGCCTTATCAAGTGATACTTGTAACCACAACTGCAGTGAAATGTGGTGGTCTGCCTAACTGCGTGCATGCCGCCCACACTCGTCGAGGCCCAGGTCCTCTTCAAAGTGTAGGATCTGCAGTGGATGAACCAGTGGTGACAGAGAGACGTCCCATTCAGATCGAACACAAAGTAGAGGGGGCGACAGCTACTGGGTCTCAAAACACTGGTTCGAACGAGTTGATCCCGGTTGGTAACGAGAGTCAAATTGAAGGGGATCTAACTAAGCAAAGTATTTACTCAGATAATGTGAACAGTGTATCAGAAAAAGGAGTACGAAAGGGAGATCGTTACGCCAGAAAATCTAAAAGGTTGAAACACATATTGACAGCAGGAAGGATACCTTCAACTGTGATTGAAGTTTCGAGTCCATCTGAGCAAAGTGACAGACAGAGAGGAAACTGCAGGGCGCAGAACAATAAGAGCGAGAATACCAAGTCAAAGATATGCAGCTCCAGAGTGGACTTATTTAGCAGCAGCAAATAACTGAAGCAAAAAGCGTAATATTCTTTTTCCCAAAGATTGAAACTCACAAAAACCACCTTGAAGGAACTGTTGTAAAGGTGCTAAGAGAAGTAAAGGGTGAAAAGAACATTGAGGGACAAGAAAAAAAGTACATGACCAGACGCTGAAAGAAGCACTCCTCTCAACCCTTATGATACAAAGCATTCTATACGAAAAAATAATGAGTATCTCTAGATTTAAGTTAGGAGATCCAAATTAGTCTTCACTAAGGCGTAAACGTATATGTGCTTGCTTTTTGACTGATTTTATTATAATATTTGTCTCGTTATTGATAATACTAAACCTACCTCATCATGTTTATTCCAATTCTAACCTACATCTGACTACCAGTACTGAAACGATAAAAGTACAAGAAAAGGTGGTTGTGACTAACGAATTAACAAACACCGATTTACATCATGATCAGTCTATTAATGATTTCTCACTAAACGTGTTTACTAAACTTCTCTATGAGTATGTAGATACTATTGATGCGAGAGACTGTTATGTGTGCATGCAATTACCTCCTTCTGTGTCTGAGGGAGTGACCTATCATCACTTACCTCTAACTTATGGCATTTCCCGTAGTGTACTAACAAGTTTATTCTATTGTAAAGGACATTTTCAATATTATTATTCAAATTATGATTTGATCTTTTCAGAAGTTCCAGTCAAGAAAAATTTAAATGTAGTACCAGACGCATGGAATGCTGAAATAATGGAAGAATTTTTCCAACCTTCAAGAACCATAGATACAGTATATCTGCATCAACACAATCTGAGTTGTGCTTTACATAGTGTAGAAAAAGATTTGATAAATTCAGTAGAAGGTCGACGAGGGGAGATAAAAAGAAAATCTGAATCGCAAATAAAGATACCCCCATGGGCGCACAGGGAGGGTGAATTGAAAAAGTGGTAGACACAAGCAGCTATGGCTCTGGATTGGCAACATAGAGGGAAGTTATGCATATTGAGACGCAAAACAGACCATAACAATAAATGTGTTGGTTCTAGTGAATGTGATCATACCTTTCTATTTGTAGGAGGTTGGGGAAAATATTTAGCAGGAGCAGATCCTGTATTTCCAGGAGTCTATTACATTTGTGGGAGGAATGCTTATTACAGGCTACCAAAACAATGGTATGGATGTTGTTATATGGGAATAGTTTTTCCAAAAATGCATCATGTAAATGAAAACAGTGGAACCAATGAGAAAAGACACACACGTTTAAGAAAAGAAATTAGTGCTGCTGAAATTATTGGGGATATTCTTGGAGCTATAATACCCTCAGTGGGGTAATACTAAATTCACACAAAATTCAGAAACTTTTAACTGTAGTAGATCGGCTGTCAACTGATACTGCTGGTGGATTTCTTGTCATAGATACAGAAATGGTTGCTATCCGATCTATGGTTTTACAAAACTGGCTTAATTTAGATGTACTTCTAGAAAAAGAAGGCAGTGTCTGTAGCATGTTAAAGGTTCAACAATGTTGTACTTATATCCCTGACAAAAGTAAAGATTTGCGGGGATATATTAGCAACATTACTAACTTAGGGAAAGAACTAACAGAGCTAAAAGCTGATGGTGCTTGAGAAACCATTGGGAAGGGATTCTCATCTGTGGGAAGTTGGTTTGCAGCACTGGGAGGAAGTCTAGTGGGAAAAATACTGACACCTCTAATAACTATTGCTATTTGCTTACTAATCATAGTAATCAAATATTGTTATTGTAAACGTAAAGAAGTTGAAGAAGAAACTAAAGGAAAGAAAAGAAATAGAGCATAAATTGAATTAGAAAACAAACAATGTGGATATTATGATGACATGAAAAATTTGGAACAGGCTAGGTTTAAACGAATGAAGACAACTGCATTCTAAAGTGACATCCGAATAGGATCAAATGATGATAAGATAAGATTGTGTGATGGCTTGATTTGCCATCAAAGGGGAATTGATGGAGCGTAGATATTATCCGATGTCTACCTTTATCAATTCTCACCTGTAAAAGATCATTACGACAAATATTTCTTGATGAAGACTTGTTAACCTGCTAAGTCGAAAAACGTGAGAATACATACTGCACCGTAAAAGCATGCAGTGTTCTAAAATGATGATACGTTAATGTAAACAAAATAAAGAGATACCATGAGAACTATACCTGAATGTCATTAAGAGTTGTGAGAAAATAAAACTTGTTAACATAGAGAGTTGTGTGATAATAACATTCAAATGTGCATCGTACCTGAAATATATATACACATAATGAAGTTCTTATAATGCGAAATTGTTTAAACTAGAGAGATTTGACGTTGTGCAAATCTGAGCTTCTGTAACATCCATCTAATAACTGTATTGAGAGTGACACATTAATAATATGATTTGAAAAGAAAAAAAGATAACATACAAAAAATGCTTTAGAATTTTTTTTGCAGTACTGTCGGAGGGATGGGCGGAAACTGAAGTGAGGAGGCGGTATGGGCGTAATAGTGAGGTGTATATTGTAATAGAGCATTCTCGGTTACTACAAGTAGTAAACACTTCATTTAAGGCATAAAGTCCCATAAACAAAGCGTACTTATCAGATAGGCCATATTTTAAACAGAAGTTTCTTCACTTCTTCTTCCCTCTGGATTTCTTCTGGTTAGGGCGGTATACTGGAGGGTGTCCCCAGAGATTCCTCACCGAAGTGGGAAGGAAGAAAAAAAAGGAGCGGTAAGTATTTATGTACAAGTCTGGCGCTAGTTGCTTCCACCACAGTGAAGTAACTATTGGGATGGGCCGTGAAGTAAACATGAGAGTAAAGAAAGGAAAACAATATTAAACACCATTTCCCATACCAAAAGGAGTTTCATGGGGACTATTACCAGCCCACCACCCGCTTTTCCCCACTTGCCCCTCTCCTGGCTCACGTACTGCCTACTGCCGCAACTCTCCAGAGTTGCGGCGGCTCCTGAGCGTCCTCTGGGATCCACCAGTCCTCGCACCATATGTCTGGAGTCTACTGGCCTCCGGCGTCCCCTGGGGCTGCGTCTTCCTTGTCGGCATCTTCTCCAGCGGGAATGTCCTCTGTGGTGACTTCCCCGATATCACAGCACCTGCTCAATTCTCCCGCAGCTCCGCTCCAGATGGCGTTCTCTTCGGCCGTCCCGTCCTCTGTTTTTATTGTCCCTCTTTTCTCTTTTCTGCTTCCCCCTCCTCTGGGCGTTGATTGGGTGATCAGCGGCACACCTCCGCCTCGCGATTGGTCGGTTGGTTCCTTTGATGCAGATTCGTCCTGCGCAAGGAAACGAAAGTCCTTTCTTAATGTTTGGTTCTCCTCCCAGCTTTTGCCGATGTCACCCTGACCCAGGAAGGAAGGAAACCACAATCGAGGTACGGCAATTGGGTTGGGGCTCCATGTGGGGGTTTGGGCTGTTTTATTACATTCCCCTTCCCTAACTTTCTTGTCTACAAGAAAAGAGCCCACAGGGTATCTAGATAGATAATCCACGTTATCGTGTTTCACTTTCTATGGATGATGGTGAAGCGGAAGGGCTGTAAGGTTAGGAACCATCTTAGGATTCTCTGGTTGTGTCCCTTATTCCTAGATAGCCACTCAAGAGGGGCGTGGTCTGTATACAGGAGGAACTCCCTTCCTTCTAAGTAGTATCGTAGGGACTCAATAGCCCATTTAATGGCTAGTGCCTCTTTTTCTATGACTGCATATCTGGTTTCTCTTGGGAATAGCTTGCAGCTTATATAGAGGATTGGTCTTTCTTGATCGGTGTCATCAGTCTGGGACAATACGGCCCGTGGCCGCTTTCAGAGGTATCTGTTTGTAGCAGAAAGGTTTTGTTATAGTTGGGACTTAGCAAAAAGGGGTTCGAAGTGATGAGCTGTTTTAGGTGTTGAAAAGCCTGTTTTTCTGGCTGAGTGGGGTATCAAAGACATTTTTCAGTTAGTACGTTCTTTTTGAGTAGGTCGGTTAAGGGAGCAGCTATCTGTGAGAAGTGAGGGATGAACCTTCTATAGTAACCCAGCAGACCTAGGAAGGCCCTGTGATCCCTCTGGGATTTTGGAAAAGGTACTTGAGCAATTGCGGCTACTTTCTCTTCTTGGGGTTTTATACAGCCTTCCCCTAAAAGATATCCTAATTACTTCACAGATGTAGCGGCCAGGTGACTTTTGGCTGGATTTATCGTCAATCCACTCTCACCTAAGGCTTGTATAACTCGGGTCAGGTGGTTTAGGTGCTCTCTCCAGGTGGAACTATAGATGATTATGTCATCTATATAGGCGGCTGCGAAGTCTTTGTATGGTTGTAATATGATGTTCATTAAACTCTGAAAGGTGGCTGGTGTCTCATGTAATCCAAAGGGTAGTACTTGGAACTGGAACAGGCCCCTAGGCGTACAGAAGGCTGTTTTCTCCCTATCTTGTTCCTTCAAGGGCACCTGCCAGTATCTCTTACACAAGTCTAATGTGCTGATATAACGTGCCTTCCCTAGTTTTTCTATCATTTCATCAACCCTAGGGAGGGGATAGGCATCAAACTGGGATATTTTGTTTACCTCCCTAAAGTCAATGCAAAAGCGGATAGACCCATCTGGTTTGGGGACTATCACTATCGGAGAGCTCCATTCGCTCTTGGATGGTTCTATGACCCCGAGTTCTAACATCTGACGGACCTCATTGTCTATCGCTTTCCTTCTTGCTTCGGGAATACGATAAGGGTGCAACCTGACTTTCTTTCTGGGTAGGGTATGTATCTCATGTTCGATGATTGTGGTTCTGCCCGGAACCAGGGAAAAGACTTTCTGAACTGGGCATAAAGCGACCCTCAATTCTCACCTTTGGAAATCCGACAAGTCAGCATCGATACTCTGTTCTGCTAGTGACAGGGTGTTGGTCCCTACTAAAACAGGGAAGGGTCCCTCCCATTTCTTTAGGAGTTGATATGGAGATTTGAGTGTTGTGTCTAGTTGGGTCCATCTCTAGCTTGTAGGTTACGGGGGTCACCCTCTCTATGACTTTGTATGGGCCCTGCCACTGGCTTAGTAATTTATGCTCTGAGGTGGGCATCCAATTCAGAGCCATATCTCCTACCTTTAGGGTTCATTCTTTGGCACTTTTATCATATTGGGTTCTCTGGGTGGTTTGGGCTTGTTCCATATTGGCTCTTACAATAGCCCTCACCTGGTTAAGTTGGGTTTTTAAACTGGCTTCATAATCTCAGAGGGGTTTTGAGGTGTCTTTCTTCCTCCCATTCTTCTCGGGCCATGTCCAATAGAGTACGTGGCTGTCTCCCGTATAGTAACTCGAAGGGGGAATACCCCGTACTCTTCTGTTGCCCACAGCGAATGGCAAACAAAGCTAAGGGAAGCATGTCTTCGCACTTCCGTGCTTCTAGATCCAACAATTATTTTTTTTTTAGGTTAGTCTTTAGGGTGGCGTTGTATCGCTCCACCAAACCATCAGTTTGGGGGTGATAGGCCGCTGTGCATATCTGTTTGATGTTAAGTTGCTGGCATAGTTGCCGCATTAACTTGGACATAAAGGGGGTTCCCTGATCGGTAATGATTTCCTTCGGAAAGCCTACTCTGGTGTTAATCATGGCTCTAGCCACTTGGGTCATGTTTGGATGTCTAAGGGCCACTGCTTCTGGGAATCGTGTAGCATAGTCCACTAGGACTAGCACATAGCGATACCCGCTACGTGAGGGAAGGAGAGGACATAGTATATCCATCCCTACCCTGGTGAACGTCTCGTCGATTATCGGTAGGGGTCATAAGGGAACTCGAGGGGGTATGTAACGGCTATTCTTCTGGCAGACCGATCATTCTTTACAGTAGTTTCGGACTTGCTGATATATCCCTGGCCAATAGAACCTATCTAAAATGGCTTTCTCCATCTTTTCGGCCCCAAAGCGTCCCCCTAAAAGATAGCTATGTGCTAAGTACAGTACCTTTTCTCTGAAAGGAAGGGGTACCAGTAGTTGGATGGGCATGGACCTCCCACCCTTCCGTACAACAACCCCTTTTGTATAAAGAATTGGGGACCTACTTGAAGAGGATCTTCTTGTTTAGTAGCCTGTCTCCAAGCCTCTTGAAGAGTGCGGTCTTCTCGTTAGGTAGAACGAAAGTTCATATCATGGTCCCATAGATTGTTGCCCGTATTAGTTAAGATAACTCGAGTCCAGCTCTTCTTTTCTCTTTTCCTCTGTTTTCTGCTCTTTCGATCCTTTCCTATGGTCCAATCAGGATCCTGGACTTGGGAGAAAGGGGCCGTCTCTCTCTGTCTCCTTCTTTCCATGTCTCACAGAGTAGGTTGCGCATAAGGGGGTAGTCATTTCCCGAAACTATTGGTTCCGGCAATGTAGGGATCAAGCCCACTCTCAAAGGAACAGGGGGTGTGGTAGGTTGGTTTTGGATGGATACTTCTGCCATAGGGTATATCTTGCTGTCACCATGAACACATTGTATGTTGACTACTCCAGATGTGGAAGGAACCCCACCTGGGAGGGCTTGGGGCCTCATAACACTTTGCAGGCACCCGGTATCAATCAGGGTGTCCCTTGGCTCCCCATTAACCATCATCCTCCAGTGAAAAGGGAGGATGTCTTCATTTGTGGAGCAATACAGGGCTCGGGTGTATCCTACCTCCATGGGTTCCTCCTTCTGCATGCAGGAACAAGCAATATGGCCAAAACCCCCACAATGGAAACATTGCGGTCCTGTGTGGAGTGGAGGTCGGGGGTTGTAAGCATGTTTCCTGGAACTATGGTTATGGTGTCCGGTTTTTGGGGATTATGTGGGGGCTTAGTTGGTTTCGAAGGTGTTCCTCCAGGCTGTTTCCATGAGCCCTCTTCTCTGCCTTTTTGTAGCTCCTAGGCTCTAAAGAAGGCTTAGGCGATTTCCACTACTTTTTGAAAAGTGAGATCTGCATGCTGACGAACCCATTGCTGTATTGGGGGATGTAGGGAGGTGAGGAATTGTTCCAGGTAGATTTTCTCCAGAATTATCTCTTTGAAGGAGGTTAGGGGCTTAAACCATCTGTCTGCCACATCCCTTATCCAAAAACAGAGAGCTCTGGGGTTTTCTTGTGGACCCTCCCGGATTTGTCGCAGTCTAATCCAGTATGTTTCTTCGTCTATACCCATGCGTTCCAAGATACACTTTTTAATCTCAGGATATGGGGTCGTTCCGAGGGGATTGGCAGCTTGATATGCAGACTGGAGATCCCCTGCCAAAAGTGGGCCTAAATACTGTCCCCACCGGTATTCCGGCCACATAGCGGCTCTTGCCATTCTCTCAAAATTTGAGAGAAAAAAGTCTGGATCCTCTCCAGGGACATATTTCTGAACGACTACTGAGGGAGGGGTGGTTAGACCCCGTGATTGTCCGAGAACCTCCGCCAATTTCCCTATTACAGTTCCTTGTGTTTGGCCCTGTTCTGCAAAAGTTTTGTGAAGGTTTTCCCATTCGGCCTCGGCCACCTCCAGGAATCTCCCCATAATCTTCTCCAACCATTCTTGTCCATCCACCATCTTGTTTACTACGGCCTCCATTTCCCCCGATCCCACTTTTGACACCACGTGTCGGAGGGATGGGCGGAAACAGAAGCGTGGAGGCCATACGGGTGTAATAGTGAGGTGTTTATTGTAACAGAGCGTTCTCAGTTACTACAAGTATAACGTCTTCATTTAAGGCATAAAGTCCCATAAACAAAGCGTTCTTATCAGATAGGCCGTATTTTAAACAGAAGTTTCTTCACTTCTTCTTCACTCTGGTTTTCTTCTGGGTAGGGCGGTATACTGGAGGGTGTCCCGAAAGATTCCTCACCAAAGTGGGAAGGAAGGAAAAAAAAACAAAAGAATAAAAAAAGAGCGGTAAGTATTTGTGTCCAAGTCTGGCGCTAGTTGCTTCCACCACACCACAGTGAAGTAACTATTGGGATGGGCCGTGAAGTGAATGTTAGAGTAAAGAAAGGAAAACAATCTTAAACACCGTTTCCCTTACCAAAAGGAGTTTCATGGGGGCTTTTTCCAGCCCACCATCCGCTTTTCCCCACCTGCCCCTCTCTTGGCTCACGTATGTTAGAATAGAAAAATTAATGTTTGCGCATTGTTCTATGTATGTTAGCATTCGCGGTGCCATTTTCTATGCCGGCACCATTTTGAGTTATAATCGAAACTTATACTTGGCTATTTCTGAGAAAAGGCCTCTGTTGAGCTGTTTCTCCAAGGCTAAGTTTTGCTTCATTAATGAATGCACTGTTCTTATTAGCGCATACCTTTCCCTCTGGATAGAGGCCTTCTCCCACTTGTCTAGTGGCGGCACGGCCAGAGCGACCTCGAGTAGTAGATAGTGTGTGCCCGGCCTCAGAAGCGAAACTTATTTTCTGTACTTCACTGTTTTGCTGCATCTGCTTGAAAAATTCCACAGTGGGCGTGCCTTCATTGGTTCTGAAATGTACATAATGTATCTTTAGGCTTGCTGATGTTAGTCTCTCTGCAGCACTCCTAAGCGACTGGGCAGACTGGGCTCCACTCTGAGTGCACCTGAATAAACAGATATTGGTTTGTATTCTCTACTGTCTGACCGACTCTTCATTTGGTATGGAAGGCTGAGAGGTGGTCGTGAGTGACCCGGGTGACCCTAATCGGGCCACTTCCTTCAGTTGGCGCCCAAACAGGGATTCTTTCGGGTGAGTGACCCATCCCCTTCCGCGGACGGCGGGGAGGTCGAGGCCATCGCCGGGTCGGACTGACGGTTCAGGGATCCGTGTATGAGAAGCATTGATTGCTCGCAGCTGCCCCTTCCGTCCTGCTGGACGGTGCCTCGCCCAGCGGTCATCCCAACTGGAGTCCTAAACGGCAAAACACTTGGATCTGACTGTTTGGTCTGAAGAGTCGGCAGTGGAGAATTAGTTCACTTGACCTGCGTGTAGGAAAGTAGGATCTGCTTCTTATGGTTAGCCCCACTTTTTGCTGGATGTTACACTGTTTTTGACTAGATTGACTGGGATCCTGCTAATCAGGACCTCAGTCTATCTGCTTTCTCCTTTAAATGTTATGCCATGTACTTTAGTACAATCCAGATTGGATACTGGGGTACCCTTATAAGTCCCTAGTATATGGTACACATGTACCCAGAGCATAAGTACGCCAGAGGCCTCCCATGGGCTGAAGCATGTAATATGCCACCCATGAGGGGCCATGCAAAATGGAACTACAGGTCTGCCATTGCAGCCTGTGTAAAGTGGTGCTTGCACCACTTACTTTAGATATAGGTTCACTATATCTATAGGTCACTACACTTAAAACTTATGTCACCCCTATAGCAGGCCTTAACAATCCTGAAGGCAGGGGGCTGGGTTTTACGTGAGAGGGTGCCCCTGCATGAGCAGAGCCCCCTCTGCAGCCTTCGGAGACCATTCTCCCGGGCTGTCTGTGACTCAGCCAGACATATAGGTAGAGGTGCATTATAACCTCGCAGAAAAATGCTATCTCAAACGGCTGAAACAAAACATGCCGTGTTTGGTATCAAACACCTTGGAATCATACCTCCACACCGGTAACTGGTGTGGGAGGTATGATTCCACCCTTCTGAAGTGAGCTTCGTGGGTTCACTGGTCTTTCCAGTGCCAGCCTTTTTGACCCAGTCAGCACAAAATGGATACTGCCGACCAGAGACACATTTCTGCCCTCCTGCTGCTGCACCAAGCTCGAGCCAGCACAATAGGCATCCTGTCACAGGGAGGTCTGACCACCTCCCAGACAGGATTCAGTTTATTGGGGCTGGGTGGGGGCCCTGCCTCAGTGCCTGAACGTCTGCACCCGGGGCACATTTGGTGTCCCTGTGCATAGTCCAGCTCAAACCAGTTCTGGGAGCCATTGGCTCCTACTCTGGCGCGAAACTGGACAAAGGACATGGGTGTAACCACCCCTCTGTCCTGACCCTCCCCTAGGAGGGTCCCCTGAATCTGTCCAACCCTCTCCCATGGGTACATAAGGGGTTACCTGGCTGTAAGACTTTAGATTCGATGTGGACAAGATTCTGCAACAAGAAACCACTGACCTTCGACCGTCTGGACACTCTGGACTTCGCTGGACTTTGACTGGGCCTGACTTTGTCCCCCTCTCCGTCCAAAGCATCGTCTGTGCCCTTGCACCATACAGGCTCCGTCCAGGAGCTGTGGAGCATTAAGGACAATGGAAGAATCTCCCTTGGGGTGAAGGAGTCACTCCCCTGCATTCGCAGGCACCGCAACGCAACTGACCGGTCTGCTGATCCTGAGCTCCTGTGGACTCCGAAGGCTCCAGCAACACAGGAGGTGGGTTCTGAAGTTCCTTGAGGTCGAGCTGCCCTCTCACTGAGTTTGAGGCCAGTATCCCTCGTGGGGACCGCATAACCCGAACCCCTGTGCACTACATACTTTTGCAAGTGCATATGCTTGTTGGCGATTCCCGAGTTTGTGCATTGGACTCCGTGCAGCCTGAGCAGTATTTCCACCCAAAAACTCCGGCCTCCCCGCACCGAGTGCTCCGTGGGCTGGTACTTTGTGATCTTGCTCGAGGTCCCCTAGCGACTCCTTGTTATTCGACCTGTGGGTCCTCTTGAGGGCCATCTTGATTTCTATTGGGCTTTCCTGGTTGCTCCAGACGTGCCCTGACACTTGGTGAGACCCCTGGACCTTGCTGGTCCACACCGTAACCTGCTTAACCTTCCTGCGTGGGTTGCTGTTGCTAAGGCTTGTTGGTGCTCCCGCCGGACACCGACCCCTCAGCACTCAACATCCTTCATGGGACAGCTCGCATCTGGCTCCTGGTTGTCCTCAACATTTCCTGGACCTCGTGGCTGCAGAGTCAAGCATCCCTTCTTCGCACCTGGAGCACCCGACATCGGTGGGCATTCGTCTACCAAGCCCCAGACTCTGTCCCCTCTGCTTTCAGGTTCCTTCCATCATGAATCCAACCTTGGATTCCTACGAACACGTTCTTCCTTCCCGGCAGCAACTCTTCTTTGAAGCCCTCCATTGAGAACGACGGCAATTTACGACACCACTCCAGACCTATGCACCTGGCTCGTCTGGGATAGGTAACTCGGGTACTCCGGTATCCACGGGTGGGGTGGCTCTCCAACGTCTTAAGTTCCAAAGGGTTTCCTCGAAGTCCACCGAGAAGGGTCCTTAAACTTTAAAATTGTAACTGCGACTTCCCGATAGAATTTTACGGAGCCCGCGGTCGTGTTAACACACTGCACCCGTCCTCCGTGGGGTCCCTTTCTACTCACCTTGGCTGGTTCCTTGGGGTCCCAGCGATTCTAAGTGTTCTAGACCCTGTCTCGACTCCAGTCGTGGTTCTTATACCACTATTTTAGTTTATGGTTTGGTCTCCCCCGGGAGCCCACTGTGTATTGTGCTACTTATAACTGTTTCTTTGCTACAATATTGTGTGCTTTGTGTTGTACCCTCCTGTAGAGGATACTAGAGAGTATTATATAAATAAATACATATTTTTATAACTACTGTGTGGTTCTCCTTTCATTTAATTAATACTAATTGTGACATTCTGGTAAAACAAGCTGCTTTACATACCTTCGAGATTAAGCCTGAAGGCTGCTCTCCACAGCTACCACTAGGATAGCTTTCTAAAGGTTATCTTTGACCTCACACATCATAAGGGTTGTTTGGACTGGTGCAAGGTGCCCACTTTAATTAGTGGACAGCATATACCAGGCCAACTTCTCACACTGCATATATCAGGTGAGTTTGTTTTGGTTCTTTATGGATATGGTACCATTTTGGTTTGAATTTGGTACGGTCTGAGGACCGTCTTTGGGATAAAAGCATTTGCAATTGCTTTGCCAGGTGGAGGTCCTGCCCGACAGCTTCCACACACTAGTAGGCAGCCAAATACGATGCCTTTGGGGCTGAATCAGTGTGCATATTGTAAGGAGGAGGGTCACTGGCGTAGTGAGTGTCAGGTGCTTTTGCAGAAGGTGGCGGTCCCTAGAGGACGAGGTTCTCATGGACGGGGTCGTGGAACTGATAGGGCTCAGAATGCTGCAGCCTCACAGGGTCGTTCTGATAATAATTATTTTGATGACCCCCGCGATGGGCAGTACTACCATGATGACTATGATATGGATGAAGTGACAGGAATGTCTTACAGCTAGGACAGCCAGGGACAGAGTGGTGGCCAGTTCCGATACCTGTAGACCAGCGTGGTTCTTATGTAACAGCGGAACTGCAAGGTTCGACTAAGGAATTTTTGGTGGACACAGGTGCGACAAAAAGTTCTGTTTCTCGAAATATGGTCCCTGGGGCGGCTCTGTCTGGCCATAATAATGTTTTGGTAGGTTTTTTAGATGTACCAGTTGTGAACCCCATTTCAAGACCCCTTGCATTGACTATTGGTCCTTTTACTGTGGATTCTCTATTGTTGCTGACATTTGATTGTGGTGAGAATTGCATGGGTTTGGACTTGTTGAAGAAATTGCATGCCACTATTTATTGTTCCCCGGCAGGTGTCTATATGACAATGGGCCCAGATATGTAGTAGGTGTTAAACAGTGTTTGTCCAAGGATGCGCCTCTTCCTGTTGAATTTGCTGATGTACCACCCACTTTGTGGGTGACAGGTGATACAGACGTAGGGCTGTTGCATATACCACCGGCTTCGATACAGGTCAAAGACAATGCTATTTTGCCTCGTATTCCTCAGTATAAAATACCACAGGCAGGAGAGCGAGCTTTATTGCAAATTATTCAGGATTTGATCAAGAAAGGAGTGGTTGAAGAGACGTCTGCCAATATATGTAATAGTCTCATTCTTCCGATTCTCAAACGGGCACCCTTGGGTTCTCCTGATGATCAAGAGGATGTTTATCGTTTTGTGATTGATTTGCGCGCAGCTAATAAAATAGTGGTTACCCAGTTTCCAGTGGTCCCAGACATTACTACACTTTTGATGACGATTCCTTCCACTGCCAAATTCTTTTCTGTGATTGATTTGAAAAACGCATTCTTTAGTATTCCTATTCATTCAGATAGCTGGTACTTGTTTGGGTTTACACTAGCTGGCAGAAGCTTTAGATTCTGTCGAGCTCCTCAGGGCTATACTGAGAGTCCAAGTATTTACAGTCAGGCTTTAAAGGGTCAGTTGGATTCCCTTTTGCTTCCTGCTGGTAATGTATTGGTGCAGTATGTTGATGAAGGCTCCTTATTGCTTCTGATTCAGAGCATTCTTGTAAAGATAGTACAGTTAAATTATTGTTGCATTTAGCTCATCATAGACATAAAGTCACCCTTTCTAAATTTCAGTATTGTCGACAGGAGGTCACTTATTTAGGTCACCTACTGTCAAAGGAGGGTAGGAGGTTGACCCCTGAGCGCATCAGTACCATTGTTAATGCCTATTCCACAGACTCAAAAAGATGTGCGGGCTTTTATAGGTATCACTTCCTACTGTCGGCAGTGGATACCTAACTACTCCTTACTAATCAAACCCTTGCTTGCCTTAACAATGAAAGAAGTGCATGAGCCTTTGCCTTGGACGACTGAATGTCAGCAGTCTTTTGAGCAATTGAAAACTGCGCTTTGTTCGGCTCCAGTCCTTGGCACCCCTAATGAGATGGCTGGTTGTGAGCTTTCTGTCCTAACACAAAAGTTTGGAGATAAGCAACGGCCGTGTGCTTATTTCTCTGCTGTCCTTGATCCAGTCACGAGAGCCCTCACAAGTTGTCTAAGAGCGGTCGCGCCTGTGGCCACTTCGATCAGACAATCGGCTGGACTTGTACTGGATACTGACCTCACAGTCATGGTACCCCATGCTGTGGATACACTTCTGAATAAGACAAAGACACAGCACCTTACCAGTGCACATCTTACTGGCTATGAATTGACATTGTTTGCTAAACATATCATGATCAAACGATGTGCTACTCTGAATCCAGCCACGTTACTACCCCTCTCTTCCGAGAGTGATGAAGTAGACAAACATGACTGTATCTTCCGGACGGAAGAAGAGACGAAAGGACGGGTAGACTTGACTGACGTTCCCTTATCTGACCCACAACGGGAACTATATGATGATGGCTCTTGTTTCAAATTACCAGATGGCCCTACAGCTGCGGCTTATGCTATTACCACACTACGTACAATAGTAGAGACATCACAAGTCCCTTATCAGTCGGCTCAAGCTGCTGAGCTTGCTGCCCTTATTCGAGCTTGCCAATTGAGTGAGGGTCTGGTTGTCAACATCTATACTGACAGCAAATATGCCTTTGGGGTCGCGCATAATTTTGGGCGACTCTGGGCTGAGAGAGGGTTCCTTACTTCCCATGGCACCAGAATCCAGCATGGGCACCTTATATTGAGGCTTTTGTCCGCTTTAACGCTCCCCAAGAAATTGGCCATAGTGAAGTGTAGCGCCCACCGGAAGGTCACTGATGATGTAGGTAGGGGCAATGCTTTTGCAGATCAGACAGCCAAGGAAACGGCTCGGACTAAGATGAAAAGAATGTTTGTAGCAGGTCCGGCTAGGTGGGTGCCTGAGGTTGTCATGTTCTAGGACACCCTTGAGAATGTAAAAGAGATACAAAACAAAGCCACAGTAGAAGAGTTAGCAGTGTGGCAGGAAAGTACAGCACAATTGAACGATGAGGGATGTTGGATTGATAAGTCAGGGAAGCAGAGATGGATGTTGCCCGATGCATATGTTCTCCCTGTGGTTACGATGGCCCATGGCCCAGCTCATATTAGTGCTAAGGGTATTTGCAAGTTGTTAGACACTGTATGGCAGAATGATAATATTCCTAAGACAGCTGCACATTTAGTGAAGTACTGTATGGTGTGCATGATGCACACTCCTGGAAAGGGTACCCCTACACCGCCTGGTAATTTTGCACCACCCACTATTCCTTTTGAAGTCCTTCAAATGGACTATATTGAACTAGAGAGATGCAATAATTTGAAGTATGTTTTGGTGGTTGTCTGTGTATTTAGTAAATGGGTTGAGGCTTATCCCACTAAAGACAATACAGCCTAGAGTGAGACATTGCTTGATTCACGCAGACAGTGGAGCGCCTGGGGAAGGGCTCCCTGTAAACTTCTTTTGGTAAATCTTCCTGATTGCTTCTGCCCTCATTACAGTACTTACTTCAAGAGCGCCTGGGAAAGGGCTCTCCTGTGTTTCTTTTTATTATTCACTTGTCGCCGCTTTTTAAACTTGTATGCTGTGTTTTTAGAATACAAAGAAAACAATATTTTTAAAAAAAACTACGGATACTCCTCACTTGTGGCTTACCTGCCGGTTGGGTTTGGCGTCCCTCCCCTTTCCAGCGCGGATTCTTCCGTTTGTTTGGAGGGAGGTGCCACCCACCGGAAGTCAGGTCTATCCACTTCCGCCTTCCACCACTATCGAGGTTAGCATTTCAGACTACCCCCACGATAAGAGGACATGCCCAAACAGACGCGCAGCGGACGCGCCTAGAGTGAGACATTGCTTGATTCACGCAGACAGTGGAGCGCCTGGGGAAGGGCTCCCTGTAAACTTCTTTTGGTAAATCTTCCTGATTGCTTCTGCCCTCATTACAGTACTTACTTCGAGAGCACCTGGGAAAGGGCTCTCCTGTGGTTTTTTTTATTATTCACTTGTCGCCGCTTTTTAAACTTGTATGCTGTGTTTTTAGAATACAAAGAAAACAATATTTTTAAAAAAAACTACGGATAATCCTCACTTGTGGCTTACCTGCCGGTTGGGTTTGGCGTCCCTCCCCGTTCCAGCGCGGATTCTTCCGTTTGTTTGGAGGGAGGTGCCACCCACCGGAAGTCAGGTCTATGCACTTCCGCCTTCCACCACTATCGAGGTTAGCATTTCAGACTACCCCCACTATAAGAGGACATGCCCAAACAGACGCGCAGCGGACGCGCCTATAGTGAGACATTGCTTGATTCACGCAGACAGTGGAGCGCCTGGGGAAGGGCTCCCTGTAAACTTCTTTTGGTAAATCTTCCTGATTGCTTCTGCCCTCATTACAGTACTTACTTCGAGAGCGCCTGGGAAAGGGCTCTCCTGTGTTTTTTTTTATTATTCACTTGTCGCCGCTTTTTAAACTTGTATGCTGTGTTTTTAGAACACAAAGAAAACAATATTTAAAAAAAAACTACGGATAATCCTCACTTGTGGCTTACCTGCCGGTTGGGTTTGGCGTCCCTCCCCATTCCAGCGCGGATTCTTCCGTTTGTTTGGAGGGAGGTGCCACCCACCGGAAGTCAGGTCTATCCACTTCCGCCTTCCACCACTATCGAGGTTAGCATTTCAGACTACCCCCACTATAAGAGGACATGCCCAAACAGACGCGCAGCGGACGCGCCGCTGGCGCGCCTAAGGCAAGCCCGTCTGCGCCCGTCCGCGGCCGACCGGGGCCAGGGGCCACAACCCCTGCCCGTTTCTCCACTCATATCAGGAGCTATAGCCCCAATTCTCTTCTTAAACTAAGAGGAACAACCCCCGCTCTATGCCATTCCTCTTGGAATCTAGCAGACCTACACACCACATGCTCACACTGTGGTTTTCAGCTCCATTCTGCCCCACTAACCAAAAAAACCCAGCAAAACATGTACCTCTTGAATTGTAGGTCACTCCCTAAACATTCTACGGAAATTTCCTTTCTTTTAGAAGAGCTCAACCCAGACGTCATATTCCTGACAGAGACCTGGCTCAATACAGAGTCAGAACCCGATCTTATCCAGTCCCTCTCCCAAGGGTATCAAATACTACGTGAAGACCGCAAAGTGGGGAAAGGAGGTGGCCTAGCAGTCATCTACAAAGATTGTTATAAGTGCCGCAGTTCTCCCAACCCGATACCAGACTGCGAAAGTCTCGCCTTCGCTATAGACTTCTCCCCCACTAGCACCTTTTCTGGGATACTTATATATCGCCCACCCGGAACTTTGGGACAATTCCACAATATCCTTCCCCCCATTATAGCCAATCTAGCATGCAGTCCATCCAATTTTACACTACTAGGGGATTTTAACATCCATTTTGACAACACCTCTGACCATACCGCCCTAGAAATGACCACTAGTCTCTCCGCACTACAATTGAAACAACTAGTGCTTAAGCCGACCCACTCCAAAGGTCACCTACTTGACCCTGTTTTTAGTAACTGCACAGATCTCATAGTGGGAACTCCCTCTCCCTTTCCGTGGTCGGACCACTTCCTGATCTCCCTCTCCTGGGTCATCCCAGACCCCCACCTTCCTTCCAATACAGTTACACGTAGGGAACGAAACTGGTCAAAACTCTCTCTAGAGGACTGGCTGGGAGCTCTTGAAACTTCCAGACCACCCAATAACCCTGACCCTACTTTAGCTAATGAGGACTACAATAGATGGATTTCCAATTCGTTAGACTCCGTACTCCCCATGAAATGCACCAAACCTAAGCGCAGTACAAAGACTGCCCCCTGGTATTCCTCAGGATTACGGGAAATGAAACGTCAATGTAAAAAATTAGAAAGGAAATGGCGACTGGATTATTCCCCTTCCAGTAAAACTGCTTATAGAGAAGCGATAAAGACCTACAAAAATGAAATTAAAACCGCACAATCGACCTTCTTTGAAGAAAAAATTAATGCAGCTGCTTCTAGGCCTAAAGAAATATATCGCATTGCGAGAACCCTCCTTAAGCTCCCAGAAAACCCCCCAAATTCCATCAATGCGCAAACCCGCTGCAACAACCTGGCAGAGTTCTTTTTCCAAAAAATACAAACCATTTATACCTCCTTTTCCTCCACTCAGACTGACCTTCCGCTCACCAAATCATTTGAATCAGGGACCGAGCTCCTGGTAACACTCGAATCTCTCCCCCCACTTAATCCCACCATGTTAGAATCCATTATGCATCAGGTGAAATCTGGCTCCCCCAATGACCCGGCACCACCGCGCACCCTGCTGTCAGCCACTGTCAACGTCCTTCCCATCATACTTGACTTGCTTAATGCCTCCATGTCCGCAGGCACTGTCCCGATTCCTTGGAAGCGGGCCATGGTTAAAGCCCTCCTTAAAAAACCCAACCTAGACCAAGATAACCCTAGTAACTATCGACCGATCTCCCTGTTGCCCTGGCTGAGCAAGATTTTGGAGAAACATGCCAACATAGTGTTGGCGGAGTTCATCGAGATCAACCACCTGCTCGACCCCTCCCAGACGGGATTCCGTCCCATGCATGGGACCGAAACCGCTTTGGTTGCAGTGACGGAGGAGGCCAGGAAGAACTTGGATCAGGGAGGATCTGCAGCAATCAGCCTCCTTGACCTAAGTGCCGCCTTCGACACTGTAAGCCACAACATCTTATTACATCGACTCACCAGTTTAGGAGTCTCAGGAAAAGCAATAGCTTGGTTTGAATCCTTCCTTTCAGACCTCTCCTTCCAGGTTTTTGAGGGTGACATCACCTCCCCCAGCAAGCCTCTTGGCTGCGGTGTGCCACAGGGCTCTTCTTTGAGCCCTGCGCTATTTAATATTTACATGAGCCCACTAGCTGAGATAGTCCGTCCGTTCGGGATAAAAATCATCACCTATGCCGACGACACTCAGCTAGTGGTGGCTCTCAATCAGTCACACACCGCGCATAACAGCCTGAGGGACTGCTTAGAAGAAGTGACCAAATGGATGACATCGTCATGTCTCAAATTGAATGGAGACAAAACCGAGCTGATGCTCTTAGGCAACCCCCCACGCTCACGATCAACTGATTGTGGCCCACCTGCCTTGGCCCTGCTCCCACGCCAAAGGACACAATCAAGAGCCTGGGCATCTGGTTGGATAAGTCCCTTAATTTCAATTGTCAAGCAGCCAAACTATCAGCCACTTGCTTTGGTCTACTCAGGCTTCTGCGGAAGATTCTCCCCTTACTGCCTTTCCAAGCAAGACAGATTATGGCCCAGGGTCTCATTCTGTCTCGTCTGGATTTCGGGAACGCCCTCTACTTAGGGGCCCCCCAAACCACCTTGCGCAAGCTCCAGATCATACAAAACTACGCTGCCCGAGCACTGCTTCAGATCCCTCGTCGACTTTCAGTCAAACCCGGACTAAAGAGCCTTCACTGGCTCCCAGTCAGGGAAAGAATCGAATTTAAGACCCTGTGCATTGCCCACCGAGCCTTCTGGAAAACAGGTGCTGTTATCAATCATTCACTGATCACCCCATACCACCCGAACAGACAGCTCAGATCAGCATCCTCTTTCCTCACGACAGTACCCAGGATCAAGAGAGCCAGATGTGGGGGCCGGTCGTTCTCCTATAACTCAGCCAAACTTTGGAACTCCCTCCCCTTTTATCTGCGATCAGAGCCCAACTTACTACTGTTCCGTAAACACTTAAAAACCCTGCTTTTTAATTAACCTGAATAACCTTCAATTGTTTTTTCTGTATGCGTTGTTCGTAGCGCTAGGACGCCTGAGGGTAGCTATCGCGCTTAATAAATGGTCATTTCACAGCCATTACGACTGCAAAGGCACTCCTGAAGGAGTTCTTTCCTCGTTTCGGCTTGCCCCGATTGATTTGGAGTGATAATGGAAGTCATTTTATGCAAAAGTGATCCAATTAATTTGTGATGGTTTACACATAAAGCAAAAGTTCCATGCTGCCAATCATCCACAGTCAGCAGAGAAGTTGGTTGAGAAGTACAATGGTACTCTCAAGCTCAAACTGGCAAAATTTAGGAGACCACAGGGTTGAAGAGGCCAGATGATTTACCATTAGCTCTTTTGTCAACAAGGACGACAGCACATTCTAGAACAGGATTGTCACTGTATGAGGTCTTGTTTGGACACCCTGCAAATGTCTGGGGCGTCCCGCGCCCTCGGTGGTTCTCTGATGTTGAGTATCCATTGTTGATTGATTATCTTGGCCAATTAACAGAAAGTTTGTGTTCTATTTACCAACAGGTCCGGGACACCCTGCCAGTTACACCAGAGGGGCCTGGGCATGATATCCAGCCTGGTGATTTCGTGTTGATTAAAGATTTCCAGCGGAAGAAAAGTTTGGAGCTGTGTTGGAAGGGACCAGAGCAAGTCCTTCTAGCAACAAGTACCGCAGTAAAGGTCGCTGGTCGTAAGAACTGGATACATGTGACTCACTGTCGCAGGATCCCTTTGCCCTATGACCAGTGGGTGAAGGATGGAGTAGGGGACTCTGAGTGTGAGACGGTGCCTCAGTTTGTCCCCTTCAGTGATGCCAAACTGACCTGGACACGAACAGACAAGGAAAATGATGACGTGTTGAATGCAGCAGTTCCTCCGGAAATACGAGCTATCCAGGAGCCCCTGTTTGTTGACCCTTCTGTGCCTGGAGCCACTAGGTACAATTTGCGCCCTCGGCTGAGGGACGGTGCACCAAAAGAGAAGAAAGACTAGTTAGGGATGAACTGTGCAAGTCAGGGTGTACTTTGCTTTTGTACCAATGAAGTTCGTTTAGAGTGATGAGAGTTTTGTGCACTATTTGAACATTGGACAGGATAGATTGAAGTATACCTTGGGGGTATATTATCCTGGTCAATGTGGGAATATGAGCTTAGGACAGAGCAAGCTCCACCGCCGGTGCTCAAGAGCGCCAACGTATTGATGGACAATAGGAGCTTGTACCAGTGAGGCTCTGACGGACACTGGGAACTTGTGCATTTCTTTGCATTTTTGCCTCCTTTTTGTCATTTATCATGCAGCCATTTGGCAGAATGATTGCTGAGGAAGATCATCCAGTGCTCCTTGTTGCCCAGTACAATATGGTGTGGACCCGTAAACAAAAGTTAACATGTGTTGCCTTTGTGATTTTGCTGTTGATCATATTATGTGGTGTATCATGGGTTTTGGAAAATGATCAAAGTGTATCTTTGCGCAGTAAGGGTAAGGTTACCTCCCCAACCAAAAACAGAAGAGCAGCCCTGAGCAATGTATTTTTGAGAGACACATAAGAGGTTCTTTGGAAAAGGAACAGCTTGTTACCCCACCCAATCTGTCACCAGCCTATGGACTGCGTACCCTCTATCACTCGTAAATTATACGTATACTCGGCCACCTCATTTTGTAGAAGTGAAAGGAGTGTTTGGGTTTGGTTACTCAGGGCCATGTCTTTATTATAGAAAGCCACTGGGGGAGGGTTATCCCGGTTGCGATGATAGTAGGTACTGTGATAATTTTTATATGGAAAAAGAAAATATAACTTTGGTAGTTTGGCATTACAAGGAATTGACAGTTCCCCGAGAAGCTGGCTATTATCCTGCTTGTTGTCCGATTATCAACAGTACTGATACCTCATTGTATATAAATTGTTCAGGGATAGTATTGCATAAGGAGACTTTCCCTTTGGTGAAGCCAGAAGACCCCAGTCCCTTGGGGTGGAATTTCCGATATTCTGCTGTGGACTATGATAGACCGATTTATGCACACCCTGGGTTTTTCATTCTGTCTAATGGGACTTAATCTAATATTCATAATGGTACGAACGATGTGGCACTTGGGATGGTGCTGCCTTTGGGTGTACCTTGTAAGAGTGCAAAACCTAAAGTAAGCTGGATTAAAAGAACATTGACCAAGGAATTTTGCGAAGGGGTGGCAGATATAGATATCAATAATTATAGTAATGGCATCACCTTTGGATACATCCTTTCCTCTATTTTCCCTTTGGGAGGTACTTCCATGGCCCGTGGTGAGAACGCCAAAGAATATTTGGGTGCAAGCTCCAAATGTTATCTAATACTACCGTAGCAGCTCTACGCGACATCACCACTCAATTGGAAAGTATGCGGATATATTCCGAGCAGACTAGATATGCAGTTGATTTCATCTTGGCAAAGAGTGGTGGTGTGTGCGCTGCAGTCGGGGACCAGTGTGTTATCGGGATAACAAATATGGAAAAGAATATTACTCAACACATTTTAGACATTCTTGACAATGTCAAGGGAATAGAAAGTGGGAACTGGAGTTGGTCTCTTTTCGGGAGCTGGATTCTTGAAAAGGTGATTTACTTAATAGTGATATTGGTGTCTTGTTGTGCCCTTATTCAATGCCTTCCCTTCTGTTGTTCTTATTGTACCGCTCTCCTCACTCCTAAAAGGAAAATATCGATTTCATCACACCAATGCTGCAATTATGGTTCAAGAGGAGATCAATGACCTCATGCAGATAGATGAGGGGATTTTCGAGACTTCTTCCCTCCTTACGGTCTCTCTTCCTGATGTTGACAACATGGAGTGACTCCTAAGAAGTTTACCTATGACTTTCTGTTTTATTGATTTTTATGCTCTTTGCTATTACTAGAAAATGTTAAGCTCATGCTAAAAGGAGGGTCTGTTAAAATAGTAAAATTCATGTTTGCGCATTGTTCTACGTATGTTAGCATTGGCAGCGCCATTTTTTTATGCCGGCGCCATTTTTTTATGCCGGCGCCATTTTTTTATGCCGGCGCCATTTTTTTATGCCGGCGCCATTATGAGTTATAATCGAAACTTATACTTCGCTATTTCCAAGAAAAGGCCTCTGTTGAGTTGTGTTTCTCCAAGGCTAAGTTTTGCTTCATTAATGAATGCTCTGTTCTTATTAGCGCATACCTTTCCCTCTAGATAGAGGCCTTCTCCCACCTGTCTAGTAGCGGGCACGGTCAGAGCGACCTTGAGTAGTAGATAGTGTGTGCCTAGCCTCAGAACCGAAACTTATTTTCTGTACTTAACTGTTTTGCTGCATCTGCTTGAAAAAATCCACAGTGGGCGTGCCTTCATTGGTTCTGCAATGTACATAATGTATCTTTAGGCTTGCTGATGTTAGTCCCTCTGCAGCACTCCTAAGCGACTGGGCTCCACTCTGAGTGTACTTGAATAAACAGATATTGGTTTGTATTCTCTACTGTCTGACCGACTCTTCATTTGGTATGGAAGGCTGAGAGGTGGTCGTGAGTGGCCCGGATGACCCTAATCGGGCCACTTCCTCACGTACCCCCTACTGCTGCAACTCTCCAGAGTTGCAGAAGCTCCTCAGCATCCTCAGGGACCCACCAGTCCTCTCACCACACGTCTGGAGTCTCCTGGCCTCCGGCGTCCCCTGGGGCTGTGTCTTCCTTGTCAGGTGTCTTCTCCAGCGGTAATGTCCTCTGTGGTGACTTCCCAGATATCACAGCACCTGCTCAATTCTCCCGCAGCTCCGCTCCCGATGGCGCTCTCTTCGGCCGTCCCATCCTCTGTTTTTATTGTCCCTCTTTTCCAATTCCCCCTCCTCTGGGCATTGATTGGGTGATCAGCGGCACACCCCTGCCTCGTGATTGGTTTCTTTGATGCAGATTCGTCCTGCGCAAAGGAACGAAAGTCCTTTCTTAGTGTTTGGTTCTCCTCCCAGCTTTTGCCGATGTCACCCTGACCCAGGAAGGAAGGAAACCACGATCGAGGTACGGCAATTGGGTTGGGGCTCCGTGTGGGGGTTTGGGCTGTTTTATCACAAGTACCTAATATTAATATGTAGTACCTGAAAGAAACTATAACTGCTATAATGGAGAGAATCGAAATGCATTTATGAAATGTGTGATTGATAATGGAATGGAATAAGCGGTAGTGATTCAGCTAATTTTCATGTAGGCCTCAAATGCTTCTCTTACTCTGCGTTAATGTAAAACCATGTGAGACAGTCACCTAAGCCCTATGAGAACTTTCGATGGAGTTTTTATGTATTTGCAAACAAAGGACTCACTTCTCTCTAAGAAGCATATTCAATAGAAATGTAACAGTATTGTTGCAAACTCAGGGGAAATGGACGGACTGTAAGCAAAGTAAAGTTCCACCTACTTCAGAGGAAATGACGAAATGGGAAAACAATTGAACTTAATGAATCTTAAAAAATTTGCAAAAAGGATTATGTTATGTTATGTTATGTGCATTTATAAGGCGCACGGCTACTCAAGAGTGTCCCGGCGCGGTACCATGCAAGGGAGCTGTGGGTCGGCAGAGGAGTTTACACAAAAAGCAGCATTTTTAGCCGTTTCCTGAAAAGCTTTGCATCCTGGACGCAGCGAAGGTCCAGGGGAAGAGCATTCCAGGCCACTGCTGCCTTATAAGCCAGGGAGCTACCGCCCATTCTCGTACGGCGAAAATGAGGGATCACCTCCAGGAACTGCGCCGCAGAGCGCAGTTGTCTCGGGGTCACATAGAACTTAAACCGTTTCCTGAGATATGCCGGGCCAGATAGGTACAAGGCTGCATGCGCCAGGGTAAGGGCCTTGAACTTAACCCTTTCAGCCACAGGAAGCCAGTGAAGATCGTGCAGATGTTGCTTTATGCTCAATCTTCCGGGAATGTTCAGTAAAGACCTTGCCGCTATGTTCTGTATTACCTGCAGTTTCCTCAACTGATACCCAGGTAGGCCAATGTACAGGACATTCGCGTAATCAATCAGCGAAAGTATCAGGGCTCGGGTAACCATTTCTTTGGCGGCCCTAGGCAGAAAAGGGAGAAATGTCATAAGTGATCTTAAGGTGCTGAAGCATTGCCCTGCTAGCTTCTTGATCTGAGTGGTGAACCTGAGATCTTCATTGAACCAGATCCCTAGATTTTTAACAGGCTGACCTTCGGAATTGGGTAATGGAAAGTGTGATTCCTTAAACTGTGAGGGGAAGGTCCCGTACAAGAGGATTTCTGACTTATCCTCATTGCACTTGAGCTGTGCAGAAAGGAGCCATTGAAAAACGGCCGTAAGACAGGCTCTAGCTTGAACCGGAGATGAATCGTTTTTTGCTCCATGTAAAGAGGAGCTGGGTATCATCAGCGTAAGCGATGATCTTGGCGCCCAGCTCCTCTGCCAAATAGATCAGCGGAGTGATATATATATTAAAAAGGATGGGACACAAAGTAGAGCCCTGTGGTACTCCAGTGGTCACAGTGTGTGGGGCAGAGGAGGACGGGGGCATCCAAACCTGCTGCGATCTGTCTTCCAGAAACGATCTAAGCCAGTTCCAGGCAGATCCAGTGACACCGATATCTGAAAGACGGGCCAATAGCTGGGAGTGAGGAACGGTGTCGAAGGCCGCAGAGAGGTCTAATAAAATCAGAACCGCTCTGCCGCCAGCGTCCAAACACTCTCTGATTGCTTCCGTGATTTCGACAAGGGCCGTCTCCGTACTATAGCTGGCTCTGAACCCCGATTGAGCTGGATGAAGCAAGCCAAAATCTTCCACAAAGTTAGTAAGCTGTTTATTAGCCGCCTTCTCACAGACTTTCGCCGCGGCTGGAAGCAAAGAGATCGGGCGATAGCTAGCTGGAATCAAAGGGTCCAGAGAAGGCTTTTTCAGCAAAGGCAAAAGTTTAGCCTGCTTCCAATTCAGGGGAACAGTGGCAGTCTGCAAGGACATATTAATCAGAGTATTGACCTCTGGGTTGACTGCCTCCGCAACTAAGGCTAACAACCTGGCCAGACAAGGATCTGACGGAGAGCCAGATTTGAGTGATTTTAAAATTGCCAAGGAATCTTGCGGGGCAATATGTAAAAAGGCCGACATGACAGGTGATGTGTGAGGGCCCGATAAAGGAACTGTAGGAGCAGAAATCCCAACTAGGGTAATCGTGCTAATTCTGAAATTTTCCTGGATCGCCTGAATCTTGTCAATGAAGAAACTCGACAGTTTCTCACACCAGGTGGCCGAGGTGGGAAGAATAATAGTCTCGGCACTAGGGGCCAAGAAACTCTGCACAATGGCGAAAATTTCTTTGGCATTGTTTTTAGAGTGAGCGATCCGCTCTGCATAATACAGGCTCTTCGCATGCAGTATGGCTGCATAATACAGTTTCTGTGCTTTTCTCAATGACGCTTTTGCTAGAGGACAATAAGTTAGTCTCCAGCCCGTTCTAATTTTTTGCAGAAACTTTTCTGCATTTTGAGCTCCTCGGAAAACCAAGGTTTCGAGGGGGAGTCTCTGGCTCGCCTAGGAGGTAAGGGGGGAAAGAGATGCTCAACCGACTGTGCAATCCAACTAGTGAAATTCTCTAGGGCTCCCCCCAAATCCTTAACCAGGGCTGGTCGAGTCTCTGCCAGGGCCAAACTAAAAGCGGCCGGGTCAATTTTGTGAGACTGTCTGCCTTGACAAGACCGGTTCGAAGAATAAAAATTCTTTATGGTCCACGAAAATAGGACTTCACTGTGATCGGTCCAAGTTACTTGAAGGGGCACTTTGACCGAAATAGGGAAGTTTGAGCATACTTAATTCTCTTGGATTTGTGTGATTCACTGATCACCCCACAACAGCCCACTATGAGTGACCAATGAGAACCCCATGGGTCGATGGAATTGATACGTTAAGGGGTGTAAGCCTGGAACATTGGAGGTATAATTGCCCCATCAGAGGAGGAGTCGGGGCTGGCTATCATTTTCCTTTCCTGCCTGGCATGCTGTTAGACAGACTTTTGATCCCTATTGTCTTTCTATGCCCCTTTCCATCCATTATGTGTGGAATAGACTTTTATGAACTGAACTATATCTAACTGCGACCTCGAATCCTGTACTTTGCTGGATGGCAAAGTGTGCAGGGAAATAACCTTTCCGCTGAGAGGTTATCTGACTCCAACTGTGGCATATGGTGCTGCAGATCAGACTTGACCAGATCTAACTGAGGACGAACTTGAAGTGATCAGCTTTGCTTTGGTTTGTACGATTAATAACTGAACCTCAAATTTATCCTGTTTCTCTCCAAAGAGGATTTTCCAGCTGTCTAATAATGCTCTGTTTAATGCTGTGAAGCTACTTGTAATAATATCTTGTCATTAAATCTGATTTGAAATGTATTTTCTTGACTTGTCTATGCAATACGAGGCAGTAGATAAATGTTTTCCTTGAATCATCTTTATCGATTCTATTTCCTTCTTTTGGTCATATTTCTTATCTCAAGGCATTTGTATTTGTGGCTGAGAGAGGTTTTAAATTAGGTTTGAAGTAACAGTTATGTTATTCCAGGTCCTCATAGAATAAGTGTTCACGTTTCCTAGTATTCCGGTCCCTGTCAGCTCAACAAAAGATCCATCGGAGGACCATGGTTTGTAGAAATCAAAGAAATTATTGAGAGACTGAGGGTTAGTTAATGAAATGGGCCTACTTAGATAACGTTGTTTGTAAGGTAAAGACAAATTTGGTAAGTTTCGTGCTGCATCAACAGCAATGTCATGGTGAAATGAATTTGCTTGAGCCAGTATAGATGAATTCAACTTGGTGTATTTAAGATACAGTGAAACACCCAGTGGTTAATTTGTAAAAAAATAAGTGCTGGGGCTCTCGTCAGGAGGCAGCTTGCAGCAGCCCATTTCTCCTGCTAGCGCCGCCTAAAATAGAACCAACTATTAACCAAAGAAGTAGGGAGAGGATGTGGCGTAATGGCCAGAGCTGGAGAAGCAGGCTTGCATCTCTGGTCGGCTCAACATCCTGTGATTCTTGGCAAATCACTTAATCTCCCTGTGCCTATCATAAATGAATGTGTCCTTAACTAGTGCTCATGAAAAGCACCGGTGTTGATGATTAAGTGTTGGTGTTGAGTACCAGAGACCACTTGCTCAAATTAAGCACTGGAAACACCTCAGCCACCACGCTTGGTTCTGCTCCAACCATCTCCTCTCGTTTGAATGGATCATCCTCCCACATTCTAATTCTGACCTAGAGTTTCATGGATACCAGGTACCACACAGGTTCCATGGAGCTTCATGGTGTATAATTCTATTGCCAGCACATAACATTATCAACAGATAACAAAACCAGTGATTAAGCATTAAAAGCAGATACCACACATCTCATTCCTCCTGACAAAAAAACAAAAACTGATACAGCAAATGAGAAAAGATGTTTCTCGTAACTAATTAAATGTTATGCTGTACTTGACACCCAATACCCGAAGAATGTATTACTCTATACATAATCTTTCAGAAATGGGGTCTCCCACAAGACCATACACTTTTCCTTCCACTAGTTTGTTCTCATCATTTCCTTCATTCTTGGGCATGTTTAAATGACAATGTACTTTTACATCTCTATTAAGATTCCAAGTTCTACGATCTTCTGTCCTTGAGGCATTATTAAAAACGCGAATTACCTTTGAAGGAGCAGAGAGTTTGGATTGAGATTTTGAGAGCCCAATACGGGGATTTCTGATCTTTACAACGTCACCAACTTACACCAAAGTCCTCTGTAAACTCTTGCGACTGTCAAACCTTGCCTTTCGTTCAGACATTTTCTCTAGTCCTTTCACCCTTTTTTTCTCCATTATGTTCCACACTCATTCCATCTCCTGTTTTACCATTTTCCCATGAAGGGCAAATCAAAGTGTTTGCTTTTCTTTCGTGAAATAAGTCAAAAGGTGTGATCCCTGTTGTTGTGTGAGGTGTCATTCTGTAATTTTTTACTTTTCCCAGTAGCTCCTTCTTCGAAAACAAATTGCTGGCTAAAGCTCTTTGTATTGTTTTCTTCAACACTTTGTTGAGCCTTTCCACCGTGCCATTTGTTTCAGGATGGTACAGCCCTGATTTCTTGTGTTTGATACCCCTGTCCCCAAGAAATCTCACCATTTCCCGAGACAGGAATCTTACCCCGTTGTCCATTAAAATGGTGGATAAGATCAATAGGCTCGAGAGGCTAGAAAAGAAGTTGATAAGGAGAAGGCTACATGGTCACCTATTAACTAAATATCTACAGGCCAACATAATACCACTTGGATTACAGGTTAGGAACACACCTGCCATCTTTGTGAACCGCCCCAAATTCAAAGAAAACGTTAGTTTCATATCCAATAACTGTTCTCGCCATTGGATGGTCCTAGAGGTGGAAATAGCGTTGGAACAAGTCGAAAAATCGATAAAAGAAATAGCTGATCTTAAACGAGAAATAACAGAGGACACTGCCCTTTCCAACGCTAGGGAGGCCCAGGAACCCCTAGAAAAAACGGTTCGCGAGTTTGACACCAATACTCAGGTGAGGAAATTGGACAAACTTGCAAAAGACATCAGGTACTATGATAAAGAAGTAACGTATCCGTACCTACAGGAGGATTATTACAATATTACAAGCAGGACACACAAAGAGGAAATCCTAGGAGAGGACAGGGTGGTTACAGAGGTTCAAGGAGGTTCACAACCTTTTCAAACTCATCAGGAGCAAGCAGCACAGGCAGCGACACAGAACAACCAGGCACAAGTCTAAATAGATACAACCAAGGTTATAGGTATCAGGAACACAACCAGGCTCCTTTTTTAGAAGAGGAAGACTGGCAACCACCCAGAGGACAGGGGACATGGAATCAGGGCCTACAGAGGGGTGCATGATGGAGAGGGGGTCAGAACAGGGCCCGAAAACAAGTTCGTTTCCGACAGGAAAGTCATGGAGAAATCCAGACACGTAGACAACATTACCGATGGTAGCGCCCAATAAAACTGATCCGGTAATGAATCTGTCTAGTTACAAACTTTCGGATCAGGAACATCAGATACTTAGCAAAGGATTATCTTTCGTTCCCACCACTTTACCCAATTTTTTCAATCTTAAATTGGAACTTCATAAATTCTTTAGAAAAATACGCTTATGTTATTATTTCAAAAAGGCACCTTCATTTCAATCTACCTCGAACACAGGCTTACGCAATCCTTCCTTTTTTACGCCAACTACACATCTCATGTCCCATAAGATAATCACCAATGAACAGGTAGTGATGAGGGATGTGAATAGGGCGATCTCACAAAGAAAATACATACATATACCATCACAAAGGGAGAACAAGAAGCCCTACAATCCTTAAAAGCAAACATAAATATAGTGATCAAATCAGCGGGTAAAAGGGGTGCCATCGTAATTCAGAACACTCTTGACTATAAATCAGAGATAGAGAGGCAAATCATGGATGGAGTCAGTTACACTAAACTTACCTCTGACCCGACTAAAGAATTGACTAGACTGATCAAAACTGCCACTAATGTAGGTTTGAATGCAGGGTACCTCTCTGATTTGGAATATGATTTTCGTAATAACAAACACCTAGAATACCTACCATTTACACCTTACCTAAGGCTCACAAGGACCCTAGAAACCCCCCAGGCCATCCAATCATATCAGGCTGCAGTTCCATTTTGGAACCACTTTGCAAGTATGTGGATTTTTTCCTTATACTCTCTGCTGAAGCCACAAAAACTTACATCAGAGACACTATGGAAACTATTCCGTTGATAGACAAACTTGCCTTTGATTCTACTAAACAGCTACTGGTCACAATGGACATTGTGTCTCTGTATACGAGTATACCTCAGAGACCGGCGTCGGAGGTCATTCGGGGGATTTTGGACAACAGACCCCAACCTGCTCAACTCCCCACTGATTTCATTATAACATTACTTGAAATCTCAATGATGAGGAATTTCTTTTTCTTTCAGGGGGATGTTTTTCCTACAAACTAAAGGTGTAGCGATGGGCGCGAGCTTCGCACCTGACCTAGCTATACTCTATATGGATAACTATGAGAACAAGGTCATCCTCAATGATAGCAACCCATATTGTAAGAAAATAACATTCTGGAAACGCTACTTTGATGATGTCCTTGTAATTTGGACTGGCAACGAGATGGAACTCCAGGCGTTCCACAGCTGGCTCAATAAAAAATCACCTGACATAAAATTTACAATCCAATCAAGCTCCACCAACATCGATTTTCTAGATATTAGCATCAAAGTTGACAAGGGAGAACTATAAACCACACTATTTAGAAAGAGCAGTGAAAAAAATAAGTTGTTAAGATGCACCAGTCATCATCCCAGAAATCTTAGAGATAACCTCACCTATGGCCAATTCTTGAGGATAGAAAGGAATTGATCACAGAAAAAAGATTATCTCATAGAATCAGACAACCTACAAAAAAGACTAATGGAACGTGGGTACCCTAAAAATCTTCTTAAAAAGGCCCGTAAGAGAGCCTGGTACAACCCTAGGGAAGCACTCCTTGAACCCAAAAATAAGAAGAACAACTCACTAGACAGAATGATCTGTTACCACTTTTTGCACCAGGAGTAATGATATCAAGCGGATTGTGAACAAACACTGGGAATTGATATTTGATGATGTGGACATGAAGGATCCACCCATGCACTCATTCAGAAAAGGAAAAAGTGTCAGAGATCATGTGGTTTGCTCCTTTCTTGATATGCCACTGTCACCTACCTTATGTACACTGTGGAATCTCCCACAGATAACTGGACACTTTCGCTGTGACCATTGCAAGGCATGTGACTTAACAATTGAAACAAAAGTGTTCTGTCATCATGAACATAGGACGCCACTCAAAGATCATACTAACTGCAACAGCACCAACATAATTTATGCCATTGTGTGCCCTTGTGACCTAGTATACATTGGACAAACACAACAAAAGGAAGGTTAAACAACGAATATTACAACACTGCAGCAGGATATGCTGCAGAGTGCAGGGGGCTCCATTAGTTGACCATTTTCACACACTGAAACATCCCATTGAAAGTATGATGTGGCTAGTCCTGGAAAAGGTGTCACTAGGACCCAGAGGGGGTAACTTGGGGGAGATGTTGAACCTACGAGAATGCAAATGGATGCATTCGCTAGATACAGTTAATAATGGTTTGAATGAACAGGAAGAAACCAATAGACTACTGTCTATGGTATACACTGGATGAGCACTTAGCTTTTGTAGAAACTGTTGAACATCTGATGAAAAACAAATAAACAACAAAAGAGTGAAGCCAAAGGAAGAAGAGCCAGCAAGAGAAGTCCCTCCTGTTTATTAAAAGAACCCTCACTCACCAACCTATTTGGTGACATGCTTCATCATTGGGTTCCCACCAGAGAGGCCGAATGCCTCCCTGGTGTGCTACGACGCCTGACTACAGCGGAGCGGGTTGTTCTTGTGTTTTGTGAATGTGAAAAAGTGATGGTGAAAAAATTAAAATGCCTTATTTTATCCAGCAAAAAAGTTTATTAGTGGAAAAACAGGCACAATTAAAAACAGTGTGGTGGATGTTTAGGCTGGGTAAAATGGCCAGCTACATCCTGTGTAGTCACACGGGGCCCATTTGTGGGAGAACCCAGGTACCAAGCAGGTGCCTGGCTTTGGAGTACGTGTGACTACAAGCCACCGCCCCCCACTGCGACCCATGGTGTAAGACTTTCTTGCACAATATAATCACTTTGGCTCTCGGAAATACCTAGGGCCCTCCTAAAAACTGTAAATTGTATCAGTTGTTTTTACTACCACAGGTCAGGGTGCGCCTTAGCGTGCGCATACCGCCGTGGTACATGGTCCTGACGAATGCCTCGCTAAGGGCGATTGGAGGCAGAAACATGTTGAC
Source organism: Calotriton arnoldi (assembly GCA_963921515.1). NCBI lineage: Eukaryota > Metazoa > Chordata > Amphibia > Caudata > Salamandridae > Calotriton > Calotriton arnoldi. The sequence continues at coordinate 697,663 of CAWUFW010002470.1, read as the reverse complement.
CACACCCTTTTTGTCACACAGGATGTAGCTGGCCATTTTACCCAGCCTAAACATCCACCACACTGTTTTTAAGTGTGCCTGTTTTTCCACTAATAAACTTCTTTGCTGGATAAAATCAAGGCATTTTAATTTTTTCACCATCACTTTTTCACATTCACAAAACACAAGAACAACCCGCTCCGCTGTAGTCAGGCGTCGTAGCACACCAGGGAGGCATTCGGCCTCTCTGGTGGGAACCCAATGATGAAGCATGTCACCAACTAGGTTGGTGAGTGAGGGTTCTTTTAATAAACAGGAGTGACTTCTCTTGCTGGCTCTTCTTCCTTTGGCTTCACTCTTTTGTTGTTTATTTGATATTGATATTCGGGGGACCGAGAGTGGCTCCAATCCCTTTGCCCTCCCTCTCTTGTTGATTAATAGCATCTGATGAAAAAACCTGTTAGATAGAACTTCATCTTACACCGGTACGCCATCGGTACATATGTACTTTACACATGTTACCCTCTTTCGCATTTTGACATATTTGTTTTAATGTGTGACAATAATGCTCGTAACGTTTCTTTGTAATGTGTAAAATGTAAGCAATTGTTCCAATGATGCTTGATTATGTTACCTAAAACTGTTTTGCAAACACGTTTTCATCTTATTCATTACCAGATCTAAGAGAGTAGATCTCTACATGCTCTATACCCATACAGGTTTTTTTACTGCAATGAGCAACTCCAGAACTGACTCAGCCACTCGCTGTTTCTAGAAATACATACTGATGTGACACGCCACAACCTGTGTCGTCAAATGACGCTAACCGCTGATAGTAGCCAGCGACTGCATCGCAGTCATTCTTTAACACAAGCCGATGTGATACGCCCCACTCTGTGACGTCCTTTGGCGTATACTGCTGACAGCAGCTAGCGACTGCTTCGCGGTCATTCCTAGCGCATGCACGTTTTACGTGCTGGCTCCTACTAATACAACTGACTATCCGGAGGTTTTCAACTCTGTACACTGGACAGTAAACTCCTACAGGTACATGCGGTTCCTGTTTCCAAGTGTGATGAGGGCAGTGTCCCCACATGACAGAAGGATTAACCTGATTCTCTGTCATGATATATTTTGCAGAACCGATCCATTCGGTATTTTGATTATTACGCTGACAGGCATTGGATTAATCTCTATCCTTGGACCCTCGCCTTTTTGCGGGGGTAAGTACGTTTCTATTTAAAGAAATACAGCCTATGTCAATTTCACTAGCGCCAGCCTTTATTGTAATTAATACGGGGTTTCTGTTTAATTGCAGTGACCCTCCGGACATATGATCTGATTCATTATGGCTGTTTCACCATGATTTGTTAAGGGTAATTTGGATACCCGACAGCATTTGATTGAGGTTAGTTCTCTCCCCCTGCGTTTTCTTTAGCATTTAGCACATGAGTGTGGTGGGCTAATGGACATGCCTTATCTTTCCAGCACGTGCTGCGTATGGAACCCTGTGGACTTTGGTTTTGGCTATACTACATTTTTGGCCATCAGGAGCCGGCTGGCCCTGTATACGAGGCCCATCACCAGTTTTTGACTGGTGCCCTTTAGGTGAGTTACTCCACCGTTCATAGTACTCCGCACAGACACTTGTAAGTTTAGGGAATTGATTGGATCTCCCCTATCTCATTTCATTACACAGGTTGCACTTCACCCTGTCCTGATGAAGACCCCCTTTTAAGGAGTTAATTGACCTACCTTTTACTTGGGGTCGAAACGTCGACACATATCTACTGCCTATACCTGGAATACGATTTTTTGTCTGATCTCTTTACCAATGACACAAAACATTGTTAAAGGAAATGTTTTAAAATCAGTATTGTAAAACAGCTCCGGATAGACTTTCTACATATGAATTTGTATATTGATTTTATATATATTCTTTGTTCTTTACTTTTTTTTTTTAAATTTTGTTTATTGACATTTTTAAACAAACATGTCCGTAACATTCGGACAAGCCAGTTGAATATTGATCAAGAAAGTATCTCATACAGCCATAGTCATATCAGTACACAAATCTAATAACAGCTTACACCGTATCCCTCCTCCACGAGCCTCAGACAGTATAACAAGCAAGTAAAAAATAGTACGCACAATTTAGCAAGTGTTAACACAAGGGTCAGCATTGTGCACTTATCGGCCCCGAATGGGCTGTTGCTACATTTATGCAGTGGTTTTTTGAGAAGACAAGGGTACCCCAATATGTGAACCTGGGGTGGCGAGATATCTAGGAAACAGTGGTTCAGGTGTGGCCTAAATGGTCCAAAGCGAGAAAGTGACCCAGCAGGGAACACTTGGTTCTAAGATTTTGAAATTAATTCATGAGGGAGCAAAGGAAAGATCAGAGGAAGGTCATGTAGGTCAGATAAATGATAGACATTTATTTTACAATTTTTTGTATAGTATTCAGGTGCTCACATACATTTAGGTGAAAGGAAGCGTGACATGCAGGGTGATAGTGAGGTTTAAAAGGCATCGCATTGACAACAGTATAATGAGCTCCACAGTTATTTTACAAGGAGTAATAGGAGTTCATGTTGTATGGTGGTCGACGGCGTTTCGAACCCAATAAGTGGGGTTCATCTTCAGGACAAGGGTGAGCAAGCTGAATTAGAAGAAAGGAAAATCATCCTTGGCCCATTCGTCTGTTAATGATGTGGGCAGCTGGTACTGATTTTTAAAATGGACTGAAGGCGTGAATTAATGGCGCCAAAGAACTGAGTGGGAATGTCTGTCCAGGACTCGTGTTTGCTTATTTGGAGGGAACCCGGGATGGAAAGGCAGCTGGCCGGGATGATTGGTTTTGTATTTTTTAGAAAACGAACTGCAGGGCCTTTAAATGGGAGCCTGGAGCTGTGCAGACGGGAACGTCCTGCTTCTGCCTTTGCTGGCATCGAATGCATTTATGCAGTGGGCTGCTGGTCACATATACCAATACATGCGTCCTAATCATTCGAGTTAGGTGTGTGGTGTGAAGATATCAAGTTTAGGGTGCAGTCTGCGCATCTCCCGTGGCTACTACTCCAGTCGTTGTTCGTAAATCAGCGCTCCATGTTAAGAACGGTTCCCATATGTTGCGGGGTCTAGAGGAGGGTGGCATCAATTCCCAGAATGTGCTCAATTGTGCGTGTCCATATGTAAGGTCTCTAACCCAATCTGTGATTGTAGGCACTCGGCGTCTACCCCAGTGGACTGCAACCTGTCTCTTAGCAAACAAGAGGAGGAGAGCGTGTAATTTACGCAACTTGGGCGGTGTCTCTTTTACATATCCTAATAGGCCAAGCATGAGAGAGGGGGCCAGCGACGCCCCCAAGATGCTATTTACTGACTCAAAGATCTGCTTCCAAAAGATGGCTATCCTGGGACAGTGCCATGCAATGTGAAGGAATGTAGCTGAGGCATAACGACATCGCCAGCAGTTATCATCAACTCGGATGCCCATTCGGTGGAGGCTCACTGGAGTTCTGTAGTATCTATGCCAATATTTAAAGTGGATCAATCTCAATTTATAATTCGGGGAAAGTTCTGAAAGTTGACCACAGCAATAGTTCCACTGGGCCTCGGTCAGGGATGTCTCCAACTCGTCGTTCCAGTGTCTAAACGATGCGGGCGTCACTATCGGGGCAGTATCTTGCATGCGGGTATAGAGGCGCGTAATGAGTTTACGGGGAGAGGGGAATTTCAGCAAGTTATCCAACGCAGGCAGGGTCGGCGGCGCCTTCGGGAATTCCTCCATGAGGGCACGGCATGCCGTGCGTATTTTATGATATAAAAACATCTCGGAAAACGGTACCACCTGTCCCTCGGGAGCCACAGGGGGAGGCCTAAATTCATCACCTGGATACAAGTCCTCAAACGTCTGAAGGGTCATTTTCTGAGCTAGAGTCTTGCTCATGCTGTCTCGTAAGCAAGGCATCATCGGGTTGTGAGACAAGGGGACAGAAGGTACATATAGCAACGGGATCCCCGCTCTTTTACGCAGTTCATCCGGGTCTGGTGGCCCAGTGGACTAAAGCAGCCACTGCAGGGGCCTGTGTTCGACCTCATGGTCACAGGTTCAAATCCCGGCGGGTCCACTCAGCCTTTCATCCATCTGAGGTCGATAAAATGAGTACCATTGAGTTGGGCAACAATAAACATCTGTTATTCAGCGCCAGGACACCTACCGGTAATCGTGCGCTTTACAAATACACCTGTTATGTTATGTTATCCCATGCCCAGCATAGAGTCCCAGCAGAGTCTGTCACCTCGAGGGCGGCGTGCCTTTTGGTATAGCGCCACTTTAAGCGGGGTGGGGCCATTACATCTGTCTCAACCACCACATGCGGCTGGAATTGGGTCGGGTGGACCCAATAATGCAAAAATTGTGATTGTGCTTGTGCGCATAGCGCGTATAGCCGCATGTCAGGAGCTCCCAAACTGCCTTGTCTCAGCGGGAGAGTCAGTAGATCCCAGGAGGCTCAAACCTGTTTTCCGGCCCACACCAGCGTGGTCAGTTGTGCTTGGAGTGTATTAAAAAATTGTTTAGTGAGTGGGAGCGGTATATTAACAAACAAATATAATAATTTCGGCAAAATAACCATTTTGGCTAGGGCAATCCTGCCGGCTAGCGTCAGTGGCAACAGAGCCCACACTTTTACCTTTTCTTCCAACCACATAGCAGTTCGGCCGTAATTGAGGCGCCACACCTCCTGCGTGTCTCGGCTTATCCAAACCCCTAAATATTTAACCTCTGCAGCCTCCCAGCGCAAGGGGAACTCCGACGTCACCGGGGGGGGTGCCATCCATTAACGGAAATATCACAGATTTAGCCCAATTGATAAATACACCCGAAAGTCTGCCAAAACGTATGAATTCCCTCAATATCGGATCTAAGTTCTCAGCGGGGTTTACAACGTATAGCGTGACGTCATCCGCATATAAGGAGATGAGCAAGCTACGAGAACTGAGTCCAATACCTCGTGCAGTATGGTGTTGTCGAATGCGGGCAGCCAGGGGTTCCATTGCAATCGCAAAAAGCAATGGGGATAAGGGACACCCTTGTCTAGTGCCGCGTGAGATCCGGAAGGGACCTGTAAGCACACCATTCACCTGGACTCGTGCTGTGGGTTCATGAAAAGTGGACTGAATCCCATGCGTTCTAGAATGGAGAAGAGATAGGACCATTCGAGCGTATCAAACGCCTTGGTGGCGTCTAAAAACACCACTGCGGCCTTTTCGTCTGGGTGCAAGTAGTGTAGTACCGAAAATATAGTCCGTAAATTATGGGACGTCGATCTCCCCGGGATAAATCCCGACTGATCTGGTAGCGCTATTACTGACAGGAGTGGCTGCAATCTATTGGCGATCAGTTTCGCTAGGATTTTGACATCCACATTGATCATAGAGAGTGGACGGTAGGAGTCCAGCTCCTCCTCCGGTTTCCCAGGCTTTAAAAGCATCAGAATCGTCGCCTCCCTCATGGACTGCGGTAGCACGCCCATCTCTAGCGCCTCCTCATAGACCGCTAGCAACCTAGGTGCCAATTCCTCAACATAAGTTTTATAAAAGGATGTAGTTAGGCCATCAGGGCCAGGAGCTTTCCCTAAGGGCAAACTTTTAATAACCTGAGCCACATCTTCCACTGTAAATGGGAGGTCCATATATTCTCTATGGGTGTTGTTGAACCAGACCAGTGCCATGGAGTGGAGGAATGATTGTAGCCCCCCCTCACATGCCCCCTGAGTAGTCGTGTACAGCCGGGAATAAAATGCGGAGAACTCTTCAGACACCCCCATGTGGCTTCTAACCATGTCGCCCTGCGGAGCTCGTATCTCATGGATAAATGTCGCCGATTTAAATGGTCTAATCATGCCAGCTAAGGTGCGCCCCGGTCTGTCCTCCTCCCCATATCGACGGGCCTCTGCATATTTACCTAAAAATTTCGTTTCGCGCTGCGCCTCCTCAGCATAATCTAACAATAGAGATTTCAAGGTTTGTGCAGTGAGGGGATCATTTGTGGAGTAGAAGGTGTCTTCCAATACCTTAATCCGGGTCTCCAGGGAGGCAAGTGTATCCCGAATGGCCTTTAGCACCCCCGCTTGCCTCGCTATGCATTGACCTCTGATCACCACCTTGAAAGCCTCCCAAAGCGATGCCTCTGTATCTACAGAGCCTAGGTTATTAACAAAATAGTCAGTAATGTCCCCCTTATCTCTTCCTTAAAGGCCTCATCTAGCATGGCATGCGGTGGGAGACGCCATGTAAACGCACGGGGGAGTGATCCTGGGAGCAGCAGTCGCAACAAGCATGGGGCGTGATCCGACAGTGTGCGCGGTAAGTGCGAGATATCAGTGGTCCAGGCCGCAACGTCTCTGGAGACTAACCAAAGATCCAAACGGGACCACGCACTGTGATGGTCTGATATACATGTACCTTCCCTCACCAATGGATGTCTATTGCGCCATATGTCTACTAGGTCCCCATCTGTAGTTATGGAGTGCAAAGCGGCACTAGCTGCCGGGTGTAAGGAGCGAGCGACTCCCCTCCTGTCCATGGCATCATCGAATATGGCATTAAAATCTCCACCCCACAGCACAGTGTCATAGCCTCTCGCCTTGATTCTGGACCATATGTCCTGAAAGAATTCGGGGGAGTCAATATTCGGACCATAAATTGCTGCAATCACCAGGGAAACCCCTCCCAGCAGACCACATATAATGACAAACCTCCCCTCGGGATCTCTGTGTACTTCTCGCTCGTGCCAGTCTATCCCCTGCCTAACCAGCACAGCCACACCTCTAGCATAATTGGAGTATATGGAGGAATACACGTGTCCCCATCTGCGATGCCGCAGTCTCTGAGACGGTGCAGCGTTTAAATGCGTCTCCTGAAGCAAACAGACGTGAATGTTGTGTCTAGTTAAATAAGCATGTACCAGTCTGGACTTTCGACTGTCATTTAACCCTCGGATGTTCCACGTTAGCAAATTTAGTGGTTGTGCGTGGTCTTGTCTATATGGATCCCTACAGCGCGAACGCGGGGCTCAGTGTGTGCAGTAAGTAAATCACAGGGTGTGTACTGTGACCAATGTCTAGTGTCCGTACTGGCTACAAACGAAGAAACAATACCCGCCGCCCACCCACCACCCACTCCAACCCCCCAATCAGGTTGCAGCATAACCCCCCATAAAAAACTAGAACAACACAGACTTCTGAAAATGGAAGGGAAACTTCCCATGGGGGCGTAGTGGCTTCAGCAATCACCCCTGTGTTAGCAGGGTGGCTGGGATTACTGCAGTGTACGCTGCAAGCCCACCCCGACATCCCCAGGCAAATCAGCTAGCTGAAACAAATAGAGTTGAAAAGACCCACAGTCATATATATATAAAATACCACATAGTTCAGAAACTCGTTGAATGAGGCACTCAGACCTGCGGAGAGCAATGTCAGAAATCAGTCATTGTCACTGAGTTCGCCAGAAGTCGACGCAGCAGCTTCACGAGGGTCTTTGCCTTTCTTCCCCCGACGTGTTTGGCGATTTTCAGGACAGATTTGGCATTAGTGAAATAATGTGCGGTACCATCATACGAAACTTTCAACTTAGCAGGGTAGAGCAAGAAGTAGGGAATTTGCGCCTGTAAAAGTATGCACTTGGCCGGGAGGAATGCGCGTCTCGCCGCCTGCACAGTTGGAGTGAAATCCGGGTAAAGCGATATGTTATTGCCCTGATAGGACAGTTGGCCTTTTTCCCTCGCCATTCTCAAAACATTGTCCCGGTCCTGATAGTTCAACAATTTGGCCAAAATCGGTCTTGGCGGCGCCCCCACCGGAGGTTTCTGACCGAAGGATCTGTGTGCTCTTTCCACTACGAAGACAGGGGACAGATGGGGGTCAAATAGCGCATGCAGGAGGTCCGCTACATAGGTTTCCATCTTGGTGATAGCGGTGGTCTCCGGGATACCAGTAATACGCAAGTTATTTCTCCTTGCCCGCGCCTCCAAAGCATCATTTTTGGCGCGGATGACCCCTAGAAGTTTGTCCATATGCAACAACTGTTCCTTGGTTGCCACCTGAAATTCGTGGAATTCGGTGTGTCGATTTTCCAGGACATCTAACCGATTTTCATGAACAGTAACCTGGGCCTTGACCGAGTCCAGCTGTGTAGTCAGGGTATCCAATTTGGAGTCACTATTCCTCAGGCTGGACCGCATCTCTAACATGAGGGTACGTAGGTCCTCTCCTTGGTCATCAGGGTGTGTCTCTAGGTGCTCCTCCATTGGTGTTTCCGAAGGTGGCTCAGTGTGGCGCGTGGAGCGTTTATAAAATGTGAGCTTCGGCTGTTTGGCATCCTGTTTGCCCATGTCTAAGCAGCCGGGTGGTACGCAACAAGTGCCTGGGCAGATGAGAGTTCGCAGCCCCAATCGATTCTCAAGGCTCCGCAGCCGTCGGCCTGCTCCCTGCGAGCGTCTCAATGCAAGGCGCACAGATTCAGCCTGTCCCAGCGCAGATGTTCCTAAATTCCCCAAGTCGCTGGACACCCGCACACAGTCACACCCTCAGATTGTTCTACGCCACCCGAGCTTACCAGGTGGAATCATGGAGGTAGGCCAGCTCAAGCCCCCACAACCTCGGCAGACACCAGGAGCGAGACCGCAGGGAAACAAACCTTCAGCGAGCGGTGGTGGGCAGGTCAGCTCCGGGGCCTCACTCAAACAGCCAGGAGATCTTAAATGTATCGTAGCGCCCCCCGGGACTGCATCGTCAAAGCGCCCCAAGGTCAGTATGTCGGGTCACCTGCGCTCTCACCAGGTCCGTCCGGCGTGCAGCAGCTGTAGGTTCGAGCGCCAGGGCGAGCATGCAGCTGCCTCCCCTGGGCCTCAGCGCCTCCACTCCTCAAAAGTGCATTTTAGGGTACCGTGGGCAAGGAAATCCGCCCAGGGCGCTCAGCGGCTGATCGGGGGCACGGCCTCCTCTTCTTCACATCGGCCTCAGCAACGCAGGATGGCCACCCCCGTGATGGCCTATCCCCAGCAATAAGGGGAGCAGGCGCGATGGCGAAGTCACGGCCTTCACTGCAGGCGCCCCGTCGTCACCCAGCACTTCGCAGGGCCTAGCAGCAGGGAGGAATCGCCGAGGGCACCGAGACGTCCTCGCAGCGTGTGTCTTCCCTCACCTCCCCTTCGGCCGCAAATCATCAAAGATGGCGGCGGCAGGCCGCCGTGTTCGCGCCGAGCCCACCGTACTTCCTAGCAGCAATTGTCCGCTTGTGCCGAGTGGGTCGGACACCATAAATTACAGTCCCTTCAGCACCTCTCGTCGCTCACATACCCAACCTCGGCAGCGAGACTGGTCGTCGCAGGGCGTCCGCGTCTCCGCCTCCGGGTCTCGGCCTGTAATCACACCGCAGCCTCGGGCTCGAGTCGTAGGACGGCCGCTGTCCGCATTCACCGCGGGTATGGGGCGCACAGGTGATAGGCAGCGCCCCCGCTGCGCACGTCTCGGAGCTCACACGGAGCTCGAATCTCGCAGCAAATCGATTCGCTGTGGGTCAGGCATCCAGGGACATCGTACAGGGGCTCGCCACGCCACCTCAGAGAAGGATTAGAGTAGGATTAGTAACCCAGCCGGCGGAGCGCACTCACAGAGCGGCCATTCCGCTGCTTGGCAAACCACGCCCCCTTTGTTCTTTACTTGATTTCCTTCACGAGCACCCCTTTCTACCACTTTCTTATTCACTTTTGAGCAACTTATTATGAAGTAAAATTGATTTATGATCAAATGTATGATAAACATCTGGAAAAGAAAAATATATGTATGATCAAACGGATGATAAAACCTAAGAAGTTCTGCAATTTTCTGAGGGTCTGTTTTCTATGTTTCGGATACTATTAATGTTAAAATAATGCCCTTTGGGACCAATTGTTTTTGTGCTACTACATACCCAGGTCCTTTGGGGTTTATCTGGGTTTCCCCATTGTTTAGTTATGGTGTCAATTCCAGAAAGGACATGAAAAAACCTTTCCTTCTTGAGGGTGACGTACTTAATGACAGCAAACGAAAGACTCAAGCCTTGCGCAGCTTTGCAGATTCCTAATCTAAAATTGGTCTGACAGTTCCAAAAGCATTTATTATCATCCAAATGCACCTGCACACCGTTAGCCAGAACTTTTCCGAATATTTTCCCGACTCCATCTAACCTAGCTACTTGATTCAGTATTTCCTGGAGACATGGGGTAACTCTTTTTGTAGATGGAAACAATTGTTGTACTGCTCCATGATTGTTGACCTCACCCCTTTGCAATACTTTTTGAATAGCACATAATGATGCACGCTCTAAGGATATAGATCCTACCTAAAAGAAATCTGTTCAGGTAATATCTGACCCCGGAGCATTGCCTCTTTTCTAACTGAATAAAACCAGGTTTATTTACTCTATGGTAAGAGGCACAGACATTTCTATTTTTTTACCCTCTCTCCAAGGCTCAATTGCCAATATCCCTACTCCTCCCAACCCTTCACAGGGAGCCAAATATTTTACTTTCAGGTGACTCTCAGATCTCTATTCACATTGGCCAATAGATTCTCAAATAATAGCCCATTTCCCTCTTGCAATCAACAATTTGTAATCCCCTGCATAGTAGCCAAGTCAACTCCCTCTTCACCCCACTTACTCTTGCATAATCTTTTAACTGTTGTTTGAGCTCTCAACATTCCTTATCATAATACTTTGAAACTTTGGCTTTGTAATGTGTTTTGTTAGACTTAGCTACTTGGTACACTATAGACATGAATGCCTCCAAGTAGATTAAACTCATCTGGGGCTAATTCTGTCAACAGCAGTAAGGCTGTGATGATTGATTCTACCAAGACCAGGTATTGTGATTCCATGTCATTAGCACCCATTTCGTATGCCTCCTTGTGTTACTTACATCAACATCCACTTGATCAAAGTGAGAAGCGTCACAGGTGTCAAAGGCCCCAACTAGATTTTAGTTTAGGGAACATTACTATGCATAGCAGGCCATGATCACTTTCTACTTTTGTACTTATTGACACACCCATCAATTTCACTCAAATATTGGTGTATACGAATCCATAATTGTTGGACCTGGCCCTTTCTACAGGGTTATCCCCAAACTTTATGCCTTCCTCCTCCCTTTTTTCTGACTCTTTTGTTGGCTTTAGGCCTCTGGGCACTTTACCACTGCTAACCAGTGCTAAAGTGCATGTGCTCTCTCTTCTAAACATAGTATGAGTGGTTTACACCTGATTGTCATATTTGATTTACTTATAAGACCCTTGTAAATTGGTATACCATGTACCCATGGCCTGTAAATGAAATGCAACTAGTAGGCCTGCATCACTGAATGTGCCACCCACAGAAGTGGCCTTTTAAACCTATCTCAGACCTGCCAACGAAGCGTGGCCTGTGGATGCAGTTTACTGCCGCTTCAACTTGACATTTAAAACTACTTGCCAAGCCTCAAACCCCCTTTTATTACACATAGGTCACCCCTAAGGTAGGCCCTAGGTAGCCCTATGGGAAGTGTGCTGTGTAAGTAAAAGGAAGGACATGTACCTTTATATTTGGCATGTCCTGGTAGTGACAAACAGCCTATTTTGTTTTTCACTACTGTGAGGCCTACTCTTCTCATAGGGTAGCTTTGGGAATTCCCTTATATACTTTTACATGGTAATTCCTGATGAGAGAGGACTGGCGTTGGCATGTTTGGTATGTTTAGAATTGTAGTGATAAATCCTACTTACTGGTGAAGTTGGATTTCACATTCTATTTTTGAAATGGCACTTTTAGAAAGTGGGCATTTCTCTGTGTTCATAACTCTTTGTGATTTGCAGCCTGTCTCCAATACACATCTGAGCAGGGTGACAGCTACACTTTCTGCATTCTCTCCAGACAGCCACAACACATGAAGTGCTCGGTGTTACAGGTGATACATCTACATTCATCTGCATACTAAAAATCTTCCTGGGCAGGGACAGGTGAATCACACTTACATTTGAATAGGTTGTGTCCTGCCCTCACACAAAGGGCTGAATTACCCCCTACTGGTCTGGAGCTAGGGTTGGGCTGAAAGGGTTATTTGTGCACTTCTGAGAGTTCTATTGAAGTCACCACCCACATCAAAGGCATTTTTGAGTATAAGTACTGGGGCTCTGGTCCCATCTAATCAGATACTAAGTGGGAATTGTAAAAAGAAGCTTCTGGCTCTACATCTGCACATTGCCAGGAGGACTGCTGTGCTGCCAGGAGAAAACCCAATTCCTGCTTTGCTGTGTTGGCATGCTGCCTGCTGATTGCTGGCCTGCAGGAGGGACTGCCACTTTGCAACTTATCTGGATGAGCTCTCCTGCTGCTTGCTACCTGCTTTTGTGCCCTCAAGTGATCTCCAAGGGCTTCTTGGCTTGCTCCCCTGTTCTCTCAGAGTCCCAGGGCCATCAAACACCCTGCATCACCATTATTACTCTGAGTGGAGCAATTCAAGACTTTCAACAAACCAGCGCTTGACTCTGCTCCAGCACAGCACTCTGTGCTGCCTGGAAACAGTGCATGTTGCCTGTCTGCGCGCAAGAGCTGTGGCATGGTGTCTTGCTTTCCCTTAAGAACACCTGAGCAAGACTTCAAAACACAATGACACAACATGAATACTCTTCAAAATAGGACTCTACACCCTTTAGAATATCAAGATACAATATAAACAGAGCTAAACGCTCATTTAACAAGTAAAGGAAATATTTATTGCAGCAAGTTCACATATATCAAATAGCAATAATGCACATACATATAGTAAATGCAGATAGACAAGAATAAATGCATACAAAATGAATGAGTAATTAAAACTTGGAATACATCACTGGCTGTTTTTTTTAGAATCATCTCTGCCAGCACGACTGGGGAATCCATTGACAGTCTAAGGCAGGGAGATCTCCAACCAGGCAAAATAGCCCTAGGAAGTGCGTCCACTTCGCAGGAGAGTTCCTGACAAAATGCTAAGAGGTCTCTGTCTTTATAGTCTTACTAGCACAGAGACAAACTTTATTAAGTTACCCCTCCCTTCATCTGCACTGTAGGTGCTGGCTGCACTCTCTGCGTCAAGGTCACTCAATGGAGCTGGCCAGGCTCCCATAAGAGCTGAGGCACATTTCTTCACCTCCTCATCCTTGGGCCTTGTACGCAACCTACACATGTCTGTTCTAGCAGCTTACCTCTCCCGCTCAGTGAAGTGAACAACATAAACATGTCTGTGTGTGCGCAAGTAACCTGATCCTGCCTGCCTTCGCAGCTGAAAGGCAGGGTCAGACAGAAACAAGATGAAACCGTGCTCACAAAATGCAGTTAAAATAAAACTGAGTCAATGGTCAATAGATGATCTCACAATATAAATAATTGCCTGTAGCATTACACTCTACTCCTTGACCATTGACTATTAATTAACACAACCTATAGGAGTAAAAGTCATAGTTTTAGGATGAAACAAAGATATAAAGTTAGACACACATTGCATACAGCAACAAATTGATATAAAAATACAAATTATAATGAAAATGCAAAATCTGCACAGCCATGGTTATGTTTTAAAAGCAAATCGTCAATAGCGACCCTATTTTGTTAAGTGGTTTTTCTTGTTCCCTGAACATCTAATAGCAATTCGGCTAAAGCAGTAGAACTTTCATTTTTTTAAACCTTAAACATGCAAGCTTTTTATTATCCTAGTATTGTACACAGTTAACTCAAGAACTCCTACTATGGATGTAGCTAGACTAATATATTCAGTTTTGGATAACAAGGTAATTTCAGAATCACAGTCTTTAGACAATTGAAATGTGTCTCTAGCATAGCGAAAACGTAAAGCTGAATGCAAAGGGAACATCATAAGTCCTAATAGTGTTAAGGCATATGGTCCACCAGTCAGGTTTTCTGTAATGTAGGTGTATGATGTATTGCCACACAAAAAGAAACATCTCTTGGGTAATTTAACATGTATTTGATGCTGGTGATTGAGTCCTTTGGCTGTGGGCATCCCTGGACCCTACCGGTCCCCTCCGGCCACGCCGGAACACAGTCCACACAGAACAACTAGGACATAAACACGCCATGAGGTGATCTAGAAGAACAGAGAACAAACAAGTATTATTCATTCTCGCAACTAGTATTTATCAGCAGGCACATGTTCCCATTACTCCTCTCCAGGTCTCACTACAACTAGGATGTTTCCTATAGCTTTAATTTCAGCGGGTGCAGGGGGGTTATTGTGGGATTCAATCCATACTTTGGCTTCTGGGTTCTTATCAGTGGAGCCAAACCCTCCCTTTACTCATACAGTAAGAAGGGCTGGGGTAGTCCCCTTCCTAAAAATTCTTCCATAAACTGGCATGATGACCACCTCAGCTACTCGATCTCCAGGTTGCACTACTAAATCAGTGTCTCCACTGTTCAACAGTAACACTTTTATCTCTCCTTGGTAATCAGAGTCTATTACCCCTCCCAAAACTTGGATGCCTTTCAAAGCAAGCCCAGAACCAGGGGCAATCAATCCAAAATGCCCCGGGGAATCTGAATTCCAACCCCGGTTTTAATTAAAGCTGTATCTCTGGGTTTCAGTCTGTGCATCTATAAAGCATGTAAATCAAGACCTGCAGCATTTGGGGTGGCCCCATATGGAGCCAAGGCTGGTGTCACCATTCGCTGTATTGGAGTTACTTCATTTATCAAAGGCCTGTTGTTCAAAATTAACAATGCATCATGCAAGTTATCTCTCTAACCTTTTAATGATACATCTGACAATTATTTCAGCTGAGCTTTCAACAATCCGTTCATCCTTTCAATAAGGTCCACAGCCCGCGGGTAGTAAGCAATATGGAATATTCACTCCAATTTATTTTGTGCACAAAAATCCTTCACCAATTTGCCTTTGAAATGAGAAGCATTGTCACTTTGAATATACAATGGAATACCATAATATAAAATGAGTAAGCTCAAAGTTTTCAAAGTATTCTGCTGAGTAGCACGTTTACATGGAAAGGCTATCAAGTAGCCAGAGTAAGTGTCCACTACTGTACATGCATACTGACAACCCCAACTAATCGGCATTAGCCCAATATAGTCGATCTGCCATATCTGCCATATCTGTCCTGGCAGCTTTCCCCTACCTAGCTGACCTCTCACCACCTGCGGGACTGGTCTGTGTTGTGTATGCTGACAAATTAGACAATGCATAATCACAGTTTTGATTAGATCTAGGGGTATATGCATCCGTCTATTCTATGCCCACCTGTTAGTGGCTTTCTCTCCCAGGTGTCCACATTTTTGGTGTGCCCACTTAGCCATTCCCCCCAAATCAGAATAATGTGTCGTCACCTCGACCTCCAAAATTTTGGCTTTTCATCTGCAAAGGATTTTCACCACTGTTCTAATACGTCTGTTTGGCAGTGGACATCTACGTGATATACATCTAGGTGATATACAGTAACTGTGCTTTTCTGGTAACATTTCCCAGATCTCTTGCCACAAATCCTTACCCCACTTCACAGGGGACTCCTGTATCTCAGGCACATCCTGTAACACCTCTGGATCTTCCACTAGGGCCTGCGCCACCTGCTCATGAAACACTGCCATACCTTTGGGACCTACTCGGGCTCTGTCTTGTATGTTTCTCAAAAGGAGAGGAACCGGGAGCTTGTTTAAGCAGGTCCAGCACACGTACTCCCTAACAATACTAGTCTATATATCCAGGGTGTGCCATTCCTTAGGATAGGTAGAGGTGGTCTGGTCTGTGGAATATCCTCCCTCTGGAGGAAGTGCCCTCACACACCCCGAGAGGTGTCATGCTTCATCATTTGGGCATGCTCCTCGTCGGGCCGGCGCGGCAATGCCCGACGGGCACCCGCGAAGGGGCTCTTAGGCGGAGTTCTCTTAGATAAAGCTGTGAGGTGCGTGGGGGTGTGTGGATTCGAGTGAGTAGTGTAGTGGAATGCAAGAAGTGAGTTAAAATAGGTTTAGATAAGCCCTAATTACTTAATTTTATTTGTGCGGCTCGCTAACCTAACTAAAAACAGTGTGGCCCTAATTGGAGATCATGTTCGTATAGAGCGAGCGTGCTGTGTATTTTGGTCAACATGTTTCTTGCCATTATCAGCCCCAAAGGGGTCTATCAGCAATTCGTCAGGACCGGATAAAAGGAAATTTCCAGAAATCTTACACTACTGTAAGGCCAGTTTAATTGATTGATCAAATTACCAGCCGTGCGAGAAGAATACAAGGATCATCTTTAACTTGTATTGTTGTGAGACCTGAAAGAAAAGCAACAAAGTGGAAAAGGAAAAACAAGAGCATTATAAAACTATGTGACAGCAAAACTCTGCGGGCACATAGCGAAATTGTGAGTGATATTGTAAAATGCATTTATATTTACAATTCGCAATGTAAAAAGGTAAGGCATGCCCAAGTGTTTGAACCAAGCATATTAAAATGTATCGGGTTTAAAACCTATAGCTGATTTGTGGCAATCTCCAGACACTCGTGTTGTCCATGTTGTGTGGTAATTATGTCACATGCTAAGTCACTTGCACAACATAGACAAACAAGGAAGCTGACACAATTAACGGGATCCATCTATATCCTGTCATCATTCATTGGCTCCAGAAAGCGTGGATCAAAACACTGAATCAAGTGAGGCTCTTGAGCCGTGGTTGTTGTCCTTACGGGACATGTATGGAGCACTCACCCCATATTGGTTGGGTCTAGGCTGACAGGAGCAAAAGCAGAGCACGTCGTTCACTCACGACCTGCTCAAAAGAAAAATAATGAAAGTAGGCGATAGCAAATTGTGACTGCAAGGATTGCATACTCTTACCGGGAGGGGAAAAATGCGATGCTTACTCACTGTCGGGTAGCATGGCGACTTGCCCTTAACCTACCCTGGCTCTGTCTCCTGTGCTTGGGATGCGCCAGAAGCAGGGCATATATGTGTGTTTCCTGTCCTGGGACAGGAAATTCTGGTGCGTCAACTCTCGTGGCCATATTGGGAAGGGAGCAGGGTTGTAACTAACACAAGGCGATACTGAAAGTTTCTAATGAAGTGGTGCCTCTACTTGGGAGGCCCCTTACTACTGGATAAATGTGGCCTACATGTGTCTAACTAGTAGAATAGGCCAATGTGCATCCCCCGATTGCAATTTTGCCATCAAATTGCAGGTATAGTTTTTTCAAAGATATGTTAGTTAAGTATTACTGGCCATTCGAGCACTGGCTCGTATTCAATTATGATCTAGTGGGTTAAATCAGACGGCCATTTTGGGAAGGGTGCGGGATCGCAACTCCCATCAGGCAGTATTGAATGTTTCTAAGGTGACATCTTCTCTTGGGTGGTCTCTTGTTACTAGATGTATGTGGCCTGCAACTGTCATGTTGTTACATTCATGGTGAAAGCAGATGTGCAGCCCCCTGTGTAAAGTAGGCCAGCAAATTGAGGTGTTAGTGGCAGGTACAGTTAGTACAAGTACTCGTACTAAAAATAAGCGATCTAGATAGTGAGCCCATGGATGCAGTATATAGGAGGGTGAAGGTCACAGTAGTCAATTAGTTATTGAGCTCACCCCAGGGAATGTCATCGTTTAATCCTATGCTATGGGAAAAGAGCCTGAAGTTCCAGTTTTGCTCTTTCCTAAAGAGGGTTTCCTTGTATATTTGTTGGTAGGACTCCAGAATGGTCCAGTGTAGATCAGTTACTGTGTGGCCCATAGATGTGTAGTGGGCACACATTTTCATGTTGGTCCTTTTGCACTTGATGTTGCTACGGTGCTCTGTTATTCTGATCTTAACAGCTCGTGCAGGCATGCCTACTTACTTAAGTTGACAATGGCAGGTAATAAGGTAGACGCAGTTGCGTGTGTTACAGTTTGTGTGTTTGGTCTGTTTCCATATTAGTGTTTCAGTTAGTACCACCAATTTGGTTGCGCTGGTCAAGGAGCAATTAGTGCACTGCCTGCAAGGGCAGATTCTGGGGGAAGATTCCAAAGTTGTTGTTGTTGTGGGGACCCCCTTCTTTTGGGTCTTGTGTTTACCAACATATCCTTAAGATTGAGTGTTAATTCGCCCATCCGTAAGATTCTCCAGTGCTTCTTCACCACCCTCTTGATTAGGTTAGAACCCGGGGTGTAAGTAGTTACACAAGTCAGATCGTTGGATTTAGGTTTTGTTTGTACTTCTAAGAGTGATTCTCTATGGTTGTTCCGTGCTCTTTTTTGCACCGCCCTCATGTTCCTCAAGGGGTACTCACGTCTGACTAAATGGTCTGCTAGCTCGCTGGACTGATTGGCAAAGTCGTTTAAGTTACTGTAATTACGTCGGATGAGTAAGAACTGCCCACAGGGTAGATTGTCCCGGAGTGCTATATAGACTGGTCTGTCTTGTATGTACCACTTCATAATGCTGGCTTCTTGCACATGCCCTATTCTATGAGTCTTGGGGGAACTCATCACCCATTGCATTATAGGAATCTCAGGTCTCAAAATCACATTGTGCCCATAGGTCAACAGCTCAGTGTCCACCAGGGCCCAATAACATGCAAGCAACTGCTTTTCAATGGGAGTGTACCGCTCTCCAGCATCTGGTAATTTCTTTACCCAAAATCCTAAAGGATTCTTCTTTCCTTGCTTCTCCCACAAACTCCAATCAGCATACTGCCCTTGGACTGTCACATTTAGTTCAACACCCCCTCTCGCACTGGCTACAAATCCAAGGCACATTGTGTAGCCTCCTTTGCTGATTTAAATGTATTCTGTTGCTGCTCTTCCCACTCAAACTCATGCTTCTTTCGCGTAACCTTGTACAAATGGGCCAAAATCTTTATCTTATTTCGCACTGATGTATTTAGCATTCCATTCATCAAATCATGAGGAACACCTATGAAAATTGCAATCTTCATTACATCCTCAGTCATTCTCTGCATTGCATCCCTTAATGTAAACCAGGGCTTCTCAGTTGGTGGCCAATCTGACTCAGTTGGGTATTTGTGTAAAAATCCATCTGACGCTAACTGTAGTAAAGTGGTCTGCGCATTTCCCTGAAAATTCCTAAACTCATCATGCACAACAGAATCACTGCTTAGTATACAAAACTTTTCCCCATCTCCATGATCTAAAGGCACTCCCTGTGCCCCTAAATCAAACAAGTTCGGGCTGGACTGTTCCCATGAGGCACAGGGTCAAGACTGATTTGCATATGGCTGGGTTCAAACTGGAATGGCATGGTGAGCAAAAAAATGATGGATTTAGGCCCAGATCTCTGTACTGGGGTGAATGTATGACATTGTTCTGCATTCTGTCCATCAACTGTTGTTTTTGCATTTGTCACCCCGAGTGGGACGGGTATGCCCAGACGTGGGTCCCGTGCTTTCCATGCCACTGGAAACAAGCTATCCTGGCTGAAGAGGGGTGAAACTCCGAAATCGGTCCTAGGATGCTTGTTTCCAGTCCAGGGAGGACCTGGCTTGGCAGTTCGGGCTGGACTGTTCCCATGAGGCACAGGGTCAAGACTGATTTGCATATGGCTGGGTTCAAACTGGAATGGCATGGTGAGCAAAAAATGATGGATTTAGGCCCAGATCTCTGTACTGGGGTGAATGTATGACATTGTTCTGCATTCTGTCCATCAACTGTTGTTTTTGCATTTGTCACCCCGAGTGGGACGGGTATGCCCAGACGTGGGTCCCGTGCTTTCCATGCCACTGGAAACAAGCTATCCTGGCTGAAGAGGGGTGAAACCCCGAAACCGGTCCTAGGATGCTTGTTTCCAGTCCAGGGAGGACCTGGCTTGGCAGTTCGGGCTGGACTGTTCCCATGAGGCACAGGGTCAAGACTGATTTGCATATGGCTGGGTTCAAACTGGAATGGCATGGTGAGCAAAAAATGATGGATTTAGGCCCAGATCTCTGTACTGGGGTGAATGTATGACATTGTTCTGCATTCTGTCCATCAACTGTTGTTTTTGCATTTGTCACCCCGAGTGGGACGGGTATGCCCAGACGTGGGTCCCGTGCTTTCCATGCCACTGGAAACAAGCTATCCTGGCTGAAGAGGGTGAAACCCCGAAACCGGTCCTAGGATGCTTGTTTCCAGTCCAGGGAGGACCTGGCTTGGCAGTTCGGGCTGGACTGTTCCCATGAGGCACAGGGTCAAGACTGATTTGCATATGGCTGGGTTCAAACTGGAATGGCATGGTGAGCAAAAAAATGATGGATTTAGGCCCAGATCTCTGTACTGGGGTGAATGTATGACATTGTTCTGCATTCTGTCCATCAACTGTTGTTTTTGCATTTGTCACCCCGAGTGGGACGGGTATGCCCAGACGTGGGTCCCGTGCTTTCCATGCCACTGGAAACAAGCTATCCTGGCTGAAGAGGGTGAAACCCCGAAACCGGTCCTAGGATGCTTGTTTCCAGTCCAGGGAGGACCTGGCTTGGCAGTTCGGGCTGGACTGTTCCCATGAGGCACAGGGTCAAGACTGATTTGCATATGGCTGGGTTCAAACTGGAATGGCATGGTGAGCAAAAAATGATGGATTTAGGCCCAGATCTCTGTACTGGGGTGAATGTATGACATTGTTCTGCATTCTGTCCATCAACTGTTGTTTTTGCATTTGTCACCCCGAGTGGGACGGGTATGCCCAGACGTGGGTCCCGTGCTTTCCATGCCACTGGAAACAAGCTATCCTGGCTGAAGAGGGGTGAAACCCCGAAACCGGTCCTAGGATGCTTGTTTCCAGTCCAGGGAGGACCTGGCTTGGCAGTTCGGGCTGGACTGTTCCCATGAGGCACAGGGTCAAGACTGATTTGCATATGGCTGGGTTCAAACTGGAATGGCATGGTGAGCAAAAAAATGATGGATTTAGGCCCAGATCTCTGTACTGGGGTGAATGTATGACATTGTTCTGCATTCTGTCCATCAACTGTTGTTTTTGCATTTGTCACCCCGAGTGGGACGGGTATGCCCAGACGTGGGTCCCGTGCTTTCATGCCACTGGAAACAAGCTATCCTGGCTGAAGAGGGGTGAAACCCCGAAACCGGTCCTAGGATGCTT
Source organism: Calotriton arnoldi (assembly GCA_963921515.1). Classification (NCBI taxonomy): domain Eukaryota; kingdom Metazoa; phylum Chordata; class Amphibia; order Caudata; family Salamandridae; genus Calotriton; species Calotriton arnoldi. Next base: position 676,549 of record CAWUFW010002470.1, on the reverse strand, counting down.
GTTTCCAGTCCAGGGAGGACCTGGCTTGGCAGTTCGGGCTGGACTGTTCCCATGAGGCACAGGGTCAAGACTGATTTGCATATGGCTGGGTTCAAACTGGAATGGCATGGTGAGCAAAAAAATGATGGATTTAGGCCCAGATCTCTGTACTGGGGTGAATGTATGACATTGTTCTGCATTCTGTCCATCAACTGTTGTTTTTGCATTTGTCACCCCGAGTGGGACGGGTATGCCCAGACGTGGGTCCCGTGCTTTCCATGCCACTGGAAACAAGCTATCCTGGCTGAAGAGGGTGAAACCCCGAAACCGGTCCTAGGATGCTTGTTTCCAGTCCAGGGAGGACCTGGCTTGGCAGTTCGGGCTGGACTGTTCCCATGAGGCACAGGGTCAAGACTGATTTGCATATGGCTGGGTTCAAACTGGAATGGCATGGTGAGCAAAAAATGATGGATTTAGGCCCAGATCTCTGTACTGGGGTGAATGTATGACATTGTTCTGCATTCTGTCCATCAACTGTTGTTTTTGCATTTGTCACCCCGAGTGGGACGGGTATGCCCAGACGTGGGTCCTGTGCTTTCCATGCCACTGGAAACAAGCTATCCTGGCTGAAGAGGGGTGAAACCCCGAAACCGGTCCTAGGATGCTTGTTTCCAGTCCAGGGAGGACCTGGCTTGGCAGTTCGGGCTGGACTGTTCCCATGAGGCACAGGGTCAAGACTGATTTGCATATGGCTGGGTTCAAACTGGAATGGCATGGTGAGCAAAAAAATGATGGATTTAGGCCCAGATCTCTGTACTGGGGTGAATGTATGACATTGTTCTGCATTCTGTCCATCAACTGTTGTTTTTGCCTAAATCAAACAAGGACACCGTCCATGCAATCAATGTTTCATCGGACCGCTGTCGCAATCTGTCTACACGCACTGCCACTCTTTCAGCCACAAGCTGATAAGTTTCCAACTTATCTTGCAACAATTCATTCTGACATGACAGCATTACAGAAGTATTCTTGGATTCCACTGTAGGAAAATAGGATCTGCTTCTTATGGTTACCCCCACTTTTGGCTTGATGTCTCACTGTTTTTGACTAGTCTGACTGGGATCCTGCTAATCAGGTCCCCAGTCTATCTGCTTTCTCCCTTAAATTGACATACATGCACTTTGGTACACTCCAGATTGGATACTGGGGTACCCTTATCAGTCCCTAGTATATGGTACACATGCACCCAGGGCATAGGTACCCCAGAGGCCTCCCATGGGCTGAAGCATGTATTATGCCACCCATGAGAGGCCATGCAAAATGGAACTCTAGGTCTGCTACTGCAGCCTGGGTAAGCTGGTGCTAGCACCACTTACTCTAGATATAGGTTCACTATATCTATTGGTCACTACACTTAAAACTTATAAGTCACCCCTATAGCAGGCCTTAACAATCCTGAAGGCAGGGTGCTGGGTTTTATGTGAGAGGGTGCCCCTGCATGAGCAGAGCCTCTCTGCAGCCTGCGGAGACCATTCTCCCGGGTTGTCTGTGACTCAGCCGGACATATAGGTAGAGGTGCATTATAACCTCGCGGTAAATGCTATCTCGAAAATGGCTGCATAGAAACATATCGTTTTTGGTATCAAACACCTTGTATGATTCCACCCTTCTGAAGCGAGCTTCGTGGGGTCACTGGTCTAACCGGTGCCAGCCTTCTCGACCCGTACAGCACAAAATGGATGCTGCCGACCAGAGACACATTTCTGCCCTCCTGCTGCAGAGCCAAGCTCGAGCAGAGGAAGGCAGCACAATAGGCATCCTGTCACAGGGAGGTGTGACCACCTCCCAGACAGGATTTAGTGTATTGGGGCTGGGTGGGTGCACTCTGAGAGTGTCTGAAAGTCTGCACTGGGGGCACATTTGGTGTCCCTGTGCATAGTAGTTCTGGGAGCCATTGGCTCCTGCTCTGGCGCGAAACTGGACAAAGGACTTGGGTGTAACCACCCCTCTGTCCTGGCCCTCCCCTAGGAGGGTCCCCTGAATCTGTCCAACCCTCTCCCGTGGGTACAAAAGGGCTTACCTGGCTGTAAGACTTAGATTTTCCGTGGACAAGATTCTACAAGAAGAAACCACTGACCTTCGACCGTCTGGACACTCTGGACTTCGCTGGACCTCGACTGGGCTCGACTTCATCCCCCTTTCCATCCAAAGCTTAGTTTGTGCCTTTGCTCTATACAGGCTCCGTGCAGGACCTGTGGTGCACTTACAACAACTGAAGAATCTCCCTTGGAGTGAAGGAGTCCGTCCCCTGCATTCGCAGGCACCTAACCGCAACTGACTGGTCTGCTGCTCCTGAGCTCCTAAGGACTCCAAAGATTTCAGCAACACAGAAGGTGGGTTTCTGAGGGTCGCTGAGGTTGATCTGCCCTCTCACTGAGTTTGAGGCCAGTATCCCTCGTGGGGACTGCATAACCTGAACCCCTGTGCACCGCGTCCATTTGCAAGTGCATATACTTGTTGGCGATTCCCGAGCTTGTGCATTGGACTCCATGTAGTCCTGACCCTGAGCAGTTTTTGCAACAAAGAACTCCAGCCTCCTCACACCGAGTGCTCTGTGGGCTGGTACTTTGCAATCTTGCTTGAGGTCCCCTCGCGACTCCTGGTCATTTGGCCTGTGGGTCCTCTTGAGGGTCATCTTGATTTCTTGTGCGCTTTCCTGGTTGCTCCAGATGTACCCTGACTCCCCATTGCTTGGTGAGTCCCGTGGACCTTGCTGGTCCACACCGTAACCTGTTTGACCTTCCTCTGTGGGTTGCTTTTGCCAAGGCTTGTTGGTGCTCCAGCCGGACACCGACCCCTCAGCACTCGACATCCTTTGTGGGACAGCTCACCTCTGGCTCCTGGTTGTCCTCGATGGCTCCTGGTCCCCGTGGCTGCAGAGTCAAGCATCCCTTCTTCGCACCTGAAGCACCCAACATCGGTGGGCATTCGTCTACCGAGCCCCTGGTCACTCTGAAGTGACCCAAACTCTGTCCCCTCTGCTTTCAGGTTCCTTCCTTCCAGAATCCAGGCTTGGTTTCCACCGGACCCTTTTTACATTCATGGCAGCAGTACTTCTTTGCAGCTCCCCATTGAGAACGACAGCAGTTTCCGACGCCACTTCAGACCTATGCACCCGGCTCCTCTGGGATAGGTAACTCGGGTACTTTGGTATCCACGGGTGGGGTGGCTCTTCAAACTCCTAAGTTCCAAGGGGTTTGCTCGAAGTCCTCCTAGAAGGGTCCTTAAACTTTAAAAGTGTAACCGCGACTTCCCCATAGAATTGTACGGAGGCCGCGGTCGTGTTCCCACACTGCACCCGGCCTCCATGGGGTCCCTGTCTACTCACCTTGGGTGGTTCCTTGGGGTCCCAGCGATTCTACGTGCTCCAGACCTTGTCTTGATCTCAGTCGTGACTGTTATACCACTATTTTACTATATTGTTTGGTCTCCCCCTGGAGCCCACTGTGTATTGTGCTACATATGACTGTTCTATTGATCTTGTATTGTGTGCTTTGTGTTCTATCCTCATGTAGAGGATAGTAGAGAGTGTTATATTAATAAATACATATTTTTATATAACTACTGTGTGGTTCTCCTTCATTTAGTCACTCAGGAGGTGATATTCTGGTAAAACAAGCTGCTTTACATTCCTTCAAGATTAAGCCTGAAGGCTGCTCTCCACAGCTACCACTAGGATAGCTTTCTAAAGGTTATCTTTGACCTCATACATCATAAGGGTCGTGTGGACTGGTACAGGGTGCCCACTTTAATTAGTGGACAGCATATACCAGGCCACCTTCTCACACATATGGCAGGTGATTGCCGGGTGATTGCTAAAGGCATTGAAGGTTGTTTTTATATGAGAGAAGTGCACTCTAATCGATTTCAGAATCCAATATGTAATCAAGCACTGAGCAGTAAGACCCAGAGAAAAACGTAGTATCTATCTGGCCCGTGGTAGTGTTACAGAAGTTGATTATTTTAAGACTAAGAGTCATCAGCAGTCTGTTCAAACAGTCCCCGTAATCATTATGTTGGAAGTGAGGGGGACAATCCACATTACCATTCTTCATATCGCACGCAAAAGTAACCATCCTCCTACAATTATGGGAATTAAAATCACCCATCACCAAACTACATCGAGATTTTTTTTGTTAGAATTCAGGAGCTGATTGATATCCCTTTCCAGGGGATCTAATGCTGTCGCCATATTGGGACCAAACTTGGTGTTATAATAATTAATAATGATCCAGACTCGCTCCTTTATAAGCTTCACATAATACAATGTGGTAGTGAGGTGAAGTGGCTACCATTTTTTTAATCTTGAGCCCGACTAAGTTGGATACTAAAGTTAATAAGCCCCCACTATGATGACCAGCAGTAGAGCGCAGAGCATGTGTTTTTTTTTTAATTTTCAAAAACCTTTATAGGAAATTGTGCACATCAGGTTACAAGGTAATCAAATAGTACTGCGACACATGATAAAAGAAAATAGAAACATCGCATCAGTCATAAACAGCATGAAGACAATGATACAATAGCGGCACAACGTGGAATGAAAGGTAAAGCGGCAGAATGTAGTGCGTGAGAAGGCAGCAAGGGGCATCAAATGGGGCGGAGTATAGGCAGGAGGGGCGCGAATGGGCAGCAGTGAGCAGGGGGGGAAGGAGGATTCCTATGGACCAACGCCGATGGGCGGAGTGCCGGCAGGGAGCGCGGCAGAGGTCGCAGAGGGGGAGGCATTCTGGGAGAGGAGATACGAAACAAGAGGGCCCCAGATATCGCGCGGCCGACCAGTAACCGGCGTTAATTCCCAAAATTCCAATATAAGGGTCTGACATCGTGCAGCATCCTCAAGCCAGGCACTTGCCTTGGATGCGGGCCTCCGGCCCCAATGTATAGCAACTCTACGGCGCGCAAGAACGAGCAGCATAGCCGTGAGTCGGCGGGAGGCGTCAGGGCATTGCCTCACCAAGCTGAGTAGGCAGGTCAGTGGGTCTGGCAGGACAGGCGAGGAGGTTATCTCTGTAATAATAGTGCACACGTAGCGCCAGTATGTAGAGACCAAAGGGCACAGCCAAGCAAGATGAGAGAAGTCCGCCGCAGGGGACGAGCACTGGAGACATCTGTCGCTAGAGACGAGACCCATTCTAAATAACTGAGCGGGGGAGCGGTACAGCCGGTGTAAAAATTTAAAATGTATGAGACGCAGGTGGTAGTTAGGAGATAAGCGTTTGGTCTGCTTACAACAGTACAGCCAGTCCTCTTGAGAGAGATCGATGCCTAAGTCCACGCTCCAAACCATGCGGTCGCGATCAGCAGATATTGAGGAAGCCGCTAGCGTGGTGGCATAGAGCCTAGAAACCAGTCTGCGAGGAGAGGAAGAGGTGTTTGTCAGGTTAAGGGCAGCCAACGAAGGGGGGGCTGCGGGAACGTAGGATGCAAATCCCGACAAGACGCTCTAAGTTGATAATAGAGCAGTGTATCCATTGGGCCAGATTCGGCCGGTAGCGAAAAGAAATTGCCGTTAGGGTAGAGGTCAGATAACGTGGCCAGACCCATGCCAGCCGCACGTTTCGCCATTCCTGCCGTGTGCAGCGAGGAGAAAGCCGGGTGGTATGCGACAGGCATGGCGCCGGCGGAGAGCAAGCTCGAGCCCGCATATTCCTAAGACCGTTCCAAGCCCAGCGCAGGGTCTCCACTGTGTTGATTTCCCCACTTGGAGGCTTGGCAGGGGCAAAGATTGCTGTCTGTAGGGGCAAGGGGGCCGCCAGGTCGGCCTCGACCACCACGTGAGGCTGGAATGGCGTCAGATGCAACCAGAAGTGAAGGAAGCTGGCCTGGGCACTGAGGGCGTATAATTTAAAGTCTGGGGCACCCATCCCGCCGCACGCAAGGGGAAGCGTGAGGATGTCATACGCGATTCTGGGCTGACGCCCTGCCCAGACAAGGGAGATGATAAGGGAACGGAGGGTTCGGAAGAAGTGAGCTGTGAGAGGGACAGGCGCGTTCAGAAAAAATATAAACATTTCAGGACCACTACCATCTTTGCGATGGCAATACACCCCGCCAGGGATAGAGGTAGGCGCCGCCAAAGGGGAATCTTGGTCTCCAGCCAATCAACCGCCCGACCAAAATTGGCCTTCCAAAGTTCATCCACATCCCTGCTGAGCCAGACGCCCAGATATCTGGTGGGCCCTGATGCCCACACGAAAGGGTAGTCCGGGGTGAAGGGAATAGTGGCATCCGTCAAGGGAAAAAGAATAGGCTTGCTCCAGTTTACCTGGATGCCAGATAAGCCCCCGAATCGCACCACCTCACGGACCATGGGGCGAGGTTCTCTTGAGGGTGGCGGACGTAGAGCGTGACATCATCCGCGTACATGGAGACGACCAAGGCACGGGCCGCAAAGCCCAGGCCCCTCTGTGTGATGCTGCCCGAGCCTGGCTGCAAGGGGTCCATGGCCACAGCAAAAAGCATAGGCGAGAGTGGGCACCCCTGCCTAGTACCTCTCGAGACGCGTATGGGTTCTGATATCTGACCATTAATCCGGAGGCGAGCCACGGGGAGGGCATAAAGGAGGTGGACTTTGCGCAGAAAAACCGGGCTAAAGCCGAGACGGGGAGGAGATAAAACAGGAAGGGCCATTCGAGAGTGTTAAAGGCCTTGGTGGCGTCTAAAAGAGCCGCCACGGCCGGTAGAGCGGGGTTGATCTGGTGAAGCACAGCAAATATCGTGCGGAGGTTATGTGACGTTGCGCGCCCAGGAATGAAACCGGACTTATCCGGGCGAGGAATCATGAGCATGAGGGGCAAAAGGCGGGAGGCCAACAGCTTGGCGAAGATCTTATTGTCGGTGCTGATGAGTGATAGGGGGCAGTAGGAGTCCAGAAGTTCAGGGGATTTGTCTGGCTTCAAGAGTAGTGTCAACAGGGCCTCGCGAAGTGAAGGGGGAAAATAGCCTCACTCGAAGGAGTCATTATACATAGCGGCGAGATGTGGGATAAGGACGGACGCAAATGCTTTATAGAAAGAAGCGGGCAGACCGTCGGAGCCAGGCGCCCTATCCCCGGGCAGACTATTGATGGCAGCTAGGATCTCTTCCTTAGAAAAGGGTTCATCGAGATATTCCCGATGGCCATTGCTCAGCCAGAGGAGCTCAAGAGTGTCGAAGTATTGGTCCAGGAGGTCATGCGATGGTATAGCCCCGGCGGTGTAAAGTTTAGTGTAAAAAGCTGTGACCCGTGAAATGACCTCAGTGGAAGAGGTAGTGCGTTCCGGACCACCGTCTTGCAGTGCTGTGATGTAGGAGGCAGCGTGAGGCCGTCGCAGAAGATTGACCAAGGTCTTACCGGGCCGGTAACCCTCGCCGTAATGGCGCGCCCTCGCCTCCCTACCCAGAAAAGAGAGCTCCTTATCGGCCTCTTGCTCATATTCGGAGAGTTTATTTCTGAGCTGTGCAAGGGTGTCGGGATGGGGGCTGACAGAGTGCAAAGAGTCGAGGGCCTTAATTTCTCCCTCTAGGCGCTCAAGAGTGCCGCGGATAGAGCGCAAGACACCCGACTGTTTGGAGATACATTCGCCCCGAACCACCACCTTGAAACCCTCCCATAGTGTGGAGGGGGAATCCACTGAGCCGGCGTTAAGTTTGAAATAGTTCTCAATTACAGTTTGAATCTCGGCGTAAGACACCGAGTCGCGGAGTGCGTTGGGGGGCAGACGCCAAGCAAACATACGCATAGGGGCATGCGGGGGGAGCAAACTGAGGCTTACGGGTGCATGGTCCGAAAGGGTGCGCGCCATGGGCTCGACCGAGGTGACCCAGGCATATGCGTCGCGAGTAGTAATCAAATATCCAAGCGGGACCAGCAGCCTGAAGTGCCCGTAACACAGGTGCCCTCGCGCACGTCCGGATGGGTATGGCGCCATGCATCCAACAGGGAGTTATCGGCCAGGATGGAACGCCAGAGGGAGGTAGAGTGTGGGTGTAAAGCGCGGGGCCCAGAGCGATCCAGGGTGGCTGAGGGTGTGATGTTGAAATCGCCCCCCCACAACAATGCAGCGGGGCCCAGGGAGGATATGTGTCACCACACCTGCGCAAGGAAGTCAGGGTCATCGGAGTTAGGGCCGTAAATCGCTGAGAGAATCAGGGGCTGGGCTAAGAGGGTACCAAGCAGGATGACGAAGCGCCCCTCAGGATCGGCAATGACCTTAGTGGTGCACCAGGGGAGCCCTCTACGTAAAAGGATGGACACCCCGCGGGAGTAGCTGAAGTAGAAGGAGGAGTGGATTTCGTCCCAATGCCGAGATGGAGCCTGGAGGCGGTGGCGGGGAGCAAGTGCGTTTCCTGGAGAAAACAGATGTCAACTTTGTGGCGAATGAGGTGTGCATGTACAAGGCGGGCCTTCCGATGGTCATTTAAGCCGCGGACATTCCAAGTCCAGAGTGTGGTGGCCGTCATGAAGCTATGCCAAGAAGGTGAGTGCCAGATGGGGCTGGGTGCGAAAGGGGAAACTGAGAAGTGAAAGAGGCGATGGGCAGTACAGGAGGCAGTGTATCAGCCTGCACGGTGTAGACTGGTCAAAAAACAAACCAAACAACAGGCCTCGGAGGTGAGGCAACATGACCCAAAAAAACCCCAAAAAACCCAATAATAATAACAGGCCTCCAGGGAGAGGCAGCATCTCAGAACACAACAATCTCCCCAACCCACCACCCACTCCAACCCCCCAATCAGGTTGAGCATCCAACCCCACCCCACCCCGGAAACCCCAACTTGGAGAGGGAAGAGAGAAGTTAGAAAGGGGAATCATCCCAAGGGGGCATGGTTCTGCCTGGCATACACCCCCGCCACTAGGACAGGGTGGCCAAGCCACAGTAACAGTAGGACAACATATTATCAAAGCAAGGAGAGGCACCGAGGCATCCCCGCACCCATGGGGATACCGCAGCAGAGCAGTTAGTAAGTCAGGCATCCAGTGCCAGGGGCCTCCAGCTACAATACAAAGGAGGAACAAAGCGGAACAGATACCAAATATACCATGGGCGACCCAATGCAAAACATTAACCTGCCCACCCTGAGTCGTAGAAACAACGAAGGAGAGGAGCAACAGATACGACAATGTAAATACAATGCAGGCAGGCGGCAACCAGGGAAAGTATCAAGGCGAACATGTTGAATAGCAGGACCAGGGTGATAGCAGCCCAAACAAGTCATTATCACTTGCGCCGCCTCCGTCTACTTGCTGGGAACTGGGCTGGGACAGGCACTGCTGCTTATCCAGTTTTTTCGCAAAGGCCAGGGCAGCTTTCGGCTCGTTGAAGATGTGCGTTTGGGAGCCGTTCTTAACACGCAGCTTGGCCGGGTAGGCCAGAGAGTAGGAGACGTCGTGTTTCTGGAGCAACCTCTTAGCCGGGAGAAACTCGCGCCGGGCGGCCTGAACCGCCTGCGTAAAATCGGGATAGAGCGCAAGTGAGTTTCCCTGGTGGCGCACCTCACCCCTCTCACGGGCGGCGCGAAGGACCGCATCGCGGTCGCGATAATTCAGCAGTTTGGCAATAATAGGCTGGGCAGGTGCGCCCGGGGGAGGCCGCGGTCCCTGAGAGCGGTGGGCCCTCTCAACGATGAAGACCGCGGACAGGATATCGCCAAAGAGGTCGCGCAGAAGCTGTTCCACAAAGTCTTCCATTTTAGTGATATTTGAAGATTCGGGCACGCCTGTAATGCGGAGGTTGCTCCTACGGGAGCGCGCCTCCAAATCCTCGTTTTTGCTCTTGATTAGCTCCAGTACTTTATCCATTTGAAGCAGCTTTTGGCGGTCCCCAGTCAAGGTGTCCTCAACATCTGAGACTCTGGCCTCAACATGAGCAATTTGTGAATCGTGGGAGTCCACCCTGGCCTTTACGGTGTCCAGATGGGCAGATAACTTATCTAGCTGAGTTGCAATACCTGAGACGGTAGCCTTGACATCCAGCATTATCGCCTTCAGGTCGTCGTCCTGCGCCGCCCCCACCTCGGTCTGAGTGGCGAGTTCACCTGTCTCCAGGGCTGCCCCCTCCTGTCGGGTCTGTCTACGCTGGTCAAACGCCAGCTTGGGTTGTTTGGGGTCCGCCTTCCCCATAATCAGGCCGCCAGGGCCGGGCAGGTACGCCACCAGCCGCCCGAGAATCCAGGAGAGGGGGGGCGCTGGCAATGAAGGCGGCGGCCGCCGAGGGGCGCTAGGCGGTAGAGGAGGTGGCGGCAGCAGAGAGTCGCTGGTGCGGCGCAGCAAATGGGGAATAGAGGCTTCCGGGAGGGCAGTAGGGCCCCGCAGGCCGGCAGAGATGAGGCCTATCTCAGTTGAACAAACACAGGCTGGACAGTGAGGCCTCCGGTGCACCCAGGGGGGGGCCGGGCGGCGAAGCGCTTCGTGCAGGCACCCCCAAGGCAGCAGGGCCAGCAGGGAGGAGAGAGGGGCAGTCCCCAATGTCAACAGGGTGGAGCGCCACAGGGGATCAGCACGCAGGGCAGCAGAGCCGGAGCAGTGGGCTGATGCGGTGTTATAGATGAACTCAGCAGATCCGGATGGGGCCATCAGCGAGGTGGGCCCACAGCAGTGAGCGATGCAGCCAAGGCGCGCCGAAGAGATGGGAGGCAGACAGCGGCCGGGAGCAGGTAGCGACTGGTGGCAGATAGCAGCGGGGAGGCACGGGGGGCTCACCGCCCACGTCGCGGGGCCCGGGGCCTATCGAAGAGGGCCGCAAGACAAATGGAGTGCAAGGGGGCGCTTACCATCAAAGCATGCAGCCCCGGGCCTCGCGGTGTGACACGCGAGCCCCCACCCAGCCGCAAACCGCCTCACACACAGCGCGCTCTCACCGGGGTCACAGGTGGCAGCAGGGCCGATAAGGATCCAGCGCCGATAACCTCAGGCTCTGTCACGGCTCAGCAGGCGGCGATTGTGCTCCACAGCGGCCTGGCGCCACCCACAACAGCGCCCCCCCGATTAGGCCAGGCAGCCGCGCGTAGGGTCAGGACACACCAGGCAGTTTCTCGACACCGCAGCGAGGGAGAGCGCCCACAGGGGGAATCAATCTATGCTCCGCAGTGCAGGAAGCCAGGAGCGCTGTGCATGGAGAATCGAATCCACGCAGGTCCTCAGGATATTGATGTGAGAAGTTGGCCTGGCATATGCTGTCCACTAATTATAGTGGGCACCTTGCACCAGTCCAAACAACCCCTTATTGGAGATAGGTTAAAGACAACCTTTATTGAAAGCTATCCTAGTGGTAGCTATGGAGAGCAGCCTTCAGGCTAAGTCTTGAAGGAATGTAAAGCAGCTTGTTTTACCAGTCTATAATCTCTTGAGTGATAAAATGAAAGAGCACCACACCAGGTATATATTCAAAATATATGTATTTATTGCTAAACACACCCCTCTAGTCTCTTTATGAGGCTAGAGTTCGAAGTACATAAGATATAAGTTATTTAAACACAGTAATAGCACAAATACACGTTTGGGCCCTAGGGCGTACCAAACCATATACCAATAAAGTGGTATAAGAACCACGACTGAGCTAGACACTAGGCCTAGAGCCTCTAGAAGTGCTTGGACCACAAGGAACCACCCAAGGTAGTGACACAGGGGACCCACGGGGGACGCGTGCAGTGTAAATACACAACAGCGAAACGCCGTTAACTTCTATGGAGAAAGTCGCGATTGGGAAATTAAAGAAAAGGGACACTTAAAGGAGGACTTGGAGCAAACCCTTTGAGAACTAGGTCGTTCTAGAGTCTCTACCCACGGGAGCACCGGAGTACTCGTGTTACCTCACCCAGGGAAGCCGGGTGCATAGGTGCCTTTCGGGGTCGGGTTTCGTCGTCGATTTGAATGGCGATCTGCTGCAAAGTTCTGCTGGCGACCAAGTGGAAAGTGTCCGGGTGGATCCAAGAGTGGATCGGAGATCTGAAGAACCTGAAAGCAGAGGGGACAGAGTCTGGGTCACTAGCCAGTGACCAGGAAGGCGATGAGCAGATGCCCACCGATGTCGAGTGCTTCAGGTAGGTTGACGGTTGTCTTGACTCTTCAGCCACGAGGTCCAGGAGGCGTTGTCGGCGACCAGAAGCAGGATTCGGGCTGGTACACGATGTCTGTCGAGTGCTGAGGTATCGGCGACCGAATTGGACCCAACAAGCCTTGGCAACGGCAAGTCTCAATGTAGATGAAGAATGACGATGATGCAGACCAGCAAGGTCTGAGGAACTCACCCAGCGAGGGTAAGTGAGGGCAAGTCTGGAGCAACCAAGGAGCCCAAGAAGAAAAGAATTGGCCTTCGTGAAGGGCTACTAGCCAACGGGCTAGCAACCGCGAAGGAGCCTCAAGACGGTGCACGTGGAGCTGGCTCACAGGACACTCGTGGAGTGGAGGCCAGTGATCTTCGGTGCAGTTGGTGCTGGAGGCTAGGGCTACTCGGAGCCCAAAGCACGACTTCGTGGGAGACCCAGAAGAGGATGCACTAGCAAATGCGTGCGGTGTCCAGGGGTCACGGTTCCACGTTACCCACAACAGCTATGGGCCTCAGCTTTGCTGGGGACTCAGGGCAGCCTCAGGGAAGTCTGGAAATCTACCTCTGGTGATGCAAAGACTTCGGCGTCCGACGGGAGCTTAGGCGATGCAGACCGGACAATTGCTTCTTTGGTGCCTGCCAAGCAGGGGAGTCACTCCTTGACCCCAAGGGAGATTCTTCTGTCCTCTAGTCTTTAGTAGAGCGTCGAAGGTCCAGGATTCTGTGTCAGAGTTTCGTCCAGGGATAATCTAAAGTCCTAAGGACTGGGTTCCTATACTTATACTAAGTTTATGGGTTGGACTTACTCTGTGGCCCCACCTATGGGTGGGTCAGGGCAGAGGGGTGGCTACACCCCTTTCCCTTTGTCCAGTTCGCGCCAAAGCAGGGGCTGCAAGCCCCTGATCTGGTTTGAACTGGGGTATGCACAGGGACACCAAACGTTCCCCCAGTGCAGGACTTCAAAGCACCCGAAAGTGCTCCCGCCCAGCCCCAATACACACTATCCTGTCTGGGGAGGTGGTCACACCTCCCTGGGACAGGAAACCTGTTGTCCAGGCCTCCCCTGCCGGAGTTTCGTCCAGCAGCAGGAGGCCAGACTTGTGTCTGTGGCAGCAGCATCCATTTTGTGATGCCAGGGCTTTAGAAAGAAGTTACCGGCCAGGCCAGGGTTAACATGTCTCTCCCTCTAGAAGGGTGGAATGCTACTCCCCGCCGCCAGAATTGGCGGGGGGGTAGTATTCCAAGATGTTTGACACCAAACACGACATGTTTCGGTGCAGCCATTCCAAAGTTAGCATTTAACGCGAGGTTATAATGCGCTTAAGAGTATATGGTCAGGCTGCACTACAAACAGCATCAGAGAAGGGTCTCCGAACGCTGCAGAGGGGCCCTGCTCATGCAGGGGCACCCTCTCACATAGGAACCACGCACTCTGCCTTCAGGATTGATAAGGCCTGCCATAGGAGTGACTTATAGGTTTATGTGTGTGTATGTATATAGTGATATAGGTAGCCTATATCACAGTAAGGAGTGCATGCACCACCTTACCCAGGCTGCAGTAGCAGACCTGTGGTGTCAGTTTGGATGGCCTTCCAGGGGTGGCATAATACATGCTGCAGCCCCTGGTAGGCCTCTGAGGTACCTATGCCCTGGGTACATAGTATACCATATACTAGGGACTTATAAGGGCACTCCAGATTCCAATCAGAGATGTGCCTAAGGCACATGGAAACCTTTTACAGAGAAAGCAGATTGACTGGGGTCCTGAATAGCAGGATCCCAGTCCAACTAAGTCATAAACCAGCAAAACACCAAAAAAAAAGTGGGGGCAACCATATAGTCAGATTCCACCTTCCTACATAACCCCCCCAAATGAAAGGAGATAAGGCTAACCTTGGCCAGTTGAGCCTTTATTGACTAAGTGGCCATATAAGGAAGCACCTGCACTAGCATGGTTGCCCCCTGTCTTATGGTCCACTAAGCAATCCCTCACCCTAAGGGTATGAGAGGGTCTCCACCATGGGGAATCACTACCTGTGGTGTGCTTAGGTAAAGTACAAGGCTGGTGAGGTGTCTGAGTAGGGAAGTGAGACCCTAGGAATGTTGGCCTCAGCTTCCTTAGATCACTGGTCACCATGTATGCCTGTCTTTCCATGACTGAGTTGCACTTTGCTCTAAGGGTCAACCTTTGGCTGCCTACAGCTGGGGGTTGGGTCCCTTTGGATGGACTACTGGAGGGACATGGCAGGTTTGGAACCTTCTGGTCCCAGGTTTGCTCTTGCCTACCAGAGTCCTGCTGGGGGAGGTCCCTACATAAAGGTATGGGGGATCCCTCAGTGTGTAGAGGAATTTTCACCTGGCTAGGGCTACTAGACTGGGTGCCCCTAATCTGCTGATGGGGGGTTCCTCTGGACAGGGGGCCCTGGGGGTCCACTGACCTCCCTGACCTCTGCAGCCCTGGGCTGGCTGAGGCAGGGTAGAGAGGGGCAGGTTACCTGCTCCAGACTGGGTACCACCTTGGAAGGGTCCTCTGCCATCAGGGGTGTGGCCAGGCCAGGCCTGACTACCTCTGGGGCAGTTCCTTCACTAGGGGTAGGGTCAGTTCCCTGAGGAGGCTGACCCTTACCTCCTGTCTGGAGGGAAGAAGACTTTTCTTCAACCCTTGTGCTCTCTTTTGGGGGAGAGTGGGCCATTCTTCCAGGCTTCATCTCTCCAAAATCTTGGGCTGGGGCTGTGGCCATCACAGCCCCACTAACCTTACAGGGACGCCCAGCATCCTTAGATGGGTTTGGTGTTCAACTTCAGCCCAGGCTGAAATTTCCAGATCATTGCCCATCAGGCAATCTACAGGTAAGGTTGGGGACACAGCCACTCTTTTTGGGCCTGTGACCCCCTCCCAGCTGAGATTGACTATGGCCATGAGGTGATCTGTTCTGACACCATCAATGTTGGTCACCTGGTATTTAAACTCAGGTAAAAACTGGTGAGGGGGGACTAGTTTCCCTGCCACCATGGTGACACTAGCCCCTGTGTCCCTAAATGCCACAGCTTTCTGACCATTAATTATTGGCTCCAATCTGTACCTGCCCAATGCTGTGGGACCCATGGTAAAGGTGGCAAATCCTATACCACCATCAGAGTCAGAGGAGTCTGTTGAGTCTGTTGAGGGGTCCCTGTCTAAACTAGGGCCCACCTCTGTTCCTCTTGCAAAAACACCTAACTTTTTGGGTGCACTACTCCCAACTGGAGGATTACTACTGGTAGTACCAGGAGGGGTGGTAGTAGTTGTGGGAGGAACATTTTCTTTATTGCCAATCCTGGGGCAACTGGGATCAGTTTTCCAGTGCCCAGGCTTTTTACAGACATGGCAATATGGTTTCTTTTCAGGAGAAGAAGGAGTTTGGGACCCACCCCCAGAAGAGGAATTTTGGGGCCCTGTAGGGGACTTATCCTTAGATTTATCCCCACCTTTCTCTTGGGACTTAGTAGAATCTTTCTTCTGGTCACCACCCTGATTTTTAGTTTTTACTCTGGTTCTGACCCATTTGTCTGCCTTCTTTCCCAATTCTTGGGGAGAGGTCAGATCAGAGTCCACCAGATACTGGTGCAAAAGCTGGTTTTGACAATTATTAAGGATCTGCTCCCTCATAATCAAATTGTACAATCCTCAAAAGTCATGCACTTTGTTGCCATGTATCCAACCTTCCAGAGCCTTAGTAGCACAGTCTACAAAATCAACCCAGTCTTGAGTCTGAGCTTTTTGGGTGTCTCTGAACTTCAACCTATACTGTTCAGTGGTTAGGCCAAACCCATCTATCAGAGCACTCTTCAAGACTGTGTAATTGTCAGCATCCTCTTCTCTTACAGTGAGGAGCTTGTCTCTACCTTTGTCTGCAAAGGAGAGCCACAAGATTGCTGCCCACTGCTTCTGGGGACCTTCTGAACTTTACAGGCCCTCTCCAGTGCAGTTATCCATTTGTGGATGTCATCCCCACTCTGGTAGGGAGGGACAATCTTGTTTAGGTTTCTATGGTCATAAGACCTTTCCCTATCTTTAGGGATATTGCTGCCACCATGGGACTCTAGTCCCAACTTTGTTCTCTCTTTGTAGAGATCTAGGGACTCCCTGTCTATAGCCAGTTGCTGTTTTCTGAGTTCAAGCTGAGCTTCCTCATATTGAATCAGCCTCTTTCTCCTCTCATGAGAGGATTCCCTCCTATGAGAGGAGACAGAGGTCCCTATTGAGGTGCCAGAGTGGTTAGACTCCTGAGAAGGAGACCTAGACCTTCTGGGCACACTCACAATCCTTCCTGGGGGACAAAGTGGAGGTCATTCTGAGCCTCCTCCTCATCCACAGGAGGAATTGGGTTATCCAGGTCAGGGTCATTGTCACCCTCCTGGTCAGTTCCAGAGGGGGGCTGGGGGTGTTGCTACCCCTGGCCCCATCCTCATCTTCTGCCCCACCCTCTGCTCCTACCCCTTCAGTCCCTAAGGGCCTGCTGAGATCATAAGCCTCTAACATCTCTCTCAGATGTTGGGTGGTGGGGCTTTGGCCTGTCTTCAGTTTCCTCAAATTGCATAATGCTCTCAATTCCAAGAATGGGAGTGTATCATACTTGGAGGGAAGAAGCCCAAGGGCTTCTGGCAAGGACTCACTGGGTCCTGGTTTGGAAGACATCCCTAGTGAGGTATGGTGTATGCACTACCTACTCTAGTGTGGCCTACTAAACTCTCTTGAGTTGTAGAAAGGGTGTGCTATCCCTTGACACACAACTCTAAGTTCAGTAGAACTTACTGTATACTAAGCTTAATTTATATGTACCTTAGGTACCTTTAGTGGTTTTCAGTTGATCAATTCAATTGAGATTATCTGGTAAAACAATAGCAAGCTGGAATCCCACACGCTGCACACCAATGTGAGAAGTTGGCCTGGCATATGCTGTCCACTAATTATAGTGGGCACCTTGCACCAGTCCAAACAACCCCTTATTGGAGATAGGTTAAAGACAACCTTTATTGAAAGCTATCCTAGTGGTAGCTATGGAGAGCAGCCTTCAGGCTAAGTCTTGAAGGAATGTAAAGCAGCTTGTTTTACCAGTCTATAATCTCTTGAGTGATCAAATGAAAGAGCACCACACCAGGTATATATTCAAAATATATGTATTTATTGCTAAACACACCCCTCTAGTCTCTTTATGAGGCTAGAGTTCAAGTACATAAGATATAAGTTATTTAAACACAGTAATAGCACAAATACACGTTTGGGCCCTAGGGGCGTACCAAACCATATACCAATAAAGTGGTATAAGAACCACGACTGAGCTAGACACTAGGCATAGAGCCTCTAGAAGTGCTTGGACCACAAGGAACCACCCAAGGTAGTGACACAGGGGACCCACGGGGAACGCGTGCAGTGTAAATACACAGCCGCGAAACGCCGTTAACTTCTATGGAGAAAGTCGCGATTGGGAAATTAAAGAAAAGGGACACTTAAAGGAGGACTTGGAGCAAACCCTTTGAGAACTAGGTCGTTCTAGAGTCTCTACCCACGGGAGCACCGGAGTACTCGTGTTACCTCACCCAGGGAAGCCGGGTGCATAGGTGCCTTTTGGGGTCGGGTTTCGTCGTCGATTTGAATGGCGATCTGCTGCAAAGTGCTGCTGGCGACCAAGTGGAAAGTGTCCGGGTGGATCCAAGAGTGGATCGGAGATCTGAAGAACCTGAAAGCAGAGGGGACAGAGTCTGGGTCACTAGCCAGTGACCAGGAAGGCGATGAGCAGATGCCCACCGATGTCGAGTGCTTCAGGTAGGTTGACGGTCGTCTTGATTCTTCAGCCACGAGGTCCAGGAGTTGTCGGCGACCAGGAGCAGGATTCGGGCTGGTACACGATGTCTGTCGAGTGCTGAGGTGTCAGCGACCGGATTGGACCCAACAAGCCTTGGCAACGGCAAGTCTCGATGTAGATGAAGAATGACGATGATGCAAACCAGCAAGGTCTGAGGAACTCACCCAGCGAGGATAAGTGAGAGCAAGCCTGGAGAAAGCAGGGAGCCCAAGAAGAAAAGGATTGGCCTTCGTGAAGGGCTACTAGCCAACGGGCTAGCGACCGCAAAGGAGCCTCAAGACGGTGCACGTGGAGCTGGCTCACAGGACACTCGTGGAGTGGAGGCCAGTGATCTTCGGTGCAGTTGGTGCTGAAGGCTAGGGCTACTCGGAGCCCAAAGCACGACTTCGTGGGAGACCCAGAAGAGGATGCACTAGCAAATGCGTGCGGTGTCCAGGGGTCACGGTTCCACGTTACCCACGACAGCTACGGGCCTCAGCTTTGCTGGGGACTCAGGGCAGACTCCGGGAAGTCTGGAAATCCACCTCTGGTGATGCAAAGACATCGGCGTCCGACGGGAGCTTAGGCGATGCAGACCGGACAATTGCTTCTTTGGTGCCTGCCAAGCAGGGGAGTCACTCCTTGACCCCAAAGGAGATTCTTCTGTCCTCTAGTCTTTAGTAGAGCGTCGAAGGTCCAGGATTCTGTGTCAGAGTTTCGTCCAGGGATAATCTAAAGTCCTAAGGACTGGGTTCCTATACTTATACTAAGTTTAGGGGTTGGACTTACTCTGTGGCCCCACCTATGGGTGGGTCAGGGCAGAGGGGTGGCTACACCCCTTTCCCTTTGTCCAGTTCGCGCCAAAGCAGGGGCTGCAAGCCCCTGATCCGTTTTGAACTGGGGTATGCACAGGGACACCAAACGTGCCCCCAGTGCAGGACTTCAAAGCACCCGAAAGTGCTCCCGCCCAGCCCCAATACACACTATCCTGTCTGGGGAGGTGGTCACACCTCCCTGGGACAGGAAACCTATTGTCCAGGCCTCCCCTGCCGGAGTTTCGTCCAGCAGCAGGAGGCCAGACTTGTGTCTGTGGCAGCAGCATCCATTTTGTGATGCCAGGGCTTTAGAAAGAAGTTACCGGCCAGGCCAGGGTTAACATGTCTCTCCCTCTAGAAGGGTGGAATGCTACCCCCGCCGCCAGAATTGGCGGGGGGTAGTATTCCAAGATGTTTGACACCAAACACGACATGTTTCGGTGCAGCCATTCCAAAGTTAGCATTTAACGCGAGGTTATAATGCGCTTAAGAGTTTATGGTCAGGCTGCACTACAAACAGCATCAGAGAAGGGTCTCCGAACGCTGCAGAGGGGCCCTGCTCATGCAGGGGCACCCTCTCACATAGGAACCACGCACTCTGCCTTTATATGTGTGTATGTATATAGTGATATAGGTAGCCTATATCACAGTAAGGGGTGCATGCACCACCTTACCCAGGCTGCAGTAGCAGACCTGTGGTGTCAGTTTGGATGGCCTTCCAGGGGTGGCATAATACATGCTGCAGCCCCTGGTAGGCCTCTGAGGTACCTATGCCCTGGGTACATAGTATACCATATACCATATACTAGGGACTTATAAGGGCACTCCAGATTCCAATCAGAGATGTGCCTAAGGCACATGGAAACCTTTTTACAGAGAAAGCAGATTGACTGGGGTCCTGAATAGCAGGATCCCAGTCCAACTAAGTCATAAACCAGCAAAACACCATAAAAAAAGTGGGGGCAACCATATAGTCAGATTCCACCTTCCTACAATTGGCGGATGAAAGGCTTGGCTGGCAGAGCCCACTTAGAGTGCGGCCATCTTGCAGCCGGCTAAGCCACGCCCCCCGCAGAGCATGTGTTTGATAGGAGGAGTACCCATCTATATGAACATCACCGATTTCCCATATTTCTTGGAGACATAGAATATCTTACTGTGCCATCAGGGCTTACCAGTCAGGGTTAGCTCTTTTCTGGTTATAAGGCGCTATGTTCCATGACATAATTTTTATGAAATCACAATCTACTTCTACTAGGGCGGGATTCTCTATTGGGGTATTACTTAGTCAGTAACATGCTTCAAGATCTCGCAGTGGCGCGAATCTATTGCTGGGTGGTAGAACAGGGTTCATTTGGACAGAACAAAGGTTTGAGAAAGCACTGAAATTAGGCAAAGGGCGGGGGAGATCAAAAAAACTTTGGTTTAGCATATACAGGTGTAATGATGCTACGGGGCTTGTAGAAGAAGCCTAGTGGCAGTGCAAAAATCTTGGTGTCAAACGATGGGAAGTTGGGCAATATCCGCAATAATTCACCCACCAAACATTGGTTGTTAAAATTTATAACAATGCAATCTCCTATTGTTTTCGTTTAGGACCCCACCCACTTTACTCTTCTTGTCATAATGAGGTGTCGATAAATTTTAATCCCTCCAGTGAAAAATCTGGACACCCAATGTACGACCTTGCGCATCTGCTTACTACGAAAAGAAAATTATCTTAGCCTCTAACTCCCCCCGTGAAATTTTTAAAATAACAAAATCACTCTTGCAACCTCCTGAGCCCCCTTTGCCTCCAGCGGATTCCCTTGGACGGTGCAGTAATTTGACCCTCTTTTTTTATAAGAAAATTGAAGATATTTACACTGCCTTTCCTCCCCTTTCAGCCTCGGCAAGCCCCCCCCTGACTGAGGACCAACCCCAATTTCGAAACCCATCCATTAAATCCATTCCATCTATGGATATGAAAGTTTTAAAAATGCACTTTGATTGTTTGAAATCTGGTTCCCCCTGTGACGCTGCCCCCCCTAGCATTCTTAACCAGGTATTTGACTCTGTCGCCCCTGTTATTCTGGATCTGATTAACAGCTCTTTCTCCTCTGGGACTGTCCCCTCCCTATGGAAACGGGCCATGGTTAGAGCCCTTTTGAAGAAGCCTACCCTGGATCCCGAGGTCCTTGCTAACTATCGCCCTATTTCGCTCTTGCCTGGGATTGCTAAAATAAGCGAAAAATATGTTAACTGCGTTCTCTCCGCCTTTCTGGAGGAGAACGAACGCCTTCATCTCTCCCAAACGGGCTTTAGACCCCAGCAAGGCACTGAGACAGCCCTGTTAGCGGTGATTGAAGAATTGAGGAAGATACTGGATGTCGGAGGCTCCGCGGCCATTATTTTACTCGATCTTAGTGCTGCCTTCGACACGGTCAATCACCAACTATTGATAGTAAGACTCAGAGAGAATGGGGTAACTGGAACTTTACTAAAATGGCTTGAGTCTTTTCTAGCAGATCGGTTGTTTCAAGTCTTTGAGGACAATGCTGCCTCTGAATGGATGCCGCTGCAGTGTGGGGTACCTCAAGGCTCCTCCTTGAGCCCCACACTTTTTAATGTCTACATGCGCCCTTTGGCTGAGGTTGTTGAGCCTTTTGGGGTTAAGATTGTCACGTACGCTGATGACACTCAGCTTGTTGTGTCCCTCAATCTTTTAGACAACAATAAGTCTATTCTGGCCAATTGTCTGGAAAAGGTCTCAGCATGGATGGACTCTTCTTTCCTAAAGCTGAATGCTGCTAAAACGGAACTGATGTTTTTAGGCAAGCCTACCAACTTGGAGAGTAGTGCACTATGGCCTAAATGTCTCGGGGCCATGCCACCCCCTAAAGACCAAATAAAAAGTCTCGGAGTATGGTTGGACCATAACCTGAACTTTAAGGTACAGGTGGGTAGGGTGGCAGGTACCTGCTATGGCATCCTGAAAATGATTAGGAGGATTTTGCCCCTTCTACCTTTTAATGCCAGGAAACTGCTGGTACAAGCCCTGATTCTCTCGAGGCTTGACTACGCCAATGTGCTCTATCTTGGCTCCCCCTGTTCGACTATAAAGAAACTTCAAACGGTTCAAAACTGTGCGGCTCGACTCCTTATGCAGGCCCACAATAGGGAATCTGCCAAACCATATATTAACTCTTTGCATTGGTTGCCAGTAGCCGAAAGAATCCAATTTAAGGCCTTGTGTATCGCCCATAAATCAATGTCGGATTGTGCTCCGCCAATTCTCCGTTCCATTATTTCCCCGTATCTTCCTAAAAGATCCCTTCGCTCTGAGAAAAAACACCTTGCTACTGTGCCCAGAGTCAACCGAGCTCGGAGCGGTGGCCGTCTATTTTCTGTCATCGCTGCAAAGTGCTGGAATCAGTTACCAGATCATATTCGGCTCGAGGCCAACCATCTTTTATTTCGCAAACATCTGAAGACTCTGCTGTTCTCCTGATTTTCCCGATTTTGCGGTTTAGGCTCTGTCTTTAGCGCTGGGAAGCCTTTGGTAGCCATGCGCTTTATAAGTGTCTACTCATTCATTCATTCATTCATTCAATTGCTCTGTTGATTCCGGTTGGTTAGATTTCAAGGTTGGGATACCAGCTAAAATAATTACAAAGGGGCATGCAGCAGGGGGGAGCTCGAGGGTCTCTCCATATTTCGGCAAGTGGTTTGGTTGATGGTTCGTGCGCTCATAATCAGACGTAGTGCTTACAGTGCTTGCGTCTCCAGGCTTGTTAATCCCATTGGGGGCTGCACCTCTGATCATTGCTCGCTCGGCATTGCTCTCCCATTACAGGAGTACAATGGTTTGGTGGATTACGCAGTAAGGGGTTGATGTTCTCTCTTCCGTTTCTCACAAAGTCTTTCGGTTGTGCTCTGAAGTGATCAACTTGATTTTTAGCCATAAATGCTGGTTGGATGACCTGTGGCTCTGGAACAGGGCCAGCAGAGGGTAGTGGGCAGGGAGGTGGAGCTTGAAATTGTGTGTGAGTGCACTGAGCCCCCTCCCCTAGACCAACACCAATGTCCCTTCTGGAAAGCATCATTAAAGACTCTTCTATTTTAGATAATCTGGCTGCAATTGGCTGAAGGTAGGATGAGACAATTAGATCTAGTTTTAGAAGGAGATCATGATTAGGAGGGAGTAAAACAGGCCTAAGAGTAGTAATTGAATTTGTAGCCACAGCAATATCCGAGTTATTAGATCCATTAGTATCCGCAGTCTTAGCAATCTTAGCAGTTCTAATCGGAACTCACTTTTTAACCCTCCCATGCTTCCTTTTACTTGGTGGCTCTACCTCTAGGGTCGAATCGTTAGGAGAAGTTCTAGCATAGACTAGTGAGGCAGGGGAATGGGCGGCAGTGATAGTATTGCCATTTAATAGAGGTGAGTTCATTTGATATCAAGGCACTTCTTATCCTCTGCTAGTGAGAGGCGCCGCTCCATCAGCTCTATCTCCTTCGAGAGCACGTCCGCTGCTCTCGTCAGGAAAGAGTCCAAGGCGTTAGCTATCCCCCCTCCTGCATCTGTGGTTTTGGTCTTCGTCTTGGTCATACTGTATTTCGCAGTATTCCGTGGTTTTGGAGGGACTGTCACCTCACAGAGTAGGATTTAGGGGGGTGGCCCAGCACAGCCTCTTCCGGGCGATGACAAGCGTGGATGGGCCCGCCCTTGGCCTGGGCGCGCCCCATGCCGCGGGCCGGCATTACGCTAAAGAGCGCTCCCAAACACAGGGGGGTGACAGGAGTTGTAGTCTCCCCCTGCAGCTTCCAGCGATTGACTCTCCCCCTCCAGGGGAAGCGTGTAAGCGGTCGTTGGCAGCTACGAGAAGCCGCAGGGCGGCGTTGCGCTAAAGAGAACTCCCAAATGCAGGGGGATGATGGGAGTTGTAGTCTCCCCCTGCAGCTTCCAGTGATTGACTTTCCCCCTCCTGGGGAAGCGTGTATATGGTCTTTGGCGGCTACGAGAATCCGTGGGCCAGCGTCGTGCTCCAAATGCAGGGGGATGACGCGAGTTGTAGTCTCCCCCTGCAGCTTCCAGCAATTGACTCTCCCCCTCCCGGGGAAGCGTGTAAGCGGTCGTTGGCAGCTACGAGAAGCCACAGGCCGGTGTTGCGCTAAAGAGCACTCCCAAACGCAGGGGGATGACGGGAGTTGTAGTCTCCCCCTGCAGCTTCCAGCGATTGACTCTCCCCCTACAGGGGAAGCGTGTAAGCGGTCGTTGGCGGCTATAGTGTTCGTTCTTGATTGTAGATAGCTATCTGGCCAGGCAGACTTGGAATGTGGGGGGTTCGGAGTCCTTCCATCTTAATGTCATTAGTAGCCTAGCGACTGCAGCTGAGATGAATACAAAGCTAGTCTGCGCCCTGTCTAACGAACTACTGCTATCATGGCCCAATACCATCAGAGAAGGGGTGAGGCACACACTTCTCCCCAATACCTTCTCCCAAACTATCTCTAAACCCGTCCTTAAAGGTAATAGCTTATTACAGCCATAAAACATGTGGATCAGCTCGGCCGGGTCAACCCCACACCTAGGGCATTTATCATCCTCTCTTTTTTTCCACCCAAATAATTTGGCTGGAGTAAAATATAGGGTGAATACTGTTTTATAATGCTGCACCTTCAGGTTTGCTGAGAGAAAGGTATTTGCAGCAAGCTTCAGTGACATGTTTAGATCGATATCTACATTCTCTAATTTCCAGGCCCAGTTTGTTTTGATCTTTTCTAGATCATCTGGTACATTACCCAACAAAATACTGTATATATTTCTTATCTTGCAGTCCATATAGCCAATTGCCTCTAGCAAGGGGATTTTATCCAGGGAGACGCCAAGCTTGAGTTTAATAAAAACATTTTTTTACTTGAACATATTTAAATATGAGCTATCTGGTATACCATAATCATACTGTAGTTGTGGGAAAGGATACAATTGTTCAGACAAAAAAATATCCCCAATCTTTGTAAGGACATGGAGCTCCCATTGCGTTGAAAAAAAGGGAAAGGAAAAGCGCTGATCGCCACAATGGTGTATACCTACTATAATTTGGGATCTTCATAAACTTTCGGATTCTCCCCCAGCTTTTCCAGGCATCAACTATGATCTTAAATCGTACCTTCTTGAAATAGCTAGGCTCCAATTGCCGTTGCAACAGTGCCCCTGCCGCTTTCCCAACTGCAAATTTATAAATAGATGGGAGGGCTTCATAACCTGCTAGGCACTCGCTGGCTTTTCTCTCAAAGAACAATATACTCATCTGCTGTAACAAAGCTGACCAGTAATAAAACGTAAGGCTAGGAGCTGCCCACCCAGCACGTTCTTGAGGAAGCGTGAGCAGTTTTAGTGAGCGCCTAACTTTACCGTATTGCTATTTGAAATTGTGCCTTCTATATGGATCCTTCGATCTCTATAGGAAGAGACCTAAATAGGTATAATACCTGTGGCAACATTACCATCTTGAGAATGTTAATCCTGCCAATTATTGACAGATGGAGTGCATTCATACACTTTAAATCAGAGGAAACTTTACTAACCAGTGGACTGAAATTAATCTGGGTGATCGTATCTACTTTCTGGTTAATCTTACCCCCAGATACATAGCTGTACCCACTCTCCGAGTGTCCTGATAGCAGATGTTATCCGTGCATACTATCTGGGTTTTCGCCTTATTCAGTAAATATCCTGAGCCTTGGCCATATTCCCCGGCCATTACTTCCAATTCCTTGAATGCACTTTCAGGGTCAGTAGTTACTATTGTCTGCATATGCTAATACTTTTGTTTGATAGCCATTACTAATAACCGGTTTTATTTTCTCGTTGTGCAAAATCTATTCAATGAAAGGATTTATATAAATAGCGAATAAAATCGGGGAGCAAGGACAACCCTGTCTTGGTCGTCTAGCCACCTTTATATTGCTCAATTCCTTGCCCATTAATTGAAGTCTGGCATTCGGGTCTACATACATTGCCTTAATGGCCATTATCACCCGAGGCCCGAATCCCTTGACTTCTAGTGTCCCCCATAGATAATTCCATGCCACCCGATTTTCAGCATCGAGGAGGATCATAGCCATCTGGCCCCCAGTTTCTTTGGTAATATCAAATAATGTTTTAACCCGCCTTATATGGTAGGTTGTATCTCTTCCGGGTATAAAACCGTGTTGCCAAGGTGTGACCAGATGGGCAATAACCCTCCCTAATCTAATATCCAGGATTTTAGAATATATTTTAGCATCCGTATTTATCAAAGAGATAGAGCGATAAGAGGTGGGATTATCAGGAGGTTTATCTTTCTTAGGAAAAATAACAATATCCGTACCTTTCCATGACTCCGGTGGGAATCCATTGTGCTGCACTCCTAGAAATAAATCTTATAGCATAGGGGCTAACTCTATTTGAAAGACCTTAAATAGCTCTAGTGGGATCTTATCTGGGCTTGCCGCTTTCCCTGAGGTGAGTTGATGTAAAGCATTTAACCTCTTCATGTGAAATATCAGCTTCTAATTCCTCTCTGGCAGCATGATCTAGTATTTTCCATACAAATCTGTCCCCTGGGGAGTTCCAGAAGAATCCTGGAGATCCCCTTTATCTAAATCCTGATGGAATTCCTGAAAAACCTGTATTATATCATCTGCATCAGTAAACATCATCCCATTCTTCTTTATTGTGGCGATCTGATTTCTAGTTGTTTTTTGTCTTATTCGTAAAGCTAGAAGTTTCACAGCTGTTTCTCCATATTCATAGCTCTCGTTTCTATGAGTGGTATTCTGCCGCAACTTTCTGGATGTAATAGTTGTTTATCTCCACCTTAACCACTGTAATTTTGAACTGAGTTTGTACTACATCTAACCCTTGAGTAATCCTTGCCACATGTTCCTTTTTGACTTCGGCTAGCATCCCAACTAATCTCCTATTCTCAGCTTCCTGTTTCCTGGTGTGGGCAACAAAGCTAACAATTTCCCCCCTCAGACCTGCCTTGAAGGCATCCCATACACTGCCTAGTGGGGCGCTATATATATTAGTATCGAAATAGTTAGTTATCCACCTTCTCATATGTTCAATAAATACTGGGTTAACCAACAATTTTCTATCAAAGGTCCATTTATACTGTTGCTTAAGGCTGCCCTGGATCGCAACCTCAAGAACCAGGGGGTTATGATCCGAAAATAGTTTTGGGAGTTTCGTGATCTCTGCTCTATCCAGGATTCCCCCTGAAATTAAAAAGTAATCCAAGCGGACATATCTTTTTTGTGGGCAAGAGAAGTAAGTGAAACCTGGATCTAGTGGATGCTTCGTGTCCCAGACATCAGTTAGGCCATGACTAGCCATAAGTGACGATAGAGCCCTGTATACTCTAGGTTTTCTTCCCTGGTATTTACTCACTGGGGTCCTTCCTACTGCCTGATGGATATTCAGATCTCCACAAATAATCAGCGGGCTGGGCCAAGAAGCTAGTTCCACCTCGAGGTCCTCCAACAATTTTGGATCGTCTTGGTTCGAGCCATAAATAGTACACACTGTTAAGCCCATATCCAACTGAACCAGGGCCCACCTGGGGTGACTATCGACTGATC
The DNA here is from genome assembly GCA_963921515.1 of Calotriton arnoldi. Taxonomy (NCBI): domain Eukaryota; kingdom Metazoa; phylum Chordata; class Amphibia; order Caudata; family Salamandridae; genus Calotriton; species Calotriton arnoldi. Next base: position 649,231 of record CAWUFW010002470.1, on the reverse strand, counting down.
TGCGTCTCGGCAATCCCACTTTATTCCAGGCTAAAATGGCAACACCTCTAATGTTGGAGGTCTGAGAGGAGCAGGCCAATAATGTATACCCTTTAACTGATATCGGTGCCCTCCTGTCGCAAGGAATATGCGTCTCCTGTGAACATATGTCAGTTGCTATTGATCTTAAAATTTCGGCTACACTTAACCATTTATTTTTATCAATTAACCCGCCCACATTGAGCGAGCATATGGTTATTCTACCCATTTGGTATAAAAGGGTTAGCCATTTTGGTTCTCCTCGCAACCATGTCCTTATTTGTTAGACCTATTGATTGACTCCTCCTCTAAACTGAATTCAATTGAAATTCTTTGTTCCTTCTCTGCGGTTTCTCTTTATATTTTCTCCCCCCACCCCACCCCACCCTCCTACCCGTACCCTACACCCCCGCTCACCCTGATCTGCAAACCCCAGATCCCAACCCCGTAGACCACCACCCCCACCGTGTTCCTCCTTCCCCTTCCCCCAATCCCTGACAAGTGTTCAGACCGCACATCGGTCTGTGTGAGAGATGAAAAGTAGCACTTGCGAACCACAGAACCAATTTCAAGCCAGGTTTCCCAGTGAAAACCTAAAAAAGCAAAAAGAAAATTAGAGACCCCTCATCCTGAGCCTGTCAGTTCGCAGCCCCCACTTTATTCAACTCTCTACCCTATCTGAAACCCCCAAAGGAAAGAGGAGAGGGAGCGACAGAGCACTCAGAAAGTAAATAAAATAATGTAGAGTCTTGACAAGTACGGAATTCAAATCTTATGGTCTTGCTTCCGTTAAGAATTCTTTGGCCTTAATTTCCGAGGTAAAAAAACTGTCTCTGGCCTCCCCAAATCACTTTCAGATATGCAAGGTTGTGGAGAAAAGCCTGGGCACCCTTATCCTGGAAAGGTCTGATGAGCTGCCGTAGCCGCCAGCGTCTTTCAAGCTTATCATGGCTGAAATCGGTTCAAACAAAAAAATAGACATCACCGCTGTTCCACCTGTCTTTCTCAAAAATGAGTTGTCTCAAGAGTAAGTTCCCAAAAAAAACTAGGATAGCCTGTGGTTTTTCGCCTTCTTTAACCGGCTGTCTTAGGGCAATTGGGACCCTATGGGCTCGCTGAACCTTGTTAATTTGGGGAAGGCATTACGAAGGAGTTCCACTGTATATGCCCATATGTCTGTTCCTTCCTTCCTTCCCTCCGGGAACCCCTAAGATCCTCAGGTTGTTGCGCCATTGGCGATTCTCCTGCTCTTCCAACTTCCACTTGATATCGATAAGTTGTGCTCCTTGCGCCTCTGTGTGGACACGAGTGTCAGTCAAATCCATTTTGATCAAGGTAGACCTGGATTCGAGATCCGTCAGGCGTTCTCCTATAGCACTGATTCTCTTGGTCAGTTTTCTAACAGCGCCCTGAATTTTTCTTGTAGCATTTTGAGACTTACGAGCATAAAGTCTCGTCTCTTCCCGATGTTGTAATACAGTTTGAAGGATAGTATCCAAAGTGGAGGGGTCTAAGCTAGAGGCGCCTTGAGAAGGAACAGACTGGGCACCAACTAGGCAGTCTGTTGGTGAGTAATCCCATTTCAGACTCTTGGCCCCTTGTATCTGACGGCCCGTCTTTTTATTCATCCTGCGCGCTGTCATAGTAGAGGCCGCTCCAATTGTGTCTAGATCGCTGTCGTTTTCACTTGAACTTATTACGGCGCCAGACCCATCTACTGACCACTCGGCTCCATCTGACAGTGAGAAGAAACAGTCATTATGATCCACCTCCAAGTCGTAGTTGGTTTCTGTAGCCTCCTTTGTCAGGAACATTGATTGTTGGGGTAGTTTGGGAGGCTGGGCACACTGGGAAAGATTATAATGGGGTTGAGCTAAGGAGTCCAGGCCGACAGAAGGTTGCATATCTGATATGTCTGTGCTCAGGGGCCCCCTTCCAAAGAACCAGCTGATCCCAAGCGGCTTGGCCCCCCCTTTCCACCTGGAGATCTTGCTAGGGGGCCTACTCCCACAAACTCAGCACCCTCCTCCTCCTGTGTCCCCATCCAGGTTGACACGGGTTCCCCAAGAACAGCCTCCCCCTCGCCCATCACTCTAATACTGATGAGCCGGCCAGGCGCTGGTTGATGCCAGCCCAACCTCTTTCGCTTTTCTCCGTCTCAGCCTTCAGGAGCTGAGGCGTGCGTCTATTACTGTGGTGCGGTTTTGGGCCCCCCACGGGCTCTTCCAGACAATCCACAGGGTCCGTGGCAGGAGGGGCAGCAGGCCTCCCCTTTGACACGGCTCCTGCCACTTTGGGCCCCACTCTCCTTTTCGCTAGCTGATCCCGGCACATGTGACAGCCGGAGTGCGTGAGGACCGTAGCTGCCAACCGTCCTAGGGCGAATGCACAGACCCGGATCAATGCCGCTCCAGGGCAGTTGCCTGCAATCGACTGTGCTCCTTCCACTGCACCCGAGATGTCGGAGGGCAAAAACCTTTTCATAAGCTAAGACCTTTTATTCCGCCATCCGTGGTTTGCGGTGTGCTGCGGCCGCTACAGGCTGCTGCCATCTTGCTTCTCCCACCACATAAAGAATTATTTCAATGTGCCTCAGCACAGTTGTTTTTCTAACCATAATGCAGATTAATGCAAATGCTAATATCCAGTAATATGCATCCCAAACGACTGTTTTTGCAAGCAATTAAATTAGTGTCTAGCAATAATGCCAAATCGGAAGTATGTCTCAATGTGGGATGCAACATAATTTGCTGCTTCATAATTTTTAATTTAACATGACCACCACCCCGTAAACACGTCTTAAAATAGATACAGTCATCTGACTGTTACTGCAGACATTTCCTCCGTAAATTACTTTTAAGATAAATGTCACAAATCGCATTCGCAAAAACTCAAGTTTTTCATTTTATGTCTAAATGTACCGCGCCGTGACAGTCCTCTGTTAATCTACATTCTTTTCCAGGGACATTACTCACAGTTTCTGAGTTTGGCCGAGACATTTCTTTCCTGATTGCGAATGCATTATCTAGATGAAATCCCCGTATCTGAAGCATGTCTAAATACGTCAGTGTCATACAGAAGAACCAGTTCCTTGCTTGTAAAAGGAACTAGCAAAGAGGCGGTTTTGGTGTGTTCTGTCACATTTGCCCAGAACAGGAGACACTAATCAAGAGATCATGCTCGGGGACAACAACGCACCTGATCAGGAGACACTAATCAAGAGAGCATACTCCGGGACAACAACGCGCCTAACTAACCCGAGGCAGACAACATACCCAGTGTCTTCCGTGATAATGCTAAAGAGCCGTCCTAAATCACACAGTGCACTGTAATGCAAAAGCTGTGATTTTAAACGGTTTGACATGCCTAGTCACATACAATACGCCAGGTAAATATGCTCTACGCTTGCGGTGCAGAAGCTTATGTACCATGTAATAGCTGAGAACGCAGGCAGTGCGGGTGTACAGAGCGATCTATTTTGCAGACGCCACTCTATTTTCAAACGCTTCAGCGCTAACTGTCGGCCCTGTTGGCCTTCAAGACACCTGCAGATCCCATTAACTGACTATGAAGTAACTCATAGCTGAAGAGTTGGGTGGTACCGGAGCGAGCGCATCTTTGATTCAACTTCGACGTCAGTGCTGTTTGTGTCCAGTTCCCGTGGTGATTACTGGGCCATGGTTTCAGTGAAGTGAGGGATGATGGAGCAAGGACTCACAATGAGACTTGCTCGGAAGCAATCCTCTCACAGTATTAATTAATTTGTATTAAAACCATGTAATGTCTTATTAATAACGTGCAACACAAACATATTTATTTAGAAGATGCTTGCCTATGTGTTTTCCGCTAATAAGTAATCATTGTCTAATACAAAATGGCCGCTAAAATGCGGTAACTCTACTGCGCATGTGTCAACCATAGCACGTGGTATGACGTCTTTCTTTGCTTGGAGGGAATCCTTTGCTTCTGCGCTGTGTATGCTAAAATGGCCGCTTTAATGTTCTCACATGCTAAAGCTTTCGCATTGCTGCAATTAATAATGTGGTATTCTAACGCTACTAATGCGGGATAGACATTTATAATTAAATGAGAGTAGAGTAGAAGTAGGGGGTATACAGTGAAAACATTTAAGTTTGATTTTAATATGTTTCTTCTTTGATTTTCTATTAGTTCATAAAGTGGGCCTGGGTTGACTAAACGGCAGCTCAAGAAATCATGTGACTTGCGCATGCGCCCTGAAAACTAACAAAGGAAAGCAATGAAGTCAACTTGGAAGATGTCCAAGCACATGACCCGCTGATCACCTTCACAGTTCATCCGAAATGTCCTACAAATTGACACATTTTGTATACAATTTGTATTAAAATTGTTGTGAAACGGGTGGGAAATAAAGCAAATGTATTAATTGAGAGGGGCCGTATTTTAAAAACAATGGGCTTAAGAAAATTGAACTAAATTGACATGGTGTGAGGATCAACCCCCTGTCCCTGTCCAATCAGAATTAGTGGGCCCATAATTTTGAAACATTAATGGGAGGTACATGGGCGTAGAAGGGAATAATAGATATAGAATTAGCATTAGCAGTTGGAGAGTGCAGTTAGCGCAGAGGAGTGCGAGGAACTGAGCACTTAGGCTCAGGTGCTGCCATAGACGAGAGCTGATCGCTTACAGACCGAACTGCTGTCCAAAGAAGTCCTGAGGTGGGGGCGGCGGACTCTAATAGAGGAAGACGCGGAAGAATCGAGGAGGAACGAAGTGTCAGAGAGGGGAACGACGCAGGCGTCGTTGGTAGAGAGGTCACCTATCCTGTCCTGAACCTGGTCCGGAGGTCTTGGTCTTCATCCTTCTTGGGACCCATCTTTCCAACTCCTTGGCCAAGGGGTTTGGTTTTCACACCTTTAGGTAACTATAAATGCGTAATCTTTAGTTGTACTGCTGTCTCTATCTTCTCCTTTCTGAGGGACCGTCATTTGTGATCAATAGGTGACAATAGTGTGCTTCCTCCTTGATATGCGATTAAGTATTATGTGGATTGTAATTTACTCTGCTAAAGAATTTAGATAAACATTTTAAAACTTCCTGAGTCAGTGGTTATTTCAGGTGGTTAATGAAAATTATGTTTGTATGATCTCATTTCAACCCCAATTATCAAAGGTCCATTGGTAAGTCATTACTCTTCAATCAGAAAAGGTAATTGTAGCAGGGATTTTGATAAAGAGTACAACTGATTCCCACCAGCGGTGATTATTAATTAGCGTAAATGAATGGGCCCAGGTGAGTATTTGTGTATGAATGCTTGTTGCTAGTAACCCGCTGGATCCGTTTTCTGGCTATCAGAGGATGGTTATACTTTGTTAATTGGATAATGAGAATTTTATTTTTATGAACTAACATCCGTTTTAAAAGTTTTGTTTTATGTTGTCTAGAAATCCCCGGGAATTTGAATAGCGGATGGTAAGTGGAAGCCATACTGCAGTGAGGTTATCTGTCAGGCAGAAATAGTACTGAAAAGTTAAGCAGGGCTATCAGTACTTGTTAGGGACTCTGTGTGTGTTTGAGTGACAGCAAAGGAATACACTGGTGAAAATTTGATGTTATATCACCTAGAAAGGGTAACATTGAAGGAGTAGCAGGTATTTCCGAAGCTTGCATGAAGAGTAAACGGAAGGGTTTTACTCATAGTATATGTCTAGTAAACGGAAGGGATTTACTACGTGTGAGAAAATCTAGCCTTTTCAATTTAGGGAAACTGACAAGATAGCGAATGTTTTATGTTGTTACTGAATTTTAATAAGAAGTGTTGAGAAAATAAAGTTTTGCGTACGATTTTTGTAAAGGGAGGGTCAGCTGCCGGAGTAGAAGCTGACGTCACAAGTGCCGCGCTGAGATTGGCTGAAACAGCGGGCGTAGAACGAGTATTGTAAAGGAGGGGTCAGTAGTCAGGAGTAATACTGACGTCACAGGTGCCGCGCTGGGATTGGTCGACACAGCGAGGGACAGAGAAGCGCAGATTGTAAAGGAGGGGTCATCAGAGAGAGTGAATAGACGTCACAGAAAAGCCGCGCTAGGATTGGTTCCGAGACATATGTTAGCTGAAATTTGATTGATTGACAGAATAGAAATCGAAATATTAGTGGATAGTGGATATTGTATGTGGAAACACGACCCGACTTTGATAGGAACCCGTCCAGACAGGAGATTTTTAGGTTTTGCAGAATATAATTCAATACATAGATATTTACCCAAAATGTATGGAGAGAAGAGAAAATTGTCATTCCTACAAAAGATTAAGAATTATTTTAAGAAAGATAAGCCAATCAAAACTAGGGAAGGAATTCTCATTCCACCAGCAAAAACGCCCGCCTCATTCATGATGATGGAGAGGGGTTATCATACTTGTGTATGGTTAGAAAATTGGATAGAATATACAAAAGATGACGGAGTATTAGCTTTCCCAGAGAATGGTACTTTCAATGGGAGAATTCTTCAAAATTTAAGAATGAGAATGAATGAATTAGAACCCAGACCAAGATTAACGAAGTACAAAGCCCTAGAAGAATGGGAGACAGAAGCATTTGAACGTGATAGACCCAGGAGCAATAGGGGTTATAGGGGATTTTTCCCTGGATATGAGAATGGGTCAAGAGAAAGTCAGATGAAACAGTGGAGACGAGCAATGATTTTGGAGGGTTTGTATCCGGTATTTATGGCTGATGAGCAGCTAGGGAGCAAATGCAAGGAAAAGACTAAACACATGACAGGGTTTGGAGAATCCGAAGATGAATTCATGGAAGAAATATTAAAGAACCCTCCACCATACCAGGAAGAGTTGGGTGGATGTTCCCCAAGTGCACCTGTTTTGAGAATACCGTTAGTACCTCGAGTACTGCATAATCCACCAGTTAATAGAGTACTTCAGGATAAGGAAAAAGAGGCTTTAGACAGAAACAGAGCAGACTTAATACAGAAAATAACCCAGTTAAATGTACATCCTGAATCTCTGACTATACTTGTAACCATTGGTCCCGTGGTCCCTTTATATGGAGACAAAGTAAATTGTCCAAAACCTCTAGTTATGACTACCCCTGTGGATATTCCTAAACATGAAGCTGTAATAATTGATGATCATATCAGTGATTGTGAATCTATGATTTCACTAATGGATTTGCCTATTCGAGAATCCGCAAATAGCACCCCCAGAAGAGTCACACCTGGTTGCTCAAAGGATGTAAATATAATAACTTCTTCAGGAACTAAAAGTGCAACAGTAGTAACTCCAGAAGACTTAGAAAGATGGGCACAAGGAATAGACAGACAAAGTTCACCCCCAAAGATTTTGGACATTTATAAATTAAAAGTCGAGTTAGAAGAAATGATAGCAGGCAATGTAGGAGTAGATCGTTTAAATACCTACAGCGAAGAAGAACTATTGTTCGTATGTAGGAGCATAACCAGAAATGTAAAAATATTCCATGAAAAGTTAATGGATTTGGCCTCAGAGATGGGAATTGAAATAAGAAAGTCAAAGGTACTGCAGAAACCATATAGAGCAGAATTTACTGACAAAGACTTAGAAAATATGAATACATCTGGTAGAAAATTACAAGTTAAAGAATTAATGACAGTATTACAGAAATGGGGAGAATTGGATAAATGGAAAACTAGATGGACAAAGAAAAAGGAAGAAGCACGTTCCAATAGAATGACATCTGAGTATTTATTGAAGGAAACAGGAAAGGTAGAACGGATGTATGACGATACCACGCATGCATTACATCGCATTCCATTAGATCGCGGTTTTAACAACGCTAGTCGTTACAACGACTTGCGTTGGAGGGCGCTGGACTTAGGAGTAGTTTAATTTACTATTCCAACTCCAGCCTACGTACAGTAGGGAAGGTGTTGGATAGTAATTTAAACTACTCCTTGTCCTATAGCGCCCTCCAGTGCAAGTCGTTGTAACGACTTTCGTTGTAAAACCGCGATCTAATGGCATGCGATGTAATGCATGCGTTCTAAAGGTTGTTTCCGGTAGAACAGATGTACCCGATACGGGAAGTTCCAGGAGGAGGTTATGTTCATGTCCCATGGAGCAGGCAAGACATTTTGTCATTTACAAATGATTTTCCAAAGTTGAGAGAAAAACCAGTTGAATGGTACAAGCAGGTTGAGAAGTTTGTGAAAGTTTCAAAGGTTTTGTTAAAGGACGTTTGACATAGTGGTACCTGCCGATTTATGGACAGACTGTAAAATTACAATCGACTGGCCTAGTGAAGAGTATCCTAGAGATCCAAAGACAGGTGCCCCATCAAATGATGTGATGAAAAAGTATCACCAGGTAATAACTTATTTGAAAGGGAAAATACCACCCAAAGAAACAGATTGGGTGAAAATAGACAGAACTACCCAAGAAGCAAATGAATCGGTACATGCCTACTATGAACGTCTATTACAGGTGTTCAAACAGTACAGCGGTTTTGAAGATATTGGAGACAAAAATATGAGTCAGTTTGTCTATCGATTTGTTTATCGTCTAAAACCAGAGATTTGTCAGATGATTAAGCAACATATGTTATGCTGGCAGGGAAAGCCTATCGATGAAATTTTGAAATATGCTAAATATTGTGGAGATGACATTGAGGATAGGCACAAGAAACTACAAGAAAAAGTGATGTGGGCTCAAGTGAAAATGGCTGAGCGACAGGGAATTAATTTGGATAATCCAACAGAAAGTCAGGGAAAAGAATCTGGAACGAATGGTGACACATGGAATGGTGGAAAGGTAAGAGGTCGAATGAGTAGAGAAGAGGCTAAAAAGAAATTTCCTTGTCATGGATGCAGAAAGTTGGGACATTGGAAGAACAAATGTAAAAAGATTCAAAATAATAATGGCCCAAATCATAATTTAAATCCACAGACACAGAATGACTCACAGCAGGGTGTAAATCCTCAGTCAGTTGCCACCTGCCCCTATACAGGGTAATGTAAGCAGAGCAAAGCACCGTACAGACGTCGGATATCAAGGAGGAAGTGGTAAGAATGAATATGTAACTTCACAGTTTCTTTTACAGGATGATTTTAATCCATATGATTATCAATGACGGTGCCTAAGAGAGGGGAGAAGGAGTGCGTACTTGGCGCATCCTTGCCGGTAGATCAGTCAGGTCCATATGTTGAAGGGAAAGTAAAAGGTAATGATATCACCTTTCTTTTGGACACTGGTGCTACCCGTTCTACTGTGAGAACAGCAGACATCCCAGACCTCCTCTCTCTGGAGAAGCTATCCAAGTTGTAGGTGTATCAAATCAAAAGATTAGAACACCCCTTACTGAGCCCATGGAAGTAAGAATCGGAAACTTCCGAGAAATGCACCAATTTGTGGTGTGTGATTCAAGTCCAGTAAATTTACTGGGCAGAGACTTACTGTGCAAAATGAATTGCACTATTTTCTGCACACCGGATGGTGTTGCAATACAGACCCCGGATGAAGATCATGTTTACAAATTCATGATAGCCAAGCAAGGTACGGAAGTAGATGAGATGTTCTCCTTGATAACCAAAGATGAATTACCAGAAGAGTTAAAAACTACAGTGAGCTCAAAGGTATGGGATTTTACTGGAAAAGAAGTAGGCCTGATGGCAAATATAGACCCAGTAAAGATAACTGTAAAGGAAGGCGCAATTTTCCCAAATACCAGACAGTACAAAATGAGTGCAGAAGTAAAAGCAGGAGTTACTGAGGAAATTGGCAGAATGGTGAAACAAGCTATATTAAAAGAAGTTATGAGTAGCCCTTGTAATTCGCCCATCATGGGTTTGAAAAAGCCTAGTGGAAAATATAGGATCGTTAAGGATTTGAGGAAAATTAATAAAATTGTGGTACCTTGTTGTCCTATAGTACCAAATCCTGCAGTGATCCTATACCAAATACCATGGAATGCAGAATGGTTTACAGTAATTGATTTGTGCCAAGCATTTTTCTCAATTCCATTGCACCCAGATAGTCAGTATTTATTTTCGTTCAAATTCGAAAATCACAATGTGTGGAATCGTGTTCCTCAAGGGTACACAGAAAGTCCCACCATCTTTAATCAGATACTGAAAAAGTGCCTAGAGAAAGTAGTAATGCCTAGGAACTCAGTGTAAGAAAGTGGCTCTGTATATACTGAACCAAAGTAAGGTTCAGTGTGCACAGAGTCCACAGTCCCAGAGGTTTGGCAGAGGCTAAGTTAGATATAACCTTACTCTCTAAAGTGGTAGCTTGGTCGAGCAGTAAGGCAGTATCAGAGGACAGTGTAAAGCATTTGTTGTACACACTCAGTCAGCAAATGGTCTCACACACTCAAGAACTGAACTCTAGGCCAATTGTTTTGTATATAAAAATATATTGTTGTTTTATTTTTAGAACCACAGGTAGGTATAAAAATACTTTCTCAGAATGAGAGGCTTTAGATATATACTTTTAATACACAATAGACTGTTGAATGCAATAGCTACAGTTGTTGCAATAGGCAACACAATTCAAACACAATTATAACATTGAGCTCAATGGGAGTTTTTAAGTAAAAGCAGTTTCAGTTACTTTACGTATGATTTTCTTACTCAGGGTTGGATCCTGGATTCAACCCTGGTGCATTTCCTGTAAACAGTTGAAAGAAATCGTTTTTGTTACACAGGCGATTTTTAAGGAATATTTGTTTGTTTCAAAAATCGACACTTAACTTGATTTTCCTCCAGAAATTCTTCTATCGGTAAGTACAGTTGTAATTGCTTTTCAGGGTCAGTGCTGGGCACCAAGATCCAGCACTGGGATCTCTCCTGATAACAGGTGAGTAATTTCGTTTTCGTTGATCGGACGATTTTTAGTAAATATTTTAAAGTTTCAAAACTCGACACTTAGAAGAATTTTCAGTGTAAACCAGTCAATGTTACCCTATGGAGAAAATGTAGGTTATCGGTTTTCAGGTAAGTACTCGACTGGCAGAGTTAAGGTTCTGGGCATAGACTCAGGGGTTTCCCAGGGTCAGGTAGGTACAGTTGGTACACCCTCAGCGGCACAGGGGCGGCCGGGTGCAGAGTGAGTTAGGCCCAATGTTAGCCTATGGCGGGCAGGGGGCCCTTGGTTGGTGGCTGCTGGCAGGCAGGCCACGCGGCTGTGGGAGCTGGGCTCCTGGTCACTTACCCAGGGCAAGTGGGGAAGAAAAATAGGATAGGTGTTGCACTCCCAGGGGCACTCGGGCGGCTGGGTGCAGGGTGCTTTTGAGCTGTCGGGCGCTCAATGTATTTCAATGGAGAAGCTGGAAGTTGAACAAAGGCTGCAAGCTCGGGGACGAAGATTCTTCAGGTGCGACCACCACTTTGAGAGGTAAGTTGGGTAGTTGGAGGATAGGTAGGCACCCCGGAGTTGGGCACAGGGGGCCGCAGGGCGCCGGGTGCAGGGGTGTCTTTTCGCGTTGGGAAATCTTACCCTCTGCTGGTCGCGGTTGGAGGGGTCCCTGGTTCTGAGGCTGCAGGCGTCGTCAGGAGCGTCGAGGAGGGTCCTTGGGTGCTGGATTCTGGGTCACAGTCGCCGGGGGGACGTCCTCGTGGTCTTTGTCCACTCAGGCACATGCCGGGCTCGGCGGGTGCAGGAGTCGGGGTTCCTGGCTGGCACCAGGGGTTTGTTACTTGCTTTTGAGCAGTACCACTGCTCGTGGGAGTCCCAGTTCTTTTAGAGTCACAAGGCAGTCAGGTCCTCCGGGGTTTTCGAGGTTGCTGACCACTGGAGACGCCGGGGTTTAGCAGGAGCAGGTTCGAGGTTCAACAGGCCTGTAGGGCTGGGGCCAAGTCAGTTGGTGTCGTCCTCTTGTGAGCAGCTGCACGGCAGGTCTTCTTTCTTCTTGTTCTTCTTGCTTGTTTCAAATTCGGGATCCGAGGAAGGAAGGTTCAGGGTGCCCCTAAATACTAGATTTAGGGGCGTTACAGGTAGGTAAAGGGCAGGGACAAATGGGTCCCTTCCCTGGGGTGGGTACACCCCCTATCCTGCCACTCTCCATTGAGAGGGGGTAGGAGCCTAGTTCTGATTGGGTAGGGCTCCCCATCTTCAAGATGGCGAGAGCCCGGAGATGTGCTTCACCTCGCCTCCCCCACCTGAGGGGTGGGGTTGGCAGAGGCTGGCACACCCCCTTTCCTCACTTGTGGTTTCCCGCCAGTCTTCCCGCCAGAGTGGAGGCTAGAACCGGTGGGGACCAGTTGCTGAGTACAGCAAGTGGTCTGGGGAGGCTCACCAAGGCGGCATGCCTTTGAAGCTTCCCCTGCCCATCCTGGGGGAGGAGACCTAGCACCTCTCCCAGGACGTGCATTGTTGCAGGCCCGGGAGAGCGGATGGCTCTCTACCCAGGGGTCCAGCAACATGTCTGCTGGGTGGCAGCCTAGGCAGCCTCTCAGGCAGGACGTGGATTGTAGGTTAGGTTCAGGGGGCAACTCTAAGTTGCCCTCTGTCGTGCATCTGACATTAAATCCCACACTGGCATCAGTGTGGGTTTAATGTGCTGAGAAGTTTGATACCAAACTTCTCAGTCTTCAGTGTAGCCATCATGGTGCTGTGGAGTTCGTGATGACGACCTCCCAGCACCATATACTCTTAATGGCAGCACTGCACTTACAGTGCCCAGGAATGGACCTGGGTACTGTAGGGGTACAGGGCTCATGCACCTGTACCCTCACCACTGGCATAGTGCACCCAGCTAGAGGGGTGACTGAGGTATGCCAGGGTAGTGTGTTTGTGGGCATGGCACATAGGGGTGTGCCATGTCGACTCTCTGTTTTGTTCTGCACCAAGACACTCAGCCTGCAAAGGCAGTGTGTGGGTGTCAGGGTACAGGGCCTCTAAGGGTGGCACAATAAGTGCTGCAGCCCCTAGAGGCCTTCTCTGGTCACAGGGCCCTGGGTACCTAGGGTACCATTTACCAGGGGCTGACATGTGGCCAGAGATGCCAATTGGGTTTAGGCTACAATGCAGTTTTAGGGAAGGAACACAGGCCCTGGGCACCTGATTGGCAGGAGCCCAGGGCACACTCAGTCAAAGTACATCAGCAATTCAGCAAAAAGTGGGGGCATTCCATGCAAGAAAGATGGCACTTTCTCACACTCAGTCTTGGTGCAGTACATAGACGATTTGTTGATAGCGTCAAGAACTCATGACGATTGTGTCGCAGACTCAATTGCACTTACTCAATCATTTGGCTGAGGAAGGACACAAAGTGTCACCTGAGAAGTTACAATTTTGTACAACAGCAGTTAAATATTTAGGACACCAAATTGAAAGAGGAAAGAGAAGGATAACATCTGAGAGAATAAAAATAATTAAGCAAATGAAAATGCCAGTAACACAAAGAGAGGTGAGAATGTTTCTTGGAATCGTAGGATACTGTCGACAACGGATTGTAGGGTTTTCACTACTAACGAAGCCTTTAATTCAGTTAACCAAAAAGAATGCAAAAGATCCAGTTGAATGGGATGATGAAAGTGCCAGTGCATTTGTTAAATTAAGAAATGCTTTATGTGAGGCACCTGCCTTGGGCATGCCTGACTATACAAAAGAATTTACATTATTCTGCTATGAGAGAGAAAGTTGTGCACTTTCGGTTTTAACACAAAGACATGGACTGGACAGACGTCCTATAGCATATTTTTCTGCTACATTGGACCCAGTGGCTGCAGCATTGCCAGGCTGCTTAAAAGCAGTAGCTGCTACCTGTATGAGCATTGAACAAAGTGAATCAATAGTAATGGGACACCCTGTCAAAGTGTTCGTCCAACATGCAGTTGTGATTCTGTTGACAAGAACTAGAACTCAGCATCTCACGCCTAGTCGGATGACAAAATATGAGCGAATAATTCTAGGAGCTGAGATTGTGACCATAGCTAGATGCACAGTTGTAAATCCTGCAACTTTGTTACCAGATCCATATTGTGAAGAAGTCAGGGACGACACAGACCATGACTGTTTACAAGTCACAGAATTGTGTACCAAACCACGTCCTGACATTCAGGAAATGCCTCTTAAGAACGCAAGACAGGGAGCTGTTTGTAGATGGCTCATGCCTAAGGCATGAAGATGGCAAATTGAGTGCAGCCTATGCTGTATGTGACACTATCTGGAATAGTCGAAGCATCCTATTTACCAGGAGTCAAATCTGCACAAGTAGCTGAATTAATTGCTTTGATCAAAGCCTCCAAAATTGGGAAAAATTTAAAAGTAACCATATTTACTGATAGTCAATATGGGTACTGGGTTGTGCATGATTTTGGCCAACTGTGGATGCAGACGGATTTCATGACTTCTTCAGGATCCCCAATCAAAAATGGGCAGTTTGTAAAGGAATTATTGGAGGCAATACAATCACCAAAAGAATTGGCAGTGGTGAAATGTGCCGCACACCAGTCAGGAGATGACTGGGTGGTAGCCGGTAACAGATATGCAGACCTAATCGCTCAACACTGTGCCAGAATTCGAATGGCAGTTAACAGAAAAGTCGAAAGAATGGGCATCAGCTGCCAACTTATGCTATGTTCAACTCCTGAAACATGGAATGACGTGAGACGATTGCAGGATGATGCTGAAGAGAGTGAAAAGGATGTTTGGATAAAAATAGGGTGTACACAAAGAACAGATGATGACGTGTGGGTTTATTCAGATGGCAGACCAGTCATGCCTGATTGCCTGATTTCACAAATGGCCAGAATGTATCATGGAGACACACATGTAGGGAGAGATGCCATGATTAGACTCTTCAGACAAAATTGGTACAACCCAAAGTTTAGGGCTGCAGCAGAGAGTCTTTGCCAGAGGTGCTTAACTTGCCAAATGAATAATCCAGGAAGGAGAACAGTAATTGGTCTGGGAAAAATCGGAAAAGCAGAAGGTCCATTTGTGATATTACAGTTAGATTTCATTCAGTTACCACCATGTAAAGGGCTGAAATATGTACTTGTCATAGTGTGTCTGTTTTCAAGGTGGGTGGAGGCTTACCCTACTAGGAGGAATGACAGCCTAACAGTTGCAAAACTGTTGTTACGAGAACTCATTCCACGGTTCGGTTTCCCAGTAACTTTGGAATCAGATAGAGGAAGTCACTTTAATAATGATGTAATTCGAATAATGCTGTGAAGCATTTAAAATTGAACAAAAATTGCACTGTGCATACCGTCCAGAGGCTTCTGGAGTGGTTGGAACAAATGAATGGCACAATAAAATCAAGATTGTCAAAAATGTGTGCATCCACATCATTGGATTGGCCAGATGCATTGCCTCTTGTCTTACTGGGACTCAGAAGCATTCCTGATAGAAATACAGGATTGAGTCCACATGAAATCATCATGGGAAGAGCAATGAGACAAGCCCATGTACCTGGAAATAAATTGCTGAACATAACTGATGATATGGTTCTAGATTATTGCAAAGCATTGGCTGACTTAGTGCGTTCTGTCTCTCACCAGGTTGGAGAAGACGCAGTTCCCAGACAGCCTGAACAAGAGCATGATCTGAACCCCGGAGATTGGGTGGTAGTGAAGCATCACACCAGAGAAACGTGTTTATCACCCAGGTGGGGAGAACCTTGTCAGATTATATTGGTTACAAACACAGCAGTGAAATGTGCAGGCTTACCTAATTGGATTCATGTAAGCCACACCAAAAGGGTGCCAGCTCCTGAAGAAGAGATCCTCAGTCAGCATCAATAGCTGAGGAAGCTGAAGGTTGGACAGCTGAAGAATCCCAAGTGACAGATTCGGGAGTAGCTGAAGAAGAACAACCGAGCACAAGTCAGGACTGGATCCCAGTGGTTGATATACCTGAAGTCTTTATCAAAACAAGGAGCAGAGCTAGATTAGAGGAAATTAGAGAGGACCAGATAGGTGTAGAAGAACAAACTCAGGATAGGGAGATTGAAACAATAAGAGAACCTGAGCAGGTCACAGATAGGGAAAGGAAATTGGGCTCAAACTATCATCGAAACAACAAATTTTGAGCAGGGACAGACAAGTTCAGAAGAACGCGGTCAGGCTGCAGAAGTACAGAGTGCAATAAGCCCTGATCAGAACCAGATAGGTCAAGAAAATCACGTTCAGGAAGAAGAAAGCCAAGAAAACATCGAACAAGAAAGCCTCAAGCATGAAAACGTCAATCCTGAACAGTGACCAGTTAGCAGAGACTCACATTCAGGCAACTGAAGAAACATCAATAAGACCTGAACAAGAGCAGATAGAGTGAGAAAGCTGAAATCAAGGACAAACAATTTGTGCCACACCTTGAGAATAAAGGAGTTTTTGGAAAAGACTCGGAAAGTGAAGATACAGTGCAGACCCAAGAAGGCCAGAAAGGGTGATCATTGGCCCAGTGTCATTAAAAGAGTGAAATACCATATAGCAACATGAAGTGAAGATCCGGAACAAGTAAATGAAGTAACAAGCTTATCTGGACAAACAAGTGGGTCTGAAAAACGAAAAAGCAAAAGACTGAAAGTTGTGAACAATAAGTTTAAAGGTCCTGATTGGACTTATATAATTCTCGAAGACTGCGGAAGTTCAGAGACAAGTGAAAGTGGTGACGAAGGAACAAGTGCTGAACTGACTTATGAAAAAGAAGTGAAACCACCTTGATAACGTTAAAAGTTTAAAGGAAAAAGAAAGAAGAGAAATCTTCACAGTCAAAAATGGCTGAGGACAGGGTTTCTGGGAAACCGAAACGGAAATGTTGTAGAAGGTGCTGTGCTATATGCATATGTAGTATAGTAGTGGTGCTTAAAGTGTGGTTAGTTGTGATTGTAGCAATTCCTTACCTTATGATAATGGACAAAAAGAGTAACAACGATACCAAAGGAAGGATAGATAATTTGAAAAGTGATAGAGTAGAAATAGAAGCAGAGGATGAACCAGATTTTCATCACGTGGTAAAAGACAACGATACTAGTTTAAATGTTTTTACTAAATTATTGTTTCAATACGTAGATACAATGGATGTTAGTGACTGTTATGTCTGTATGAAGTTACCTGAATCAGTAGCAGATGGTTTAACATATCATCATTTGCCTTTAACTTATGGTATATCATGTAGTGTACTAACTAGTTTATTTTATAGAACAGGAAACTTCAGTATTATTATTCAAATATAGATGTGATATTTTCAGAGGTTCCTATTCGTAAAGAATCTGAACCCAGTGCTTAGTAGTCAAGAATGCACAATTTATGGGAGAATTTTTCTTAACGATGAAGTCAATAGACATAGCACATGCACATAGAAGCAATCTAACATGTTCATTACGTGAAGAAGAAAAGATATTTTTAAATTTAGTTGAAGATAGAAGACAGAATTTCCAAAGGAAGGCATCTGAGCATAAGGCTCATCTTTCACCTTGGGCTGAGAAAGAGGGTATTTATACACCTGGCAAGGCTCAAGCTGCTATGACTCTAGATTTTGTAAAGACAGGGAAAATGTGTCTTCATAGGTTAAAGACTGAATATAACAATGTTTTTATTGGTACCAGTGAATGTGAACATCACTTTTTAATTCTTGGAGGTTGGGGACTAAAAGGAGGAACAGATTCAGTTTTTCCTGGAATCTATTATGTGTGTGGAATAAGGCTTATTTTAGGCTTCCTGCACAGTGATATGGAAGTTGTTATTTGGGAATAGTTTTTCCAAAAGTATACCACGTAAAAAGAAACACTGGGAGCAATGAAAATAATAGTGAACTAACACGCAGTAAAAGAGCTAGTTTTTCAGAAATTGTAGGTGACATATTTGGTGCATTGATACCTTCAGTGGGAATAATTCTGAGCTCAAGGAGAATATGTAAATTGTCTACAGTGGTTGATCGTTTATCAATGGACACTGCTGGAGGATTTCTAATGATTAATGCGGAAATGGTTGCGATTAGATCTATGGTTATGCAAAATCGACTTGCTCTTGATATAATATTAGCAAAAGAGGGCAGAGTCTGTAAATTATTGAAAACGAAACATTGTTGCACGTATATTCCGGACAAAAGTGCAGAAATCGGAACATATATAAAGAATATT
Source organism: Calotriton arnoldi (assembly GCA_963921515.1). NCBI lineage: Eukaryota > Metazoa > Chordata > Amphibia > Caudata > Salamandridae > Calotriton > Calotriton arnoldi. The sequence goes on along the minus strand of CAWUFW010002470.1, from coordinate 631,154 downwards.
ACTAAACTTGAGAAGGAACTGAAACCACTGGAAGTTGATAGTGTATGGGAAAGATTGACAAATAGCATTGCGTCAATTGGTACCTGGTTTACTAATGTAGGGAAAGGACTTATAGGTAAAATAATAGTACCATTAGTAGGGATAGCATTAACAGTATTGTCAATAATGATATGGTGCAAATGTTGTAGAAAGAAGGAAACATATAGGGTGACAGGAAGGGGCAAGAAAAGAAAGTTTGAAGAGATTAGAATTAGAAGACCTGAGAAGTGAAATTTACAAGAAACTGAAAGGAAAGGATAAGAATAGACAGTGTAAAATTGAAAATGTGACAGAAATATGTTAGAAGTTGGCATCTGGTTGTAGGTAGTTTTGATGGCTCAGAAAACGCCATCAGAGAGGGGATTGATGGAGCAAGGACTCACAATGAGACTTGCTCGGAAGCAATCCTCTCACAGTATTAATTAATTTGTACTAAAACTTTGTAATGTCATTATTAATAACATGCAACACACAACATATTTATCTGAGAAGATGCTTGCCTATGTGTTTTCACTAATAAATAATCCTTGTCTAATCCAAAATGGCCGCTAAAGCGCGGGAATTCTACTGCGCATGTGTCAACCATGTCACGTGGTATGACGTCTTTCTTTGCTTGGAGGGAACTCTTTGCTTCTGCGCAGTGTATGCTAAAATGGCTGCTTTAATGTTCTCACATGCTAAAGCTTTCGCATTGCTGCAATTAATAATGTGGTATTCTAACGCTACTAATGCGGGATAGACATTTATAATTAAATGCGAGTAGAGTAGAAGTAGGGGGTATACAGTGAAAACATTTAATTTTGATTTTAATATGTTTCTTCTTTGATTTTCTATTAGTTCGTAAAGTGGGCCAGGGTTAACTGAACAGCAGCTCGAGAGGCATGTGACCTGCGCATGCGCTCTGAAAACTAGCAAAGCAAAGCGATGAAGTCAACTTGGAAGATGTCCAAGGACATGACCCGCTGATCACCTTCAGAGCTGAATTCGAAATGTCTTTCAAAATGATACATTTGTATATGCTTTGTAATAAAAATTGTTGTGAAACGGGTGGGAAATAAAGCAAATGTATTAATTGACAGGGGCGGTATTTTAAAACAATGGGCTTAAGAAAATTGAACTAAATTGACATGGTGTGAGGATCAACCCCCTGTCCCTGTCCAATCAGAAATAGTGGGCCCATAAATTTGAAACATTAATGGGAGGTACATGGGCTTAGAAGGGTATAATAGATATAGAATTAGCTAATTAGTTAGCGCAGACGGACTTAAGCGTAGAGGCTGTCAGAGCAGACGGACTAGGCACAAGCTCAGATGCTGACACAGACGAGAGCTGATCGATTGCAGACTGAACCGCTGTCTAAAGAGGTCCTGAGGTGGGGGCGGCGGACTCTATTAGAAGAAGACGCGGAAGAATCAAGGAGGAACGAAGTGTCAGAGAGGGGAACGGCGCAGGCGTCGTTGGTAGAGAGGTCATCTATCCTGTCCTGAACCTGGTCCGGAGGTCTTGGTCTTCATCCTTCTTGGGACCCATCTTTCCAACTCCTTGGCCAAGGGGTTTGGTTTTCACACCTTAGGTAACTATAAATGCGTAATCTTTTAGTTTGTACTGCTGTCTCTATCTTCTCCTTTCTGAGGGACCGTCATTTGTGATCAATAGGTGACAATAGTGTGCTTCCTCCTTGATATGCGATTAAGTATTATGTGGTTTGTAATTTACTCTGCTAAAGAATTTAGATAAACATTTTAAAACTTCCTGTTTCAGTGGTTATTTCAGGTGGTTAATGAAATTTATGTTTTGTATATTCTCATTTTATCCCCAATTATCAAAGGTCCATTGGTAAGTCATTACTCTTCAATCAGGAAAGGTAATTGGTAGCAGGGATATTGATAAAGAGTACAACTGATTCCCCCCAGTGGAGATTACTAGTTAGCGTGAATGAATGGGTCCAGGTGAGTATTTGTGTATGAATGCTTGTTGCTAGTAACCCGCTGGATCAGGGATAGCAAAAAAAGAGCACGCAGGAAGGAATATATATTAAACAAGCATAAGTACATTGTACCTTACTGGTGCGCCTCAGCCTCGAAAGGAAGTGACGTATTGGCTGCAGGACAAAACAGGAGGCAGCAAAGTAGAGCAACGCTGGAGTGCACCAATGGTAAGTAGGAGGCGGGAATACCGTCATTTTATTGATAACAGCAGGTCTTGCAGACAGAGCATGCGCGCTGTAGCTCAACCTAAAAACAGTAGTGCTAATTGAGATATCATAGTAGTAAGTTGAGGTCTGGGATGAGTAAAGGAGAGATGAAGGAGGGATGACCCTGTAGGGATTAGGGAGAAAGAATCAGTAGAAACATGAGGTTTAGGATGAGTCAAAGGAGAAATAACATGAGAGAATTTAGTAGGGTTGTTTGGGAGATCATAGTAGTTGTTAGACATGGGGGTCTCTAGTTGGCAGAGGTAGGTACCTTTCTCCAAATAGGGACCCTTGCTTCTAGTCAGGGTAAGGGGGATACACTCCTAAAATAACCCCTCCTCACCCCCTTGGTAGCTTGGCACGAGCAGACAGGCTTATCTCAGAGGCAGTGTGTAAAGCATTTGTGAACACATACAGTAACACAGTGAAAACACTACAAATGGACACCACACCAGTTTAGAAAAAGAAATTATCTTTATCTAAACCAAAACAAGACCAAAACGACAAAAATCCACAACACAGTTCTCAAGATATCCTTAAAAATAGGTTATTCACTTAAATCAAGCTTGTAGCAACAAATAACTCCACTTTGAGTTATACGACGTCGTGACAGATAGAAATCCCAAAGTACGGCGCCGACCGCGAGGAGCGCAGCGTCGGGCCCGGAGTCAAGCAGACCCAGAAAGAACAGTACCTTGGAAATGATGAAAACATCGTCAGTTCACGACGTCGGGGAGGTGCGGCTTCATAGGCACTGCGCGGTGTCGGTTCCTTACGACCCCAGGGGAGTTGTAGCCTCTGTTCCTTACTGCAGCGCAGGGGAGGCGAGACGACGGTTCCTTACAGCTTTGGGGAGGTGACGTCACGATGGCGCCGAAACCATTGTTCCTTACGATGTCGATGGATTCAGGGGTCACCCATGTCGAGGATCGGCTCCGCGATGAGGAAGTCGGCTTCGGAGTCGATGCGGCACAGCAGGAGGCGTCGGGCCCACATCGCAAGTCGGAGCAGCGCTCGGGGCTTCGGGCAGGTTATGGCGTCGCTCGCTGGCATCGATGTGGCATGGCAGCTGGCGGGGGGCCTGCGTCGCAAGTCGGAGCACAACTTCGGTGCAGGTTACGGCGTCGCTCACCGGCGTCGGTGTTGCAATTTCCTTCTGTAGCAGCTAAAACAGCAGTTCTAGATGCAGGAAGACAGAAGGTGTGAAATCTGTGTGTTCCTGAGACTTCAAAACAGGAGGCAAGCTCAGTTTCAAGCCCTTGGAGATCTTCTTCAAGCAGGTGACAAAGCAAGCAGCAAAGTCCTTTTTCTCCTTTCCTTGGTGTAGGAAAGTAGTATCTGCTTCTTATAGTTACTCCCACTTTTTGCTGATGTCACACTGTTTTTGGCCTAGTCTGACTGGGATCCTGCTATCCAGGACCCCAGTATATCTGCTTTCTCCCTTAAATTGATATGCATGTACTTTAGGTACACTCCAGATTGGATTCTGGGGTACCCTTATCAGTCCCTAGTATATGGTACAACATGTACCCAGGGCATAGGTACCTCAGAGGCCTCCCATGGGCTGAAGCATGTATTATCCACCCCTGAGAGGTCATTCAAATTGACATGACAAGCCTGCTATAGCTGACTGTGTAAGCTGGTGCTTGCACCACTTACTTAAGATATAGGTTCACTATATCTATCTAAATCACTGCACTTAAATACCTATCAGTCACCCCTATGGCAGGCCTTAACAATCCTGAAGGCAGGGTGCTGGGTTTTACGTGAGAGGGCGCCCCTGCATGAGCAGAGCCCCTCTGCAGCCTTCGGAGACCATTCTCCGGGGCTGTCTGTGATGCAGCCAGACATATGTTTAACTGCATTATAACCTCGCGGTAAATGCTAACGTTAAAACGGCTGCTTAGAAACATGTTGTGTTTCGTTTCAAACACCTTGGAATCATACCTCCACACCAGTAACTGGTGTGGGGGGTATGATTCCACCCTCCTAGAGGGACATCCGTGGGTCACCGTCTACCCGGTACCAACTTTGTTGACCTAGGCAGCATAAAATGGACGCTGCCAGCCACAGACACGCTTCTGCTCTCCTGCTGCTGAGCCAAGCCCACGCAGAAGAAGGCATGACAATAGGTATCCTGTCACAGGGAGGTGTGACCACCTCCCAGACAGGGTTTAGTGTATTGGGGCTGGGTGGGTGCACTCTGAGAGTGCCAGAAAGTCTGCACTGGGGGCACATTTGGTGTCCCTGTGCATAGTCCAGCTCAAACCAGTGCTGGGAGCCAATTGCTCCTGCTCTGGCGCGAAACTGGACAAAGGACATGGGTGTAGCCACCCCTCTGTTCCTAGGAGGGTCCACAGAATCTTTCCAACCCCTTCCCATGGGTATAAAGTGGGATACCTGGCTACAGGACTTTAGATTTTACCTGGACAAGATTCTGCTAAGAAGAAACCAAGTACTTTGACTGCCTGCATGATGCTGGACGACTGAAGAATCTCCCTTGGAGTAAAGGAGTTACTCCCCTGCAAAAACAGGGACCTAAACGCATCTGACCGATTTGCTTCTCCCAAGCTCCTGAGGACTCTGAAGATTTCAGCAACACAGGAGGTGGGTTCCCGAGGTCCTAGAGGTTGATCTGCCCTCTCAGCTCTCAGCAATTCTGAGATCAGTATCCCTCATGGGGACCGTGCAACCCGAACCCCTGTGCACCCCGTACATTTGCAGTTGCATATGCTTGGTGACAATTCCCGAGCTTGTGCATTGGACTCCGTGTAGGCCTGACCCCGAGCAGCATTTGCACTGAAGGTTTCCGGCCTCCACTTCTCGAGTGTCCTGTGGGCTGGTACTTTGCAAACTTGCTTGAGGTCTCCTTGCGATCCCTGGTACGTTGGCCTGTGGGTCCTGGCGAGGGTCACCTTGTTTGTTCTTGGGCTTACTTGGTTGCTCCAGACGTGCCCTGACTCCTCATTGCTTGGAGAGTCCCCTGGACCTTGCTGGTCCACACCGTAACCTGTTTCCTCTGATCGCATGGGTTGCCTTTGCCAAGGCTTGTTGGTGCCCCAGCCAGACACCGACCCCTCAGCCCTCGACATCCTTCATGGGACAGCTCACCTCTGGACTTTGGTTGTCCTCGACATCTCCTGGTCCCCATGGCTGCAGAGTCAAGCAACCCTTCTTCACTCCTGAAGCACTCAACATCGGTGGGCATTCGACTACCGAGCCCCTGGTCACCTGAAGTGACCCAGACTCTGTCCCCTCTGCTTTCAGGTTCCTCTCACCTCGAATCTAGGCTTGGATTCCACTGGACACTCTTCGCCCTCCTGGCAGCAGGACTTCTTTGCAGCTCTCCATTGAAAACGACGAAGGTTTCCGACACCACTTGACCCCTATGCACCCGGCTCCTCTGGGATAGGTAACACGGGTACTTCGGTACTCACTGGTGGGTTGGCCTTAGAAACTCCTAAGTTCCAAAGGGTTTGCTCGAAGTCCTTTTAGAAGTGTCCTTAACTTGTAAATTTGCAACCGCGACTTTCCCATAGAGTTGTACGGAGCATGCGTCTGTGTTTCCTCACTGCACCCGTCCTCCGTGGGCTCCCTGTGTCACTCCTCTGGGTGGTTCCTTGGGGTCCCAGTAATTCTACGTGCTCTAGGCTGTGTGTCTAGTGAAGTCGTTGTTGTTATACCATTTTTTTAGTATATGGTCCGGTCTCCCCCTCGAGCCCGCTGTGTATTTCGCTATTTACGAATGTTCTATTGATTCAGTATTGTGTGCTTTGTGCCCTAAGCTCGTATAGAGACTAGTAGAGAGTGTTATGTTAATAAATACATATTTTTATATAAACACTGTGTGGTTCTCCTTTCATTTAGGAGGTGATATTCTAGTAAAACAAGCTGCTTTACATTCCTTCAAGATTAAGCCTGAAGGCTGCTCTCCACAGCTACCACTAGGATAGCTTTCTAAAGGTTATCTTTGACCTCATACATCATAAGGGTCGTGTGGCATGGTACAAGGTGCCCACTTTAACTAGTGGACAGCATATACCAACCCACCTTCTCACACTTGGCAGCAAGCAGCCACTGCAGGCCAACCCCAGACAGCAAACAGCACAGGGGCAGTATTCCTCCTCAGCTTCTCCGGCTCTTCTCCTTGGCAAAGGTTCCTCTTGATTTCCCAGAAGTGATCTAAAGTTCTGGGGCCTGGGCCCCTCTTTTTATACACACAATTTCTTTGTTCTCTGGAAGCAGAGAGTGTCTGTACCCAGCCCAAACCAGTTCTGTCCTCCCTGGTGCAGCTTCCTGGCAGGAGGTGGAGACAGCATTGTTGAAAGCAGACCTGGCCCAGGTAGCTGAAAAGAAATCTCCTCCCCCTACTCTCTATTCTATGTAGGCTCAGGCAAGTGAAGGAAATCTCCTCCCCCTACTCTCTATTCAACCCAGGTCCTATTCAGCCCAGCCCTGACTCATCAGACTGCTGGAGCCACAGCCCTCTCCCAGCTCCCGTCACTCACAAGCCAGACATGCAATACACAAACCTAGCAGAGGCATACTGGATGGTTAGGCAAGAAAATACCTACTTTCTAAAAGTGGTATTTTCAAACACAGAATGCAAAAATCACCCACACTAAAAGATGCATTTTTAACATTCTGAGTTCAGGCATACTAAACTTTACTTTCCCATCTGGTTCCCTGGGTCAGTTATGGTTATAAGATGTTATAATCAAACTGCCCATTCTGGCCTATGGGAACAGATACCCTTGCAATAGTGAAAAACGAAGTTGGCAGTATTTCACTATCAGGACATGCCACGCACACCAGGGCATGTCCTACCTTTCACATACAATGCACCCTGCCCACAGGGGTACCTTGGGCCTATCTTAGGGGTGGCTAACATGCAGAAAAGGGAAGGTTTAGGGACTGGCAAATGTGTGCACTTGCCAAGTCGACATGGCAGTCCCAGACTGCACACATGCTCTGCAATGGCAGGCCTGAGCCGCATTTTACAAGCTGCTTCTGTGGGTGGCACAACCAGTGCTGCAAGCCCACCAGCAGTATTTGATTTACAGGCGCTGGGCACGCATGTTGCACTGTACTAGGGACTGACAAGTAAATCAAATAACCAATCATGGAATCACTAATCAAGAACAACAATTTACAATAGGGAGCACTTGCACTTTGGCACTGAACAGCAGTGGCAAAGTGCCCAAAGCATCTAGACCAGCAAAAACGTAGCAAAACACAGGAGGCAACAGCAAAAAAATGGAAGGGAGACCCACGCCAATGGTGCCAGGTCTAACAGTAGTAAACTGATGTTTGGGGTGAGCAAGGAGTTGTAGATGAGGGAGAAGTCTAGGAAGGGTTATTTTGTAGATCATAGTAGTAGAAAGGGTTTGAGATGAGAGAGTGAGGATAGAGTATATATTGATAGAGGTGTAGGGGGATGGTATGACAGAGTAAACCTTTCAAGAGTAATTGTTTTGTACAATAGGACTAAAATAATAAATATATAGATACATGATTACATAGTAAGGGAATATATGTGTAAGGAATATAATATATTGAGATTTGTGTGTTTTCATGGAGTAGTGAGAGGAAATATTGATGTTGTGGTGTTCTGTAAGAGATTTGTATGTGCAGTACTGCCAGGTATTTGAATAGTGCAGGGGTGGTGATGTGTTTTGGAGAAGAGTGTGATGTGTAGGAGGGGATGGACAAGAGTTATGATTGTTTGCTAGATTTGATCACTGGATTAGGTGATGTGTCTGGTGGAGTGGCGTATAAGGATTGTATGGTTGTGTGTAATTGGTAAAAAGAGAAGGTGGATGTTGGTGGATGGTGTGATGGAAGGCTTAGTAAAGGTTTTGTCAAGATACAAGGGGGATCTAGTGGGAGCAAGTAGAGGAAAGAGCTGGTGTTTTGTTTGAACAGGGAGTATGTCCGGATGAATTTAAGTTATGTATAATCTGGATTTCTGTTGTGTGGATGTGTTAGTGGTACAGGACATAGCTGTGTTTTGTGTGAGAATGCAGGTGCCATAGTGTTGTAGTTGAGGTAGAATTGTGTGTAGGTGTGGTTTGTGGGATTTTGTAGAGGTTCAATACATATTGAAATTTGTATGAGGATTAGTTGCAGTGCTTGAGTTGAATGCCTTTGCTGATCTTGTTTTTGGATATTGGCAGATGTGGAGGGCTTAAAGTGGTAGCTCATAAGTGAAAATTGGGCAGCATCTCTGGCCCTAGGTCTGACCCGAACAGGCCCAAACAGGCAACTGCATTTGTCCTCTCCCCCCCCCAGCCCAACAGGCAACTTCCCTTGTCCTCGCCATCCTCAGCATTGACGCCCAGGCTGAGACGCCCTGAGCCCTATGCTTAAAATTGCCCCATTGGCCAGTGGAACCTTAGCTGTGAGAAGTTGGCCTGGTATATGATGTCCACTAATTAAAGTGGGCACCTTGCACCAGTCCTAACAACACTTATGGCGATTTAAGAGGTCAAAGATAACCTTAGAAAGCTATCGAAGTGGTAGCTGTGGAGAGCAGCCTTCAGGCTTAGTCATGAAGGAATGTTAAGCAGCTTGTTTTACCAGAATGCAACCTTATTGTATTGGTTAAATGAAAGGAGAACCACACAGTAGTTATAAAAATATGTATTTATTATTATAACACACCTTAAATACCTCACAGTATCTGCTATACGCAGATAAACACAAAGCACACAATACTGTAGCACACAAACAATCGTAAGTAGCACTAATACACAGTGGGCTCCAGGGGGAGACCAAACCATATACTAAAATAGTGGGATAAGAACCACGACTCGAGTCAAGACAGTGTCTAGAGGTTGTAGAATCGCTGGGACCCCAAGGAACCACCCAAGGTGAGTAAGGAGGGACCCCACGGAAGACGGGTGCAGTGTGAGAACACGACCGCGTGCTACGTGCAATTCAATGGGAGAGTCACGTTGCAGTTTTAAAGTTTAAGGACCCTTCTCAGTGGATTACGAAGAAACCTTTTAGAACATAGAAGGTTGGAGAGCCACCCCACCCATGGATACCGAAGTACCAGAGTTACCTATCTCAGGGGAGCCTGGTGCATAGGGCTGAAGTGGCGTCAGAAACCGTTGTCGATCTCAATGGGAGTCTTCAAAGAAATTAAGCCCAGGCGGAGAACTCCGCTCCGCCCGCGGAGTGTGCGGCGATTTGCCCCCTCCGCGTTCCGCGGAGAAGGCAAATCTCCGCACACTCCGGAGCGGAGTTGGCCAGCCCCCGCCTCCACACCCCCTATATTAACAAGTAATTCTACATTACTTAAAAGTAAATTAAAAACCACTTACCTGTACTGCGGCGTCCCCGGGCTGCCCTCCTCCTCCTCGCCGTCTGGGTAATCCTTGAGAAAACTGCGCATGCGCATCGAGAAATGCGCATGCGCGGGCGCACGCGCATGCGCAGTTTTCTCAAGGATTACCCAGACGGCGAGGAAGAGGAGACAGGCAGCCCGGGGACGCCGCAGTACAGGTAAGTGGTTTTTAGTTTACTTTTAAGTAATGTACAATTACTTGTTGATATAGGGGGGGTGGAGGCGGGTGGTGTAGCGGAGTTCCACAGAGTTTGTTCGCAACTCCGTGGACCTCCGTGTAGCCCTGCTACACCCACTACGCCCAGGGTTAAAAGAAATGCCACTGCTGGAAAGAAGAGAACAGTGTCCGGTGGAACCCGCAGGTGGATTCGTGATGGAAGGAACCTGAAAGCAGAGGGGACAGAGTCTGGGTCACTCAGGAGTGACCAGGGGCTCGGTAGATGAATGCCCATCGATGTTGGGTGCTTCAGGTGTGAAGAAGGAGACCTTGACTCTGCAGCCACGGGGACCAGGAGACGTCGATGATGACCGGGAACCAGATACGAGCTGCCCCATGAAGGATGTCGAGTGCTGAGGGGTCGGTGTTCGGCAGGACCACCAACAAGCTTTGGCAGCGGCAACCCACGAAGAAGGTTGAGTAAGGTTACGATCTGGCCCAGCAAGGACCAGGAGACTCACCACAGCAAGGGGAGTCAGGGCAGGCCTGGAGCAACCAGGGGAGCCCAAGAAAAGCAGTGTTGTCCCTCAATTGGACACAAAGGCTGGAGGCACAGGAGTCGCGAGGGGACCTCTAGCAGTTTCACAAAGTAACAGCTTGCAGGGCACAGAGTGTGAGGAGGCCAAAGTCCTTTGTACCAAATGTGTGCAGAGGTTGGGGCTATCAACAGCCCAATGCACTTAGTTGGAGAATGTCAACAAGCATATGCACTTGCAAAAGTACGTGGTGCACAGGGGTTCAAGTTATGCGGTCCCCACAAGGGATACTGGCCTCAGACTTGGTGAGAGGGCAGCTCAACCTCACAGAACATAGGAACCCACCTCCTGTGTTGCTGGAGCCTTTGGAGGCCGCAGGAGCTCATGATCAGCAGACCAGTCAGTTGAATTACGGTGCCTGTGAATGCAGGGGAGTGACTCCTTCACCCCAAGGGAGATATCTTCAGTTGTCCTTGATGCTCCACAGGTCCTGCATGGAACCTGTATGGTGCACAGGCACAGACGAGGGTTTGGACAGAGAGGGAGATGAAGTCGGGCCCAGTTGAAGTCCAGAGTGTTCAGACAGTCGAAGATCAGTGGTTTCTTGTTCAGAATCTTGTCCACGTCGAATCTAGTGTCCTACAGCCTGGTAAGCCCTTTTGTACCCATGGGAGAGGGTTGGACAGATTCAGGGGACCCTCCCAGGGGAGGGTCAGGACAGTGGGGAGGATACTCCCATGTCCTTTGTACAGTTTCGCGCCAGAGCAGGAGCCAACGGCTCCCAGGACTGGTTTGAACTGGACTATGCACAGGGACACCAAGTGTGCCCCAGATGCATACTTTCAGGCACTTTGAAGCTCACTTCAGAAGGGTGGAATCATACCTCCCACACCAGTTATTGGTGTGGAGGTATGATTCCAAGGTGTTTGATACCAAACACAACATGTTTTGTTGCAGCCGTTTTCGAGATAGCATTTTACACAAGCATATAATGCACCTCTACCTATATGTCTGGCTGCGTCACCGACAACCCGGGAGAATGGTCTTCGAAGGCTGCAGGGTGGCTCTGCTCAGGCAGGGGCACCCTCTCACGTAAAACCTAACACCCTGCCTTCAAGATTGTCAAGGCCTGCTAGAGGGGTGACTGATAGGTTTTAAGTGTAGTGACATATAGATATAGTAAACCTATATCTTTCGTAAGTGGTGCAAGAACCAGCTTACACAGGCTGCACTGGCAGGCCTGTAGTTCCATTTTGCATGGCCTCTCATGGGTGGCATAATACAAGCTTCAGCCCATGGGAGGCCTCTGGGGTACCTATGCCCTGGGTACATGTGTACCATATACTAGAGACTGACAAGGGTAACTTAGTATCCAATCTGGAGTGTACCTAAGTACATGGCATAACATTTTAGGGAAAAAGCAGATAGACTGGGGTCCTGATTAGCAGGATCCCAGTCGGACTAGTCAAAAACAGTGTAACATCAAGCAAAAAGTGGGGGTAACCATAAGAAGCAGATCTTATTTTCCTACACTAGCCTTCGCCCTAACCAATCAGAACCTTAACCCTAAACCGTAGAGCCAATAGGAGACCTGGCCATAGTAACAAATCACAGCCCTAGCCAATCAAAGTCAAAGCCCTAATTCCCAAGTCTAATTGGAAACCCTAGCCCTAGAAGGCAATCAGAACCCTAGCCCAAACAGCCTATGCAGCAACCCCTCTAACAGCAAGGACCACATACAACAGCACTCAGCAGTTGTAGACCACACCGCACCAAGCTTTTTGTTGAGACCCTCAAAATTATTACACCACATCCGTGCCATCTGATCACCCTCATAGCATGAAATACATCAGGCCAGAAGTTGAAATAGTAGTAAAGTAATTACACTACTAGGACTTTGGGACCTGCCCTGCTGCTTACCCAAAAGTGGGAAAGATTGTTGAGCTAAAGAAGACAACTATTAGTTAACCAAAGATTTCACAAACAAAATATTTGACCCGCCCCAGCAGCAAAGGGCTATTACACCACATCCACCCTCACCTCAACACATCAGCCACACACTACATTGTGTACCCTGCATGGTTTGTCCCCTCAGTCATGGTAAAAGGACTCAGAGAAGTTGTAGGAATATACAGGATGAGGCTCAGCAACCCTAAGACTGCGAGCAAAACCTGTTCTCCAACAGCGTAGAACGGGACTGTACATCATGGGCCAAGGGCCTAAGCTCCCATATGCCAGTAGGACAGAGCTGAGAGACAGCAACCTCCCCCAGGTATCACCATGGGTCACCATTAAAATGATATGTTACAATCCAAATGAACTAACTTCTAATCATAGCCAGCAAGGCACGGCCAACCTGAACTTACTCCAACTTCAGTGCATGTGTAATTTTCCATAGGAAACGTTCTGCTTCGGTACAAGTTAAGGATTTTCACGCAATCGCACCACATACCTGCCAACTCACACGGTGCCACCGTGTGACCCACGATATCGGCTCCCATCACACAGTCGCCCGGTGAGGAGCCGATATCCATGGTGGCAGAGAAAATGAGCTGAAAACCACCCCAGCTCGTTTTCTGAGGCTTTGAACTGCCGTCATCCATTAAGGGGTGTGCAAGTTACTAAAGCGCCTTTTTCCTGCAGTTGTGCCAGAGTACTATGGCAAGTCTTAGTTTGACCATCACCACACTATCTGGAAGCTTGCAATAAATATTTAGTACACACCAGGGTCCTTTACTGAAAAGGTTTTAAGCTGGTGGCAAACTGATAATCAAGGCGGCCTTGTGGAAACGAATCTCCAGCTACCAAAATCAATGTCATACTAAGAAAAAACAGCATTTTTGTAGACTCCACTGACAAAATAAATTCGGTCCAACGATAAGAGAAAACAATTAATGCAAAGTCATAGTCAAAATCCTTTATTCGATCAAATACAAAATGATCATAAAAATACAAGATAAAAAACCTGTTTTCAGTATTCATTCAATTTAAGAAATAAAATAATTCATTTCATCCAATAATAAAAATTAAAAACAATCAAGGATTTTCCATAATATAAAACCAGTCATTTCCCTTTCAAGCCCCATATGATATAAAATAATTATCAAGTGGCCGATCCATTGGCTAATAACATCCCCCTCTTTTTTCTTTTTTTCATGCAGGCCCATAGGAACAAAGCTAACGAAAAACACATCAAGGGGTCAGATAAAAAATTTTAAAAATATAATGCCACCCGGCATTGCTTAAAATTCATTTTCCGTAATAACGGTTTTACGTAGTCATTCCTTTCCTTCTCATATAGCCTGCAAAATAACATTAAGTGCAAATCAGTTTGTTTTGACAGTTTGTCACATGGGCATAAGATTAGATCAGTGTAATTATACGTTTTATCGGGGTATCCTAACATGAGTGGGATCATGTTTAAACGAAACCTCAACAGTATAAATCTATGTTGTGCATTAGTGACATCTGCCAAGTAAAAGAATCCTCTCTCTGTCACTGGCGGGTTTGAGCGAAAGGTTATAACTGCATGCTTTTCTCTATGGAGTTCCATTCTTTCATACTCCACCCTCTTCAAAAACATGCTTTTGATCTTTTGCTTTGAGACCTTTCTACATGCAGATGGATCCTTAAACAGTTGAGAAAGGCCAATTTTATTCAAGAGTGTTTCTACATAGCCCAACCATCTTGACCTCCTACAATTATCCATGTTCAAACAGTTCTTGATTATTGTTTGCGTCAATTGCACTGTATCCCTTCGCCAGATTGAGTGCCACAGGAGGATGGGGGCCAATTGTATTGTATCTATGATGTAAGGAAGGCCCAGTTCCAAATGTAAAATATAATTAGAGGCAGAGATAGGGAGGCCCATTAGAGATTTAAAAAACTTATTTTCAATAGTTTGAAGGGCACCCGTATCTACAATGCCCCACACTCCCGCCCCATACGTTACTGCTGCCTTAACTTTTGCCTGATAAATGTTTCTTATTGGTAAGAGAGGTCTAGCACCTAATTTTTTGGCAAATGATTTTACGGCAGACAGGGTTCTTTCCTTTACGCCCTTTCTTCCTTCCACTAACCTTGACCACGACAAATCCTTGTCAAAGAGAACCCCCAGATAGGGGAAGAAGTCAACCACCTCTATCCTCTCGTTCTCTACATGGAAATAGGGAGTTCTATCCCTTTTCCTTGCTCCCACTATAACTAAAAATGACTTAGTGCGGTTTACCCTCAGATGTAATGAGTCCATGAAGGATACATACGAGGATATCAGATGTTGAAGACCGCGCCCTGTCCTGGCGATCAGCACCGCATCATCTGCATATGCTAAAATAGGTAGGAGTTGCGAATTAAATATAGGAACGTCTCTTGTTGTCTTGGTTAGGGCATTTTCTACTCCATTTGTATAAATGGAGAATAAGAAAGGAGCAAGGACGCATCCCTGCCTTACTCCTCTGGCGATTTTAAATAATCGTGTGCAGTCCCCGTTTTTGGTATATCGGACCGAAGCCATGGCATTGGAGTACAACTGTCTAATAAAAATTAGTATGGCTGGGTCAACCCCCATTTCCTCCATTATAATCCATAACTTTTCATGGACCACACAGTCGAACGCTGCCGACAGGTCCATGAAAGCCATGTATATTTTCCCCTCCTTCATCCTGGTTATTTTTCTGTTATAAGTGCCAAGTTCAGGCACTGATCCGCGGTGCCCCTTTCCTGCTGGAATCCATATTGGGCCTGGATTAAGATGTGGTTTTCCTTGGCCCATCTCTCTAACTTAGAAAGGAGAAGCCGGCCCATGAGTTTTGCTGTTGTGTCCAGCAGGGAAATTGGCCTATAGTTTTTTTGATCTGCCCTGTCTCCTTTTTTATAAATAGGGACTCTAACACCTGCGGACCAAGATTGTGGAGGACCAACTCGGATTATACTGTTCATGACGTTCGTTAATAGAGGTGCCCATAACTCTGGTGCTCCCTGAAAAAAATCTATTGGGACCCCATTCGGTCCTGGGGCCTTACCTGAGCTGCACGACATCAGACTTTTCCTTACTTCCAAGAGTGAAAAGGAAAGGGGAGCTTGGTGAATTGTTTCCATATTAACAAATTGTGTTTGGGGAGTTATAGTTGAGGCAAAGAGGTTTTCAAAATGGGCTATCCATGCTTCCTCATCTACGTTATTATCTAATGTAGGATCTGCAGGGTTTTTAAAATGTGGTGCATTTACTATCCTCCAGAAATCGCGGGTATTACCCATTTTTACTGCTTTGTCAAGATCGTCCCAAATTTTTTCTTTTATGGCCTTCTCTCTATTTCTCCTAGTAAGCTTATATATAGTCCGCAGTCCCCTGATTTCGTCTGGGATTCTGGGTCTGCTTTTCAAAGCATGCATCAAGGCTCTCCTCGCTATTGTACAAGTGGAATCAAACCAGCCCCTTTCGGGTCTCTTGTTTGTTTCTCTTGTACGTGTAAGTGCCAATTTTACACTCTCTAGGAGATCACAGAAGGCCTTCACGCCTGCTTCAGCCTCTAGATCTAGGCAAGTTTCTATCTTACTCAGTGTGGATGATATAATTTCTGCCATCAATTTAGGTTGATCAACATGAGCCCATTTTAGTTGTATACCATTCTTTCTTGCCACTATTGGAGTATCAACATTTTGGCTATGTTGGGGTTTCCCTATGGATACTTCTATCTGTAGTGATAAAATCGCATGATCGCTAAAGATTGCAAATTGGTTAACCGACCTGGTGACTCTAGAGCTAATTGGGGCAGTAACTAACATGTAGTCAATAGTTGACTCTATGGTTTAAATCTTTTATTGATTTTCAAACAGATATAAAAAACAAGACCCTCAGCTCCTTAGAGACAGTGCTAAGAGACAACGAGGTCACAGTACATATCATTACCATGGGCAATAAGCGTGGAGCGGGCCCACAACAATTAACCAGGGAGGGAAACAAACGTAGAAAACCCAACTACCCCCCCCCCTTCCCTGTCCCCCCACACCCACCACCCACCCCTCGTCCACCCTGAACAAAAAATAAAGGGGAAGCAGCCTAATGTTTAGCGCCATCGTTTACGGCTTTTCACAGAATCGCTACTTGGAATCTGTGTGTCTGGGAGGCGAAGTAGTCGGAGGTACCGAGGTCACGTCAGCTCTCGGAACTCGGACACTAGTAGAGTCAAAAAGGGCCGCCACAACTCTGGGAATTCAGACCCTCTACCGGCCAGCGTGAGAGTGAGCTTCTCCATGCCTAACACCAGCCAGAGTCTCTGGAGCCAGCCAGAATGTGTAGGGAGTTGGGTGGAGTGCCAGTGCATCAGGATGTTTTGTGTGGTCGCTCCTAAGGCAATAGCAATCAGCCGACCCTTCCGGGATTTGAGTGGGTTGTGGTACTGAAAATTCTGGACCTGTGTCATTAACATCATTGCAACATGACGATTTTGGTATCAGCAGACCGGTAATGACAGGTATGCTATATCTGAGTATTTGCGTCATATTCGAGTGACGGGATCACTCTAATATTAACGATTCCCTTGTGAACCCTCGGGTTCCATTTTGTGTACGGCAGCCATTTTGTGGTTGCCCTCACATAAGGCAATGTCTCAAGCCAAAACGCGCCTTAGGGGACACGTACACTTTCAGTGACCTGGGCAAGCTGACTCCACTGTCCAGAGCCAGAACCTGTTCGGCCAGTTTTAGTTCCCAGTGGCCGATCGAGATTAGGGGCCCAGGTGCAGCATGCCATAAACCCTTCATTGCACACATCTATATCTAAATCTTATTCACACCTGTCACTGCTCTTTCTTTATGACCTGCTTTACGAGGAGGAGGTGCCCGGTTTTATTAGGGGTCCAGATTATATCTGTTGCAGGTGTTGGGCCTCACTGGGTATTTGGTTGTGGGCTGGACAAACTGAAAATGGGCTTGTCATCATGAATCTGTCTTTGTTTTGTTGTAAGAAATATGTGAATGACCCACTGTAAAAATAAGGAATGTTTGCCTAAAGCATAATATTCTGTATAAAAGAGATAGCTGGTTTCCATGAAAAGAGCAGTCTCCTGAGAACATACACCGTGTTGTACTTCTAGGATACCTGTTGCTGGCTGCAGCCAATAAATTGATCTTTGAAGCCACCAAGAAGACTCTGTGTTTCTGTAGTCTGAGACAGGAAGAACTCGAGGTCATTGGGTGTGTTCCCTGGCACCGCTGGGTCCAATAAAACCCAGTACTTCAATTGGCGCCCAACGTGGGGCTATTTCAGCGGTACCGGTCCAAGCCAGAGGTCGTGAGGAGCCGTGTAAAATTCTGGAGGAAGGCCAACCACTTCATCGACCCCTGTATGTCGTTCGTGGTCCGAAAGTCTTTGCTGCGAGGTTCCCCGTGTCCCGACGGCTACGAAGGACTGCTGCCCTGACTATCGCCCTGTCTTGGACCCTTTTATGATTTGTAGAGCGAGACAATAGACGAGTCTTCTGGTGACGTCATCGATACCTCAGTTAAGTATAAGTGGAGCGTCTCCCAGTCCTTAGTCTTGGTTCTTAGTTTTGGGTATCCCATGGGATCTTTGATTTGTTAGGATCTTTTGATTTGGAACTTGCAAGTACCAAAGCCGAAGGACTCGTGTATTCACGAGACTGTCGTATTCGATAATCCTTTGAAGTTTGAAGCTAGACTAGTGAGCGAAGATGCCTGGTCTTAGCAGACTTGGAAATTTGTTTTGTCTTGGTTGTAATAGGGATTCCCGATTGGAGGACTCGTGTCCGGTTCCTCCAATTGGAACTCCAACCTATGAGCTCTACGTGAAGCATGGAGTGGGCCCTATCACGTATAATAACGTATGGGTTAGGTACACAAGGAAAGATGGTGTCCTAAAGTGGCCCCAATATGGTAGTTTTGACACCGAAATTCTGGATAATTTAGAGGTTAGACTTTTTAAGAAGAAAGCTCAGCCGGCGATGTTTGACTCTTTCGCCTATGGCGAAAAGAAGCCAAACAGAAAGAAATTAAATTAGTAAAGAAGAATAAAAGAGAAAAGGGTATTTCAATAATGCAAGCTGCTATGCAGTATAAGGATGATGAAGAGGAACAAGCGAGTGAACAGCTGCACAGGCAACGTAAATTGGCAATTGATAAATGTTATCCAGTTTTGCCACCTCTTCAGCAAGATACAGTGAAGGAACTTGAGAAGGATCCTTTAATGTCTCATTTGTTGAATTCACCACCTCCTTATGCGCAGAGTGCTACAGCACCTCCAGCAACCTTTAGTTGTACAACCCCCAGTTGTTGTACCTCCGGTTCTTCCACAACCACCAGCTGTTTTTCAGTTGGCACCTACTACTATGGCGCAGCCCCCTCAAGGGCTGCCACCTTTACTACCTGTTCCATCTTTACTTCCTATGACTTTGCCCCCTGCATCTATTTCCCTCCACACTATCCCTTCTGACACTGCCTCTGCATTTGCTTTGTCTCTTCCTGTTTTTCCTCCTGTTCATTTGTCAACTTCTCCTTCTGTCCGACAGAGAATGACAAACACTGTTACTAGTATTTTGTCTCCTTTCTTTGGGTCACCGACTACGACCCCCGTTTTAGAGCGTAAACAATTGCGTAGCCAATTGCTCCGATTCTAGAGAGAAGGGAGTATTGGATCATTTAGCGCATAAATGGGTCACTGACCCTACAAGATATGAGTTAGAGTCTGTTATGGATGTCTTCCACCAATGGCAAGCACCGAAACAGAGATATGTTTTTGACAAAATGTGCGAAGTTCTTCTTGAAAGATTAAAAGATTGTGATATGGAGGCCAATCCGCCTGAGTTGTGTCATGTACGGTTTGAGTTTTCCAAAGGCACGATTGTGGGTTCCGATATTGAGAAAGCAGTTGCGACATTATTATCATTTAGGAGTGAGGGTATTTCTCGACTGTTGTTTGAGCCAGAACCCTCTGTTAAAAGGAAGGTCAGACAGTATCCCATGAGAGAAGTTCCCCCAGTTTGGAAAGAAGGAGACCTAAATGCTGTTCCACCTATTCAGCCTCATTTTCAACGTGTGTGGGTACATGTTCCATGGAAGCGAACTGAAGTCTTGGCTCTTAAGCAGACTCTACCCGACCCCCGTAAAACCCTGCAGGTTATTATAAGGAATTATCACAGACTGCAGACTCCTGTGTTATGAATTTAGCTGATATAGACATGTTGTTTGGAAATGTGGTCCCACAGCCTTTATGGAGAGTGATCCGTCACACGGATCATGCGCCGGAGTTAGGGGACACATGGATTAATATCAATGCGGCAAATGACAGACAAGTAGGCGGTGCTAAACCAGAGCCTTTAGTAGCAGACCTCCCTGGTAGGATCGTTACTTACATGAAGACTTTGATGCCTGCAATGCGTGTAAATTGGGATAAATTGTCTGCATGCAAGCAGAAGAAGGAGGAAAGTGTATCTGACTTCTTCACTAGGTTTGAAGAGACATTTATCGACCACAGTGGTCAGGATATGAGTACAGAAGGTGGTCAAAGGTTGTTTGTTGACAAGTTTGTGCATAATTTGCTTCCCGAATTGTGTAAAAAATTGAAAGATTCAGAGAGTTCTTGGGCCGTTTCCTCTTCAGCACAGATATTGGCTACTGCACAATACTACGAAAATAGAGATAAAGATGAGAAAGATAGAGCAGACAAGAAAACTAAAGAGTTAAAAACAAAGGTTCTTTTACAACAAGCGTATCCGCCTCGTAGTAATCAGCGTGACTATCAGCAACCTCAACAGTATCAGAGGAATTCGCAAAGGTTTGAGTATCCTCAACAACGTGCTCTGATAGGCCCTAACCAATGTTCATATTGTAAGGAAGAAGGTCATTTTAAATATAATTGCCCTATTTTGTTGCAGCGTATGAATGGTATTTCTGGCGCAAGAGGTCGAGGTGTTCCACAAGCACCTAGAGCTAGAGGACGCGGAAATTTCACCCAGAACGCGCGCCCATTTCCTCCTCAAAATTCAATGAATAGTTTTGATCAGCAGAATAACGCGTCTGGTAGGACGACTCAGTACTATGCTGATGACTACTATGCAGAAGGTGAGAGTATGGAAGGTGATGATTGCTAGGACAGCCATAGACAAAGAGAGGGAGTTGTTTCAGTTCCAGTAGATCAGAGTGGACCTTATATTGAGGTGATTACATCAGGTGTGTCAGAGCCTTTTCTGTTGGATACTGGTGCTACAAAGAGTTCTATTATGCACTCTAAATTCCTGGCGCACCTTTGTCTGGCGAAACTAATGTTTCAGTAGGTTTTTCTGGCGCCCCGGTTAGGAACCCGATTTCTAGCCCTATGTCTCTTTCTGTTGGACCTTGTGAAATCGAAGCACCACTTATTCTAACGACAGGTTGTGGTGAGAACTTGTTAGGATTGGATCTGCTGAAAAGATTGTATGCGACATTGTATTGTTCTCCTTCGGGAGTACAACTCACATTGGGTAAGACAGTGGTTTCACCAATATATTTGTCAAAGGACAAACTTCCAACAGAATTGTCGTTTCTCCCTGATATTCTTTGGGCTACTGGTCCCAATGATGTAGGTCTTTTGGAAATACCGCCATATGTTGTAACGTTGAAAGCCAATGTTAAAATGCCGCGCATTCCCCAATACAAGATCTCTAATGAAGGTGAAAAAGCGTTGCTAGCGATCATTTATGATTTGATTGAGAAAAATGTAATTGAAGAGACAAGAGGTAATGTTTGCAATAGTCCTGTTTTACCTGTCTTGAAGCGTACTGACTCTTCTCAGCCACCTGTTTACAGGTTTGTGATTGATCTTAGAGAGGTAAACAAGATAGTTGTGCCACAGTTTCCAGTCGTTCCCGATATCACTGCTTTACTGACAATGATTCCAGCCTCAGCCACTTGGTTCTCGGTGATTGACTTGAAGAATGCTTTCTTCAGCATCCCTATTGCCGTAGAGAGCAGGGATATTTTTGGATTCTGTTTAGGAGGCCGAAGCTTCCGATTTCAGAGAGCTCCTCAAGGTTTTTGTGAAAGTCCTTCTATCTATAGTCAGGCTCTGAAGTCTCAGCTTGACACTCTTGTGTTACCTGATGGCGCTACCCTTCTACAGTACGTCGATGATTTGTTAGTTGCTGCAGATACTAAGGAGATTTGTAAAGAAGCCACTTTGTCATTGTTGCGTCATTTGTCTGATTTACACCACAAAGTGTCTCTTTCCAAGTTACAGTATTGTCGACAAAAAGTGACCTATTTAGGTCACCTCTTATCGAAAGAGGGAAGAAGATTGACCCCAGAAAGAATTCAGGCAATTGCAAAATTAAGTGTGCCAATGACACAGAGAGAAGTGCGTGCTTTCTTAGGTATTACATCCTATTGCAGACAATGGATACCGAATTTTTCATTGATGGCTAAACCTTTGGTAGCATTGACCTATAAAGACACGCCGAATCCCCTTCCTTGGTCCGAAGATTGTCAGAAAAGTTTTTCCGAATTGCGTGATGCATTGTGTTCGGCTCCTGTGTTGGGTACCCCGACTACAGCAAGCCCTTTACGCTGTATGTCCATGAGAGAGAAGGATGTGCATTATCAGTGTTAACACAGTCTTTTGGGGACAAGCAACGTCCATGTGCATATTTCTCGTCGATTTTGGACCCGGTAGCTAGAGCGTTGCCGAGTTGTTTGAGAGCCACAGCGGCAGCAGCTGTTTCTATTCGACAGTCTGCTGGTTTGGTGATGAATAATACGCTGGTCGTGATGGTCCCACATGCAGTGGATATTTTGTTAAACAGGACCAAGACACAGCACTTAACTAGTGCTCGATTGTCAGGTTACGAGTTGACACTTTTAGCGAGCCATGTGCACATAAGAAAATGCAACACGCTGAACCCAGCTACATTGTTGCCAATTATAACAAAGACAGATGTTCCGGAACAGCATGATTGCTTTCTTAGGACAGAAGAAGAAACGAAAGGAGAGTAGATCTTAGGGACACTCCTCTTGTAAAGTGTGATGGTACCTTATGGGTGGATGGGTCATGCTTCAAGCTTCCGAATGGTGATACGACTGCGGCATATGCTGTCACGACTTTACATACGATTGTTGAAACTGCACGTATCCCACATAATTCAGCTCAAGCAGCAGAGTTGACTGCACTTATGAGAGCGTGTGTATTATCAAAAGGAATGAAAGTGACCATATATACCGATAGCCAGTATGCGTTTGGTGTGGCCCATAGTTTTGGACGCTTGTGGAAGGAACGTGGGTTCCTCACGTCTCACGGTACGAAAATACAGCATGGTCAATTGGTGAATGAGCTCCTGGAGTCACTTACTTTGCCATTGCAAGTCGCGATTGTGAAATGCAGTGCACATAAGAAGATCACTGACGACGTTGGTCGCGGTAATATGTTTGCTGATGAAGTTGCGAAAGAAACAGCAAGAGATGTGATGAGTCGAATGTATGTTGCGGGCCCTGCAAGATGGATTGGTGACGTTGGAATGTGTGAAGATACGATAGAGAGTGTGAAGTCCATCCAAGCTGAAGCTACGGAGAAGGAATTAAGTACGTGGAGAGAGAGTACGGGTAAATTGGATGCAAATGGTTGTTGGGTTGAATTGTCGGAGCATCAGCGATGGTTGTTACCCGATACATATGTGCTTGCAGTGGTTACAATGGCACATGGGATGGCCCACATCAGTGTGAAAGGAATCTGTAAGTTATTGGCTCCAGTGTGGCAAAATGCTGGAATTCCCAAATGTGCAGAGAATGTGGTCAAAAATTGTATGGTTTGTTTGAAATACAATCCTGGTAAGGGAACCCCAACTCCAGCTGGTCATTTTGCGCCTCCAACGTATCCGTTCGAGGTTTTGCAGCTAGATTTCATCCACATGGAGAGGTGCAACAATTTGAAATACGTACTCATTGTTGTTTGTGCCTTTTCAAGATGGGTAGAGGCATATCCTCTGAAAGATAATACTGCCTTGTCCACAGCGAAAGCCCTTCTCAAAGAGTTCTTCCCTAGGTTTGGTTTGCCGAGAATGGTGTGGAGTGATAATGGGGGTGAATTTGTGGGTCAAGTGATGAAACGAGTGTGTGAAGGTTTAGGAATCCGGCAGAAATTTCACGCTGCAAATCATCCCCAATCAGCTGGATTAGTTGAGTGCTATAATGGCACTCTTAAACTAAAACTGGCCAAGATACAAGCAAGCTCTGGCCTTAAATGGCCTGATGCGTTGCCATTAGCACTGTTGTCAACTAGGATGACCGTACATTCCCGAGTAGGACTTAGTCCTCATGAGATAGTGTTTGGTCGCCCGGCTAACATATGGGGAGTGCCGAGGCCAACGAAATTCAGCGAGATTGAACACCCTGTACTGCTTGATTACTTGCATGATTTGACGGCTAAATTGCGTGTTTTACACCAACAGGTTCATAATACACTGCCTCAGGCTTCTAAAGATCCAGGGCATGCAATCAATCCCGGATCGTGGGTGTTAATCAAGAACTTTCAGCGGACAAAGAACGATCAGCCCCGCTGGATTGGCCCCTATTTGGTGATTTTGTCCACAAGATCTGCAGTGCGAGTACAAGGGAAGAAAAACTGGATCCACGGCGTACACTGTAAGAGGGTCCCTTTGCCTCTACCATATGACCGGTGGGTCCAGGAGGGAATTGCTGACTCGGAAACTGAAACAGTGCCTCGTTTTCTGCCTTTTAGTGACGCACGCGTCACAGGGACAAATTCTGAGCGAGAAAGTGACGATCTTCTCCAAAGAGCAATACCATCACCACTTCGATTGGACACTACTGAGCCTGAACTTTTGTTTTGCGACCAGACATTGCCTGGAAAAAGCCGTTATAACTTGCGACCGAGAGTCATGGACAAATAAAATGAAATTTTGGTCCTCCCATCCGAAAACCTGTTTTTGAACCACCATCCGGGTTCAGCTGTAGGGTCGTGGTGAAAAGACTTGAGGTGTAGCCTGCGGACACAAGGTCTACGGGTCTGGTTTGCTCTAGGGCGTTCCTGGGACATTCAGAAACACTCAAGTGAAGAAAACCAACCGCCGCGAGCAGCACGTTAGAGGATGGAGCCTTTTCAGATGGAGAGACCTGTTGAAAGAATAAGTTTCAAGAGGAAAATATGTGCAACCATGAGCAGAAAATGTTTTTTAATTATGTGTCTTTGTATTTTACTTAGTTTAATGATGTCTTTAGTGGGGTATATCATATTCTCTTTTCAAGTGACATCTGCACCCACTGTACAGCCCATGCCTTCCTCTACTATCTCCTCACATTCTTTTCACCCTCTACCTGAACACGAGTCCGTTAGAAGATTAGAGTTTATGAACAACTCCTTTGTTCAGCTCTTACACCAACACCAGCTAGTAGTGAACAGAACCAACTGTTGGGTGTGTGGCCTTATGCCTCATACTACTGAGAAAGGTATTCCCTACCTAGTGCTGCCATTCAGCTACAATGGTTCTGTGTGGGCATACCGAACGATGTTCATCTATGCTCGCGAAATCCACCCCCTACGTTCCGTCAAAGACAACCCAAAGAATAGTGCTCTAGTTAAGGGGATAGTCGACATGATAAGGGGAACTAGTTCCTACGAAACTATCCCGGAAGATGAGACACTAGCGTATATTGGATGGAACGTGACTGGATATGGAGCGAGTCTGAGCGAGAACCAGCAAGCAAAAAGATCCGCTCCAATTTGGATTGTACCCCATCAGGGTCATCTATGTCTGCAAGGTAATGGCAAGAATCCAAGAGCTCAGTTACAGAAGAGTATCTGCACTGAAACGTATATTTTTGCGTCTCAGACTTCCCCTTTGTTCTTAGCAGCTAGGGGTACCTACTTTATCTGCCATGATAGGGCCTACACGTGGTTGCCCCCTGACTTCTCAGGCACATGCTTCGTTTCATTCCTGTTGCCTCCCACCTACACAGCTGCGGCAGATTACCATAAAATAAGAAGAATTAGGGGTGTCTTCAGCAAGGAAGACACTGCAGGACAAGAAGCGGGAGACTTCTTTAGGGGTTTTCTGCCGTTCTGGGGACCTATGGCTAACAACAGGAATGTGAGGCAATTGACGCGAGTGGTTGAATCCACCATAGTCGAAACTGTCGGTGCCCTTAATAATTTGACTGCTGAGCTCCAGTCGGACCGCCTTATGACCCTGCAGAACAGGGTCGCGTTAGACATCATACTTGCAGACCGTGGTGGGGTATGTAGAGTGATCCAATCCAGTTGTTGCATTTTCATTCCAGATAACGCTCCAACAGTGTACCAGGCCATCTCCAAACTACATAGGATCTCTGAATCCATCCATATAGATGAAGGAGACTGGTCGTTGATGGGATGGTTCTGGGAACTGTTATCCACCTGGGGATGGAAAGTTCTGATGGTCATTGGGATACTTCTAGCCATCCTTTTCCTGTTTTGTCTGTGCATACAGTGTGTTCCTGCCATATGCGGCCTATGTGTTACATCATGTGTAAGGAAACCTGTATCAAGGGACGAGCTAAGTAATAGGATGATGCTACAGCAACATCTCAATGAATTCATGAACATAGACCTAGACTCAGATTAGCATGAGTGTAAGTAAATTGCCTATGTAAGGGCAAAAGGAGGGTCTGTGGTACTGAAAATTCTGGACCTGTGTCATTAACATCATTGTAACATGACGATTTTGGTATCAGCAGACCGGTAATGACAGGTATGCTATATCTGAGTATTTGCGTCATATTCGAGTGACGGGATCACTCTAATATTAACGATTCCCTTGTGAACCCTCGGGTTCCATTTTGTGTACGGCAGCCATTTTGTGGTTGCCCTCACATAAGGCAATGTCTCAAGCCAAAACGCGCCTTAGGGGACACGTACACTTTCAGTGACCTGGGCAAGCTGACTCCACTGTCCAGAGCCAGAACCTGTTCGGCCAGTTTTAGTTCCCAGTGGCCGATCGAGATTAGGGGCCCAGGTGCAGCATGCCATAAACCCTTCATTGCACACATCTATATCTAAATCTTATTCACACCTGTCACTGCTCTTTCTTTATGACCTGCTTTACGAGGAGGAGGTGCCCGGTTTTATTAGGGGTCCAGATTATATCTGTTGCAGGTGTAGGGCCTCACTGGGTATTTAGTTGTGGGCTGGACAAACTGAAAATGGGCTTGTCATCATGAATCTGTCTTTGTTTTGTTGTAAGAAATATGTGAATGACCCACTGTAAAAATAAGGAATGTTTGCCTAAAGCATAATATTCTGTATAAAAGAGATAGCTGGTTTCCATGAAAAAGAGCAGTCTCCTGAGAACATACACCGTGTTGTACTTCTAGGATACCTGTTGCTGGCTGCAGCCAATAAATTGATCTTTGAAGCCACCAAGAAGACTCTGTGTTTCTGTAGTCTGAGACAGGAAGAACTCGAGGTCATTGGGTGTGTTCCCTGGCACCGCTGGGTCCAATAAAACCCAGTACTTCAGGGTATGTCAATGGGTTGGGCAAGCCCAGGAGGACGTAGGTAGGGAAGCGCGGGAGCTGCGTTTCGAAGTGTAGGTCTATTTCGTCCAAGGACTTGGGACCAACTATGGTTGTATACAGGTACAGCTCCAGAGAACGTGTTCTAGAGTACCCACCTCCCCGCACTCCTCCAGCACAGGTCGGCTCCGTCGGGGTCGAAGCGGTGTAAGCGATCCGGTGTGTAATACCAGTATGTGGCAATCTTGGTCAAGGTCTCTGTGAGACCCATATGGTAGGCCGAGTGCCGTGCCCTGTGGTAGATTCCTTCCCATTCTTTGTGGCTTAGTGATCTCCCTAGATCCCTTTCCCAGCGGGCTCGGCCCGCGTTGTGTGTGCGTGGTATTGGCTAGGAGCATTTTGTATAGGTCGGAGATGATTTTCTTATCAGAGGTACGAGTTATAAGCCATTTTTCATATGGCATCAAAAGACGCTGTGCCTGTGGTTTAACATGTGGGTGAAGTGCCCAGTGCCTGATTTGGAGATATGGCAAGCGTTCTAGTTCTGAGAGGCCATAATCTTCTTTGAGCTGTGGAAATGGAATGACGCCATCTAAGTCAAAAAGGTGACCCAGGGACCTGCAGGGGGAGGAGCGCCAGGCCTGAAAGGTCCGGACATCTGTACCGGGGTGAAACTCTGGGTTGTCAAATAGTGGTGTAAGGGGTGATGGGAAGGTGGTCAGCTGAGTGGAAACGTTAGTGCGGTCCCAGGAGTCCATAATGGTGCTTGTGATGTATGAAGCATAGAGATTGGGCGGTCTGTGTTGTTTGCGGAGAAAGGGAATACCTTGCAGTGGCCTGCCCGCTACCGCCTGGTCCTGAAACAACCAGTGTTTCTCCGATTCCAAGCGATGCCACTCCACTAGATATCTAAGCTGGGCAGCGTGAAAGTATAGTTGAAGGTCGGGCACCCCCACTCCCCCCTTTTCTGGAGGAAGGACCGCGACCTGGTGTCGGAATCGTGGTTTACGGCCATGCCACATGAAGCGCGATAAGTCTGCTTGGGTCTGTTGAATCCAACCCAGTGGGGGCCGAAGGGAAAGGGTCTGGAAGAGGTACAGGATTTGGGGAAGTATAGTCATTTTGGCAGCTGCAATCCTACCTAGCCAAGACATCGTGCAGTGTTTCCACCTATTTAGTTCCCTACGTATGTGGGTGCGGAGATTAGAGTAGTTGATGTCAGTGGTGGCCTGTATGGTGGGAGCTAGCTGGATACCTAAGTAGGGAATCGCAGCAGACGCCCATTGCATCGGGTGTTCCTCTTGTAGGTGAGTGAGAGTAGGCGGAGAAAGGGAGATATTAAGAGCTATGGATTTATCCATGTTAATTTTAAAACCCGACCCTTGCGCAAAGCTATATAATTCAATAAAGAGGGAGCGCAGAGCAATGATCGGATCCGAAAGGGAGAGCAGGATATCGTCTGCGTAGAGGCTTTTTTTTTAACATCCCCTCCAAATTTAATCCCGGTTATCAGAGGGTGCAGTTGAATTCTAAGTTCCAGAGGTTCCATATAGAGAGCGAAGAGGAAGGGTGACAGAGGGCACCCCTGCCTAGTGCCCCTCCCGATGGGGAACGAGAGGATGTGTAACCGTTAACCCGGACTGTCGCCACAGGAGAACGGTAGCAATTTAGAATTCGAGTGTGGAGTTTCTCACCAAGGCCAGCAGCCATCAGGACCATCTCCAGATAGGGCCAATGCACCCTATCGAAGGCCTTTTCCGCATCAATGGCCAGGAGCATATATTCTCCCTGGGTGCGGGACGCTTTTCGATCAGATGTAAAAATTCGTTTAGTGTTGTCGCTAGTCTGCCTCTGCGGGATAAAGCCCGCCTGGTCTGGTTCAACCAGTTGGGCCATATATGGTGCTAGGCGAGCCGCGAGGGATGCTAGTGTATAGTTTAATATCTATGTTTAGCAGAGATATAGGCCTATACGCGCTACAGGATGTCCTGTCCTTCCCAGGTTTCGGGATAACGACTATTGCCGCCTCTAACATCTCTCCCGGTATAGCTCCTGTTTGTTCAAAGGTGTTAAACAGACCTGTCAGGATATGGGCTAATTGGCTGCAGAACGTCTTGTAAAAGGCAGCCGTGTAGCCGTCTGGGCCGGGCGATTTACCTAACTTGAGGCGGGAGATCGCGGAGATAACCTCCTCCATCTGTATAGCTCTATCTAGGTGGTCAGCTTGTGCTTGGGACAAAGAGGGCATATGAGCTGTGGCTATATAGTCGGCGCTGTTCTGGGCGCCCAGGGGATCTCCCATGTAGAGGTCCGCATAGAAGTCCCGGAATATTTCAGCTATAGCCGCATCGTCAGAGACCGACTCGCCCCCCGGCGTTCGGATAGTCTGGACACCCTGCTTTTGCCTGACCTCATGCAGCTTGTTGGCGAGGAGGCGGCCGCATCTATCCCCTCCCGTATAGTAGGAGTGGCGGAGTCTGAGGGCCGCACACTCGGCTCTGTCCTGGTCTAAGGCTGCTAACTGCTTCCTTTCTACACAGAGCTGACGCCAAGCACGGGAGGTGCCTGTTCTCTGATGCATCTGCTCAAGCTCCGATACTCTCTGGGTGAGTTCCGCTCTCTTGCGGCTCCTCTCTCGGTTGTGGGCTGAGGATATAGCTATAAATTCCCCCCTTATGACTGCCTTCAGTGCCGCCCATTGTGTCACCAGGGATGTGTCTGGGTTAGCATTGAGGGTGACAAAGTCCGTGATAGCTTTCTGGATCTGTTCGGTCACCGATGTATGGTGTAGCAGTGTGTCGCGCAGGCGCCAGTGTCTAAGAGGCTGCGATGACTGCAGTAGCTGGAAGGTGGCCAGGACCGGGGAGTGGTCTGAGAGGGAGGCCGTCAAAATTTCGGTGTCCATAGCGTGTGTCTGGAGTGATGAGGAGCTAAGGAAGTAGTCCAGTCGCGCATACGTCTTGTGGGCCCCGGAATAAAAAGTGTAGCTGCGGGTACGTGGATGGAAGTGGCGCCAGAGGTCTACCAGCCCCAAGTCATGGAGATGGGTCCGCCCCGTAGGCGTAAGGACACCCGCTTGACTCGTCCTCTGACAGGAACGGTCCATGTCGTTATCGAAAACAATATTGAGGTCCCCACCCAGCAATAAGTGGCGGTCTGAGGCTGCAGCTGCCTCTCGGAGGGCATTGAGTAGGAACTTAATCTGCCCTTCATTGGGTGCGTATATAGAACCAACTACAAAGGGCACGCCGCCTAGTGAGAACTGGTATGTGAGTAAGCGGCCCTTTATCTCTGCTTCCTTCTGCAAGACCCTACCGGAAAAGGAACGGGAGACTAGTATGGCCACCCCGGCCGATTTTGAGGTGTTAGAGGAGAACATCTGCGTTGGGAATGCCTTGGACTTCAACCTATGGTGGTCTTTGGAAAGGAGGTGAGTCTCCTGAAGAAGATATATGTCCGCCATTGAGTGCTCTAAGTAATGAAGGACGGCCCTGCATTTGATTGGGTTGTTCAAACCCCTCACGTTGAGAGTGAGGACTTTAAGGGAATCATGTGGCATCGGGGGGCCATAGTTGTGTCAGGATGCGATGTATGCTGCTGGCAGTATGGAGCAACAGGGACCGAGAGGGCTGGCCATCCAGTCGTGAGCTATGGAGTCCCAGAAGGGCAACTAAGGAAGGTGGACGAGGGAACCCATACCCAAAAAAAAAGACCCCAAAAAACTGTAGTCGAAACAAATGTCTCAGCCAGATAGGAAAAGACAAAAACAGATAAAAAAGTCAAGTTCCAAGAAAAATGTCCGCCATCCTGGAGCAGCCAGGAGGTCGTCAAGGTGGAGCTCATAGTGTGGCCAGAGGGGGGGGTCCGGTTCCCCCCGCCGCCCCCCAGGAATCAGAGAGCCAGTTTCAGGGAGAAGTGGGTACCAACTGCTCACTCGGCGGTAGGGCTCGCCCCAGCTAAGGCGTCAATTGCGGAAGCTAGTGCATCCTGCTGGCCTTTCGCTATGTCTGATTTGTTCGGCTTCCGGGTCCGTCGGCGTCGACTTTGGCGCCGCCACCCAGAAGTTGTAGTCTCAGGCCCTGAACTGGTGCTGAGGCGGTCGTCTTCCTCGCTTGGCATCGCCAGGCCCAACAGTCGGCAGGATTCGATGAGCGAGCACATCTGGTGGAGCTTGCCAATGAGACGAAAGATGAGGCGGAATGGATGCCCCCAGGAATACGGGATGCTTTGTTGCCTGAGATGTTCTGTCACTGGGCGGAACTGCCGGCGGCGCTGCAGAGTGATCAGGGCCAAGTCCTGGTAGAGTACTGGGGAGTGCCCTTGGTAGGAAATAGGGTGGAGGGACCTCGCCTTCGTGAGAATGGCTTCTTTGGTTTTGAAGTCCTGTAAACATACAAGGATGTCCGCTGGAGGGCGTTAGGTGCTCGGGTGGGCCAACTCTGTGTGCTCTGTCCAGGATGATTTCAGTGCCATCGGGAGCCGCTAAGATGTGGCGGAAGAGACCCTCTGTGAATGCAAAGAGGTCCTTGGTGTCAGCCGACACCCTCACGCCCCGGATCCGGATATTGTGCCTGCGTGACCTGTTTTCCAAGTCCTCCAGGTGTGTTTGAATATCCAGGTGCTGGTCTTGCAGGCGAATTATCTCCTGTTGGAGCATGGTCACTTCAGTCGCAGTAGTGTCGCTCTTGTCCTCCAACGTTGCGACGCGTTCTCCCACGTCGTCCACATCTCTGCGGATCTCTTTCATTTCGGCTGTTAGTTCCGTCTTCACAGTTTGTATATCAGCTCTGAGGGTATTGAAGAGTGATTCCAAGAATGCTTTGGTGATAGGCTCATCCCCGGAGCTTGGGGGTTGCTGCGGAGTTGCCATCTTGGGTGACGCAGTTGCTAAGTTGGGAATTGAGTGTGCACGTCCAAAGATATCCTTCAAGGGCTTCTGCTTTCTCGTCCTGGCCGAGGACATAGTCGTGGGGTCTCTGGTGTATGGTCAGCTCCGGAGTATCTCTATCGTATGCACCCCACTTGTAGAAGGACTTCCGTTTTCGCTTCTGGCGGTGCTGAGTTGGGTCGCGTGTCTCCGTCTCCCCCGGGCCCACGGGCGGTCACGCACACGCCCAGGCAGGGGTCTTCAGCACGTCTCGGGAGTGGCGGGTCCACACGGCCCGCAGCGTGTCACAGCTCGAGTGGGATCTGTAGGACGGCTGAGGTGCAGACTAGTCGGGTGCGGGCTCTCCCCCGCAGTCGGGGGATATGCTGGACCAGACGCCGCTGGGACAGTAGGTGCACCCCCCACCCGGCGTGCCCAAGGGACCACTCCAACAACGTTCTGGTCACTTAAGCCGGCGATGTCCTCTCCTCTGCCCTCTCCGCTGCTAGACCGACGGTAGGCCCAAGCGTGGAGGCCAGTCTGAGTGCAGGGTAAGCCGCGCGCCCCTGGCTGCGGGTTCGCCCAGGTGGGCCACAGGAAGGAGAGGGCGACACGCCCCACGAGGGCGCAGCCGAGCCGCAACGTCTCTGGACCCCTGACCCACCCTGCTGCCTCCGTGGGTGTCCTCAGCGATCTGGTTGGGAGTTTTGCGGGCGTTTCTGACCCCTCAGGGGCCAAGGACTCACTGTGTAAAGCGCCGGGGGCCCGCAGCAGTCTCACTCAGATGCTCCACCGGAAGGGGGCGCCTCCAGATCCCACAGCAGGTGTCGGTGTTCTCCGCTGGGCCCCAGGTCTCAGTCCTCGCCAAGCATCACCGTGTGTGGTGGCTCCGCTTCATTTAGGCCCAGCACTAGCGTGGCGGCAAAGTGTAGAGGTTGCGGCAAGATGGCGCCGCGGCACCTCCCCCCCACCCTTCACTCACGCCGAGGGGGCAGAGGCTGGTCCCGGTGTGAATAAGCCAGGAGTCGCCGCGGCTACAGGAAGACAGTCAGTGGGGGCGCCAAACCAGGTCAGGCCTCTGGGGACGGCCCCGCTCCTCAGGCCGCTACACGAGGCGGTTAGCGGGCCCAGCCGCCCTCAGCCCCACTCAGGCAATGTCACGGGTCTCACCCCCAAGGGCAGGGTCAAAGCGGCCAACTGCGCCCTCCGCCACGAGTGATTGTGGTGCCGCAGATGCGAGGTCGCCGCGGCCGATGCGGGAGAGGGGGAGACCTCACCTCAATCTCCGCGGCTGGCCAGATATGGATCCACAGGTGCGTCTGGTGGGCACCGGGCGCCACGCAACAGCGGGGCACGTCTCTCTCCGAATCGCTGGTACCCAGGAGCTCCGGGCCGGGAGTGCAGGCTCTCCGCCGCGACGGCAGACGGCCCTCGTGACCACAGGTTCGCCGGGCAGAGGCCGTGGTGTCAAAAGCTGGCCTCGGCGGTCCCCGTTACGGGCCGTCCCTGTGTCAAGGCCTCTGCCGCGCTGTGGACGTCGCAGGTAGGGCCGCTCTTTACCCCGCCGGTAATTAGTGTCTGCGGCCGAGCGCCGCGGCCGCCGATGTCAGAGATGGGGCGAGGCAGCCTTCCGCCGCCGATTTCAGCTTTCCCCGGCCCTCTTGGAAGCTGTTAGACGCTAGTGTCGGCGGACGGCGGGCAGGAACTCCGGAGACCGTGTCCTACCTCGCCGCCATCTTGGCCATGCCCCCCAATAGTTGACTCTAGGTCACTTCTTCGAAAGGTTCCTGCCATGTTACCTGATGATAATTCTAGATCACCCGTCATCACCATATTTCTCGATGTTAGCACCTTATTTAAGCAATTGCCATATTCATTATGTGCAAAGTGACTTATAATGTTGCCCCCCAAATCCTCTAAGCCACATATAGGGGCTGCATTGTATTTGTAGGGATGTATATTAAAATCTCCCACCCATACAACATTAAAAACATAGTTTCTACTATTGCCTATGGCATATTCTACCGCCTTGTCAACCTCACCAACCATAACGTGTCTGTTTGGGCCGAACTCATTATTATAGGTATTAATTAAAAGCCATCTACCCTCTTGGTGTATCTCCAATGTGAGAATATGGAAGTTTGCACTCGGGGATTCAAATTTTATTACTTTCCCTAAGAAATTATTCGGGATTAAAGTCAAAATGCCCCCCTTAGCCCTTCCTGAAGATGAAGGTTTAGCTGGAGTTTGATAAGAACAGTACCCATTTACATAAATTGGGTCAATAGACCATGTCTCCTGAAAACATACAATGTTGTGTCCTTGCCATATTTTCAACCAATTCTCCTCACTTCATTTTTGGGAAATACCCGCCACATTCCATGAGGCTATCTTAAGGGCCATTTTGGTTGCCCCTCTTTGTGGCTCTGGTGAATAAGAAATAATTTCGGTAGGACAAGGCAAAAGCACCTGACTCTCACAATTAGTTTGAGAGATTTTCGGAGATGGATGCAGTCAATCACACGCATCCAGGTCGGTCAATGGGGCAAATCGATTCTCAAGGGTTAAACTTTGCCCCATAGAAGAACCCCCCGTGTTCTTCCAATCCTGGCTCTCCCTCTGAAATAAATTGTTCCTTTGGGGTGGCAAAAAAACTGGTTTATAAAAATAACCTAACGGTAACACAACAATTTCCGAATTCTTTATAGTGACATTACCTAGGTATTCCAAAATATATTTGACTACAAATTCATTATTACAATTTAAAACCACACAGTCTCCCACCATTTCCTTTCTTGCTGGGCCCGCCCACGCTGCCCTTCTAGCCATAATCAACTGGCTTGCAAGGTTCCCGACTCTCCCCCCCCTCATTCAGTTTTTCTGTCAACCAATGTAATGCTTTAAACATCAATTGTCTTGTAGATTCTTGTTGACCATCGTTCATCAAAGGTGTATTACCCAAGACCAATACCAAGGGTGCAGCTGCTGGGGGGAGATGTAGGGTCTGTAATTGATTCAATAGTGAACCAACATTCGCCCTCTCCTCTCTTTGGAGATCTGTCCGTTTGCCTGGCCCTATCCCTATGGCAGGCATCATTTCTCCTCGGAAAGTGGTGGCTATGTTAGAGGGAAGCGTTAGATGGTTTATTACATCACCCATACCACTTGTCTGTTGGTGGTGTGATTGTCTATTGCTGGTTTCACTTGAGGCCACTCTTGCATGCATCTTCGAAATCCCGGGTGGAACATTGCTGAGGTTAGTAAGTGGGGGGGTCATTATTTGGTCTGACCCCCCTCTCATTTGTACTATTTGAGATGTTTTGGGGTTGAGTCTCTTGATCCAACCTTCCTCTTACACTTATTTCAGTCCTTAATTGGAGCGCCAATGTCCCTAGCATCTGTTTGTTTTTTCCCATCTGTGATTCTAGTGCCTCTAGCTTCCCTTCCATCCGGGTCAGTGTTGCGATAATGGGATTCAACATCGTGGCTACTAAGGTCTCCAGTCTATGCCACATATCCTCATTAGTCAACGGGCCGATAGATGCCATAGGGGTTACCAAGGTACACTCTCCTTCTCGCATATCTTGCACTGATTCCTCCTCATCGTAAATCCCTCTTGTTTTAGCTTTAGCTTGTCTAGGGGCCTTTGCCGGTTTTTGGTTCTGTGGGCCTCCCCCTCTTTTTCTCTTTCCTATTTTTTCCGAATTAGTTCCCATGACCTTTTTTCCTCCTGTACCCCTAGTAGATATTCCGGTTTTTGTCATCAATGCCGGTTGATTGGGGAGTGCTCCCCCTTCTTCTTCTAACTCCTCCATCTGAGTTTGCAGCGAGGGTTGTATTAGGGTAGGGATAAGTGTCTCAGTCATTAGAACGGAGCTTGTTTGGGGTACCGGCTCCAGGGATAATCGACGTTCTGTAATCTCGATTGCATGTTCTAAGACAGACGTTGCTCTTGTTAGGAACGAATCAAGTGTTCCCACGATTCCCTCACCCAAATGATCATTTTGGCCCCTGCGTTTATTCAGCGTTGTGAGGAGGACAGCGCCAGCACCACGGCGGACCGGATGGGGGTTGGACCGGACACCAACGCGTACACACGCCCGGAACCAGACTACAGTCTAGTCGATCAGGGAGGAGGCGGGGCAAACCACCTGACAACCGTGGAAGAGGAGGTGAATAAAGCCGACTGGGAAAGGAAGCGAGGAGGTCCGGAGGAGAGGAGCGGAGGAGGAGAGACACGGACGAGGAGACCCGAGGAGAAAGACGAGGAAGCAAAGGACAGACCCGGAAAGAAGACGGAGAACCGGAGCGGAGAGACGCGGGAGGAAGAAGGCGGAGAGGAGCGGAGGAGACGGGATCCACAACGGCCTTTATACACGGTGTTCCAACCCGGTGGGCAGCAGGAGGAAGGAGACGCACCGGGTCCTTGCGCCACGGTCCAGGACACGGACCGTGGCTCAAGGCAAGTGCCACTAAAAGGGCCGTTTTGGTGGGGCTGGTGGGGAGGTTCGAGGGGCTAAAAAAACACGCGGTGCGAACGCCTAAGCGAGTCTCACCCCCTTCCCCCACTCTAGAAACTGGTGATGGTAGCACATACGACATAAGTAACCTGTCGCAGCATTGACCCATTCGTTTTTGTTGTTTGTTTTTTTGTTTTCCTGCTTGCCGGCCCACCGATCATCCTCAAGGGGAGAGAGAACCAAAACCCGGACCGGACTACCAAAACCCACCCATATCGCCTGATGCACTGAAGGGAGGAGACATCCCATAAGTTTTCTGTTTGTCTTATTGTGTCCACCCAGGAGGGTTGCGAACTTAAACCCCTAACAGAACCACCCGTTTGCATGTGGAATAATAAAAGATAATCAATATACCGCATTACGACGTCGTGTGTCCTGGTGTTACGCTCCCTGTACCCCTCCATCCCACAATCGTATAACACGCAATTTAAGCAGTTCCTATGCAATATAATTGCCTCAATCTTCGCGCAAATGATATACAAATGGCCGTAATAAAAGTGAAGAGTATAGCCAGTACCTTAATTGAATTTGCCAATTTTCAGAGGGTAGGCCCTGCCCGGGCTCCGACGGGCGTGGACGGGCCCGCCCTTGGCCCAGGCGCGTCCCGCACCGCGGGACTGCGTTGGTGCTTTATGCGCGTTGCGAGGCTCAGGGCGGCTGGGAGTTGCAGTCCTCCCCTTCCGTGTCACTCCCGGTCAGCGTTTCTTTGATGGGGTCGTTTAGCGGCTACACCCGCCGCGGGACTGCGTTGGCGCTTTATGCGCGTTGCGAGGCTCAGGGCGGCTGGGAGTTGCAGTCCTCCCCTTCCGTGTCACTCCCGGTCAGCGTTTCTTTGATGGGGTCGTTTAGCGGCTACACCCGCCGTGGGACTGCGTTGGCGCTTTATGCACGTTGCGAGGCTCAGGGCGGCTGGGAGTTGCAGTCCTCCCTTTCCGTGTCACTCCCGGTCAGCGTTTCTTTCTTTGATGGGGTCGTTTAGCGGCTACACCCGCCGTGGGACTGCGTTGGCGCTTTATGCGCGTTGCGAGGCTCAGGGCGGCTGGGAGTTGCAGTCCTCCCCTTCCGTGTCACTCCCGGTCAGCGTTTCTTTGATGGGGTCGTTTAGCGGCAAATGTAAAGTCCTTTTCTCAAAAGGATAGCTAAAGCCAGCGGAAATTAGTAACAGAAACCTAATGAAGCTTTTAGCAGCACACCCTTATTGTATATTAATCAGTCAAACATGAATTAAGGATGAATTCAAAGCACAAACCAAATACATATATTAGTTTCACTGATTACTGGAAAAGTTTCTTTCAATTAAATCAGTATTATCCAAGGCCGACACACAGCCCAAAAACGAATTCAACAATTCTTGAGAGCGGACTGCTGTGCCGTCAGTTGACGGGGACTATTGTGTCTTCAGGGTATTATCGTATCATGGATGCGTACCCCCGATTTTTCACCTTGGGCATTTAACCGTAAAAGACTAACCACTTGATTCACATATTATGTGACTTCAATGTTTTAAAGATCATCGGGCAATCTACGTGACAATTTTATGAAACTTGCTATGCAAATTGATGCACCCGTGTGTTTCAACATTATTCGAACCTACTGTTGCCTCATTCCCATAACGCCTTGAAAAAGTCTGAGTGCAGACGAAACACGTGTCGGCTAGATCGTGTGCTGGGAATATTTTAAAAGAATCAATAAAGACAAGGATTTGAAAATTGTTGAATTCGTTTTTGGGCTGTGTGTCGGCCTTGGATAATACTGATTTAATTGAAAGAAACTTTTCCAGTAATCAGTGAAACTAATATATGTATTTGGTTTGTGCTTTGAATTCATCCTTAATTCATGTTTGACTGATTAATATACAATAAGGGTGTGCTGCTAAAAGCTTCATTAGGTTTCAATTACATGCATGTTATGTTATAATGTGCTGATAACATCTCCAGGTAGTAGGTGTTACAGGCTGATATAGCACTCCGATCTAAATATTTTTGGATAACAATATCACACGCTAATGATTATGACATATACACATGGTTAGCATTTGATGTGCGGTTTTTCCCTTTAGGGTCCACTACTACCTATTTTTTCTATGTTTGGAAATTAGTAACAGACTGCATGCAGCACACTATTCACTAGGAATGGTGTACATTTACCACCATATGGCGTTTCAGTGAATACACAGTACAACTTTTTTTTTGTTTGCCAACTCAAACTCTTCCAGGTATTGTCAAGTCCATTTAAGTAGCCACATAGCTACTAGGTTTTACATAGGATCTCACTACTCAAAGTCCCCAAGCACATGAGCAAATAAATTATGATTACAAATTATGTCTCTTGATTTTTACATTTCCAACTAGTCCACTGGATCATAACTGGAAGTGGCGGTGAGTCCGAAGACGTCCCCCCCCCCCGGAAATTTGTTGTAGGCTTTCGAATTTAGTGTTATGATAAAACAGATTGAATGCCAAGAATACTAACTCCATGGCCAAGATGTACCGAATGACCAGGTCTTGTGGCAGTAGGTGGCCACTACGTTCAATAAGGTCAATCGCGAGACAAACTACATCTTTTCAAATTACTTAAGAGATGGGGGAGGAGTTTAAAATGAAACCCTTAAAAATATGTTGACAACACGTCTGGACACATACGCACAGTATCCTACTAAGTGATTAGGTGTTCCCACAGGACATGTCGTCGAGTAGCCTCTACTCTTTAGCCCAGCTCTGAGATGCCGCCCCCTTCCTGTGACCACGCCCTGCTTTTATTTTTTATGATTATCGCTGGCGGCCCCCAACAAAACTCTAGAACCGATTGTTACTGGAACAACTACCCTCGAA
This sequence comes from Calotriton arnoldi, assembly GCA_963921515.1. Lineage (NCBI taxonomy): Eukaryota > Metazoa > Chordata > Amphibia > Caudata > Salamandridae > Calotriton > Calotriton arnoldi. The sequence goes on along the minus strand of CAWUFW010002470.1, from coordinate 592,168 downwards.
GGCCACTGCTTAACACTCGGCATAAAATCCATGGTGTTTGATTGGCTCTCTGAGGTGAGAAATAGCTGCTCAGAAGCCCATATTCAATGCAAGCGAGAGTGGAAAGCGAAATAAGGTGAAGAATGAGAGTTGAGCCTGACGCTGCCTCAACTCCCCCTACTCGCCTGACCGACCGACCGACCTCGGTCTGCGCAAAGAACTGCAATGGAGTGCGGATCTTCCATGTGCTCCGGGAGTAGCCCGCCCGTCTGGTGCGGATGTGCCCCAGAGTTCCAGCGACCAAAGGACTGCCACCCCTCTCACCTCCATCAGACGCGGGACTCACCTGAAAGGTGCTTGTCTCTTAATGACCCTGGCTCTATGCCCATTCACTGACTTATATTGTAATTAGATGTTCACATGCTATTTTATGCCTGCATGCTTTCCTGCACTGCTAGCTTATGCACATACGCCTATGCTATGTAACATCATTATGCTAGCTCTATATTCTTCGTGCTCGTACACACCATTGTAACGCTTTCTTTTTGTGTTTAGACGCATATTATCGGTCTGTATCCAGTGCTTTAAATGGGCCGGTACTCACCGGTACTGAGTACCAGCACTTTTCAATTTTCTTCCCTTGAGTACCGGAACTTTGCATTAGAGAAGGAGAGTACCGGTACTCACAGGGGCTTAGCAGCACGCAGTTCTTAGCTATTCCCAGACTGTCAGTGAATCACAGAGCACCTGATTGGCTGGCTGTGGCGTGTGATCAGGCAGCAGAGCTTGCGCTGAAATCAGCAGAGAGCAGTATCTTCACTTGCTTGAATGAACGAACGTGTGCGCATTAATCGTGTCTTGCATCGCCATCTTGCACACAAGCACCCATTCTCATTGCCCGATTATGTTAAGATTAGTCTTGTTGTGCAGGCTGATGTATGCACAATCGGCCTGCCCGTCCTGGTCTGTTCCGATGTGCTTTGGAGCAGGCCGATTGTGCGCACTTTAGCAGACACAGGTGTTCTGGCTGGGGCTCCGACCAACATTAATCTGCATTGAGCTTTATCTTGCCCACAGTATCCATAATTGTGCATAATGTGACAATACAAATCGCTTTCATGAGCCATAAGCGCAGAGTCAAATTGCACCCAGGAAATTTGAAAGTTACCGTTAAAATTACCCTTTTGTACACGCAGAGACACAAAGAATGCTCTACAGGTGGCAGAACAGTTGCTGATTTACTGTGCACAGTTGTACACCAAGAAAATCCTAAATGTTTGTCTCCCAACCACGCCCCAATCCCCGCCCCTTCCGTTAAACCTGGTGAGTACCTGCACTTATTTTTTTCCATTTAAAGCACTGTCTGTATCTTATATGTAATTCCTTATCTAATGTAACTGGTTCTAATGTAAAACTATCTGACACCTTCGGGTAAAGTACGCGCTATATAAAAACGCATAAATAAATTAAGGACGGCTCTGGCTCAACAAAGTAGGGGGTATATGTGCCCCGCCCGCAGCACAACAGGTTGCCTTAAAGGGGTCGACATAGGCGAAGGACTACAGTAGCTCACCGAACGTCTGCACTGCGCCTGTCTCCGCAGTGGCTAGTGTGATAAATGCAAAAAAGTGTGAGCCAAAACGGCCACTGAATTACCTCCCCTTGCGCATCTCCAACTAAATTGTACCCATTGCTCTAACTCCTTCTTACATATTAAACTTTTCACCAGTGAGAGAGTAGCGGGTGCGGACTTATCTATACGAGCGAGGTGAAGTCGGAGTCGACAGACAGCGAGTGTGCTTGGGGGCTGCACCATTACTCGATGGAGTGGTGGGGATCATAAGCCGCGACAGACCGGTGAACGCTATAGTTTTAACCTACTGCTTAAAGGTAGTCAAGCATCCCAGTGTCGAGAAGCTCTGCTCAAGAATACAGAGGTGAGGGCAGGTTCTACACCTGCAGCTCCACGCTTTCAAGCCGGGCGGGGATAGGAGAAAACAGCAGTCGCCTTATGCTCTTGGCCTGGGGTTCAAAACAGTGGAACACATTCAGCTCACCGCGCCTATGCGGACAACGGTCCGACCACGCCATTAACTGCAACAGAATGTTCCTCTGATGTAAAATACTAACCAACAACATCCATTTAGAGCATGGGTACTCACAAACTTTCTCTTGGGGGCCAAATTTACAGTGTGGTTTGTGGCCGAGGGCCGCACCTGTGGGGGCGGGGTCATTGGGGGAGGGGGCGGGGCTAGAGCAAAACAAAACTGTGACCATGAGGTGGAACACAGGCCCCTGCAGCGGACGCCTTCGTCCACTGAGCCACCGGACCCGGCATACACATCTCTCTCTCTCTCTCTCTCTCTCTGTCTGTCTCCCTCCCTCCCTCTCTCTGTCTCCCTCCCTCTCTCACTCTCTGTCTCCCTCTCTCTCTCTCTGTCTCCCTCCCTCCCTCTCTCTATCTCTCTCTCCCTCTCTCCCTCTCTCTCTCTCTCTCTCCCTCGCCCTCTCTCCCTCCCTCCCTCTCTCTGTCTCCCTCCCTCTGTCTCCCTCCCTCTGTCTCCCTCCCTCTGTCTCCCTCCCTCTGTCTCCCTCCGTCTGTCTCCCTCCTGTCTCCCTCCCTCTGTCTCCCTCCATCTGTCTCCCTCTGTCTCTCTCACTCTGTCTCCCTCTGTCTCCCTCCCTCTCCCTCCCTCTCTCTGTCTCTATGTCTCCCTCCCTCTGTGTCTCCCCCTGTCTCCCCCTGTCTCCCTCCCTCTGTCTCCCTCTGCCTGTCGCCCTCCTCCCTCTGTCTGTCTCCCTCCCTCTCTCTCTGTCTGTCTCCCTCCCTCTGTCTCTCCCTCTGTCTCCCTGTCTCCCTCTCTGTCTCCCTCTCTGTCTCCCTCTCTGTCTCCCTCTCTGTCTCCCTCTGTCTCCCTCTCTCTCTGTCTCCCTCTGTCTCCCTCTCTCTCTGTCTCTCTCTCTGTCTCCCTCCCTCCCTCTCCCTCTGTCTCTCCCTCTGTATCCCTCTCTCTGTCTCCCTCCCTCTCTGTCTCCCTCCCTCTCTGTCTCCCTCCCTCTCTGTTTCCCTCCCTCTCTGTCTACCTCTCTCTGTCTCCCTCTCTCTGTCTCCCTCTCTCTGTCTCCCTCTCTCTGTCTCCCTCTGTCTGTCTCCCTCTCTGTCTCCCTCCCTCTCTCTCTCTGTCTCCCTGTCTCTCTCTCTCTGTCTCCCTCTCTCTCTGTCTCCCTCCCTCCCTCTCTCTGTCTCCCTCCCTCTCTCTGTCTCCCTCCCTCTCTCTGTCTCCCTCCCTGTCTCCCTCCCTCTCTCTCTCTCTCCCTGTCTCCCTCCCTGTCTCTCTCCATGTCTCCCTCCCTGTCTCCCTCCCTGTGTCTCCCTCCCTGTGTCTGTCTCCCTCCCTGTGTCTGTCTCCCTCCCACTCTGTCTCCCTCCCACTCTGTCTCCCTCCCACTCTGTCTCCCTCTCTCTGTGTCCCTCTCTCTGTCTCCCTCTCTCTCGGTCTCCCTCTCTCTCTGTCTCCCTCGCTCTCTGTCTCCCTCGCTCTCTGTCTCCCTCGCTCTCTGTCTCCCTCGCTCTCTGTCTCCCTCGCTCTCTGTCTCCCTCGCTCTGTCTCCCTCGCTCTCTGTCTCCCTCTCCCTCTCTCTCTGTCTCCCTCTCTCTCTGTCTCCCTCCCAGGCCTGAGCTCCCTGGCCTTGGCTCAACTCTCTGACTACAGGCTGGCGGGAAGCATCACATCACAGGCTCTTAACGCACACCTCACCCGGCTCTCACTCCCTGCTACCCTCTGTCACCCTCTGCCATCTCACCCGGCTCTCACTCCCTACTGCCCTCTGTCACCCTCTGTCACCTTACCCGGCTCTCACTCCCTGCTGCCCTCCGTCACCTTACCCGGCTCTCACTCCCTGCAACCCTCTGTCACCTCATCCGGCTCTCACTCCCTGCTGCCCTCCGTCACCCTCTGCCATCTCACCCGGCTCTCACTCCCTGCTGCCCTCCGTCACCCTCTGCCATCTCACCCGGCTCTCACTCCCTGCTGCCCTCCGTCACCTCACCCGGCTCTCACTCCCTGATGCCCTCTGTAACCCTCTGCCATCTTACCCGGCTCTCACTCCCTGCTACCCTCCATCACCTCACCCGGCTCTCACTCCCTGCTGCCCTCCGTCACCTCACCCGGCTCTCACACCCTGCTGCCCTCTGCCACCTCACCCGGCTCTCACTCCCTGCTGCCCTCTGTCACCCTCTGCCATCTCACCCGGCTCTCACTCCCTGCTGCCCTCTGTCACCCTCTGCCATCTCACCCGGCTCTCACTCCCTGCTGCCCTCCGTCACCTCACCCGGCTCTCACTCCCTGCTGCCCTCCGTCACCTCACCCGGCTCTCACTCCCTGCTGCCCTCTGTAACCCTCTGCCATCTTACCCGGCTCTCACTCCCTGCTACCCTCCATCACCTCACCCGGCTCTCACTCCCTGCTGCCCTCCGTCACCTCACCCGGCTCTCACACCCTGCTGTCCTCTATCATTCTCTGTCACCTCACCCCGCGTGTGTGGCAGCCCGGCTGAGACAGCTTCCCGCACACAGCCGCACCCGAGTACTTCACAGGTCTTTAAAAGACCATTTGCATGATAACGAGTCTTTGTTGTATTTCACCTCTTAACGCCCCTGCAGCTCCACTCGGACTATCGGACTATCGGAATCGCCCGGCCCCCATAAAGCAGAGTCTGTGTTTGCTGACACACTGTAAAAAATTTTTAAAAACACAGGTACGATGTCTGCAAGGTCCGCGGGCCGCCAAGGAAGGCTTGCCGGGCCGCTGGCGGCCCGCGGGCCGTACTATGAGTACCCGTGATTTAGAGCTTCAATTCCCGGCGTCCGATGTGGCCGGAGCGGGCACTTTTTAATTTGTTTCTCAACTCCAGGCACTACTAGCGGGGCACACGTCTAAGCACGAATGTTACTGCAGCCATGTCAGGTAAGTGCCTCGGTGAGAGGGCGTGTGTATATGTATTGTTACTGTCAAAATATTCTCCGGTTTTCGCGCTTGGAAGGAGCACGCGTGAAGTTCGGTAAATGTGAGTAGCTGTATAAACAGCCGGATTGGCAACCGAAACCGGCCCTGGCAAACTGCTCGGCCGGCGCCCCCCTGGAGTGAGGGGGGGTGCAGCCGAGCAGTTTGCGAGCGCCGGTTTCGGCCGATTTTGTTACAGTGGGCCGATATTGCCGACCCCGGTAACAAAACCGGCCCCCCAGGGGCCCAAAACCGGCCCCCACCCTAGCGGCCCACCTGGGAATCGCCCGGTGCCCGCTATGGCCAGTCCGGCCCTGCCGCACAAGTCCGGGGGTACACGCAGGTGGACGGAGTGCACCCACTATTTTCACTGGGTGAACGCCATCCGCCCTGCCAAGAAATTGGACCCCCACTGAATAACGTGCTGAACTCGTCCAGGTGTAATTTTCAAACACCGGGACACATTCAGCCAGGCCCGGTTCTAGCGGGTGGGCCGGGTGGGCCAGGCCCACCCAAACATGAGCCTGGCCCACCCAAACATGAACCTTGGCCCTCGCAGCTGAGGCAGCTTCTCGGGCACACACACACAGCCTCACCCGAGCACTTCACAGGTCTTTAAAAGACCATTTACGTGTTAATGAGGCTTTGTTGTTTTTCACCCCTTCTTAGAGCCCCTGCAGCTCCACTCTGCATATTGCTGGAAGAATCAGCCGCCCCCCACCCCTTCCGAAATTTGCCTCTAGTCTTGTTGATAATGTGTTACGTGGAACCTGCACTTCGAGTGTCTCCAGTAAGCGGGTCAGAACTATCACGTACTGTCCGAACCTGTGTTTTGTTGTTTATACGGGCCGGCTCGCAAGGGTTTACCTGGCCCAACTTAAAGTGGTAGCTGGGTTCTAGCTGGCACCCCCTTCCTGCTCCTGTCTGCTCCGAAAAGTTAAAGCAGAAATGCCTCGCAGCCCCCGGGTAGCGAAGCGGGCACACCACTGGGCAGGAAGGAGATGATTTTGTTTTTGTTGTGGCGGGCAAAGAGAAGTCAAGACGAGAATAGATCTTTAACATGGCTCTCATGCTCCCCCCCTCCCCCCTGTCCCCCAGTCCACATAATGACTGTCTCTGATGCTCCTGGCCGCCCTTTCAATTATGTAAATTCGCACCCTAAGGAGCCGAGAGGCCCCATGTACATACTGCTCACAGATTTCCTTATTGATAAAAAACTTCCCCTGCCCTCTGTACTTCGTCGTGAGCAGCAAGAGAGTCCTGCTGCAGCTCTGGAAACAGCTGGCATCCTGGGCCCGCAATAATAAAGAGGTCAGTAATAAATACTCGTGTTGCAAAGAGCAGCACTGTGCATTTGTTTAGAGGTATATTTTTGCCCTTTAACCAAATATTTACAAATAATGACATTATCGGAATTGTTATATTTTTGGTCTTAATGGGTGGCACTGGTTTAAATTGGTAACTACTGCAGCCAACAAGAATGCTAACACATTTTGGGTCTGTAAAGGAATATTAGTGAAAGCTATTATCAAAAGCGTTCTCACTTTGCACTGCAGCCTATGCGTTATGAGAAAGGCTGCTTACAAGAATTTATAAAAAAATGAAACTTGCAAGAAAAAGCTATTTAGAGCTGTTTTTAGTTCATTACAAAGAGTCACATATATGGCAGTGAAATGTTACACATAAATACCCTGAAAGCCTTTAAATGTCACTCATGAGCAAACTAAAAACTTCGCAGCTAGGCCCATACCAGCCAGAGCATCCACCCCGATTAAAACAACTTACTGAAACTACAGAACATGAGTTAACTGACTGGTGGGATCCAGTTTCTCCGGGCAGGGAGAGACACAGCAGAATAATCACAGGGCTCTCTCTGACTCCGTTACACAACATCCTGTCGCTTCCTCCAGCAGCAATTGCTCTAACCAACTGCCATCACCAGTTGACCTGGGGTACTCAGTATCAATATATCACAATCCGCATGGTGCGGCTGAGATAATCTTCTGAGCAGCGGCAGTACCTGCCAGCCCTCTGTTGCTGAGCACTACAGTCATGCAGTGAGTCGCACGTTAGTGCCCTTCCATTTCTGGTGTTTTGCAGCAGTTTTAACATATTCTTAGCGTTTTTCGTTGCTCAAATGGGTGTAATTGGTGATATTTATGTTTCCCTCGTCCTCGTTGCTTGATTTTGCTTGCGATGAAGTGTCACTCATAGTCGTTGAAATGTCACTCATAATTACACTGAAATTATGAAAATGTCACACATAGCAATCTGAAACCTTGGCAGCTATGCTAGTTGCGCCTCTGTAGCAGAGATCCTCTGCTGTTTAAAATGTGGGAGGTAGTTAGTTACCCGCATTTGGTGAGGAAATTTGCCTCAAGGTGAGAAGTGGCGTATTTTCAGAAGATGCTTAAGATCTTCTCGAGGATTTTCTTTTAATTAAGAACCGTGGTGCCCACTCTGCTGTAGCAAATGCTCAGCTCTTAATGACGTTTAAACAGACTTGCTTTATTTAATTACAGCCAATCACTCGGTGAAAAGTGGAATAGTCTGTGATCTGTGTGTGGAAACCAAAACTGAATGTGTTCTCCTTGTGTAAAGTAACTGGTGCTCAGGCAAAGCACTCCAATAATATGGCAACATTAAACGTGAAATGTGGCAGACAGCGCCTTATAAATCAGATCACTCAAGATTCCAGGCACCTGTCATTTGGATCGAGTCGCACCAGCAGCGCTATGTGTTTATGCCACAATTGAGAGCTCTGGAGCGGAGACTGAGGGCACTGCACTTTTCTCATAGTGCCTGCAGTCAGTCAAAAACGTGTTCAGAATACATGGCCATCCATTCTTGGCCTCTCGGCAGAGAGCACAAAGTGGTCACATACTCCTGTTGTAATTGTGATTCTGTTGAAATGGGTGTGATGGGACCCTTTTGATGGGGTTACACAGTCTTCAAAATAATAAGACTAAAGTAGAGTAAAAGAAAATGCAGTGCTCGCTTGCTACTTAAGTCATCCCTAACTTTACGCCTCCCCACTTTCAAATGTCACTAGCTGCCACTGGCAGCGACATTAAGAAGGCCAACAGAAAATTGCCACTGAAATTTAAAACGTTCCTCTGAACGTTATTTTTCTTCTTCTAGGAGTTGTGTGATTGGGCCTGGGCTCTTTCTCACAGCCCCCCTCCCAATCACTCATCTCCTTTTAGAAAGGTGGGCTGTGCCTCTCGCCACTCGTTCAGGTAGAATAGGGCCATGGCGAAGGGGACAAGTCCTTTCTTTGACACGAATGCAAGACAACAGTAAAAATGTCCAGATAACTCTGGTGATTAATGATCCTGCTGGAGAGCAATCCTTTGTCTGTTGGTAGTTTTGAAATGCAGATAAACTGTAGTTTATGTGGATAGCTCAGTAGGTTACTGCCTTGGTTACAGAGGTCCTTTTGTTACTTGCAGTTCAGAAGTTACAATCCTAACAGGACAGTGACCTATGAACTTTCATCAAAGAGCCGCATACAAACCTGAAAGGTATAATTAGAACTTCTTCTTTTTTTGTGTAGTTAATATTTCTCCAGCCTTTCATTATTCTCATGTTGCTATAAAGAGTTTGTTAGGGCAGACATACATTTTAATCAGTAAAGCCCCCCCCCACACCACCACTGGCGTATGCTTTAAATCCTGTGTTTGTGCTTCTCCAGACCTAACCCTCTTAAAACATACTGCTCACCAGTATGGATGACGTGATTCCTACTCCTGGTAATCCTCATTGGCTTATGCGACATTCCCTATAGGCTGATTTACATACTTGTATGATTCATTGTCTCTGCATAATGTGGGCACGGTGTAAAGTACTGTAACATCCTACACTATGAGTAGCGCTATACAACCAATGAAGTGCATATGAGAGAGGGGCTACGGAGATATGAGGGGCACTGGTGGAGGGTGGTAGTGAGGGAGTCTGAGGAGGAGGTCATGAGGGGGAGAGGCTACGGAGAGATGAGGGGCACTGGTGGAGGGTGGTAGTGAGGGAGTCTGAGGAGGAGGTCATGAGGGGCAGAGGCTACGGAGAGATGAGGGGCACTGGTGGTGGGTGGTAGTGAGGGAGTCTGAGGAGTAGGTCATGAGTTGGAGGGGCTATGGAGAGATGAGGGGCACTGGTGGAGCGTGGCAGTGAGGGCATCCGAGGAGGGGGTCATAGGGGTAGGGGCTATGGAGCGATAAGGAGCACTGGTCGAGGGTGGCAATGACTGAATCCAAGGAGGTGGTCATGGGGTGTAGGGAGGCTACAGAGAGATGAGGGGCACTGGTGGAGGGTGGTAGTGAGGGAGTCTGAGGAGGAGGTCATGAGGGGGAGAGGCTATGGAGAGATGAGGGGCACTGGTGGAGCGTGGCAGTGAGGACATCCGAGGAGGAAGGCATGAGGGGAAGGGGCTATGGAGAGATGAAGGGCACTGTTGGAGGGTGGTAGTTAAGGTATCTATGGAGAAAGAGGTCAGTGGTGGGGCACCAATAAAGACTTTTACACCAGCGCTAAAGCCGGCCCTGTCATGGCCTTTCTGTTTTTGTTTATTTAATTAGCAGTCGGGTCATTAGGGCCTCTGTGGAATATATTTTAAAGTGTGTGCTCATTTATTTTACTGTTATATTCAATGATTTAAGTTTGAGGGTAATTTTCCTAATGTTTTTTATCGGGAATATTGAAAATGGAGCCGGATGGTGGCTGATATGGGGCTGGGGCCCAAGGTCAGCTGTGAGCTAAGGTGCACAGGAGATGGATTGTAGAAAATGGATAATCAGGCTGGGAAGGGAGTGTGCTGCAGAGTCCGGGGTCTCTGCAGGTAGTAATGAAGAGAGATTCTCTCTGAAGACTGGCAATGAGGGAGGCTGAGTAGTGTTACTTGCCTTATACTCCCACCTCAGAAACCTCCTCTTCCCATCAAAGGGACCTTACATGGGATACATTAGAAAAAGAAAAATGAAACGTTTGTTTCATTTTCTAAGAGCAGGCAGTGGTCCGTGGGACCACTGCCTGCTCCTAAAAATATTTTTGCATCCATTCACAAAGAGGAAGGGATCCCCTGGTGACTCCTTCCTCTTTCCGAGTGGCTTACCGCCTACTTGAAGTAGGTGGTAAACTGCGAGTGTTTTGCAATTGCGGTCGCAAAACAATGATACATACAAATGCGGCTCGCTATTAGGAAGGGACGCCCTTGGAATGCCCCTTCCTAATACAGTCTTGCACAATAGTGTTTGTACATACCAACACCCTTTTTTGCAGTTGCAAACGGGCCAATTGCCTGTTTGCGACTGCAAAAAAGGTTGTACATCTGGCCCTTAGTAAACTAAAAGGAAGTCTGTTGTTATGTGCGCCTTACTTGTGGCTTAGATTCTTAGTGCAGATGAAGCACTATTATAGTAGGCTAAATCAAACAGAAAATGTGTTTTTAAATAAACTCTGTGTTGGGTGATAGGGCCCCCTGTGGTGTTGGTGCTCACTCTTAGCGGTATTATCCTAATTCGTAAATAGTTGCTATGATGCTCAAGGAGGGGGAAATCACCCACACCCCCGATATGTGACCACTAGGGATCTACCTTATAAGTGACAACAAGCCCGAGCACTCATACATCAAATGATGTATGAGTGCTCAAGCTTGTTCTCACAGAAAATGTGTTTTGTACAGTGCACATCTAGAACACATGTATTTGAAGGTGCCCTCTTATGTGATGATGAATAAAGGAGGCTCAAGGAAATAAAGGTTTGGCTAGGATCACACAATTTGGTCAAGCATGGAAGCTAGGATTGATCCCAGGATTTCTAGTTTCACATTGTGCAATTCAGCAACTAGATGGGTGTCTCATTCTCCTGTATTGCATTACAGATTGATGCTTTATCTTTCATAATTTGACTATTTTAGCACACGAGAAAGGAGCTCACGGAAACCTATGTATAGATGAGTTTATAAGGGAGTTTTCAAAGAATAATTGAAGGTTACCTCTATGACTGGACTGCTAGTTTTGAAATGGTCGGTGTGAAAACTGCTGGCAGTTTTCATAAAATACTCATTTCTCTTTTTTCAAATGCGTTACTGTTTTTCAAGAATTTGTATCTTTGAAAGTACATCGCAAAAGAATGTCAAGAAAGTAAAATGTATTAAGTTAAATTTGTGCAGAGAAATAAGTGTTGGACAAATTGCAACAAGTAAATAGTCAGCCTTTCTAATACGATGATGTCAAGGCTTTTGTGTGGTAATGGGGACTTCCTTAATCTTGAACTATTATAATATGCTTGGTATTCAAGTACTTGTATTGAAGCCTGGCCTGCTGGAATTCGAGGGTTTGCAGTTAGGTCCAGACATTGCTCTTACTTTCAAATAACTCTCCACATGCTCTGTATACACACAGAATCAATCAGTGGTATCATGGTGACTGTTTGCAAGTAGATATGATGTAATCTAGGGCTTGTAGACTACCTCCAGAAGCAACAAATTGGGCCCGAAGTGCAGGGGCGGCTCCTACACTAGGGCGGAGGGCGTTGCCCCACTGCTTCTCGCAGTGCGAGAGCAGAAACATAAAATGGTAATAACTTTCAGTTATTACCATTTTATGTTTGGTTGCTGAGTGGGCGGGGCTGCTCTGCAAGCAGGGCAGGGGAGGAGTGGTGTGCCCACTCCTGAGTGCGTAAAGACTATTTGGTCGGCGCTCTGGGGCCGCCCAAACCAGTCATGCACACTCTGTCCTTCTCCATGCTGATTAATTAAAATTAATATTATTAAATTAAACACAAGTGCAACACCCCCCCTCCCCCCCCTCGGCCCCCCACCCCTCCCCTGTTATGCCGGCTGTGACTGCTGCAGTGGCCCACCCGAAAGCACCCTTGGCCTACCCAAATAAAAATTCCTGGAGCCGGGCCTGCATTCAGCAGTGCCTGTACTTGTCTGCTTTCCATAAGCAACAACGTGCAGGCGGGGAGATCCCCCTCCTGTTCTTATTTCAGTTCCTGCTGGGCCCATAACAAAGGCCTCCCTTTTTCTTTTTTTTTTTTTTTTGAGTCTCCTGGCTGGGAGCAGTCAGGAGCCTCACGCCTAGAAGCAAAAGCAGCAGAGGGCAAGGAAGGCTCGCACCTTGCTAGCACTCCACACATACTTGAAAGAGGCAGCTTTTCACTTTGTTCAGGCTCTGTTTACCAGTAACGCATGCATTATAAGAATGTCAGATGTGTTGGTCTTTCCCAGTATTTACACAAAATAAAATTCTTTGACCCCAGCCATGTGTAGTGTCCACAAGTTCAAAATGCTACACTGTGCCTCCTAATTCAAGTTGGCCACGTTGAATACAATTCACCTGCCTTGCCTGATCTTCATATTCTATCATTTCAAAATATGTCCAGCTAAGATGATTGAATCATGCACACTACGTCTGATTGGCATACCTCTCCCTTAAATAAGGCCCCAGTAAAATGGTGCAAAAGTCCCCTGTGACATAAAGGTCAGATGTCACTTGTGGGCCACAACGTGTCCTTCTACCAGCCACATGTGATTTAAAAAAATATATATATATGGTTTCTGGAATGGATACCTCGACAGTAACATGGTTAAAAGTGATATTTCACTGCATAAGCTTCAGTAGTCCTCCCCCTCCCCCATTGTAAAGGCGTGATGAGGAGTAAAAGTCCTAAATTAGATTTGTGAAGAGCTAGAAAAAAACTTTTGAAGAGTGTCTCAGAGAATTGGCAAAGCTAATATGTGGAGCCATCAACCGCGCATTGCAATCTATGCATGTTCATATATTGTTTGTCATGGCATTTGTATGTGTTGTCTTTTTTTTTTAAGCATTTATCCAAAAGTAGGACTCGAGGTGTTATGCTTGTGCAATTTGATAAAATGAAATTGAACATGTCCTGTGACTATTAGGAAAATTGTTTCCTTAAGGAAATTCATTATAACATGTGAATGATGTTTTTTCTCATGTCATATTTATGGTTTGACTTGACAGCATAGCTGTCGCCAGAAAATTATGTGAAAAGCACCAGAAGAGGGCCTTTGGCTCCGCCCACATGTTGAGAGCTAGCAGTACATGTTTTGATTGGGCAGAAGGTGTGTGCTTCCACAAAAAAGTACTTGCCCTCCATACAGCTGTGATCGTTCTGTTTATTTGTTCAACTGCCTGAGCTTGAATTTTCAGGGCCACACACATGGCATTGCAAAGCTATTAAAGTGCCTCAGAGAAACAGATAACTGATGTTATTTTTCTCTTCCAGCAGCACAGATAGAAGGGCAGTCAACCTACAGAGATTTTTATATCTGGCTTGACAGTGCAACTGTCACTTGACCTTCTAACCTACACCGATATTATTCTAAGTTTTTTGCTTCCATGAGAATACATATCCATGTCCATGCTATTTACGTGTAATGCTTCCCATTACCATACAGCAGTCTTTTAAAGCCAGACCTATTGGAATTGCCAATTTTTGTTACTCTACTGTTGAAGATATATTATATGTGCACACTTTCTTATCACATGTTTGTCTTATGACAGCCACGAACCAACCCACTCTGCAGAGCTTTGCCATTGTCAGGCTACTAGGATAATGCACTAACAATGACCAAATTATGCACTCAAGGTCATTTAAAATATGCAGCAAATAATTCAAAGTATGCAGCACATGCTGTCTATTATGTGGCAAATATGGTAAATACATAATTATACAGTAAACCCTGTAGTCACAGAATCACTTTAAATTGAACTGCCCCTCGCTATTGTCTTTGCTTAATTATTAAAAGTAGACAAAACCTAAATATTCTGATTCCATTCAGTGCCCATTGTTAACTTCATTTCGAAAAAACACAGCTTTTTCAAGCTAACTAGCCCAAAAGGATTTTGTAAATAAATGTCTAATATAATAAAAAAGTAACATGGTTAATATGATCCTAAAATGTCATCTCAGGAGTATGGTGATGTACAAAGTACTGTCTTCAGCTTCATGGTTTATGATACTACCAGAACCCCTCAAAGGCAATATTGGACCATATTAAACCTGTTATATATTGCGCCCTCTCTCCAGGGATATATATATATATATATATATATATATATATATATCGGCACCAACAGCCACTTTCCACCTTCTGAACACTTTTCAGAACAGATGCTACATTACGTGCAAGTGACTGCACGTCAATAACTCAAACACAAAAGTCCCCAAGGAACCGGGAGCACTCAACGGCTTTACAGGAATCCAGTGTAATCACCAAGAGATGCGTTTCAACAACCATGTCCTTTTCAATGCTGGTTTTATATAGATAGACTTGCTTCACCAATATTTATACGTCTTTGCACACTCCTATTGGTTAGTTCAAACATGATCACCAATAGGGACTTTTATAGTCCCCGCCATTCCTTATACCAGCATGCAGACATAATTATGTAGTTCACAAACCTCATTGGTCACAATCCAGGTGCTGATGGAATTACGCTGTCTTTAGTTACGAAAAGCACGCTTAACGTAATGTCTTCGCTGAATAGAATTTGTGGCCGAACAAGAGATACAGAAGAGTTTTATTAGATGGTGCAGTTCCTGTTTAATAAATAAAGTAATCTGGGCCAGCATGCATGAATTGAAGGATGGTGCATTGTGGGTCTTGTGTCCAATGGGGCTAGAACCTCTACTAAAGACAGCGTAATTCCATCAGCACCTGGATTGTGACCAATGAGGTTTGTGAGCCACATAATTAGGTCACATGCTGGCAGGGACTATGAGAGTCCCTATTGGTGATCGTGTTCGAACTAACCAATAAGAGTGTGCAAAGACGTATAAATATCTGGGAAGCAAGTCTATCTAAGTAAAGCCAGCATTGAAAAAGACATGGTTGTCGAAACGCATCTGTTGGTGATTAAACTGGATTCCTGTAAACCATCGGAGTGCTCCTGGTTCCTTGAGGACTTTGTGTCTATGTATGTATATATATATATATATATATATATATATATATATAATATATATTTGGGGCGGGGGCGGTTGCCAAGCCCCCTTCCCAAATAAATAAAGCTGTGAATGTGAAAAGAGCAGAGTAGCCTCTCCACTCACTGCTTCAGCTGGAGAAGCGCCCATAATGCCCTATTTTGTGATGCTCGTGGTGCTCTTAGAAGGGTCAGGGGCACCACCAAGCTTTGTTGTAAATTTTGTTGGGGGCTGCAGGGAGCACAGCAGGCCCCTAACATTTAAAAAAAAAATGTAAAAATCCTTGTTGGTCTTGAATTCATAACCCCAGGAGAGCTTACCATTATTTTCAAAGCACTCCAAGCTGGAGCTCTATGCTCCTCACCTGGAGTGCAGTGACCCATTGTGGATGGTTCTATGGCTGTGATTTGTGGCCTTAAAAATGTTTACAAAAAAAAAGACAGACATGTTAATGATAAAAAAAATGCTTTATTTTGTGACACTCTCTATTAGATAAATATTATGATTTGTGAATTTATAAAATATATATTTGGTAATAGTTATTAGTGACTATTTGACAAAACCAATAGGTCTGCTTTATTTATGTTGATATGCTGGCCCTTGATGAATCTAAAACGCCTGCTTTTTATCTTTTGTTGTTCTGACCCTTTGACAAAGCCAGTTGGATAGCCTTACTTAAAATGCAGATGGCAGGGCGCTTATGGCCCAAAGATGTGCGTGGTGGCGGATTGGGTGCCCATGGTGGGTTAAATGCAGGGCCTGGCCATAGGCCAGGCCCTGCACCCAACCCATCGCCATGCATGGCGATGGACATCTTAGTTTTTTTTTTTTTTAACACTTTATTTACCAGTTTCAAAATTAGAACAGTATATTTTCCAGCTCCATTACAATGGCATTGTGCCATTACAGTGCATTACACAGAAATGTGCCCGCCTCACAACATGCATCTCCATGCTGATCTATTCAGCCTGGACAGTCAGCTTTATAATTACTTGAGCTCCACACCTGCTAATCGCATACATGAATTACCTTGTTGCTACAGTGCACAGCTAACCACATTATGAAAAGAAAACATATAGCTAAAGGAAATATCGCATTTCTACGTCTGATATACAATTTCTATCTGATCAGCCAATGCCCGCAGGCACAATTCCGCGCTCCAGCTGTGTGGTGGGCTGTGATCGTGTCGCTGCTGTGTAGTGTTTAAAAGGACCCCAAATGTCCCGTGGGCGGGATGTACTGGGAAGAGTGGAGGCATATAAGTCGTAGTTGGTGTTGCAATATGCAAGACTGCCCAGCCATTCCTTGTGCGTCGGAGCATTTATTCGTCCCCATTTGAGTGCTATTTCTCTTTTGGCCAGTAGTAACCCCAAGGCAATGAATTTCTGGACTGGCTTAGGGATGTTAGTCACGTACCCCAACAATGCTACCTCTGGAGTAGGTTCAATGTCTAAGCCTATCATTTCCCCAAGGGTACGATAGATTTCAGCCCAATACTTTTGTATTTTGCAACAAGTCCAGGTGAGATGCACAAAGTCTGCGTGCGGGGATTTACATTTGAAACAACAATGGGGTCTGTCAGGATCTATTTTATGTGTCATCGCAGGGGTTACATATATTCTGCGCAGGAATTTGAAGTGGATTAGTTTATGGCGGCTATTCAAGGAGACCTCCTTGGTTTGTAGACAGCATGCAGCCCATTGGTCATCAGTAATGGGGTGGCCCAGGTCTGCCTCCCAATCAGCCCTTATTTTAGCATCGCGTATTGGGATTATATCCACACAAGCCCGGTATAGCTTGGAAACTAGATGCTCCCCATTGGTACTATCGAGAACTGTGGAAAACGGGGTGAATGGATCGGGTTCAACGGGAAAGCCAGGGATCTTAGCCCTCAGAGTTGATCGAAGGCGAGTAAGCACAAATTTGTCCATGAAGGAAGCCTCATTAAACCTATCTCCATCTGAGACAGAAAATACTTGCCCCTCAATGTAGAAATCCCCAATAGTGGTCATGTCGTACAGTGAGAGAGTGCGCTGTACTATCCTTTCCCCAGTAATAGGAATCCAGCGTTTATTTGGGAGAGGTAGGCTCGGGGAGTATAGAACTGGTGACCCCAGTAATCTGACCAGCTTCTGCCAGGCCCAGCTGGTAGTGGAGACTGTCTGTAGGGTCACGTGGGTAGCCCAGGGATAATACCGTGTTCAAAGTGTCTGGTAGGACCAGATCCGCTTCAGGACGTAAATAAGGAATCCTGGCGTCAGGGTGAAACCAGGAGTGTGCATAGCTGCACTGAGCGATCAGGTAGTACAATTGAAAGTTGGGGACTCCAAAGCCTCCTCTGTGGTACGGGAGTGTCATTACCTCCCAGCGGACCCTGGGCCGTTTACCTCCCCAAGTCAGTCGAATAAGGTGAGTGTATATTGATTTGAAGAATCGATTTGTTAGAAGGATAGGAATATTGTTAAAAAGATACAGGAATTTGGGCAGGACAATCATTTTAATCAGTGCGACTCGCCCAGCAATCGAGAGTGGAAGTCTGAGCCACCTGTCTACTTGCTTTTCCAATGTGTGTACTGCTGTGCCGTAGTTCGACCGTAT
Source organism: Calotriton arnoldi (assembly GCA_963921515.1). Taxonomy (NCBI): domain Eukaryota; kingdom Metazoa; phylum Chordata; class Amphibia; order Caudata; family Salamandridae; genus Calotriton; species Calotriton arnoldi. The sequence goes on along the minus strand of CAWUFW010002470.1, from coordinate 574,634 downwards.
AATTTCCGTGGTATTCAAGTGTATATTTATCCCCAGGTACTTTACTGAGTCCGAACACCAGGCTAGTGGGAACTCTCATTCCCATCTTACTGTACCTGCGGTGAGGGGGAATATTACAGACTTGTGCCAATTTATGCCAAGGCCGGAGAAGCTGCCAAACCTGATGATCTCTCCGATTAGTGGTTCTAAATTGTTTTGGGGGTCTCTGACATATAATATAACGTCGTCTGCATGCAGTGACACCAATAGACGTCCAGTGTTGAATTGGATCCCCCTCTGCAAATGACGCTCCTGGAAATGCCTAACGAGTGGGTCCATTGCTAATATAAATAGGACTGGCGACAGGGGGCATCCCTGTCTGGTGCCTCGGGATAATGTGAAGGAGCGGGACAGCGCGCCATTTAATCTCAGTCTGGCAGTGGGGGCTGAGTACAGTAGCACAGTGAGATTTACGAACCCAAATGGCATGCCCAGCCTACGCATAACTGTCCATAAGAATGGCCACTCCAGGGAGTCGAAGGCCTTCTCCGCGTCCAGCAGAACTGCTGCTGCCAGAGTCGCCGGATCAATTCGATGTAGGACTGCAAAGAGAGTTAGCAGATTTAGAGAGGTAGATCTGTGGGGCACAAACCCTGACTGGACTGAGGATATTATTTTGTCCAGTAGTAGGGAGAGCCGCATGGCGATCGTTTTGGCCAATATTTTATAAAATAAGTTTAATAGTGACAAAGGTCTGTACGATCCGCACAGCAGGGGATCCTTGCCAGGTTTAGGTAATAAAACAATCACTGCTTCTCTGAGAGTGGGAGGCAACTGATTCCGTTCTAAGGATTCGTGGTAAACTTCTAGGAGCTTCGGGCTAATAAATCCTTGTATCTTTTATAAAAGTCACCCATGAAACCATCGAGGCCGGGAGCCGTAGAGCCGTTCAATGCATCAATCGCACTAATTATTTCGTCTGTGGAAAATGGCTCGGCAAGGAAGTCCTGCATATATTTTTCCATGTATACCAGTGCAATCTCAGCGAAATAATCATCTCGCTCAGAGGAATTGTGCACAAGTTTGGAAGTATACAATTGTTCATAATATGCTAGGAATGCCTCCCGTATGTCCAATGTATCTGTTAAGATATGCCCAGAGTCAGCCCGGAGTTCTGTGATGTATGATTTGGAATATGAAGGTCTCAACAATTGTGCTAATGTGCGCCCTGGCCTCACGCCTTCGCCATACCTACGCGCTATCGCATATTTGCTCAGGAAATGGGTTTTCCTATCTGCCGCGTCTCGAAATTCCACCAATAATGCCAGACGACGTTTTCTTCCCTCTGCAGCGTCTTGTGAGAGAAGCATAGAGGTATCCAACGCTGTCAGCTGCTGTTCGATATTAGCTAGAGTTTTCCTCAGATCTTTTAACACCCCAGCATGTTTTGATATGGCAATACCCCTGATATATGCCTTAAAGGCCTCCCAAAGCATCGCCCATGTGTCCACTGACCCCGTATTTAAATCTAAATAATCCTCAATTGCCTCTCTAATTTCTGAGTCAAACAAATCATCGTTCAACGCCCTGCTGGGGAATCTCCACTGACGCTCATGCCCCTCTGGTCTGGGAATACAGAGTCTAAGCAAGACTGGGGCGTGATCAGAGTAGGTCCTGGGGAGTATCATAATTGCTTTGTACCACATGACTGGCCTCGGTGTGAGTAGCCAGAAGTCTAGCCTGGTCCAGGTATCATGTTGGGCTGAATAGTGTGTAAATCCTGGATTTGTCGGGTTGCGGGCTCTTCAAATATCCGAGAGTTGAAATGTCTCGCAGGTGTCTAACAGCACCCGACGCGCATGGGGTTTGGTGTCTGCCGCCTCGGAGGAGCTGTCTAATGTGCGGTTAAGAAGCAAGTTGAAATCCCCCCTCAGTAGCAAACTGTCAGTGCACAAGTGTAGAAGTGTGGCGTCTAGTTCCTGAAAAAATTCAGGGCAGTCCGTGTTAGGAGCGTAAATGCACACCAAAGTCACAATGTGGCCCATCAGTCTGCCCACTACTATTGTGAACCGGTCTTCTCTATCGTTGTGGCTGCGAATCAAGGAGAAAGGGAGTCTCTTGTGAATTAAAATCGCGGTGCCCCGGGCATACGTGCTGTAATTGGAAAAGAAATGGTGTGCGCCCCAACTGGCTGCAAACTGTGAGGTGTCAGACCTGGGCAGGTGTATCTCCTGCAGAAAGGCTATATCGACATTCTGCCTTTGCAGATAATGCAATACGTGTTTACCTTTTTTGGGGTTGTTGAGTCCCCGTACGTTCCAAGTAATGAGACAGATTGGAGTGGTCCACTAAGTTAGGGGCAGTAGACATCTGTGCCATAGAGCAGCATGATGAAAGCGTGATGAGTGGCGAGCAACCACTGATGATCATGCATGGAGCTGGCAAACAATTAGCATCTAACAGTTCGAAAAACATCCCCTCCCTCCACCCCCCTCCCAACCTCGCGTCCCAATTCGCAAGGTACCAACCCTAATAACCTAATGCATCCTGTAAACATCTTGTATGGAAATACCAAGTCTCAGAACGATGCATTGTGATCTGTGAATACAACAGTGTGCTACGCACCTAGGGGGGAGGCAACGCTCCAACTGTGCTCAGCATAATAGAATAATATAAAAGCACATTACTTATACTGTCTCAATTATTATTTAGCTTAGTTGAGGCATAAGACCGCTATATGCAAAGAAAAACAGAAACGAAAAAGGAATAGCCATGAGGATTAATCATTAGAGAAAAGGTCCACACTCGCAACAGAGCCGCTGTGGGGAGGGGAAGAGCCGGCCCCAATGTCCCTTCCCTGGCCGTCAGAGTTTTTGTAGGTCTTGCAAAAAGCTTGGGCCTCAGTGGGATTGTCAAATATGCGGGACCGCCCGTTGATGTCAACTCGTAGGCGTGCAGGGTACAGCTTGCCATACCGGAGGCCCAAGTTCCGCAGTGCTGCCTTAACACCAGAGTACTTTCGGCGAGCTTCTTGGACCATAAGTGTGAAGTCCGGGAATAAAGACACCGTGGAGCCCTGCCAGGTAAGTTCTCCACGCTCTCTGGCCAGCCATAATGCCGTGTCCCTATTGTGAAAGTTCATGATGCGTGCTATAATCGGCCGAGGTGGACAGCCAGGATTAGGGCGGGGGCCTAAGGAGCGATGAGCGCGTTCCACAACAAATCCAGGGGTGAAGGCCTCTTTTTTCCGAAAATGTCACAGAGCATCGATCCAACAAATGTGTCCATTCTTCTCGTGTTTGTCGACTCTGGGACCCCAATAATGCGGAGATTGTTACGGCGGCTGCGCGCTTCTAAATCTTCGTTTTTAATTGCAATGTCTTTTAAAATTTTGTCCATGCGCTCCAGACATTTCGTTGACTGCGCGGCCCCGTCTTCAAGGTCAGAGATTCGGCCTTCCGCTGTATCCAGCCTACGGTCATGGATGTCTAATTTAGCCCCTAGTGGGTCAAGGTGTTTGTCCAGCATGTCAAATCTACTATCCAGTGACTTAAACCCGGCTCTGAGTTCCGCTAACAAATCGGGAAGGGAGGGGGTGGTCTCGGGCACAGTGGCCGAGTCCTGGCCACCCTCCGCCATGATGGCGCTGTGATCTTGTGCTCTCTCTGTGGGGATGGGGAATGTTAACACTCTCTGCTTGGGATCCTTCTTGCCCATACCTGTGTGACCGTGACAGAGTGGTGAGCCAGCCGTTAATGACTGTAGCTAGCCGGATGAGGCAATATGGTGCAATGTAGCAGCACCAATTTAGTGCAGCATGGGCATCGCAGCAGCCGACGTGTAGTGAGTAGAATGCCGTCGTGTAAGTACTCAGGTGCCCATCCCGTCCTCAGCCCGATTGCAGTAGGCGCCTGGGGCGTGTCCGTGTGTTTTATAGCCAGATATTAGGGGGAGACCCCTCGGCAGGGGGTGCACTTTGAGCAACTGGCCCCAGTCTGTGTGGTGCTTTAGGCTTGATGAAGTGGTCTAATTAAGCAGGCAGGGAAAGAGCAATGTTCCAGTAGCGTCATTGGCATCATCTGGTCCGTTTGGAGGTGACCCCTCCCTGTGAAGTGGCCAGCTGCCGCCCAGTTCTTTGTCTCCCCAGCGGCGTGTAATTGTGCCCGCACCTCCACTCCACAACACTGAGGGTCCAGGGGAGAGGCCACCAATTATGCAGCTGCGCCACCGGTGGTCAGCAGCGCCAGCAGGAGCAGGCCCGCAGCGCCCCCTGCCACCCACCCCCCACAGACCCAGTGCGCAGCCGGATGGCTGCCTCCCTGGCTTGCCCGAGAACTCTGTCTCCCCGGGGGCCACTGAGAGCGTCGACAAGGGCAAGCTCGTTTCCCACGGGAGGTAATAGATGGAGCGTGCAGCGACGGCAAAAGCGGGTCTAGAGGGGCGGGGAAGGCCCAGCAAGCATCGCACTCACCGCCACAGGCACCAATGTCAGCAATGCCAGGGTGGGCTCTACCGGGCTGCGTGTGAGTGATCCAGGCGCCGGCAGCCCGGGAGCTCCAACAGGTCGCGTCGGAGGATGGAACAGGCCCCTCCCCTCAGATTCCCGGAACGATTTTCACCGGGTTGCGGGCGGACTCGGGTCAAAACGGTTTCACAGCGGCACCATCAGGAGGGGATTCAGCGCAGTGGGTCACATCGCCCTGGCGATCTCAATTGAGTGAGACAGACGGATCGTGCTGGAGCAGCTGGACAGAGCTTCAAAGCCGCGCGGCCATCTTGGTCCGCGGCTTGGCCATGCCCCCATGGACATCTTAGTTTACGTAAAAAAACATAGAAATTCACTTAAAAAAATAAGGTTAAAGGGACGTTATAGTTAAGTGAAAATGCCAGTTAAAACATCCTTTTTTAAATTAACAAAACCACTGATTTTTACCAGGTATAGTTATCTCATGTAAGTATAACTCGCGCCATGCACTGCTAATTACCTCACTGACTTTATTACTCATGACATGCTTCAATGATGCCATCATTGATGTTGTAGAACATCTGAAATGATATCATTGATGACAACACTATGTATGTTGCGGGCACGAGTTATAGGAACTATAGGGCATGAGTTATAGTTACTTTGAGATAACCAACTATAATTGGTGAAGTTCAGTGTTTTTTTTTTTTAGTTTAAAACTGTTTTAACTGACATTTTCACCTAACTATAACAACGTTTCACCTTTGAATTTTTCATTTTAGTTTGTGTGTGTGTATATGTATATCGTACACTTGCATACATTTCTTTAATTTTGCAAAGCAGTGAAATGGTCAGGACTGATGCCCCTGAAGAATCTTTCTCCCATGGCCACCAAAACCTGCCTCTGCTGTTGTCCCAAGGTGATAAAAAAAAAAAAAGTAGTAGATATCTTTGCTGAAGCCTAGCTAGTTATAAAACCAGTTCTCCCAGACCCCCTTACTCCGGAAACGTCAATTCACTCTTGCAGCCTGCATAGCTGGTGTGAAATACTGGTGGAAAGGAGGAAGGTACCCTGCTTGGCTTTGGAGAGTATGTATCCCTGCCTCCAGTACAGCATAACAAGCTATAGATTTTTTTCCCTATCTAGGCATGCATAACAATCATGCATGTGTGCAGGAGGCATTTTTAGCGACACAGATTGAGACCCATTGCATGGCTTTGGGGTTTGGAGTTGCACATCATATGCAACCCCCTTTTATTGAGCGGAACTACTGTCTGCTTGCCAAACTGTAGAGGACTGAAAGTGGCAGCAATAATGATTATAGTGACAAGGCAGGCCTCTATTACCTTTCCCTGCCTCAGATCATCACCTACTACCCTCTCCCACTATTTAAAATGTCCTGTGCCCGTTTTCTGCAACGGTGTCCTACACCCATCTGTGCTAGACAGGGATGTCTTGTGTGTACATTACTGCTGTGTGTGGAGGACCCTGTGTGATGCATGCGGCCAAAGCCGCACTGGAATCCATTTTGTAGGGAACATCCCAGTGGTTCCTAAGATGCAGCAGAAATATCAGACTGCAAGAGTTTCTGCTCTGCCTCCCCACCACGTTTCGACAAAGTTCCTTGGTTGGACCTGTCATAGAGCAATAACCAAAAGAGCCAGAACTGGTTTCAGAGCAAACTATTGAAACACATAACCATTGTATGTAACTTTGGTATTAGGTTGGTACAGAAATGTCCAGCCATTGTGTCAAGATTTCCCTACCATAAATATTGGGTATCCACATCAATGGTGACTTAGAAACTCTTTGTGCTCTAGGATTGCAATAACAACACCAACTCCCCTTGCCCAGTTTAGGATCGGAAACCTGAAAAAATTCAACAAACACTTGCAGGAGGGGCTGCTTGGACCCTGTGCTGAGGAACAGACCTGACCACCTGAATAATTATTTTTAAAAGGTTAAGCACTGCCTGAACAGTGAATCATGAACTTCTATAATTGATTTATTGAGTTCTGAGTCTCTAATTCAACATAACCTCCATGAATAACCCTGGTCTGTCTGACCTTGCTAACCTGAGGGTTAAGTGTTAAAGGGTTGTACTTTGTGTCCCTTCCCGGGCTCAATAGTAAGGTTAAGCCACAGATCATCAGTGGTAAAAAACTCCCATTAACACAATCTGAGCTCAATAACACGTCTGCCTTGGGACTCTTGAAAAGATCCCACAATTTCCTTTCTGGGGAGAACAAAGAAAAATGTAGACTTTCGGAGGCCCTTATAAAGGTGCTGACTCTACCCAAGAAAGGTCTAACCTCAGTGGTCAAGATTTTTGGGTTCATCCTGCTCAATGCTTTCTGCCACGAGAAAAGAATATTCACCGGAATCTCCTTCCAAAGGTATCTCCCCTTGTTAAGTCCTGCCCTGCTACTGAGCCTCACCGCTGCCTGCTGGTGTATTTCAAGCTCCATAATTTTGTCTGTCTTAAGGTAAAACATAAGAGTAGGAAATGGCTGCACCCACCCCCAGCAGTGAAGCGGCTTCAGCTGCTACATTGTTTAAGTTTGGTTCACTCAATGTACATGTGGTCACTAGGTGCAACATTACTGGAAATGTATGCATTATCTCAGACGTGGAATGCAAACTCCGCCTTTGATATCTGCAGTCATGAAAAATGAGTCTGAGCCTCACTCTTTAAGCATGTTACCCCTTTTGGAGAATTCATTGGGGGCCACTTGCTTTTCATATATTCCTCATGATCGGCCAAGTGCTGCTGATATGGTGAGTACAAATAAGGGTTTGCCACAAATTCAATTAGAACATCATTATGGCTACTAATGGTAGCTAGGATTAAACATTTGAAAATGGAACATTACCTCAAGTTTGAAGAAAGATGTCCTGTCATACAGTTGTACATGTTCCCCATCTTGCCATTAAAAGGCATCCAATAATAGTTATATCCTTTTAGCTACAGAAACTCAAACATACCAGTTGAAAATGAATTTTATTTTTCACTTAGTGCTAAATCATTAATGGGTGAAGTACTATTTTATTTTTGACCAAGTATCAGACTGCCAGTGTTGTTTACATATAGCTATACTATACAATAAGATTCTTGCTCTTGATGAGTGAAATAAAACTTGACTTGAAGAAAATTTGAAATGATTCCTAATTTGTTTCAAATGAAGTTACCAAGTGAAAATGAATTAAAAGTATCGCCAACTAATGAGTCAAAAATAGTAATAACTTTATTAAAAGTGGGTTTCAGGTTGGTAACCCATTTAATAAAAAACATCCAGATCAGTATTAAGAATAAACAAGAAACACTCCACACCAAAATGTGTGATTTGTACATTTGCATAACAAGTTTTCATTTTAAATATACTGAAAATCTGTTAAAGCATGTTATCAATGTTTTGGGCGTATAAACTAAGCTCTACTTTAATGGTATGTGTCTGCCTCTATTTCTTTTCATAAATAGACACATTATTTAGTAATTTCCAGGAAACATTTTTAAATCAATAATTTGCAATATATATAAATCCCATTGTCCTTGTTCAGCCACTCGTGGAGATGGCTGAGGACTAAGTAATCTTTCCCGTTGCCTGAATGTTGGTTCTGTGCATAAAGGAGGTGGCTCGGCTTTTGATTGGTGAATGTGTTCATCACTAACCGGATTGTCAAATCTAATTTCAAATCTCCGTTTATCGGATTTTAACTCCTAAAAAGATACAAAATCATTAATCACCAGATCAGCCTTCACACAAAGAATATATTGAATTTGCTACAACCATTTATGTAGAAAATCTTTTTATCACATGTGGACTTCACCTCTATCAAAGTCGGTTGAAACATTGCTTCTAGATGTTCTTTTCCAATACTAATGTATTAACTAACTGGTGACGTTTTGAAAACAATTCATATGGAGAGTTCCATCCACATAAAATAAAACTGTGCCTATGAACACCTCTTAAAAAAAGACTGATTAAACTTAAAACTTACTGTGAAACGTGCTCTATGGCTAGGAGTAAGTCAGCTATTGTTTCTGTGATTAAACAACAATAACCATCTAACATTTGCATTAAGTTGTCTAGTTTCATAGCTTAGCAAACTTTTAAATGTTGGATCTAATTATTTTCGGTCTTACCCGTTTTTAAACATTATATGTCCCAATTGTTGGAGCCTGAACAATGTACAGCAAATGTTTATAGATGTCTTCTGCCTTTTTAGGACCCTATCATTGACCTTGAGCAGCCATTAGGAACTGGTACAGTATTTTTGCGTGCGCACTGAGTGGGTGTTGACTCTTGTGACAGGGAATTTAAAACAGGACATACAGGATGCTAGTCCTGAAGAAAGCCCTGGACCCATCTGCGGGCCCTTGTTGGGCTGAAACATGCCTACCTAGATAGGACACAAGTCGCATAATGGTGTCAAGTGTCCAATATTTATTTTTAATCACTCCTATGCCATCCATTAATAAATTATGGAATTTAAAACACGGGTAGGTGTAGCAGTTTTTTAGCTATTAGGATCCCCCACTCCTCACGAACATCCCTTAACAGTCCCTCTATATACAACAAGGGCCGACCACCACAAGAGCATTCTCTGGTGAGCGCGGGATGGCCCAGGGAAATTCCCCCCCTCCCCCCGGGGTCCTCATTCCAGTCATTGGGACACAAATCTTCCTAAAATGAGTAAAAAGGCTCATTAATATGGCTGTCTGGTTCTCATATTTGAGAGCCTGTCCTGGGAGCGTTTGCTTTATTGTGGTTATCTAATTATTTTACCCCTCCATTATTGCAATGTCATATACCTAGGAGCTAAAAAAGCTGTCCCAAAAAGTCTTGAGATTGCCCAAAAAGCCACGGCAAGGGTGCTCCGCCAAAACGTTTGCTCCGCCTCTGGGCTTCTCCATAGGCTACATTGACTCCATTTGGACAAGCGCATGCACTTTAAGACCCTGTGCATCGCCCTCAAGATTCTTCACTCCCAGGGGGCTCTTATCCTCAGCAATCTTATATCCTTTTAGCTACTATCCAGACTGCTCCAATCGGCTGACCTTAACTTGGCCATTGTGCCTTGTGTCAAGAAGGCAAGAGCTGGAGGCAGCACTTTCTGGGCTTTGGCCCCTATTTTGTGGAACAACTACCTCTTTCCCTCAGGAAAACCCAGAACCATCTGCACTATAGGAAATTGCTAAGACCTCTGGCTCTTTTCCAACTAGATTTCCTGTTTACCCTTTTCCAGTTGCATGTAGTTGATGTACCTCTGTTACGGGTTCAGTGCTGGGAAGCCCTGTGGCAGCTATGCGCTATATAAGCTCTCTTAACATCACAAAATATTTGCATACCACAGGGTGATCAGATCTATTGAACAGCAGCTGTTGAACATTCTGAATAATCTGAACCCAAAATATACTTTTCTTATTATTAGTTATGACCACTCCATGTGCCAACTGGTTATGGAGCTATCTCGGGGGAAACATTTTTTCCCAAGCAACTCTGTCATATTGGGTGTCATAGGTATGAGGTATAACAATTTGACGAGCACAATACATTGAAGTCATAGACCTTTTTAAAGTGCATAATGTAATGCCTAGAACATTGAGATAATTGAGATAATTTTTTAAAATTCATGATCTGGAATATAGCCACAGGTACAGGAGCTTTGAGACTTGCATGTGCAAGAATTGGCATATGCCAACTTCAATTTGCACAGCAGGTATGGGCAAAAGCTATTAGCTGCTGAAAACCATGCATTCCCAAATGATATACCTCACGTCAACCTGACCTCTCTGGACCACTCTGGAAGTCAACTCTTCTATAGTGCTGATGTTGAGACCATGTTTAAAGACTACAACAACATTCTTCAAAAGACAGCAGAAGGCAATGCTCTAAACAAGTGTTTCTAGAACAACGGTCCCTAAGGAAATAATAGAAAAACAATACTCTGGGAGCGAAACAAATAATGCCCAGGAGTTACTACAATGAATATATAAACAGCATTTTATTTTCAATTTACATAAAGTAAAAGGAAATAATAGAAAAACAATACTCTGGGAGCGAAACAAATAATGCCCAGGTGTGAAAAGTTGGCCTGGTATATGATGTCCACTAATTAAAGTGGGCACCTTGCACCAGTCCAAACAGTCCTTATGGTGATTTCAGAGGTCAAAGATAACCTTAGAAAGCTATCGAAGTGGTAGCTGTGGAGAGCAGCCTTCAGGCTTAGTCTTGAAGGAATGTTAAGCAGCTTGTTTTACCAAAATGCAATCTTATTGTATTGGTTAAATGAAAGGAGAACCACACAGTTGTTATAAGAATATATGTTTATTATTATCACACACCTTAAATACCTCCCAGTATCTGCTACACGCAGATAAACACAAAGCGCACAATACTGTAGCAAAGAAACAATCGTAAGTAGCACTAATACACTGTGGGCTCCTGGGGGAGACCAAACCATATACTAAAATAGTGGTATAAGAACCACGACTTGAGTCAAGACAGAGTCTAGAGGATGTAGAATCGCTGCGACCCCCAAGGAACCACCCAAGGTGAGTAAGTAGGAACCCCACGGAGGACGGGTGCAGTGTGAGAAAACGACTGCGTGCTACGTACAATTCAATGGAAGAGTCGCGGTTGCAGTTTTAAAGTTTAAGGACCCTTCCCTGTGGATTACAAGGAAACCCTTTAGAACATAGAAGGTTGGAGAGCCACCCCACCCGTGGATACTGAAGTACCAGAGTTACCTATCCCAGGGAAGCCGGGTGCATAGGGCTGAAGTGGCGTCGGAAACCGCCATCGTTCTCAATGGGAGTCTTCAAAGAAATGCCACTGCTGGAAAGAAAAAAAGTGTCCGGTGGAACCCACAGGTGGATTCTTGATGGAAGGAACCTGAAGGCAGAGGGGACAGAGTCTGGGTCACCCAGTAGTGACCAGGGGCTCGGTAGACAAATGCCCACCGATGTCTGGTGCTTCAGGTGTGAAGGAGACCTTGACTCTACAGCTGCAGGGACCAGGAGATGTCAAGGACGACCAGGAGCTGGATACGAGCTGTCCCACGAAGAATGTCGAGTGCTGAGGGGTCGGTGTCTGGCGGGAGCACCAACAAGCCTTGGCAATGGCAACCCACAAATAAGGTCAAAGAAGGTTACGGTCTGGCCCAGCAAGGACCAGAGGACTCACCACAGCAAGGGGAGTCGGGGCAGGCCTGGAGCAACCAGGAAAGCCCAAGAAAAGCAGTGTTGGCCCTCAAGTGGACCCACAGGCCGAAGGCACAGGAGTCACGAGGGGACCTCTAGCAGTTTCACAGTCACAGCTTGCAGGGCACAGAGTGCTAGAAGGCTGGAGTCCTTTGTATGAAATGTGGGCAAAGGTTGGGGCTATCGACAACCCAATGCACGAAGTTGGGGAACACCAACAAGCATATGCACTTGCAAAAGTACGAGGTGCGCAGGGGTTCAGGTTATGCGGTCCCCACGAGGGACACTGGCCTCAAACTTGGTGAGAGGGTATGTCAACCTCAAGGAACAGAGGAACCCACCTCCTGTGTTGCTGGAGCCTTCGAAGTCTGCAGGAGCTCAGGATCAGCGGACCGGTCAGTTGCGTTACGGTGCCTGCAAATGCAGGGGAGTGACTCCTTCACGCCAAGGGAGATACTTCAGTTGTCCTTGATGCTCTACAGGTCCTGCACAGAGCCTGTATGGTGCACGGGCACAGACGATGCTTTGGATGGAGAGGGAGACATAGTCAGGCCCAGTCAAAGTCCAGAGTGTCCAGACGGTCGAAGGTCAGTGGTTTCTTGTTCAGAATCTTGTCCACGTCGAATTTAGGGTCCTACAGCCAGGTATGCCCTTTTGTATCCACGGGAGAGGATTGGACAGATTCAGGGGACCCTCCCAGGGGAGGGTCGGGGCAGTGGGGAGGTCACTCCCATGTCCTTTGTCCAGTTTCGCACCAGAGCAGGAGCCAACGGCTCCCAGTACTGGTTTGAGCTGGACTATGCACAGGGACACCAAATGTGCCCCTCATGCAGACTTTCAGGCACTTTGGAAGTGCACCCACCCAGTTCCAGTACACTAAATCCTGTCTGGGAGGTGGTCACACCTCCCTGTGACAGGATGCCTATTGTGCTGCCTTTCTCTGCTCGAGCTTGGCTCAGCAGCAGGAGGGCAGAAATGTGTCTCTGGTCGGCAGGAACCATTTTTTGCTGTCCTTGTCAAGAAGGCTGGTACCGGTTAGACCAGGGACCCCACGAAGCTTGCTTCTGAAGGGTGGAATCATACCTCCCACACCGGTTACTGGTGTGGAGGTATGATTCCAAGGTGTTTGATTCCAAACATGACATGGCTTGTTGCAGCCGTTTTCGAGATGGCATTTTACGCGAGCATATAATGCACCTCTACCTATGTCTGGCTGCGTCACCGACAACCCAGGAGAATGGTCTCCGAAGGCTGCAGGGGTGCTCTGCTCATGCAGGGGCACCCTCTCACATAAAACCCAGCAACCTGCCTTCAGGATTGTCAAGGCCTGCTATAGGGGTGACTTATAGGTTTTAAGTGTAGTGACCTATAGATATAGTATACCTATATCTAAAGTAAGTGGTGCATGCACCATCTTACACAGGCTGCAATGGCAGGCCTGTAGTTCCATTTTGCATGGCCTCTCATGGGTGGCATAATACATGCTTCAGCCCATGGGAGGCCTCTGGGGTACCTATACCCTGGGTACATGTGTACCATATATTAGGGACTGATAAGGGTACCGCAGTATCCAATCTGGAGTGTACCTAAGTACATGACATAACATTTTAGGGAGAAAGCAGAATGTTTGATACCAAACACGATAGGGATACTTTCAGCCGTTTCAGAGTTGGTCATCACGCGGTCGCATAATGCCACTCTATATGTCGTAAATGGCTGATACACTGACAACCCGGGAGAATGGACTCCGTAGGCTGCAGGGGTGTCCTGCTCATGCAGTATGTAAAATACATTACGAGGAAGAAATGAGGGAGACTCACGACAAGTTTTTCAAATGTGCACATAGCATCATATATTTAGGTTCAAAGTTTAGAAACGGTACAGTTGTATCAGCACTGTAGGCATGGAATGCATAAGCAGCCCAAATTGGACTTGGTGCACAAATGTGCTCGTGACACATATAAGTGGCGACGCAAGTGACAAAGTGAAAACAGCGAAAGGCGCGCGGTGACACAAATGTGAAATTATATACAAGTGACTGTGTGGTTCAGCACGAAATAATTAATTTACAATGGTTGCGTGGGAATCGATTGAGCGATTTAGATTGGACCACACGGAGTTGGGGCGCCGTCAATTGCGCTGAGGAGTCAACGGCGTTTCGATCCTATGGAATCAGGATCATCTTCAGGACGGGGCTGCTGTTTAAGTAGTGCTGGGGGTCAGGCTGGTGGAGGTAGCTGGAGTTTGAGGGGCTCTAAGAGGTGATGCCGGTTCTTAGTTTCGATAGATGCAGAGTGAATCCGTTCGGATGGGGCGGCGCTTCTGTCAGCCGTTAACCACAACCACGATCATGGTGGTTAACGGCTGACAGAAGCGCCGCCCCATCCGATTGGATTCACTCCGCATCTATCGAAACTAAGAACCGGCATCGCCTCTTAGAGTTACACAGAGGCTTCCTGACCCGCCGGCCCCCAGTGCCGTGCACGCCGCCTTCTCAGTTACGGCGCCCCGGCCGAACATTCTAGTTGCCCGTCACTGCGGCTCCCCTTGGCCCCCGCCCAGACCGACTCGCGCAGAACCCTCCATGCCACGCTCTGCTCATCTCACCACACCGGATTGACTCCAGCCTTCTAGTGAGGACACGGGATCGTGTCCTACTCAGCCTCCAGCTCCACGATCCCCTGGTGACCTCTCGCCGCGCCTTCACCTCAACCAGCCCCTCAAACTCCCGCTACCTCCACCAGCCTGACCCCCAGCACTACTTAAACAGCAGCCCCGTCCTGAAGATGATCCTGATTCCAGAGGATCGAAACGCCGTTGACTCAGCGCAATTGACGGCGCCCCAACTCCGTGTGGTTCAATCTAAATCGCTCAATCGATTCCCACGCAACCATTGTAAATTATTTCGTGCTGAACCACACAGTCACTTGTATATAATTTCACATTTGTGTCACCGCGCGCCTTTCGCTGTTTTCACTTTGTCACTTGCGTCTCCACTTATGTGTCAAGAGCACATTTGTGCACCAAGTCCAATTTGGGCTGCTTATGCATTCCATGCCTACAGTGCTGATACAACTGTACCGTTTCTAAACTTTGAACCTAAATATATGATGCTATGTGCACATTTGAAAAACTTGTCGTGAGTCTCCCTCATTCCTTCCTCGTAATGTATTTTACATACTGGTTTAACTGACTCCCCTAAAGATACCAATTGAGATATTGTTGTTTTTTGTCGTATACTTACCCAGATCTCAATTTGGTTTATGGGTCATACTCCTGTGGTTTTTTTCTCTGCTCATGCAGTGGCACCCTCTCACTTACAACCAAGCAAACTGCCTTCAGGATTAGTAAGGCCTGCCATAGGGGTGACTTATAGGTTTTAAGTGCAGTGACCCTTAGATATAGTAAACCTATATCTTTCGTAAGTGGTGCATGCACCATCTTACGCAAGCTGCATTGGCAGGCCTGTAGTTCTATTTTGCATGGCCTCTCATGGGTGGCATAATACATGCTTCGGCCCATGGGAGGCCTCTGGGGTACCTATGCCCTGGGTACATGGGTACCATATACTAGGGACTGACCAGGGTACCCCAGTATCCAATCTGGAGTGTACCTAGGTACATAACATAACAGTTTAGGGAGAAAGCAGATAGACTGGGGTCCTGATTAGCAGGATCCCAGTCAGACTAGTCAAAAACCAGCAAAACACCAGGCAAAAAGTGGGGGTAACCATGCTGTCAAATCCTACCTTCCTACACCAGGAGTTACTACAATGAATATATAAACAGCATTTTATTTTCAATTTACATAAATTAAATAAGGATAATCACCCCCGCCGGGGTAATCCTCAAGTGTTAAAAACAAAGGAAACAGGCTAAAAACAAGTGACCATTAATAATGTACATTGTAGAGGTCATAGGACAAAACACTACTACACCCATAGGTCATGCACAAAATTGTCAGCGGGTTAGAGTGTTTTAGGGTCGGCGACGTTTCGATCCATTAAGAATACAGGATCATCCTCATGACGACAACTGTATAAGCCTGATTACATATTTAAACAGTAACATAAATAACATCTGTTAGGGTAAAGGGAAACAAAAAAGAAAGGATAAGGATCAGAACAGGTCTCAACAGAAAGCGATTTATTGACGAAGGTGAAAACTTGATGGTTAAATCAGCGGCATCTAGTCATGCTCATATTGTCTAACTCAGAGTGGGGACGGAGTCTCACAGGGACAGTACCTCGAGATGTGAAGACAACTAATTTTATTCACGGATGGTGCAGTCAGCATGCCAATCCACAACATGGCTGTAGCGCTGGGCTCTAATAGTCATAAAAAGTATATAGCAAGACAACCATAGTCATATAAATAAGAGTAGAGAACTCGTGAATTGTGCGAAATACACCTACGTCTCAAGCGAAAAGTGTGCTTGAAACATGTCTCTATTAAAAGTGGTCTAAAATTCAGAAAAAGTGATCTCGATTAAGTTCACAAGTGGTAATGGAAAATTGCTTTAAAGTCAATAGTCAGGCTCCCACTTAGCACAAAGTGGACGTGAAGTCAGAGATAGATACTGCATTGGGCCTAAGGAGGCGTTGGTTCATGGATCGAAAATATGTAAGAGAAGAGCGTTATAGGTAAGTAAGTGCAAAGTCAATTAAGGAAAGAGTGTATATGGAGGTAATGTATTTACCTCTGGGTCCTAACCATTTTGCGATGCAATTATCGGGGAAGGCGAGTTTGTTCGCACTGAATACCCATAATTCACAGAGAAAACCAATAGTGCATCTGAAGTTTCAAGTTGCGTATAATAACAAAAGATTGCCACTTAGTGCGCTCTAAATGCTAAGGAACAAACAGGGTGGGTATTCGAACATATTGATTAAGAAACCAAAAAGTGAATGTTACTTGTGTGGCTAAAACCTCTTACCATTAACAGTAATGGGGTAGCCCTGTGTTCCTCAGATACTAAAATATACTGGTGGTTCTGTCGGATAAATCAATTGCATTGATTGCCATACGCCGATGGAGATTCTAACCTGTGGGTGGATCTAAATGATGCAAATTTGGAGTTATCTGACTAGTTTTACTCGACAAACCTGAAGTGCAGATTCCAACCGGAGGGTGGAACTTACTTGATATTGAGCACTCATCTCCCAGTCAAAGAATCTAATTGGATGGTGGATTCTCTACAGGTATACTGCGAAATCGCTACAGTGTGCCATTTCCTTACCTTTCCTGAGGAATCACTGTGTGGATAACAAAACGATATCCACTACTGGCTGTGCACTTCCATTTGATTGTTCTGAAGAAGACCCGCCATGACGCTGGTTCAAATAGCGCATACCTTTGGGTTGAAACGGCGACGCTTTATATCTAGTTTATGTCCTACAGCTTCCTCACGCCAAAAGCCAGAAATAGGAGTGGCACTAGGCCACTTGGGAAAGCTTGAGAAATAAATTGTAAAAGGACAGACGCTTTCTGATTGATACAATACATGTTTGTAATTCTTCCCTGTTGTATATATTGCACTCACTACATCACCTTGTCATTCTTTTTCACTTACTCAAAAAAGTAACTTGTTTGTTTGTGTTGATGAAAATGACAGCCATATATGAAAAAGAACAGTACATCTAAACCACGGAATATTGTCCTTGGTGTGTTTCTTACTATATATTAGTTATGGAATGCTAAGCAATTGATTTATCCGACGGAACCATCTGTAGATTTTAGTAAAACTGTTTACCAGCATGTGAAGATGCATCGCTGCCGGCATCCGACCATGATAGAAGGTAGTCGTGCTGTTGAGCGTGCACTCCCAAAACAAAAAGGGAAAATAGAGGACGGACTCTGTTAAGTCTGGTGATGGGCCTGGAGCGTCGGCCATATTGAAACACGCTTTGCATACTCCAACTAATGAGTTGTCTATACTGAACCCGATAATGTAGTGCAGTGTATCAGAAAGGCAGAAAATAGGGAATGGAGTATGGAGATAAATGTATATGAGAGGAAAGACAAAGGGAAAAATAGGAATTAGTATATAGATGCATCATAAAGTCATGGAATGTAAGACCAAAGTGGTCAATTATTCATCAACCTTAAAAGATATTAAAAAGGAAAGGAGATAAATGATCATGAGGTGATATTCACAGATAAACAATTGGTATTATAGTAGCAGAAAAAAGCAAATTTAGATTTACGAGGAACAGCCAAAACTTAGCTCCATACTGGTTCATCAAGAAGGATAAGGAGATAAAGTAGCAGTTTGATGTGCATCAAATCAGAGTTGTCCTTCTGTCCGGTTTAATACCTTATGGAAACTGTCTGAAACTCAAATGGATACTTAAAACAGTTTGTTGAGGATAGTGGCAATGTCACCTCCACGTTCCGGTGTTTTGATAACTTCGATCACCTGCGGATATCGTTTTCAGAGTGGCCAAAAGTGTTGAAATGTTCCACCAATGGTGCATTGGCCACCTTGCATCTCAGAAGACTCCTGTGTTGACAGATTCTTATTCTTATTTTTTATGTTGTTTGACCAACATAAATTAAATTACATAGACAGGTAATTGCATAAATCACATTTGGGGTTTTGCAGTTGGAAAATTGCGTACGCATCATATTAACATTATTGTAAACAAATTCCTTTGACTCAATGGTATAATCACATATGCTACAATCTCCGCATTTCTGGTGGCCCACAAGGGGTGTAGAGCCCCAGAATTCATGTGAAGTACGGTGCGTTCTGGAAGGTGGGAGGGAGGCACTTACCAAATGTTCTTCGATATTCCTGTTTTTTTTTAAAAGCAAACCGGGGTTGTTCTAGTGACAGTTCACCCGAATTAAAGGTGTGCCAGTGGCGCATGATTGTTTTTCAATTGGTTTGAGGTGGGAAAAAATGTGGGCACACAAACCATTCTCTTTGTGGCTTTTTTGGGGGTGGGGGTGAGCAATGCGTCACGTGGACTATGTGAGAAGTTGGCCTGGTATATGCTGTCCACTAATTAAAGTGGGCACCTTGCACCAGTCCAAACGACCCTTATGATGTATGAGGTCAAAGATAACCTTTAGAAAGCTATCCTAGTGGTAGCTGTGGAGAGCAGCCTTCAGGCTCAATCTTGAAGGAATGTAAAGCAGCTTGTTTTACCACAATATCACCTCCTAAATTGACCAAATGAAAGGAGAACCACACAGTAGTTATATAAAAATATGTATTTATTAATATAACACTCTCTACTATCCTCTACACGAGGATAGAACACAAAGCGCACAATACAAGATCAATAGAACAGTTGTAAATAGCACAATACACAGTGGGCTCCAGGGGAGACCAAGCCATATACTAAAATAGTGGTATAACAGTCACAACTGAGATCAAGACAAGGTCTGGAGCATGTAGAATCACTGGGACCCCAAGGAACCACCCAAGGTGAGTAGATAGGGACCCCACGGAGGACGGGTGCAGTGTGTGAACATGACCGCGGGCTACGTACAATTCTATGGGGAAGTCGCGGTTACACTTTTAAAGTTTAAGGACCCTTCTAGGAGGACTTCGAGCGAACCCTTTGGAACATAGGAGTTTGAAGAGCCACCCCACCGTGGATACCATAGTACCCGAGTTACCTATCCCAGAGGAGCCAGGTGCATAGGTCTGGAGTGGCGTCGGAAACTGCCGTCGTTCTCAATGGAGGGATGTGAAGAAGTACTGCTGCCGTGAAGGTAAAGTGTCTGGTGGAATCCAAGCCTGGATTAGGGAAGGAAGGAACCTGAAAGCAGAGGGGCCAGAGTCTGGGTCACTTCAGAGTGACCAGGGGCTTGGTAGACGAATGCCCACTGATGTCGGTTGCTTCAGGTGCGAAGAAGGGATGCTTGACTCTGCAGTCACGAGGACCAGGAGATGTCGAGGATGACCAGGAGCCAGAGGTGAGCTGTCCCGCAAAGGATGTCAAGAGCTGAGGGGTCGGTGTCCGGCTGGACCACCAACAAGCCTTGGCAAAAGCAACCCATGAAGGAAGATCAAACGGGTTACGGTGTGGACCAGCAAGGTCCAGGGGACTCCCCAAGCAATGAGGAGTCGGGCACATCTGGAGCAACCAGAAAAGCCCAACAGAAATCAAGATGACCCTCAGAGAGACCCACAGGCCGAAGGACCAGGAGTCACGAGGGGACCTCGGGCAAGATTGCAAAGTACCAGCCCACGGAGCACTTGGTGTGAGGAGGCTGGAGTTCTTTGGAGCAAATACTGCTCAGGGTCAGGACTACATGGAGTCCAATGCACAAGCTCGGGAATTGACAACAAGCTTATACAATTGCAAATGGACGCTGTGCACAGGGGTTCGGGTTATGCAGTCCCCACGAGGGATACTGGCCTAAAACTTGCTGAGAGGGCAGATCGACCTCCGAGACCTTCGAAAACCCACCTCCTGTGTTGCTGAAATCTTCGGAGTCCGCAGGAGCTCAGGAGCAGCAGACTGGTCAGTTGCATTATGGTGCCTGCTAGGGCAGGGGAGTGACTCCTTCACTCCAAGGGAGATTCTTCAGTTGTCCTTAGTGCACCACAGGTCCTGCACGGAGCCTGTATGGAGCAAGGGCACAGACAAAGCTTTGGACGGAGAGGGAGATGAAGTCGGGCCCAGTCGAAGTCCAGAGTGTCCAGACGGTCGAAGGTCAGTGGTTTCTTCTTCTAGAATCTTGTCCACATAAAATCTAAAGTCTTACAGCCAGGTAAGCCCTTATATACCCACGGGAGATGGTTGGACAGATTTGGGGGACCCTCCTACGGGAGGGTCAGGACAGAGGGGTGGTTACACCCATGTCCTTTGTCCAGTTTCGCGGCAGAGCAGGAGCCAATGGCTCCCAGAACTGGTTTGAGCTGGACTATGCACAGGGACACCAAATGTGCCCCGGGTGCAGACTTTCAGGCACTCTCAGAGTGCACCCACCCAGCCTCAATACACTAGATCCTGTCTGGGAGGTGGTCACACCTCCCTCTGACAGGATGCCTATTGTGCTGCCTTCCTCTGCTCGAGCTTGGCTCAGCAGCAGGAGGGCAGAAATGTGTCTCTGGTCGGCAGCATCCATTTTGTGCTGACCGGGTCGAGAAGGCTGGCACTGGATAGACCAGTGACCCCACGAAGCTTGCTTCAGAAGGGTGGAAACATACCTCCCACACCGGTTACTGGTGTGGAGGTATGATTCCAAGGTGTTTGATACCAAACACGACATGTTTCTATGCAGCGGTTTTCGAGATAGCATTTACAGCGAGGTTATAATGCACCTCTACCTATATGTCCGGCTGAGTCACAGACAACCCGGGAGAATGGTCTTTGAAGGCTGCAGAGAGGCTCTGCTCATGAAGGGGCACCCTCTCACTAAAAACCCAGCACCCTGCCTTCAGGATTGATAAGGTCTGCTATAGGGGTGACTTATAAGTTTTAAGTGTAGTGACCCATAGATATAGTGAACCTATATCTAAAGTAAGTGGCGCAAGCACCATCTTACACAGGCTGCTGTAGCAGACCTGGAGTTCCATTTTGCATGGCCTCTCATGGGTGGCATAATACATGCTTCAGCCCATGGGAGGCCTCTGGGGTACCTATGCCCTGGGTATATGGGTACCATATACTAGGGACTAATAAGGGTACCCCAATATCCAATCTGTGACAATTTAGAGGAGAAAGCAGATAGACTGGGGTCCTGTTTAGCAGGATCCCAGTCAGACTAGTCAAAAACAGTGCAACATCAAGCAAAAAGTGGGGGTAACCATAAGAAGCAGATCCTACTTTCCTACAGACTATACCAAGCCCTTTTGAGTGATCTTGTTATTAGTTTAAGTGGATAACCTCTGGCAAGTAACTTGGATTCTAAGGTCTCCGCTTCTTTAAAAAAATCTGCTTTGAAGAAGCAGTTCCTACAAATCCATAAAAATTGAGATTAGGAAAGAGAGTCGCAAAGGGCTCGAGGGTGATTTCTAGAGTATGCCAAAAGTGTGTTTTTGTGTAGTTTTGCGATATAATATAGTGTAAGGTTCATTGTTTCTAACCGTCGGATCCAGAAACGGGATTTCTTCTGTACTGAATTGGATAGTACATTTAAGTCCTTTACAATTGGAGTTCACCCAAGTTACAAATGTTGTTAGGCCTAACCTGTCCAAATCCAAGATAATCTTTATTCGATATCACAATAGTGAATCATAAAAGCATACATAGTAAAATACAAAATACAGTTAAAAAATTACAAATAGGTTAAAAAACTAAATGATAAAAATACAGAAACAATTTAAGAAAAGGCAACAGTAATCTGCTCGCCCAATAGGGACTTCCTTCGGAAAATAACAGCCTGTAAGAAATGTGATAAAACCATACATGTGTACAAATTTGAAAGTAGTTGTAAGTGTAAAAACGCCGGTCTACATTGTTTAAAATTTAGCGATTTCATTAGCTGCTTAATAAAGGAGTGTCTCAAATCGGAGTAAAAATTACAAAAAAAACAGTATATGCTATTGGACTGCTTGGATATATTGTCACAGGGACAGTACATAAAATCGCGTGACGAGTTGTTAATATTGGGAAAGCTCGTCAGGCGGTGAAAAATGTCGAGCCTAAAGAGTGTGAGAACAAATCTGTGCTGGGCATTGAGTACATTAACTTAAAAGAGTTGCATGTCAAAGGTGGACAAAATAATTAGGTTTCTGTGAACAGTAGGTTTAGGCAGTTCAATGGACAACCTCAGTTCCTCAAGCAAAGTTAAACATTCCAGCTTTAATGCTTTCCTCAAGATATTAATCAGAGTTTCTGGATGATCATAATAATCAGAATAACCAATATCAGACATGAATTGCTTGACAAACTTTAACCAGGGGATTTTTGAAGAATACACTAATCCGCATCAGTCCTTTACAATAGCTCGATTAAGTTCTGTGTAGTCCGAAGACCAAATTTTATGCCAGAGCAAAACTGACTGAACCTTTATCAAGTCTGCTAAGTATGCAGCACCCAATTCCGAATGACATATAAAATTGGAACAGCTTTTAGGAAGTGCAAGGAGATTTTAAAAAAAAAGCATTTCCTGACCGCTGTAAAGACTTAACATTTGCATATCCCCACAACTCAGAACCACACATCGCAATAGATCAACATTTAGAATTGTAAATGGTCAGCATCTCTTTTGGGTGTTTACTGCCCAATTTCCTATAAACGTTGAGCAAGGCCATAATGGAGTTAACAAATTGGTCTTCTAGAGTTTACAGCACTTCTCCAATTCCCCTCACAATCAAATATGATCCCTAAGTAAGAGAAAGAAGGTGTTTGCGGTAAGGTGGTGTTCTCAATTTGAATATTATGACATTTAACTGTTCTTTTACCAGCTTTCATAACAAAGGTTTTACTTGTGTTGATTTGTAACCCCAGATTCTGCATGTAATGTACAAATTCATTGAGAAGACGCTTTAGTGCCAGCGGTGTGTGGGCCATTAGCACCGCGTTGTCTGCATAAAGCAGAGCCGGTATAGATAGATGCCCAACTTGCGGCAGATCTGAGCCTTTATTTGCGAGGGTGCTACCCAGGCTATTGATGTACCTGTTAAACAAAACAGGAGCGAGTACACACCCTTGTTGAACCCCATTTTGTTGTAAATGGTTGGGTACATTCACCTTTCAAACCATGGCGAACCCTTGCGGTGCTGGTTGAGTATAGATATCTAAGGAAATTAACTATAGTGATATCCACTCCCATTGTAAGCATGACAGACCAGAGTTTGTTGTGGACTACGCAGTCGAAAGCAGAGGACAGGTCGACAAATACCGTAAAAAAAATTGCCACGTTTAATGTGTACGTATTTACCTATCAATAAGTTAAGGTTGATAGCTCGCTCTGTGGTCCCAATTCCCTGGTCGGAATCCGTATTGTAGGTCCGAAATGATGTTATTACAATTGGCCCAATCCTGTAGTCTGCATGAAAGCATGCGACCAACCACTTTGACTAGTGAGTCTAGCAGGGAGATGGTGTCTGTAGTGCGCAGGACAATTACGATTGCCTTTCTTGAATATTGGCACAATGTGGGAGTCAGACCAGGAATTTGAGAAGCCAGCACTCTGACAGGATTTAAGGACGAGAGTCAGGAGGGGGCCCCAGAGATCAATGTTAGCCCTAAAGAGATCGATCGGGATGCCATCTGGGCCCGGCGCTTTTCCTCCTTTACTCAACTTTAGATCCGATGTGACCTCTTCAAGGGTGAAATTGAGGTCAATCTGATTGTGGGAGAGTGTGGACATAGGAGAATCAGCCACAAGCGCTAATGGAGGGCAGTTGCTACTGCACTCCGTTGTACTAGTATATCATTTAGAGTAATGAGCTAACCAGTCTTCTTCAGTAATTGCTTTCTCAAGTCTAGGTTTGTCGTCCTCACTTAAAAAAGGGGAGTTAATAACACGCCAAAAAGCAGTGTTATTATTTCGACAAGCCTCATGTAAATTTTCCCAGGCCTCCTTTTTCATTCCTTTTTTACGGTGTTTTAGGGCAAGCCTATACGCCCGTCTACAATTCTGGACTTCAATAGTATTCCTAGGTTGAATATTTAGGGCCTGTTTTAGATTTTTATAAGCCGGAGTGCCGGCATGATCAAACCAGCCCTTAGTTTTTACATCTCCTCTCTTCTGATGGGAGGTTAGCCCTGCTTTAATTTCCTTTGTAATTGAGTTAAATGCTTCTATAACTATACTAGCCGCTGCTGACTCGTCTAGACATGTGTCAAAGGCCCTACTCTGATTGTGGATTAGCTGTTCTGGGAATTTAATAGGATCAACTGTAGACCAGCGCAGGGTATAGCCATTTGAGCGAGAGAGTTCGATGTTCTCGACTGAAAGTGTGGTGACAAGCCCCTTGCGTTTTAACAAAATTAGTATTCAACTCTAAACTCTGGGGGAAGCCTGTCACCTTTCCAAATTAAGAAAATATCACCAATGTATCTTCTCTAGGTTATTATGCTGTCATGAAAGGAGTTATTTTCGCAAAGAATAATTGTGTTTTCAATATTGTTCATGATGAGAATGGCAAAGTCAGGAGCGTAGACAACTCTCATGAAAGTACCCTTTATTTGTTGGTAATACTGTCCATCAAATCGAATTTTTTTTTTTTTTAAAGTGTCAATTGTAGCAATTCCACAATCAATTCACTAGGTATGGGGTGAGGACGCACTCTCTTCTCCAGGGTTTGTCTAATGACTTCAATGCCTTTGGTTTAAGGAACGTTTGTGTATAATGCTCTAAACAAGGCATGAACCAAGAAAGCCAATTCTTCAAATCCATGTTGCTGTCTGAATCTAACAGACAGCAAATGTACCATTAGCTGACATAAGTGGAAGAAAATGTAGAGGCAAGGAGATCTAACAATTTTAAAAAGCCTCTGTGCCATTCTCAGGCAGCTAACATGCCCTGCTTTCCTTGCTATAAGAAAAAGATCAACAAAATCCAACAACATTTCAGTGACTCTAGACATCTTTTGGGGCTGACTTAATCACCCCAAATTCAGTACTTAGTCTGCCACCTCCAATGATGACTTGCCTGTTTACTTCCATTTGCTAACATACACATCATATAGAAGCTATGTCATTCCAAACTAATTTGTGAAGAACAACACTATTGAGGCCTTGTACTGCTACCTAACCTCCTCAATACAGCCATAAGCAACAAGGAGAAGTACAACTGCTAGAAGTACAACTATGTCTCTCAAAGAAGAATAGGAAACCCAAGTGGATTTTAATCTTTCCAAGGAAAAGAAAAGAGACGTTACCACATTGAACGAATGTGATGAAAGTAAAATAAAAACCATAGATAAGTGCGTAGCTACTGCAGTACATAACTCTTCAGATTATAAGCGTAGGATTCAAAATCTGTTACAAAATGAGGAGTATTATGGATAGTCTAGTGAGAACAAACTTCAAGAATAGAAATATTGGTCCAATAGTTGATGCAAATAGCTTTAGATCTTGGAAAGCTATGTCAACAAGAATTTAGGTCCTGATTTAGATCTTGGTGGATGGGTTACTCCTTCACAATGATGACGGACATCTCGTCCTCTGAAATATAAATCTCATAGGATATATAATGGGATTTATATTTCGGCAGATCTAAATCATGCCCTTATTTTCAAAGTGTTATGGATCCAACTATCTTCGCCATCTATGGTTTGCTGAAAATATTTAAAGATATAGGAAACCCCAAGACCAATAGTAGCTAGTATTAATTGTATAATAGAACCACTGTCTAAATATTTTAAACTTTTTCTGACACCACTAGGGAAGCAGATTCTGTCATACACAGGAGATACAGCATGTATGATAGAGAAAGTGGACGTGTAACAATGCAGAAGTGACAGGAAGGTCATAGTCTGTATTGAAGTATTACATATTAATATCAATCAGTGTTAGGCTATAACAGCAGTTGAAGACTTCTTAATTGAGAAAATGTTTGTTTAATGGAGTCTTCATAGAATTCATTATTAGAGCCCTATAATTGGTCCTCATTGAAAAAATCTGGATTATTCAGGACCTGCTGTACGTTCAATGGAAAGGGATGAGTATTGCAGTGACTTGCCCATCCTCCCCCCTTGTATAGCAAATATTTAGGTGGCTGCTTTTAACAAAAAACATACTTATAACAAAAAAGCTCAATTTTTGAAAATGTAATTATTGGCTACTAATATATCAATGCCATCTTTTTATATGCAAAGGCAGATTGAAAGAATTTATAAGTTGTTAGTACTTATACGATCTCAATCTTAAATTTGCATTTAATGTGAGCATAGAGGAAGCACCCAACCTGAAAATCTAAATACTGCATACATCTGGTTGAATAGAATTAGAGTTGTATGTTAATCCTACTGATCGCATACATTGTTACATTTTGCCAGCTATCACCCATAGAGTCAGCTAAGACTATCCTTTGCCCAAGGAAACATTGCAGAAGTATTAATGTTTATTTGATGCACATGGAGGATCAAAAAATTGATTACTCGGGGGTTCCCCAAAATGTGTGCACCTTTAAAGCTGAATATGTTTTCATAACTGGGATATGCTAATGAAATCCAGTGAAAGGATCACAGAAGAAGAAAGATTAAACTGTATCACTACCTATTCTTGTTGGAGACAAATGTTGAAAAATATAATTATTATAAATGTGCACAATTTGAACAAAGATCTACTGTAAAGGTTAGACAAGTTTATCTCTGTTTTGAAGTTCAGATAGGAATAGTAGGGCTCAGATAGCACTTACGTGCAATGCGCCAAAAGAAAATACTAAACAGAATAGACTTTTTGCAGAACCCCCAGTGGAAGGGCATCTTTCAAGACTAAAGAGATTCTGTTAGGAGGCCAGAACACCTCTATGCCAGGCATGATGAATGGTAGACCTTAGTATATTGATTACTCCTGTGTAAAATATGTGTTAGAAACAAAGCAGGTTGTTAAAAAAAAAAAAAATGAGGCAAAGGAGGCACATTTTAATACCCAAAAGTCTGCCTTAATTGGTGACTACAAGTAAAACTGGAGAAGCATGGATCAGCTATTCTTGAGAAGATGTATTGGTTCTCACATTTTGTTGCTAAAGTGCCTCCCTGTGTACATTTTGATGCAGTTCACAAAGATGATCATTTGGGGTTTGTGATCCCCAAATCCACTCCAAATGATCTCTATGTTGTATCTTTCACCACATGTGTCATAAAATCATTACCATTGGTATGAGATAAAACTTACTGCAAACAGTTGGCGCAATACTTAACTCATTGATATTCTATAGGTAATTTTCCATAACCAATTAACTTCAAATTAAAAATGCTAGTTACAGTTCTTTCCTATGAAGCAGATCTCATAACTTTTTTTTAAGCCATGCAGATTTTTCCTTAAGCAACCCTATGAATCCAGGCAATGTTTGCTCTCTTTTTCTTCAGAATGAGGCAACAACACTTTCCCTATTTATTGTCTTATTTCCATCCGAATTGCAGCTGTCACAAGAAAGAACACACTGACTCAAAATATCGCAGACCCTTCGGATTTGTAAATGCTTTTTTTTTATAGCCGTACTGAAATAGTAGGTTATGTTATTTTAGTGGCTTTTCTTTGTATTGGAGTCACTGACAATTATTTCACCTGTTGGTGCTTCCTGTTCTTGTGGGCAAGCGTATGTAAGTAATTGATAGTTTATCTGCGAAAGGTTTTCCTTAGAAGTATGGAGCTTTCACCCTTTCCCTTTTATAAATAACTCCCATTCATTTGGTAATGAGGGAAGACTCTGCAACCAGTTAACCTAAGCGTAGTGAATCAGAGTTATATAGTGGTTTTTCCCTTCAAATGTGTACTGCACTGGTGGTGTTCTGGTCTTATGGCAAAGCACCTAAACAGTATTGTTTATGGCATTGCTGTTTGAACAATTGATCTTGTTCATTTTGAAACTATTTATGCCATTGGTTGTCAAAGTGTAGTGTTTTTTAATCTTCTGTTATAGTCTGGGGCCACATCATGTACAAGGGTGCTAGCGCAGCTCCGAGCTGGGCACCAGTCCATAAGAAAATGCACTGGCTAAAGCACATACACCCAATCATTTTGTCCCTTTTTTGTAGTACCCATGTTGTGTTTGTTTTTCACTGACCCATGTGAAACAGCTCTGTGCCTTAATTGTGATTGCTGTGTGCGGTAAGTGAAGGATAGCTGTATTGTCTTGCAACTGAGGGATAACTCCTCTGTCTTGACTGAGTGGTCACTTGAGGCAAACAAACATTTGGCCTATTGTTTCCATCTCTGGATGGGTGATATCTATGGTCTGTCATATGCCCCTTGCTGGTATGCTCTTAAATCTCAACCCAGTAAGAATACAGACAGGCTGCCTGGTTGATGCCTTTCAATAATTTTTATCTGTTTTTCAGAATCAAACTCTCACTTCGGGATAAAGAAATGTTGAGTTAGGTCAAGAAACCCATGGCTCCCGACTTGCCCTCAGCTCGCCTTCAGGGCTTTGGGTACACAGGTGAATGCACTGAAGACAGAGAGACTTGGTCATCCTCACAGGCCAACTCCTCAACTGTAAATGAGCCCCTTTGTTCTAAGTTTGCCTATTTGTGCTAACAATCATTTTTGCCCTTTAAAACTTGCCTCATACAAATTATGGTAACCCGCTATCCATCTGAGCAACAGTGCAAAAATGTAAATCAATTAGAGGATTTTCAGCAGTGTTGAGTTAAAATAATTTTTATTCTCTATTAACATAATTCTATTTTAATAGCCCCAGTGTTTGACTAGAGTTTGTGTAAATCTAAAACAAGATTAAACATTTTCACCAGAGGGAAATACATTCCTAACAAAAAATATTTAGAGCTAATATCAGATTGGAATGCAGCACGAAGTACTCCAAAACTAACACTAACATGCCACTGAGAAACATAGCATATAAATGTCATGCGCCCAACACAAGGGCAAAGTAACTAAGAAAGTAATACAAATTGCAGTCACTACATTGTTACAGCAGTCATTCTTATTAATATTAGCTAATGTAACAGTAACATAAGATGCCTTTGCGTTTAATTAGCATAATTCAAGATTTCTATCAATTTATATCATTGTAAAAAGGGCATGCTTTTGCAAGTGACTGTGGCATAACTTCACTCAATATTCTTTTTTTTTTGTTTTTTTTTTTGTTTTTTGTCCTCATTCGCCGTCCATCTCACTTCAATATCCACCCTGGGCGTCTGTACTCACTCTCATAACTCTGAGGAAAGTAGGCTGTTGGAATGGTGGTTTACGGCCCCGCCTACTAGTACCAGACCTGCCCTAGGTATCAATTAAAGAAACCTCTGAGATTACTCTTCTGCCAAGCTCAAGGGCTGATAGACTCTCGCCGATTAACCGCCACCATACCTGGCGGCTCACGGCTTAGCCCAAAGAGTATTGACAGCATAATCATAGGACTCAAGGATCACAACTTCACATCAACCTCTGGGAGTCCCATCTAAGTTTCAAGAGATTCCAAAAATCTTTCTTTTTCCTACTTCCCTGTCTGGCCAAATCCAATTTTGAAACTGCTAAAACTGATGACTGCCAGTCCGCAAAAGTGGGAGGACCAGACTCCGTCCACCTCATACAGATCTGCCTCCTGGCTAACAAAACAGAATAGAAGAGCAAGGTTTCAGCAAGCCCAGTGATGTTTTCTGCGAGACCAAATATTATTAAGGGCAGATCTATATTAATGGCACAACCTAAAACACTTGTCAAAAAATCCCCAACCTCCTGCCAAAAAGTAGCAAGGGAAGGGCATTCCATAAACATGTGAATGTCTGAAGCGGAAACCAAGCCACACTTTTTACAGCTAACTGGAGGTCCAACTGAGATTTTAGAGAGTTTGTGGGGAGTGTAATAAGCCCTGTGAATGGTGAACAAGTGGTTTCTTTTAAGCCAGGCTGGTTTCACAACTTCGTATAGAATCTTACATGATTTCTGCCATAATTTCGCACAGTCCTGTGTAGGCAAAACCCCCCCCCCCAGAGATCTTCAGCAAGCTTAAATTCGCCATCTACTTCCTCCAACAGAGTTTGATACCAAAGGGAAACTTCTTTCTTCTCTGGGGATTTGGTCACGAGCTGATGTTCTAAAATACTTCCAGATCCCAAGGCATGCTTCCGCGGGTGAGATTGGACCCAGCTTACAAGTTGATAATACTTAAACCGAGAAAGTCCTCCCCCGACCCTGTCCTGGAGATGTTCCCAGGGGGTGAGTATACCTCCGTCAAGGATATCTCCCCAAACCAACAACCCTGAATTCCTCAAAGGGGATGTCAGTCTATCTCTTAAGCACTCTGGGGTTCCAGGAGAATACCAAAGGGGAGCTAAACTGGAAAAATAGACAAGCCCCACCGCCCCCCTAACTTGGGCCCAAGTTTTAGCTACCCCCTGAAGAACCTTCAGCCTAATTTTTTTTTTAAACTTCGGATCCCCAAATTTAAACAGGAACTTGTTCTCTGGTAGCTTAACACCCCTTAACATGGCCAAAAACATCCCTCCGGCCCCGGTATCTACGGGCATTCTTAATAACATACGTGAATGTGACAATTGGAACGCCCAAGCATATAGTTGGAGGTCTGGCAGGGCTAGGACACCCTTTTCTCTTCTCCGCCTCAACTTCTTCCAGGCAATCCTAGATGTCTTGGATGCCCAGATGAAGGAATTAATATCACTCTGAAGCTTCGCAATCGTGGATTTTTCAAAATAAAGAGGGATGCAGTTAAAAAGAAAATAAATTTTTGGGAGTATCGACATCTTGACTAAATTGGTTCTTCCCAGAATAGATAATGGGAGACAAGCCCAAGATTTCATAAGCATTCTACACTCCCCTGCCACCATAGCTAAGTTAGTCTCAGCTAACTTTGTGATGTCCTGCACCACCTGAACCCCCAGGTATCTCATTTTGGAGCTAGGCTGGTAACCCTGCTGTGTCTCCGACAGGTTCCAAGTCATAATTTTGGTTTTTGTAGGATTAATCTCATAACCAGATACGGAGCCAAACTCCTGAGCTAAACTAATGACTGCTGGAAACGCGGTCTGTAGATCCGTAGAGAAAACCAAAATGTCATCAGCATACAGGGCAACCTTCCTCTCCCACTCCTCATACTTAAATGGCACTATATTAGGCTCCGCCCTAAGCCGTTGAGCAAAGGGCTCAATATAAAGATCGAATAGAAGAGGGGAGAGTGGGCATCCCTGTCTGGTACCTCTTGTGATCCTAAAGGAGTCAGTAGTCCTCCCATTAACCAACAATCTGGCTGTAGGGTTCTTATAAATCAATTGTACCATGTGGCGGAATCTTCCCCTAAGTTAAATTTCTGCAAAGCCTCCGACAGGTAAATCCAATTTACCCTGTCGAAGGCCTTGGTTGCATCCAACGTCATGGCAGCCAGAGGGAGGGAATAAGTAGAGGCAAGATCTATGGCTCCAATAAGATTATACGTGAGATCAGAGAGTTGCCTGTTCCTTACAAAACCTTTCTGATCTATATGAAGTACATCTCCCACAATAAGACCCAATCTCACTGCCAAAATAGAAGTAAAAATTTTATAGTCTACATTTAGCAGCGAGATGGGTCTATATGAACCACAACTTGACGCGGGTTTCCCAGGTTTTAGTATCAAAATGATTAAAGCATCGTTCCAAGAAACTGGGAGCCCTAAACCAGCCTCCAGCACATGATTAAACAATTGCGTTAAGATGGGAATGATCTTTCCTCCCAACAACTTATATATTTCTGCTGGAAGGCCATCAGGACCCGCAGCTTTCCCTGACTTGGAGCGTTGAATGGCTTCTCTAACCTCAATTTGAGTAAAGGCTTGGTCCAAATATTGCTGTTGGTCCTGACCTAACGAGGGAAGGGGAATATCCCTTAACCAATTTTGAACGTTAGTGACATCTAGGCTTTTGTCCTCACAGTATATCTCCTCAAAATACCTCTGAAAGGCCAGGCTAATTTCCCCATCTAGGCGGAAAGTCTCATCCCCACTAATAATCTCATTAATGTGATTCCTTGCCCGGTCAAACTTAGCTTTCCAGGCAAGAAGTTTGCCTGCGCCTTCTCCATATTCAAAATGGGCGATTTTACTGGCCTCCCATCTATGTATAAGCCTGGACTGCAGTATACTTTCTAACTGCCCTTTTAAGTTATCCCTTTTGACTTTCCACTCATGCTGGGCTTCAGGCGAGGTTAACGAAAATGTGTCAACTTCTAGGTCTTTCAACTTCCCTTCAATGCAAGATACCTCATCTTTATATTTTTTATTCCTAAAACTTGCCCTACTTGTGATCTGACCCCGCAGGAAAGCTTTGAAAGAAGCCCACACATTTAATATTGATGTTGACTCTAAATTTACTTCAAAGAACCATTCAGTTTCTTGCATCAAAAAAGCTTTTTCTTCCTCTATCAGGAGTAAAGAACGATCAAATGACCACGAACGAACAAGCCCTGCAGATGGACTCTCCAGGCGCAAAAGGACCCCCGAGTGATCAGAAAGGTGATTAGCCAAGTAGGTAATATCGCTAACTCTATCCCTGATCGAGTTACTTATCAGCATGTAATCAATTCTCGATTGATGCCGATATTTATAATTTCTGAATGATACCCCCCGCTGTAAGCCTGATCTTTCCCTCCATATGTCTAAAAGAGCAAATTGCTGCATTGCCTCTAGAAGAAAAACACGAGATTTAAAGGGTACTGCAGCTCTGCTAATTGGAGTCTTATCTAGGTCGGGATTTAAAACTATATTAAAATCTCCAGCCATAATTATTGGCTCAGGAAAATCTAATAGATGGGAAAAGATGATCTTAAGAGTTGAGGGATCGTCTTGATTTGGCCCGTAATAGCCGACCAACGTATACAGGCTCTCCATCATCTTAACTTTAACAATGACCCATCTGCCACCTGGGTCAACCAATTGCTGTAAAACATGAGCTTGAGCTGTTTTTTTTAATTATAAGGACTCCCCTAACATTAGCTGCCTGATTCCTGCACACGTATGAACCTACCCATTTTTTATTTTTAAGAAGGGAAGCTACCTCTTCTTTTAGGAGATGTGTTTCCTGAAGAATCAACACCTGAGCCGTTGAATCTTGAAGATACTGGACTATCCTATCTCTTCTTGGTCTGGTTCGCAGGCCATTTATATTCCATGATAGAATCTGTATGGAACTCATTTTGTATCTATCAAATAGCCCAACCAAAAAACCGGAGACTGAATATAAAATGGCGAGTACCAGCGATCAGTCCAACCTAGCTCCAAAACTCTCAACAAAGCCCTGACATGAGTCGAACCCAGACAAAAAAACGGCAAATGAGGATTTTTTTTGTTTTTTTCCCTGCTACACCTGACCCCAACCCCAACCCAGTGCCCCCACCCAACCCTCCCCCCCTTACTGGGAACCCATACCCCAATTATCTGGACAGATGGAGTCCAGGCAATTGCGTCCGGAAGATATCTGCACCACCCACACCTTAATAGAAAACAACACCACCAAAACACGATACCCAGAGAAGGAGAAAAAAATTAAATTCAAAAAAGGAGAGAAAAAGAAAACTGACTACACTGACTACACTGTAGTGCACTGCATTTAAACTAACTATCAATCCCCCTTACTTAGGCTGTTCAACAGCTCATCTGCTTCCTGTACCGACCTTATATTATGCATTTTATTATTATGCATCACCTTTAAAAAGGCCGGGAATTTTAATTGGGCTACAGCCCCTACTTTTTTGAACCCATCGAGTCTCTTGCCCAGTTCCCATTGCCTCTCCAAAGTGGAGCTTGAGAGATCCGATCGAATCTCAAACGCAAATTCCTTTGCCTGCACTGATTTAAATTTCAGTGCTAAATTTAAGATCTTGTCCTTCAAGGCAAATGTGAGAAAATTAATAAGGATTTTTCTGGGTTTGGGTCTGTTAGGGTTCCTCCGAAAAGGGTCCCTATGTACCCTCTGAATGTCACGGCTAAGCTCTTCCTCAGAAACTTCGAGCTGTAAGGAGGACTTAAGTAGAGAAACCACATAGGACCGAATATCAGAACCTTCACTTCCTTCTGGTACATTCAGTAAACGCAAATTATTCCTGCGTGCGTTGTTCTCTAATTTCTCAACTCTGTCTCTAAGTTCCCGATGTTCCGACTTTAGAAATACGATTTCCGACTTTGCCTGGCCCAGATCTTCTTTCATATCACCTACTGCATTCTCTAAAGTGACAGTTCTGGAATTTATAAGATCAACTTTTTTTTCCAAGGATTCGCAGTAATTCCTGATCTCCCCTTGATTAGCTGTTGAAGCTGCAAATCCTTTCTTTATATCCTCCGTTAAAGCCACGAAGAGATTCTCCAAACCCGCGGGTAACAGTGGAGCTGGCTGTGCTAGGAGGGATCCCCCTCTGGTAGTTCTAGAATGCTGTTGTCAGACGCTCTCAATATTGGTTGCGCTGAACTTGTAACAACAGTCATTGAGTCTTCTCTAGGGGCGCTCATATTCCCTGAATGTACCCCCAAATCCTTAGATTGGGAGGCCAGGCCGGTTGCTTGGAAGACTAGGTCCATTGGTAAGGCTGTGACTGTGACTTTCTCTGAATCAGACACCGTCTCCATCCCTGTCACAAAAACTGTATCTGTGGGAACAGCCAGTAGCGTAGACAGAGGTGTAGGGGCGATTAAACTTGCCGGAGACTGACCCAGAGATCCAGGTCGTGTACTGATGACCAACACTTCTGATCCTTAAAATAAGAGCGTAACGATGGAGTCACTTTAGCCCCGATATTAAGTGCCTTACTTTTTGGCTTCCTAGGTTTAATAGATTTCCCTTTGACCTGGTAAACCTGAAAAGCAGAGTCACCAGTTATCAGCTTAGTTCTTGCAGCTGAGGAGGCCTGTATTCCACGGGAAGAAATAAGCTCAGCGGCAGCAAGGGATGGCGGTACCACAGCCTCAAGAGGATCCTTGCCGAAATTTATTTCACCAAAAGTAGTTTTAGTGCACTTTTTGCCCTTCTTACTACTTGCAGTAACTTTTTTAGGACCCCTTGTGGCCCCTCTTATTGGTTCCTTTTGTCCTGTCCCAGCTTCTATCTGTGGGCTTCCAGCGGTTGGGGAGGTGGCCTCACAAGTTTTACAAGATTTGAGAGGAGTCTGTTGATTCCCAAAATGCTGTGCTGGTAAGGGAACTAACCTCTTTGCCCTTATCTCCTCTTCAATACTCCTGTTTAAATCGCCAGCAGCCTCCTCCCCCACCTCTCCAACCTTACCTCTAACTCCGCTGTCCTCCTGCTCTTGCCTTTGCTCCTGCTCCAAGTCCTTCCCACGGAGAAAAACTGTAATATTAGCTTTATTGCCCCCTCTAAGGAGACCCCGCGCTGCTACCTTTCGCCCCCTCCTGAGCTCCAGTGCGGCTTCCAACAAGCGGGGCGGCGTAGGAAAAAGGTTCCCCACCTCCTCCCTGCACATCCCAGACTTCACGGCGTCCTATGCTCAAAGCTCTTCGTGGCAGCCACGGGAAAAGAGCGATGAAAAGAGCCGCGCCACAGGACACCTACTCCAATTCGAGCCAGAAAGGGCTGGAAGAAAAGCCCTCCTGTTCCTCCAACAAGCGCTGCGTCCCCGGCGTGACAGCCCAGCCTCTCCCTGCTCTCAGCTTCACAGAGGAGCCATGCCGCCTCCACAAGCCCCGGCAGCGGCACAAACAACGAGGGCAGCGTGAAGACGTTTCCGACAAAGCTGGCGGCATTCAGGTAACAGCCCCCTGCTCCTCCTCCGATTTAATTACAAGCAGCTTTCAATCCCCGGGTCCATAGTGGGTGGTGCAGAGCTCCGGGCGCTAGCGGCTAACACACAGCCGCCATGTTCCCTCAAGCTCACCTCCAGTGAATTCACTCAATATTCTTGCAGCTGAAATAAAGTGAGACGTTCGGTGCATGTAAGAAGCTGTGGTTTCTTTAACATTTGTGCAGCTTTTAGAATAAGTGTTTTGAAAGATAGAATGACATAATTTTCGAAATGATGCATTTGCAATCTCCAATGGAACATGCTGTTCACAGCGTAAAGTTTCAGCATATTGGATGAGGTCAACATCAACAGTACACAAGGTTTGTTGCACCTAAATTATAACAAAAAAAATCATTTGATTTATATAATAACATTTCCAGTTTGTAATGTCTATTTCAAGTACCTGATCACGTGACGCCCATTGAACCACTACATAATAAAATTCATGTATGTTTTCAAAATGGCCATAAATTTTAAATTAGTATATAAAGTGAGTTAGATGAAAATTTGTCTGAATTTACTATTTGGTGGATTTACAAAACAAGTATTTAATTTTACTAGCCACAAGTAGAAACCGCAAATAGTTTTGTAGAGGAAACCACCAATTAAGTAGTTCAAGCATTTAAAAATAATTTGACTTCGTAAATACAACTTTAGATTTACCAATATGTAAGTCATGCCCCCAAATAGTTTAGAAACCATTATTGTTAAAACATCTAATCTTTTGGAAAGAAGATTGAGGATAAAATCATTTTTAAAAAACATCTTGGTAAAGATCTCTTGCAGTGCCAGATTTCTACATTGTTCCTTGTTCAGCTCTATCTGTTCAGCTCTACTGTTGAGGCTGGATTTTCACTAAGCAAATATCAACCCTTGAGTTCCAGATTGCTGTCTGGTCCAAATTACAGTCACTCTACATGCCTGAGTTTGTTTTTAAATTTATATTTTCGATGTCTCCTATGATTGCAGTCCCCAAACACAAGTGGAATTTTAGTGTTCAAGTTACAAGCTGCAACAAAAACATAATGTTCATGTCTTTCCATCCTTACTGTGAATCTAACTCCATCACCATTCTTCCACACCTACTCCCGGTGATTTGAAATACGTTTTTATTCCCTTGAGCCTTGCTCCCATCATTATTCCTACACCTTCCCCGGGCTCTTGGCACAACCGCCATAATTAGATTTCATGGGCTCAATGTACTTGCTTTTGTGGTGGCAAAGGGACCAATTCTCACCCTGGGTATCAAACACAAATTTCGATTCTGTAACGCAATTTTAGTTTGGGACTACATACAAAAATCAGTATTAGAAAGGGGTGTGTATAGGGCGTCCGTTTCAAATACCAATTCGGAATGACATGTATTAATATTTTGCAACCAAAACTTGGTCTCAAACCATTAATATTTTACCAACTTTACAAAGGTACTGGTAATCCATTCGCAGATTGCAACCTGTATTTCGCGACCAGTGTTTAGTATATCTGGGTACTACTCCCTTATCTTCCAATACTCCGTTTCAAGCATCTCACAGTCATCTGAGGAGACCAGTAGAAAACATGTTACCGTTAGCACAACATAGTTAAATTAATATAGAGAAATATAGATAGGTAAAAGTTAAATATGTGGATGTTTCTTTTTTACTGAGAGGTTCTGAGTGATATCCAGTAGTCGAGAGAAAAGCTTAAGTTATCTATGACTTCACTCTTTATGCTTATATAATTTTATCTTGTATATGGGCCCCAAAGTCATCTGCTAAGAGCTATACATAACATAGGCCCACTCCAAGTCCCAAATAAAAAACATGTCCTCTTGCCACTCACCCCACCAAACTCTATGCCTTCCATTCCCTTCCCTCCAGAAGAGGTACACCCTGCTTTACAATGCTTCTCTGACAGGCTCTAGAGGGGCCTGTCAAATCAACCTAGAATTCCTTTACAACGTTGCAACAGTAGGTAACTGGTTTTGTTAACAATAGTTGCTACACCATACCTGTGAATTACTGGATTTAGAATTCACGCTAGTGGCTCCCTACGAGAGCCATACAAAACAAATTCATATATTTTGGGTGTCCACTCTCAAAGCGTCTATAAACCTATTCAGAGAAATTTTATGAGGTTAAGGGTGGTTTTTGAGGATCAGACGTAGGAATGCAAAGGCAGAAACAAGGCACTAATACCAATTAAGTTACCCCATGTTGGACTTGGCCCTATTTGGCAGGTTCACCCCTAAACGTTTTGCCTTTTTCTGTGACCTGGTGTTGGTGATTTTAGGCCTCTGGGCACTTTTCCACTGTGGTCCAGTGGAAAGTGCGTGCGCTCTGTTACATTGGTGAGCTTGGCCTGCCCTCCCATAGGGATGCATTGGGGATTCCCTGATCAGTGTGTGTGTCAGTGGTAATTCCTGTTATGAGAGGAGCAGTGTGGTCAAGTCTGGTATGTATGAAATTGTGTGAATAAATGCTGCGCAATGGTGTGCGCAGATTTATGGTGGTTATTTTAGAAATGCCACTTTTAGAAGTTGGTATTTCTGTGTGCTATGTGTCTGCCTGCCTGATGTGAATTGCATGTCTGGCTTGTGAGTGACGGCCTGGGAGGTGTGTGTGGCTCCAGGAGGGGCAGGGTGAGTCCGCGTTGGGCTGAATAGGATACCTGGGCTGGGGGGTACTGGGAGGAGTGATCCCCTGACTTTGAATAGGAGTGTGCCTGCCCTGTACAATGCTGGCTCCGCCCCCTGTGGTGTCTGATCACCTAGCCCCACCTGACAAAGGGGAAGAGGAGCTTGGAAAACAAAGTGCTCCAAATCCCCCCTGAACCAGTTGCATCTGGTTCCCCCATGCCCTGCACTACAGACAAAGAGAGTTTGTGGTATAAGTATAGGGGCTGTGACCCCATGAAAATGTTCAGTCTTGGTGTGCTGTTCCTGCTGGGGCGTGCTGCTGCTGGGGCCCAGGGGGGGCTACCATGAGGGTTTGCCTCCCTGGGCCCTGCCTTGCCCCCTGGACCTGGAAGACCTCTTTTGTTTGGACCCTTGGGCTCTTCATATCATCCTCCAGGACCTTCAGGACTTTTGGTGCTTCTAGCGCCCTGTGAGCGATTTGTTTTTATTTTGCCAGGAGAGAGGAGCTGGCGTTTGCAGCACTGCGCTGCAGGAGGAGAGCGAGGGAATCCCCAGCGTAGGGATTCCCCCGCAGTGTGCCTTGTTCGGCGGGTGCCCACCCCACAGTGTGCACGCCGAGCGGGAGCCTACCCCGCTTTATGATCGTAGTTTTCGGCGGGTGCCCACCCCGCTTGTACTTTTATTCTAATGGCGGGAGCCCACCCCGCTTTGAGCATTTCAAAATGCGGGTGCCCACCCCGCTCTATATTTTAAATTAGGAGGGAGCCTGCCCCTCATTGTCCGCTTTATATTTTATTAATTGAGCGGGTGCCCACCCCGCGTTCTATTTTTCAAAAGCACCGCCGCGGCCCAGCCGCTTTTGAAACTTTCTCCGGGCCGCTATCAGCGCGACCCGGAAGACAGGCCCTGCTTGATTGTGGGCGGGGCCGCGGGCAGGAAGGAACCGCCGGAGGGGACGTCTGGAGCCCTGCACGCTCCATGCTGAAGTCCCAGTCCCATGAGAGGGACCAGGCAAAGAGCGAGGCAGGCTGCATGGCACCGGAGGCAAGACAGGACTCCCGAGTGGTGTGGAGAGCCCCGCGGCATGCCGAGGAGACGGCCAGGTAGCCCGCAGACCCGGTGAGTTGCCGCCGCCTGGTGGGAGTTGGTGCCTCTCGAGGCACGTTGCCGGTGCTTGGGGGTGCTGAGCGGACCCGCCAGAGAGCGGGCCGCTCCACCGTGTGGCCTGTAATTGTTTCCAGGGCCCCGGTGGCGGTCCCCTGGGGCACAGTGGTGCCCATGCCTTTACCTTTTCTCCAGCTGCGCCGTCCCAGCGCAGGCAGCTGCAATGTTTAGGCCATTCTTTCTTTGGGGGCATGTCTTGTGAGGTAGGAGTGAGATACACTCCTCTGCCCCAGTACTTTAACAGCTGCGCAGCACTTGGTACCAGCTGCAACGTTTAGGTCCGCGCAATTGCGCACCTGGATTCTGCTGCATAGGCAGCAGCCCTGACTTTTGGACACCGGGCATTTGAGCCCCCTTTGAGAAGGCCAGTTGGCCAGGGGGACTGTTGGTTTTGTAGGGCGCCAGGCCCTAATGTGATTTATGTGGTGCTAGGAAATGTGATTCATGTACTATGATTTACGCACCCTGTTTTTATGCCTCTATTGTGGTTTTATGTATGAGGTTATTTGCATACTGTGGTTTATGCTAGTGAGATTATTCTCTACTGTGAGTTATGCCCCTAATGTGAGTTACGCTTAGGAGGTTATTGTCCAAGGCGTTTAGACTTCTGAGATGATGGCATAATGTGTTTATGCTGGTGAGGTTGGCGCAGAATGTATTTCACGCCTAATGTGATGATGACTGCATAATATGGTTTATGATTGCAGGACGATGCTGAGTACGAGGTTTTGCCAGTAATTACTGGTTGTATTCTACATCTACAATTTGTGCTACAGTTATTATAAGTTCTACATTTACTAAGTTCACTTTGTGATGGTTCTGACAGTGGTCCAGTTGGCCCTGTCAGGTGTAAATAATCCCTTGTAGATATTACCTAGTGCCAGGTGGCACAATGTATATTATGTGATTACTATTCTAATGTGTTATGATAATGCAAAGGCTATTCTTATATATAACCTTGTGTGGAGTTCCTTTTGTGGTGTGCCTGGTATGTTGTTGCTGTGTGCGTGTTGTGCAAACGCTTTACACATTGCCTCCGGGATAAGCCTGACTGCTCGTGCCAAGCTACCAAGGGGGTGAGCTGGGGTTATCTTTGGCGTGTAACTCCCTTGCCCTGACTAGAGTGGTGGTCTCTGCTTGGCTTTGGCGCAAGCCTTAGCCAACCAGAGATCCCATTTCTAACACCCCACATTATAAAAATGTGATTGTTGATTGAAGGCAGAATCTAGTTGACTGTTTTATAAAGGGTAGGAGTAGATGCTATGCTTCTCAGTCTAACTGTG
Source organism: Calotriton arnoldi (assembly GCA_963921515.1). NCBI lineage: Eukaryota > Metazoa > Chordata > Amphibia > Caudata > Salamandridae > Calotriton > Calotriton arnoldi. Next base: position 533,602 of record CAWUFW010002470.1, on the reverse strand, counting down.
AATTTATTACTGAGTGAAAAGCAGCATTTGAAGTACAAAGGAACATGGAACAGAGAGTGGATAATCATGTAAAGAAAAGTATTAGAGAAATTGGCTTGCTGCTGTGTTCTTAGCAATAATGGGGCTCAGGAGACATGGCCTTTATCAAGGATGTTAGTATGTCTGATAATGCAGGATAGCGGGGAGCATATTGTGAGAAGAGGTGTCCTTGCAAGGGGTAAGGAAGGACTGTAAAAATACTAATAGAATAGGAGCACAGTGCAACATATAATCAAGTCAAAAAAGAGACAGAAGTTAATGTGGAAAAGAGCACAGAACTACAGAGAAATCTTCAAACCGCACATTACAAGATTTATTAGGAAACATAGCGGGTGTTAAAGCCATGCTAAGAATTTAAAAATAGAAACTGTAAATGCTAGCAGTTAGGGTGTTTGAGTAGTTGAAGATGATTGGAGTAGAGGTAGAATGAAAATTTGCCTAGCTGTAGTGCTGGTAAGTTTCAATTCTATTAAGGACACGGAGGCGAGGATTATGCCTTCTTCCTTCGCTTTATTTTAACAGCAACAAATTTTAAACAACCAAAACAAACTACATTTCCCATGAGCAGCAGGGAAATAAAAGTCTTAAACAGTCCTTCTGCGCTGTCCACACTCCAGCAACCCGGCTAGTCCCTTCACGCTGTTTCCTCATCCTCTTTCTTCGCGCGAACCATTCCATGTCGAACTTCACGCCTCTTGTTTGGATCCATCATTTCCTGAAAAAACAGGCAGCGTCAGAGAACCATACCGGAACCAGATGAAGATGCAAGACAACCAAACGGAACAGTCTGATCAAGAACATCACACAAGATAAAACAGTTCAAAGACCCATGAAAGGATTACTTGCAGCAGAACGGGGAGGGTCCACGTCTTCAGTGGCATTGGGCAGGATAATCCTCGCCTCCGTGTCCTTAATAGAATTGAAGCTTACCAGCACTACAGCTAGGCAAATTTTCATTCTATGTCAGGACCGGAGGCTCAGATTATGCCAGTTCAAAGCTTGTCGACCACCAACCGGGCCACATCGAGCACTGGCTTGAAATAGAACCTCTTAAAGGTTGAGTCTGAGGACCAGTCGGCGGCGCGCATCAGATCTTCCAAACGCGCCCCTAGAGAAAAAGCCTTTGAGGCCATCACCCCTCTTGCCGAGTGGGCACCAAACTGCTTTGTATCGATCCCCGCCTCCTGCATTACCCAACGCACCCATCTGGCGATGGTCGGGGACGAAACCGCTCTGTACGGCTTCCGTAGCGCAATGAGCAGCTGTCTCTCACCCGGAGGGCGAGTCTCTTCAGTCAATTCTTCGTAAGCACGGAGGCACTGTACTACACACAGTTTAGGGGAGTCTTGGAATGCTGGGTATGAGATGACCCTGGTATTACACTTGGTCCTTCTACTCACCGTAAAAGACACCCCCTCTGGGTAAAACACTCTGGCTGAGATGTCCAAGGCCCTCACGTCCGAGACGCGCCTGCATGAAACCAGGCATAGAAGCATCGCCAACTTAGCCGTCACCTTATTACGAGACAGAAACCTGTTCGGTTGCCAGGAAAAAAAAAGATTCAACACCAGGTTCACATCCCAAAGTATAGAATACCTGGGCTCTGGAGGGAGAGAAAGGCGAATTCCCCTGAGGAGCCGGCAAACCAATGGGTGCCCTCCCCCCCCCGAGGAGCCATGACCCGCTGAAATCGCGGAGCGGAAGGCATTGATCGAGCGGTAAGCCAAGCCGTCCTCCGCCAAACCTGCCAGGAAATGAAGGATGTGGACTACATCCGCCCCCACGGGATCGACACTCCGTCGCATACATTGACGCCATCTGTTCCATGCTGACCGGTATCTCTTGGTCATGCCGTCCGCCCATGCCTTGGCAAGCAGGGTCTCAGCCTGTCCCGAAAGGCCTGGGAGCGATCAGTGACGCCGGAGATCCGCCAGGCCATCATCCTCAACGTCCCCTCCACTACCAGCCGATGGGGAACGAGATCTGGGTTGAGGAGAATGTGAGGAAAGTGGGGGGTGATGGATTGGAGAATCCCAAGAAAGTTCCAGTAGAACCAGAAACCAATCTTGAGACCTCCAGAAGGGCGTGACCAGCACAATTTCCGCCTGTTGGCGGCGAAGTAGAGCAGTCACCCATGTGATCATAGAAAAGGGAGGAAAGGCATAGCCCTGCTCCCTCTGCCAGTCCTGGAGGAACGTGTCCGTCGCCTCTGCTTGAGGATCTGGCCGCCAACTGAAATATCTCAGTAACTGATGATCCAGACGCGACGCAAAGAGGTCGACTGAAACGGGACCCAATCTCTCCGCCAACTGGGAGAACACCTGCGGGTCCAATTTCCACACGCTGGCATCCAGGAGGTGGCGAGAATGCCAATCTGCCACCTCGTTCTCCTGGCCCGGCAGGTACTCCGCCGTGACCGATACCCGGTTCTCCAGGCAAAAGTCCCAAAACTCCTTGGTCAGATTCGCCAGCGTCCTGGACCTGGTGCCACCCAGGTGATTGATATACCGTACTGCCGAGACGTTGTCTATCTTGAGGAGGACACATGATTGAACCCTCTCTTTCGTCCAACATTGCACTGCAAACGACCCCGCAAAGGAGCTCCAGGCAGTTGATATACAACGACTGCTCGTGCGTGGACCAGGCTCCACCTGTAGAGAACTCCCCGCATCTGGCACCCCACCTGGAACGGCTGGCATCAGACTCGATCACGATATCCGGGGCTGAACCGAATATTGCCCGGCCATTCCACGCCTCCGTGTGGGTGAGCCACCAGGCCATCTCGTCCTTTACTTCCGCCGTCAGGGGCACAGATTGGGAGTATGTCAGACCCCTCCTGAGATGGTGCGCCTTGAGGTGCTGCATGGCACGGATTGAAGAGGAGAGGAGGCCCACCAGACGGGCCAGCTGACGCTAGGTAATCTGGGGCTTTGCCAAGGTCTGGCGTAGCTCGTGTCTGATCTTCGCCATTTTCCTGGCCGGAAGACTCTGGGTCGAGGAAACGGAGTCCACCGCAAAGCCCAGGAAAGTTGCGCACTGGACCGGGACTAAGAGGGACTTCTTTTTGTTTTTGACAAACCCCAGACCCTGCAGCAGATCGACCGCCATCCCCAAGTGCTTGGTCAGCCTCCTGGGGCATTGGTCTAGAAAGAGCATGTCATCCAGGTAGACGATCATCTGAATTCCCTGAGCTCGCAGGAACTCCACCGCAGGCCGGAGGACCTTCGTGAAGCACCATGGAGCGGAAGATAGCCCAAAAGGGAGAGTGGTGAACTTGAAAACCTGGCCTTCCCATCTGAACTGAAGAAAACGGCCATGAGGCGGGAAGATGGGGACCATCAGGTACGTGTCCTTCAGGTTGAGGCGGACCATCCAGTCGAGCGGCCTCAGCACATCTCTGAGGAGGTGTATGCCCTCAATTTTGAGTGGCGGTTGACCACCCACTCGTTGAAACTCTTCAAGTTGATGACTGGCCTCCGCCCCCCGTCGGGCTTGTCGACCAGGAAAATGTTGCTGAGAAAACCATGGGGATGTTCCTCTGCGTGACAAATCGACCCTCGGTCTAGGTCCACTCTCTCCCCACTGCGCCGTTTCTTGCCTCCAGACCCCGACCTCCTCCTTGGGAGGTTCGAGGCTGCTGCCCGCTCCTGCGCCTGCTGCCCGCTCCAACTGGGACCAGACTGCCTCCAACCACCGTAACCTTTCTCAGCTGTTTATTTTCTTAATTATTTCCCTGTTGCGCCACTGTTATTGTGCCCATCTGTGTCTTGCTCTAATTCCACCACTGTTATTATTTTCTCGTGCCTGTCTGTTCCTTTTGCCTTTCGCCGCTGCTGCCCCTGCGGCCCCTCCCCCCTGGAATTCCCCGCCGGAATTCCCCTGCTCCCGCCTCCCAGCCTCTCCTCCCTCCCACCTCCCCTACTTAATGGCAGCCGCTGCGCGGTCGCACCGCCGGTGCGCCGAAGGCAAGCCTGTCTGTGCCCGTCCGCGACCCGGCCAGCGCCAGGAACCCTGGACCTCCCACTACCCATCGCTACGACACTACCACCCTCCTCGCACTCAACCCTGGAAGACATGGAGAATGCCAACAGGCCTCGCCGAACACGACCCACGGCCAGTTCTCCTGCCTCCACTGCCGCCAGACCCTCACCGCCACCCCGGCCTCCAACACCGCCGACGCCAGCATTGGCGACACCCTAAAATGCAGCCTCCTCAACGTACGCTCCGTACACAAACACGCCATGGAAATCTGGAACCTACTCGACTCTCTTTCGCCCGACATCGCCTTCTTCACAGAGACCTGGACCAACGCATCCTCCGCCCCCGACATCAGCACCGCCATCCCAGACGGATACAAGATCCAGAGGAAAGACCGCCCCAACCACCCAGGAGGGGGCCTCGCCATCGCCCACAAGATCACCCTCCGCCTCACCACCTCCAGCGAAACCTTCCCCTCCGCCGAACACCTGCACTTCAAGATCCAGACCACCCCCAAAGCCACACTCCGAGGAACCCTCGTCTATAGACCCTCCGGCCCCCGAACACCCTTTGCCACCACCATCACCGACTTCATCGCACCCCACGCGATCGCCTCAACAAACTACATACTCATTGGAGACCTGAACTTCCACCTCGACAAACCCAGCGACCCCAACTCCACTATCCTTCGTGACAACCTCACCAGCATCGGACTTAAACAACTCCAACACACCGACCCACAGAGCAGGACACACCCTCGACCCCATCTTCGCGGCAGGAAACAGCATCCATTTCAGCCACACAACGCAGCGGCCATGGACCGACCACTGCGTACACTTCGCCATCAACAAACCCAAGGCATCCAAACCAGCCCCACGCCCACCACGAAGGAACTGGAGCAAGGTTACCGACGAGCAACTTAACTCCACCCTCACCCGAGACAACCACACCTGGGCACCCGACGCAAACTGCGCAAACGATGCAGCCAGATAACTCCACACCTGGATCTCCAACTGCGCAGATGAGCTCGCCCCGCTACGCAACCCCGACAACGCCCCAGGAAAGCCGCCTGGTTCACAACCGCTCTCCAAGAAGCCAGACGCACCTGCAGACGCCTGGAGAAGAACTGGAGAAACACCAAGACAACCGAAAACCACACCACCTACAAGGACGCCATGACGCACTACCACAACCAGATCAGAGCCACCAAAAGGAACTTCATCCATAACAAAATCCTGGCCAACTCCACCAACTCCAAGGAACTTTTCAGGGTCATTCAAGAATTCACCAACCCACGCAGCGAAGCCACAGACATCACCCCCATCCCAAGACCTCTGCGACAAGCTTAGAACCTATTTCCACCTCAAGATCAAAAACCTCTACGACAACTTCATCGACCATCCACCAGGTGCCACAGACGGCCCCCCGCCCCCCAGAAACACAAGCCAGCCCACCATCTCCAACTGGACACCGATCACGGCCGAAGACACCGCCTCGACCATGAAAAGCATCCACTCGGGGGCCCCACCGACCCCTGCCCCCCTCACATCTACCACAGAGCCGTGGCTGCCATCGCACCCAAACTACAACGCACCATCAACACCACCTTCAAAACAGGCACCTTCCCAGATGACTGTAAGCGCACAGAAGTCAGACCCCTGCTCAAGAAGCCCACAGCTGACCCCACCGACCTCAAGCACTATCGGTCCATCTCGCTCCTCCCCTTCGCAGCCAAAGTTGCAGAGAAAAGTCAACCGGAAACTGACGCGATTCATTGAAGAGAACGCCGTCCTCGACTCGTCCCAATCCGGATTCCGAAGCAACCACAGCACAGAGACCGCCCTACTCACCGCCACAGACGACATCCGCACCCTCCTGGACCAAGGCCACTCCGCAGCCCTCATCCTACTCAACCTATCAGCGGCCTTCGACACCGTCTCCCATCGCACACTAGTCGTCAGACTACACGACGCAGGCATACAAGGAACAGCCCTGGACTGGATCCGATCATTCCTCACCGGAAGAAGCCAAAGGATCAGACTCCCACCCTTCCTCTCCGACCCCACGAAAATCACCTGCGGAGTCCCACAGGGTTCATCACTGAGCCCCACCCTCTTCAACATTTACATGGCCCCCCTCGCAGCCATCGAACGACAGCACGGTCTCAATATCGTATCCTACGCCGACGACACCCAGCTCATCCTCTCCCTCACCAAAGACCCCACCACTGCCAAACTCAACTTCCAGAAAGGAATGCAAGACGTCGCAGTCTGGATGACCAACAGCTGCCTGAAGCTCAACGCCGAGAAGACAGAAGTCCTCGGTACCACCCCTTTTGCATGGGACAGCACCTGGTGGCCGACCACCCTCGGAAGCCCACCTACCCCCTCAGACCACGCCAAGAACCTCAGCATCGTACTCGACTCATCACTCTCCATGAACCGACAGGTCAACGCCGTCACCTCCAGCTGCTTCAACACCCTCCGCATCCTCCGCAAGACCTTCAAGTGGATCCCCCCTGAGTCAAGGAAGACAGTCACCCACGCACTCATCACCAGCAGACTGGACTATGGAAACACACTCTACGCCGGCATCAACAAGTCCCTACTCCGCAAACTCCAGACAGTACAAAACACCACCGCCAGACTCGTCCTCGGCATCCCCCGACATGAACACATCAGCCAACACCTACGAAGTCTCCACTGGCTCCCCGTGGAGAAAAGAGTCACTTTCAAATTCCTCACTCATGCCTACAAATGCCTACACAACAACGGACACAAATACCTCAACGACAGAATCAACTTCCACGTACCCAAAAGAAACCTCCGATCTTCCAACCTCGCACTGGCCAAAACCCCGGGTATCCACAGAGCCAGAGCAGGCGGAAGATCCTTCTCTCATATTGCAGCCAAGACCTGGAACGAGTTACCGGCAGACATCAGACGCGCCCCCTCCCTGAACACCTTCAGGAAGACCCTCAAGACCTGGCTCTTCGGCTAAACAGATCTGCGGACCCCCCCCCCTCAGCGCCTTGAGACCCTCACGGGTGAGTAGCGCACTTACAGTTCCCTGATTGATTGATTGGTTTTTGGAGGAGGGCGGAGACCTCTTCACATACCAGCTCTGCATCCCTTCGGGAAAACAAAATGGGCCGTGGCCGGGTCAGCTGACGTGGACGGCCATGGAACTCCAACTGGAAGCCCTGCACCGTCTGCAGCTCCCACGCATTGCTCGTGAGCAAGGCCCAGGCCGCAAAAAAGAGCTAAGCGGCCCCGGCCCGCAGGCACGCAGACGGCAGCACACTCGCCTTTTCCAGAGTTGTTTGACTTGTCTCGGAAGCCACCACGGCCGCGGAATTTCTGTTCCCTGGTGGGGTAGAAGGTGTTGTAATGGGAATCATCCTGGTACTGCCCACATCCGGAACCTTGCCCGCTGCCGGAGTTGGAGGAGAACCGGCCAGTCGAGCGGACCCTGCCACGACCGGCCCCTTGAAAAACCCGGGGTGTAAAAACTCTCCTAATGTTGGACTGAGCCTTGTCCAGGGAGGTGAACGTCGCCACAAACTTGCCAAGTTCCTTGACGAACGGGTCGCCGAACAAACCTCCTTGGGCCACAGCGCCGGCTTCCGAAGAAGCCAGGTCACCCAATTTTGGGTCCACCTTGATGAGGAGAGAACACCGCCTCTCCTTAGAGAGGGCACAATTCTCGTTCCCTAAGAAAACAATTGCGCGCTGTGCCCAGCTGGACAGCACCTCTGGGGAAATCCAAGACCCGGAGGCCTTAGCCTCCTCTGCCATGTCCAAGATCTTGGTCATAGGGCCCACAGCATCCAACAACTTGTCCTGGCACGAGCGCCAGGACCTATCAATACCCTTTTTAGGGTCCCTCACAAACTTCGCAAGGAACGTTTCCATTTTCGGATCTATCTCTCGCGTCATGGCAACCCTTCATTCCAAACTGGGGCGAGGGCACTCCGCCCGGAGGCGGTTGCGAGCGTCCTTCTCCATGGGCTTACACAGACGGCTCGCTGCGTACTGAGCTACCTTGTCCCCCGGGACCCAGTCCATTGATCTAGGATGGACAATATCATCTGGGTCAAGCATGTCCGCGACAGCCGCCGAGGCAGGAGGAGTGGCAGCCGGAAGCCAGGGTCTAGAGGGACCTGCCTCCTCATCCGTGTCACCCGGGGAATTGCCAGTGTCAAGGGGGTCAGGGGAGGAGGCCCGCGAGGTTGTGGGGCGCTATCCGTGGGCACTGGTTGCGGGGGAACCTGCGCAAGAAAAGCCTGCTTCAAACGGGCGAAAGCGTCCACATCCACCCCCTGAAAACACTGCTTCTTAGCTGGGGGAGGCCCATCACCTTGAGGCACCTGAGGCGGGGTAACTGGCGTGGGAGCCGCCCATTTGGTGCACTCCTTCGCAATCTGCGCTGACAAGCGCTGCTCCAAGGGCTCCATGGCTTGATTAACCGTCCTGTAAATGGAGTCATCCACCGCCTGGTAGAAATCATCGTCCCAAGGGAGGTAGGACAAGGGATCCTCCTCCTGGAACTGATCCTGCTCAGACTGCATGGCAGGTAAGTACCAGACTCAGGCAACACACCAGGCACAACAGGCGGCACAGTGCTGAAAGCACCACTTTAAAGGCACAGGGTGCCGTAAGGTAATAAGCTGGGAGGGAGCCCAGACGTAATTTGAGGGGCCAAAGGCACACAATTAACAGGACTGAGCCCTGGGACACCACAGCCCTCGCAATCACTGGGCAGCCACCCAGCACTGTGCCCCACCAGGCACCACACGGTGCAATTATGACCCCATAGGGTGTTGAAAAATAATGTACAGACCCTCGCAGGGCGTTAACACACAGATGGGGGCAGATACAGACCCACTTGGGCGTAAACCGGGTGGCAGGACTCTCAATGGGGCAGCGCTCGTCAGTACTCCAATGCCTGTAACTGACTCACGCTGCCCATAGAGAGTGCACAACGTCCCCTGGCGGCGGGAGGACCACACCACACCACTGCTGAGGGGAGAACCAAGTCGCGTAAGGTATGCCAAAGCGTCCCGCGACAGAGAGGGAATCTGCAAAAAACAATACATCCAGCGCTAGCAAAATAGCACACAGTACAGCTTTTTCAAACCCCCCACAACAGGAGAAAGAGAAAAGTCGACTTATCTTGCTGCTGAGCAGCGAAGAAAGAGGGTGAGGAAACAGCGTGAAGGGACTAGCCGGGTTGTTGGAGTGTGGACAGCGTAGAAGGACTCCTGTTTAAGACTTTTATTTCCCTGCTGTTCATGGGAAATGTAGTTTGTTTTGGTTGTTTAAAATTTGCTGCTGTTGAAATAAAGCAAAGGAAGAAGGCATAATCTGAGCCTCCGGTCCTGACATGGAATTAATATGTCCAAATATAAGGCGTGTAGAGAAACGTGTTTTTTTTATTATTTAATATGGTAAATACGTTCACTTTGTCCAAGCGGGTGCTGTTGTCCTATATAGTACCTTGTGGTGGTGGTGAGTAAAACAAAACATTGGGCTTTCCAAAGGGTCCCGCTAGTCCTCTTTGTTTACCAATATTATGTTAATTCCATTCAACACTTTCCGAATTAAGCTCTTTTTGAATTAGCCTCAAGAAACTGTACTGCAAACATTTACTAAATTATTCATAAAAAAGAGAAATAAGGTCAAAATTAAGCAGATGAAAAAGTGAAGTTTTATATAACACACCATAGAAAACAATAGCGTAGATTTGCTGTATTTAAACTCGCATGTGAATTGGGTTAGATAGATCCAAGATGTCAACTACTACCATGCTCTGTTTGAACACAATTAAAACAAAGTGGAACATTCAAAACAAGAAAAAATTGTAATAATATGAACTTGAAACATCATTAATTATTCAAATTACATAGCACAACAAAGATCGAGCAGCACAAATCAGTACAATAGAGCAACCATCACAGAGGTGACAACAGTGACCCTTTGACTCATCTTAAGATGGCCTTATTAGTCTTATTAATTAGTGATTTGTGCCAGAAGTGTTCTCATTGATGCCGCAAGTTAGAATGCATGACTGGGTACCTTGTCTTAATGACCCACCTACCATAAATTGCCTATTTCAGAAACCAACATCCATGAAACAAATGTCCCTAATGTGGGGATTGGTCAATGGTGCATAAGCCATTTTTGTCATCATGTGCCAAAACCTAAAAAAAAGTATCCATTGATGCTTCATAAGAACTTCCGTGCACAGTTGGCCAGTAAAAGTTACTCAAAATTGGCCAATAGCAACAGCCTTTTACTTCAATCTCAAAATATATTTCAAATCTGCTACCTGAAGTTCTATCAAACAAGACATATAATGGGAAACAAGTTAATATTTAATGTAAAAGGAACAAATGGTCAAAGAAAAACATCCTTGCAAAAGAAAACTGACATGCAGATATATTATGACACTACTTGTATGGAAGTATGACACAAATACCTTGAATATCAAGTACAGTACCAGTTCTTAGTACCAGGATGCTGAATATGAACATAGTCCTTTAAAAATAAATAGTTATTCTTCTCTTTCTTGTATGTCTACAATACCTACCAATGAAGAGAGCAAAAAATTAGATATTGAGAACCTACAACAAACAATGTTCATTTGTATGACAGAAAATTACATAGATGTAAATAAGGTATGATTAATATTGCTCCCTCAAACCTCCCATTTGGCAGTGCAAAGCTAGACAAGTCCTGGTCTTCACTAACCTCTTCAAGGTTTTCCTAATTTAGACTTGATTAAATCTAGCATCTTAACCATGCCTATGTAAATGGTCTAAACATAATGTTTTAAATTATAAACACAAAATATATTGTGTACGAAGGATAAGAAGGGTGTCCAGAATTGTGAATTTTACTTACTACCCAGATTACTGTAAAAGTTGGATGTGATAAATTATCAAGATTTGCTCACTGGATTTGTTGTTGTTGTTTCTTTGAAATTGTTATTTGCTGTTGTAACCTCCTGACCTGTATAATACAAAACTTAAAAATGTAAGCCGATGACCCTCTCCCAGGAAAGGTAGTTACAGTTTATTACGGAAAACTCTGCAGATAAAAAGATACGCCTGTCTTATCTCTATATGTGCGACGTCTCCGCCACGTCTGCGTAGTCTTGCCAGTTATAAATTTACTATTAAATTGCAGTTTTGTGAATATCAAAAAAGAGTAAACGTACATAAAAGTGCAAGTTTTCCTTTGTGAATCAGGCTCAAGAATAGTAAAGTATCAGAATCCACACCACATCTGAATACATAGATGCCCAAAGCGAAGGCACAAACAGCTAACAGTTAAATAAACTCACTACCATGAACAAGAAACCATTCAGAATGAAGATAGAATCCATCAACATGCACCCACATGAACGCACAACATAAGAGGCCAGCTGCTCAATCCTTCCTTTTGTGGGTGAGTCAGAAAGGTAAACCAAGGGGGGGCGTGATCTTGCCACGAATTGAGATGGCTGCTTGAACAGGAAGCTCCGTGGGTGAGCGGGACCTGTCTGGTGGCAGCGGCATCTCCCAACTTGGTTCCCCAGGCATCTCTCCACTTGTTTCCCCAGGTCACTATCATGGGCGGTGACCTCCGTGGCAATGGTACCACTCTCAGAAGTGGGAAGCTGGTCCACCACACACCACTGATCCAGTTGGGCCTCCGTCGAGGTGTGGAGCCTCTCCCCACAGCACGGAAGGCGGCCGGGTCTCTCCCGAGCAGCGGACTGCGGTAGCGGGACCTGGTGACGCCTGACTGCCGCACCCCCTCTCTAGTCTCACACCGCGCTGGAGCCTACTGTCCCTGACATCGGAGGTGAGGACGGAGGCCAGTGTGACATGCGGGAGGCTTAGGGCGGAGTGATGCGGCCTAATCTCTCTGGCGCCCGTGGAGAGACTGCTCTGGTGAATGGAGCCTGACAGCCGGCCCACACACCTATGCCAGCCGCTCATGCCGGAGTGTACCAGCTCCTACACAGACAGCGGGGGCCTGGACTAGGTAGGGCCCCACCTCAGTCAAGGCCCTTGAAGCCCCTGACCTGCATCCCACGCCTCCCTGTTGGGCCTATGCAGCCCGAGACCACCGGGGGGGACCCAGCTGTTCCTGATTAACACTTGTCCACCCTCCCAAAAACAGGGCCATACCTACAGGCTGGGAATTGGACTCGCCCCCATTTTCTCTTCTCAAGGACAATGCCCACCCCCTGAACGCCAGCAGTAGGACCCAGCACCTACAGCGTTGGAACTTGCCCCCTCCATCTCACATAAGTGAGCGCCCTACATAGAGGCCACAGCAGAACAAGGTCTGCTTCGGGTCAGTACCACCGCCCACTTAACTCTCCACGCCCAGGTGGGAACCTATTGCGCTACTACAGACCCAAGAAATCGGCGACAGTGGTTGAGGGTGAGATTAAGGGGGTACCTCCTGAGGAGGGGGCATCTACGTCCCACCGGACCTCCAGGAGTGCACGGACAGCATGGGCGGCCCACAGTGTACGGATGCCGCATCCTGTAAGCGAGTTGCGGCCAGGCTGTCCATCCAAGCCTCCGCCTAGCCGCCAACCGCACCTCCCTGGCCTGCACCTGTACCCGTCTCGTCAACCCTAGTTGCAAAGAGACTATCCCCAGCCAACAGTGCGCAGAGTGGACAACCTGCAGGACTCAAGGTCCCCATCCTAACAGGCAAGGCTACTGACCAGAACCTCGGGGCACACGGGAGCGGCGAGGTGGAATACCCGCCGACCAATTGACTGCCCGACTCACCCCGGAGTGGCCTGAAGGAACCCTGCTATGGCCCTTGGAGCCTCATATTAGCTCCGACCCGCTCTTTGAGGCCTCCTTGCTGCCTCCACTTCCACCGACTCCTCCTTTGCTAACTTGCCACGGAGAACACGCCGGCTGCAAAGCAGGGCTAGGGTATGTCACCTGGCAAGACCACGGGCAAGCCCGCCCGTCAGCGGCTCTTTTTGGAGGCCCTCCACCTTCCTCGCTCCACATCTGCTCCTCCGGGCACGGTCCCCCAGCTACAGACCCACCCCAGCTTACAGCAACTGGAGCCCCGGACCCACCACGGAGCTTATTTTGCAAGAGATAACAGCTGTGGGCCGCATTGACGTCTAAATCTAAGTCCATCCATTCGGACATCGCAGGCTTTCAGACCAAGGTGGAAGGCCTGACACAGCGAGTCTCAGTGTTGGACGACTGAGTCCAAGCACTGCCAGAATGAGACCAGGAACTCCTAATTCTCTGCAGCAAAGTGACTGACCTGGAAGATCGGAGCCGGCGAGACAATGTAATTTTTTTGGATTTCTGGAAACGGCAGAGGGGACAGACGCATGAGCTTTCCTCAGAGACACACTGCTGGTACTCACCAACCTTACCTTCGACCCTCCCTTGAAAATACAGCGCGCACACCGCATAGGTCTGCCGAAAAGGGGCATGACCTCCCGACCGTGGCCCCTGATCGTTTGCTTTCTGCGCCATGTATAGGCGAGATGGCTAATCTCAGCGGCCCAAACACACGGTCCTTACACCTATATGGGGCAGGAGGTTCGATTGGCGGCTGACTTTTCTAGGGAAACCAATGACTGACGAAAAGCATTCCTATCCCTCCGCCCCAGGCAGCGACAACTGGACATAAAGTATTGTCTCTTCGAACTGGCTCGATTTTCGAATCACCAGAGAGGGGGAATCCAGAGACTTCTTCGACCCGGAGGACCTACGCCACTTCCTAGCAGATCTCCCTAACCAGGTCATGGACACTACCTCCCCTGCCCCCTCAGAGATGAGGGCCCCATCACAGTCCCTGCACACCTCCAACTGCATTGCCCAGCAGTGGGATAGCGGGGGTTCCCGCCACCGGGGCAGAGATCAAGACAGGATGGCCTGCTCCCAAGGGGATAGGAGTCCAGCTCTCCAGGCGGTGGCGGCACTAATGAAGGAGCATGAAAGAGACGAGTCCCGCTCCTCCTTGAAGCCTGTCTCTGCCCCGGAGGTCGGAATCTGAGAACCCTCCTCGTGGTGGAAGTGTCTACACAGTTGAGGGCTGATGCCACCTGGAGAGATGGCGATGGGAGATGGCGGACGGCTGAGTACCAACATGTCATTCCGCACTCCCTCCCTCTCTCTCCCTCTTTCAACCTTTCAATTTTTCAAGTTTGAATGATTATATGCACTTCCTGTTGTCCCTCTCCTGCTTCCTTCATGCTGTTGTTGGTTTGAAGTTTGGAATATGATTCTGTGTTGCTTTTTGCGACAGCCCCACACGCACCCCACCACATCATTCCATCCCCTTCTCGCACCAGAGATACCACCCACACGCCACGCCCACAGCTCTTAAGGTCATGACACGCATAACCCCCTCTTGTGGACCTCCCCCCCCCACCTTTTTAATCTTATCTTTCTATGCAATATTACCTCCACAGTGTGACCCTATCCCCCAGGACGGCAGTGTGCCCTGGGACCCCAACATGATGCACCTCCGTTGCTGCGCCCGACGGCCAACACCACATGAACACCGCATCCCTCAGCCTGCTTCTGCCCCGCATGGGGCCCCCCCTTGCCCAGTGTGCTGCTCCTGAGAGTTAAGCCCCGCAGCACAAAGTCAAGAGCCCTGAGCGCTGTGCTCCTCGCTGCTGTATCCCCCCTTTTGCCATCACCTACTCACTTAACCTCCTGCAACCCCCTCCCACCCTCTCCATCCCCCTGCATCAAACCCTCCCTCCCTTGACACACCCCGGGATCACAAGACCCCCTATCTCCCATTGGATCAGTCTCCATCGAGTAGTGTGCCCAACGCCCCCTACCAGCTCCACCCAACCTCCTCCCTCTCTGTGCCTGCAGGCAGTGCTCCATCTCCATTACCTCTCTTCCCTCCCTCTTCCCACCCTTGTCCCGCTCTCCTCCTCCCTCTCTACCCTGTGTACCTACCTCACTACACCCCCCCGGTCCATTGCCTGCCCCTCCCCCACATCACCACTCTCACCCCCAGAGACTTCGCACCCCAAATGCCCCCTTCCGTGCGACGTGCTCTTCAACCCCTTCGCCTTCTCCCGTGGAACATCCATGGCCTCAAGCACTGCATTAAGAGGAAAAAAGTGCTGGCATACCTACAAGCCACACGAACGGACATTGCCCTCATGCAGGAGGCGCACCTCGATGGCCCGGAGGCTGACAAGCTACGCCGAGACTGGGTGGGCAGGGTCATTCACAGCAGCGCTACCGGAAACGGCCGGTGCCACCTTCCCTCAGCGTACATGTGGGGCAGCAATCCTAATCTGCAGATCGCTGCCTGCAACACTTGTGAAGACATGGTCTGACCCGGATGACAGATGCGCATTTACAAAGCTAAGGGTAGGAGGCAGGTCCATATGTGTGGGCTCCTTTTCCACCCTGACAGGTAACAAGCACGCCTTCTTTCTACAGCTCAACCACCTACTAGTATAGATTGATGCATCTAAATGGCCCCCTGGGTAAGAGCAATGATGCAGACTGAGCCCTGCTGGGGAACATTGCATCGGAACATGGCCTTGTAGACCATTGGGGTCTCTGCCACCCAGCGGACAAAGAATATACCTTCCTATCACTGGTCCATGGCACACAGTCCAGATTGGACTATTTCCTTGTCTCACACCAGGTTGTGGCACTTGTCAGGGAATCCTGGAGGCGGCACTGTCCGACCACTCACCGGTCTTGCTGTCTCTGGAAATGGGCCTGCCCTCTCCGGGTCGCAAACCCTGACTTTTAAACGTATGAAGATACCGCTCCCCCCAAGGTAAAGCCCAGCTCCAGACGCATGTTTCCACGTATATGGCAAATAACATGCACTCCGTAGACTCCCATAGGGTCCTTTGGGCTGCTGCAAAGGCAACCATCCGCGGGCAGTTGATGAGAGATGCTGCTATGGCTAACCAACAGGCCTCCTTCCGGAGTGCTGAATTGGTAGCACAGATTATTACCCTTAACCGCCTATATTCCTCCCACCCCACCATACCAAACAGGCGACATCTAGAACAGGCTCGTATGGCCCTCAATAGTCTGTACACCTCTAAAGCAGAGTATGCCCTACAACACATGAAAGGGAGGCATTACAAACAGGGAGAGAAGGCGGGCTGCCTACTAGCAGCCCAACTTCGGCAACGAGAGGCAGTCATGGCCATCCCAGCAATTAGATCGGCATCTGGGGAACTACTTAAACAACCCCAAGCCATCGTTGACGAATTTGCAACATTTTACGGCACATTATATACGCCAGAGACTCTGGCAAATGAGGAGCCGATCGCCACTTCCCTTGAAACTAGACCTCCCACGCCTGACGGAAGAGGGCTGTACGCTGCTAGAGGGAGATATAAGCAAGGAGGAGATCGCATCAGTCTTCTTTTGGTTACCCTATCACAAGGCCCCGGGGAGGACAGATTCCCGGCAGAATTTTATCGATGGGCAGGGGAAGAGGTGATTGATTCCCTACACGCAGCCTTCCAGGAGGCGGAACAGACAGCCTCCCTAGGATCTCTCTCCAATAGGGCGGTGATCACAGTTCTGCTCAAGCCAGGAAGAGACCCGCTGCTATGTGGCAACTACCGCCCAATCTCCCTTTTAAACGGCAATATCCAGATCTTCGCAAGCATCCTGGCGACACGACTTAAGGTGGTCCTCCCCTCCCTCATACACAACACGCAGGTTGACTTTGTACCAGGTCGCTCCTCAAGGAACCATCTTCACACCCTGGCACACTCCCTTTGGGAAGCCAGGGATCTGCTGGAGGAGGCAGTAGCCCTCTCCCTGGACGCCGAAAAGGCATTTGACTGTATTGAGTGGGGGTATCTATTTGCTACCATGAAACGGTTTGGCCTGGGAGACCCGTTCATCTCCAAAGTACGGCTTCTGTATGATTGCCCCACAGCCCAGGTCAACTGCAGAGGGTTCATTTCCGACTCCTTCCAGATACGACGAGGCACACGTCAAAGCTGTCCACTCTCCCTACTTCTATTTCTGCTGGCAATGGAGCCTTTGGCTTCGGCTATTCGCCACTCCCCACTTGTCTCAGGCATTCCCATTGTGGGCAGCCGCTCCAAGATCTATCTTAATGCCGATGACATCCTACTCACCCTTTGAGACGTCAGCAGTTCCCTTCCAGCGTTGCTGGATATCATCACTTTCCGGCTACAAGGTTAGCTGGGACAAAAGTGAAGCCCATCCACTGTCAACGTGCACCACCGTAGCAGCAATTCACGGATTCCTGTTCCGCTGGAAAGCCTTTCAACTCAAATACCTAGGAATATTGGTCAATAGGGGCCTATCCGAGATGGTCGCGGACAATCTGACCCCCTTAGAGAAGTTGGCCTGGTATATGATGTCCATTAACTAAAGTGGGCACCTTGCACCAGTCCAAACAACCCTTATGGTGATTTAAGAGGTCAAAGATAACCTTAGAAAGCTATCCAAGTGGTAGCTGTGGAGAGCAGCCTTCAGGCTTAGTCTTGAAGGAATGTTAAGCAGCTTGTTTTACCAGAATGCAACCTTATTGTATTGCTTAAATGAAAGGAGAACCACACAGTAGTTATACAAATATGTATTTATTATAACACTCTTTAAATACCTTGCCGTATCTGCTACACGCAGATAAACACAAAGCACACAATACTGTAGCACAGAAATAATCGTACGTAGCACTAATACACAGTGGGCTCCAGGGGGAGACCAAACCATATACTGAAATAGTGGCAGCAGCAACCCACGAAGAAGGTTGAGGAAGGTCACGGTCTGGCCCAGCAAGGACCAGGAGACTCACCACAGCAAGGGGAGTCAGGGCAGGCCTGGAGCAACCAGGTGAGCCCAAAAAAAGCAGTGTTGTCCCTCAAATGGACCCGCAGGCCGGAGGCATAGGAGTCGCGAGGGGACCTCTAGCAGTTTCACAAAAGTAACAGCTTGCAGGGCACAGAGTGCGAGGAGGCCAAAGTCCTTTGTACAAATAGTGCGCAGAGGTTGGGGCTATCAATCGCCAAATGCACTTAGTTTGGGAACGCCAACAAGCATATGTACTTGCAAAAGTACGCTGTGCACAGGGGTTCAGGTTATGCGGTCCCCACGAGGGATACTGGCCTCAAAATTGGTGAGAGGGCAGCTCAACCTCAAGGAACATAGGACCCCACCTCCTATTTTGCTGGAGCCTTCGAAGCCCACAGGAGCTCGGGATCAGCAGACCGGTCAGTTGCATTATGGTGCCTGCGAATGCAGGGGAGTGACTCCTTCACCCCAAGGGAGATACTTCAGTTGTCCTTGATGCTCCACAGGTCCTGCACAATCCTGTATGGTGCACGGGCACAGACAATGCTTTGGACGGAGAGGGAGATTAAGTCGGGCCCAGTCGAAGTCCAGCAAAGTCCAGAGTGTCCAGACGGTCGAAGATCAGTGGTTTCTTGTTCAGAATCTTGTCCACATTGAATCTAGGGTCCTACAGAAAGGTAAGCCCTTTTGTAGCCACGGGAGAGGGTTGGACAGTTTCAGGGGACCCTCCCAGGGGAAGGTCTGGACAATGGGGAGGATACTCCCCTTTCCTTTGTCCAGTTTCGCGCCAGACCGGGAGCCAACAGCTCCTAGGACTGGTTTGAACTGGACTATGCACAGTGACACCAAGTGTGCCCCAGATGCAGACTTTCAGGCACTTTGCAAGTTCACCAACCCAGCCCCAATACACTAAATCCTGTCTGGGAGGTGGTCACACCTCCCTGTGACAGGATGCCTATTGTCCTGCCTTCCCCTGCTTGAGCTTGGTCAGCAGCAGGAGGGCAGAAATGTGTCTCTGGTTGGCAGCAACCATTTTTGTGCTGACCGGGTCGAGAAGGCTGGTACCGGGAAGAACAGGGACCCCACAAAGCTTACTTCAGAAGGGTGGAATCATACCTCATATGATTCCAAGGTGTTTGATACCAAACACGACATGTTTTGTTGCAGTCGTTTTCGAGATAGCATTTTACGCGAGCATATAATGCACCTCTACCTATATGTCTGAATGCGTCACCGACAACCCGGGAGAATGGTCTCCGAAGGCTGCAGGGGTGCTCTGCTCATGCAGGGGCTCCCTCTCATGTAAAACCCAGCACCCTGCGTTCAGGATTGTCAAGGCCTGCTAGAGGGGTGAATGATAGGTTTTAAGTGTAGTGACCTATAGATATAGTAAACCTATATCTTTCGTAAGTGGTGCAAGCACCAGCTTACACAGGCTGCACTGGCAGGACTGTAGTTCCATTTTGCATGGCCTCTCATGGGTGGCATAATACATGCTTCAGCTCATGGGAGGCCTCTGGGGTACCTATGCCCTGGGTGCATGGGTACCATATACTATGGACTGACAAGGGTACCCCAGTATCCAATCTGGAGTGTACCTAAGTACATGGCATAACATTCTAGGGAGAAAGCAGATAGACTGGGGTCCTGATTAGCAGGATCCCAGTCAGACTAGTCAAAAACAGTGTAACATCAAGCAAAAATTGGGGGTAACCATAAGAAGCAGATCCTACTTTCCTACACCCCCCTATGGCACAGATGAAACGGGACTTTGAAAAATGGTCCCTGCAGGGCCTCTCCATGTGGGGCAGACCACAGGCTGTGAGAATGGTCACGTTGCCGCGCTTCACCTATACGCTAGGCATGCTCACCATCACGGTACCATTGACCACGCTACGTCTCATTGATACGCGGATACAAGCCTTCGTGTGGGGTAATACCTGTCCTCGACTCGCTGCCTCCAAACTACTGGCGTGCCGCTCCTGTGGCGGTCTAGGGCTGCCCTCGGTGGAACACTATTCACTGGCCTTGCACCTCTCTCAACTTGCTTATCTCTTGCCGTGCACTCCGGATCCCCCGCACTGGGTGCACACTGAACGCTCTCAACACTCGTGATGACAGTCTAGGCCCTCTCTACGTGAACGGCACACCCCCAACGCCACATCCCCACTCAGTACTGCGAGCCATGTCTAAAGCTCTGATATGAGCCCATCACCTCTTCGGAGTGGACCATGGCCTGCACAAAGGAGTGCCACTGTGGGGCAATGACAGCCTTCGGATAGGCGACAGACCCATTCACTGGCTGACCTGGAGGGAGGTGGGATCCACACACTGGACCAGATACTATCGGACGGTGCTTTGAAGCTCTTCAGCCGCATCCGGGAGGAGTTTGGTCTACACCAGCGACATGCCTGGCAATACCTACAACTACAGCATTGCCTGAGGCAGGGTCTGGGCCCTCGCCCGTGGACCCTACTGTCCTCGCCAGTGGTGGACTATCTCCGCACATGGGGCCACTGCAGGGGAGTGATGTCTGGCCTTTACAGCACACTTGTGAACCATCTTTTCTCACAACCACTCTCCCTTAGTCTCTGTTACAAATGGCAAGACCGTCTCCAGTTAACCATTGAGGAGGAGGACTGGCCCGACATCCTAGAGGCCTTGGATAAGGGCGCTCGGGAGGCCAGAATGAAATTCTGTCTCTTCAAAACACTCCATGAGTGGTACTGGACCCCACACAAACTGCGAAGGGCTGGCCTCCTGCCCCACTCGAACTGTTGGAGATGTGCAGCCACCCAATGTGACCTTACCCACATTGTGTGCAAATGTCCCTCAATCCAACCCTTTTGGACATACATAGTGGACACCCTAGGACTGTCTATGCCTCTCTGCTTACCCCTTCTGATTCCCGCCATCATGCTACATGATGTTGGAGATTCGCCCAAACTATCGTGCCCGCAGCGTCACCTCCTGCACACTGCGCTGTCCTCAGCTAAACTTTATATCTTCCATCAATGGCGCTCGCCATTACCTCCCTCCCAAGAAGCATGTATGGGGGTAATGATACAAACGGCGTCCTACGAGCGAGTCATATATGGCATGCAAGACCAGACTGAGGTATTCACCCAGACATGGGAGCCCTTCCTCCAGGACATGCCGTGAAGACAACCATCCCACTACGGGCATTCTCCGAGACTCTTTCCCCCCCCCTCAGCACCCTCCCTGAGTGCAACAGACAGTCTAATACAAGGCCCCTTGTCCAGACCATCCCCTCTCTTTACCTCCCCCCCTTTGCCCTTACCCCCCTCCCCTCCCCCTTCCCTAAGTACCGCCCCTCTCTTCCTTCCAACCTCTCTCCTTCCCCCTTTTGTTGGGCACACAGGCCACGCAGACTACTAGATCACCGGAACCACCCATTACCGATGACGTCCCTCAGAGCCATGCACCCACGCATTGATCATATCAGTACCCCAAGATCATTAAACTACCCCGCCTCCACCCCAGCTCTCCTCCCCCCCCCACCCAAGGCGACAACCATCCTCATAGACCAGGATCGATGGCATGCAGCACATTGCACCCCTTTCTCCCCCTGCACCAATGCATACAATAAACACACATACAGGACACGCACCCCCTCCCCTTTCTCCCCTCTCAGTTTTCAAGATGATGTACCAAGAGGGGCGACAGTAATTTCCCGACCCCACCGCCTGACAAATGTCGGGGCCCACTGCACTGCGATCCATGGTGAAGGCCCACCAGGAGGTAATGGGGAGCTGGATTGGATCGAACACTAGCTATACATCGCGGCATCGCACCCCCCCCACCCCACCTCTTATGACCTTGCAGCTCTCCCCCCCTTCCCCACCCTTACTCCCACCCGATATCCCTCCCCTCGGTCCCATGCATTGTCATTTAAGTTGTACGAATTACTAGTGTAATATGAACCAGCTTAAAGTTTTCATTGTATACTACACTTTAATGTAAGTTGCTCCCTTGTTCAACAATAAAAAATTACAACACAAAAAAAGAAAGGTAAACCAACACTATACTTGGTATCAAAACCAGCATCCCGCATATTGTTATAAAAAAGAGGCAGTTGCAATGACATCGGCATTAGATACACTTCTAACTGTAACTTTTTTTGTGCTTTTCAAATTTTTTCACATTTTGTGTCATGTTGGCTCAAATCAGAAATATTGTATGTTAGTGCCCAGGCACGCCAAGACCTGACGACGCAAGACCCGACGAGACACGTGAGGAGTGGTGGACACCAACGGAGGACGATCACATGCCGCTGCAACTCAGGAGAGTTGCGGTAGATGTGGTACGTGGGACAGGGGAAACTGAATGGGGGTGGGTCGGGTTGATCACAGTGACACAGGGAGATTTTCTTTGTTATTACTTTCTCCGGCATATCAGCGCTGGCTTTTACCCCGGGGCTTATACATTGTGCTGACCCGAATTTCATCATAATGAGAACCGATACTTGAATCCTTTTTGTTCTACCGCCAGAGAAAAGATCTACTAATACAGAAGGACGGAACCAGAAATTAGTTGTCAGTACCTCATATAACTGAAAATATCTAATAAAATACTGAAGGTAATTACCAACTGAAATGGTTATAGTTTTTCAAAGTTTTCCTAAAAGAGTAGAATCCCAGTAAGAAAAATAGCACTACTAGAGGTGTAATTAAGTTTAGAAGGCTCATCCTCCTTCGTTCTTATTTACTCCCCCCTTAAGTCTGAGCTTTGCTATATTACAACTACCAAGCTAGCACAGTTTCACAGGTGTGGTGAAGGTATCTATCCTGACAAAGTCTGACAGAAGAATATTTATTTACCTCTATCATCATCTTCCTTTACTTCGAGCCTCGGGGTGACGCCACTCCTGGGCGACGTGGATAACCTGAAAGGAGAGAGGAAAAAACAAATTGGAAGGACAATTTCCTCGGCAATTAAATATCCAGACAACCCTCTTAAACGCTCCTAACAATAAAACAAGCCATCATTAAGAAACTCATTCAGCCTCCTCGCTTCTTTTTCCGCCCATCCCTCACACAGTTGTTGACAGAATTGGGATTTGAACCCACGCCTCCATGAGGAGGAAATGGAGGCGGTAGTGTCTAAAATGGCGTAAAGTCAGGAGAAATTAGAGAAAGTAATGGAAAAATTCCTAGCGGTGGCTGAATTAGACGGAGAGAAGCTGCACAAAGATTTAACCGAACAAATTCAATCCCAGGAGACTGTTATTGGGAAACTGGCTGAGGCCCTCAGTCAACAAAGGAGCCATCCTACTCTGCCCTCAGCAGTTATGCAAAAGTATGTCACCGGGGAGGACCCCGATTTATTTTTTTTCTTCTCAAATTTTGAAAGAATGGCAAGAGCGCAGCATAGCCCATAGGTAGGTGGGGACGATACTTGGGTCCACTCCTTTCCTGTGACCTCCAGGCCGCATATCAAGTTTCCAATCCTCTGGGAACCACCCCGTACGAAGACATCAAGAAGAGTGTTGGAAAGAATGGGGGTGAATGAGGAGACATACAGAATAAGGCTCAGACAAATCAAGGACGGTCCCCAAGAACCTCCTAGAGGCATATTTTATAGAGTGAGAGATATGATAGATCGGTGGCTAAAACTCCTCACCTCTTCCAAAGAAGATATAATGGAGAAGCTTTATTTAGAACAATACCTTACGTCATTACATCCTCCTGTTTGGAGGTGGGTTTCGTCAACATACTCCTCTCACCATTGAAAGAGCCGTAGAGATAGGAAGCACTTTAGTCGAGCTCAAGAATTACAAAAAGGCTGAGAGGAAAGTATTTGGAAACATCCTAGGGGAAATTTGCCAAAAACTCCGAAAATCCTTCTCCAGAGAAAGACCGAAACAGTGACTTTAATGCCAGGACCCCTACCCACACCACTTTGTTCTCCTCCTACCCCGGGTCCCCAGTGTTTTCAATGAAGCTTGTTTGGATTGCACGTTTTTGTCCCCAAAAGGAAGAACCCATGGTGGTGAGAATTACAAGATCTCGATATTGTATGCTATTAGTGGATAAGCCTCCTTATCATTTTCAATTATCTGTAAATGGGGAGCCCAGAACAGCATTGATCGACACAGGTTGTTTACAAAGTGTTATGATACCCCAAACTGGTAACCCACATGTCAGGGGTTGTCAACATCCAGTGCATTCATGGAGACAGTAAACAGTATGGAGGTGTGTGTCCAACATAAACCTTCAACTCCACTGATCCCCTTACGTGTAGGATTGATTCCAAGGCTGCCTGAACCTCTAGTCATAAGCAACGATTAGCCCCACCTCGATAGCCTGGTTCAGGATACGTGCAAAGGAGGAAAGGAATGGTGGAAAACTGCTCCTTTTTTACAACTCCAAGATCATGACTGGCCACCAGGAAAACCCTGGAAAACTATGAAGGGAAGAGAAAAAAGACTTATTACAAGTGGCTTTATACAGTTCTAATGATGATAGTATATGGGAACATGATAGGAGTTTCCATACAGCTCAGAGAGCGGAAACCAACCCTACGAGAGAGGTAATAAATCAGAAGATTCTAATCAAGTTGGCCCACTATATACCGAAGGGGTTATTATATATGAAAGGAGGGAAAACTCAATCTTCACAACTATTAGTGCCACAGTCGTTCAAGAAAAAGGTTTT
Organism: Calotriton arnoldi; assembly: GCA_963921515.1. Taxonomy (NCBI): domain Eukaryota; kingdom Metazoa; phylum Chordata; class Amphibia; order Caudata; family Salamandridae; genus Calotriton; species Calotriton arnoldi. The sequence goes on along the minus strand of CAWUFW010002470.1, from coordinate 509,089 downwards.
ATTTTTAGCCCATAACCATCTGTTATGAGGTCATTTTGGTGTTGAAAAAACGGAGAAGGCAATACTAGATAAATGTTACTAGCCTGTTTATCAACAGATCCAGAAGTATTGTAAAGAATGCCCTATTTGTCAGAATAAAAGTTGAACATTCCCAGAGTGAGTCCACTTGAGATAGATGAACCCTTCTCTCGAGTGGGCATGGACATAAGTAGACCCCTTCAACCTTCTCGTTGCGGGTGACGCTATGTATTGGTCTTGGTGGACTATGCCACCCCGTTCTCTGAGGCAGTATCGTTGAGACAACCATATACCATTCAAGTAGCTAAAGCCTTGATTAATATTTTTTCGAGTTGCGTTTCCTCATGTAATCATAACGGATCAAGGGACTCCTTTAATTTCTAAGCATATGAAACGGGTCTGCCAACAGCTTAAGATTAAACACATTCGAGCAGCTGCTTATTATCCACAAAAGGATGGTTTAGTAGAATGATATAACGCCACTTTGAAGACCACACTAAAGAAACTATTAGATCTAGAAACTCAAAAATGGGAGGACATATTTCCCTTAGTATTGCTTGCCATCCGATGTAGAAAACAAAGTACGGGTTACTCTCTGTTTGAACTACTATATGGCATACAACCTCATACTTTATTACATATGGCAAAAAAGGAGTGGGAGGAAGCGAAGGATGAGTCCAAACCCTTATTGGAGTATATATCTAGTCTGAAATCCAATTTGAATCAAGTGTGAAACATTGTGAAAGACATCCTAGAACAGGCCCAAGCTTCTCAGAAAAGGCAATATGACAAGAAGACTAAGGAACGACCACTGGAAGTAGGGGATTCTGATGGATAACTTCTCCCTGTGGATTCCTCACCTTTTGAATTACCCCCATGCGCAGCATTCAACAGAAACTTTTCTTCTCAGCTCGCCCACATTGACGAAGATGTCACAATGGAACGGCTCCGCGTGACGTCATTGGAGCCATTAGAAGACCACCTCGGTGTGCTGACGTCAGTTCCCTTTTTTTTTTTGCGCCATCGATGCGTAATGGGTTTTTTCCAGGGCTATCCATTTCTTGGAGTTTCTTTGTAGCAAGTTTTCAGATTTTTGTAGTAGCGACCATGGCTAGTCAGAGGAAATCCAGATTCAAGCCATGCAGGGAATATTGGGGTCAGATGTCTATTACTGACCCTCATGATGACTGTGGTGTCTCTCGTCGGACCACAATGTTGGGGAGTGTTCATCATGCAGGCGCATGAACCCCAAGACTTCAAAGGAGAGGAAGGCCAAATTGTTCATGGCCAAAGCCAAGAAGCAAAAAAAGGGGTCTGAGAAAGTAGAGGTCCTGATCCAAGTCACCGACTCCACATACCTTGAAGTCATCGAGGAAGCATCAGAAGCGGCGCCATGGGTCCTGGTGTCGTTCGTCAAAAGATGAGACGCCGAAGTCGGTGTCTCCAGCTCCCCGGCATCATCGGAAGTACGAAGTCTCTGTCTCCTTTTCCTGAGGTGTCTCTGGCCCATCTCTGACTCTGAGAGTGGTGACTCCTCTGACACCAAGAGTGAGAAGTACCTGCAAGCAGAGGGGCCAGAGTCTATGCCAATTGGGAGTGACCTGGGGGCATGGAAGATGAATGCCCACCAATGTCTGGTGTTGCAGGAGAGTTGACGGTGACCTTGGAGCTGCAGATGTCAGGACCAGGCAAGGCTGTGGAAGACCAGGAGCCGTTCACGAGCTGCCCCACATCAGATGTCGAGAGTTGAGGGGTCAGTATCTGTCAGGAGCGCCAACAAGCCTTGGCAACTGCAAACAACATGGAAAGCGAAAAAGGGGCAGTGTCGGGACCGGCAAGGTCCAGGTGACTCGCCACAAGCAGGGGAGTTGGAGCAGGCCCCAAGCAATCAAGGGAGCCCACTGGAAGCAAAGAAGACCCACAGGCAGGAGGCACTGGAGTCGCGAGGGGACCTCGAGCAGCTCACGAAAGATGCAGGCCCACAGTGCAAGAGATGCGGTGAGGACGAAGATCTTGGTCACAGGAGATGCTTGAGGTAGAGGCTACTTGGAGCCCAAAGATCTGAGGAAGAGTCAACAAGCCTTTGCAACGGCAAATCGACGCGGCGTACAGGGGCTCGGTTCCTGCGGCTCCGAGGGATACTGGCCTCAAACTCAGTGAGGGGACAGGGCAGGCCTGAGGCAAGTGAAGAACCACCACCTGTGTTGATGAGCCTTTTGGAGTCCATGTTAGCCCAGGATCAGCAGACCGGTCAGCTTCGTTGCAATGATTTCAAGGGAGATTCCTTCAGGTGTCTTGGATGCCCATAGGTCTTGGAAGGTTCCTGTATGGAGCACAGGCACAGACATTGCAGCAGACAAGCAGAGCGATGCGACCAGGAGTAGCAGGAGTCTTCCCAGTTGCAGTCTCTGTGCCCAGAGCAAAGTCCAGCAACATCCAGAGTTCCCAGATGGGTGAAGATGAAGTGGTGTCTTGATATGAATCTTGTCCCACGACGAATCTAGGGACCCACCCACAGGTAAGCCCTTAAGTACCCTAAGTAAAGGGTTGGGACGAGCCAGGGCTCCCTCCCAGGGGAGGGATTTGGACAGTGGGGAGGATACTCCCATCTCCTTTGTCCAGTTTCGCTCCTGAGTGGGAGCCAATGGTTCCCTGAGCTGGTTTGAACTAGACTATGCAAGGAGGGCACCAAATGTGCCCCTCAAGCAGACTGAGTGATGCTGGCAAGCACCTCCACCCTGTCCTAATACACTAAGCCCTGTCTGGGAGGTGGTCACACCTCCCTGTGACAGGATACCTATTGTCCTGCCGTCCTCTCCTTGAGCTTGGCTCTGCAGCAGGAGGGCAGAACTGTGTCTCTGGTCGGCAGCAGCCATGTTGTGCTGTCCAGGTCTAGAAGACTGGTACCGGGAACACTGAGGGCCTCCCAGAGGAGCTTTACAGTACATGGAATCACACCTCCCACACCGTTTATGGTGTGGAGGTATGATTCGAACATGTTTGATACCAAACACGACAGTGTTCGTTCCAGCTAGTTTAGAGATGGTCATCGAGGAATGACGCATGGCCACTCTATCTATCATAATGGCTGATGCACTTATTACCTGGAAGAATGGACTCCAAAAGTCGTATGGGTGTTCTGCTCATACAGAGGCACCTCACACTTAGAACTGAGCACCCTGCCTTCAGGATTGAAAGGCCTGCCTTAGGGGTGACTCATAGGTTTTAAGTGCAGTGACCTCACGATATAAGAAATTTATATCTGTTGTAAGTGGTGCTAGCACCAGCTTACACAGGCTGCAATGGCAGGCCTTTAGTCACAATTTGAGTGGTCTCTCATGGGTGACATAATACATGCTGCAGCCCATGGGAGACCCCTGGTGTACCTATGCCCTGGGTACCTCAGTACCATATACTAGGGACTTATAGGGTGGGGGCACTTGCCAGCACCACTGAGACTGCTTGAAGAGCATATTTGGTGTCGTCTTTGCATACTCCAGTTCAACCCAGCTCAGGTAGCCGTTGGCTCCTGCCCTGGCACGAAACTGGACAAAGGACATGAGAGTATCCTCCCCACTATCCAGCCCCTCCTCTTGGAGGAACCCCTGAATCAATCCCAGCCTTTCCTAAGGGCAGTTAAGGGCTTACCTGAGGGTGGGACCTTAGATTTGTTGTGGGAATCAATTCCAATTTTACTCCATATCATCTTCAACTGTCTGGACACTCTGACTGCGTCGGACTGACCGCGTCGGACCGACCTCGTTGGACTTCTGTTTGGGAACCGAGACCGCAACCAGGAAGACTCCGACTGCTCCAGGTCGCATAATCCCGCAAGTCTGCTGCACTGTCAGTGTCTGTGCTCCATACAGGTTCTTCGGGCCTGTGGACATCCAAGACAGCCGAAGGAGTCTCTCCCCTGCATCTGCAGGCACCGCAACGTAGCTGACCGGTTTGCTGATCCTGGGCTCCTATGGACTCCGACAGGCTCAGTAACACAGGTGGTGGTTCCACAACTCCCTCGAGCCCTGCACTCTCTTCAGACAAAGTCTGAGGCCAGTTTCCCTCGCCGGCACTGCTGGAACCAAGCCCTTGTGCACTGCGTCGGCTGGGTGACTCGTTCCCAGAGAGCTTCGGGTCCATTTAAGGGACTTCTTTGATTCCAGTGGGCTCCCCTGCTTGCTTGGGGCCTGCTCTGACTTACCTAGTCGTGGTGAGTCACTTCGACCTTGCTGGTCCTGACACTGCACCTTCTTTGATTTCTACTCCTGTTGCCAAGGTGTGTTGGTGCCCCTGCTGGACAGTGACCCGCTGGCTCTCGACATCCAACGTGGGACAGCTCATGAACGGCTCCTAGTCTTCCACAGCATCGCCTGGTCCGCACAGCTTCAACTTCAAGGGCACGGTCAACCATCCTGCATCTATCAACATCGGTGGGCATTCGTCTTCCGTGCCTCCTGGTCACTCCTGAGTGGCATAGACTCTGTCCCCTCTGCTTGTAGGTTCTTCTCATCCTGAATCCACCTTTGGGGTTCCACCGGACGCCTTCATCTTCTCCAGCGGCATCTCTCCTGAAGTCCTCCCTTGTGGTCTACGGCGGTTTCCGACGCCACTTGACACCTATGCACCCGGCTTCCCTGGTGTAAGAATCCTGGTTCCTGGGGAATCCATGGGTGGGGTGGCTCTCCAACCTCCACGGAGTTTCTTCAGGGTCTGCTGGGAAGGGTCCTTTCTCTTTAAAATTGCAACCCCAACTTACCCATTGACTTGTGTTAATCACTCAGTCGTGTACACGCCCTGCACATGGCCGCCGTGGTGTTCCGGGGTACTTACCTTGGGTGGTTCCTTGGGTCCCCAACACTTCTAAGTCTTCTCGGCCTAGTCTCGACTTGAGTCGTGGTTCGCATACCACTATTTTAGTATATGGTTTGGTTTCCCCCTGGCTTTATTTCCTGAGTATTGTGTGTATTGTGTTTCTATCTCCAGGTAGGAGATAGTACAATTGTGTTAGCTAGTGTTTGTAATAAAATACCTATTTTTATAACTACTGGGTGATTCTTTTTCACTTAACCTATACCATAACATTACGTACTGGTAAAACATGCTGCTTTACACTCCTTCTGGACTAAACCTGAAGGCTGCTCTCCACAGCTACCACTTGGAGAGCTTTCTAAGGTTGTCTAAGACCACAAAAATCGCCATAAGGGTTGCCTGGATTAGTGCAGGGTGCTACACTTACATAAGTGAGCACCATATACTAAGATATATATATATATATATATATATATATATATATATTCTCCAGCTTCCTTAAATCTCTAGAGTAATCATACTCGGTAACGAGACACAGCACTCGCGGGGTGAGTTAACCGTGATTTATTGCACGGACTCCGGCCAAACAGACGCGTTTCGGCAGGCGCCTTTATCGGTTTGTCGGACGCGCTTTGGCCACCATTTTTTAAATACTTCATGCAATCTACGATCTGCAACACAAACACAAACAAAGGATTACCATAGCCTTCACAACAACATCAGTTGGCACTAATTGGTTTGTGCCAAGATACAACGATAATATGCAAGCCATCCGACAAAGGTGGAAATATTGTCTTGCAGTCAAGTGAACAGTACAATGCAGAAGCCCATCGACAGCTGTCAGATGGCCACTGTTATGAGAAGATCAATGAGAAAGTCTATAACCAAAGTATTTCCAATTACCATTTATTGATCCGCCAATGGTATGAGAGCAACATGTTAGAGACAGAGGAATATTTGTTTTTGAGATGTTTGAACCCTATGATTCCAACCTTTTACCACCTTCCAAAGGTGCACAAGGACAAGTTGAATCCCCCAGGACGACCGATAGTTGCCTCGCAGGGCAGCTTGGCAGAACCTATGTCCATCTATATAGACCATTTCCTGGCACAACATGTCAAGAAATTGGGTTCATATATAAAAGACACTAAAGACTTTTTAGGACATATTAATGAATTAAGATGGGAGTCAGATTTCCAATTGATGGTTTTAGATATCACTAGCCTATATACATGCATAGTCCATAAAGACGGACTCAAGGCAGTGAAATACTTTTTGGATAATCGTCCCCTTAAGTATTTGGAGCATAATGCAATGATGATGTCTTTTATTGAATTTTGTCTGGAAAATAACATGTTTCTCTTTCAGAACCAATATTTTAGACAAGTCTCGGGGATGGCCATGGGAACCTGCTTCGCCCCCAGATACGCAAATTTATTCGTGGGCTGGTGGGAGGAGCAGGTGGCCTGGGCCGCACCCAATGATATTTGGACAAAGAATGTCATTTCTTGGCATCGATATATCGATGACCTTTTTATCATCTGGAAGGGGACAATTGAAACAGCGAGGGCATACATAGATGTACTGAATACTAACACAGTAAATCTCAAATTCACAGGGGAAGTAAATTCTCAATCTGTCCATTATCTGGACCTTAATGTATATATTTTGGAAGGCAGGTTGTGCACAATGCCATATCGAAAATCTACGGCGGGCAATTCGATTTTGCACGCCAGAAGCAGCCACCCTAAAAAATTGATTAACAGCATTCCCTTACGGTGAGCTGCTAAGATTAAAAAGAAACAGCTCAAATAATACTGAGTTTCATTTGGCCGCAGAAGCTAGTATGAGACGCTTCAACCAAAGAGGATATAGTAATTTGGTCCTGACTCAAGCACTTAAAAGAGGTAATTTGCAGGCAAGATCGGACTTGCTGAAGGAGACTTTTAAAGATAAGTCTACGAAAGCAAATGGAAAGTTTAGGATGATTACTACTTTTTCCGAGAATGCAGGGCAGCTCAAGAAAATTCTGCGAAAAAACTGGCATACTTTGTTGTCTGACACAGTTATAGGGAGTGATTTACCCCCCAATCCCCTAGTAACTTTTAGAAAGGCCAGGTCCCTCAGGAATGATCTCATCCACAGCCACCAGACAAAAGTGGCCACGAAATGAGGCTTACCAACCTTGAATGGGTTTTTCCAATGTTGAAAATGCAAGGCCTGTAACAAAAGCCAAAGAGTACGATCGTACAGCGTGCCAGGGGTGAGGAAACCGAAAAACATCAAGAAATTCCTAACTTGTACAACACCCTACACGGTGTACTGCCTAAACTGCCCGTGCGGCCTTAGGTATATTGGAAGTACTATCCACCCTACTAAGATATGCATACTAGAACACATGAGGGCTATAACCAACGGGGATGCGACATATCCTGTCGCAAGACATTTCAACAAAGTACACCAATGCAACAGAGATCTGCTTACTTTTTACTGCATTGACCACGTTCCGGTAAACCCCAGGGGAGGGGACAGTCTTACGCCTGAGACGTTTAGAATCTCGTTATATCATAGATTTACAGACGAAAACTCCTTTGGGGATGAATAGCAGCGAGGAATTGGCAGTGCATTTAGGAGACTAACTGTATGAATATCTAGATATTTATGGGATTTAGAGATTCTATATTGATATGTTTCCCAATACGGACTTAGGATCCTTTGATATGTCTTCCATCTTGGAAATAGGACCCTTGTCTGACCTTATGGTCATTCTTTCTTTCTTCTGTACGAGATTTCCCTCCCCTCTTCCTTTCTCTTCTTTTTCCCTTTTCTTCCTCTCTTTCGCTTTTCTGTGGTAATTACTTTCGAAAACAATGAGATACAGGACAGAAGTTCAGATAGTCGCTACGGTTGGCCACCTGAGTGAGGAATTTGAATAGAGCTATGCGCGAACATCTGCAACGCACAGAGTGTGGTGATGGCCCATACAGGGCATCATAGTGTTCAAAAGGCTATGGTAGTCCCTTGTTTGTGTTTGTGTTGCAGATCGTAGATTGCATTAAGTATTTAAAAAATGGTGGCCAAAGCGCGTCCGACAAACATCGATAAAGGCGTCTGCCGAAAAGCGACTGTTTGGCCGGAGTCTGTGCAATAAATCCCGGTGAACTCACCCCGCGAGTGCTGTGTCTCGTCACTGAGTACGATTACTCTAGAGAGTTAAGGAAGCTGGAATATATATATACGGGAGCACCCCCACACGAGAGCACCCGTCCGAGAGTGCACCGTCTTGGTGACCTGGAAGCGGATCCATCTTCCCATCTCCCCCCAGGTAATCCATGGAAGGAGACACGGACTCGAGGCAGTTAGGATACGGCATCTGTTTTATTTGATCAGATCAGCCTCAATCCCAAAATTAAAAAGAGAGACGCGTTTCGGCTTGCTCGAAGCCTTTGTCAATCTGGTTGGGGCCGTAGCAGTCTATATAGCCCATCCCACCTAAGGCTTCAATAGACATAGAGAGCATACTGTCAAAGCACAAAATCACAGTGAAAACCCTGTAATACCTATACAAGATTTCTATGCGTGATGTCAACATTGTAACAATTAGAGACATTCAATAATACATGTACCTCTGATACAATAAATGTGTAAACGCTGGGAACCGATCCGCCAGTCTTTGGCCTCTGACCTGTGTTTCGCGAAAAAAGTTCACATCTGCCCAGTCTCTGAGATCTCCAATCAAAACAATTTAAACGGAAGGCGTCGGGACCTGATATAAGGCAGCCGCTTCCCCGGGAATGCAACTAAACAGAGTGTGAATATTAATTGGTGAGTCAGCTTCCCAGCGCATGCTTTGACCTCAGCGGGACTATTTATCCCATAATGCAGCATGCCGACATAAAAAAATAGCGGAGTTGCACAGGCAGAAAACCGGGATTAGAGTCAGTGTAATGAAGACTTTTTTAAACTTGTCCGAATTAATAAGCAGCATGAAAGATTCAGTTCAAACCAGGCACAAGTTTGAGATAGAGGGAGACTGATGAACAAAAGTTGAATTCGCCAAACATACCTCACCGCATCGGCATAGGCCATCCGCAGTGCCCAGTCACCAGGTGGTGCCGGTCTTCTGGGCCAGGCATTTCTTGCTGGGGAGACGTTGATCCCGCGCTGGCAGTATGGTGGTCACCAGTAGGTAGTTCTAGTTAGGACCTAGTTTGCATAGGAAAAGCATTTTTTCTTTTGCCGACATCTTTGGCGTCGTTTGATGAATCTTCCTACATTTTCAAAACTAATGGGGCGTTCAGGTCAGCTCCTGTCTTGAACATTTCGGGGTGATTCGTCAAGCGGGGGCCAAGAAAAAGGGGGGTCCCAAAATGTGTTTTCTTCATGTTAATTTCCATATGAAATTTTAGACAAGGCTACAGCCCGAACTGCTGAACGGAATAACACCAAATTTGGCAAAAAGGTAGCTCTTGGTTCGGAAAGCGTTCTTTTGTTAAATGGTGTAAATCCGTTCAGTAGTTCCTGGGAAATTTAAATGTTTACAGATATCCATATATGGACGTGAAGGATCCGCGAACCCTCCCGATCTCGAGCCTGAGATCTGATTGGGTACCAACACTTCAAACCAGGAAGTGTTGGCAGCCATCTTGTGACTCAGTTGAACTGAGTCACAAGGAAAAAGGTGAAAAAATGTGAAAAGGGGCCAGGGTAGAAAGACCCTGACCCCCCCCCCCCGGCCTGTTAAGGGGGTCCAACAGGAACCACAAGGGCTAAAAAAAAAAAAAGAGAATTTTGGCGAATCCCGCTGAAAATGTAAATAAAACTAAGTGCAGTCTCCTGCGCTTCATTTTCTTTAAGCCCCCAGGTGGGCCAGGTCCCGGGGGCAATGCCTAGTTATGATGTGGCCCCTACTGTCCCGGGGACTGCCACATCCCCAGGGCTTTGTTCATAAAATTACAGGGGGGCACGTGCCCCCCGCAGCCCCAGGGACTGCCACCTCCCTGGAGCTTTATTCTTAAATGCATGGGGGGGCTCTGCCTTCCACACTGCCCCGGGGACCGCCACCTCCCCGGGGCGATAGTCATTCAATGCGGGGCGGCACGTGCCCCTCCACAGCCCCGGGGACCGCCACCTCCCTGGGGCTTTATTTTTTTAAATAAATGCGTGGGGGGGCTCCTGCCCCCATGCAGCCCTGGGGACTGCCACCTTCCTGGGGTTTTAATCAATAAATGCGGGGGGCCACATGGCCCCCCCGCAGCCCCGGGGACTGCCACCTCTCCGGGGCTATCTTTATAAATGTAGTGTGGGGGGCTCGAGCCCCCCACACTGCCCCAGGGACCACCATCTCCCTGGGGCACACTTTAATTAAATGCGGGGGTCCATTGCGGATGGCCCTGTACATGTATGTGTGTACGTGTGTGTGTTTACATGTGTGTATGTGTACGTATGTGTGTCTGTATGTATATATATATGTGTGTGTGTGTATATGTATGTGTGTGTATATGTGGAATATTTTCTGCACTTCTGTATATATAGAAGTGCAGAAAGAAGCAAGAGAGGTGCAGAAAGAGGCAAAAGAGGTGCATTGTCATTTGAGATGTCATCAGTGATGTAATATGTGACGTTATCAGCAGTGCATTGCTGGGGCGCGAGTCATAGTTAGCTCAGCTGACTATAACAGCTGAATTTCTCTGGTTTTGTGAGAATGAAATGTCAGCCTAACTATAACGTTGCTGTAACCTTTGGTTTCTTTTCTATGAAAATATATATATATATATATATATATTCCTCCTTGATGGCCCCTTCGAGGGCCGTACACGAGGCGCACACTGATGGGTTATTTATCTTAATTTATTGAAGCCACACACAAACAAACACACCCGACAGACGCGTTTCGGCTACACGCCTTCGTCAATGTCACACGTGTATATATATTTCTGATGGATACATCTGCCTGTGGATTCCTCACCTTTTGAATTACCTCTTGCACAGCATTCCACAGAAACTTTTCTCCATAGCTCTCCCACGTCGATGTCACAATGTAATGGCTCCTCACGCAACTCCACGTGACTTCATCAGAGCCATAAGAAGACCCCGTCGGCGTGCTGACGTCGGTTCCCTTTTTTCCGCGCCATCGACGTGTAACTGTTTTTCCAGGTCTGTCCATTTCTGGGAGTTTCTTTGTTGCAAGTACTTCGTGTTATTGTAGCAGCGATCATGGCTACCCAGAGGAAGTCCGGTTTTAAGCCATGCAGGGAATGTGGGGTTCAGATGTCGATTACTGACCTCCATGAAGATTGTTTATGGTGCCTCTCATTGGACCACGACATCGGGGAGTGATTGTCATGCAGGTGCATGAACTCCAAAGCCTTAAAGGAGAGGGAGGCCAAGCTGTTAATGACCAAGGGGAAAAAAAAGAAAAGAGGTCGAAGAAGGCGGTCGAGATCCAGGTGCAAGTCACCGACTACGCATACCTCTAGTCATGGTAGGGTCTGGTTGTCATGGAAAGTTTGGGGGTGACCTGTGCAGTGGGGACCGAGAATTTGGGGCGTGAAATAAGGGTGCATTTTTAATGTTAATTCCCATGGGAACCTTTAGCCACACCTACAGCCCTGAACCACTGAATGGACTTGCACCAAATTTGACAGGGAGGTAGATATCTGTTCAAGGAAGTGTCTTTTGCTTATTTGGTGTAAATACGTTCAGTAGTTGTTGAGAAAATTAAGTTTAAAATTATAGTGATATCTCTGGTCGCAAAGTCTTTGTGAACAAAGACGAGCTTGTGCAGGGGAATGCACTACTCTGATTGACTGCCAACACTTCAACCAGGAGGTGTTGGCCCCGGCAGCCATCTTGGGACTCTGCTTCACCGAGTCCCAAAACAAAAAAGTGAAAATAAAGAAAAGGGGTAGGGTAGGAAGCCCCTGACCCCCAAGCCATGGTCTTGGGTTCCCCCGCCATGTCATAAAATAATTTTTTTTTATAAATTGCTGCGAAATCGCGGCAAAAAAAAAATCAAGCACTGGGCTTGATCTAAAATAACCCCTGGGTGGGCCAGGTCCCGGGGGCATTTAATAGATGTAGGAGGGGGCGCACAGGGCCCCCCTCCAAGGGGTTATTAAAGCCCGGGGACCGCCACATCCCCAGGGCACCCGTCCTTATTAATACGAGCGGGCCCACTGAGCCTGCCCTTAGCCCCGGGGACCGCCACCTCCCATTGGCTATTTCCAATTATGATGGTGGGGCCTCCTGCTCCCCGCCCCAGGGACTGCCACCTCCCTGGAGCTCATTTAAACAATATGGGGGGCCTCACGGGACGCCCCCCTGCCCCAAGGACCGCCCCCTGCCCCAGGGACCACCCCGCCCCAGGGTTAATAAAAACTATGTTGAGGGGGCCTTGTGGACCCCCTGCCCCGGGGACTGCCACCTCCCTGGGGCACAAATGCAATCAGTAAGGGGGTCCGTTATGGGCCCCTGGGATCGCCACCTCCTCAAGGCAAATGTGATCAAAGGAGGGGGCACATGGTTCCCCCTCCAGGAGCCCTCCATGGCGCTGGGGACCACCACCCCTTAGTGCCGGCAGCAGCAATGTCCCGGGGTGCCCACCACAGCAAACAAGTGCTCTGGTTTGAACAAGCGAGAGAATTTTGCTCTCCCTTGCTCAAAGCAGAGCACACTTTGCTTTTTACACCCAGGGAGCTTCATGTTAGCAGCTCCCTGGGTGTAAAAAGCAATGCCGGCTCCCGCAGGAGCCGTGTGGCCCCCTCCCGTTTTATTTTATTAAAACCTTAAAAATAGTTCAGTCCCTGGGCCCAAAAGGGTCAAGGGAAGGGGAGGCCACGCAGCCCGTCTTCTTAAAAAGAAAAAAAAAATCAAAAGCCAGCAACTTGCTGGAGGCCCCGCCCCCTTCTCAACTACCCTGCAAACGCGCCTCCTGTCGCGCTCCTGGTTGGGGGATGAATGCCCTTCGCTTCTGAGGGTCCATAGGTGCCAGCTAGCCCTTCTTTTACCTCCAGTAAGCCCCACACAGTGGGATTGCTGAGAAGTGGTCAGAGGCCACGGCCCCTTTCTCCACCACTCTGCAAATGCACCTGGTAGGGGGATGATGTACCCTTGCTTCCTGAGGGCCTCAGGACTAAAGTCCATTTCTTCCCCATAGCAGCAGTGCACCAGGAGGCTTGTTTGCAGAGTGGTAGAGAAAGGGGGCATGGCCTCTGACCACCTCTCAGCAATCCAGCTATGTGGGCCTTACTGGAATTAACAGGAGGGCTAGTTGGCCCTCAAGGACCCTCAAGAGCCGAGGGGACTTCATCTACCAAATAGTAGTGTGCCAGGAGACGTGTTAGCAGAGTGGAGGAGAAAAGGGGCGTGGCCACCAAAAACCTCTCAGAAAACCCACTGTGTGGGACTTGCTGGAGGTAACAGGAAGGGTAGTTGGTCCCCAAGGACCCTCAATAGCCAAGGGTACTTCATCCCCCTACTAGTAGTGTGCCAGGAGGTGCGTTTGCAGAGTGGTGGAGAAAGGGGGCATGGCCTCCTATCAGGTCTCAGCAATCCTGCTGTATGGGACTTACTGAAGGTAATAGGAGTCCTAGTTGACCCCCAAGGATGTCCTTCGGGGCCAACTACCCCTTCTGTTATCTCCAATAAGTCCCACACAGAGGGATTGCTAAGAGGTCTTCAGAGGCCATGCCCCCTTTCTCCACGATTCTGAAAACGCACCTCCTGGCACACTACTAGTAGGGGGATGAAGTCCACTTTAATTCTGAAGGACCTCTGGGGGTCAAGAATCGCTCCTGGTACCTCCTGTAATTCCTAGACAGCGGGATTCCTGAGAGCTGGTCGGAGGCCCAGCCCCCTTTCTCCACCACTCTGCAAACACGACTACTAGTTAAACAAGCATTTGCAATGCAATAGGTTTTGCATTTGCAAGGGTTAGAGCTATTGGCGTTGTAAATGTAATTGTTTTTCTTTTTGTTGTGGAGTGGATGTATGTGGTGTGTAATGGAATTATGTGGTATGTTGTGCAGTTGAACTATGTGGATAGAAATTGTGTGGTTTTTAGTGTATAGAAATTGTGTAGTGGGATTGTGTGTTATGGAGAGTAATTATGTGGTATGGTTCATTGCATTGTGGAGTGTTCTGTATTGGAGTTTTATTATGTGATGTGCTGTTGTAATTTTGTGATGTTGAATTATGTGGTGTGGAATATGTCTGTGGTGTTTTATGTAATTGTGGTGTTTAATCATGTGGTGTGTAATGGAAACGTGTTGAGTTTATTTGTGTGATATGGAACTGTACAATTGTGTGTGTAAAAGTAGATTATGTTTGTAAAGTTTAAAAATCCACTAACCCCTCCCACACACTAATTGTAGCTATACATTTTATATGTTGTTTTTTATGCCCTGTTTATTTAAACTTTTTTAATTTTTCCAAATAACAAAATATATTAAGTTTAGAAAAACTAACAGATAAGGCCTAGAAAGTGACTCCCAAACAGGATTTAATTGCATGATTTGTAATTGATACAGACCCCTAGGGCAAAAGCATTTGCTTTAGAAAATAAAGTAAAATGAGTTATAGCTATTGGTGTTGTAAATGTGTTTTATCTATATGTTATGGAGGGGAGTGGATGTACGTAGTTGGTTTGGAATGGTTAGGTGTGGCATGGCTTTGTGTTGTGTGGAGTGGGGTTGCGTAGTAGAATTATGTGATATGGTGTTCTGTGGAATTCTGTAGATAGCAATTGTGTGATATTGATTGTATTGTAATTATGTGGAGTGGGATTGTGTATCAAGGAGTGTAAATATGTGGAATGGTATTTTGTGTTGTGCAGTGTTATGTAGTGGAGCTTAATTATTTGATGTGCTGTTGAATTTTGTGGTATGATGTTGAATTATGTGGTGTGGATCGAATGTATGTGGTGTATTATGTAATTGTGTTGTTGAGTACAATTATGTCTGCACAAAAAACACAAGGTTTGTTTGGGGATGTTATCACCGCTGTCTCAAACTGCCTTTGAGTTAGTAATGGAACCTGTAGATGAGGAATCTGGTATGAGTTATGTAGGTGCACATCTACGACAGCTAGTTGCAAAGAGTGCAAAAGTGACCTGTTGTGCGCAGTAAGCAACACTGGTGATGGATTGTGAAAGGTCTGCTTATGTGCTCCTCACCAAAGCCTGTTCCTTCTGTTGTGTGTCGTGTGCTGTGGACTGGACAAGGGTGTCCATTGTAACTGGCAACAGAAGCAGTGGTACAAACACGTCAATGATTTATACTTAGAGTGGTGATGAAGCACACGTTGACAAAGCCAATGGCTCTTGAATTGGTGCTGATCCTTTTGGCTTTGTCAATGGTTGTGTTTTATCATGGTTTTTGTAATCTTTATTGATGGGGCAATTACTAGAACCTCAAAATATTTCTTTGGCCTGAAAATGCATGCATTGCCATAGCAGTCCCTTGACTCGAGGGAAGTACTTTGTGAGTGGACGTGCTCTTTGTGAATGAGCAGATTGCCCTATGCTGGATGCTGTAGTAGGCAGAAGAACAATAGAAATGATACAACAGAACAGTGACTGATGAGGGCTGGCTGGAAACCCGTACAAGTGAGTAGATTATGCGTATTATATCTGATAGAGACTTCTAGCTGCTTGAATTTCCCAGGCGTCGGGCTGGATCCGGGAACTTTTGATGAGCAATACTCCTTGGTCGTGATGTCGGATGGCTCTATTCGGAGCCGTGTAATCTAGTCTACGTCAGTGACGTCGGTTATGACATTGCTGTACCTATATAGGCCCCACCCAGGCGCGCGGACGTCAGTTCTTTTCTTTCCGCGCCAGTTAAGCGCCGATCCTGGAAGAGCTACCCCTCCATCGCTTTTTGACAGGTTTTTCTCGACGTTTTGTCAAATTCACATCTTTTACGTTGTGTGCGAGGGATGTCTTCGAGGAAGACAGGGTTTAAGCCGTGAGGGGCCTGTCCCCGCACAATGTTGGTCACCGATCCTCACCTCATCTGCCCGTGGTGTCTCGAGCTGCCGCACTGCCAAAGTTGTGGTCACACCACCTTCCAGATTACAAGTGTAACTTATTTCTCGGGGTGGGGGTTTATTTTGATGTTCCCACAGCTGTGCTCTGAAAATTAGCACTGCAATGGGAACGCCGAACATAGTTCCTGCATGGCATGGATTGAAAAGTCCATGCCGTGCTGGAACTGGTATGCATACATACAGGGGGCCACATGTTGTGCGCCCCTGTGTGCATCCACATGCAGAGTAGGCGCAGGAGGCCATGCGGGGCCCCCTTGGTTTGCTCTCTGCCACAGTGTTCATGGAGTTAGAACCATGACACTACTGACAGAGAGGAAACTCTTGATATGGTTGGCAAGACCACGGCAGCCCCTCCAAGCATATTGTGTCCTCCTGACCATCACAACACTGTTAGGGAATGGCGATTTCCTGGCAGCTGTGGTGGGGCTATGGCAGTCCGGCAACCCAAATCGTAATAGGGCAGTCAGGAGACTGCCACCGTCACAACCCTACAAGTCTGGCGCTCCTTGGACCCCCAGATTCTTAATCAGGGCCCTGAGTGTGAGCCTCCCCAATAATATATATTTTTTCGATGTGGACGGAGTCGCGATCATTTCTGTCATGGATTACATTGTG